>OU696529.1:74820909-77320909 GCA_916048285.2 Bellardia pandia
TAAATTAAATGAGAACTCAGCTAGTGTAAAGTTATATTTATATCAAAGTATTTTAAAATAGCTCTTGAACAAAAATATTCTTTAATAAGAAGGAAACGTTTTAAAACCTAACTCACCAAATTTTCATTGCTGTACAAAACTTATCATACAAATTATAATTTAAAATCTCTAAATTTCATCTCTGAATATTAAATATTCGTAGTAAAGTATGGACAAAGTTTTCATTCGATTTTTTTTCAAACTAAAATTTTGACATCGTTCGAAGGACCAATTTAAATTCTTAAATTATTTTTAACAGCATTTTCATTTCTGCATATTAGAATTGATAAAGCTTTTCATACAAATTATAATTTAGAATCTCTAAATTTCATCTCTGAATATTAAATATTAGTTTTAAAGTATGGACAAAGTTTTCATTCAAATTTTTTCAAACCAAAGTTTTGACATATCGTTTGAAGGACCAATTTAAATTTTAACATTATTAAAAATTAAGTTTTAAAACCTACCATATCAAATTTTTATTTCGGTATATAAGAATAGATAAATTTGAAATCTCTAAATTTTATCTCATTTTAATCGTTTTACGATTTTTTTTTCAAAGTAAAATTTTCAAATATAGAACGAAGGACCAATTTCAATCCTTAAATGAATTATTTTTTTTATAAAATTACTTTAATAAAATTAGTAAAAATTTTAAAAATTTTATAACAAATTTCAAACTTTTATAACAAAATTCTAGCCAAGTTTCATAAAAACTTTAAAATTTGTTAAACAATTTTCAAAATTTAATAAAAATTATTCACATTTTTTTTTAAATATGTTATGAAAATTGTGAACACATTTTATAAAAATAAAAAAATTCAAAATTGTAAAATTTTTTAAAATATTTTAAAAATTTCAAACTAATTGTTTCAAAATTGGATAAAAACTATTTAAAATTGTTCTTCAAATAATAGTCTCCCTTTTGAGTTTTACAATAGTTACAACCCCCTTGTTAATTTATTGCACTTGTTGTGTAAAAAAGCCAGCAATTTAAATTATAAAATTTTACAAACTCGGGTTCTTTACAGCCGCTCTTAACATTAAGGAGCAGAATATTGTTATTTAATATATGTCTACTTTAATTGCTGTGCATTTACTATGTCCTTGTAATTTTTTTAACATCCAGCTAAAGAGATATTCTTAAGCATTCTTTATGAAAAGAGTATTACAATTTACTACAATACATGTAATATTTTGTTAAAGAAATAAATGAAAATTCTTTGCTAGAAGGAAGACTTAATATGGTAGGAGGGACCAATTGTTACAACAATAACCACAAAGAGAAAGAGTAACATAGCAACAAAAGAGCACATTAAAACTAAAGAGCGTTTGACAATAAAGAGAGCTTTTTATTTATCATAAATCATACATTTAAATCCTACAGTAAAAAGGTGAACCCTGGTATGGATTTTTTTTAAATAAGTTTTTCTGTGAAGAAAAATTTTCTGAAGCAGTGATTGCATAATGTAACACTTTCATACATAATTTTTGTTTGTTTGTTTTTCTTATATCTATTTGTTTTTTTATAGTATTATTAATATATTTTGTAAATTATAAATTGTTTAACGAAACCAACAAATTCAAGAAATGAGTATAGAGGTTAGTATTTTTCTTAATATGTTTGTATTTTACATTTTCTCATTTAGTTACTTAAGTTTACATGCATTTTCTTCATAATATTTTTTTTAAATTATTTTATCTATAACGTAAACACACATATCCACAAAATAATCTTTTAAACACACACACGTTTTGAAAAAAGTTCAGTAAATTATTGAACCAATTAAATGTAAATATTTACATTTTATTTGGTAATTTTTAATCTTTTTTTATAACATTTTTATTTCAATTTTGAATTAATAAACGTGTGTGTTTTAAAAAGACAAGTGTAAAAATGTTGTTTCATTTTTATTTATACATATGTATATACATACATATTAAAATTATAATCAGAACTTTACGATCGAAATAATATTGAGTTTTGTTGGCCAGGTTTGTTTAGAGTATATGTATATAAAATTTTTAAACATCATACCCACTCGATTTTTTATTAGGCATTGAAAGAAACATTTCAATACAAATGAAATGAAAGCAAGATTTCTATTTTATTGTACTACAAAAGTCGTTGTATAAAGATATTGTTTTCAGCTGCTTCAGATCTTCTTAGAAAATATTAAAAAGCTATCTATGAGATTCCCGGTATTTTGTATACGTGTTAAATTCATTTATATTCTGTTTTATAATAATTTAAAATTCAATTTTGTTTTATTTTGCGGTTACTTTTAATTGTGCTCGCAATTAATTTTAACACGTGATGTTTTCTATTTCTTAACAAGACGTTTTTTCCCTCTATGTGGTCAAACATCATTTAATCACGATTTGTAGCTATTTAAAATATTAATGTTAATAATTATAAAAAAATTATTGTTCATACTTAATCAACAATTTATACTTTTGTAAAGAATTGGAAATAATTAATAATAAACGCAACCTTATTAGATTTGTAATAGAGTTTCAGTGACCGGTCATTTTCGTTTATTCAATTCGTTCAATCGTTCACTTTAAACGAATGAATAGAACCCTTATTGAATGTGATTTTCTTCTTGTCTTTTGAGAAACAGCAGCTGAACGAAATTGATCTGTACACTATTGAACGAAAACCGTTCAGTTAAATGACCGGCTCATACCATTCAATGAAGTGATCCGTTCATTTTAACCTGTTCGTTCATGAACGACACAGCTCTAATTTGTAACAAATATTCTGGAGATTATTATGCGAATTGAAGGAAATAGTATTCAGGAAGTGTAAATCTTTGTTTTAAAACTCTAGTTTGTTTAAAAAAAACGTTGTTTATGTTGCTAAAAAAAAAACTTTTTTTTAGAGAATATTATACGAATTGAAGCAAATTAGTAAACGAGAATTATCAGTATATCAAATAAAATTTAAATATTTAAATATTTTTTTGATATAGATTTATGACTGGAAGTTTAGATGATATGTGTTTTTTTAATAAGTTTAAATAAATTAAAATAAATATGTATTCCTGAATTATATTGCTTTTAGAGAAGAACAAAATCACTTAAGAACTTTCTAGTGATCGTTTAATTTCTAGCTTTATTAAAGAAAAAGTGTGAATTTTCTGCAAATCATCAGTAGCATATTTTAAACAAATTCATAAAAATATAAAATTCCGGAATTATATTTTGTAAATTAGAAAGTTTGTTTAATTTCTAAATTTAGAAGTTTAAATGACATCTATTTTTTAATAAGTTTAAATAAATTAAAACAAATTAGTATTTGGGAATAATATTGTCATTAAAGGAGAGAAGAAATCACTAAAGAACTTTCAAGAGATTGTTTAATTTCTAGCTTTAGCAAAGAAATAGGGAGAAATTTTTTGCAAATCATTAGTAGACTATTTTATACAAATTCAAAAATATTTAAAATTCCGGAATTATATTTTGTAAATTAGAAAGTAATTTCTGGATTTAGTGAAAAAGTAATTACTTTTTACAAATTATACAATGAAATCCTTGAAATATTGTTTTTTTTTTGCTAAAAATATTTCATAAATATACAATTTTGAATTCGGGAATTATAAAAAACAGTTAAAAATAAAACTTTTATGAACTTTAGAAATTTATATACTTATAAAATCTCTAGATTTGTTTAAGAAAACATATAAACCAAGAAGCACTACCTTTAAAATCTCTTTAACTGTGTTTTGAAAAACATACCAATTAAAGAAAATTAGTGTTCGTGAATTATTTTAGATTTAAACAAAATGTCTAGATTGGTTTAAGAAAATAACTTTATTAAATTTACACTTTTTTCAACATAATTAAAAAAAAACATTACTATTCGGGAATTATATTTCTGGGAGTTAAATTATAATCCATCAATTACAAAGATTTTATTTAATTTCCGAATTTATTAATGAAATGCAAAACATTTTCAAAAACTTCTGCTAAATAAATTCGTATACGGGAGAGTTTGAATCTGTCAATGGTCTAAAGGGTGCATAAAGCATGGTTTATTTACTTTATTGCTTTGTTGCAAACTTTTCAGCTTTTAATTATGATATTTGTTTTTTAATTAATGATATATGAACTTAGTTAAAATTACTGTTTTTTGTAAGTAAATTACCAGCATGTTCGCCTCTTGTTGGCTAAAACTGCCGACCACTGGCTTAAATGTAATTTACTTTCAAATAAAACTTTTCTGCAAATATTTCTTAAAGAAAACTTTTCAGTTTTTTAAAACATTAAAGCAATTTATGTAAAAAGCAGATTTTTTTTTATTTCATTACTATTTGATGACAAATTAGCAGCAATTAACATTTATTTTCAATTATACAATTCAACTTTAAACAACTCAAGAAGGGGAACCCCTTTGGGCTACACTTTCAGCAAGCACATGATACAAAGCTAAAGGTAATGTTTCTCAAACAAGCCGGTTTTGTTTATATTATTTATTATAACTGATATGTCAAGTTTTCGATAAATGTTTTCATATTCACGCGTTTCATGTGTAAAGTACACAATATTCGTTTTAATTTCAAAACAGTTTTTTGTTTTCAATGCAATACTATTTATTTATTGTGATTGATTTGCTACAAAACAATTAGTTATACAAAAGCCTTAGGAAATATTTACGGCTTTCAGATTAACACAATTCCAGAATTCATAAATTTATTTGTGTTTAACGAAAAAAAAAACTGGTTAGATTTAATAAATTTAATTTTTACTTTTGTTTTGTTAAGAGATTTATTTCTTTAAAAATAAATTTCAATGGTAAAATTTGCTGCTGTTCAGAATGTTTGTATTTGGCATAAAATTAAATTTGTTTTTTGGTTTCAAATGTTTCAGCAAATTTATTAGGTATAAATGCTTTCTATAGTTTCTATATCGTTTCGCCTGTCATGTACATAGAAAGAAATAAAACAATTTACAAATATGTTAATTTTTCTCAATGTTTTATTTCCCCTCCCATTTGTTAAAAATTTATTTATTTAGTTGTTGTTTTTGTAACACAAAATAATTTAAACATCATACAACAACTGACTGACTTTGTAAATTGATTTTCAAGTTCAACCATTATTTCAATAATCAACCGACATCGTGTATGTCCCAGCTTTAATTTAAACATTTAACTGTTAATTTTTTTTATACGATTTTGTTTCGTTTTGTTAAATATTCTACAAATGTTTAAGGTCTTACAAAATAAAAACACAAAAACAAAAAAAGTTTCTCTATGTTAAAATAAATATTTCTGTCATGCCTGATTAAATGGCCAGCTTAAGCTGGCTGCAAATTTTAAATTTATTATTTTTTATTAAACTAACTCAAGTACTTGAAAAATTTTCTATATAACCTCAATAATTTCTACGGCACATGGTAATAATTGTTGTTTTGTTTAAAGGTTTACTGAATATAAATGTTAATGTTATGTTATTAAGTTTAATTTTAAGTTAATATTAAGTTAAAAAAAATAATAAAAAATCAATGTATTTGTTTGAAAATTAAAGCATATTTGATAAAAATACTGTTTTAAATTATTACAAATAGAGCCTCTAGATATGTTACGTATGATACAATAACTTTATTTTCATTATCAAATTTCCAATTTTTGGCTTAAACTATTCCTATAGAGATCTATGAATATTGCTAAATTAAAATACGAGTATAATGTTCGACGATTGAAGCCATAAATAACTACAAGTGATGTTAAACTGGGAGTATATAAACACCTATAATTGATGATAATCTGGGACCCTAGATTGATCTTAAATTAGGACTATAAAGTTCTACGATTAATACTAAACTAGAACTATATAAAGACGATTCATTGATTATATATATAAAAACGATTGACGATTGATACTAAACTGGAACTATATAAAGATCTGTGATTGATAAATCCTTAAATTGGAGCAAAACTTTGAATAAGTGGACATGCCTGAAGTTCGTGGAGCCAGCATTAAATTTCCTCTTATTGTTATATGTAGTATTATAGTCCTTTGACTTGAATTAACTCCATACAAAAAAATCATTCAGAGAGTACACGATCGGGAAATGTCTCTTGCAGTTATGATTTGCTGAAATCACATGTCGTCCACATCAATATTATTTAGTTAATGCAGAAATAACTCTTGTCATTATGTCGCGTTATAGATCGCCAAAACAGTTACTGCTTTATTAGGCGTCACTGATTAATGAGGCAGTGATGCAATAATGGCATCAGGCCTAAATCCGGACAAAATATCATTAATTTTGAGCAGACAGAACTCTGTTATTATGTCGCGTTATAGATCGCCAGTAACAATCACTGCTTGGTCAGTTTCGTAATTATGGTAAATAATGGCTCCAGCTCAAAATCCGCTCAAAATATCATTAAATTTGAGCAGACAGAACTCTGTAATTATGTCGCGTTATAAATCGCTAATAACACTCACTGCTTAATCAGCATCATTTTTGCTGAATTATGGTCCAATTTGCACAAAAAAAAACTCTGTTATTATGTTATGCGTTATAGATTGTTAGTAACAATCCCTGCTTTACTTTCGCCAAAGTATGGTGTAATGATAGCTTTAGCCAAAAATCCGCTAAAAATACCATTCCATTTGAGCAGAAAGAACTCTGTAATTATGTCGCGTTATAAATCACCAATGACAGTAACTGCTTAATTAGTCTTATTTACGCAGAAGTATGTTCTAATAATCTGCTGAAATATCATTCAGTCTGCTCAAAATATCGTTCAATTTGTGCAGACAGAACTCTGTTATTATGTCGCGTTATAGACCAGACTCATTGTTGCTGAAATTTGGTCCAATGATGATATATTTTATTAAAAACTTTAATTAAAAAAATATCTGTTTTAAATTTGAACTTTAAGCAGAATTGTTCTAAAACTGGTACAAAAATATTTAACATTTTAGATTTTATTTTGCGGATTTTGCCAACCATTATTGAAATCATAACATATCATTTAAATTAATAAAATATGTATTCTCTCTTCCCTATTTTGTTGAAAATGATTTCATTTGAAAACTATTTTTTAATCACGCAGCATTCTACTTTTAAAACAGTTTGTTGCAAATCGATTTGTTTAAATCGCTTTTTAAGTTTTCAAACAACTACAATGATTTTGTGTTTTTTGTTATTGTGTTATTAAACAAATGAATTGTTAAATAATTAGTATAGGTATAAACAAATAATAATAACAATGTACGTAGATTTCTTGCTTTTTAATTTAAATTGAAAAGTTTATTTGTATTCCTATTCTAATTCAATTCTATGTATATTTCGATTTCTATTTCTCTCTTTTCAATTTCGTTTTTTTTTTTGTGATGCTGCTGGGGAAAAATTTGCAAACATTTAAATGTTTATACTCGTATACATACAATATATAATGTGTGTAAACTGACAACAACAATTATCAATTTGTTTTATCAACAACAATTATTTGTTGTGATGCTATTTGTTGCTACCATATTTTTTATTTAACTATTACTATTATTTGGTTTCTTACTTACTTACTTACTTACTTACTTATGTACATACATATATATAAATATTGTTTGTTTATTTATTATTTCTTTATTGCTGTTGTTTCTTTCTTTCTGGCTATACCCGCTCTTATCAATTGATTTGAAAATAAATTTAAATTTGTTTTCAAATTAAACTGTTTATTGTCATACATACACTTTTATTTATAGTTTGTCTAATGAAATAGAAAACGCGCTAACACAAAGTCTATTTATTTAGTCTAGTCTCTGAACTCATGAACATAGATAAAATAAAGGGAAATATCAAATCAAATTGTATAATAAAAAACTGTTGCCAATATTTGTTTACCAGAAATTACGGAAATATAATAAAGTTTTTAGCATTTTTTAAAGGTAAAGAAAATAATGAGTCTTAAAAAACTATATACGAGTATAGACAAAATCCAATTGCATCTTTTTTTTGTGTGTGTGAAAAATACATTTGAGGGCAGACCTAGCAGTGCGTAAAAGAAAATAAAATAATTGATGCCATGAACGGTTGAAACGCTTGGTTGTCTAGCTGTCAAACCTAAAAGCTGCTAAATAAAAACAATTTCACGTGTCAAAAAATATTTAAACTTAAAAGCCTTTAACTGATTATCTGTCCAAACCAAAGCAAACCAAATCAACTATTCATATTTATTATATTTATGTAGTATCACCAACTAACTGAAATGATTTCAAACAAAAATTTCCAATTTGTTTTGCCATAAATTTCTTTTCAAATGAAAACAAGTATTTTTTTTTAACAAATTAACGTAATTTTTTAATTATTAATTCAGCAAATAAAAAACAAATGCCAGACCCAGATCATTAATTAATTTCCATTATTCAATAACTGGTATTTAATAATAATAACAAGAATAAACAACAAAATTTAAACAAATAACCTGGTATGGTTTATAAATTGTCTGTTATAAGGTGTTTGAACTTGATACAACTTCAATGTTTCAGTTTTTTATTTTTATTTTAGCAATTCTGTTGCTCTTAAGCAAGCAAATGTACATACTTTGCTGTTTTTGCAGCCAAATAATTAAAAGTATTTTTTGCTGATTAAATATATTTTTGGCGAAACTTGAGGTTGGAAAGACATTCACCCATATTAATGAAAAGAATATTTTTTAAAAATATAAAAAAATGCACAGTATTTCTCGTAAATGTGTTTGTATGTATGTGTTTAAATATGCTTGCTTTTAAAAACTTTTATATTTTGTTTATTTAAACGAAATTTTAAATATTTGTTTTGTGGCACAACACAAAAACAAATGAGCACTGTGTGTGTGTGTGTGTGTGTGTGATTTTTTTTCAAACATACACAATATTTTGTGTAAGAAGTTTTCAAGAAACAAGTTTTGCGCCAAATATTCTTAAGTACATATTTCTATTTGAAAACTTTGTATGGTTGTTAGGCAAAACACCCCCCGGTGTGATCTAAATTTAACCATTTTATAATTGAAAAGTTTAAGCTTAATAGAGCAAAAAAAGGCTTACAGGATATGTAAAAACTTTGTTTGCTAAATTAAACTGAAAATTCTATTTCCTTCTTCAGTTAATAATTGAAACGTTTAAGGTTAGCATAATAAAAATAGGCTTATAGGCAGTTCCGGAATAAACTCTATTATCATGTCTCCATATCGAGCAAAGAAATTCAATGGCGTTTAATCTCTAAATCCAAACAGCAAAACGACTAGGAAATGATTCCGGCAGTTATTGATTTGCTGAAACATGTAGTCCACATCAATATTATTAAGTTAATGCAGAAAGAACTTTGTCATTATGTCATTCCAATTGAGCAGAAAAAATTCTGTTATTACGTCGCGTTATAAATCGCCAGTAATAATCACTGCTTGAATGGTGGCACTAGCCGAAAATTCGCTCAAAATATCATTAAATTTTTTGCAGACACAACTCTGTTATTATGTCGCGTTATAGATCGATAATAACAGCCTCATTTTCGCAGAAGTATGATCCCAATAATAGAACTAGTCTAAAATCTGCTCAAATATTCAATTTGAGCAGAAAGAACTCTGTTATTATGTCACGTTATCGATCGCCAATAACAGAAGTGTGATCCAATAATGGCACCAGCCTAAAATCTACTGAAATAACAGTCAGCTCAAAATATCATTCAATTTGTGCCGATTCAATTTTCATTTAATTAATCGCGTTATAGATCGATAATAACAGTCATTGCTTAACCAGCCTCAGTTTCGCAGAAGTATGGTCCTTAAAATGGCACCAGTCTAAAATGTGCTTAAATAATCAATACGAGCAAAAACAACTTTCTTACGTTAACAATCGCCAGTAACAGTCTCATTTTCGCTGAAGTATGATCCAATAAAATCTGCTCAAATATCACTGAGTCTGTTCAAAATATTATTCAATTTGTGCGGACAGAACTCTGTTATTTTGTCGCATTATCTATCGCCAGTAACAGTCACTGCTTGACCAGTTTCATTTTCATAAGAAAACTTTGAAATGGCTACAATTTGTTACATCCAAACATTATCGAGTTGAGATAATGATTTTGTAGATTTATAGAAATTATAACGAACAAAACATTTTAAATGTTTCGTTTTTCAAGACAATGAGGTATGTGATGGAAAACGATAACGATAACGAGTGAGTTTTTGAAGTCCATTTTAAAGTATTTCTAATTAAATTTTTAAAATTTTTGTTTTAAGATTCTCTTTAATAGCAAATTATCTTTATATTTTGTGGGATAAAACTGTTTTAATACAGAAATATTACGAAATAACTCACTCGTTATCGTTATCGTTTTCCATCACATACCTGAATTTCTTTGAATAACCTAATATACAGCAGTGATCGGCACTCTTAGCCAACAGGGTAATAACACAATCGCTTAATCAATTTAAAAAATCAGAGACCATAGAACTCTTTATGGCAACCCCTGATTTAAAGCAGTGTATGCAGGTTTTTTTAAAATAAATTATTATTTTCTCTTGAGTTTGTTGTTGTATAACTTGATTATTTTCATATATTTTTTTTAAGTATTGTTTTTGTTGTCGTCTGAGTTTTGACGTATTTAGTTTGTTTTGTTTTGTTTTTATTTCTTATATATAGAAAAAAAAAGATATCAACCATGCTTTTTTTAATATTACGTACAAGAGTTTGTTTTGCTTTTTATTAAATTTGATAATTTTCTTAGAATTTGTTTTTTTTTTATTTATTTATTTTGTGTCTGGCATATTTTAATTTTGTTGACTTAACCAGCTAAGCTGCTTTGTTTTTAACTTTTTAATTAATATGGATTTAAAACTTCAATTTATTCATGTGAAATATACATTAATTAATTAATGAATTATTTCTTGACATTATTTAGCTTAATTTGTTTAACAAATTATCATAATATTGTTTTGTTTACCTTAAAATCCATTAAATTTTTTTTTTTCAATTTAATATTGATTTTATTCTTGACAGAATTTTAGCTTAAATATTAAAGTAGTTAGCATGTCATTATTAATTATACTAATTATTTAATTCAATGAAGAAATTCAATTTGATAAGTTTTTTTTCAGTTGCTTTCCTTCATTGTATATGTAGTTAGTTTCTAATTTATCTACAACAGTTTTCTGTTTGTATTTGTTTGCCTTGAATGGCTTTAGATAACAAATCAAATAAAAATATTTGTGTATAACATTTTTCGACATTACGTTTAGAATAAAATATTGTTTACACTTAGTTACTTATTTATTTTAGTGTTCAATGTTCTATGAGTAATGTGGTACTACCCATACGGGGAGAGATTGTTTTTAAAATCTATATATATATAAAAGTGATTGTGTGTCTGTATGTATGTTTATTATTATTAGTTTGGACGGCTTAACGGCTGAACCGATTTGCTTGAAATTTTCACAGTATATTTCTGTATGTCTGGAAGGAGCTATAGGCTACTTTTTTTTTTTTTTTTTTTGAAATTTTAAGTGGGCGTGGTACCTCCCATACAAAGTTAATTTTAAAAATCAAATACTTAGGAAACTATTATAGCTATAGTACTCAAATTTTGCATGAGCAATTCCATTGTTTGTTTAAATACTTGCGGAAAAAATGGGAGTAGTAGCGACAGGGGGCGTGGCACCTCCCATATGATGATAATTAAAAAAAAAAATCAAATGTATGGTATACAATAAGATATATGGTACGGTTATTCTACCATCAATATTAATATTTAGAACAAGAATGGGCGGACTATCAATAGTGGGCGTGTCACCTCCCATAGATATGATGCCAAATTATATATAAGGAAATATCAGCTATCAATATTAATATTTAGGACACCAATGCGCTGACTAGCAACAATATTAAGTAAATGTTAAAATTTTTATACATTTGAAACCCTTATCTATATATAAAAGTGAATGTGTGTTTGTTTGTTTGTATATTGTAAATAATAATAACATAATATAATAAGATTTAATTTAATAGGCAAACTGTAGGTTTTAATAACTTAATAAATACCGTATTTGCCGGACGATAAGACGCACCTTGTTACTCTGAAAATTTGACCTAAAATCAGGGCGCGTCTTATCGTCCGGCAAATACGGTATATTTGTTTAACTTTAAACTTTTTATTTCATTACGATAAGGGTAGCGAAGCACACAGGGTTTTAGCTAGTACAAAAATAAAAACAAAAAAGAAAAAGTAATTATATTTCATAAATTCCTGGAAATTTGAATGATACATACGATTAAATTGGAATTGAAAGGTTGTTTAAAAATTAATTTAATTACAGTTTGTTGTTGCTAACTAAAGAACTTGGCAAAAGCTGTTTAATATATATATTTTTTGCATATAAATTGTTTTAAAACATATTGGCCCATAATCATAGTCATAGAAAAAGCATACTTTAAGTAAAAGTAGACTTTTAAACAACAAAAACATATAAATTTTGTTCTGAATTTAAAACAAAAGTATGCTTTTTCTATGAATATGATTATGGGCCAATGATTTACTTTGTCAATTGTGCAAATAAGGTTTTATTTAACCCAAAAAAGGGGCCATAAAATTAAATAAAAATATTGGCTTCTTTAAACCTTTAATTTATTCCATAATTTTTTTTATAGAAAATCTATTGAAATCTTTGAAATTAATGGTTTTGGAAAAAATACTGGTTTTTCGAAAAACCGTTATTTATTCAAAATTCTCATAATTTAACTAGAAATGTGTTTTGAACTTGTCTTTTTTTAGGATTTTCAACTCAAAATCATTTAAAATGTTTAAAATAAAACAATTTTTAAAAATACTGGTTATTCAAAATATTGTTATATAGTCAAAATTTACATAATTTAACTAGAAATGTGTTTTGAACTTGTTTTTTTAGGATTTTCAACTCAAAATCATTTAAAATGTTTAAAATAAAAAAATTTTTAAAATACTGATTTTTCAAAAACCGTTATTTATTAAAAATTCTTATAATTTAACTAGAAATGTGTTTGAATTAGTTTTTTTTTTAAATATTTCAACCCAATATTATTTAAAATACTTAAAATATAACGATTTCTTAAAAATACTGGTTTTCCAAAAACCATCATTTATATTAAATTCTTATAATTTACATAGAAATGCGCTTTGAAAATTTATTTTTTTAATTTTTACCCCAACAATTATTTAAAATACTTAAAATAAAACTGGTTTTCTAAAAACTGTTATTTATTCAAAATTTTCATAATTTAACTAGAAATGTGTTTGGAACTTGTTTTTTTTTTTAATAAAACTATTTCTACAAAATACTGGTATTCCAAAAATCATTATTTATTAAAAATTGCCATAATTTAAATGGAACTGTGTTTTAAACGTAATGTTTTAAAATATTTTTAACCTAAAGTCATAAATTAAAACATTGGTTTTTAAAAAACCGTTATTTGTTGAAAATTTTCATAATTCAAAATAGAAATGTGTTTTGAACTTGCCTTTTTTAATATTTTCAACCTAAAATTCTAAAAATAAAATTTTTTTTCAAAATAATGGTTTTTCAAAAAACCCTTATTTATTAAAAATTTTCCTTATTTAAATAAAAATATTTTCAACCTAAAGTCATAAATTTAAACATTTTAAAAAAATACTGGTTTTTGTCAAAATCATCATAAATTTAAATTGTGTAAAAATGTCTGCAAATTTTTAGTAAAATATTGTTTTACTATAAGTAATCACATTAGAATTAGTTAAAATATAAGTTTTTGAAAACAAGTGTTTTTTTCACAACTGTGGAATTTCACTAAAAACTTCTGACTATACTGGGTTTTTCCAAATACATAACAGTATTTTGTTTTAAAACTACAAAATTTTCCTACAAGTTTAATGTAATTGAGTTTTATTTTTCTTAAAACATGCCTAATATTCCAATTTTAATTAAAAATTTTCCATAAAATATAGATTTATGCCAACAAATGAAAACAAAACGAAATATTTCGAATGCAAAATATTTACCACTCATATTTTATGTCGTAGTATACATATATTTCAAAATCTTTACTCTTGAAGATTCTCGAGTATATTCACACTTTATTTATTTATTTGTAAAAAAAAAAACACTGGCCGACATAAATTAGAAAAAATAAATAAAAACAAATATAATTGCAGTCCAAACGGGGGAAATATGCGAATTTTTACGTGTGTAATTCAGGAGACAAAAATGACATTGAAAAATAACGAAAATCTATCCATTGAAATCATTTCTTATTTTGATGCTGTCTGTGGGTCTTTCAAATGTTTTTGTTTATGTCTATTTCAGCAAATGATACACACGTATGTATACATACACAAAATTTAAAAACGCCTGCTCTCCATGAATTTTAAACAAAATTTCTATACAAAATTTAAAACACGTAATTTGAAAATTACAAAAAATGCTGTGAAACATGAGTTCATATTGTAGCCATTTGAAATAGCTTATATTCATAGTCATGGTGTAACTATACAAGGTGAGAGCAGTAGCACAGCTGACTGACTTTGTTTACAATTTACTTATGTCAAAAGTAATACTTTTTCAAGTGTTTTTGACAGTAGTACATTATTTTACACAAACAAAATGCCTGTTGTTTCTGTATTGTGTTGTATTTGTTGCCTATTTGCACTTACCTTGTATAGTTACACCATGTTCATAGTTTTGTAGGTATGATTTGAAAATGAGAGAGGATTTAATTGTATTATAATGTAATGTATTGTCTTAAGCATTAATAGTTTATTATTTTGGGTTTGCTTAAAATTTAACATGCGGTTGGGAGCACAAATGAGGGCTATATGCACTTATTATTGCATAAAATTAAAACTAATAAAGGAAATTAGAAAATGTTTTTGGTTATTTATTTTATGTTTTATATTTAACAAAATAATTTTCATACCAACACTAAAAGTAAAAACGACTTACAAAACTAATTTTAACCGTGCCTTAACATTTTGTTTATCGACATTGCAGGTTTTTATATTTTTACTGCTGAGATGTAGCTATTGGCTCGAAGGGCTCGTCTTGTTGTGCATCGTGTAACAGGTTGGGCTATTGTTATATAAGCATATTTTGGTGTTAAACAAATGTCTGCTTTCATTTGTGTTATCATGAATCATGCGTCCTTATAAGTATATAAGCTTTATGCATCTTCCGATTTGTGACTCTTATGCCTTTAATTGACTTACTTTAAGTTGTTTAGCTATTGATCGTGTAAAATATGAACTTTTTGTGATTGCTCGAATATTGTTTTCAATGTCTTTTCACAGTTTCTTCATTGTTTAATATAATTTGATTTGTGTTGGGTAATTTGCAAAAAGTGTTTACCACATGCAATTAAATTAATATTAAACAAAACAAACACATACAAATCTAAGGGTAAATCTTGATATTTTTGTGCAAATATTTTTAAAGACGCACTTGAGCAAAATTGTGTACATGCATGTTTTTTTTAATTGTTTAGGCTAGATTGGGTTCTATAGACGGCCATTCTGCGAACAGCTCACTAAGTTGATCCCTGTTTATCCCTAAAATTATTACTATTATTTATTTTTGTATAGTAAATTATTTTGTTAAGCATTAAACCCAAAACAACGGACAAAAAAGCATTTTGAAATGTTTTTTATTAGTTTTATAAAAACTAAAAATTGCATAGACAACAAACATTTACTCATTTTTGCTTCCCACTGTAATTCGAATGTGGTTAATGTTCATTTCAAAATTTCATTTTATAAACTTTTGCATACCAGAAAAAATAAATAAAACAAAAATTTCTCTCCTTTAGAATTTTGAGAGTGATTTTGATATTTTTAAGTTCATCTTGCTAGTTCTTTGGGGATTTCCAGAAAGTCTAGAAAGCCGCAAACTTTGAAAAGAAATATTATTTGATAGTTAGTTATCAGTTCTTAGGCAGCTTAAACTTTTTCCTTTAATGCTTAACTGAACATGCGTCAAAAAAGACTCCACCTTACCTCCCTTTATCTACAAAACTGATTTCATAATTTGACCTCCTTTTGGTTTTAGAAACCAACATTCCCATAAATACATTCATTTTTAAGCGGCTCCCGGTTTCCTAATACATTCAACTAAAATAAAGAACACGCACGCAATATTGACAAAAATAAAATTATATTGTTATCATGATAAAATGTATGACTCATAACTAAAAGAGTAGTTGAAAATAGTATAATGTTATGATAAATATTTGTTAAAGTAAAATTGATTTACTAACCTTTAAAAGAAAGAAATAAGGGGTGGTCTTTTGACCACTTACCACTTCCGTTTGCTAAGGGTTAATGTTTACTGTTTACATATGGTTGGTCTGTGTATGACTAATACATTTAAGTTGGATTCAACCATTCATTCACATTCCCACAAATATTTTGTTCGAACAAAGTTCTTTTCATATGAATATTTTATCTCTCTCTCTCTCTCTTAAAAAGATAGGCGTCAAACTTCATATGAAAAAAACTTTTGCCCGAATAAATATTTTGTTCGGAACAAATTGGTGAATCCACCTTTATTTCTTTGAATTTAATATAAGTATTTTCAATATTATTTCGATCGTTTTAAGTTTTATTTATGTTGCTAGTTTAGTTTATTTTCATTATTTATTAATTTATTTTATTAATACTTTTAATGCATCAATTCAATTTGTCCAAACATTCATTTTGTTTTTATCTTTTTTTTCTCTGTTTCTTTTCATTTGTTGCAAAAACATTAAATCAAAACTAATCTAAAAACTGCCTAAAAAAAACCGAAACAAATTGCCTACAATTTGTGCGCCAATTGGTTGATACTGATTCGTTCGTTGTGCTCGTTTTGTTATGTGATCAATTTGAACATTATTTTTCCTTTTTGTTTAAATTATTTAACTTTTTTTTGTTCCTATGGACTTGTTATGTTTGTTCATATTTGATCGCCTGTCTCATTGACTGCCCGTATGCCTGCTGCTTGTTGTCTGCTGCTTTTCTACATGATTTTTATGCTTTTTTTTTTTTTTTTTTTTTTTTTAAATACCTTCAATATTATTTTGTTTGTGTTCTTGTGCTGGTTTTCTGTCATCTTCTTTATGGTGCAAATTTAAATTTATTTTGCTTTTTTGTAATTTTTGTTTATATAAACTATAATTTTATATATTATATAAATGTATATATATAAAACTATATAATTATGAAAAAAAAAAAATGCAAAAAAAAAAAAAAATTTATAAACTATAAACCATAATAGCATGGGAGAGCAGACTCTTATCGCGTCGCCACGGTTGTACCAACCGATGACGACAATCTTACAGCCGATGGCCATTACAAGGTAAATATTTTCATTTACAATTTTATGTTCTTAGTTGCTGTTTTAATTTAATTTATTTTCTGTATTATTATTTTTATTATTCAATAATCATTTAACATTTAAATTTATGATTTGTTTTTCTGCCATTACATGTCATTACATTGTAATTGTTTATTTATATATCTTATTCACATTTTTCATTTTGGTATATACTCGTAACTACATATAAATATAATTTTTATTTTCTAACATGTCAGCAGCCATCTATAAATTTTTATGGGGTTTTGTGTATTGCACTTAATTTCTATTTAATACTTTGTTTTTATTTATTATATTTGCATGTGGTTTTGGTCTCTTATTAATATTTTTAAGTTATTTATATTAAATGCCATCCATATAAACTTTTGTGGTTGGTATTTAATTTATATGCATTTTAATAATATCTGTAATGTTCACTAACTGTAGCTTTAAATTTTTATTAAAACTCATAAATTATAAAGCAAAAGTGTTTGAAATAAACGTGTAAAAACACATGTAAAATTGTTTTTGAAATGAAAAAATTGCCAACATTTTAATTTTGAGTATTAGTTTAAATTATTTAGATTTTGTTAAGGGAAACCTATTTTAATTTTCAATTTCCATCAAAATACCATAAAAATAATATTATATTTTTACAATTTTCCTTATTATTTCCCAAATTTTTTACATATTTGAATTTTTTTAAAATACTGGTTTTTAAAATTCCTTAAAACTACACAAAATTTACAAAATGTTAAAATTTTATGGCCAAAATACCTAGAAATATATTTTATTGCTTAGTCCTGTTTCACACTCTTCAGTTTTTGTGCAATTCTCTTTTGAACTTGTCATTTCATTCACGCACGTCAATTAAATTTTCGTACTTTTTAATGCAATGAAATGCATGAAAGAAAAAACAAAAGAAAATAAGAAAATTGACTAGTACCGTCAAGTACTCCTTTTATTTTCTTTTCCCTTCTCATGCAAAACTACTTCCCCTGACAAGTTAGAATACATATTTTTTATTGTTAAAAACCCCTAAAAGCTTTTAAAATTTTAACTTTTATATAAAATACTACTTTTTGAAATTCCTTAAAATTAACGAAAATTTACCGATTACTTCTGGTTTTATAAACATTTTCTACAACTCTCTAATAAAATAAAAGTTTTTAGTAAAAATCTTAGATTTTTGGAATATACTGTTTTTTAAAATTTTCCATAACAGACAGTATTTAGTAAAAATCTTATATTTATTTTATAATAAAATTATAAATTCTAATAAAAATCTCAGATATTTTTCAAAATACTGGTTTTTCAGATTTTTATTAAAACGCAGAAGTCAGTAATCATTTCATTATTTTTAATCATTCAATAATTTTTAAAAGTGTTTTTAGTTAAATGTACATGAATTTTATAGCAAAATAATATGTTCTAGTAAAAATCTCAGAATTTTTAAAAATACTGGTTTTTTTAATTTTGAATAAAAACAGAATTCATTATAAATTTACAAAAATTTTATTGTTTTTAGCCATGTTATCATAAAAATAATTGATTTCGTAAAAACTCAGGACTTTTCTAAAAATACTGGTTTTTACAATTTTTTAAAATATTCAATATTCTGCAAAAATTTAAACATTTTCTATTTTAAATATATTTTTACTACTTTATCAATTTTTTCTACCTGTGGTATTATTTCCTGATAAAAATTTTATATATTTTTTTTTATACTGTTTTTTTTTTTTTTAAATTTGATTTAAAGCAAAATTTAATATAAATTTATAGAATGGTTACTGTTTTAGCCATTTATTGGTTTTTATATAAACAATTAATTAGTTTTACTGGTTTTTAAATTTTCTAAAATATCCAAAATTTAGTACAAATTAAAAAAAATGTTAACGTCTAGAATTATTTCTAATGCATTTTTTATTGCTTCTACATGAAAATATTATTTTCTATTGGAAATCTCAGATTTTTGAAAAATCCTGGCTTTTAAAATTTTCTAAATCGTAGGTAGTTTATAGAATTGTCATTGTTTTCAGCCATTTAGCTATATTTTTCATACAAAATAATTGATATTATGAAAAATTTGAGATTTTGAAAAATACTGGTTTTTAAAATTTTTTAAAATATCCAAAATTTTGTGTAATTTAAAATTTTTTTAATTTTTGAATACATTTGTAGTATGTACATTTTATACTGTTTTTTTGCAAATCAGAATTTTAGTACAAGTTTAAAAGTCTTTGATTTTTTAGTTTAAATCTTTGCGACTTTTCTGCGATTTTTGCAAAATAGTGGTTTTTTAAATTATCACTTTAGATCCGAATTAAGTGAAAATTTTAAAATTTTCCTAACTTAAAAACATTTATTGGCCATTTTATACTAATTTCACTTAAGTTATAATTTTCTTTAACAAATCTAAAATTTTCGCAAAAATAGTGGTTTTTCAAATTTTCGCTCAAATCTGAATTTTAAACAAATTTAACAATGCTCCACTTTTAACAAAAATTTTAGGCCATTTATAAATTTAAAATGTTAGTATTATGTTCAATTTTTTTTATGAATATGTGAAATTCATTGCAAATTTGAAATTTAAAGGAAAACCGCTTTTAAAATTTTATTTTAATAATTCTTTTTTTTCACTACATATTCCAATTTTGAAATCTTCCCTTAAAAACTATAAATAGCTACATAGCTATTAGTTCCAGTCTTAAATAATTATTTCAAACCTCTAGCAATAAAAATAAATTTTTTTTAAATATTGTTCTAAATAGGAAAAAATTGACGAAAGCAGTCTATATGTATATTTTTCTGTATGACGTCAATAGTTCAAGATTTTCTTTTATGCATGAAATTTTGTCAATAAAACAATTTCAACATCTTGCAAAATGTAGACAAAAAAGAAACAACTACCAATTCATTTTCGCTAATAAAATATTGAGTTTTATTTTTAATCAATGACGTACAAAACTTGTATTTAAAAATAAATTATTTGATCTTTTGAATTTTTCACCTAAATTCTAAAATTAAATATGTACGAAACAACTAAAACACAAAGAAAATTGTGTTCAATTTAACAATAACACAAACAAAAAAATATTTGTTTTTTTTTGCTTTTCTAATGATTGATTTGAAACCAAACGTGACAATTTTTTCATGCTTTTGTTTACTATTAAACAGAACACATTTCAATTTATATTAAATAGTTGCAATTTTGAAATCACCCAACACAAAAAAACTTGAATTTTCTCACGGCTCATACATTTTTGCTTGTAATCATGCATTTTGTCATTGTTTTTATTTTTAATTATTTTGGTTTTCTAATAAACTTAAACCAAATTAAGGGTAAGTTTCACCTCCCCTCCGCCCTACCAAAAAAAAAAAAAGATAACTACTAACTTATTTATTTGAATTTATTGTAATTATAGTTTTATTCATCTCTGGTAAAATGAAATTATAAACAAATATTAATAATAATAAACATAAATATGGTAAAAACTGGTATAGTATGGTTATGGTGAAATGGCTTTTTGTAAAAATCTATATTTATAATAATTTGTTATTTTCTGAAACTGACAACAAACAAAATCTAACACACATTTTTTCGGTCAAACTTTGTCTATATAAACACGCGTAATTATTATCAATTGGCACCCTAAAAATTAAAAATGGCATGAATAATAGCTGGGTTTAAACATATAAATAAAACCGGTTTACGGACATGTTAAAAAAATATCAATAAAATCTATCTACATATGTATCTCTGCTCTTCTCTTGTACTACCACAACATATTTGAACAATTTCACTTATACTTAAATTTTCTCTTTATTTATTTTCCTTTATAATCAAAATATAGTCAAAACGCAAAATGCCTTCTAAAGCAGCAAAAAAAGAAAATTTAGATGATCTCAAACAGGAGTTAGATATCGATTATCATAAAATCACTCCTGAAGAGCTGTATCAGCGCTTTCAGACACATCCTGAAAATGTAAGTTTAAAATCCAATTTGTCTGTAGCTTAAAATGTTTACTAATAATTTCTTCAACTCTTAACCATTTGCAGGGTCTAAGTCATGCCAAGGCTAAAGAGAATTTAGAACGTGATGGTCCTAATGCTCTAACACCACCCAAACAAACACCAGAATGGGTGAAGTTCTGTAAAAATTTATTTGGTGGTTTCGCCATGTTGTTGTGGATTGGTGCTATTTTATGTTTTGTTGCCTACTCCATTCAGGCTAGTACCAGCGAAGAGCCATCAGATGATAATTTATATTTGGGTATCGTACTTTCTGCTGTAGTTATAGTGACTGGTATTTTCTCTTACTATCAGGTTGGTAGAACAAAATTAAAACAACTAACTTACCACTAAATTCTATCTGTTTGTTGGTAATATTCTTTTTTAGGAATCAAAAAGTTCAAAAATTATGGAATCTTTCAAAAACATGGTTCCTCAGTTCGCCACTGTCATTCGCGAGGGTGAGAAACTCACTCTACGCGCCGAAGATTTGGTCTTGGGTGATGTGGTTGAAGTGAAATTCGGTGATCGTATCCCAGCTGATATTCGCATCATAGAGGCTCGTACCTTTAAGGTCGATAACTCATCGTTGACTGGTGAATCTGAGCCCCAGTCACGTGGTCCCGAATTTACTCATGAAAATCCCTTGGAAACAAAGAATTTGGCTTTCTTCTCCACCAACGCTGTCGAGGGCACTGCCAAGGGTGTTGTCATCAGTTGTGGTGATCACACTGTCATGGGTCGTATTGCTGGTTTGGCTTCCGGTTTGGATACTGGTGAAACTCCCATTGCTAAGGAAATCCACCATTTCATTCATTTGATTACCGGTGTGGCCGTATTCTTGGGTGTGACCTTCTTCGTTATTGCCTTCATTTTGGGTTACCATTGGTTGGATGCTGTTATTTTCTTGATTGGTATTATTGTCGCTAACGTACCTGAAGGTCTATTGGCTACTGTAACTGTGTGCTTGACTTTGACTGCCAAGCGTATGGCTTCGAAGAATTGTTTGGTAAAGAATTTGGAAGCTGTGGAAACTTTGGGCTCCACCTCCACCATTTGCTCAGATAAGACCGGTACCCTGACCCAGAATCGTATGACAGTCGCTCACATGTGGTTCGATAATCAAATCATTGAGGCCGATACAACAGAAGATCAGTCGGGTGTCCAATACGATAGAACTAGCCCTGGATTCAAGGCGCTCTCTCGCATTGCCACTCTCTGCAACCGTGCTGAATTCAAAGGCGGCCAAGAAGGTGTTCCAATTTTGAAGAAAGAAGTCAGCGGTGACGCCTCAGAAGCTGCTTTGTTGAAGTGTATGGAATTGGCTCTTGGCGATGTTATGAACATTCGTAAACGCAACAAGAAGATTGCCGAAGTTCCATTCAACTCCACCAATAAGTATCAGGTCTCAATTCACGAAACTGAAGATCCCTCCGATCCACGTTACTTGCTCGTCATGAAGGGTGCCCCTGAGCGTATCTTGGAACGTTGCGCCACCATTTTCATCAACGGCAAAGAGAAGGTCTTGGACGAAGAGATGAAGGAAGCTTTCAACAATGCCTACATGGAATTGGGAGGTTTGGGTGAGCGTGTGTTGGGTTTCTGTGACTTCATGTTGCCCTCCGACAAATACCCCACTGGCTTCAAATTCAACACTGACGACATCAACTTCCCCATTGACAACTTGCGTTTCGTTGGCCTCATGTCCATGATTGATCCTCCCCGTGCCGCTGTACCCGATGCCGTCGCCAAATGCCGTTCTGCTGGTATTAAAGTCATCATGGTGACTGGTGATCATCCCATCACTGCCAAGGCTATCGCCAAATCTGTCGGTATCATTTCCGAAGGCAACGAAACCGTCGAAGATATTGCCCAGCGTTTGAATATTCCCGTCTCTGAAGTCAATCCCCGCGAAGCCAAGGCTGCCGTTGTACATGGTGCTGAATTGCGCGACGTGTCCTCCGATCAATTGGATGAAATTTTGCGCTACCACACTGAAATTGTTTTTGCTCGTACCTCGCCCCAACAGAAGTTGATCATTGTTGAAGGCTGCCAACGTATGGGTGCTATTGTGGCTGTAACCGGTGATGGTGTCAACGATTCTCCTGCTTTAAAGAAGGCTGATATTGGTGTTGCTATGGGTATCGCTGGTTCCGATGTCTCCAAGCAGGTAAGAAAGAAATGCAAACGTTTTTTTGAAAAAATTTTGTGAAATGTAAAAGACCACTTTTGTTTAATTTGTTTCCAGTATGATATTAATGATTATGTTTCTTTTGTTATAGGCTGCTGACATGATCTTGTTGGATGACAACTTTGCTTCCATTGTAACTGGTGTTGAAGAGGGTCGTTTGATTTTCGACAATTTGAAAAAATCTATTGCTTACACTTTGACCTCTAACATTCCTGAAATCTCACCCTTCTTGGCTTTCATCTTGTGTGATATTCCATTGCCTTTGGGTACCGTTACCATTTTGTGCATTGATTTGGGTACTGACATGGTAAGTTCAATACTTTGGTTTTTATTATTATTATTATTATTTCATTTATCCTTTATTATTCCTATATTGTTTTTAAGTATGATTTTAAACAGATATTACGTATTTAGATATAATATAAATATTTAGTTAGTTTTAAGTTAATATACTTAATTATGTTTATGAAAAAAAAAAACAAAACAATTTTGCAAACTAAACAAAACAAACGTCTACAAGATACCAGCCATTTCATTGGCCTACGAAGGACCAGAAGCCGATATTATGAAGAGAAGACCACGTAATCCCAATATAGATAATTTGGTCAATGAAAGGTAAAGCAATTTAAAGCTTGTTAAGCTAGGTAAACGAAATCTGTCTAGTGCAAAGGCTAATAAAAAGGATAAAGGCTAAACAAATCTAATTAAATTATTAAGTAAATAAGCTACAAATGTTAGCTAGAATTTCAATAATTTATAAGCTAGTTTTAGGTATCTGTAATCATTAAGTCATTAACAAATTCTTAGTTTTTTTTTTGTTTTCAACTCAATTTGATAAACAAACCAACCAATCGTTTTTAAATTTTAATTTACACATTTTTTATTATTTACAAAAAATAATTTTTTTGAAACATATTTACTCATTATTATTATATCTTTTATTCTACTATACTTCTATTCTACTACTACAACAACTACCAACATGTATGTGTTACTCCCTTTAAATATTTGTGGTTGTGTTTTACTACAAAAACTTGCGTTTTTGTTGGTCATTTATAAAATATTGGAAAAAACAACAAAATTAAAATTCTGCATAACCATAAATACAAAAAAAAAAAAAAAAAAAAAAACACTTTTCTATCATCAACACATTCAAAACATGCAAATGTATAATATAATACTACACTGAAACAAATACAAAAATACTGTGTTGTAAAAACTGCGCTATTGTGTTGTATATAAATCAATACAAACATAAAATCTAGGTTCCTGCTATTTCTTTGGCTTACGAAGCTGCTGAAGCCGATATCATGAAGCGTCCCCCACGTGATCCTTTCAACGATAAATTGGTCAATTCAAGGTGCCTATACTTTTTAATTTCTTTTTTTTTTTTGTTTTTGTTTGTTTATTTTTTTTGTTATAACTTCACTTTCGTTTTTTATTTGTGTTTATTATAAAACTAAATGTTGTTGATTCAACTTACCTAACTTTTTACTAAACAAAAAAAAAAAACAAAACAAATACTAATATTAATACTATCAACCTCTTTACGCTGAATTATCTTTTGAGATAATTCCTTAACAAAATGGCTGGATTATATACATTGTTTACCCTTTACATACATATAAACATACATATATGCATACATATATGTATATATATAATACATATATGTTGTTAACTCGTTCTCAAACTCTGTGATCGTAACTTTTTCGTCTTTCAAATGCCTTTTCATTAATACAAATATAAATATTTACTGTGTAATCATTCATCATTATACTAAACAAAAACTAAACACGTTTTTTCTAACCCAAACATAAATATTATAAATATTACATTAAACTTACTTACCTGGCTCCACTCACTTACTTTTCATACTACCATCATTGTGTTGTATTTTCCATCATATGTACATAAATACATTGTTTTTATAACATTATTTTTTTTAATAACTGTTGTGGATTTTCTTTATCGTCAAGTTCATCGTTATAATGTTTTTTCCATTAATATAAATAAATCATTTTAAACATTTACTAAACATTGCACTCCTAATACTACGTTTAACAAACCTAAAACATCTTCATTTATTTTTAAATTTTAACTTTAATTTATAAGTTGTTTTTTATTTTTATTTTAACTTGTTTTCTTTTTTGGTAATAATTTATAAATTTTGCACCTTTTTGAAATTGATAAAACATTGGTTTGAAATCGTTTAAATATTTAAGATCTTGTGTGTATTTACAAATGTATTTAGTGATTTTAAGCAAAAACTTTAGTTTTTTTTTTATATAAATCTTTTCTTTTTTTATAATCTGTTCATTTGTTTTTCAAAAATATTTAAGGTCTTAGTTTTTTTATATGTTTGAGGATTGAAATTTTTGATACATATATTCTGAGGTTAGATATAATTTTTTGGATTTTTTTTTAATTTTGTTAATGGAATTTAGTATGTTGTGGAGTTAGAAAGTTAATATGAGTTGTTTTTAAACTAAACTAGTACATTAAAGTCTAATAATAGATGAAGTAATTTAATTTTATTGAAAAATTAATTTGGTAAAAATCTTCAATTTATAAAGCGCAAATGTTTGTCCACATTTTTATATAAATTAACAAATTTTCACTTTAGTAATATAATTAATTGTAATGTTGAAGATTTATTTATAAATAGTAAAACTTAATAATTCTTCTAAAAAACAGTATTTAAGTAACTTCAAATAAAATTATTTCAAAACTTTGTTAACTTTGGACTTTAGTTATTTTCAATATTTTTTGAAAACTCCATTAGCGATAATTCATTTAATGCTTCAGCAATATATATTAACACTTTAAAATTCAATATTCATATTAGAGAAGATAAAAAAGATAATTTCAAAAAAATTAAAAATTTTTAAACTTAATTTTTTGACAAATAAACTATATTTTGTTAAAAAAAAAGTTAATACTTTTTGTATATAAATTAAACTTATAATTTAAGACCAATTCAAAATTGGTTTGTTTATATTACGGAAAAAGAAAATTATGTCAAATTCAATTTTTTTAAAATCAAAAAGTTTTTGTGTTCTTTTGATGAAAAGTAATAGCGATATTATAATTTCATTGAATAAATATGTTTATTAAATGTAAACATATCTTATATATGACATTTTAAACTCAGTAACTCATAAAAGCTGTTTTTATTGCAGAAATATGAAATATATAATAAAAATTTTTGACAAATACAATAACGTTAATAAACTTAAGTAATCAATTAAGTTCATTTAATATCTGTATAATCAGATATGTGATGGAAACCGATTTCGTTGCAAAAGCGACCGAAATAAAACAGCTGTGATGGCAACACTTATTATCTTTCGTTTGGTTTTTAATTCGATTTCTTTTCTTTTGAAAAACGAATTTGATTTCATGTTTCATTTGTTTCTATCAAAATGTAAGCTAAAAAGAATTGATAAAATTCAAATTCACTGTTTAAACTGTTTTTAAACCGAGAAGATAATTGTGATCGTTTTAAAGAAAAATGGAAATTTAAGCTCAAATTTCATACATATGGAAAATATCACTGTGAGACAAATGGTAAGGGTCAGTGATCGGGATGGGATGAAACCAACGGGAAATGTTATATCGGTAAAAAAAGAATTTGAAAAGTAACGAAAATGTAAAATAAAACCGTTCGATTTTAATCACATCTTACAATAAAACATTCGTTTTTAATTTGTATATAAGTTGTATATAATTTATATGTTTTTAGAGTGGACATGTTAGACAACAAGAAAATTTTGATTTTTAGGGGTTTATTGGAGCATTTTAGCAAAATACAAATGAACAGTTTTATTTGATTACTACATTTCAATAATTATATATGTATATTAGAATGAGATGTATAGAAATTGTTTAGTATTTTGCTGTTCTTCTAGGCAGCCTAGGTTTGCCATGGTAGTAAAAACGAAAATATGGTTTTAATTAAAATTTAAAAGAATTTATGTTTTAAATTCTTGAATTAAATAGGACCATTTTTCATATATCAAAGCTGGAATTTATTACAACTGTTCATAAGTTTATCTATAAATATTTTATTGTATTTACCAAGTTTTTGTTAACAAATTTTAATTGTTATCTTGTAGTATGTATAGATTAAACATTAAATCACTTCAGTTTGTTTTTCTTCATTTAAATGCAAAGATTATTATATTATTGAGTATAGAAAATACACACAAAGTAAACTTTTTTTAAACAATTTATTGTATATGAAACAAAATTTATGCACAAATTAATTAAAATTTTTATTTTGAAAAAAATTCACCAAATTCATTAAGTATTTTAACTGTAAGTCATGTTTTTAAGTATTATATATAACAATTAAGTATTTTATTTAAAAATGAAGTCTTAAGCTAATTATAACTTGTAAGTATTACTATTATTATTATTAAATACTTTTATTACTAGGTACTATTAATGTAACATTTTGTACATTTTGTTTATATTAAAAAAAAAAACTTGTAAGTTTTTTTACTTTGTTTTTTGTAAAAGAGCTTTTAATCATTTACAAATTTTCTTTTATTTTCCCCGTTTTTTTTAATAAATTTCTGTTGGTTTTTTTTGTTGTGTTCTTTTTACAAATTTGATTTTGTAAAATAAATTAATGATTTTTGCGGCCTCCAACACAATTTTGAACACACTTAAACTGTAATACTTAATTTTGAAAACTCGTTACTACTTAATCAAAACTTAAAATCCAAACAAACCCCTGTGCGTCCAAATCTTAAACAAACGAATTGCATTAACGTTTATATTTGCGTATACTATGTTACTTTGTTGTGTTGCTTTAATGTATTAAAACGTAAAATGTAAAACTACTAGGTACCTGCCATTTCCCTTGCCTATGAAGAAGCAGAATCAGATATTATGAAACGTCAGCCCAGGAATCCATTTTGCGATAAACTAGTCAACGAAAGGTAAAGTTTTTCTTTGTGTCATCATCAATTAACAAATTATTCAAAACTTTTTTACATTTCTTTGGTTTTGTTAATGAAAAGGTATCAGCAATATAATAGAAACAAAATTAACAAGACCTTAAACTATTTCTTACAAAAATGTTTTCACTTAAAAGTAAAGAAGTATTTTTTTATAAAACACTTTGTCAAACAATTTATAAAATCGCTAAAAAAATTTTAAAATAATCTCAATATTTTTTAAAGCCTTTTACTAATAACTTGAACTGAAACAAATGCGTATTTAAAATTTTTCTTACAATTTCCAATACCAAGTTTTTGTTTTCCATTTTAAAAGCAAAGTACATTTTTTCACTTAGTTTTATACAATTTTTAATATATTTTAAACTACTTTAGCTTGTTATTTAAATTGTTTAAGTTTATTGAAATTAAATTTGATTCAATTTGCAATTTTGTTTTTAAAATTTTACTTAGTTGTGTTAATTAAGCTTAGTTTAAACCAAGCTTTAGTAGGCTTAACTACACATATATAAATATTTTATTTAAGTTTAAACTGTAAACTGGTTTAAACTAAAGCTTAGTTAACTGCCTTAAATAGTTTTATTTATATAACTAAAGCAGATCTTAAGGCTTAAGTTTGTTAAAATTAGTCTTAAGGTATGCTAGTGTTTTGTTAATTATGCCTTTGGTTTTTTTAGTACAAATACTTTTAGAATTCCTTACAATTATGTTGAATTTTGTCTTAAGTTTTTATACAAATTAATTTAAAAATTTAGTTTTTTGTCTGTTTTATTAGCTTTATTTTTTCCCCCAACTATAAAACTTGCTTAATTTTTCTTACAGTTTCTTAAAAAATTTATTATGAAGATTTCCACTTTTATGCTTCAAATAATGCTTAGTTCAATTATATAACATTAAATTTTTAAAGAAACTGTAAAACTCTTTTACCTACTACTTTAGTTTCTATTTTATAACTCTTTAAAAGAACCTTCTTTTTAATAATTCTAATTGCTATAAGAAAAAATTAAAACAATAACACAAAGAAAAACTATATTACAACAATATATATTTATCTTATATAGTCTCATTTGCTAGAAAATCTCTATATATTTTTTCACCAAAAAATATTATACTTTTTTGTAAGAAAAATATATCTTAATGCGATATTTTTTCTATTAATATATACTATATGCCTCTTTTTTTGATTATTGCCCTCTATTTCACCGACCCACCATAATCACCATAATATTGCTCGTTACAGTTTTTTCTCTCTTACTCTCTCTTTCTAAATATATAAATATATAATAACTTATATATCAACAAAATATATATACCATATTTTTATATACTCAATTATTTTTATTTCCTTTTTTAAAAATAAATTTTAAAACCATTTTATAGGAGATTTCCTTTTATTTGTTTTTTTAAATCTAAAGATTTTGTTTTTGCTGAAGTGGATTATAATATACAGAATAATACTTCTGCGGTTTTCAAAAATGAAGTTGGAATTTTCGAAAATAACTGAAGTGGATTTGTTAAGAATATTCAGTTTTGTTGCAGTTTTTCATTTGAATTTGAATATTACTTGTGGGGTTTTCGAAAATGAAGTTTGAATTTTCGAAAATAACTTCATATATTTAAACTTTTTTCAATCTTATAGAAAGAAACTAAGCAAATTTTATATATTTTTAAACTTTTTTTTAAATTTTAGAAAAAAAAACTAAACAAAAGTTTAAATTTCTATAAATTTGTTTAAGTTTAAAATTTGAAAGTATGAGAAAATTTTAGTATGTATATGTTTGTACATATACTCGTATGTAATTGTTTCACTCTTAACAATTTTTTTCAGTTTCGAAAAATTCGAACTTTATTTCGAATTTTCGAATATCTAATTTTAAAGTCGAAAATTAAAAAAAATTAATAAATTTATTTATAAATTGATAATCTTTGTAATTTAAGCAACATTTTTTTCAGTTTCGAAAAATTTTCCAACTTAATTTCGAATTTTTGAACATAGAAAAAACTTTGTATTTTGAATATCCTTTCAATGTTTTATACAAAAACTAGATAAATTTTAAGTTTTTATATTTTTTTTATGTTCGAAATTCAGTATTGTTTGGAAACCGAAACAGATTCAAAATTTACTTAATGATTCATAATCCTTGCATTTTAAGCAACATTTTCCCGGTTTCAAATAAATTTCGAAACGTCATATTTTGAATCTTCTTTTAATTTTTATACAAAAACTAGATAAATCTCAAGTTTTTATGATTTTTTTTAAGTTCTAATATCGAATATAACAGAAAATTTACAAGAATCTAAAACTTTGTTAGACTAAAAATCTCTTGAATATACATATGTAATGGGTATAATTAAAGTTTGTTTGGTTTTATGAAATAAAGCCTATTTTTAGGATTTTTATTTATTATTTTTTGATTTGTCCTCATAAATACACTTCAGCAAAAACTTTGTTAAACCATAAGCCTCGTTTAAGGTAAGTTTTACTTGAAAATTATACAGGAGCTTATGATTTTTTGTACTTAAAATCCTATAAACAAATTTCCTTAAACCTTGAAATAAAAACTCCAACCAACCACCTCAATTAAAGCATTTTTGTTTAAATTTAGAAAAAAAATATCTGTATATAACTGAAAAAAAAAAACACCTTTCGTAGTGTTTCTGGTATACGTACAATTAGTAGGATTTTTTAAATTGTGAATGTTAAATACCAACTAGACAAAACTTTTTTAAAAACAAAAAATAGCAGAAAAATACTTTCATATCAAACATTATGATACAATACCATTATTACTATTTATTATTATTACTATTATTATGATTTTGTAGCAACATTTTTATTACTATTATTATTAATTATTATAACTTTATATAATAACTTTAGATTTAATAATAAAATAATTTTCTTAAACTTATTTACGTTTTCCACTAAGATTAACACTATATTTTTTATATAATAACTTCTACATATTTATTTATTTATTTCTAATATTTTTCCTAAAATAGCGTAGTAACTATTTAAATGAAATGAAAAACTAAACATTTAGTTAAACTCTTTGCTAACACTCATTAAATATAATTAACCAACAAGAAATTATTATTTAAGGCCCATTAGTTAATAAATTTGCCAAAAATTATCGCTAAATAAATTAGTTTCTCCATAAGTAATTTTTAACAAAAAAAAAAAAAAAAAATCTTTAATTTTTTCCAATTAAAATTATAATTTGTTTTACTTTAACGAAAAACTCTTTTTGGCATTTTGTTTACAACAACAAAAATCTAACAAACAACTCTAACAAATCTAATCATACTTTCTTTTTTTTTAAAAAATTTTTTCCTATTATATTTTTTAAATCAAAAACTTTTTTTATTAACTACTTTTTTGTGTCTCAAACCTCTAACCAAACTCTTGTGCACTCCACTACATGTCTTTTAAATTAATAAAAAATTTTAAAAATCAACATAACTTAAACTAAAAAAAAAAAAAAAAACTAAAACTTGAACAAAAAAAAAAATTCCCAAAAAAATCAAATCAAAAAAAAAAAAAAAAAATCTGGTTCAAATTTGTTAAACAATAAAAAGGTACCAGCTATTTCTCTGGCTTATGAGAAACCAGAAAGTGATATTATGAAACGTCAACCCCGTAATCCCTACCGTGATAACTTGGTCAATCGCAGGTCAGAATTAAAACAAAAATCAAAACATTCTCTTACACTTAAACACTTACATTTAGAATTTAGTTTACAAAAAACAAATTAAATATTTCCCCTAAAAAAACTAAAAAAAAAACACAAATATTTTAGTTGTTTAAACAAACAAATATATTTAAAAAAAACAGCCTTTTAGTGTGTTTCTTTAGTGCATTTTTATAGAAATTATTGAGTTTTGTTACAAATTTGTTTATCATACTTAATTTCTCATCTTTACAATTGAAAACTTTTACCAGCAAAATTTCTTTTTCTATAAAAAATTGGTTTGTTTTGTTACCAAACATTATGACAACACTATTTAAATTTTTATAATTTGTTTTTAGTCGTTCAAGAAACCTCATTCAAACAGAGTTCTTTTTAGCTGTAGTTTTATAGTGTTTTTTTATTTGAAAAATGCAAAAAAAAAAAACAGTGTTTAAAATTTTTAGATTTTGTTAAAAATCATACATTGTTTGTTCAGTTTCAGTTTGACACGAAAAACATTAAAAAAAACAAAATTTCCCTCCCAAATTTGCAGATTACGAGTATTTGTGTTTTTTCTAATTGTCCTAATTGTTTTTAATCTTTATAAGGCATTCCTTAAGTTTCAAAATTTGTTATTCATAAAAAGGAAGAATTGTAATTGTAATTGCATTTTGCTTTTTAGCATTCAAAAACACTTTAAAAACAGTGATAATCTTGTAATAAATGTCTATACTTAGGTCAGTTTTGTTACTTTTAATAAAATTAAAGTTTAAATTAAATATTTTGACAGTTTAAATTTCGTTATTATTAAAAAATTGGTCCTTCGGATATCAACCAACCAAATAAAAGATTAACATTTCAAAATGTTTTTCCTTGTAAGCAAACAGTTTGATCTGAATTTAAAAACTTAGACTGGCTTTAATATCGGTTTTAAACCATCTAAAGTCCAAAGCATTACAAAGATTTAAAACAGCTTAAGTTGGGTTTAAAATGTGGAAAACTTTCCATAAAATCTAAAATCTTTTTAAAGAATTCCAACAACATAATTTTTACATTTTGACTCTAATTTATTAAAATTTAATCATCCACCTAACAAGAGCAGAGAATTTTAACATTACTCTCAATTTCAGAATTACCATTTTTTTTTAAGGAAGAAACATTTATTTGAAATATAACTTTAATTACAAAATTGGTCCTTCAGACATCAGTCTTCAAAATTCAAACACAGTTCTGCTATCAAAATTGCAACAATCTATTTTTTTTATTAAATCAGAACTTCAGTCTATTATTTTATTTGCAAACTATTCTTTAGGAATTAATATTCTATGCAAAACAATTACAATTTTTTTAACAACATTTAAAACTCATACTCCAACCGATTGGCCAGTACGTTACTCATTTATTTGTGTCTATCTCACATTTAACATTTCTTTCAAATACTCTCAAGCACTCAACTTTTATTGAAATTAAGTGTTTAATATATTTTTTATAAATTTAAAAAAAAAAGAAAAAATAAGTTTTTTTTCTTCATATTCTTTATTAAATTGATTTTTGAAAAGAATTACACAAATTTTAAAAGTCAAATCGTTTAGCTAAATATTTTTACAAAATTAAATGAAATCATTTGCAAGTAAAGTGTTCTAATACGACCTTGTCCAAAAAAAATTTAGTCCCCTTGAAATATGAGTTAAAGAAATAACTATCTAAACGATTTGTCTTCTCTCTTTTTAATTGATGTTCTATTTTTTTGTTATTAACTTTCCTACTTAATGTTTTATGTTAAAATTTTAAAACAATTTCATTTATATCGTAGTTGTTATGTTAATACACTTAAAAGTTGACGTAAATAAATTATAATTATAGCGTTCACCTAGTTGATAGTGTTAAAAAAGTTTAGTGTTTAGTGCTTTCCCTGCTAAATATAGAGTTAGCAACAGTATTTCTAGTTAATAAGTTAAAGAAAATTCTAGTTTTAGTACTAATTAATTAATAAAGTTGTATTTTGTGTAGGTTGAGATGTTCAAAACCTTAACAAATCCGTTAATTCCCTTTAATTAAAAATAGGAAAATTATTTGAATTTAAAGTGAATTGAGGAAATTGTTGACAAAAATTTATTCAAAGAAATGTGCCTAGATTCATATTGACAATCTATTAGTTTTTACAAATCTTTCTTTAATTAATCTTAATTTGACAGTATTTGCTGGCAACATAGAAGTCAATATGTCAAGTAAATTTCTCCTAATATCAGGGGGGTTATTAAGTCTATCGATTCGAGCAAAACTTTTCGAAATACAATGTAAAAAAGTATACAAATTCGAGCGATTTTCTTTTTTAAACGAGTTACAAAATAACCCCCCAGACTTCTTTAGGATGTCCTTCGATTCTTAAAACTATTGAAAAATTTGAGAAATCAAATAGTTCTTTGCTAGAACTATATCAACATATTTTGTGCAAAATATGTACAATCGTTGATTCAAAAAGCCCTATTAGTACTTTTATTATATTCATAATATTTACTCTTTAAAGGTTCTAAAAATATACTTGTACTATTGTAGTACTTTATTATCGTAGAAAGGTACTCTAGAAATGGTACAAAAAATGGTACCTTTAAATATACTTTTAAAATTTACCACTAATAGTAGACTAGAAAGTACTTTTAAAATTAATTAAAATTGAGAGATATTAATAATAGTACTTAAAAAGTACAAATACTAGTACTTTGGAGACTTTTTTTAAAATAGTACTGTTCAAAAGTACTAATATTGGTACTATTGAAATATATTAATGCTTGTATGTGATTGTTATGTAATATAAGGTACTTCGTTAGTCTTAAATGATACTATGAATAGTACTCTAAAATGGTACTAACAATAGTACCTTCTTGAAAATATACAAAAAAAGTTTTTTTAAAAGTCTTAAAAGTAGGTGCTGAAATATGTATGTTGAAATTATGAAAGTACTTTTTGTTTCGAAATATGTAAATAAAATTTGTTTAAAATTTATTCTAAAGCCCCTGTTGGCAATATTTTGAAAGTAGAAAAGGAAAACTGGTATCTGTGTACTCCAAACACAATTAAATTTACATATAAGTATTTCGAATTGAAATATAAAAATCCAACAATTAATCAATTCACTTATTAACCCTTGCACTAAAACTTTACTGTACAAATCCTATTTAAATGTATCAATTTCTCCATAAACCTTTTTAAATGTGTTCTTAAATCTACTACCTTCTAATCAAATCTAACCCCTTCCTTCTTAAAAATACTCAAAATAATTTTACAGGTTTATTTTAGGAACAAAAAAAAAACAGTCTTTAAGTTTAATTCCAAATTTTCGCCCAAGAATTTTTTTTAGAGATTTTATATTTATTTTATTTACAATTTATTTTTAACTTAAGAAACAAAAAAATAAAAAAAAAATTAAATACATTTTGTTTAAGCGTAAGTAAATTTTTATGTATTATTTTGTGTGAACACAAGTCTTTATTTAAAATCTTTTTGAAACTCTTAAAGCACGTTATTATTTATATATGTAATCAATTTATAACAGCATGTTTAAGCATGTCTTTTCTGATTCTAAAAAGCTTTTAATTCTATCACATAAGCTGTAATATCTCTATCTATTTTGCTGGCTCTCTTGTATATAATTATCATCTAACATAAGTTTAATGAAAAGAAATTATCATTTTTTTTACTACATCACTACATCACTTGTGTTTTGTCCCTTTTAACTAAAACCAACCAACAGTGCTTTGCTTTTTTTAACTATAAAAAATAATAAGTTTATTTTATTTGTTGCCTAAAAACAAAGCAAAAAAAACGTGTTTGTAATATACCATCACACCACTTTACTATACTCGTACTCTTGAAAAAACTCTACTCTATCTTAAACTCTGTCTCTCTTGTTGCTGCAACTCCACCACGCATTTGTAACAAAATCAGCTAAAACTAAAAATGAATACTAATATTTTGTGCATAATTTGCCCTTGTTTACTAAAAGAATTTACAGAAATTTTCACTATTTTAGTAAATTTTTACACTCACTTTTAAAGTTGTAAATTTTGAAATATTAATATTAGTTAACGAACTAAAACTAAATTTCAATATAAATATAATATTACAAAATGCTGCTTTTTCACCTCTTTTTTTTTGTAACAAAGTGTAATTAACAGTAAAATTTTGTTATAGTGAAAATAAAAATCAAAAACTAACAACTCACCCAACCCTTCAAATCACATAAAAATATTTAAACAAAAATTTAAATCGGCCTTTAAAAAGACAAAATCCACCATTTGTGTTACTTTCTCGCAACAGAAGCAGACATTTAGCATTTTACCTCTATACATTATACATTTCAAATAAAGATGGAAAACATTTCAAAACTTTATTTCTTTTACATGAACATTAATATAACTTGTACTTTAACGCAAAAAAAAAAAAAAAAAAACTCAAAATACTTTTCATAACACTTTTCCATCATTATTAATGATGGAACTAAAATGCTAAATGTTCTGGTCAAAATTCTTCCAAACAAATTCAAACCATCATCAATTACATTGCTCTCCCAAAATAAAAAAAACTAATAAATTAACACTAACACTTTTTCTTAAAAAAACAAAATTATGAAAAAATTCTATAAATCTCTTAACCAAAAATTAATCAATACAACAACTTTAATTCTCCTCAACCAAAATCCATTGTGCACACCATCAAACCAAACCAAATAAAAAAAAATAAAACAGATTGATTTCCATGGCTTATGGACAAATTGGTATGATCCAAGCTGCTGCCGGTTTCTTCGTATACTTCGTTATTATGGCTGAAAATGGTTTCTTGCCCTTGAAATTGTTCGGTATCCGTAAAATGTGGGATTCCAAGGCTGTCAATGATTTAACCGATTCATATGGCCAAGAATGGGTAAGTGAAATGTCGCCGCTATATATCTAAACATTTTGTATATCTATAAAAAAAAATTATATTTTTCATATTTGTTTTAAATTTATTTTATTATCTAGACTTATCGCGATCGTAAAACTTTGGAATACACCTGCCATACTGCTTTCTTCATCTCCATTGTTGTTGTACAGTGGGCTGATTTAATCATCTGTAAGACACGACGAAACTCTATTTTCCATCAGGGTATGAGAAATTGGGCCTTGAACTTTGGTTTAGTATTTGAAACCATTTTGGCTGCATTCTTGTCATACTGTCCCGGTATGGACAAGGGTCTTCGCATGTACCCACTCAAGTAAGTAGACATTTTTTATGGTAAACAAAACCTTATTTGAATTGTGCAAAAAAAGAAAAGATTTTAACGTAAATTTTTAATTTCTATATAATATTGGATTGATTGAAAATGTTAAAATGTTCAATATACATAGTTTTATTTTAACTATTATAAGAACAGAAACACAAGTAGAACAGAATTAGAATAGAACTAAATATTGATTTTTAAGAGCTTTCGGATATGATTTAAAAAAAGCACATACAATTTAGAGAAATGTATGAAAGATTTATTTGGGTCGATAGAACGATCTATTCAATATTTAAAGATGTTGTCCGCGGCTACGCCACAAATGGTATAAACCATTTGGGTGGCTGGGTCTAATTTTGGCATACTCTCTCTAACATGTCGGTCAGTATATCACCAATAAATTCTTCAGTATTAGCTTCCAGTGCATAAATTGTTGCGGTCTTGTATATAGATATGAGCCTTAATATAGCGCCCCACAAAAAATAGTCTAAAGGCGTCAAATCTCACGACCAAGGCGGCCAATTGACCGGCTCTGAATGTTAAATAAATTATTCACTAAACTCGCCTCTCAATTGGGCCATTGTTAAGCGTGCTGTGTGGCACAGTCTTGTTTCAAAACAACATACCATCCAAGTACGTACAGCTCTTCCATTTTGGACCAAAAAAAATTGTTATCATTGCACGGTGGCGCTTGCCATTCACAATAACGTTCCTGCTGTCGTAGTCTTTGAAAAAGTACGGTCCAATGATTCCAACCGCGTATAATAATCAAAAAAAAAAAAAAAAAAAGTGCATTTTTCGGAATGCATTTACAGTTTTTTGCAATGCTTCACACCAAATACGACAATTTTGCTCGTTTACCAGAAATAAGCTTCGTAGCTGAATACAATTTTCAATCTTAACCGTTTATATATATTTATAAACCGAATAACAAAAATATGTTACAACAGTCTTGCCAAAAAGAATTTGCTAAAAAAAATCACCCTTTAGAACAGAACTATAACAGAACAAGTACCTTAATAAATATCTAATACCGCTAAAATATTAAAAATTTTCTAATTTGAATTTATTAATTAGAACATTTAACATTTTCAATTAAAGAGAAATTTAATTATAACCAAACAATCTGTTAAGATTTTGTTAATTATTATATGTTTTTGCTTTTGGTAAATTTTATTGATTTTAAAATCTTTTTGAAATTCTTAAAACGTTGAAAAAAAATCGAACTTTAATGAAATTAAATCTATGAATTTAAATATTAAAACAATTTATACTTTTTCATATTCACAGACTCGTTTGGTGGTTCCCAGCCATTCCATTTGCGTTGGCCATCTTCACTTATGATGAAACCAGACGTTTCTACTTGCGTCGCAATCCCGGAGGCTGGTTGGAACAAGAAACCTACTATTAAACAAACAAACAACAACAACATTATTTTTGTTATATGGCTGCTTCATCCATTTCTCTTATCCTCTGCCGCCTCCTAACGCGCCACTCCCTCAAATCAAATCAACCAATATCAACAATCACCATCGAAATCAACAACAAAACACACACACACACACAATTATAAATCACCTCAACCTTTATCACCAACAACAACTACTACCACTACCAATTTATCTTCTCACCAAGCTTCTAAAAGAACATCTTGTAAAACAAACGCAAACAAAAAACCAACAGATGTTTCTTTTTTAAATAATTAATTATAAAGTAAAGTAAAGGAAAAACAAACTGAGAAAATAATTTAAAAGATAAAAAAAAAATTGCTAAAAAAAAACGAACAACAAATTCATAAGAAGAAAAGCAACCATTATAAGCAGTAAAGAATATACAACAACTACAAATTATTAAATTTATTATTATTATTAATTAATAAACGAATGAAGAGGAGCGCATTATTCTTTTATGCCGCCTTTTGTTATTTAAATACATTACTAATTATTAAATGAGAGAAAAACAAATTTAGTTTAAACATTTAAAAGTTAGTTTCTTTTTTAAAAATAAACAAACAACTTTCCTGCAAATAAAGGCAACAACAACAACAGCAACAGAGAAGCAACAACAAAATACAACAACAACAATTATTATTTTTTTTAATTTTAATTATTATTTAATAAAGAGAAAGATAATTATTTAAACGATTAAGTAAATTTAAATTATAAAATAAATAAGATTTAAATTAAATAAAACAAAACAAACAAAAAACATAAAAATTTCATCATTTTTCGTTCGAAAACTTTTTTTTCGTTAGAAACAGGTTTTATTTAATTATATTTGTTGATGTTATTTTTATTGGAATTGTGGTAAAGTGTAGCCTACAAAGAGGCAATTTGCAGCAATTGGTAGGAAGTGGAGTAGTTTTTAATAAATACATACATACATATGCATATAACATACTATACGTTAGCAATATACTTATAGACCTCTGCTATATAGGAAATTCCAAACTAATTCAAATTCAACGGACAACTCAAATTGTTTTCAATGCTTTAAATAACTTTTCCAACCACCAACCCTCATTTACATCTCTTCTTAATTTAATTTAAGGCTCTACTTGCTAAATAACTATAAACACACGATTTCGATTAAATAATTTAAACATTAAACAACAACATTTAAGAAAATATTGTAATACAACAAATTTTTGAACGAAAAAACCAAACAAACAAATTTAGCAGTATAGCGTTAAACGTTTTCACTCTACACAAAAAAAGAAATGATAATATATATACATATATATATATAAACAACGCATGTTGATTAAAGTAAGAATATAAAAATTTAGAAAATTTATTAAAAAAACAAAACAAAAAAGAATAATTTATAGAGTAGTTAAATAAAAAAAAAAACAACCTAAAAAACAATAGTAAAACAAGAGATTGCAAGCTCTTGGTAAACCTATTAAGAAAACATATAAAAACCGCAACAACAGCAGCATCTTTAATAACATAAAACAAAGAACTAAAACTGTTTGGGTTTTTTTAAAACAAACCTTTTAACAGATTTTATTAAAAACAACAATTATATAAATAACAAACAAAAACAAGTTTTTTAGTTCTAAAAAAAAACTTAGGTCTAGCATAAACATTTTCTTTCTTTTGTTATCAAAAAATAAAAATAAATAAAAATAATAAGAAAATGATACCGAACGCTAAAAAAAACAAAACAAAATAAAAATTATAAATAATTAAAAAAACAAAAGAATTTTTTTAATAGTATCATGAACAAAAACAAATTATATATTAAAATCATTAACAAACTAAAATAATAGTGCTTTCGAGTGCATTTTACATTTAATAACCAAAACTCTCAACAGCCCCCGTGCCCCTCCTTAAACTACACAATCCCCAAGAGCCGTCATTTCTTTTTATTTAAACAAACCAAACAAACCCAAAACCAATTCATTTTATTAAACTAACTGTCTTTATAAACAAAAAACTAATTTTAAACCTAAAAAAGGGAAGTTAAAGTTGAAATAATAATAATAATAATAAAAAAAAAAATTGAAAAACTAAAATTAAATTAAAAACTGTGTTTAATTGAAATTGCTTTTTTTTGACGAAAAACTAAACAAAATATGTATATAGTTGGCATTTTGGGAATATCTATTGAAATAATCAATAAAACCAAACAAATTTCCAAACTGTAATAAGATTTAATAGGGTTGTTTGCTTTTGAACAGTTATACAGTGAACTCGCGATAACGTGAACTAATTTTTACCAAGGCAGTTCACATTTTCGAGTTTGTTCACGTTATCGAGTAAACAAATTTAAAACAAAAAATTACCCTACTTAATATAAAAAATGACATTTTAATAAGTAAAAATGCTAAACACTATTTTAAATTAATTATTTTATTTCTTTTTAATAACAAAAAATAAAATCCAATATATTCAGTACACTTTGCATTCGATAAATAACAAAAAAAATAATATAAAATAAAGGATGCAAGAAATTCATATTTGATTAACAAAAAAAATAAGCTAAAACTAATAGGAACATTTTTTTGGTTGAATAATTAAGAATCAGTTAAATAAAGTTTAAAGGAAAAAATTAGTAATTTTTTTTTGGTAAGTTTTTTGTTTTGCCATTTTTAACACAGCTTTTTCTTTAAGGTTTCTCAGCACTCTAATGTCACTTTGGTCTACCATCTCGTTTTCAGCCCATATTAAAGCCTTATCCAAGGCTTCTACAGCTTCCTTGGATTTAATTATAATTTCTGGCTGGAATATAATGGAATCATCATCATGTTCGATATCATCCTGAATTTCAATACTTCCCACTTCTGTGCAATTTTCTTCAGGATTGTTGTTCCAATCTTTGACACTATTTTCTAGCTGTCGTATTTCGGGTGGAGATATCCTCTCTCTTAAAATACTTAATGGAATATTATCATCGGGGTCATCTTGGTCCGAAACTAAATTTAAAATATTTTTCCAGCATTTGTTTAAATGGGTCAACAAGTTGGGGCTGTGCAGAAAGCTTTTCTCCAGAAATTTTAAGAAGGCGAACACCGAACCTTTGTTTAAATTTTTGAAGCCATCCGTCACTGGCTTTAAAACCACGATCATTTTCTTTAATTTGAACGTGAATTTCTAAAGCTTTGGCTTTTAACATCAGTCCACTTACCGGCATTTTTTTATTTCGCATGTGAAGGAACCATTTCTAAAGATTCTTTTCCATTCTCGGAAGTTCAGAAGCACGTAATGTTTTACGCTTTCCAGTGCCATAAAGTGTATTATTAACACGATTAGTAAGTTCCAGTTTTTTCTTTTTAATGGAAGAAACTGTTGCTTTTGCAACTCCATATTTTCTTGCCAAGCCACTAACACTAAAACCCTTTTGCAATAATTCAAGAATATCAACTTTATCTTTTAAAGTTAACACTTTAGGTTTTTTTAATGACATTTTTCACTTTCACGAATTAAAATTTTTTAACCACTTGCAACATCTACGTAGCAAAATCAAAGAGCAACTAACAGGTCAAACCATACATAAACGAAAAAAAAACATTCAAACTTAAGTAAACAAACAAACAGGGCGGGGATTTCCCAATTTAAAAACAGATTAAAAAACAAAAAGTAAAAAAAATGTTTACGTTTCAGCGCTTTCAGATTTTGTTCATGTTTTAGAATACTCTATTGAAAAATAAATTTGTTCACGTTTTTGAGACGTTCACACTTTCGAGTGTTCACGTTTTCGCGAGTTCACTGTATTGGGAATTGTAAGAAAGAAGAATTAAATTTTTAAAACTTTGCACTCGAAAATTTTTATAGTATTTTTAACTTTGTACACTACTATGTAATTAATATTGCCACAAAATTATATATATATATATATATTTCCAGTGCTAAATGTAGTACCTAAACCTTCTATGGACTACATTGTATAGAAAAACTACAAAAAAGTTCTTTAAAAACATGCAATTTAAAATCAAAAATAATACAAATGCTGCGCTTTAACATAAACACAAAGTATATTGGAATCCCAGGGCGACCTCTACTACTATAAGTGGCTTTTAAAACTTGTATGGACTTAAAAATATTCATCTAATCCTTTTATGCGCTAAATTGTAATGCAAAAATACAAAAAAGTTCTTTTAAGGGACAAAAACCTCTAACTTAAATACAAAGTATATCCCAGGAGAACCTCTAAAAGTGGTTCCTCAAATTTCCCTGCAGTTCAAAATGTTTACTTAAACCTGCTAACGACTAAATTGTATCAAAAAGTACAAACAAGTTATTTTAAGGGAAATATACTGCAATTTAAAATGAAAAATAATATAAATACTGCCCTTTAACATAGTTACAAAGTATATAGGTATCCCAAGGGGACTTAAAAATCTTCACCTACATTTTTATGAAAAATTCCAAACAAGTTCTTTTAAGGGACAAAAACTGCAATTTATATAAAGATATAATATAAATACTGTTACAAAGTATATTGGAATGTGAAGGCGACATCTGGCATTAAAAGTGGCCCACAAAACTACTGTGGACTTAAAAATGTTCAGTTACAAGGTATATAGGTATCCCAGGGGGACCTCTAGTACTAAAATTGGACTCTAAAGTATTCTCCTAGGGGGGAAAAACAGCAACTAAACTTTACTTAAATTACTAAATATTTAGATACCCCAGGGGATAAAAGACCAATTTAAATCAAGCATGTGCATTTATATGCAGAATACAATTGTACTTCGAATAAAATTACTGATTATAATATACATATCTATATCATAACGAAAATGTTCGTATTAATGGAAATTATTGACTTGAAATGAAAATAAACAAATTTGTATACATTACACACTATAGATGATATCTTACAATAACATTTCTAATTTCATTTGTAATTTAAATATCAAAATGTGACTATTACTTTGTTCAACTGCTTTGTATCCCCCGGCGGGTTAAAAACCTTCTACAAAGATGTCCATCACGTTTTTAAAGCAAATTTATAAAAACATTTTGCTTTTAAATCCGCTATATACAAAATTGTATGGAAAACATCCGTAAGTTTTATTAGGGAAACAATTTAAAGAGAAAATTAATTAATTTAAGCAATATAAATACAAATCTTTATATGATATTTGCAATATAAATACAAATCTTTATATGATATTTGTCTCAGACAAATCGAACATGTGAGAACATGCTCCTCGAAAATATTAGCAAACTCATAGAGTTGCTGCACAAGAAACTATACGATAATATACTCTTTCGAATCGAATTTCGTTGTGACCCCGTGAGGGTTACAAATGTCATTTGAAACAAGAAACAAAGTACATAAATAAAAGGTACCCTAGAAAACGGAACCAACACAAAACTGCACATAACTGGTGCCAAAGCTATAAAGGCATTTTAAATATATTATATTTAAATATTTTAAGAAGTAAAATATTTTAGTTTTTAATTCAAATTTAAGAAATTGCAATAGTATTCTTAAAAAGTACTCAAAATGTATAGCTGTTGTATTTGAGCATTAGTTTTTGTACATATATTGCAAGTGTGTATAGTACATATGTATATTTCAAATCAAACCAATGTTGCCTATAGATAATAAATTTAAAAAATAATTTTATAAATTTCAGAAAACTGTAGCTCATAACTTGAAAACTTTACACTACAATATAAAACTGTAATTTGTGTTTTATTTGCAGGATATAGATATTGCTTTAAATAGCTTAAGCCCAAAAGTAAAATCCTGAGATGAAAATGTTTATATCTGGAAAACCGTTCTTGGTAAAGTTTTAAACTGTACACTCGTTGAGTTTCAAAATATAGTTTGAATCAAGATACTTCTGCAACATGATACATTTTATGTTGTCTAATTTGGCTACAGTATGGCAGTATCGCATTTATTATTTAAACTGGATGGCTGTAAAGTAAATTTTGAGAAAGCTTGCTTAACTGACACAGTGGTTTAGAAGATATAGTTTACTTTTAAATCGTAATCACTGTCTAACGTTTTAAGTTTGTTCATCATAAAACACTAAAGGGAGTTAATATTTTTTTATTGTAACTCTCTATTTAAATTAACGGTTTTATTAAAATTTTAAGCTAACATAAAATAGGGTTTAGTTATTCATAAGGAATTGTGATCTTGGTGACTTAAGAATTGAGCTTTGAGTTAATAATCTTATGTATACCATTTCAAAGGCAATATCTTTATCTTTTATGAAGTTGTAAATTTTTGATTTGAAAATAGCGCTTGGTTTCAATATTCAATACACCACATTTCAAAATTGTTAAAGAGTCCCCAGTCAAGACAATGATTTCTTAAAACACCTTGTACACATAGCAATTGTGGTAAATTGCATTTAAATTTGCAATATCCTTTCTAGTTTGCAAGGTATGCCAAACCTAGTTTGCTAAGTTTCAAAACTAAACAAACACCTCTATAAAAATACAAAATTTCAACACTGCCGTCAACTATATACATACATACATACATATTTCTTATAATTTAAACAAAACCCAAATAATTACACACATTTTCAAAGTAAAACAAAATATATAAAATGTAAATGTAAAATACCCTCCCCTCCAAGAAAATCAAAATCAACACAAAAAGCACTATTTAAATATAATTTAAGATTAATTATTATATAAAGAAAAAGTATTTAGAATCCAACAAACAATACTACCTAATTTAATAATAATAATAATAATAATAATAATAACGAACAAAAAACAAAACAACACTCAAACACAACACAACCGTAAAATGCATAATTTTATAGCTACTACTATAAAAATTTAAAAAAATTAAAAAAAAACCTAAAAAAACATAAAAAATTAAAACTATTGTTGTCTACACTCTGTGTTTTTTGTTAAAGCCTAAATATACCTACATATATGAAAAAAAGAAGAAATATTTAAAGATACTAAAACAAAATAATAAATAAAATAAGAATATTTTGAGTTTTCATTAAAAATTGTTGGAAATTAGTTCAATTAGTTTAAATTTGCTAAATTTGTATTTAATTTTTTTTTTATTAAAAAAAAAAAAAAAAAAAAAAAAAAAAATATGTTAAAGTTTGACTTTCCGTCTATATCGTTCTGACTCCCCCCAACATCATACATGCTGCAAATATTTTGGTTTTTAATTAATTAATTTGGCCCTTAAATTTAAATTAAAATAAAAACATTTCAGTTTGTTAACAAAATAATTATAAAATAATTTAAACAATAATTATATATTAATATAATTAAACAAGAAAAGCCAAGTTGAGATATGGTAAAAAAATGAAACATTTTGAACTAAAATTTTTTCTTCTTTTCGCCCTCCGCTGTAAATGTCTTGTAGTTTTTAAAATAACAAATAAAAAATAAATGAAAAGAAAACTTTCAATAAATACCAAAAAATATAAATGAATAAATAATTTTCTTCCTTAAAAGGTTTGAGGAGAAACTTATAATATGTAGCATGGTGTAAATATTACTTTTGTAATATTTGTTTTGTCACCTTGTATAGTTACACCATGATATATAGCTTTATTATTATTTTAATATTTAGTTTTTAAAACAAAAACACACCATTTCCCATATAAGTTCACAAGTTTCTAATTGTATTGCAAAAATTTCCAATTGAATTTTAGTTTTTTTTTTTGATAATATTTAATAATAAAGCGTGATCCATTTCGAGGTTCCCTACTTTTTTAAAGAAATTAGAAAAAAACACAGACAATTCAAATTTAATGGGGAATATTTCTTATCATTTGAAAGAACATTCTTTGGTATTTATTATTTGAAGATTATGTCTATCAAATGTTGGCCGTTGCTACGTCGCAGATGGTCTATCCGTTGAGTCCAAATTTCGATGACTCATTAGAGCATTTTGACTGGTAACAGGCGAATGACACGCGTTTGTCCACATAAACTTTAGACTTTACATATCCCCACAGGAAAAAGTATAACGGTGTCATAGCACACGATCGACCGGCCAAAAACGTGAAATTATATGCTCACTGAAGTGTTCACCGGGATGTTGCATCGTCTTGCTGAAACCAAGTGTCGCCGAGATCATAAGCTTCAATTTCAGGCATCAAATAGTCGGTTATCATGGCACGATAACGGTCGCCATTGACGGTTACGTTCGCACCGAAATCATTTTTTAAGAAATATGCACCGATGATTCCACCGGACCACAACAAACTTCACAGCGTGCTGGACGAGTTCTATTCGGTCGAATATTATCCAATAATGAATGCTAGTTCTCAAAATGGGTGATGGTGTTGCGTATAGAACGCTCAGTAGACCGATTATGGTGACCATAAGTTGAACGAAGTGCACGTAACAGATTTCTCATAGAAAGTGAATTTTCGTAATAAAGTTGAACGATTTGTAAACGTTACGCAAGTCTTTCCATTATTAAAATAACATGACAGCATGACACGACTCACATGTCATCTGTCAAAAAAGGCTATTGAAAAAAGTATCTCTACTTGAATCACCCTATATTTATAATATTTATTTATGTAATACTATTTAATAATACCTATTTAATATTTGAGTTTCACAAATTTCCATTTTTATTTCAGAAATTATAGTTTTGAAGTTTCCAATTGTACTCGTATTTCGGAAATTTCTATTTGTATTTTAGAAAATTTAATCTATATTTCTATTACAAAATTTCTGAAATATAACTGGGGTCTAATTGCCACATACGATATCGAGTAAAATATGTACATATATAGAAATTGTTTATGTTGGCATTATGACATTCGATATCGAATAAAAAGTATCGTAATTTGAGATGATGGTATTCTAATAATCTAATAATCAACTAAGTTACATTACTCGAGATGTCATTCATTACGTCAATGGGGCTGTTGTATGCACAATAATTTAGTCTTTCTACCGCCAAAACACACAAGTTTTACTTTGTAACGTTTCTCTTTTATATTTTATATACTTGTTTCTCCATACGCACACTTTAATGTGCCCATCAGCAGAGAGTCACTGGGATTTCTGTATGGAGTCATCAACCATTGTTCAAGCGGTTAGGCAAATATTTAATTTTACCTTACTTAACACCCAATCATTTTACAAATTGTTCTAATGATAAAGCTCTTCTAGCAACTTTTATTCCGCGGAATGCCTCCACACATATTTCGAAATAATACTTAAAATTTAATATTCGTGATTATATAGATGAGAATAAACACAAAATCAATGAAGAGTTCATATTTAACGCACTTCGTTTTTTTTTAAATATTTTCGTCTGCCCGAAAAATCTTTCAATTTAATAATTTGTTGACATAAAGAAAATATATGTTTATAAATCTATTACAAAGTCCCATTTTCGAAATTTTCGTAAATTTTTTTGGAATATTCGGATTTTCCATTGTAGTTTTGTTTATTTTTTTTTTACAATTTCTTATCTACAATGACAAATTTAATCTACCTATATTTTATTATTACTTTTGGTAATTATTAAAGGTTAAGGTCTTTTTTATAAAATATTTAAATTTTATTTCAATATTTCGCTACTTTTTGAGTAGCTTTTTCAGGATAAATATTTGTCATTGGAAAAAAGGATACAAAAACTTCAACATAACAAAATAAAAGGTCAAATAAACAATAATAAGATATATTTTATTACTATATTTTTGCTGAACTAAATTGTTTTATTTAGATAAAGTAATTTTCTAACTTTGCCAAAAATATTCAAGTCAATAGCTCGATTATACCAATTTTAAGCTTAATAATTTTAAATTTAAAGCTTGAAAACTAATGTTTATTTTAATCTGATATGTTTAGGTATTTGTACAAAATTATTATTGATAGAAGAACTGGGGTTATTGTGTATTTTGATTCGAAATCAAAAGCTTTTGAAATGCAATTTAAAGAGTATACAAATTTCGTTCTTTTCGAATCGAAATACACAATAACCCCCCTGATTCAGATTCCTTACAAATAATGTGTGCTAGCTCTGCCAAAAAGTGCTGAAGGTGACAGAACAAATATGTACAACTTAGTAATAGAACAAATACTGGTTTCCCTGGGTAGCATTTTTAATTGTAATTTTTAAGTTACCTTTCAAATTAATTAATTAATTATTATTATTTTTTTATTATTACTTTTAATAATTGTTTATTTGGCCTTATGTAGAAAAATATGTATTTAAAAATAGCTTTCTAAACGTTTTTACAACATCGATTTTTATTCTCAATAAAATATTATACAATTTGCTTTGTTTTATTATTTTTTTAGATTATTTTTAAAATTCAAAATCAAGAAATTCTATATTGGCAACACTCACATAATCATCTATATTTCAATTCAACATTTATTCAGCTATACAAGATTTCATTTATTCAAGTAATAGAAGCAATAATGGGTAAGTAAGATTAGAATTTTTATATTTTTTTTTATTTTACAAAAAGTCTCCAAAATATAAAATGTAGTTGGATTTATTGAAGACAAAACAATACTTAACGGAAACTTGATAATAACATGCCCTAACATACTTTGTAATGATTACTATATACCGCCTGCATTACTTATAAACAGTTTAGTAATGTATGGCTTATAATCTAATCTATCATTAATTCCCTAAGACTTAACAAACAAATAAAACTTCATCCTTTCGATATTTATCATAGTCGGTAAAGACTTAGAGAGAATCAATTCGTCATTTTCGTTTTATCTTTATTTTTCAATTACATATATTTTAAACATTTGTACAACATAAAAGTTTTGTCTATTGCTAGCTGTAATCTTTTTCCATCTTTCTGGCATTATATGCATCTTTCTGGCGTTCTGCATTGATCGAAATGGGACAATGTTTTAACGATAAGACATCACACGCCTTATAAAAAAACTTTCCATCCACTTCTCTTAAAAAAGTTCTAATCAGGTGGTGTTGTCAAGATGGAATATTACAACCTCATGTCTGGTCTCATATTCTAGTAGTTTTTCGGTCAATGCTCGCTTCAAACGAATCGGTTGTACTAGGTACAGTTTTTCAGTAAATGCCTTGTCAGATTTTGGTAAGTCATAGTAGATAGGTCGCTTTTGGTCCCAAGAAATACAGAGCATTACCTTAGCGCCATGGATACTTGGCTTTGGTGTCGATTCGTCTGTTTGGCCGGGTTTCATATACGATCTTCTGCACTGTGGGTTATCGCAATTGACCTGTTTTTCATCGCATGTAATGATTCGGTGCAAACATGTTTTCCTTTTATGCGTTTAAGCGGAATTTGAAACATGCAAAATCTCCGTATCTCGCCTTCAATTCATATGGTGCCCACTTTATCTGCTTTTGGATGAATCCTGCTGCTCGCTAATTGCAAATTTTGAAATTGATGCTTGAGTAGCTCTCAATGATTTTACAAGCTCTTGTGTAGTTTAACAACGATATGCACGCAGAAATGCCTTCATACCTCTTTGGCTGACCACTTCAGAACCGTTTTATAGCAACGCCTTTCTTTCACTTTAATTTGCATAGTCAATCGCACGATAGATTTCATACCCAAGTATTTCAAGCACATGCATTCAACTTTTTTTTTGCGCGGTCATTGTCGACGAGAAATGGATTTATTGAACGTAGTATTTTCTTTTCAGTTTTCTCTTTGCGTTCAACGCTTAAGGTTTGTTTGTACCGTTTTAGAAGATTATTTTTTTTTGTATTTATTTTTTTTAGCTTGTTTAGCAATTTTTTGTGCAAGATTTTGCTTTCTATTTTGATTTTCCATTGCACATTGCATTGTACTCGTACAAAGTAATGTCGACTGATTAAATTTGTTGAGAGATCGTTAAAGAAACAAATCTCTGGAAAAAATTAAAGCCACTAGGTGTTCAAAAAGCTTCTGTGTGCGACCGGAGTTCATGTGAACAGTGCTTTCAAAATGACAAATGTTACAATTATTACAAAAACTAAGTGAAGGTTTGATATACGAGGTCTGATCAAAAAATAACCGTTATTTTCAAATTTCGTGAGTTACGTATGTTCGATTTTCGCATTTTTTTTATACCCTACACCACCATTGGATTTGTGCATATGTTTGTAACGCCCAGAAATATTGGTCCAATACCCACCTTAAAGTATACCGATCGACTCAGAATCACTTTCTGAGTCGATTTAACGATGTCCGCCCGTCTGGCTGTCTGGCTGTCCATGTAATGCTTGTGCGTAGAGTACAGATCGCAATTTTGAAGATATTTCGACAACATTTGGCACGTGACACTTTTTCGGCCCAATATTGAAATTGAGATTTACCGATCATAAATGTTTGAATTATGCAAGTATCCAAAAAAAAATTCATCACAAATGATTACTAAATGAAACCAAGCCACATCTAGAAATTTTGTGCAAATCGGTCCATAACTACTCGTAGCTCCCATATAAGGCCCACTTCCGAAAATTACTTTAAAGAGCATAACTCGTTTAAAAATGTTGGTATGCAAATAATATTTAATACAAATATGTCTCATATGTATACAAACAATACGGTATAATTTTATTGCGATCGGTCCATAATTAGTCGTAGCTCCCATATAAGGCCCACTTCCGAAAATCACTTTAACGATCATAAATTTCTTAAGAATGTTGGTAATCAAATAAAATTCAACACAAATAATATACAGAAAAGATGACACCTAATTTTATAATGGTCGATCCGTAATTAGTCGAAACTCCCATATAAGACCCTCCCCGTAATCAACTTTAACCTCCAAAAATCGTTTAAAAGCATTTATATCGAGATAAAGTTTAACACAGAAATCATGACACAAAATTTTTGGATGATCGGATGATCGGTCATATACTGGGTGTAGGGTATTATATGGTCGGGCTTGGTCGACTATACTTTCTTACTTGTTTTCTGTTATATTTGGTACATATGTCTGTTATGTATGTTGGTAATATCAGCCATTTAGGATTGTCAGTTTGTTCTTGAGAGATAAAAATGTTAGTCGTGTTTTGGTGTGCTTTTCGATTTTTTACTATTCGAAAAAATGGATCAAAGAAACTGTATTAAGTTTTGTGTAAAAAATTAAATTAAATGCGCAAGAACATTTGAAATGTTGACTGTAGCGTTTGGCGAGTCTATTATGAACAGAACACAAGTTCAATTGTGGTCTAACCGGTTTAAGGAAGGCCGAGAAGAAGTCAATGGCGATGCTTGTCCTGTGCGCCCGAGCGTGAGTTTTTGGCCAAAAACAAAACCGTTATCATGCCTCAACCACCGTATTCACCGGACTTGTCCCCCACAGACCTTTTCCTCTTCCCAAAACTGAAGACACCAATGAAAAGAGTGTTTCAAGGATTGGAAAAAACGCTGGCATAAGTGTATTATATCTGAGGGGGATTACTTTGAAGGGGACAAGATAGTTATTGATGAAATACTTTTTGAAAAAATTTAAAATAACGGTGATCAGACCTCGTAGAAGGTGACTTAGAAAAATAAGAAATAGAGTAGGAGAAATAATGGATATTTACGTTACCTTAGAATCTTGAATTCGTTTGGTGGGATCCCATTTATAACAATAACCACCAAGAGAAATCATGACTGACAATAAAAGGAATAAGTTTTGGTAGAAGAGCATTGTGTCACACAAGCCATTTAAAAGGCTTGGAAATATCTAAGGCTTTCACTTTACTTACGACAAATCGTTGAATGGGAGGACTCCATCATATTTACGGTGGAGGCTTATCTGCGTCTCCTATGAAATATAAATATTTAACAAGTTAGTTTACCATTTCCAGGGTCAAAATTAATACAAGATTTTAATTAAATAAAAAAGATTGTTTGTTATATTTTATTGACTCATCATGTACCCAGAATATCGTTAGGTATCGTGTATGTATAAGGACAACCATTATGCATACATGTGGCTGAATTTAAATAATTGGTATTGAAGGATCTGGATTTGTTGGCATAGAACTTTGACTTTAAATCATGACTTTAAAAATAATCCAAATATTTTAAAGCACACATTGTAGGGTCCAATTCTGATCATGGAAATAAGAGAGTTTCACGGTCTTTTGAAACCACAGGATGTACATATTAATATCATTTAATTTAGGCACAAAAAGCTCTATTATCATGTTGAGATATCTTCATCATCCACATTTTCGAAAAAACATCCTAAAACATCCGTAAAAATTGCTTGGCATGAGCCGAACGATATGCATGCCAACCTCATTAGCAACCTCTCTGATAGTGATTCGACGATTATCCAAAATCATTTTCTTCAATGAAAATATTGAAGCAGTGAAGTCATTGACATCTTCTCGGCCTTCCTTAAACCGGTTAGACCATAATTGAACTTGTGTTCTGTTCATAATAGACTCGCCAAACGCTACAGTCAACATTTCAAATGTCCTTGCGCATTTAATTTAATTTTTTGCACAAAACTTAATACAGTTTCTTTGATCCATGTTTTCGAATAGTAAAAAATCGAAGAGCACATCAAAACACGACTAACATTTTTATCTGTCAAAAACAAACTGGCAATCCAAAATGGCTGATAATACCAACCTATACAACGGACATGTGTACCAACATAACAGATAAAAAAATGGGATAATCGAACATACGTAACTCACGAAATTTGAAAATAACGGTTATTTTTGATCAGACCTCGTATAATAAAACATTTTTTTAAACAATATTAGGTTTTTTTTTATATTGACGCTTACAGTATGTATAAATCAAGAGTGCTGGATTTTTAAGGCACATACATTTATATGTACAAGATCCACTGCAAAAAATCACTTAAATTCTCATATACATATTTCTTAAAGATATCGTTATCGAAGCAACTAAATATAAAACTTATCATTAAATTTATTTTAAAACAAATTATTTCGCTTGATAATTAACTACTTTATGTAACTATTAAAGAGTTTATTTAACAACAAATTGTATAAACTTGTTTGGTCGGCGATTTAATAAGTAGTTCTACATCTGTTTGTTGACACACTTGATTGAAAATATAACAATGTCCGCACTAAATTCAGCCACTTTAGAATATTTCGTAATCGTTATACATATGTACATACATTCAAATGTACACACAATCGATATTATTGCAATAAATAGATGACAGCAAATATAAAAAACGTGGTTATAAATAAATCACAGTGTACTTTGTAGTTCTAGTAACTGTGTACTGACTAGATAGTATCTTTCTATCTATCTATGTATTTTCAAACACAAGCACAAATACAACTCTTTTTTTTTGTATTCAAAAATAAACCAAATTCGTTTACGTTTAGTTACGTGCACGTACAGTGGCTCTCAGCTTATTTCAATCTTAAATTAAACTTGAATTAGAGCATTTAACTGGTTATAGCTTCTATGCAAAAAAAAAATAAAATTCTAAACGTTTTCAATTTTGTAAATCCTAAATTAAAAAGAATGTATAAAACAAAAGTCTGAAGAATACGTGGCTTAGGTAATTCAAAACAGAAAAGGTAAATAAAGTGAAAATTCTCCAGTCGCCGCTTATTTCAACCAAACATTTTTATGAAGTGCTAAATTGGCATCACTCTGTAGTGATTTAATTACTACTTATTACATATAATTTAAAAATTACAAATCAATATTTCATTTTTATACCCTACACCACAATAGTGGGGAGGGTATATTGGATTTGTGCTGATGTTTCTAACGCCCAAAAATATTGGTCCAACACCCACCCTAAAGTATAACGATCGACTCAGAATCACTTTCGAATAAAGTAAATTTCATGTCAATTTAAAAAAAATCATGTTTGTTTTATTCAACTGGCTGAAAAAAGTTTTCTTTTGTAAATAATTTTTAAGTTTTTAGCTTGTAAGTTTTTATAAGCGTGTCTTGGAGACTGCATTAAAATCCTATTTTTGATTTTAGTTGATATGTTATAAACCTTAACAAATTGCATTACTTTATTATTCGAAATTATACACACTTTATAATCATAACATAATCTGCTGGAAATAAGCTGTGAGCCACTGTAGATTTATTTGTCTGTTAGTGGTATGTCATAATAAGGGACAAAAAAAGCTCTAAATACACAAAGCTCTCAGCACTAACGTCGTCATAAGTTGGAACAACAACTATCAATAACTCATGCTACCAATCATAAATTCAATTTGATATTGGTCAACAATGGCTATTTGAGCTTATCGTAACGTATTAGAGTAAAGAGATATGTACATAGACAGAAATTAGTAAACGTGTGATGATGGTGTTTATCAATATATGTATATCATACATAAAATTTATAGGTGTTGCAAAATAGTACTTAGTATTAATTTAGTGATACTTTTTATAAGATTTAATCAGATTTAAAAAATAATTATAATAATAAGTAAAGAGTTTTCTACCTATTTCATAGAAATTTTGGCTAGACTCTGATATAATACTGACATTTTTTTGGCGGTTATGGCTCGATATTATTGTGTTGAGCTACGTTCAAATTACATACTTATATATATACATACATACACAACTGTATATCCCACCATCAATACATTACGATTTTAGTGCATTTTGCATAAAAACATTTATGTGGTTAAATCGATTTGGTCAAGTTTAGTGGCACATTTCACCTGGATTCTACATTCATGCATTTAAATGTTAAATATTAACCCCTATTTTCACTATAACTGCCAGTTTGGGCTTCTTTTGTCCAGTTTCAATTTGTATTTATTATAAATCACTTCAAATTGTAAACTAAACTAAATATGACATCAGCTGTTAAATAAAGAAGTTGTTTATATTTTTTTTGACATTTCATAATGTTACCATACTTTTATCGTAATTAAATACCAAACTTAATTTGAGACTAAAAAAATGAAACCGTATTTAAATACAACATAAAGCTAGATTTACACGATTGAAATTTTCTTCAAAATTGCTCTTCAAAATGCTTCAAACTTGTGTAAACAGCAAAAATTCTTCAAAATTCGTTTATTTAATAGTTATTATTAGTTATTAAATAAATAAATTTTGAAGAAATTTTGCTGTTTACACGAGTTTGAAGCATATTGAAGAGCAATTTTGAAGAAAATTTCAATCGTGTAAATCTAGCTTAAGTTTAAGTAAAAATTCACTAATTTCGTATTTAAATATGAAGTTAAAAACTGGCCATTAGTCACATTTCTTTTTCATTGTTGTCGAAATTAATAACATATATTGGGTGTATCACTTAAATATGATTGATTCATAAAATATAGCGCATCTTTTGAACGCCAACACAGGATATCAAAAATTGGCTTGATTCGTTCATGGCATCAACAGATCCTCTAGCCTTTTCTCAAGATGGGGAAACTTCTTGTCCTAGAACAGAAAACGCGCTACAAACAGAAAAATGTTAAGTGGTTTGGAAATTTCCATCTGTGCTATGAACACATGTTAAATTTCTTTTCGATCTGACAACTCCTTCATATAGAAACATGTGTTCAAAAAAGAAAAATTAGAAATTCGAGGTGTCATTAAATATTTAAATAAAAAAGGTTTATCAAGACAAGAAATTTATAATAATATGGTGAAAGAGCTCCTACATATGCAACAGTAAAAAATTTAGGATGACCCAGGTAGTGGACGTCCAAAAACAGCAACAACGACAGAAATTGTAGCCAAATTTGTATTCAATGATCGACGAATAAAAGTGCGTGAAATAGTTAATATCACGGGCATCTCAAATAATCAAGTCCATTTAATTTTACATGAAGAACTACGGATGAAAAAGCTTTCTGCAAGATGGGTGCCGCATTTGTTAACAGTCGACCAAACACACATAAGGATAAAAATTTCTCAAGGTTGTTAGGATCGTTTTAAGAAAAACAAAATGGATCTTAAACGTCTTTTCATAACTATGAATGAAACCTGGATCCACCACTATACTCCACAGACAAATAAACAATACAAGCAATTAACTGAAGCTGGATCAAGTGCCAAAAAGATGGCAAAAACAATTCAATCGGCCGGTAAGTTTATGGCAACGTTTTTTGGGACTTTAAAGGTATTTTATGGATTGACTATCTGCAAAAGGGTAAAACAATAAATTCAGAGTACTACTGCAACATTTTGGATCAATTAAGTGTAAAAATTCGAGAAAAACGTCCTGGCTTACAACAGAAAAAAATAATTTTTCATGAATACAACGCACCAGCGCACAAGAGTGTTTTAACAATGTCTAAAATCAACAAATTAAAGTACGAGTTGCTTGACCACCCACCTTATTCTCCTGATTTAGCTGCCAGTGACTTTTACCTGTTCCTAGCTGGCAAGCGTTTTACCTCAAATGAAGGTCTTGAGAAAAACGATTTTAATCAAGGGATAGAATTGCTAGATAAGCGTTGGACTAAGTGTATTGAAGTTTCAATTTTATGGTAATGGATGAATATTTTACAGAAAATTTAAAAAATAAATTTAAAAAAAAAAATATTTTTTTTAATTTGTTGGGTAATAAATTGTTAAAATCCTAAAGAAAAAAAAAATAAAAACAATCTAAAAATGTAAAAATAAGTTTTCTTAGTTACCATAAAATTAATTTTTCTACTAATTTTAACTTTGATAACCCATAAGTAGGCCCCCACAAAGCGTAGCACCCTTTCCAAACGCTCATGTCATAGGCTGAACAGTTATCTATGATATGCTGTTTAAACTGTTCAATTATCTTATTCGGTTCAAAAGATATGATTTTTGCAACGAAAAAACTCAAATGGCGCCACTGTGCAACGTCTTTTCGTCAGGACCAACCAGATTAATTTTGGTCTGAGCTGCGAAAAACACTTTTTTTTTCAAATTTGATATCCTTGTTCAGGTGTAGAGTATTCTTTGTTGACAGAAGTGTTTTTTTTTTCATTGAGGTGTCTTTGTACAAGTCTTTTGTTAAATAATTTTTAAGCTTGAGGTCACTTTTTGTTTTTTATAAAAGATTTTTTATTTTTATATATAAATTACTCGACATTTCGATTCTCTTTGGAAATCTTCTTCAGGAGTTATTTTATTTTAATATTTAAAAAATAACAAATTTTCTATGCGTAAATAAATATTAAAAAAAAATCTTTTATAAAAAACAAAATTAAAAATAATTTAATAAAAAATCATACAAAAAGGTCGAAGAAAATAGAATAAAATTATTTACAAGTCTTTTGGAAACATTTAAACCAAATTCCTCATTTTCAGTCATTATTGTTCTCGATGACTTGAAAGGATCTAGATCTAGGATCTAGCTGTTGTCTTTTCCGGTGACTCCTTTAGATCGTTCTTTACATTAAGCAAATTTGCATCTGATTTAATATGTTTAATGACATTATAAACCATCTTTTGAGAACATCCAATTATTTCAGCAAATGAAAATTGTTTTGTACCCTATTGGTGAAGTTCTCAAATATCCTTTTTTTCTCAAGTGAGCAGTGCGGTCCTTTTCCTATTTTGGTTGACAAAATTAATGATAAACAATATTTTTGTTAAATAAGATACATGAATTTACCACCCAAAATTCTTAGCAACTGTTTTTGCCTTAAATCGAAATAACTGTGCGCTATTCCATTGCCCCAACAATAAAACTTAATTTTTAACAAAATATTACAAAAAAAAGAACGTTTTTGGAAAAACAGAGTGAAACAAAAGAGTATCATAGAATTCTATGTTATTGGTGCGCTATTTTTCTGTCCAAAGCTGTAGGTATAGGCATGTAAATATTAGAACATTTATGCGAATGGATTTGCGTTTGACAAGTCTCCAGAAAGAATCATTTAAATTTTCTTACCCCGTGCTGGGCTTTAAATAAATACCTTATCTGTAAGTATCCTTAACTGATTTCATTTATATTTATTTGATTTTTTTTAATTTAAAATAAATTTTTATTAAAAGGGTGTTTTTTTTAGAAGTATAGAACTTTTAAATGGAATATAACAAACATAATTTTTTTTAATAAAATTTACTTTATTCGACATGAAATGACTTTATTTGACATGAAATTTATTTTATTACTTTACTATATGACTTCTGTCATATGACTTTTTTGGACGTAGCTAAATTGGAATTGCAAATTTCGAGGACTTTTTCCACAATTTGCGGCCGTATATCGGCAATAAGGCAGCGAATGTTGTCCTCTAAGTTCAATAGTTTCGGGCTTATCGGCGTAGACTAGCGACTTCACATATATCCACAGAAAATAGTCAAGTGGAGTTAAATCGCACGATCTTGTAGGCCAATTCACGGATCCGAAACGTAAAACTATGCGGTTACAAATGTTTTCTTTAATAAATCGATTGTGGCACGAGCTGTTTGACATGTTGCGTCGTCTTGTCGAAATCACAATTCCTGCACAGCATGATTGTTCAATTGATGAACGAAAAAGTCCGTGACCATGGCTCAATAGAGGTCACCATTGACTGTAACATTCTAATTATTCCACCACCCCATAAAGCACTACAGTCAGTTTTTCTGGATGTAACGGAGTTTCAACATACACTTGAGGATTATCATCACTCGAAATACGGCAGTTCTGTTTACTGATTATCCATTCAATCGAAAGTAAGCTTCATCGCTTAACAAAATTCGCTTATGAAAATCGGGATCAAGGGTAATCTTGTTTTGGCCCCTTTAAACGAATCTACGCCTTGCTAGGTGATCGTATGGCTTCAATTCTTGCACGAGTTGTATTTTGAAAGCAAGCAAACCAAGATATTTCCGCAAAATCTACCATAAAGTGGATGTACACATATCCAATTGCTGTGCACGATGGCGGATAGACTGATTCGGGTCTTCCTTTACGCTACGCTCTTTTGTATGCACTGTACGATGTCTCTCTGGATGCGTGTTATCATTTTAAGTACACGTGGTGCGAAAACGTTCCCTAGGTTGTCGATATGTTGACCGTAAAATGGACGTAGTGCGCGATACGTATTTCGAATAGAACCATGATTTTCGGCCGCCAGTTAAAAAAGAGTGGCCAACTTAAAGTTCAATACATCTAAAGAAGACACCCTTTATTTATGATAGACATAATAAAAAGAATAATTAATCTGTGCCAAAATCAACTCGAAATGTATGACGCAAGTAAACGTTTTATGATGTGGTACTTTAATTTTCTTTCTTCTTTAAATAGTTTTTATAGATAAAGCAACTTGAAATTAAAAAAAAAATCATTTTAAAAAGAAATGTAATAAATTTAAGTATTTAATAACTCAAATTAGTTGTGACTAGTTAATAAAAACTGAAAATTTTATGAAATTTTTATGTCAAATGATAAAGAAAGAATAATAACACTGTTTATATATGATTTGTGATAAGAGTGGGTTTTTTTTTTAATTAGAACATTTTATTTCAACTTTTGTTGCTCATGATGGCTGATGATGCAGAAATAAGAAAAGTAAAGCCGACGCATTCTCATTTAAAGCATACTTTTCAATCTTTTCCGATACAATTAATACAGTCGATGAATGTATGGGGTGTAATTGCCAAGCTTAATAACAAAAAGTCCCCAGTACATGATAAATCGTTATCTAAGAAGACCATTTTATTTTTATCACTATTATATAACTCGATTTTAAGGTTATCGTACTTTCCACCCAAATGGAAATGTTCTGAAATAATAATGATTCAAAACCCTAACAGACCTGAAAATTCAATTGCCCCATAAGTTTGCATTATTTGCATCTAGATTACTACCGACTTTAGAAACACAAAAAATTAAAACTGACTGACCATCAATTTGGCTTTCGTCAAAAACATGGAACACCGGAGCAATGTCATCGAATTATCAAAGTTATAACGGATTCATTTGAAAGAAAAATGTATAGTTCAGCGATATTTTTAGGTATAAAGCTTAATTAAACATATTTTACCAGCTATATTTTATTCCATACTAAAATCCTATTTAAATGAGCGAACGTTTTATGTAAAGGTTGATGACGAAAACTCAAGCACACATTAAATATACTCAAACGTACCACAGGGCAGTGCTTTAGGACCCATATTATATACTATTTATACATCAAATATGCCAACAACTGATAATGTTACTCTAGCAACGTACGCAGATGATACGGCTATAATATAAACAAACAAATCACCAGTTGAAGCGTCCTCTATAGTTCAACGGGAATTAAATATTTTACAACAATGCTTCCACAAATGGAAAATTTAAACAAATACAGCAAAGTCAAATCATGTCACATTTACTTTGCGAAGAGAAGAGTGTCCTCCCATTGTATTTAAATGGCTTACACGTACCCAACACAAATTGTGTGAAATATTTTGAAATGTATCTAGACAAACGACTTGCGTGGAAAGACCATATTAAAGCTAAAAAGGAACATCTAAATATCAAGACTCAAAAAATGTATTGGTTACTACGGCCAAAGTCTCAACTTAACCTTGAAAACAAAATCAAGTTATTTTGAAACCGGTGTGGACCTATGGTATTGAGCTGTGGGGAACGGCCAGTCACTCAAACGTGGAGATATTGCAAAGATATCAATCAAAAACTTTAAGACGAATAGTAGATGCTTCATGGTTTATGACCAACAAACAAATTCATAGAGATCTTCAGATTTCCTTTGTTTTGAATGAAATAAATAAATTTTCCACTCGATACATTTATAGACTTAGTAATCATTGTTACATATTAACAATTTCCTTGTTAGATGAAACACATGAAGTTAGAAGACTGAATAGGTTACACGTATTAGATCTGCAATATAGAAACTAAAAAGTTTGTATATAAAATGTTTAACATTAAAAAACTTATTATTTTAAAAAGAATATGTATGTAAATAGTTTATTAAGCTTATAGAAGTTTAATAACACATGTAATGTATTCCTTAAATATATCAAATTTACTAAATATTGTAAATAAAAACTATTAAAAAAAAACCGTTGTTGCTCGTTTTGCTGAAATTTTCTCATTGGATTGGTTATACATTTATTACATTTGCTTTGTTCGAATCATTTCTAAAGTTTCATGTTATTCTTAAATTAAATTAAATATACCTTTACAAGGTTATTGTGTAAGAATATGACCAAAATGTATTGTCCATTCCAACATACCATAACTTCAACATCTTCCTACATGTCTAGTTTTATCACGTTTTTTTTTAACATTTGCTCTCTACTCCATTTATCCATCACTCTGTCACGACAATAATTTTTAGCTTCCATAATTGGGGAAAAATTTTCTTTTTTTTCCTACAACTATTTAAACGAAACAAAAAATTAAACATACTAATTCAATTGAGTTTATCGAAATCCCAAATTCAAAATGTACGTGTAGTTATTACGGTTTAACATTTTATTAATACGAATACCACCGGTATGTTATTTGCTGTTGTCTTATTTTTGTTATGGTTTTCTTTTTTGTTTTACCCAAAACTACATACCTACATACTCGTACATACATACATACATACATACATACATACATACATATGTATATAGAATTGTTAGAATGCGAAATTTTCAACTGTTATACAAATTACAAGAGAGTGTTATTTACATGTTTGCGGAAAAAGTTAATACTCAAAATATATTTGAGTTAAAGAGATGTGGAGATAGACGCGCATGTCCTAATTGTAGGCACATCATTTGTATCTATATATGTATGACAAAGAGAATTTTATAGAGGTATAATTGTTTGGAATGCAATAATTATTTAGATATGTAAATCTTTTGTAGGTTTAGTTGAGGAATTCTTTTACGGCCAACCATCATAGAACAACAAAAATTATAATTTTAGAAAATGTCATCACGATTTACACATAAATTATCATATGTTCAGTTGTAGAATTTATGGGAATTGTGGATTTTGTAAATCTATTTTCCTAAAAAAGCTTTGAAACTGCTAGTGTCCTTCCACAGCTTCTAATAATTTTTTAACTAAATTGCACAACAGTACCTACACCGACATAAGTATGTATGTATAAACTACTGGGCCAATTAAAAAAAGATTTTGTTAAAAAGATTTAGAGTAGATCCTACGCTGTGAAACAAATTTTACTTGTGAAAAATTTTACCATGTTAACCATGTACAGTGTCTCTCAAAGTTAACCATCCTTAAGAGTTGATAAAATTTTGTGGGACCATCATGCAAAAGGTGGTTAAATTTTAAGGGCCGATGTTGAATGTGAAGTACACCTAAAAGTCAAGTTTTCTTTTTATGCATTTCATTTGACATTTCTCAATTTCAGACTAACTCAATTTGAGCCATGGAAAGATACACAATCGAGCCACGTGTTAAAGTTGTTGTTGTTGTTGTAACAGCAGTTATTGCTGAGTTTACAGCCCTTGGCCGAGTAATATCGGGTCATTCCGGTGCGTAGAACCGGCTGTCCTGGGAAACGTGTTAAAGTTATTCAGGCTGGTTATAAAATTCGGCGTTCAAATTAAAATGCATATCGGGCACTTCGTGCCTTTTTGGTCAATTTAATCGTCCAAATGGATGTTCAACCGGGTCTGTAGGAGATGTAAATAAAAACACCAGTGCATGCTCGTACAGCTCGTGCTGCCGAAAATATTGCTGCTCTTCGCGATAGTGTGACTGAAAAGACGTCCATCTCAACTCGTCGTCTTGCCCAATAATTGGACCTCTTATATTCGTCGTTGAAGAACATTATGCATTTTGATTTGAATGCCCTTTTTCATAATCATCCTGAATAATTTTAAGGCACTGCTCGATTCTGCATCTTTCTATTGTTTAAATTGAGTTAGTCTGAAATTGAGAAATTTCAAATAAAATGCAGCAGTAAACTTCACATTGAACATCGGCTTTTAAAATTTAACCAAACTTTAGTAACCACCATAGTGGGCAGGGTATTAGGCGTTTGTTTTAATGTTTGCAATAACCAAGAATAGTAAAGTAACATCCACTTTGTGGGAAAACAATTGAAATCACTTTCTCAGTTGATTTAACGATATGTTTCTTTCTGTCCGTATAAACCTTGTGTGCAAAGTCCAGGTCGCAATTTTAAAGTCATTTAGACATAATTTGGTACATTAACTTTCTTCGGCCCTCGGACGAAGCCTATTGAAATTGTTGGAAATCGATCTATACAAATGTCCTCCCCTAATATGAGTTTTTCTGCCATCAAGGTATGATTTTTATATACTACGGGCCACAACTATTAATAAAGGCATCATATTTTTCAGTTTATATAAACTAATGGACATGCTTTGAGCAAACTTTTTATAGAATATTAATGTGTTATAATATGGCTTTTTTGCAAATATTTATTCTATTCACAAGTGATGTTGTAGAGGTGTATGTCATCTGAATTTACAATAATTGTACAAATATTGCTGGTAATTTTTATATAAATATTTTGTAGAACACCTACGATATATTTTTATCAACTGATGCCATTTAAAAGACTTGATTTTGTACGACCAGAGTGTTTAGGTTGTTCTTAAACAAACCGTCCAAATGCCAATATCGAATAAGTGCGTAAACTTTTGGTTAAAGTTCAGGACCATCTTTATAGTGTCGCTTACAAAAACGAATTTCTTAATTTTAAATCGTACCACTCTTACCATTATAAACTAAGTTCTATGAAATTGCTTAACATACAATTTTGATATTAAATGTTTACTTAAATTTCCAACAGGTATTTTCTTTACATATAATTCATATTAGACTCTTTAATTTGACGCACAAATAACTAAAGAGTATTTAACTCCCTTACACCATGAAAATCTGCTCTTTAACCATAAAACAAAAATTTACCAAGTAAAGTAATTTATCTCCTTTTTTTAAAATACGAAATTGAAAAAAAAAGAAAACAACCAAGAAACTGTGCAAACTTAAGGCGAGTTTATTAAAAAAAATACTGTTTATTATACTTTGCAGTTGGTGAGGATGGCTGCTGTACCGTCGCTAAATTCTGGGCCGGATAAAAATGTAAAGAGACCATGTTTGTTGGTTTCCGTTTTCTATAGAATTTCCTTTGTCCTCTTAATATCAACATATACATACGTGTATACTCTACTAACACTAGTGCATGAAGTATGCTGAAGTATATAAAGACAAATAGCTTTGTGTTCAACACTTATACATATACAGAAGCTCTAACTGAAGGCACACACACACATATTAATCTTTATAAATTCATCTTTTTGATGGTGCATTAGTTTTTCAGCATTTTGCATTTATTAATTTCCGTTTAGTTTAAAAAGATTTTAAAATGACATTCACATGTTAAGAACGTGCTACATACTTACGATGACTAGTATTTAAAGAAGAAAAAAATATAATACAAATATATATATACAAGAACCTTAGAAACTGGGTTATAGTCAACGGAATATAAGAAATTAGAAATAAAGCAACTACAGCGAGTATGTGGGTATTTTGGAATCTAAAATTTGATTTTTAGTTTTGAAAGAAATGTTAAGTTTTAATTTGGTGAATAACAAATGTTTGCTTAATTAAAGAATATCATTCTTATTCAGAAAAAATTAAAGTAGAGTTCAAATGTACCTTAAGAAAATTTTGTCTAAAAGCTCACTGCAAACCTACTTTATTTTTTCTGAATACGGCAGTATGTATCTGTTTTAAATTTCCTTGAATGTACATTAATTTAAGTATTAGTTGACGTATGAGTAATAATTAATTATTGCTTTGATAATATGAAATATTACTCATACGTAATGGTAACAGTTTTTGTTTTGATATAGAAATAAATGTCTACTACTCTCTAATAAATGTCATAGCTATTATCTAAGGAAATTGTGAATTATGAATGAAAATCAATGTCTACAGTGGGGTACACAAATGTATACATGTTTGTACCTTGTGCACTTTTTATTGCTTACAAATAAAACTAATAAAGAAAATTTAAAAATGTTCTTTTGCCATTTATTTTAGATTTAATGGTGTATTTACAATACAAAATGGAAAATGATAATTTTCGGCAAATAAACAATTAATACAAAAAACTCGCATGTCTTTTAAAATATTTGCACAAATATGTATATAAAAAAAATATTAGATTTACTCGTATAGTATATGTGTCTACCATTAGTTTGATATTAATTAATTGCATGTGGTAAACACTTGGAAATTAACCAACGCAAATTAAAATATAATAAATAGTAAACAAAGACATTGAAGATAATATTCTAGCAATGTCAAGAAGTAACTGTTCCAGGAGTTTAATAGCTAAACAGCCTAAAGTAAGTCAATCAGAGGCCATAAGAGGTTCCCAAACCACAAATCAAAAGTCGCAAAAAGAAGTTAACGAATGCGAATTACGTCTCATGATAACATAAATGAAAACAGACGAGTATTTAACAGCAAAATATGCTTTTATAGCATTAGGTCTATGGACTGCAAGACCAGCCCTGCGCGATATTGGTTACATTTCAGCAGTAATAAACTGGAAACCTAAATTGTCGATAAAAAATGTTAAGGCAGGTTCAAGGTTTATTAATCTGGGTAGACAAATCCTAATTTAAACGTCTTGAAACCGAAGGTAAACAATATTGCTGCTGAATCACAGTAGAAGGAATGTCGGGTGGTTCTTTACAGTGGTGCGAGTAAAGAACCGAAGGAATAATAAGGAAAGAACACTATCTGTGTATTTTGCGAACAGCTTTTACCGATTTTGTAGATAAGAGCATGTGAATGAAGTTACTTTTACACTTCCAAAATGGCGAAAGAATGGCTTAGCAAGTAGAATTTTCTTATAATGCAGTATCCAACAAAAACTCCCTATCACAATCCGATTGAGAATAAAACTTTTTTAAAAATTAGACAGATTTGGATTAAATATTAAAAGTACTATTATTCCCTAAAAGTGCAAAATTGAGTACATGCTTCGTTTTGCATGTTCTAAAAAATTAGTTTAGGCTGTTAAATATGAAACATAAAATAAATGAAAATAAACATTTCTTTATTTTCTTTATTAGTTTTATTTTTATGCAATTATAAGAGTACAAAGTATTAACATGCACTCACTTGTGCTGCCCACTGTACATAAGACTTTTTCAAGTATTGATAGTGAAATAAAATAACACAGAAATAATTTGTAATTGCACGGAAGCCATGCTAGTAAATTTTTTGATAATCGCTCTATAATTGAGCATGGCTCTCATTTTAAGCTTGTTTAAAAAATAACAATTTTGCTTGCGATCTTTTCCTTAAGCCGGCAGTACATGGCATGTAAAAAGCCACATTCACATGTGGCTCTGACGTCATGACAACTATCAGCATTCTGTTTACATTTGTTAAATATGTAACAGTGGCTACATGTTTTAAAATTTTGATATTACACGAAATGTAGTTTTGTCACAAAATTTAAATGTGACAAATATAGCCGAAGCGTACACATATGCAATGGCAACACATGTGTACATTTTTGAATGGCTACATATATGTTATCAGTACATGACATGTAACATGTGTGTACATTTCATATGTCAACATTTGCGGCAATCATGTTTTTACAAAATATTTTTGTGAATTTTTGAAAATGTCAAAGAGAAAGTGGGCTGCTATTTCCCATTTGGTCACATATATTTTAAATGAGTCATCGGGAGTCATCGACTACGACTTCACACATATTAAACAGTTTTTATAATACAAAATAAATCAAACCCGAAATAAATTGCATACAGCTGTTTTAAATAACAGTGCTGCCACTGTTTAAAAAATTTTGTTACCAAATTTTTATCAGAAAATTACCGAAGTCCGTCGCACCAGGGAAAAAAATCCCTAAAGAAGTTTTAAAATAAAGTGTAGAACGGCATTATGCATTATAAAAAACATTATTATTATTTATTATTATAAATACATATACATACATATGTATATATATGTATTATTATAAATACATATGTGTTTTTTGCCAGTTAGCCTCAATAATCCCCAAATGGCACTGAGGCGATTATTTGATTGTTATATAAAATAAAACTTTGTTGACAAGTTGGTACTTTTTATATTTTTAGCATATGACCCAAATTAAAGTTTTGGGTACTTTTTAAGGGGTAAAAATAAAAAATAGGGTACTTTTTAAAGGGAAAAATTGGTACCTTTCGTACTTTTTATTTTTTATAGGGTACTTTTTAAGCAGTAAAAACGGGTAAAAATTGGTGTTTTTGGTACTTTTTCTCTTTTTGTTAAATGTTGTATACATACACTTTATATATACACTGGATTGAATTAAAATATAAAATTAATAATTTAAGGGGCAAAAACTGCTACTTTTGGTGGTCTTTAATTTTGGTACTTTTTCTCTCTTTGATAAATTTAGTATACAGATAGCATATCGTTTAAACCAAATTGACCAAAAGCTGGTGCTTTTTCTACTCTTTTAAAGGGCCAAAAGCTAAAAGTAGCCGTCATATATTTAGATACCCCTTGCTTTTCACATGGACAGCTGTATGTCAGTTGCTCAAGAGTATGTGTTGTCAGAAAATAAATCCTATAATGTTGTTTATAGAAATATATATAACATAAAATAAAAAATATATGTAGGTAAAAGAAAAAATGTATGTAAATTTATTGGATAAACCCTTATCTTTAAAACTTGCTGTAATTTTCACGTGAACGAAGTCACGGGTATTAGCTAGTATTATAATAAATTATTGAATGTTCTATCCCGCCTAAAGTTTTTCCCGTCATATAATTTCTATTATTGATATACATATATTGGCAACGCCGCCAATGCATACATGCGCATGTAAAAATTTCTCAAATGTCAGAATTCAAATGTAACAAGGAAGTATACAGCATGCAAATAAACACATGTGTGCATGTTTCTACAAAGCAGCATGCGCACACATGTGAATGTGTACTGCATGTAATTGTCACAAAAATTGGTAGTACACGGCATGTTGCCAATGCAGCTTCATGGTGACGTCAAAATTACGTCAGAGCCACATGCGAATGTGGCTTTTTACATGCCATGTACTGCCGGCTTTATATTGTTTTATAAAATCATTTAGATTACTACTTAAGCTTCTTTGCAATCATTAAATTAGATTTTCAAGAAATTTGATTTGAATTTGTCATTACAAAAATATACGCCGACTTAATAAAATTGTTTAAAGCAAAAATCTCTGAATACAATTAAACTGCTGATACCAGGTTTAAAAAAATTAGACAGTCTAAATAATTAAAACTGACTAGTTTCTATGTACATGACTTAGGGATTGTAAAGCGACTAGCAACTCTAAGTTAGTTGATCTGGTATGTGCAAAGTAAACACCAGAATCCGATTTGTATTACAAATAACGCCTGCGAAAAAGGACCTAATAATATATAAATTGTAATCAGTTTTTGCTTTTATCACGAGTGTGAAGGATATATAGGGGGTGTATCACTTAAAAATGCGGAATTCATAACGCCATATCTTGTGAACGTTGTTTTTCTAACTATTTCAAGGGTACATATCTGTCATTTATTCTCACTTAGTTATTAAACATGATCTGAAAATGTCAAACTTTGTGCCAGCAAGTTTTATTTTTCTTTTTTAATTTAAAAAAATTGCCGCTAAGCCAACCGATTGCTCAATAGATATGTGCCATCGTTTTCAACCTGTGAGATATGGTATGTGCGGTTCAAAAGTACTGGCTTGACACAAAAGACAAAGATTGCATATGCTAGCTAAAAAAAGTTTGAAACCAAGTATTGTGGTCATTAATACAGGAAGATTGTTGTTAAACTAAACAATAGTTTGGAAGCTACTCAAGCAGCAGTTTCAAAACCTTTGTGAGTAGCAGGATTCATGCAATAGCTGGTAAATTGGGTAACATATGAATTCAAGCCGAAAGACGAAATTGCATGTCCGAAATGCTGGTTAAATGCTATAAAAGTAAAAAATGTTTACATCGAATCATTACATTACAATAACCTGAAGTGAAAAAGATCGTATATGAAGCCCGCCCAACCAGGCAAATTGATGCCAAAGCCAAATATCCATAGCGTTAAGGTAATGCTCTGTATTTGGTGGGACCAAAAGGGTTCTTTCACTATAAGCTGTAGAAATCTGGCTAGACCATTGCAGGCAACCTATATCGAATCCAATTGATTCATTTGAAGTAAAGTATTGGCCGAAAAACGCTCAGGATATGCTGCCATTTACCAAGAAGTGGCAGGGGATTTATGCCTCACCTGCCTTATAGTCTAGACTTTGTTATGTCCGACTACTATTTGTTCTGATCGTGACAGAAAGCTCTCTTTGGGTTACGTTTTATTCCAGAATAGGGCATGTGAAATTGGCCTTTAAAGATGAGTAGTTCTTTTGGCACGGAATCCATATGTTGAATGGCAAATACTTTGAATAAATTTATATTTATAAAATATATGTCATACACCCAATATATAAGTTTAGCATTCCATTTGTAAATTCCCCAATATTAATTTCCTAAACTATAAGGATGAAATCAACATTCGAAAGTCTGCAGATAGCTGATGGACTAAAATCCGATATAAACCTATAGGATCAATCAATCAATAGCGCAATTCACAATCTTGTGCTCCGATAGACTAGGCGATAGTGTACTGGACTATCAGTCAGAGGGTTGCGGGTTTGATTCCCGCCAAAGACTCTGGGTGTTTTCTGCAGACAAGCCAAAAAGCTTCGCAGTTTGTGTTTGTTAATTAATAAAAAAAATCATGGCATTTGCAAAAATGTGTAGAATATTTTTGTACTGGCTGTGTATTTTGTACCTCGTACCTCGACAATATATCGATATATAAAATGAAAGTTTTTTCAAGGAGCTTTACATTTGCGATTGTTTAATTTTGTATGAACAAATACTTTTTTTGTTCTTTTAATATTAATATTGCTCTGTAACACAGTAAAATTTATAATTTGCATAAAGTATTTTTTTTATTGATACCTTATTGTCGAAAATTATTTTCCTGTATTTCCAAACTCTATATTTTTAAATGCATAAATAATTAAGCAATTCTCATTTAATTGTACAAATTGACAACTTTTCAAGAAAACCAAAATGCTGCATAAACTTTTGCATACTTATTAAACCAAAGTAAAAATAACTTAGAAGAAGTAGAAGAAAAAAAATTATTTAGAAAATTGAAAAATTCTATTTTAATGAAAACTTCTTTACAAGTTTTCTGCTTTAGAGCATTTATATGACACTTGAAAGGCAAAAGGAAAAATGTAGAAAGAAAAAAAACCCACACAAGAAAATCGAAAAACTATTAGTGAAAGAAGGCAGGCAGGCAGGCAGGCGGTTAGAAAAGAAATTGCATTAAAATGTTTGCAAGCTAAATCTTTATTGTTGTTTAAAATAAAGCAAAAACCCGGTAAAATGATTTAAGAGAACATAAAATCCAGCACAAAGAGAAAGTATTATTCTCATTCAATGAGCACGAATATAGGCCGGTATAACAGTTTTCTATTGTAAATAATCATTATCCTGAGGGTTATATGTTCTCTAACTTAACTTGGCCAAGAACAAAAACAATAACACAAACAGCAACAAAAATAACACACAAAAGTTGTAACAACATATGGCAGCCACGAAATACAAAAATAAAAGAACAAATTTTCAGTCTTTATGAAACTAACGAGCGCATTAGAACGGTTTGAAAACGAACGAACGAACGAAAAAAATAAAACCGGGCGCGTACTAAAACTATAACAAAAATTATATATATGTAGATGAAAATTAATTTGAAAGAAAGCTTAAAAAAATATAACAAAAATGTCAAATCGTTAAACTTTGTAAGAAATAAAACAAAAACAATGCAAATTTTTGCAGCAAAGTTTGTCCAAAAAAAGAAAACAAAACAAATTTAATACATTTAAACATAAAACCTAAAAAAACTACTAAAACTTTTCAACTTTAACTTTAACATATTTTAAAACCTAATATTTAATACAATTACTTTAACTCGGTTACAACGTTATACTGATTCACATATTGAATAAAAGTCAAGCAAAAGCAAAATCTTAACACATGTTATTACTATAATATATTTAAAATATTCTAGTGTTTAAAAATTAAATTTAACGAATTAATTAATAGCTTCCAACTTACGAAATATTAGCTATAGATAAATTTATATATATGAAAATTTTAACAAATATATCTTAAATATTTTAAGTGAAAATCTATACTTGTAGATATATATATATATATATATATAAAACAAAATACAAACCCAAACATTAGTGTCACTCTTATTAAATCAGCAACAGCCATTAATTACAGCAGATCTTATGGAGTAAATAATATACTTGAAACAGAGCATACATTTTGGTAAATACAAAATAATAAAACCAAAACATTAAATTAACCCTTCTTTGCATGATTTTTTCTTTATTAATGTAATAAATCCGGGTGTTATAATTCACGTTCAAAATGAAAGGAAAAATAATTAAAAAAAAATCTTAGTATAAATAAATTTAGCAAAAATATGATGGAAATTTCCATCATTATGCAATGTTAAATCATTAGCTTAGTAATAAAAGAAGGCATTCAATGTGATGAGGGAAGTTTCCACCATTATGCAAAGTAGGGTTAAAGCCATAAACATTTTATATTTCATAAAACAGCTAAAATAAAAAAATTATGATGATGATTTTTTATGATAAAGTAATATTGTGATTAATAGTATTATGTATTAAATTTTAGAAAATTATAAGTACTCCTGGTATGGTTCAAAACCTGTGCCCAAATACAGTGCGGAACTCAAATGAGTACAAGTCAGTACTTTGTGCATTTGTTAGTGCATACAAATAAAACTAATTAAGTAATTAAATATAAACAAATTTATTATTAAGTTTTTGGCCTATTGTGCGTATATACATTTTGCATTCAATATATGTACAATGATTCACAGCTTATGTTATGCAGGGCATATTTTGGTTTTCAAAGCTCCATAAAAAGAAAACTAACAAGAACTTCAAAAATAAATTGGGGTCATTTAACAGAAAAACTGTTACGAGGGTGGTTCGAGAACTTCTTAGCCTTGTACAGAAAGAGTTTTTCAAAAATATTTTTATTTTTCAATATAATCTACTAAAAATTCGATACACTTATGGCATGTTTCTCTATAACGAGTGACTCAAATTTTTCGCCCAAATGAGTACAAAAATTAGTTTTGGGGTTCTATAACACTAGTGTCAATTCTCTTGAGTAAAAACGTAAGACTATTTTTTTTATGGTTTCTACATTAAAAATTTCAATTGTCCTACTGTCAAAAACAGACGAGTAGAAATAAGTGCTTGTGTGCATCACAAAACAATATTTTATATATTATTTCGTATATTTCTACAGCATAAACTATTGTCCACTACCTTAACTTTCAATTTCAATGTTAATTGCGCTAAATTGAAATATTTTTCATTCAATTTATTACAAAATTAAAAAATTCATAGCAAGGAATACCCTTGCTTTAACTCAAGCGCAAAACAGATGACTGGATCAGTGGATATAAATTTTTTGTAGTATCATAATATTTTGTCTAGCACTGGCTGGACTTATTATTTTCTTTTAGTATTAAGATTCGAAAACTTATTGTCATTTCATTTCTGAAGATCCAATAAATAAATTAAATGTATTAAAAAAAAAAAAAAAAAAAAAAAAAAATAGCAATTTCAATTCACATAAATTATTTTTGTGTCGTAAATAAAACACAGCTGTTTTTATTTTGGTTTCTGGGGTTACCCCTAAAATATTAAAATATTGAATAATAACATGGAAAAAAGTAAACAAAATATCTAATTAAATAATTTGGCAATAATGCCATATAACAACTCAATATTACCAAGGTAACTAACGTAAGTCAGACGAGTGTATTATAGAAACACAATTGTTTACATACTCGCCCGTGTACCACTCGTTCGCCGGAGAATACACTCGTTATACAGAACTATGCTATTAGTCCGACGCTTATCTAGCAGTTCTATCCCTTGATTAAAATAGTTGAGGAAAACTTTAAAATAGTGGTTTACAACTATATATATATATATATTTTTTTTTTTAAAAAAGAAGAAGTATATATAAATCGAACCCAGGACACAAATACCAACTTGTACTTAATGATCAAACGCGCTAATCAATTAAGCGACATCACTCTCAAATTTTGTTGCATCTTCATTTGATTTAAAACGCTTGCCAGATAGGAATTTTTTTTAGATTTGGGAACAGGTAAAGGTCACTGGGAGGTAAATCAGGAGAATAAGGAAGCAACTCGTACTTAAAATTGTTGATTTTAGCCATTGTCAAAACCCTGTTGTGGGCTGGTGTGTTGTCTTGATGACAAATTATATTTTTTGTGTTGTAAGCCAGAATATTTTTCTCAATCTATCAAATACCTTTGAAGTCCCAAAAAACCGTTGCCATAACCTTACCAGCCGATTGAATTGTTTTTGCCTTCTTTGACGCACTTCCTCCAGCTTCAGTTAATTGCTTGGATTGTTCTATTGTCTCTGGAGTATAGTGATAGATCCATGTCTCAACGACGCTTAAAATCCATTTTATTTGACTTCAAACGATCAAATTAAGCTTGAGAAATTTTCATCCTTATGCGTGTTTGGTCGACTGTTAACAAATGCGGCACACATCTTGCAGAAAGCTTTTTCATCCGTAGTTCTTCATGCGAAATTAAATGGACTTGATTATTTGAGATGCCCGTGATATTAACTATTTTACGCACTTTTATTCGTCGATCATTTAATACAAATTTGGCTACAATTTCTGTCGTTGTTGCTGTTTTTGGACGTCCACTACGTGGTTCATCCTCAATGCTTGTACGACCATGTTGAAATTCAGCAACACATTTACCATATCATTACGAATGTCTTGTCCGATAAACTTTTTTTATTTAAATATTTAATGACACCCCGAATTTCTAATTTTTCCATTGTAAAAAAATCCCGGACGCGTCTCTTTTGAACACCTGTTTCTATATGAAGCAGTTGGCAGATAGAAAGGATATTTAACATGCGTTTATAGCACAGATGGAACTTTCCAAAACTGTTCTGTTCTAGGCTAAGAAGTTTCTGAACCGCCCTCGTACAGCCTAACAATCAAAAATAATTTATTGCAAAAATTTATATTTTAATATATTAAAACTAAAAAAAACAAAACATTTTTTTGTAACACCTCTTTGGAAAACCATCTGAGTTATCAGACTTGAAATTAGAGCGTATGAATGCCTTCATTAGGAATAGCAATTGGTTACTGTGATGTGACACTCAAAGCCGCACTTTTATAGTGAAATATTGGTTTCTCTTGAAACCTTTTGAACCAGACAATTTCTTCCTCCCCCCTATCTATATTTACTTACTATCTGTGTCTCTCAACATCCTTCCCCTTCCCCTCCCCTTCCTCTATCTTATATCTTTTCAGGCAACACAAAAGCATCAATAAATGGACCTGCGTGAGATGTACAATTATGGCTGCCTGCTGACCTAACCTAACTAAAAAAAACAAAAATTTCTCATTTTTTCACGTCACAGCTTATTTTGTGCAGGCACGTATAGGTTACGAAAACTTGAAATTAAAACAGGCACTTTAACGATTTAATATTTGGTGTGGTATCTACAACAGATTTAAAGCAATTTGACATAGATGCGACCAGTTTTTGGGTAACACTCTGCGAAATATGTGACCACTCCCTCAGAAGCGCTGTCTATGTAAACCTTGTGCACAAAGAAATGTCCATAAAATCTAGTATGAATTTTCTTTGGCCCAAAGACTTTTGGGATTGATTTTGGCTGAAATCGGTTCATTATTTCACCATGCCCCCATGCAAATATCCTCCCGAAATAAGTATTTATCGGTCCTACATATTTTATTTAAGCTCGTATTCAAACAAATAAGTTGTACTTGAAGCCTAATCATCGTAATTGAATAAAGCTTCCATACAAAGTTCACTTCTGAAAAACACTTTAAATAGCATAACTCTCTTGAAAATGTTGGTATCCAAGTATATTTCATATACAGTTCAACCTTGGTATAACGAATATTAAGGGGATGAGAAAAAACGTTATATCGAATAATTCGTTACAATGAGGTTCGTTATATCGAGGTCAAGTTGCACTTCTATTCGTTATAACGAGGCAATAAAAAATTTTGTATATTAATCATGATCTGCTTACCATGTTATAGCGAACGATTTCTGCTAACAAATCAAAACACATTTGAAGGAAAACACTGTTGCAAACACAATAATTTTGTATGGATCTGTTTTATATAATTTGGATTAATTGATGGAAATCGTTATGCAAAGGTTGTAAGTTGACAAAATTCGTTAAATAGAGGTAAATAATTCTTTATGTTTCATTAGTCTGCAGTAAATGGAAATTCGTTATAACGAGGCTATTGACAAATGTATTCGTAATAGAGAGGTTTATTTTGTATTAAATCTTATGGAGCGTTGTAGGGGATTTCAAAAAATTCGTTAAAACGAGGAATTCGTTACAGTGAGGGTCGTTATATCGAGGTTTGACTGTATATACAAATAATTCGCTCTTATTGTATGACGATCGCTCCATAATTAGTCCTAGTTACCATATAAGGTCCACTTCCGAAAATCTGATTAACGACCATAAATCTCCTAAAAATGTTGGTATCCAAATAAAATTCAACAAAAATAAGTTTCTACAACAATTATGACAGCTAATTCACTAGGTCACAAGCTGACCTTTTTGAAACTTTTCGTCGTGTTTTGCGCCAACATGATTTTAATGGCCGAGTTGCATGCAAGAAACCAACATTTTTAAAACAGGGAAAATGTTTTCCAATATTTGATTTTTTGTTATAAAACTGTCCACTGTGACTTTATTTACCTTGTGATAATAAAAAAAGTTTCTATGTATTTAAGTAGCATATAGGGAGGGCTATTCAATATTGGCCAAGTTTGGATAGTTCTTGGAAGGGCTGTGTCCGGAAAATAAAACGTAAATAACATGAACCTTTTTACATTTTCCAATTTTGAATGCTGGTAACTTTTTATAGAGTAGAGTTAACTTGTTTCAATTTTTTTAATTTCATTTATTTCAATTTCGGCTCATTCAGATAATAGATGTATTTTTTGAGATTTTTTAAATAAATATGTGACCAAACAGCCGAGCAACTGCAAGTCAACTCGAAAACAAATCAGCTTCAATCATATAAAATTTCGTTACGATATCGTCAATAGCTCTCGAGATACCGAATTATTTTTTTGAAAAAACGAAAACGTTTATAAACTTTCAATGTTTCCTTAAGCGGTTTAGCTATTAGTCGCGTAGATAACCTAATATTTGTCATTTCTAGAATATTATCCTCAATGACCATTGACAGTTTCTTCTCTATTTATTATAATTTTATGATTTGTGTTGGAAAATTTTCAAAAAGTGATTATCACATGCAATTAAATTAATATCAAACAATTGGTTTTTTTAAGCTTAAAAAAAATTCAAACACGTACAATCTAACTGTAAACTTTAATATTTTGTGCAAATATTTCAAATGACACACTTGTGCAAAATTGAGTACATTCCAAAAAAACAATTATTTGCTATTATGTATTGTAAATTATTCAGCCTTATTATGAGTGTCGTTTTTACGACAACGACTGTTTCGTAATAGATTAAAGAAACAAATTTAATTTTATCTTTATTCTATTACGAAAGAGTTGTTGGCGTAAAAAGAAAACGACACTCATAATAAAGCTGATGAAAATTATTTTCAATTACTTAGAATTAAACCTAAAATAAATAACAAACAACATTTTTCAATTTTCTTTATTAGGCACAAGCGTGCATTTATTTGTGTGCCACACTGTAACTAGTTCCAATGTGAGCATAATCCAAATCTCTGCAAATGTGTTAAACAAATCAATTACTTTTTCAACAGTGAATATTTAGTAGCAAAACTGATTGATTTCACGATTTTTAAAGTTTAAAGAATTGTGTTGTTAGGGTTTATACAGTTGCCTTGTATTCGGTCTGGCAAAGGATTCCCTGAATTCTCTTTGTCTGTAGCCGACGCTAATAAAGGCCACTGACCAAAGGGTAAATGCAGCTTTATATGCCTGAAGGCAGTTTGATATGCCTGAGATCAAAGAATAATCAAAGAAGTTCTGTGTTGATCTGATTTTTATTTGAAATTCTTGCGGCTTATATACAATGAGAACCTTATCAAATCTAGGAATTGAGTGATTATTTAGTTTCACTCAATCTATGGACTAATATAATATTCTAACATATTTGATTATTACTCGATCTATGTATATGTAATCTAATATACTGACATACTTATCATGTTCTTAAGCTTATACCGTAGACAGACGACAGAGTTAATGCGCATTAAAAACTCACTAATGTGAATTAAGATTTTACCGTGACAGACGACAGTTTCTGCATTTAAACTGCATTTAGGTAACAGCTGTTTGTTTGTCAACAACTATTTAATTATGAAAAAATTTGTTTGGCATTTGCTGAAAAAACAGTATTTCTTTGAAAAAAAGCTGAAATTACTTTTGCTGAAACTGTTTCATAATGCAAAACTTGTTCATGCACTAGCAACCATCAACCTGAACGTGTTGCTACATGTGGGGATCGCAGTGGGACACTCTGAAATAAGAGAAAGGCAATTGTGGAAATCTATTTTTATTATTTTAATTTTACAATTGTCTTCTTCTTATTTTAGAATAGTAAACAATTTGATAACATATTATTGATTTTCGACGATGTTGCCATATTGAAATAGCTAAATGCAGTATAAATTCAGTTTGATTTTTTGTATTTACGTCTAACTTAATGCGCATTAAAAATGGATAATTCACAAGTTAATTTGAACTAAGACTGTTAATGCAAATTAACTGTGTCGTCTGTCTACGCTATTAGTCAACTTACAATTTAATTCAATATTAATGACATAATTCTTATTTTACAATTTACATCATAACAAAATCCAACAAGTGAACAGAAATTTATGCTAAGCTAAAAACTTCTGTAAAATATAAATTGAGTATTTTTTGATAATTTCTTGGGTGCCGCGCATTTTGACGGAATTATTGCCGTTTCAGCATAATTGCAACAAATGAACGTTGAATCACGTTCCATATTTGAAAGTCTCCAATTGCTCGTATTAATTAAAGTTTGTTGACTCGTAAAAACGTTGAGCATAACTGACCAGTTGCAACAAAACAAATTTTGATTGCTTAATTTGTTTACAATTAACATTCCTCTTATTACATCTATATATATAAAATTAAGTGGCAAAACTTCCTGTTCGCATACTCCTCCTAGACGGTTTGCCCGATTTCAATGAAATTTTCAGGGGTGATTGGGGTCTGTGTGGAGGGTGCACATAAGAAATTTAATGTGTATATATTTGCGCGTTTTGCGAGGGGGTAGCGAAGCACACCGGGTTTAGCTAGTTATATATAAGTTACAATATTTTATGTATTGATTTTTTGATTTTTGTTGTTTCTTTAATTACACTACAAATCTACAGAGTTGGAAAATAATATTAAAAACTATACTTCTCAATAATTTGTTTTGGTTATATTTCAATAATGAAAATGTACATAGCATGTCAAAATAATATTTTGTATTTAATATTTAGTTTTGAACACTTCTTTGCACCTACGATTCATAGAGCCAACAAGCTTTGAACATACATATTTCACAAGCTATAGAATTCTATAGGTTTTTTGAGTTTTTCCCACATTTCATTTGAAATCGAGCCAATTTTTGGATAGATGGAAAAATGTGCACTGTGGTATTACATATTTATATGTGAATTACATGAAAACTTTTTGTATTGGAACAATTTATCAGTATTTAAATTTTACTCATACTTTATTCTTGTGTTCGAAGCTTTAAATTATCTCTCAATGAAACCATTATCTTCATACTTTATATTAGTTTTAAGTAATTTCATATCCCAACATCAGAGGGCAATTTAACGATTCAAGTTTTTCGATTCTTAATTTTTAGCGTACTGATTAAATTTTTCTCAGATTCGCTTTGACAAATTTATATTTCTTAAGTTTTCAAAATTATTTTATGTACTGAGACTTTTTGTATTTTTTTAAATATAATATAATGCAGACTAGTTTGCGTTTTCTTTATAACCAAATCAAAAATGTATTGATTTCAATTAGAATTTTCAAGTCTATATTAAGCATTTAAATGGTAACCAAATGGTTGTTTTATCTAGTATTGTCTACTTTTACTTGTTGTTTAGAATGATTAAACTTCAGCTAACTTTAAACATTTTAAGTAAGACATATGCGTTAAAGTGTTAAAATAAAGTCGGTACATTAAAAAGTTTTTATTAAAATCCCAACTAATATGTATGTTGAAACATATTGCAAAGAGCTGTTCATATGGATTATAAAACAAAAAGTTTAGCTGTTAAAATATAAGCGTTTTTTCCTCAAACACTGTAAAATGTGTAGCAGATTTTAAGGTTTAACAAAAATAAAATATAAACATTTTATGGGCTGCAGTTAGAGAGTTTTAAATAGTTGTAGCTTTAATGCAAATCATTGTTATAAAAAAAACTTTATATGAAAAGAAATGGTATTATACCAATAAATTAATGTTTATGGGCTTAATTAATGAAAATCAATTTAATCAAATTAATATTTTAGTTTAATTTGGTGCTTGAAAATAATTGCTTATGTTTTATTTTCACATACAAATATTTAACATATTTTCAGGATTAAACCACAAACGAAAAATGCTGCCTACTTTTGTTATAATTGCTTTGTTTTGTTTATAACACCGACATATTTCTAACAAATAATTTAAATAAGCGTGTCAAAGCTTTTTATATTTAAATGTTTCCACTGGTAAGGTTTAGCAGTGAACTTTCTAAAAGTTTAATTACTTGTAATCACTGTAATTAAAGTAATTAATTACATTAAGTTTAAGATTTGAAAACAGAGATTTGGTGGTAAATATTAATTGGTTTTAAATTTGTGGCTTTTATAGTCATAAATTCCTAAACAAGCGAGCTTGATACATGATGAATTTAAGTAGAATTTAAGAATTCATGGTGGTATTTTATATAAATTTCATGATTGCAAAAGCTAAAGTTTTCAAAAAATACTGTAAATTAAATTAAATCATAAACACCAATCGTAAACAAAACAAAAATAAAGCAAACAAGTTATTAAAATGAACTAGAAACTCACAAAGAAAATACTACTTTTAATAACACAAAAATGTATTAAATTATAAAAAGTGAAACTTTAGAAAATACTTGTTTATTAAATTCGTTGACCATTGACTCGGCTTTTAAAGCGTTGAAATTGCTTTAAAAGCCATAATTGTTTTAAAAATTGATAAATTTTCCGTTATTACCCAAAAAAAAAAAAAAAACAACAACAACAAACAAACAAGAAACTACAGCTGAACATTTTCCTGTTTAACGTTCATTGACTTTTGAACTCAAAATGATGGCGAGTTGAACGTGTGCAATTTTGGGATCTCAGTGTATGTATTTTTTCCTTTGTACAATTAAGGCTTAACGTACACAAAACTACTAGATGCTTCTACTGGTTTATATTATAATTTTCTATACCCTTTACTTTAGTTATTTAAAATATAACAAAAAGAAAATCCTACAAAAAATGTCTAACTATTTTTGGAACAAATATTGGTCAAGCTGAGCAAAAAGAAAAAGCTCAAATACTACAAAAATACTCTAGAGTCACCAGTTCAACAGCCTCCAGTACTCTACGAGAATAACAATGGCAAAGGGATAACAACAAGTAAGGCTGGCAATTCATTCAAACAAAAACAAAGAATATTTTTAGTACAACCCAGCCCCAAAAACAAAAACAAAACTACACAACTGAATGACAATTTATTTGAAATATACAGCATCAGGAAATTTTTGGGTGCCACAACAGTTTATGCAGCAGAGTTTTATGTCGTCTGTATTGTAACAAGAAACCCTTTTTTTCAAATGATAATGCAGCAGTTAGTAGCATCATAGTAACATCACATTTACACACTCGCAAAAAACACACATTTATGGCAATAGTAGCAAAAATTTTAAAGTTAAATGCGCATCCGTATCCGCAAGATATTGTGCAGTTTTTTTTTTTTTCTAGTTTTATACAATTAGAGGACTGACGTCAAACGTGCTAATAAATGTTGTTTCAATAATTCACGGAACGGAATTTTTTGAGATTGACTGTTAACTTCCTCTGGAAAGTTTTTATTAAGAATTTTACTAAAGAATAAAATTCATCGATCCAGGATCGAAAATGACACTGAAGAAAAAAAATTTACTGAAGAGAGAAAATTCATTGATCCAGGATCGAAAATTTTACTGAATAGAGAAAATTCATCAAACAGGATCAAAAATTTTACTGAAGAGAGAAAATTCATCGACCTAGGATCGAAATTTTTACTAAAGTGGGAAATTTTATCACTGCACGATCGAAAATTTTACTGAAGAGGGAAAATTCATCGATCCAGGATCAACAATTTCACTGAAGAGAGAAAATTAATCGATCCAGGATTCAAAATTTTACTGAAAAGGGAAAATTCATCGATCCAGGATCAAAAATTTCACTGAAGAGGAAAAATTCATCGATTCAGGATTCAAACTTTTACTGAAGAGAGAAATTTTATCGCTCCAGGATCGAACATTTCACTGAAGAGGGAAAATTTATCGCTCCAGGATCGAACATTTCACTGAATAAAGAAATATCATCGATCCAGGATAGAAAATTTTACTGAAGAGTGAAAATTCGTCAGATAGGATCAACAATTTCACTGAAGAGAGAAAATTCATTCATCCAGGATGCAAATTTTTACTGAAGAGAGAAAATTCATCGCTCCAGGATCGAAAATTTTACTAAAGAGAGAAAATTCAAAAATCAAAAATTTTACTGAAGAAAAAATTCATCAAACAGGATCAAACATTTTACTGAAGAGAGAAAATTCATCAAACAGGATCAAAAATTTCACTGAAAATGGAAAATTAATTTTACTAACCAACGAAATTCAATGGTACAGGATCGTATATGTTACTAAAGAGTAAAATTATTCCTGCTGTGCCTGGTATGAGTCCTTAAAAATATTAGTGCTTTATCTCTGCCATAGTGACAGTAGATTTCTGTGTTGTAGTGTGAAGTGTGCAACTGTTATCTCAGCAGCAAGAAAATGTTTGTATACAAAAACAATATATTTTACTACAAAAAAAAAAAAAAAAAAAAAAAAAAAGGAAGCTACACAAGAATTTTGGCTTTCTTCTCTATTCCCTTGTAGCATGGCTCTTTTGCGAAACTTCTCTTTATTGCAAACGTGTCGTCGACTTGATGTTGGTAAATGTGTGTGATAATTTGTATTAAAATAAAAACCAAAAAAAAAAATGTTTGTTTATTTGTTAAAACCGCCACCTTGTGGTAGTATTTTGTTGTTGTTGCTATTTATATGTATGTGTATGTACATATGAAACTATATATGTATGCACCTATATTTAGTACTATATGTAGGTACTAAATGTCTATGTATTCATATAAATGCACTTGTTCTTCTTTTGCTTGTGCAGAAATAATTGTGTCAGCAGCAACTGCTGCAGTAACCTCATAATCATGTTTCTTCAACATCATCATTATTATCTGCTACAGCCGCAAAAGGACCTATAGTAGTACAACATCATTAACGTCATCCAACATTGTCGTAATCATCAGCATCATCATCATGATTATGTCGTGTATATATAAATATTATACCCAACAACCTAATTTAGCTCAAACATCTCTTTAGAGACGCAAAATCACAAACATGTTTTTTCTTCTTGTGTCTTTTCAAAAAAGACAAAAACACCAGCAAAAAAAAACAATCTACATTACATCGTGCTAAAACTATAAAAGCAGCAGCAAAAAAGCTGCTACTGCTAGACAAAACTATTTGTTCGTCTAATAGAAAATTTGGGTATAAAAAAAGTTCACAAAAACATCGTTCTCATACACAGTGTTGGAAAAAATAATAAGAACATCGGCATCTGTTAATAATGGCTGCTGCGAAGCACTGCAATTTATTCGAAACATAAATTATTTTAAAGTTTTGAAAACAAGGAAAAAGTATATATTAGTAAAATTGTCATACTGATTGATTGATTAATTGGTCCACAACAAAGGTTTTGTAAAGAAAAAAAAAAAAAAAGCAAAAACCAGAGACACGAGGCAGGAAGCGAAAAACTAAACTAGGATACGATAGGATAGGAAGGGTAGTGCACTAAGTACACTTCCACTCGGAGACCCTGTGGTCCATTGTGGTTCCCTTCAGTAGAAAGAATAAATAGAGAATATAAAGATAGAAGGATAGATATAGAAATAAGGACAACCAAAATCGCCTGATAAGGGGGGAAAGAAGAAAGAAAGAAAGAAAGAGTGAAAAATCCCCTTACGGATTTGGAGTCGCCGTAGAATATTCCTTAAATAGCCACCATATTACCCTAATGAAACCCAGGATGTTACTCGGTTTGCAGCCAGCAACATCACTGAGTTCGTCCAGGAGTCTATTTCCTAGCCACTTAAGTCTACGACTCTGCAACCTAGGACAATAGCACATGAGTGCTCTATTGTCTCTGGCTCCTCTGCATCCCCACACACTCTACAGAAATCCTGTGTGTCGTTATCCCATTTGCCTCTGAAGGCCCCAATCAAACAATGCCCGGTTATCAGTCCTACCAGAATCCTTAGACTATGCCTGTCCAATTCCATCAGCGTTTCGGTCGCGTTTGCATTTAGTCTTGGCCATAAGGACCTGTACACTATTCAATCCGACCTACTACCCCAGGATTGGTCTGCACAGTCACGGAATCTTTCCTGAATCAGCCTGCAGAAGTGACAAATAGGTGGCTTGACCTCTCTTTCTCTAGTATCATGGTCCAAACCAGAACCATGTCTAGCCAGTTCATCTACCACCTCATTTCCCTGTATGTCACAGTGCCCTGGTACCCAACACAATCTCACTAAAACTAAGCTATATAGAAACAGAAACTGTATAAAGGAAGTTACCTTTCGTCTCGATTTACTAAGGCTGCCAAACGGGACGGGATTTGCAAATCCTGGGATTCGCAATTTTAAAAATGTAAATCTCGGGATTTTTGTTTTTATTAAAATAAATTGGTTTATTAATAATAAAAGCTTTTTATTTCAAAAAGTAACTTATATTAAATATAAATATGTTTGTAAACAAACATTTTTATTCCTTAAAGCTGTTATTTTAAAATTTACTAAAAGTTTATAAAGCAAATTTGTATTTTATAAACCATTAATAATTTAATTACATAACAACATCACATTCAAAATTTTATTGAAAAAAATATGTCGTTAGTTTCTATATTAATTTAAAATTAATAGAATATTATCGTTTGATCTTAAAAAATCCTCTTAAAAATATTAAGGCATCTAAAGTAAAGAGAATCTTGATTTTATTTTGTTACCAATCAAAATATGATGCTGACGAAAAATATCGCTCACAATGAACGCTTGTGAGCAAAATTATTAGCAAATTATTGTAAATAAAAAATACGAGCGATGTAAGCAATGAGAATTGTGCTGTGAGAACATCGCTGTGTGAACACCGAAGAAATTTCAAGCAAAAAATTGTATCAATCTTTTCAATAAAAATTGCTTCATATAAATTGGGACTAACTCAACAAATATAATGTTAAAAATTTGTTGTGTTCTCATCAACACCGGGAAAGAAATGTGATTTGGTTTGGTTCTGATGGTTCAAAAACTTTGTTTGAAGGACACAAAATAAAAATTTTGATCCCAGTTATAGATTTGTTAATAGGTTTGTTAATTGTATGGTGTTGTTTATCTCCATATTGTATGGGTCTAATTTATTGGATGGATGGAGAAATGTTTGCTATGGGTTACGTATAAATATTGTACAATCAAAAATTACCATATGCCGGAGAATATATGCCGCAATGATGCCAACAACACATCCAAATATAGCCGCTACTATCCCTGGAATTGAACCTTATTAAAGCGGTATATAAACCTTAAATGAAAAACTGTATGTTGGAAAAAATCAAGAAGGAATGGAATTCTCCAAAAATATGTATTCATTTAGGGAGCAATTCCACGCGGAAAGCTATGCCATTTCTGAACTGGCAGCCAGGCGGAACTCAAGTCACTGAAGTTTTATATTGCAACATCTATTTTAATCAGACACTGTAAGGAACAACTGTCTAGACTAAGTTGTCTAACTGGCATGACTGTAGTTTTGTTTGCTGCGAATACGATAATGAACAGGCAGACGAAGGTGCCCCGCTTTAAATGTCTCAGCAGCGGTAGCTACAACAATACCGCTTGGGACCATTAAAACTGAAATCTTCAGTGAGTGCCTTCAAAAGGCTGGTTAGATAAATGTGGCCAGCATGCAACGAAAAATGCAGTACGTAACTGCTGACTAGAAAACGAAAGGATATCTCAAGGCTAATAGCAGTGCTAACTGGTCTTTGAACGATTGTCAAACATTAAAGTAGACTTGAACTTCCTATTAGTAGCTATTGCCGCAATTGCCTGGAACGAATAAAGAAAGAGACAGATAGAAAAAATATTACAAGCATCGGGTTTCAGATTTGATCAAATATCTGAATGTATCAGGTTGGATATAGTTGGTCTTACTTACTAGTATGCGGATTTGATCTCACGCACTAAGTGGTGGGGTCCTTTTCAAAAAGGAAACAAATTGATACTACTTGAAGGCTTGCAAATAGCGGCGTGAGTAAAACAACCAATGGCTGCAAAAACTAACCAATGTCTGTCGACACTTTTCAATAAAGTTTTCATCCGATTTAGCTTCTTTTGGTTAATTTAGTTTTGTTTTTGACAGGCTGTTAAATTAGAAATATTAGGAATGGCTTAGAATCGATATCGAATGCTTCGTTTGTTGAGAAAGATTTTTTAATTTCAGAATTATATCAAAAAGAGAAAAAGTACCCCTGCGGGCCTTGCCATATATTTTTAAATTATTCAGCAACAATTTTTCATACATTTCACATACCATTGCCAAATGAATTCCTTTGACTACCTAAATCACATCTAATTGACCCTTCAATAAAAGAAAACATAAATATCTATCTAATTTCTGCTAACAAACATTGAAGGAAAAAAAACAAAATGGTATATTAAAAAAAGGGTCAACAAACAAAGCACGTTGACACATGAACAACTATCATGGCTGACAATTATATTGCTTGTTATTTAGTAATGACATCCATCCCTTTTGTCTGTCTGGCAATATTTTCGAAAAGTTTCCTTAACTTATTCACATTGTAGTTTTCTGGATATAATCAAATGCCAGCCGTAGTAGTTTTCATTCATTCATTCTATTGTACTGTCGTTGTCTTATCACTTTTTTCTGTTTATAATAGTTTTGCGTTTGTATGAATCGATAGTATTTTTTTTTTTTTTTGGGTTTAAATGAAAAATTTTTATGCGGGTCGTTGTGATATGTAATGGTGAGTATTCTGTAGTTCTGGTAATAAAATTCCTTTTGATTGAATCCGTAAAACAGCCATTCATTCGTTTATACATTTGATAGTTCGTTTACGTGCTTGTCTGTCTGCCTGCTATCGCAATATCTAACAATCAAAGGTTTGTGATGGGAATCTCAGTTGTATTACAACGCATACATACATACATACATATATGTAACTTAAACTAAACTGGGGGAGAAAATGCAAATATTTTAAAAGTTAAACGGTGTTTGAAAAGTATTTATTAGTTAGTGAATTTTAAATATTGAAATTAAAAGACCAGACTGATTTGTAAAATTTTTAAATTTTGAGGGTGGTTCAAGTAGAGATACTTTTTTCAATAGCCTTTTTTTGACAGATCACATGTGAGTCGTGTCATGCTGTCATGTTATTATACCCTTCACCATCGTGAGAAGGGTATATATAAGTTTGTCATTCCGTGTGAAATTTCCACAATATAATTTTCCGACCCTATAAAGTATATATATTCTGGATCCTTATAGATAGCGAAGTCGATTAAGCCATGTCCGTCTGTCTGTCTGTCTGTCTGGATGTTGAAATCAGTTTTTTGAAGTCCCAAGATATGTTCGGGATCCAAACCTTCAATAATTCTGTCAGAAGTGCTTTCGAGAAGTTTGCTATTTAAAATCAGCAAAATCGGTTTAGGTCAACCAGAGTTATGAACCAATATTTGAGACCACCTCTATAAAAATTTGATATTTTTCGTCCATTTTATTGCAATATTTTGAAATATATTGCAGATAATACCATGAAATTTTGTATACGTTGTTTGTACTATAAAAGAAGAAAGTGTGCGGAAAATAGTAAAAATCGGTCCATGATTTCTCATAGCCCCCATACAAATATATATATTCCCGAAACATGGCTTAATGATAAATAAATGCCTATAAAATTGGAATATCAAGACAAAATTCAGCAAAAATAAGTTTTATACAAAAGGAAATCACAAACCGAAATTTTTTTTAATTCGGTCTATATTTGACCATAGACCCCATATAAAGTCCACTTACAAAATTCACTTAAATACATATAAAACAGATATAAATAATGTTAAACGGCTAAAATTTGACATAAACACTCTTTATAGGCAAATAAATTATTGTACCAAATTTTATGGTGGTCGGCCCAGAAATGGTCATAGCCCCCATACAAAAATCTTCCCGAAATATTGCTCAATTATACATAAATGCCTATAAAATTGGAATATCAAGACAAAATTCAGCAAAACTAAGTTTTGTGCAAAAAGAAATCGCAAAACGAAATTTTTTTTAGTTCGGTCCATGTTTGACGATAGACCCCATATAAAGTCCACTTCCGAAATTCACTTAAATACGCATATAACAGATATAAATAATGTTAAACGGCTAAAATTTGACATAAATACTCTTTATAGGCAAATAAATTGTTGTTGTGGTGGTCGGCCCACAACTGGTCATAGCTTCCATACAAGGACCACATCTGAAAAAGACATTTTTCCCTATATATATTGTATAAATATCGGTACCGACTCAAAACTTTGCACAGATCATTTAAATATATACAAAAATCATCCCACAAAATTTTGTGAATTTTGGTCTATTTTTACCCGTATGCCCCATATAGAGCCCTCTTCCGAAAATCACTTTAATACTCATAAATCTCTTATAAATAAGGGTACCAATCCAAAATTTTACACGGATCATTTACATACATGCCTAAATCAAACTGCTGGATTTTGAGAATATCGGTCCATATTTGACTATGTCCCCCACATAAGGTCCACTACCGAAATCCACGTTAATACTAATATATATCTTAAATATACCGTTATTATGTTGAAATTTGAGGTGAAATATCCTCATATGCATGAAAATAACTGTTCCAAAATTTAAGAAGATCGGCCCATAATTTTTCATAGCTGCCATATAGAACCATTTCCAAAAAACAAATAAATTCGGGTCAAAAAATATTCTTTTCGGATTTAACCCATATTCGGTCCACATTTTATAATCATGATATATATCGTTGGAAAGGTATTTTTAATACCTTTTATTTAATGTATTACAAATTATCAGACACCCAGTAGTTCCCGAGATATAGGCCTATATATTTTCAACTTAAAGGGCCCGCCCCCTCGAAAATAGGCGTGACCGCCAACAAATTTTTTATTTTTGCTGGTATCTCCTCTAAAAGCCCTATTTCATTTTTTTTTTTTTTTTAAGCAAAATCACTAAAACCGAATTGTACCCCTTTTTTTATACTCTGTTTGTTAAGTTACACTCAAGATTATTATGAACATCAGACAGACTCTGCAAATTATGGTAAGAATTGGTAATTAAATCAATTAAAAATGGTGAAAATTAGACAAAATTTCAAAATATTTAACATAAATTATGTTGGTCGTAAAATTGTCTTTCAAATAATATATCAAATACTAATCAAATTTGCATTAAGACTGAATAGAAAACACAGAATTAGGATATTCTAGTCTAGTGTAGTTTCTGTATTTCTTATTACGCTTAGGTGAAGGGTATTTAAGATTCGGCACAGCCGAATATAGCACTCTTACTTGTTTTTGTTTAGTATTGTTTGGCATTTCATAATGGAAAGACTTACCTACCGCCTGAACAACGTTTACAAATCGTTCAACTTTATTACGAAAATTTGCGTTCGTGTACTTTGCTCAACAAATTTTGTTCAGCGATGAGGCCAATTTCTGGTTCAATGGGTATGTAAACAGAGAAAATTGCCGCATTTGGGACGAAGAGTAACCTGAAGAGATTTCTTGAGTCACTTCATCAAAAAAAAAAAAAATGGTTTGGTGTGTTTTGTGAGTCGGTGGAATCATCGGTCCATATTTCTTTAAAAATGATGCCGGTGTGAACGTAGCCGTCAATGGCAACCGTTATCGTGCCATTATAACCGACTATTTGATGCCTGAAATTGAAGCTCGTGATCTCGGCGACATTTGGTTTCAGCAAGACGGCGCTACTTCCCACACATCAAATCAATCAATGGATTTATTGAGAGAAAATTTTGGTGAGCACATAATTTCACGTTTTGGGCCAATCCAATTATTGGCCAATTATTATACATGATTTAGGTCTACATTAAATTTTGTATAGTTTCTCCCTTTAAGAATTTTATTAAGATGAGCCACATCTTTAATTTTATATATTTAAAATCACAACTGGACAAGATACTAATATTATTCATTTTTAATTTGTACGTGAGCGATTGTATGTTTTAATTTAAAAAAACTAATCATTAGTTTTAGTCGCGAAGTAAAAAAAAATTCAGTTTCACAAAGGCATACAAATTTTAAAATAGTAAAATAAGATTCTTTTTCCCAAAATAAACTAAAAAATTCTAAACTTTTTCACACGAATGCATATTTTATCAAGGGATTAGTTAGGTATAAATTAATTTTTTATTCGCGAGTTTAAAAAATTTGTTTTGCGATTAAAAAAATTTTAATAAATAAGATTCGTCTTACAAATTAAAGGCAATGAAATACTTAAATTTGAAATTTTAAATCGGGTTTGGTAAATAAGATTATTTCCACCAATTAAGTAAACAAAATTCAAAAATTTTACAATTTATATATTTTATTCGCGAGCTTTTAAAAGAAATCTTGTTTTAATAAGTTTTCATAATTAAAAGTTTTCTTCGCGAATTTAAAACATATATTTTTCGTAAAACTTAAATTTAAAATAAGATACTACCTACAAATAAAGAGCAATGAAATTTTGGAATATTTCATTTTAAATTATTCAGAGAAATAAGTATAATGAAACTTGAAATTTTTTAAATTTATTAGTTTTTGTTAATAAGTTACATTTTGCTTAAGTTCCTTATGAATTTGCAATATATTTTGTTTTAAAATTGAACGTGTAGTATACGAGTATAACCCTTTCAGACCTGGCGCAAAACTACTAGGATTTTTTTTATGATATTTGGTATATGTGATCTCCCCAGCGTATTATCAATGATTAGGTTTTATCATTTTTATATCCTTGAAGGATTTTCAGGACATGCACACTTGATGCATATTGGTCGATTTTCATTAATATTTTTAACTAAACCACACTTTTATTGCAATTACACTTTATTATTTGTAAACGATTAATACTTTTGTAATTAAAGACACTTATCTACGAGGGCGGTTCAGAAACTTCTTAGCCTAGCACAGAAAGAGAAAAGTTTTTCAAAAATATTTTTATTTTGCTATATAATCTCCTGAAACATCAATACACTTAGTCCAACGCTTATCTAGCAATTCTATCCCATGACTAAAATAGTTTTCCTCAAGACCTTCATTTGAGGTAAAACGCTTGCCAGCTAGGAACAGGTAAAAGTCACTGGCAGCTAAATCAGGAGAATAAGGTGGGTGGTCAAGCAACTCGTACTTTAATTTGTTGATTTTAGCCATTGTTAAAACACTCTTGTGCGCTGGTGCGTTGTCTTGATGGGAAATTATTTTCTTGTGTTGAAAGGCGGACGTTTTTCTCAAATTTTTACATTTAATTGATCTAAAATGTTGCAATAGTACTCTCAATTTATTGTTTTACCCTTTTGCAGATAGTCAATCAATAAAATACCTTTGAAGTCCCAAGAAATCGTTTCCATAACCTTACCAGCCAATTGAATTGTTTTTGCCTTCTTTGACGCACTTCTTCCAGTTTCAGTCCATTGCTTGGATTGTTCTTTTGTCCCTGGAGTATAGTGGTGGATCAATGTCTCATCAACAGTTATGAAACGACGCTTAAAATCCATATTATTTTTCTTAAAATGATCCAAACAACCTTGAGATTTTTATTTTCATCCTTATGCGTGTTTGGTGGACTGTTAAAAAATGCGGCACACATCTTACAGAAAGCTTTTTCATCTGTAGTTCTTAATGCAAAATTAAAGGGACATTTGAGATGCCCATGATATTAGCTATTTCACGAATTTTTATTCGTCGATAATTTAATACAAATTTGGCAACAATTTCTGTTGTTTTTGCTGTTTTTGGACGTCCACTACATGGTTCATCCTCAATTTTTTACTGTTGCATATGAAGGAGCACTTTCACCATATCATTATGAATTTCTTTTCCCGATAAAACTTTTTTATTTAAATATTTACTGACACCACGAATTTCTAATTTTTCCATTGTAAAAATATCGCGGATGCATCTCGTTTGAACACCTGTTTCGATATGAAGAAGTTGTCAGATCGAAAACCAGTTTAACATGTGTTCATAGCACAAGTGAAAGTTTCCAAAACACTGAACTTTTTTCTGTTTATACCGCGCTATCTGTTCTAAGCTAAGAAGTTCTCAAAACGCCCTAGCATATTTTGCTTAAGTTATTTGTAAATTATGCAATATATTTTGTTTTAAATTTGTACTTGTAGTATATGAAATAAAATATTTTTTTAAACAATATTAGGTGTTTACTTTATATTGACGCTCACAGTATATACTTTTTGGTTCTAAAGGAAGTAAGACTAGGAATTTAATAAGAATTCTCAGGAAATATCATCAGAACTATCACAGAGTAGCAACATTTTATTAATTAGAACACGATTTAAGATATTTTATATAAAACTTCATGTCTGGCGAAAACTTGAAGTGATCACAGTTGATTCTTTTCTCAATTGTAGCACTATTTAATAAACTACAGCTTTTCATATAAAAATTCATTTAGTGAAAACTAGAAGTGATCACAGATTATATTTCATTGTTCAGATTATGTTTCATGTTGGGATCACTATTTATCGACATACAGCAGATTTAAGGATCTACAGCCGGTTATAAAACAAAGATTTTCCCGATACGGGCACTACATTTAAAATAGTCAGCCTAGAGAAAATAAGTGATTATAGATAATCTTCTCTTTCTTTACATAATCAACATTCAAGGAACTACAGTTAGAAAACTAGAATTGATTACATTTTTCTTTCTTTAATTCATTAGTCCAGTTTGTAAAGAACTACAGCCGATTTCAAGTGTTTTATATAAAAATAGAATTTTGGTTGAAAAGTTAATATTACAGATTATTGGCTTTTGCGGGATTCATTTATTAGTTAAGGAAATTGCAGCATATTTGTGGAAAATATATTAAACAATTTGATGCAACTTTCTTTATTCGGAAGATATTGTTAAGAACTTTAAGAAATTTAAGAAAATTAAGAAAAATCTTGACTATTTCACAAAACATTCATTATTTTTAATACCGGAAAACTCAAATTTCTTACAATAATTTCGCTTACCAAATTGATACAATTATCATTTTATTCAAAAGATGGCCAAAGTTACCTAAGAAAAAACATGTGTTATTTAAAAATTCCATACTTTTTGAAAAAAGTAGTATTTCTATTACTTTTTTAAAATTAAAAAATAAAAATATTTTTTCCATTTCCGAGTGGAAGTGCACTTAGTGCACCACCCTTCCTATCCTACATATTAAAAAAAACCCACTAGAAATTTTTAAGAAAAGAACACTTTTTATAAAAACGTATATAGTAGCTAATTTACTACTATTTGGAAAAAGTATGGAAAAAATATATTTTCTTCAAACATAAAAGTGTATGTAAACATAATCCATATAAAAAACTTAAGAATTCCATACATTTAAAAAAAGTAGTATTTTTACTACTATTTTAAAATTTAGAAATAAAAATATTTTTTCCACTTATTATTACATATCAAATAAAACCCACTAGAAATTTTTAAGAAAACAACACTTATTATTAAAAAGTAGTAGCTAATTTACTACTATTTGGAAAAAGTATGGAAAAAATATATTTTCTTCAAACATAAAATTGTATGTAAACATAATCCATATAAAAAACTTAGGAATTCCATACATTTTAAAAAAGTAGTATTTTTACTACTATTTTAAAACTAACTCTGAAACTAAGTGTAAATACTTAAAAAGTCTACCTACGACCCTGACTTTAAAGTCACTAAGGAACTGCATGATAATACCAAACATATGGCTCTAAAAATTGAATATTTAATGGGAAATTAAACATTATTTGTAATAAAAAAAATTAATTTTGTGTGTTTATTTAATTTTTAGCAAATGTTGTTGTATATACATATATACATAGGTAGTATTTAATATCAATTATAACTACATACATATGTACTTACATATATTGCATAAACAATTATAAAGTAAATTTAGTAACTAAAAACTATTTCATGTTTCGCACTTTGCTCTTTGCAATTCTTTTTATAGTAAAATTTCTACAATTTAAGGAATTTTTTTTAAGATTCGATTTTAATTCTTAGAACTTTAATAACAAAAATTTCTACATACATACATACTTATGTATGTATGATTGCTTAGGTATTGATTTACAAAACAGAACAAAACAAAAATAAGCCACACAATAAAAACAAAACAAAAAAACCAAGAAAGTAAGAAAATTAGAAATGTTCAATAATAAATTTAAGAATTTCTATTCATGTTATTTTTACCTCATGGCTATTATGTCGTTTTGTTTTCTTTATGTGTTAGCTTTTGTTTTTGTTTTACTAAATAAATTGTTTACCTTGTTTTGGTGTTATTGTATATTTCTTCCTTTTTTTGTTTTTGTTTTTGTTTTAATTATTTTCATTTTGTTTCCTTTACTTTACCTCTGCATGAACATGTGTTTAAATTTTTTTTCTTTTATAATGTTTACGTATTTTTAAAGCGGTGTGTAGTTCTTATTGATTTCAAGTTTTCCTGAAAACTATGCAATTAGCAAAGCTTAGATATCAGCACTAGTTACCCACCAATACACTTGCTAGCTGGGTTTTAACACTCATATGCCAATGCGAATATTTAAACAATGCAGACACCTAATGCACTACAATTTAGTATTTGTATATTTTCGCAAGCTAGTAGTCGATCTGCTAGCACTGTTTCTTCAGCTTGTTTAAAGTATACAAATTTAGATCCCCAAAGATACCATAACACACCCAATCGTGCTATTTGATTTACACCTTCCTGTACTCAAAGTAAACACTTGAATTTAGTTTGCTTAATTTTTAAAGTTTGATAAACCTGAATCTCTAGAATTTTATAAGCAGTCATCACAACTGCTGGGTTGTTTTTATTCAAATTTCCAATAGTATGTACATAAGTGTTTCTAGTTACACATGTTACAATAAATTGTATTGTTAATTAAAGACTAACGGATTTGTTTTGCATGAACAATTTGTTCTGGCCTCATGTTTAGAAAAGTTACTGGCTCAGAAAATCATTTGAATACTTCCACACATTCTTCGAGTGAACTAAAGTATATGTGCTTTCAAATTTCGTTATTTTGCCCAAATGCGGTCTGTGAAACTTGCCAAAATAGGCCTAAGGTTCTGTTGTATCAAAACTTCCTGTAGCAGCCTGAACTCTACAACTCAGGAAAGCTGAGAAAATAATTCGCTTTTATACCCTCCACCACTATTGGTGATAAAACAGTATGTATGTTCTTTTTTTGTGTAATACTTATATATTACATATTTCTTTTGTATCTCTATTACAATTAAGCTCTAGCAGTTGGTATAAATTATTCACTATTTACTAAAAAATCAGAGTTTTTTAAAAAACCGGCATTCCGTTTAACTTGAAAAATTTCCGGTGCAATAACAGTTTTTTAATATGCGGTATTACTTAAGTTTTTCTTTATTTATACCCTACATCACCATATTGTACTTGTGCTGATGTTTCTAACTCCAAAAGCTCCACCTTAAAGAATACCGATCGACTTAGAATCAATTTCTTAATCGATTTAATAATGTCCGTGCGTTCGTCTGGTGGGCTGTCCATGTGAACCTTGTGTGCGAAACATGATATTATTTTGGCCCAAGGACGCTTGCGAATTAAACTGATTGAAATCGGTTCATTACTTCACATAGCCCCATACAAATTTCCGATCGAAATAGGAGCTTATCGCTCATAAATGTTTGATTTATGCAAGTATCCCAAAAATTTTCTTCAAAGATAGGTTGGTCATCAACAAATTTTATGCAGATCGGTCCATAATGGTCATAGCACCAGCTGCCGAAAATCACTTTAAAGTGCATAATTCTCTTCAAAATGTTTGTAGCGAAATCATATTCAAAATAAGACTGTTTCATATTCACAAAAATCAATTGGCCCAATTTTATTAGTCCAATAACAAATCTCCTAATAATATTAATTTCCAAATAAAAAAAGTTGATATTTCACATTAACATTAAAAAATCCTTTTTGCACACTCTTGTCGATGTTGCTTCGTCTTCAAACTTTTTTGTCAGGCCTGATAGATCATAGTTTTATTTATTAGAATCACCACTACTGATCTCAACAAACCGTTTAAACTGATATAGAACACATTCACCATAAGCTTCGATGAGCAATTGGTAGCCTTTAACTGCACCTTGTTCAAATTAAAGAAGTAAAGCAGAACTTTCAGCTTATGACGGTTTGTTCGAAGTAATTGAGTTTATTAAAATTCTCTAAACTAAAATGTAACACAAATAACACATACTCGTATGGCAGCTTATTTTTAATTTTTGTAAACTTTGTTAAAGATTTAAGCCGAAATTTCAAATTAAAATTAAAAAATCCTTTTTTTAACCTTGGAAATCTATATGTAGGCCAAATATTGACAATCAAAACAAAAAATAGGGACAAAAATAACCAAAAAAAAATCTATCATCGTAACCTTTTGGCCTTTTCATACCAAAATTCTTTAACAACGTGTAAAAACACCCTCATTCCTTCTCTACAGGTATTTTCTAATACGTATCAGTGTTTATGTTTGTAATTAGAACAGCACAATGTCATAAACCGCTTAAATGTTATAGCAACAGCATAACAAATAATGAGAAACTAGCAAATGAGGAAGAATATGGAAAAGAACAAATAATATCTATACAAAACACATGCCAAATATTTACTAAAAAAGCATAACCACTTGTTTTAGCACAAATTTGTTTAACGTTGTTTACTCAAGAGTTTTGCAAGATCAAACAGAATCAAATAAAATGAAATTAAATATTTGTTGTGCCCTGTCCTAAATAAACAAAGTTTTTTTTTAAATAAACAAACGAGTTCAAATATATTTTATTTAGTGGTTAGCGGTAAATATTTGCCAAGTGTGACCGTACCTTCAGAAAACAAACAGGAATTACATATGAAGCAATCATAAATAACTAACAAACTAAACATTTTACGTTTGTCTAACCAATACAACCAAAAACAATAACAAATATTTTACACGCACACTAACTAAGCAACACAACCCAGCGGGAAAAAGACGCTGTAAAGAGGCCTTCTCGAAGGCCTTATTTTGCAGTCACCAGGACTTTCAGCTGCATTGCAAAATCATTTCAATTTTACATGGCGTGTTATTGTAAGTCAAGGCCTTTCCTACTCGGTACTGGTAAAAGGTCCACCAATTAATGCCTCATAGAAGGCGTAATTAAAGGTCTGCTACATTAATTTGGGTGCCCTGATAGACTATGCGATAGTGTGCCGAACTATCAGTCAGAGGGTTGCGGGTTCGATTCCCGCCAAAGACTCTGGGTGTTTTCTGCAGACAAGCCAAAAGCTTCGCAGTTTGTGTTTGTTTAAAAAAAATAATTGCATTGGTTTTAAATAAAAGAAGGGTTTTAAATTAATTTTAGATTATTTGAAATTAATTAAAGTCACATGTACTATGTATGTACACCACACCACAGTCTTTCATACGAGGGTCGTTCGGAAACTTCTTAGCCCAGAACATAAATCACGGTATAAACCAGAAGTGTTTAAAAGTTACTTATTAAAGAACACACACCAATACATTTAAATAAAAACTAATTTTTATTCAGTATTTGTTGTTGTAAAAGCCAATACATACAAAGAAACAACACACTTTTTTAAACGGTATCATACGTTAAACAAAAACAAAATCTACATTGACGATCGCAGTCACCAATGTTTACCAGTAGAGCTTACGAAAGTGTTGTTGCTTTGCGCTTGCGTGTATAGAGTGAAGTATAGTATAGAGTGAAGTACAAAAAAACAAATAAGGCAAAGTTGTTTGTGTATTTCGTATTGCTAGTGCTGAGTGCTGCAATGAGTATACAAAACACACAGCCTATAGCTAAGAGTTTTACAAATACAAAAGATCACCAAGAGTATATAGGGCTTGGGCACTCCTGGTATAAACAGACAAAAGTTAAGTGTTTTGGAAACTTTCATTTGTGCTATATGTTAAATTTATTTTCGATCAAGACGCATCTGCGATTTTTTTACAATGGAAAATAAGAAATTCGTGGTGTCTTTAAATATTTAAATAAAAAAGTTTTATCATAATGACATGGTGAATGTGGTCCTTCATATGCAACAGTAAAAAATTGGGTTGCAGTTGTAAACCACTATTTTGAAGGCCTTGAGGAAAACTAATTTTATCAAGGGATAGAATTGCTAGATAAGCGTTGGACTGGAAGTTTCAGGAGATTATATTGAAAAATAAGAATATTTTTGAAAATTAACTCTTTCTGTGCTACGCTAAGAAGTTTCCGAACCGCCCCACAGTGTTCGATTTCAAAAATTAGGACGACAAAAATACAAAAAAAAACCAATTTAAATAAAAAATTAAATTTACCACATTGTTTGCAAGCGAAGACCCAGACTAGCTTTAAATTATAGGATTCTTGTATATCTTTCAAATTGTATTCTTATAACGGTACCCGGAATGACATGTTAAAAGAAAAACAAATAAATCACAAAAATTCTATGCGAATTTCATGCAAATTCAAAAGTAAATAGAACGCGTTGTAGAAGCGATATTACAAATTTTTTTTATTATTATTAAATTGTTATAACTTTTAAAACAAACACACAAAAATTCATTATTTTCTAATTAATGGTAAGTTTTTTAAAGAGTGTTAAGCTAAGTAAGTTTTTTTTACAATTATTAACAAACAAACCAACTTTGTCAGGCGAAATCTTGTTCTGTGATATTAGCTTTAAGTTAAACTTGACTTAAGTTTTGTGTTCGTGTATTGTAGATTATATTTTTATTAATTATTTGATTATTTATACCAAAATTCTGTTCGTGATGTCCCGTTTTGTAGTTATAAGTAACTAATTAATAATAAAAATTTATATACAATAATAATAAACATTAAAGCTATTATTTAGAACGAGACCCCTGAAGAAGTTAGAATAAAACTAACGAAACGTTGGGAAAATAAAATAAAAATAACAATCGAACAAGTTTTTTATTTACGTTTGGAAACAAACATTTGACCAAATTAGCCTGAAGGAAACTCCTTAATAATTATAATAACTATAAACATTGGTCACAAAAACAAATTAATGAAATCTTTTGATTTTCATTCGTTTCACCACATCCAAAAACGGTTCTGCAATCTTCCAAACTTGCTCTAATAGACTTTAAAAAAAATGCCTGCCCTAAGTTGCCCCATTCAAATATTTTTCAAAAGTACAATATGAGCTCCCATTTAATTACCCGCAGAGACGTTTTTAATGTATGGCTGTCTTCTTTAAAACAAAACCGGCATGACTGTATAGTTGATTTTATTTTGTCAATTTTTTGTAGTACTTCAGCAGCAACTATACAATTTGATAAATTAAAGCTTCTCGCTTTTGAAGAGCAATTTTGAAGAAAATTTCTAGCTTACTACTAGAGGCAGAGGCAGACCAAATAAAAACTTTTAAGACTGCAGTCAAAGAAGTAAGGAGAGAAAATCAAAAAATCTGGCAAATGTTAAAAGTAATGAACAATTATTCATGGAATAGAAATGCAAATGCGAACAGCTGGTAAACGTAATTCAGCGAATTAGCTATTGCTTCTCCAGAAAGAGGTTCTCAAATAAAAAAATTAGGTTAGAAGAAAAAAACGCCAAAATCTATATCTTGGATTTGGATTTGATGAAACAGTATACAAAACATATTAACCGTGAACTTTATCCTTTTTACGAGTTAGTTCGAGCTTCGAAAACATTGTGCTATCCAGAAAATATTCTTACCAAATCAAATGTATTTTACCAATAAAAAAAAAGAGAAATCAATCGCTTATCAAATTCCAACACCTAATTCTTCACGGTATTGACGTCCTATTAATGTATTGTTTGCTAAAGAAACCACTGATTTAATAAATACAGAAGTGCAAGATATTAGGGATCAAATTGTAATGTTACGTCTAGCGAAGGTTATTTTGTTAACGAACAATGTCCAAAAGGTTATTTATGTTAAACCTAAATTAGTTTTATGTATGGTTGATGGAAAAATATGCTTTATCAAAGTACAATTCATCACAAATTTGTTATGTTTGTGGAGCTAAACCTTCTGAGATGAATAATACCTCTGCTCTTTTACAAAAAACATTAGACCCCGAAGTTTTAGAGTTTGGTTTGTCGCCATTGCATTCATGGATTAGGTTCATGGAATGTTTGCTACACATAGCTTCAAGAATGGATATAAAAACATGGCAATCAAGAGGCACAAAAGCTTCAACAACGAAAACTTTCCATACAAGAAAAGTTAAAATCAAAAATGGTATTGCTTACAGATATTCCAAAGCAGACGACAGGAAACACCAATGACAGAAATACAGCTAGGCGCTTTTTTAGAAATGCCGTAGAATCTGCCGATATAACTGGTATAGACTTAGAACTCTTAAGGTGATTGGAATGCTTATCGTGTGGATATTCAATTAATACGGTAGCTTTTGACAAATATGCAACAGAAACCAGAGAGCTTTATTTAAAATTATATCCATGGTATTATATGCCGGTTAGTGTGCACAAAGTTGTTTGGCATGACAAAATAATTATTCAAAATTCCCCATTGGGTAATTGTCGTGGACAATTAACTCAAGATATTTTGAAATTACTGCAAAATATTAAAGAGTAAGGTGACGAATATGATAGCAGCAACTCAGAATAACTTATTATTTTTTTATATTATTGTTAATTTATGAATTTTTTTTTACTTTTATTATAGTAAAATATGTGTAAAATTTATGATTACTCCAAATATATAAATAAATTTAATTTAAAAAATTACCAAATGGACGGATGGATTTTGCGAGGCCCATAATGCCAGTTCTGTCAGCAATATTCCGCATTCTGGAGCAGTATAGCGTAACATTGTTTATTAACGTGTATTTCGCATGTGTTTACTACACAAATGTCAAAACAAAACTGACATTAGGGGCCTCGCAAAATGTATAGCATTTTCTGATAGGAGGATTACTTTTGCGCCACCTTGTATATGGCAAGTAGCAAAAACAATAAGCGGAACGGTATAATTGTTCACCTAATTGTTTTGTTACACACAAAAATCACCTGCACAAAAAATTAGGGCTCTATCTTAATTATTTACAAAGTTATGATTTTTTTCGTCCTAAAATCTTAAATCGCTCGCTTAAATAGCTCTCTTTATTCATTTCTATTACTCGTATAATAAAGTTAGAAAAATAATGTTTGTTGTTGTATTGCCAAAATACAAAAATAATTTCAAAACTCATGATTTGTTGACATTCTTTTGAAATGCAATTTTGAATGTGTATAAAAGCCCATCTAGAACACCTTCTGAGAGAAGGCATAGTGGAATGAGTATCGATTCCTTTAGAATGTGTAAAAAGGTCTTCCATAAGGCCTACAAATGGAAGCACTTGCAATTTTTACCGCTGCTAAGCAACGTTTCAAATGAAAATGGAAACAGAAATAGTTTTTCCACACACTCTGCTTGTATTACTTTTTAATTTGTTGTTGTGCTTTGGTTATTTTTTTGCTGTAAAAAACAACAAAAGTGAAAAAAGAAACAAATTGTAAAAACAGCTTTTAAAACCAATAAAGTTTTTTCCGTTTATTTTCGGCTGTTTTGTTTTGGTAACACTCAACACTACCACAAAACAAACCGACTAAAAGGCCTGTCTGTGATTTTTTTATGAATGAAAAACTTCCCTAAATTGCTGTGTTGTTTTTTTTTTAGTTTGTTGAAAAATTTCATCGAGTTTTTATTTGTTGTTGTGTGTTTTGTTGATTTTAATCAGTCAATAGTTGAGCAAATATAGTTGCTTTTTTCAACCAATTTCTCTTCAATCCTGATTAGTTTAATTTGTTTGAGTTTTACAGTTATTAAACTTTCAGTTAACAGCCTGAGTTTGTAGTGAAAATAATTAAATTTTAAATTGGTTGTATGTTTGAAAAGATAAAAGTATGTAATTAGAATTCTTAATGGATATTTGGTAGGTCATTCATAATGATATTTTTAAAATATGGAAAATTATTATTTTTATTTGAACTGTTAATTTTAAATCTTTGATATTTCGAACCACCAGGTAACACTCATTAAAATATTGATGTTTGACTGTAGGCTAGCAGGCACCACAGTGGCGCAGAGGGTTAGAACGCAAAGAATTCTGATGAGAGAAAGTGGTGTTTCTCGAATGATATGTAAATTCAACCAACAACCCAGATTCGAATCCCAAGCTAAGAAAAATTATCAATAATAATTTTCATGTAACAATTCCTACCTTCAGTAAAAATAATTTAATGAAAATTAAATTTAATGAACTCGAGCCTAAATAAAGAAATATCAAAGAATATGGAAAATTTTGATTTTTTAATGATGTCTTCAATATAATTTAGACATAAACGAAGATTCATATTATCTGCTGAAAAAATTGTTACAAGTGCTCACATATCGTGTAAACGCAAAAATTTTTCAGCTTACGTATGTTTAACAACATTTGCTAAAACTTTGTTAACAATGCCAACAAACGTATGTTGGTAATTATAGCATATCGTGTAAACAAATTAACAAATTTCCTGCGTATGTTGACAGATATGTTATTTGTTGAAAAGCGTATGCAAGCTTTTCAGCATATGGCAAATTCATATGCATATGCGCCGCATGCTTAGTGGCCGGCGGCATTATTCAAATTAATCGACACAGGTCTCTGGAAATAAACAATAATTTATTATAAATGTTTTTCATGTTTTTGTGCATTATTTGCATATTTACCCCCTTATTCAAAAACAATTATTAAATTTAACAAACGTTTATTAAGACAGATTTGCATATAAAAATTTGCTTAATAAACGTTTGTTAAATTTAATAATCGTTTATGAATAAGGGGGTTAGTTTATAATTTAGCTCGATTTTGTTGTTGGTAAGTTCTGCAATATTTTATTATTTATTATTATTGCTGTTTTTTACCATAAAACTCTATTTTTTTATATCAATTCCTTGTATAATTTTACACAAAATCTTCTTCCTCTCGTCGTTCTACACATTTGTTTTGCCAAACTCTACGTCTTTGTGCTTATAATTCCACTTCATCATCATCCAAGATCAACACTGTACAAGCAACAGCTAGACCAATTTCCTCCCACGTCATAATTTATGTTTTTTTTATTGATATTGTTTTTATTATTTAATTTTATATAAAAAATTACATATAAAATACAGAAGTTGAATAATAATTAAAAAATGTTGTCAAACTGACTAATTTCACAAACAAATATTTTTACGACTCAACATATGTAGCACCGCATAAAATTCAACATATCGTATAAATACAGAAATCGTATGCTGTTATGTTGACATTTCATTTGCTGACAAAAAATTTTGCTACTTTCAACATATCGTCTAAACTTACCTTAAAGAAAAGAAAATTCTGTTTGTCTGGCAACATATGTATTTCACGCTTACAAAATTGCTCATCCTATACTTCATGCAGAAGTGAAGCATATCTTGGAGAGAGCATTCTGCATTAATCGAAACAAGTAGTAGTCGGACCGGGCAAGGTCTGCACAATAATATGGCTGAGCTAAAACTCTAAAATCTCTTCTTTTGGAATATTACGCTTACATGTCTGGTTTTTCTGCCAATGTTTGCTTCAAACAAGTCAGTTGCATTCAGTACAGGTTGCATGTGATGTTCTGGCCAGATGTCAGCAACTAATAAAAAAAGCACCCTTTTTGGTTACACCAAATACAGAGCATAGCCTTATATTATGGATAATTGGCTTTGGTGTAGATTCGGCTTTTTGGCCGGGCTTCACATACATCTATTACACTTCAAATTTTCGTAATGGATTAAGTTTTCATAGCAAGTTATGATTTTTGGAAAAAATTATTTCCAAATCATCAGAACAATCGGTGTGCCTTAGTGACACTCTTTTCAAATTAAAGAAGTAAAAAAAAAACTTCCCTAATATGGCTTTTTTGTTGGCCCAAAATTTCACATTTTCGATGTTATGATCATCTGTTATGAATTCCAAATTTTTTAAGTTATACACCCATACATCGTATGTTATGTCCTGAAAATGTTAGGCAATGTATTTGTATAATTGTATCACTTTACAATGTTTTGTTAACAGTAAACGGCAAATGCATATAATCTTAATTTAGTAGTCATTATTACAAAGTGTGTAAACAGATTTAAGCCACATGTCATTACCATGGTTTTGCTTAGTATGCTTCCGTGAAATCATGAATGCAGAAATGTCCAGGCATACCCGATCAGTGCAATAGTTCTGTTTGCAAAAAAATCTATGTCTTCAGGTACGGTCACATTTGGCAAATATTTACTCATAAAAGCGTAACTACTTGTTTTAGCACAAGTGTGTTTGACGTTGTTTACTCTTACCAGAGTTTTGTAAGATCAAATAAATTAAAACTAAATATTTGTTTTGCTTTGTAAATAGGAAAAGTTTTTTTAAATAAATAAACGAGTTCAAATATATGTTATTTAGTGGGTTTTCGGCAAATATTTACCGAAAATTATTAGGCAGTAATTTTCACTAATATGTAACTTTTTGGCAGATTCAAATTAATATGTTCCATTTAGAACGCATGGATATATCCATCGGTTACTTTGTACATTCCACATAATCTAGCGCGATATTAACTTTTCAAACTTCATTAATTACTATAAATACAGTTAACAGCTCTCTAGATAGTAGTAATTTCATTAAACCCACCATTATTAGTCTATTGGATAGTAGATTGTCTTGTTAGCCTCTTTTTATAATGCGGTGATTATTTTCTGTAATTTATGTAGTGTCAATTGTCTTCCGCCTAGTAATAACTAGAAACCCAATAATTGATAAAATTACTAGTTCTATACACATATGCAGAACTACTGGAAATGTTCTACATACATCGAATTGACATATTTACAAGCATTATATACTGCATGATATACAAATATAAATACACTGCGTTACTTAACTATAAATACATACAATTTTTCTCAATTTATTTATTTATTTATTTATTTATTGAATTTTTTCATTTCCTGTACAACAAGACTTAGTCTTATATTTATAGTACAGGAACGCATTACGTTATAAACAATTTTATTATGAGCATAAACAAATTAGATACAGAAAAACCTATACATGTATGTATGTGAAATATAATTTAAGCAAAAGAAAACATTATTTTTTATTTTACCTCTTAAGAATGTGTAAAGAAATTAATTAAAGTTTCAGAACTCTAAATACTCTGAAATTAAAATATCAATATTCACAAAATATGTAGACTTTAAAGATGTGTTGGGCCTCCTTTTTTGCTGAATCAACTCAAAAATTCGATCAGACACACAGAAAAAAATAAAAATTAATTTCAATTAAAATATTGGTGAAATCAATTAAAAATTTAATTGAAATCGGACCTGTAAGCAAAATGATACATCAATTAAAAAAAATTTGAGATTTAATTGAAAATATCAGAAAAAGTAATTGAATCAATTAAAATTGTAATTGAAAATTATTTTAAAATCAATTAAAAGTTTAATTGAAAAAAAATATGATTTTTTTTTGTGCATACTATGCAACAGATTTATTATAATTTCTTTAGATGTGTATTTCCAAGCATTTTTTTAGGCGATATATACATTCGTATTGTCGGTTTCAGCATAAATTCAAAGGTCTAGTGTTTCCCAAATGTTCTCAATGGACTTTTAATGTGGAGAACAAGTACATTAATATATTTCGAAGACAACCCTCCCTTTCTTTGACGATTTACATATATAGGCTGTTGTCTTGTTGAAAAATAAATTGTTTTTCATAATTATTTTGTTAAAATGGCACTAATTTCTCATTTAACAAATTTGTGTAATGTGTAAGAAGAATTTATTCCGGTGTTTGGAAACTCCAAATAAAGCATAATATCTTTAGAAAAAGCTCCCCAAACCATCAAAGATCAGCCTCCTAAATTTCTCTAATGGAAAATATGTTGGCTCTTTCCATAAGTCTCTTCAATAGCTGTTGAAAGCATATAGACCATCGAGATTGAATTTTTTCTCATCGGAAAAAAACATTATTAAAATAATGCAACTTACAACTTATAATGCCATTAACAAATCGTTGCATTACCTATTTCTAGTTTGGTTTTAAGTTTCTTTAAGCGAATTCAAATGTATCAGTTTTGTGATGGAGCAATAGCCTTGGCTGTTACTGATTTGGACACATGTTTACCTCATATTCATTAGTAATGTGACCCAGACTATTTATTGTGTTGCTGGCACAGTTTATAATTCAGCAATTGTTCCAATCAGAAAGCTTTTCTTTTGGGCTACCAATTTTTTTTGCTTTTCCCATTACAATTTCCCGAAAACTTAAGCCACTTTTTCTATACACCAATAACTCGCTTTGCGTCGTTTTGTGTTGCGTTTTTTTTCGAAGTTGCGACGCTGCTTAATTAGTACTAATATTCACTGTGTGTCGTTAGATTTTCGAGCTTGCGTTGTTTTGAGTTCGAGTCTTTAATTTTTTTTTTAAGTTTTGCAAAATCTGCAACATCATTAGATGCTAAAACGATGACCCGTACAAGGAGTGCTTTGATGAGCAAAATGGGGTCCTTTCTTTCTATTTGGATTGAAAATCAAGTTGTGCAGAGAATACCATTAAGTAAAATGGTAATTCAGACAAAATCAAACAGCTTATTTGGTGACATAAAAAGTAAAGCATTTTCCAACGATAATAGTAATGCAGACAATTCTACAAGAACATTTATTTTACGTTGAAAAAAAAGCTGTTCAGCAAACATTGGTCCAATTTTTTATCAAAGATAGCCGACGACTTAGTATTTTCGTAACCCTAAAACCTATCTTCGATGTTTACATGGTTTGCTATAGAAAATCCTTATTCACTTTGCGTCGTGTTTTTTTTTTGAACGTAACCCCGACGCAAAGTGAGTTATTGGTGTAAACTGAAATTTAAAATTTGAAATTTGTTCAAATTCACTAAGCTACTAACCACACGGCATTTTATAGCAAATTGTTGAAAATTGCTTAATAATAATTATAGTTTTGTTTCTCTAGTGTTCTTGTTTGTATATCATATAATGTTATTATAGTTATGAAACACTAGCAATATATTAATGCACAATTTCTCTCTTAAATCAATGAAGAGGATTACCGAATTTTAGATAAAAAGAGCTCAGTAACCATTTTATTAAAAAATGTTACACATAAAAAAAAAAACTGTAATTATAGTAATGCAACACAGTGTATTAGCTCTCTTATTGTAGGACAAATTCTTCATAACTAACTTATAATTAAACGTTTACTAAATATTGTATTTAAGAAAAAGGAAAACTTTGCTGCTTATTTTATAAGGTGGTAATGATGGTTGGTTCATTATCCTGAGACCAAATTTTTAATATGTCACACTAACTTGTTATAAGCCAAAATACTGTTATACGCTAACATTTTGGAAAAGCCTAGTAAATAATTGATTTCTATGTATTTCTATTTCTTTTTCACTTTATAACTTTTTAAGCTGTATTTATTTGTCTATTTCTTTATTTCGACATGTTTATACTATGTTTCCACGGAACATGCTTCGCTCTCTATTCATGCTTCACACCCCAAACATGAGCGAAACAACTTGCTTCATCATACAAAATTTCTAGAGCGAATCAAGTAGATTCATATTGAATCTACTTGCGAAGCACGAAAAATTGCACTCTTCTCTAATTTTTATCGCAAGTTTATCTGCACTAGATGTAAAAATTTAATATCATTGTAAACAAAGCAAATTATTTTCTTGTTGCTGGAAGTAAAGAAAGTAAATACGTATGAATGTATGTTTTTTTCAAATAATCTAACTAATTTCCACTCAATTTTTTTGTCCATTAAAAAAATTATTTTCCACAAATTGTAAATTCTGTTTTTTTTTATTTTGTTTGTTTATTAAAAACAACTGTCAAATCGAATCAAGTTTTTGGTCATGTAAACAGCATGATTCATAAACATGATTCAGAGAGCGAAGCAGGTGATTCAAGTCGTCGTGGAAACATAGTATTAGTCTTTCTTGTGCTTGAAGTTATTTTGTTATTGTTGCTGTGTCTATAATATTGTTGACGAATGCCAGACAATTTAAATGTTCAAAAAGAAAACAAAAACATAAAAGAAAAACATAAATTAATGAACAATCGTCACGCATGTATGATTATATAGTTTTTTTTTTTACTTTTCTTTAATATTTATTTAGATGAGAACAAAAGCAATTTGTTTAAATGAATAGAAAATGTTTTTGTTGAATCTTAATACTTAAAAAAATAATACAACTTAATTTCAGAAGTTCTTTTTATATATAACTAGCTGAAGTCGGTGTGCTTCGCTACTACCTCGTTATAAAATAAATTAAATAGTATTTATGTATTTACGCAAATTTATTTATTTAAATTTAATTTATTTATTGCAAAGCTTTATACAATATTTTTAGTAGGCCACGCTCCTTTGTATATTCACAACTTTATATAGTCAAGAATTTATTATTTCGTAAGAATATCTTGTTGTGAACATTTAATGACGATCAGTCTAATAGTTAAGACTATTAAAAAGGGGCGTGGTCCCACCCACTTTTCTACTAGTTCGTATTAATAATTATGCCAATACCTTATGTACCAAATATCATCGACGTAGATAAAAAAATTCCCAAAATATGGCGATTTAAATTTTTAGGCTGTATGGACGTGCCATGCCCCTTTGTCCAATTAAAACTTCATATAGTCTATTATTTCTTCCAGAGTCGCAGTAACATGCTGTAAAAATTTCAGAAAGATCGGTCCAAGGGTTTGGCCTCCTATAAAGCACAAACAAACAGACAGATTTGAAACAATTTATAATATCACTTAATTTACTAAATACGGCAACAAGACATTCACATCACTAATAATAATATGTACCTACCAGTGATGGAAAAATGAAAAATTGAAATGGTACTGACCGAAAACAAAAAAAGTACTTTTTCCAACATGTTGGTACTTTTTAGGAAACATATATTTTTATTCAAAAATAAAATTAAAAATCCATTTAAAAATTAATTCAGTTTAATAAAAAAAAAACTATTATAACAACAAACTAAAAATTAATTCATTTTTATGTAAAAATACATGTTTCAAAAAATTTTATTTGTTGTGCCTGCATTTTGTTAGTGTTAATGCCATATCATTAATAGATATTTCAGGAGTTTTAAACTCATATGATACACAAAAAATCTCAAACAAGAAATGAGAATGTACGAAACATAAGAAATTTAAACAAATGTAACAAAATAGTACCACAAACAACTTTAATTCTTTATGCATCTGTTTATTTTTGTAATAGATTAGCTGATCCCACATCAAATAAATAACATGAATAACGAATTTTTGCATTCCTTATGTTCTTGTTTTGAAGCCAATGTTGTCAATGATTATAAAAATAGTAACGATGGATTTCTAAACAGGGAACAAAGCAAAACAAACAAAGAGTACTAAATATGATGTGGGGGTACTGTGGTATTTTTGTTGTGAAAAAGTACTGAAAATAGTACAATAGTATTGAATTTTCCATCACTGGTACCTACCATATATATATTTATATTAATTATACGACATGGTTGACATGACTAATTTGTTTTTAATAGAGAATTTCTTATTTGTATTTGCAAACTATATTAAAATTTATTTATAAAAAGTGAAACTTGTAAGATTTGATAACTGGGTCAATTAATTCATTATTTGTGTCCCGTACAAATAGCACATTTTTGTTTTGTTCTTGAGTTTTAATACCATTTACTTTCAAAAAAAAAAAAAACTGCTGAAGCAAGTGCCTATTTAATTGTATATGTATTTAAATTATATTTTCTTGAAGTCTTGTGACACAAATGGCAAGTCATGCAACGAATGATTTTATTTAACATGCAGCCCGTATTAAAATAATTAATAGTCCTACGAGTGTTACTAATTTCTTTTTTTTTATATACTGGTAAGAAAAAAAAGGAAAATTTTTGAAGATATGTATATTGTATTTGTGCTGATGTTTATAATGATGTTTGACCGTCCGTCTGGCTGGCTGGCTGTCCATGTAAAGCTTGTGCGTAGAGTACAGGTTGCAATTTTGAAGAAATTTCAATAACATTTGGTACATGATATTGTTTGGCCCAATGAAGGATTATTTCACCTGGCCTCCGGGAGGACATTTGTATGTAATTGGAGTTTAACGATGTTATATGTTTGCAATTTGCAAGACTCCAGACAAATTTCCCCACAAATGAGTACTAAATGAAACCCAATCACATCTACAAATTTTGTGAAGATCGGTCTATAATTAGTCGTAGCTCCCATATAAGACTCTCTCCGTAATTTACTTTAACCTCCATAATTCTTTCACTTAAGCCTGCCTTTACACATGCAAGTACTTGCATGCAAGTGCTGTGTACGTATTGTATACGAAAACTTATTCGAAAAACTCCAAGCATTTGCAAGTAGCATTACTGTTTACACAGGACAGTGAAAGTTCATTTTCAAAATGTTGTCAAAGCGTAAACTTCAAAAAATCAGTTTTTTGTTAAAATTGAAAGAGCTATTAAATGAAAATGAAAAAGAAAAATGTATGAAAAAGGTTTAATTGTATTTTGCAGATTTAATTCTGGATCCATTTTGAACGTTGTAGTTCCAGTAAAACTATAAAAAAAAGAAAAAATTCATAAATTCCATAACCAAAATTTTTTTACCATTTCTACTCACATTTTTTTCCAGCAAAAACTATAAATTGATTGTAAAAATATTTTCTATAAATTTTTTTATTACTTTTTTTCTAAAAAGTCAGATTTCTTATAAAATAATTTTTAAAATTAACAAATGGCGCACAAAGTTTGTATTTGTTTACCAAGAGTTGCCATGGCCTTCACATGAGTATAATTCTAGGGAAATAATTATTACAATTTATTATTATAATTATTTTAATTATTATTTAATGCTCTAAAATGACATCAATACACTTCTATTTTCATATTTGAAAAAATATATTTTTTTTTACAAATATACATAAAATAAGTTAAATATTTATTAATTATTTTACCACAATCCATTAAATTTATTCTGAATTTTTTTATTTGGCAACTCTGTTTACCTTTCTGTCACTTTATTGCTGAAAGTGTCCAAAGATCACTGTCTAGCTAAATTCACTTGCAAGTGAGCTGCAGGTGCCTGCATGTGTGATTGTGTTAGTAAAAAAGTGTAAATATATTGACTTTTTCGAACTTGCACTTGCATGTGTAAACTCCGGGTTAGGCAACATAACAAATAACGCATTAAAACACTTTAGTACTAAAATTAGTACTTTGTTGGATAACCCCTTTATTTCATAACTTCACTTAGACGATTTGACATGTTTCTCACTACGCTAGTTGTATAGGCTACCGGAATTCGGACCGTTTCGCTAAGCAATCAGTATGCTTCAGCCATATATTACTATCTGCAATTAGATCGGTATACGACCACACCTTAAATATTGCGTATATAATCTTCAGAAATACACTATCTCAACTAGATTTCAGTGAGGTAAATTTATATATAAATTCTTCTTGAGAACCCCTATATTACACTACTCTCCGATGGTATTCGCTGTTTAGGCAATTCGTTAATAAACACTTTTCTTTTGACTGACTCCAATGTAAAGCCCATACAAACTTTTAGCATACATATATCTAGAATCTTTGCCATTTTAATAAATAAATTATTATCATAAATTTTTTTAAAAAATTGCATCCTAAACATAACATTTGTTTAATTCATTAAACCACAAACAAATTAAACAATACCTTTTGCCAAATATTATCCAGTCTTTTTTGTAACTCTATTATTAATTTGGGTTAATCGTTCATAACAAATTTAAATAATTCTATTGTAAACAAAAATGTTAAAAATTTCCTAAATTGAGCAAAAAATAGGAAAAAAACAATCCTATGTCTTTTTAAGGGTGTGTGAATTTCAAGATAAAGTGTTGTAGTCCTTAAGGATATGATGACATCTCACAATTTTAAATACAATACATGAGTCATAAAGATGTTTTCCTTTTTCTTTACAGTCTGTTCACAGCAGACAATTGTGCAAGAACTAAACAAAACAAAGCAAAACAAAGGAAATGAAAGAACACAAAAAACAAATTCTTTGTGAATTTATTCTTAAAAATCATTGTTTTGTTCAGAGTATTTTCAGAGTATTTTACTTCATGTTTTTTTCTTGTTGCAAAAGATTTTATTCCTGCACCTTCTTCAGCTATTGTTGAGTGAAGGAGTCTTGTCTTTATACTCGTGTATGCAGTTATAGCCTTTGGTGTTACACAACAACAACGACAACAATGGCAAAAATATACACTATAAGCGCAATAAAACTACAACAGCCAAATCATACAAAGACCAAAAACGTTAGAAATTTGTCGTTTTAAATAAGAAAAAAAAAGTGGGAAAAAGTCAACTTACGAAGAGCAAGAAGCAGTTTTAAAATGAAAGAAATGAAGTAAACATTAAGTTGAGGTGTTAAGTGAGCTATTTAGTTTGTGTCAAATAAGAATTCAACCTATACAACCGAACCATCCAGTTGGTAGACAAAATCTTTTTTTTTCTTTTCTGTTGCAGAAACTTAAAATCCTTTTTAAGTAGTTTTTTTTTCGTTTTGTGAAACTTTTTCATTGTATTCGTGAGAAATTGTATTCAGTTTTATTGCTCCTGAAAGAAAAAAGGATTTACTTTATGAAACGTTTTTAATCAGTGCGAATCTGAATTTTTTGCAATTTTAAAAGCAATTTCACTAACAAGCTCATGATTTGAGAAGGATTGAGCTCTTATCAGCTTAATTGAAGGTTGATAGGTATAGAAATTTGTCTATTGTGTAAAGTTATCACTAATGATGGTTTGCAACAGACGAACAATGAACATTTTACATTTAAAAGGCTGCTATAATAAGTACAAAATTAATTAAAACAACAGCTTGGTAATGACTATTAACATTTATTGGAAGTAGTTCAATAAGTCCCGGGTCACTCACTAACACTTTTGCTACTTAACTTTTAAGTTTGTTGGTGAGAGGGGAAAGATGAGGGAGAGAGCTGACCTCAAAAGATGAGCAGCAAAAGTGGCAGTGTGTGACCCGGGACTAATGGCTTTTTGCTTAATAAATCTAGAAAGAATTGATAATAAAATGTAAATTTTAATACGGGATCGTAAGAAGAATTGGAAATAAACATGGTGATACCTTGTTTCTCTACGCAAGACATCGCTAGCAATGCTGAAAAGGGTCGGTAGTAATGTTGGAAGGAGTATTTGAAAATTGGAAATGTTAAAATGTGCTTTAAAATGTTTGTTTAATAGGGCCACGATAAAATACTACAGGAATAATTAAGAAATACATGAAGTTTTTAAATTTTAGAAAATATGACTTAAATTTGAAATTTCTATAAAAAGAGGGTAGGGAGCACAGTGGCATTTCTATGGAAAAAATAGGGGTTTTCAACTTTCCAATTTCAAAATTTTAATGATTTGGTTTTGTAAAGAAATATTTGGATAAGAAAAAAAAAATAAAAAAGCAAAAATATGTTATTCAAATAGAAAATCGTTTATCTTTGCTTTGGAATATTTTATGTCTAAAAGGATTTTTTTTTAAAGAGAAGCAACACTCAGTCAATTAATATGTCTAAATATACTTGCGTTACTTTCCTTGGAAAGGGGATAGTTGAAGAAGTAAAGATGGTGAAAGAAAAAAAGTTTTTATATCACAACTCTGCAATTGCGCATTATGTTTGTTTTTAGTGCAGCACTGCAGCGCCTCTGGTGGTGAGTAGGCGCCTTATGTTTTAAAGCTTGATTTACTTCAGTGGCATTTGAATGCTATACCATCGAAGGAGGGCGCTGTGATAAATATTAGTTATTATAGGATAGAAAACTAATAATTATCCGAAACTGATGGTTGTTTGAGTGGCAGTGGGAATCGAACCCGGGCTACAAATACCAACTCATGCTTAATGATCAAATGCGCTAACCACTTAAGCTCCAGCACCCTTCAAAAGCACAAGAAATAAATAGTATGTGAAATTATAAAAGGTCTTAGTAATCGTATGATAAACAAAACAATTGCATGGTTTTAAACAAATTACGAGTACATCACAAAAGTGCCCTGATCTAAACCCTCACAGTGACTGCCCTATAGCTACATTCATGGAAATTTATTCTCGATCGGACGAACCTTTTATATTTATTTTTGATAATTTTTAGTCAGGCTCGAGTTCATGAAATTTAATTTTAATTAAATTATTATTTTCACTGAAGGTAGGAATTGTTTTTACAACATGAAATCTTATTAAAATTTATTGATAATTTTTCTTGCCTGAGCTGGGGATTGAACCTGGGTTGAATTTACATGTTTCAAGAATCACCATCATCTTTCATCAGAATTCTTTGAGTTCTAACCTCTGCACCACTGCGGTGCCTGCTATCCAACAGTCAAACATCAATCTTTAACCAGTGGTACTGGTGATTCGAAATTTGCTGTAATTATCATTTTTTCAATTTTTATTTACATGCTGCTTCCTTTTTTCTTTATATATTTATTATATTTATTACCAAAAAATTTTGATTTTTTGCCACTGAGGCTCCCGTCTGTTTAAGTCTAGCCGTTGCTAGTTAAATTTCGCGAATTAATTTAAGAAATCTAAAAATTATTTACCGAATATTAAAACTGCTTAATACACTCAAATGTCACAATGTGTGAGATCCTACAAACTTTGTTACTACATGTAGGATCTCACAGCACAAAATTCTAGCCAGCCAGTTGTCACTGTTCCAGGCACGCAATTGAATGTTAAGTTAGAAACAACCAAAAGATAAGATTCTACACCACTGCAAGTAAGAGCTGAGTAATAGACAAATATAAAAGAAACTTTAAGGAAGTTACAAATGACAACTATCTCACTGATAATCAACAAATCTAAGTCTGTGATTTTTTTCAAAAATTTAGCTTTTATTTGAAATATTTCTACATAATGAATATATTCATAGTTTTTGGCAATTGTCAGCTATGGCCTGGCCTCTTACCATCATTCTGACAACATATGGATTCTGCGTCAAAAAATCTACTCATCTTTTCTGGAAAATAACGAATCAAACCAAGTTCGTATAGTCTGTTCTGGAGTAAAATGTATTCCAGAAAGACCGTTCTGCACCGATTTAACTAAATAGTAGACTTACAGGGCAAGGTCTAGACTATAACCACTTCTTTCTAAATAGTTTCTAACAGTAGTTTACAACTTATAGCCGAACGTTATCATGTTGCATATTCAGGGAGTTTGCTCGCTTCAAACGTATGAGTTTCATTCAGTACAGATTCCCTGTGATGGTCTAGGCAGATTTCAACAGCACATTATAGCTATAACCATTTTAATCCCACTAAATACAGAACATTACCTTAGCGCCATGGTTGGTTGTCCTTAGTGTCGATTCAGCTGTTTTTTTTTTAATATTTATTAAATAAACTTGTGTTTTAATATTTGTTTCTATCTTATTTTATCAAGTACTAAGGTACCAGTTTTAGCCCTTTTTAACACCCCTAAATATTACGATTTAAACAAAATCGTTTTTAGTTAATTTATATTCCAGTTTTAATCATTTGCCGGAACTATAATGAATCAATCATGCAGGACTAACTACAGTTACATATTTATTCAAGCTTATTTAAACAAATATTTGAACATTTTACAGATACCTTAAGTACACTACAATAACCAGGTTTCCCTTAAAATTCCGCATTAACTTAAGATATATTTTCACTTTTTATACCCTACACCATCATGATAGAGATGGTATATTGGATTTGTGCTGATGTTAGTAACGACAATAAATAATAGTTCAACACCCACCTGAAAGTATACCGATCGATTTAGAATCTGAGTCGTTTAAACGATGCCCGTCTGGCTAATTGTCCATGTACACCTTATGCGCAGAGTACAGGTCACAATTTCGAAGATATTTTAATAAAATTTTGAAAATGATAAGTTTTTGCCCATTATTTTACCTAGCTCCCATACAAATGTCGACCGAAATAGAGCTTTATCGGCCATAAATGCTTCAATTATACACGTATCCCAACAAATTTCAATACTACAAATTTGTTGCAGATCGGTGTGTAACAGGGATACAAAATAAGATTTTACAAATTGTACTAAATTTCAAGAAAAAGTGTACTTTTTTCTACCCTATTGTACTGAATTCTTCTCTTATTTTCTTTTTTAATATTTTTTTTTATTAAAAATTAACTAAAAACGTACATAACAATTCATTTGTACATATACATATATGTAAATAAAAAAAGGACATTAAAATTCATTCGTACTAATTACTTATATACATATATGTAGATAAACTTAACAATTATGGCGTTTTCTTTTCTGGCAAAAATGTTACTGTATTTCCCATTTCGCACCTTTTTTAATTGTTTTTGTGTTCTTTTCTGAAAAAATGTTCACACTGCTAAAGGGGACTATACACTACGTGTTTTTTACATTGTATATGTCAAATTTTACATATGGAATAAGAACATATAGTTGGTGACCTCATAAACTTTGCTTGTGTAAAATACATGTGGAAATACATATGTAATTTTTTCGATTAGAACACGCTTTATTTTCTTATGTTCAAACACATGTTTTCAAATGTATATGCCATGCGAAAAGATTTGTCGACGGTTAAATATCTGCGCTATCATTAGCCGGCCGTATGAAGAATTTGCATAAGTGATAAATTAAATATTTTTTTTTTGATCTCATTTTGTTAATTTAATAACAATGATATAAATTATTTAAAAATGTTTGATACAAGCTCCACATATTGTATATTAAAAGACGAAAAACCTTAAATCAATATTTTTACGCAGGCATTTTAGTGACGCCACCAAAAATTTTTGCAGCGGCTTTAACGCATTTTTCAAAGAAACGACATGGAAATTTATGTGTAAATAATCATGGCGATGTCACGTGTAATTGTACATACAAGTTGGTGACCAAAAATTAAAACCCTTATGTAAAATAACCAATTTTGACAGACATAAAGAAAAACATGTGGGTTGTAAAATTAAAAATTGTAATGTAACATTTTATTTTGCTGATGTTGTTGCTGTTTCCACATAATTAAAAAATTTAATCTAGTGTCAATAACACAAAAAAAAAACAGTAGCCAGAAAAAAGACAGTGGGAGCCATTGTACGTCTAGCTAGCAGTCGTGTGGGTGGGGTTCTTGTCCCTCTCTTTCTACTGTACTATATTAGTTACATTGCTCTTATATTGTAGACTCCCTTAACCATTTTATGTTGCATACACGAATTATTGCTGGAATTATTTAGGTTAAACCCGTATCTTGAAATATGTCGAATTGTTTTATATTCTCCAAGATGTTATTGGAGATCTACGCCTCAAAACCCTCGCCTTCCTTTGTCCTAGTGGCGTTACAATATAATTACTAGAACCCCAAAAAAATAGTTAATACCTAACCATTCCCTTATCCCATGTTCAATAAGAATACCACAAATTTAAGATGTTTACCAATTCATATCAAAAAATTTTATATTATAATTCATGAACATTAATGTTATATAATAATTACAAATTAAATTTAGTATATATATTTCATAAAATATACATTGCCTTGCTAATAGATACTAAGTTATAAAAAAAAAAAATCTAATAATTATAGTAATTGTAAACAATAGAGATTATCTACAGTTTACCTTAAAAAATTTGGTTTATTAGCCTAATTGTAACACACAAAAATAGGTTGTATTTTTATATATCAAATATTTGAAATTTGGTACTATAGGTATTGTAAATTCATTCTGTTTGTTTTTGTTTTTTTTCTGTTCTCTTGAATTATTACTATCGTCCCTAAATGCAAAAATTTTACTTTATATAATAGTTTACGTTAAAAATAAAAGTTTGTTTTCCCATACACAACAATTGTCATAAACATTTTCTTATTTGGCAAATTTTATATTACATACAAACAACAACGGAAACCATATCAAGAAGTCACTCAAACAATCAGAATTTAGAAAGGTTTAAGGGATCATATTAATAAAGTTCACATTCTCTTTGTAAAAAAAAAATAAAAACTCAGTATTACTCTCCTTGGTTTTGTTTTCCCATTTATTTCATTACGTATGTATATTTGTACTTAACAAGTAGGTATGAAATGAGCAAACAAAGCAAAGCAGAATTAATATGAGTAACCTTGAAAAAATTTAGTGCAACATGTTGATCATTTTATTGTGGATGCTATGTGGATCTTGATTTTACGTTTCATTCGTTTACTTCTTTTCTTGCTAAATAATAGTTTTCAAAGTTGTTTGTATATTTTTAAAGCAAGAAGAAAACAATAAAGAAAAAATGTTCACTTACCCTGAATCGGGATCTGAAGAAGGCCTCCTTGGGAACTCGATGCAGGTTTTCCATGACACTAAAGGAATGTGGATTGATGTTTGTTCTTGCAAAATAATAAAGTTTGCCACCAGATTAATGTTTCAATTGTTTATGCATCTGTTGTTGGTGGGATTTATATTTTTTTGTTTGTTTGTTGTGTGTTTTGAGTTTTGTTATTAGTTCATTTTTGTTTTGGTGTTGTTTTTTTTTTTTAATTTTTACTGGTTATATATAAGTAAATACATATTTTGTTTTATTATGAGCTATTTACTTATTTTTAAAATTACACTAAGCAATTGTGTGACATTTTCGACAATTTGTCTATATTAAAATTTAATTTGCTTGTATACGAAGCTAGATAGGTATATTTTTTTATGAGTATTAGGGCCAAGATTTTTTTTGAATACAAATTACTACGGAATTGTACTGGCACAAAGGGATTTATATACCTACATATGTACTTAACAATACTATAGGTAGCTGGTGTTAGAAATTAGCGTTTCACATTGTAAATTGGGTCAATTGCTTATTGGAGGAAATTTTATTGGTTATTAGAAAAATCACTCAATTATATAAGATGCATATATTTTGGCATCATCTTAATGTCACTTTTGATATTAATTACACTTTTAAGAATGCGTAGATTATTTTGCCTACACATTGGATTCATGGGTACATATGTACGTTATTAAAGTCCAGTGTAGAGTAATTTCTTTTTGGTGGGGGGAATCACTGTATGTGGGGAATTTCAAATGAATTGAACACCGTTGGCATGAGGTGACTTGGTAATTAAATGTAGGTGGATTCTCGATTAATTCCGCTATTGGGCATATGGGAGTAATCAGGTTCCTGTAATAGTTAAATCAATTAGGCAAATTTTTATGGTTGGAAAGTAATTTTACAGGGATCTCACCAATCCTTTTCCGACATACGATAGCGTTTGTAAACTACGGAGCACACTGTAGACCATGTGGTCACTAGTGTCTCACAGTTTAACCCGCTATTTGGTAACTTTTATGTGCTTCTTGGTTCGACAGCAATGAATTTCGGATTTCGACCGCAATACAAATTTGTTTTGTTTCCAAAAAAAAATCACTGGATTACAACTGCTAGGTGTACCAATGTTAGGTGGAGATGAGGCAGTTTTTATTTTCTGCAAATTAGGCGTGGATGCCAGAAATATTTCCGGATTTACTTTTTTTGTTACACTTAAAATTTTCTACCAGAATAGGTGTGTCAGCTTTGCAAGTTGCACGAAAAAGGAAATATCATTCCGTTAAAATGAAAAATGAAAGGTCTTGTCAAAACAATTTTGGTAATAGAATTGTGCTGTCAAAAGCAAATAACGCAGGGTTGTAATAGGATAATCTACAGTACATAGGGTGTCCCTTTTAATATTAGTTTCTCATTTTGCATCTGATCGCAATTGTATATAAAATTTCAAAATTATTTTACTGACACATTTTAATATGATGCAAAATTATTGTACATAATAATAAATTAAATTATTTTTTTCTTTTTAGTGTATTTTTTGTAATCACTTAGTGATCTGTAGTTGTTTTTCCTCTACCACGGATAAATAAATTTGTTTGGGTTATTTTCGCAATAAGTGGTTATTAGTCGAGTTATAAGATTTAATATATGTATTTTCAGAACAACACAAAAAAAATCAATTGTAATTACTGTTTACATACTTATTTGTATTAGTTTGGTTTTCATTCTATTACACTCTAAATAAAATGTAATAAATTAAAGTACCTGTTCACAAAAGTTGTACATAATCGGTAATCATATTAATAACTTAACGAAGGTCATTAATCTTGATGGCAGCTCTAATGTCTGTCAATTCTAAGTTCTCTCAAGCGAAAGAAAGAGACAATCAAAACAACATACACGAAATTTGCAAAAATTTAATTCTGTACAGAATTTTAATATAACGACACAAAAAGATTTTTTTAAAATAAACGACTATTACAAACTAGATAAATTTTTTTTTTTTTTGAAATGCTAAAAAAAATTAGCTTGAAACAAAGGAGTTTATATGCGAATGTCCTTACCATGATAAGTTCCTATGAGTTTACCCTGCAGGTCTTCTAGAATATAATAATGATTGCCAATTTTCTCTTTGATTCTTGCCTTTACAAAAACTGGGGCTAGTTTTGCATTAAAGCCTTTCTCGAAGTTGCTTTGAGCAAAATTTCGTCGAAAAACTATCTGGTTTACTTGGAAAGATTGTGGTCTTGCTCGAAGGTTATATTGACATTGATTTCTCTCATAAGCCTGTTTAATGCAATTCCTAACTTCTTGTCTTATAATTTGCAAGTGATCATCCCTAGATATTCGCGCGGAGGGTTCATCTAGTAATTCAAGTTTGCGTAAAAGATCATATGAAGAGGCATGGTTTATCATGTCAAAGCCAAATAATGCGTGATAAGGAGAGCATTTAATAGATTGGTGATAAGAGTTACGGAGAGTACAACTAATAGAACTTAATTTTGTATCCCATTGTCGATGATCGCTTTTTAAATACGCTCGTATTCCGGCTATGAGAGAACGATTCACTCTTTCCGAAGCGTTGGACTGAGGGGAATAGTACGCCGTATACGTATGTGTTATGCCATATGTTGTAAAGAATGCATTTAGTTCATTCGATTTAAATTGACTGCCGTTATCACTTACAATTACTTCGGGCACTCCGAACATATGAAAGATGTTTTTCTCTAAATAGTCTTGAATATTTGTAGCTGAAAATTTCTTTAAAGGACAAAGCCAGTGGTATTTGGAAAAATGATCCAGAATTATCAATATGCCAATAAATCCAGATTTACTGCGTGGATAAGGACCGAGTAAATCAATATACAAACGTTGGAATGGTCGCACGGATATAGCTTGATTTCCCATAGGTGGTTTCATGGTAAAATTGGGTGCTTTTGTAGATTTACAAATATCACAGTCTCGGACATATGCTTTTATATCTTTTATCATTCCTGGCCAGTAAAAGGTTCTTTTAACTTTTTCTAAAGTTTTTATCATACCTCCATGGGCAGCTGTCGGTATATCATGGGCCTTTTTTACAACATCAGTACGAAGTCTCTTTGGAATCCATAGTTTCCATGCTTGTTGTTCTTGTTCGGTGTTACCTGAATAATGATCAGTTCTATAGTATATAAAATTGTCTACTATTTTTATATCGGGGTACTTGTTTGCATTTAAAGTAATTTTCTTTTTCAATTCTTCATAATCCTGATCATTAAAGTAGGGTGATGCCAGGTCAACAACAGGTTCATGTAATTCGATTGCCAGGATTTCTTCAACCAGACTTCGGGAAAGCGCATCAGGCACAATATGTTCCTTTCCTTTCCTATGGCTTACGGTAAATTTATAACTTTGTAGCTTGAATACCCACCTAGCCAATCTTCCACTTAGATCCTGCTGCTTCATCAACCAAACCAAACTAGAATGGTCAGTGATTACTTCAAACTCCTGCATCTCTAAGTAACATCGAAATTTCTTTATGGCTTCTACTGCTGCCAAACATTCTCTCTCTGTGACGGAGTAATTACGCTGCGCTGAATTTAGCTTTCTACTCATGAATGCAATAGGTTTTTCTTCGCCATTATCATCTAATTGCACCAGAACTGCGCCAATGCCATAATCACTTGCATCACAGTGGAGAAAAAATTTCTTAGAAAAATCGGGATTACTTAGGACCGGAGTAGAGGTGAGCAACTGTTTCACTCTTTCAAAAGCAGTTTGAGCCTCAATAGTCCAATTAAATTTTTTCTTAGCTGACAAAATCTCAGTAATGTGGAAAACTTCAGATGAGAAATTTTGTATAAATCGGCGGTACCAACCCGCAAGTCCTAAAAATCCTCGTACCTGTTTTATGCTCTTTGGGACAGGCCAGTTTGTAATTGCGCTCACTTTCTCTGGGTCGGTAGTTATGCCTCCGTTCCCTATCACAAATCCTAAATAGTTGACCTTGGTCACGCAAAATTTACTTTTGGATATATTGAGTGTTAAATTTGCCTTGCGAAATTGAGATGACAATCTAATCAAAATCTCGATATGTGAATCGAAATCCTCAGACACTATAAGAAGATCGTCTAAATAACCAAAGACGCAGTGGCGAAGATCAGGAGGGATAATATCATCTATCAATCTGCACATTGTATTAGGAGCGTTGCACAGTCCAAAGGGCATCACTACAAATTGATAGAGAGGTCTCCCAGGGACTGTGAATGCCGTCAGATGTTTAGATGAATCGTCCAACTCGATCTGCCAGTACGCATCCTTTAGGTCTAGTTTTGTGATTATGTTTGCTTTAGGCAACCTAGCAAAGATGCCATCAATATTCGGTAAAGGATATGCATCTTTTTTAGTTACCAGATTTAATTTTCTGGCATCTAAACACAACCTTACTTTATTTGGCTTAACGACCAACCTCATCGGTGAGCTCCAAGAAGATGTCGACGGTTCTATAATCCCTAACGCTAACATTCTATCGATTTCTTTAAAGATAAGTTTTTCTACCGCGGGAGAAACTGGATAGAATCTTTGCTTAACTGCTGAGGCATTTCCTACATCAATGGTGTGTTTAATTAGGCTAGTTCTGCCCAAACCCTGCTTTTCAAAATTAGGAAATAAGTTTATAACCGCTTCTAGCTGTTGTCGTTGGTCTTTTCCGATTGCATAGTAGCTTTCATCTGACAAATCCGGACAGGTGCTTAATTCGGATGGAATTTCAGATTTTTCGGTTATAGCAGATAATTCGGACTGAACATTATGGAAATTATAAATGGGTACTATATCTACAGACTCTATTACGTCCGACAACAATCCGAAAGATTTCCAAAAATCTAATCCCAAAATTAATCTCTGTGAGATTGATGGGATTATGTACAATCTCATATACTTAGGGGTTTCCTTAAATGTTACTTTTACATCTATCCATCCTACCACAGACTGTGAGGTACCATCAGCTGTCTTGACATATGATTTGCATTTATAAAATTCTTTGTATTTAGAAAAAATTTACCTTAGCAAAGTCCGCACCAATGCAGCTTACATTTGCACCAGTATCTAATAAACCATACTCCTTAAACTCTAAAAAGGAAACTTTTGCATAGTACCGTTTATCGTTAGGATTGGAAATAATAGTAGATATCACCAGTTTTCTGCAAAGTTTTCTATCTTTATAAAATTTCCTTAGTCTCAACGTTGAACGTTTTACCTTCTTTCGCAAATTACAAACAGAACTAATATTGAAAATTTCGTCTCGTTTTTTTAAATAGAACTCTAATCGCTTGTGATATGGTACTCGAGGCTGAATTAGATCTAAATTATTATTATGGGTCGTAACATTATAATTACTATCCACCTTAAGTTCATTCTTTCTAATTTCTTGACTACGCGTTAAAATTTTAATCGATTTCGAATATGGATCATAATTATTATTTAATTTCTGGTTGGGGTCAAATCCGGGTGAAATATTCTGGTACGTGTCAGGGGAATGGTTATTACTTGTACGGTCAGGTGAAAATTTAGTTATTTTGATCACATTTTGTTTTGAGTGTTGTTCCGAGCTCGGAAGTTTTTTGAACCGTTTTGACTTCGTAGAGCGCATTTTGAACAATTCGGCTTGTATATTTGGTCCGCTCCACAGCCATAGCAAAATATTTTTCTCGGCTGCAGACAGTCCTCCCAATGGTGACCAGTCTCATCGCAGTTCCAACATCTAGTATGGATTTCGGATTTTTGTACTGCATCCACAGACATATCGACTTCTTCTGTTAACTTAACACACTGATTGAACTCTTGATCTTCTACTTCAGCTATACGTCTAGGAAAATTTACATTTGGATTTCTTAAATTATAATTTTTCCTAACATGTTCATCAGCTAAAAAGTTTTCCTTCATCTGAACCAATTTACGTAGATGTGGTAATGAATGAACAGGCACATATAAGAGATCTTGTCTCACTTCCGGCCTAAGGTTACGAGCAAGAATTTCAATGAGCTCCATGTCGGACATAGGAGTAGGTAACTTATCTGTGATCGTAGAAATTTTTCATTTCATTTTCATTTTATTTATCCATAATATTTACAACTTCATTTAAATTATTAATTAAGTATTTAAGTGTTCAAGATTTTTCTTTTTCAGCTTAATTATAGATATATATTTAACAAAATTTCTATATACATATATACAATATTTATTTGGAGGAGAAAATTGGCAAAAACCTATTTAATTTTTATTTTAAACTACTTATAACTTATACTACTTATACTAATTATACTACTTCACTACAGACTAGATAAAAAAGAAGACCTATGATGATACTAGTTCATTAATATGAGCAAAATCGGAGTTTTGACATCTGATATTAAAATTTTGTGTAAGCCTATTGATTTTGTCTGAAACTAATTCCAAGCCCGTAATATTATGAAGACGTGTGGTAGAGAAATCATAAGGAAGATTGTACATAAGTTTTAATAATTTATTTTGAGCTATTTGCAATTTTTTTATATGACAACATGCGCTAGAAGACCAAACGGGGACTGCATAGAATATTATAGCATGAAAAATGGATTTTAGAATTAGTTTTTTATTATGGATGTTAAGGTTAGAATTCCGATTTATGAAGGGGTATAGTATACGGGTTAATAAGTTAACTTTATTTACTATATAAGGTATGTGATCTTTAAACTTCATTTTCGGATCAAGAATAATGCCAAGATATTTAACTTTTTGTTCCCATTGTATAGGAGTATTATTCATAATAATATTGGTTTGTGGTATGTAACATTCTTTTCGCTTCCTTGTAAAATATATCGCCTGTGTTTTATCATAGTTTAACCTGATTTTCCACTTATCGAAATAAGATACAATATCAGATAATGCTCTTTGCAGATTGGCTATAATATCAGCGGCCAGAATTTCAGAGCTGAGAATTGCAGTGTCATCTGCGAAAATTGACAAAGTGCAGTAGTCCACTTGAGGTAAATCAGATGTGTATAAATTATAAAGAATAGGGGATAAGCATGACCCTTGAGGACAGCCTGCCGTAATAGAATGGCTTTCAGAGTGGTGAGAGCCAATGTGGACTTGAAAGGAACGGGAAGTGAGAAAACTGTGAATTATTTTCGTCAATGCTATTGGCAAATTTAAATTAATCATTTTGTAAACTAGTCCCTCGTGCCAGACTGTATCAAAGGCAGCTTTAACATCCAATAAAACCATGCCAGTTGATTTCTGCTGGTTAAAGTTTGTTTTAACTAAATTTCTAATTCTCATTAAGGGATGGATTGTGTTATGTTCTTTACGAAACCCAAACTGATGAGATGGAATTATATTATTTGCTTCCATAAAATCGACCAATTTAATTTTAATGATTTTTTCCAAGATTTTGCCTACACTCGACAATAAGCTGATGGGACGATAAGAAGATGGGCAGTCAGGTTGTTTACCTGGTTTTTTAATTGGGATAACTTTAGCCACTTTAAATTTTTGAGGAAAATAACAGAGCTTAAAACAGGAATTAATAACGATTGTTAAAAATTTAATTCCTTTATTAGGAAGTGCTTTAAGGCATCTATTATTTATACCGTCGATGCCAGGGGACTTTTTATTTTTTAAAGTTTTCACTATACCAGCAATCTGTGAACTATGTATTGAATATACATCCATTGGATTAACTCTCAATGATCTGTACGATTCTAGAGCATTATTAACTAAAGAAGTCGTGACTGGGTCATCTAGATGAGATGAGATGGAAAAATTCGAAGCAAATGTCTGCGCTAAAATTTCACACTTTTCTTGATTGGTTGTGTATCGAGAATCATTTTGTTTTAAAATAGGAATACTATTGGACTTTTTCCTTAAAATTTTGGTCAAATTCCAAAAAGGCCGAGACCCTTTATCTAGCGTTGACAGTAAAGAATCCCAAGATTTATTTCTAAATAATTCAATTTCCTTACGAATTCTTAGGTTAATTATCTTCATGTGATAAAAGTCGTTCAGATCTCTGTATCTTTGCCAATCCCGTCGGTAAACATTTCTTCGTTGTATCATATTCTTAATATAGTAGGGGAGAGATTTTTCTCTTAACGAAGGATATATCTTGGGAACACTACAAGCGATTGCATCATTTAAAACATTTTCGAAATTCATAATAATCTGATCGATGTGTTCATAATTCAAAATGTTGTTAATATCAGGTAAATTTAAGTTTCTATTTAAAAACCTGGAGAAATGATTCCAATTAGCATTTTGGAAATCATATCTGAAAAAATGTTTGACATTATAATTTCCATTTAGTGAAATTTTAACGGGTAAATGGTCCGAACTCAGGTCGTTTATAACTTCCGCTGGGGACATTATAAGTGGATCATTAGTCAGGAAAAAATCCAGTGTAGAACCTTGTCTATTAGCGCTTGAAGGTATGTGAGTATTATCACAAGGGAATAAAATATCAATATTGTAGGATTCTAATTTTTCATACAAAATATTTCCCCAACAATTTGACCTTAAACACCCCCAATGCCGGTGTCTACTATTAAAATCGCCACCTAAGATATACCTATCGTTACTACTGAGTCTACGAATATCAGCTGCGAATTGTTGTTTCCTCACGCCATCAGGACCCGCTGAACCACCAGGGTAGTAGCATGAGTAAACATTAATTAGACCTAAGGTAGTAAATAACTTAATGCCAATATTCTCAATAACAGATGTGTTAACAATAGGTAATAATTCATGCGAAATATTTTTTCTTATAATAATTGCTACACCACCACCTCGAGCATTTATCCTATCATTTCTATAAACTTTAAATTCATTGTTGCTTATGGATAAGTTAGAATTAAGACCGGTTTCGGTTACTAAACAAATATGAATACTACGGCTAGTTAAAAATTGAAATAATTCTAAATATTTATTGCGAATGCCTCTTGCATTCCAAGTTATTATATTGATTCCATTTTGTTCCATTATGATAAGAATTTACATGCAAGGTTGGTGATGACCTCGAACTGATCCGCCTTATTTTTACATTTTCTGAGGTTTGTGATTAACTCTAAAGTTAAATTTTTTATTTCTTCAGGAGAGAATAAATCATTTGAATGGTTGTTGTTATCAGAGTTGTTGGTGTTGAAACTGTTGGTGATATCCCTTTGAGTTTGCCAGTTACCAGTAGCAATTGGAGGACTTTGGCGCAATGTGTTAGGGAAATTGTTGCTATAATTTCCAGAAGAGGGAACTTCTGCATTAGCACGGACTAGACGTCTTGGGGCTGGATGAGCACGTTGCTTTATATTTAGATAATTTATCTTACTCGGGCACTGATCGAATGTTGATTTATGGGCGCCACTACAATTTGCACACTTAATGGTAGATTCTTTGCAATCAGATGTTTTATGCTGACCAGCGCAATTTGAACAAAACATTTTAACTCTGCAGTGGTTAGAACCGTGACCAAACATTTGGCAGTTGTAACATTGCGTTATTTGGTTCCGTTTTTGTTTTTGGAATTCCCATTTTACCTTTAAATATTCAATTATAGAATATTTTTGTCGAAGTTCTTTCATTGTAATTGTTTGTCTTTTAAAATAGACAACGTATATTATATACTCTACATTGTATGAGTTCTTCTTTATAACAATTTTAACATCTAAACATTGAAGCCCCATATCGGTAAGTCTTTTTTTTATGATTGATGGATCATGTTTATCAAGACCGAATAAAAGAGCTTTATACGGCTTTTCAGCTTTAGTGGCATGGCTGAAAAATTCGTATTTACCATTGAGAACACTACTGATGGTATCATAGTCACTTTTAGTTTTTAGAAACAATTTTAAACCGATTGACATTTTTCTTATAGAATAGTCAGTTAATTTGTTTAATTTACAAAGCTCGTGAACTTCTTCGATTTTGCATTTTAATATGGTAATTGGAGGTATTTGAACCTTGACTATTTTTTCAACAATAACTTCATCATCATCATCGATTTTATCATCGTCAATAGTTTGAAGCGGGGAAAAGTAATTATAATTTTTTGATGCACTATGTGCATTACTTGTTTTTGGTTTTTTGTTCATATTATTAACGCTTAATGCGTTGACATTGTCACTAGCAAGTGTACGTTTGATTTTGTTGTTATAAATTCTTTTGATTGTAACAGGTTTTTTCTTTTTGTTTGTTATTTCTTTGTTTTGTTTTCAATATTAAAATTAAAATAAATTGTAATACAACAACACTATGTTAAAGTTAGGTTGTCAACGTTAGCAGCTGAAAAACACGTCTCATCAAAACAAGTGATCGAGCATAACTGATGATCGTAGAAATTGATTCAAAGAAAGCATCAAAGGTTTCACCTGGTTTTTGCTTTCTGTTACGGATATCCTCCCTAATATCAAACGAGGACTTAAACTCTCTATATTGGCATCTTATTGCCTCACAAAAATCGTTCCACTCTATGTGCTGTACTCTCTTGTGGTACCTCCAGTACCAATCCCTTGCCTTACCTGTCAATAAAATGTGCAGGTTTCTACAAATAACTGTGAAGTCTCCATTAAAATTGTCCTTAGTCAACGTCCTAACCCTGTATAAAAATTCTCCTATATTAAGACCTATTGGTGTACCATCAAATTTTAAGTTCCAATTCTGAATGATTGACGCTACTTTATCCGCAGGTAAAGTTCCATAGCTTGTATTAAAAAGGGCATTTGAGTTCACTGGCGAGGGTGGGATCGAAACATGAGGGTTACGATAACCTTGTGAATCAAGGTTTACATTATTTGACCTAATGAGAGGCGGTGAACTATTGGCATTTGTATTGGGCTGTATATTTAAATTATGTAACAACCTTTCGATATTCTGCTCAATCATGCGATTGATTTCATTATAATCAATTGCAGGATCACTATTATTACGATCTGGAGTTCTTGGAAATTCAGGTTGTGCCGAGGTATAATTGTCATTGACGCGACTAGTTCTTTCAGGTGTCAACTCATGTTCTGTAGTTACGTTGGGATTTTGTGTATTTTGAAATAAATTTCGGCTAACGCTACGAGTTTGATACGTTTTAGATACGGCTCCTCGACCTATGCCTCTGAAAGAGCAAGAAACAGGAACGATTTTCGGTCGAATTACCAGTTTCTTAAGATCGCTAAGGCGACAAGCCTTCTTACACACTGGACAATTAGCAGATGTAGAAAGATGCGCTTCTATACATAGTCGATGATATGCATGACGGCAATCATGTATAATGAGACAATCATTATCTTCCATCATGGTTTGTGTACATATTTTACATATCGAAGGCTCAATAACTACTGGAGCCAAAGGTAAAGGCGGTGGTGCCTCTAATGAAGGTGGAGGGGTTCCAACCATCTTTGTAATTTGTTAATATGCAAAATCTCAAGAAAAACGTGTACTATCCACAAATAGTGAATTTAGTAGCATACAACGTAAAACTGTATGTAAATGAGTACGCGAAAAACAAGAAAGTGTGGAATAGAGAATAAAAAAAATGTATCACCTAATCAGCAATGAGATATGAATTGCTTTTTAAAAAAAATTTTAGCTACTACTAACAACCTTATAAAATATTTTCAAAAAAAAAAATGTGTAAATCGTCAAATTCTTTTATGTTGTTTTCAAGAAGAGAATCGAATCTGATCGAAATATTTAAAAAAAATTGTTAAATTATCAAAAAAAAAATTTTTTTTTTACATTGTGGCTTCTTTTGACATGTTTGGGATAAGAGAGGTATTTAAGTATTTTGAAAAATTACGACAAAAAAAAAATAAAAAAAAATTTTGGGCTATAGAGCATAACAACTGTCTCAACGCCTTCAGTTTAGACTTTACCAGCAAGATCCTAATAAAAGGGTCACATTTTACACTCAAGGTGTCCTCATCACAATGTCGGTCAGTAATCGCAGGCAGCAAACAACTGAGGTCCTTACAAAGTTTGAGTTGCAGAAACTAAGTCTTAAACTTCAAACATTTTGAAACATTTATTTAGCTTAATAAGGTAAAAGTTATCTTCTAATTGTGTTGCTGATCCCAAAAAAGACCATTAACGACTTAAAGGTTAACATATCCGAACTTTATATCCTCAGATAGTCACATATCCATTCAAGTGTTAACAATTATTTTAAAAAGAGCTTCACAAATAAAAAACATCTTCAGGCCTTATTGAAATTATGAAATCTAAGAAAATTAGAGCCGAAGAAACAGAGCTATTCCTTCCGAGCCCCACGTTGGGCGCCATCTTTATGTAATGTAACATTTTATTTTGCTGATGTTGTTGCTGTTTCCACATAATTAAAAAATTTAATCTAGTGTCAATAACACAAAAAAAAAACAGTAGCCAGAAAAAAGACAGTGGGAGCCATTGTACGTCTAGCTAGCAGTCGTGTGGGTGGGGTTCTTGTCCCTCTCTTTCTACTGTACTATATTAGTTACATTGCTCTTATATTGTAGACTCCCTTAACCATTTTATGTTGCATACACGAATTATTGCTGGAATTATTTAGGTTAAACCCGTATCTTGAAATATGTCGAATTGTTTTATATTCTCCAAGATGTTATTGGAGATCTACGCCTCAAAACCCTCGCCTTCCTTTGTCCTAGTGGCGTTACAATATAATTACTAGAACCCCAAAAAAATAGTTAATACCTAACCATTCCCTTATCCCATGTTCAATAAGAATACCACAAATTTAAGATGTTTACCAATTCATATCAAAAAATTTTATATTATAATTCATGAACATTAATGTTATATAATAATTACAAATTAAATTTAGTATATATATTTCATAAAATATACATTGCCTTGCTAATAGATACTAAGTTATAAAAAAAAAAAATCTAATAATTATAGTAATTGTAAACAATAGAGATTATCTACAGTTTACCTTAAAAAATTTGGTTTATTAGCCTAATTGTAACACACAAAAATAGGTTGTATTTTTATATATCAAATATTTGAAATTTGGTACTATAGGTATTGTAAATTCATTCTGTTTGTTTTTGTTTTTTTTCTGTTCTCTTGAATTATTACTATCGTCCCTAAATGCAAAAATTTTACTTTATATAATAGTTTACGTTAAAAATAAAAGTTTGTTTTCCCATACACAACAATTGTCATAAACATTTTCTTATTTGGCAAATTTTATATTACATACAAACAACAACGAAAACCATATCAAGAAGTCACTCAAACAATCAGAATTTAGAAAGGTTTAAGGGATCATATTAATAAAGTTCACATTCTCTTTGTAAAAAAAAAATAAAAACTCAGTATTACTCTCCTTGGTTTTGTTTTCCCATTTATTTCATTACGTATGTATATTTGTACTTAACAAGTAGGTATGAAATGAGCAAACAAAGCAAAGCAGAATTAATATGAGTAACCTTGAAAAAATTTAGTGCAACATGTTGATCATTTTATTGTGGATGCTATGTGGATCTTGATTTTACGTTTCATTCGTTTACTTCTTTTCTTGCTAAATAATAGTTTTCAAAGTTGTTTGTATATTTTTAAAGCAAGAAGAAAACAATAAAGAAAAAATGTTCACTTACCCTGAATCGGGATCTGAAGAAGGCCTCCTTGGGAACTCGATGCAGGTTTTCCATGACACTAAAGGAATGTGGATTGATGTTTGTTCTTGCAAAATAATAAAGTTTGCCACCAGATTAATGTTTCAATTGTTTATGCATCTGTTGTTGGTGGGATTTATATTTTTTTGTTTGTTTGTTGTGTGTTTTGAGTTTTGTTATTAGTTCATTTTTGTTTTGGTGTTGTTTTTTTTTTTTAATTTTTACTGGTTATATATAAGTAAATACATATTTTGTTTTATTATGAGCTATTTACTTATTTTTAAAATTACACTAAGCAATTGTGTGACATTTTCGACAATTTGTCTATATTAAAATTTAATTTGCTTGTATACGAAGCTAGATAGGTATATTTTTTTATGAGTATTAGGGCCAAGATTTTTTTTGAATACAAATTACTACGGAATTGTACTGGCACAAAGGGATTTATATACCTACATATGTACTTAACAATACTATAGGTAGCTGGTGTTAGAAATTAGCGTTTCACATTGTAAATTGGGTCAATTGCTTATTGGAGGAAATTTTATTGGTTATTAGAAAAATCACTCAATTATATAAGATGCATATATTTTGGCATCATCTTAATGTCACTTTTGATATTAATTACACTTTTAAGAATGCGTAGATTATTTTGCCTACACATTGGATTCATGGGTACATATGTACGTTATTAAAGTCCAGTGTAGAGTAATTTCTTTTTGGTGGGGGGAATCACTGTATGTGGGGAATTTCAAATGAATTGAACACCGTTGGCATGAGGTGACTTGGTAATTAAATGTAGGTGGATTCTCGATTAATTCCGCTATTGGGCATATGGGAGTAATCAGGTTCCTGTAATAGTTAAATCAATTAGGCAAATTTTTATGGTTGGAAAGTAATTTTACAGGGATCTCACCAATCCTTTTCCGACATACGATAGCGTTTGTAAACTACGGAGCACACTGTAGACCATGTGGTCACTAGTGTCTCACAGTTTAACCCGCTATTTGGTAACTTTTATGTGCTTCTTGGTTCGACAGCAATGAATTTCGGATTTCGACCGCAATACAAATTTGTTTTGTTTCCAAAAAAAAATCACTGGATTACAACTGCTAGGTGTACCAATGTTAGGTGGAGATGAGGCAGTTTTTATTTTCTGCAAATTAGGCGTGGATGCCAGAAATATTTCCGGATTTACTTTTTTTGTTACACTTAAAATTTTCTACCAGAATAGGTGTGTCAGCTTTGCAAGTTGCACGAAAAAGGAAATATCATTCCGTTAAAATGAAAAATGAAAGGTCTTGTCAAAACAATTTTGGTAATAGAATTGTGCTGTCAAAAGCAAATAACGCAGGGTTGTAATAGGATAATCTACAGTACATAGGGTGTCCCTTTTAATATTAGTTTCTCATTTTGCATCTGATCGCAATTGTATATAAAATTTCAAAATTATTTTACTGACACATTTTAATATGATGCAAAATTATTGTACATAATAATAAATTAAATTATTTTTTTCTTTTTAGTGTATTTTTTGTAATCACTTAGTGATCTGTAGTTGTTTTTCCTCTACCACGGATAAATAAATTTGTTTGGGTTATTTTCGCAATAAGTGGTTATTAGTCGAGTTATAAGATTTAATATATGTATTTTCAGAACAACACAAAAAAAATCAATTGTAATTACTGTTTACATACTTATTTGTATTAGTTTGGTTTTCATTCTATTACACTCTAAATAAAATGTAATAAATTAAAGTACCTGTTCACAAAAGTTGTACATAATCGGTAATCATATTAATAACTTAACGAAGGTCATTAATCTTGATGGCAGCTCTAATGTCTGTCAATTCTAAGTTCTCTCAAGCGAAAGAAAGAGACAATCAAAACAACATACACGAAATTTGCAAAAATTTAATTCTGTACAGAATTTTAATATAACGACACAAAAAGATTTTTTTAAAATAAACGACTATTACAAAATACATAAGCAAAAACACGTAGTGTATAGCCTCATTAAAGTGTAGTGTGTTATTTCGTATAAATGTCACACTAGGAGGAGAATCGCACGATAAAACAGCTGACATTTGTTTTGTTTATATTTGTTTATATTCGGGAAGGTGCCATTGGTATTTTTGAGAGATATTCATTGTCTTATTTCAAGCGATCTTACCAGGCAGCTATCTGCTTCTTTTTTAACAAAAAAAAAAAAAAAAACCAAAAAACAAGTGACCATTAAAAATGCGTCATCTTTAAAATGTTGGGTAAACATTATAAAAATGTACATAATAAAGTTGTAACATTTTATTTCAGAAAAGAAAATACCACGTTTGAACACGGGGCACCTTTGAAAAATGTTGTTAAATCTCAGTTTAACATTTTTTCCGATCCTTAACCGAGTTTTTCACATGGCAACCTTGTTTTCTAGCAACGTCAACAACTTTTGCTAGTTTTTTCAGTCGTCGACCGAATATAGTTTGGTGAACAAGTTTTCGCAGTGCCATTGTAAATTTTTTTTATTTTTTTTTGTAAGAGTGTAACAAGTATTCAGTGATCGTTTTCGTTCGTGAAAGAAATTTATTGCAGTCCAAAATTCATTTCAAACAAAATTAAGTTAAGTTATTTGATATTTATCTAAAAAAAATATTTATTATAAATTTCCGTGAAATGGCATGCCAGTTCAGGTTTGAACAAAGAAAAAGGGGGCACTGTTAATTTATCAACCGAAGTACCAAACGTTGTTAATTCTCTCTTATTTTCTGAAAATGACGAATCCAATGCTGATCATGATGCTTTAAAGGAAAATGTAATGTCACCTGAAATCGCAAGGCCTTTTCCGTCTTAATAATATAAAACTTATTTTTGATCTGAATTTTTTTTATTGTTTAATTGTTAATGTTTTTCTTAATAAATAAATCGAATTTATTATATAAAAAAAAAATATAACTGTTTATGTTATTTTTGGACATAAGCGCTACAAGAAAAAATTTGCCGTTCAAACCTGCCCTGTATGGAGGGCATATTTGAACACAATGTCTTTATTCATTAAAAAAATAAAAAAAAATATAAATCGAACTAAAAATAAGTTACTTGTAGACTTAAACTAAGGTTTATTTCCATACATATTATGTACAAAGTCAATAATTCAAAAATATAAATTTGTATGTGGCTTGAAAGCAAAAAGTGTTCAAAGGTGCCCCCTCTCCATTACATAAAGATTATTAGTTGTTGAAATCTGAATATAAACGTATTATTTATGACACACTTCTTGCTAACAAATTCTTACTCATTTCTAAATTTTAGTTGCACAAATTAGATAGTTTCAGCAAATCCTTTGTTTGGATTAGATTGAGACAGTCGAAACAAACAGTCTGTTCCTCTGTTTGTTTTTTATTATATTTTGATACGGAAATATCCTTCCCAATAGATAATATCAGTAAACATTAGTTCATTTAGTTCATTTCTGATACCTTCGACCAAAAAGTACATATACAGCCATGTTACAGAATTTAATTCCGTTCGGAAGTGGAATTAATTCCGTATTTTGCTTCTATAGAAACAGTAAAACGAAACTTTTTTTCAGAATGAAACGTAGAAATTCCTAAAATTAAATTGTCGTTTTTTAAAGACTTAATAATATCTATATCTAACAGCGCTCGAAACTGAGTGTTTATAGATTTACAGTCTAATTCATAAAAACTTATCAAGGGTTTATAACAGGCTTATAAAGCAAATTTTGTATGGATATTTGCTTTATAGGCTTATAAAGCAAATTTTGTATGGATATTTGCTTTATAAGCCTGTTATAAACCTTTGACAAGTTTCATGAATAAGGGGGTTAATATTTTTCTTTTCATTAGGAAACATTTTTACTATCAATGGTACAATGGTAGAAGTTCTACCCGGAACAACATTTTCTTCCGTAAACTTGTTAAACCATAATAATAATTTTAAATAGTGCTAAATTAGTCATTGGGGTACTATTGTACTTTTGGCTCTCAAATAGTGCTAAAAAAAAGTACAATTGTACCAACTTTTACATCCCTGGTCTGCAATTGAACATGGCACTCATGTAAAGCCGAAAATGTCTCTACCGAAAATAAATTTAAAGAGCATAACTCTCCTAAACATGTTGCTAACCAAATAATATTCATCACAAATATATCCAATTGACACGAACAATACTTAAAGCTAAGCTGATTACCTTTTAGACATCAGGGTGAGGGCAAGACAAGACGAGCACACACTTGATTGTACTAGCAATTCGTGTAACTCTCTTGTTCGTATTATTGTATACTGTTAAATAAATATACGAACGATTTAAGCAATAAGAATTCTGCTGTGTGAACAGCGAAGAAATTTTAAGGAAAAAATATAAATTTTTCAATAAAAATTGCTTCGTGTAAAATGGCACTATGTTGGTCCAATTTTATAATGATCGCTTCGTATATAAGACCCCCTTTGAAAATCATTTTCGGAAATCACTATCGAAATACAATTTAACACAACAAACTTTTACATATATGCACAGAAGACATGCCACTAATTTTTTGGATGAGAGGTTCATAATATGTTATAGCTCCAATATAGCATCTGGGTGTAGGGTCGTGATATACCGACTATACTTTCTTACTTGTTTTTACTAAATTTTTTATATATTCTTCTACTTAAACAAAAAAAAAATACTCCGACAAACACCATCTGTTGCTTGAATAATGCTCGCTCAGCATAATTTAAGTCCATAAATTAAACCACAATACCAACTATGACAGAAGTAAGTAAGTTATAAGATGATAAGATTAAAGAAAGATTCAAGGCGAAAGTCATAAAAATACATATGAAATCTGTAGGCAAAATACCAGTAAAAGAGTACAAAAAAAAAGTTCCCAAAGGAATTTATACTATCACCATAAACATCTCCTTTATTGATATTTCTGGCAGTGTTTTTTTTTTTTTAATACAATTTCGAAAATACTACCGAAATACAAGTGTAAATTGTACTTAAATAAAAACTTTTTAACGCCTCATTAAAAGTCACACTTTATTGCTGTTGGTTTAAAATAAATGTAGAAATATTTTTGAGTGTTTTAACAACCATTAAAAATCTGGCAGTGGTAAATCAAAGTGAAATGAAATAAAATATTTTTGCACTGCTTCATTAATATTTCATTTGTTGGTTGCCAATGCTACTGCTGGACCATTCCTTTCTTAATGATTTCAATGATTTAATTTGGCTTTTTATTTACAACGCACAACGAACTTTTTTTTATTGTTGTCTTTATTTCCAGTTGGTTTGTTTGTCAGCAATTTGCGTAATTTCTTAATATAAGTTCTATGAGCCAGCTGGAGTAAGTGCTGAGTGGTGGCGTTTAATAAGGTTGTGTTTTAAATAATAACAAAACAATGTAGTGAGAATTTGGTCACTTTCAAGCAGCAGGAGTTGCATTAACTGTTGTGAATTGTTGGCAAAGAGTCACGTTTGTAATAAAAAAAAAAGTTTTTATGTGCTCTGTCTTGCGAAACATAAAGCAAATAAATATCAAGGCAAAAAACAAACAAAAAATATGACAGCAAACACTGCTATTCTCTCTACATTCCTACAGCTTAAGTCTATTAAAGTTGTATTTGCTTAGTTTTTATTACGTCCAAAACAAATTATGTAAAAGTATGAAAACTTTCTAATAACATGCGGTTTTATAACCACCGCATGTTTGTTGCTGTAACTATAGGCTACACTGAAAGTAAAGTTTTAAGCAGATTACCAGCTGAAAAAGGTAGATTTAGTGGCGTTTGCAGTCTAAGCAACTGCATAAGCAACTATTTGTTAAAGAAACAATAAATTTTGTTATAAAGTGACCTCCTTCACGTATACTTAATATTAAACAAAAATTTATTAAGTATACGCCACTGGATATTACATGAAAGCATTGACTAGTTGGATTACTTCTAGCAATGAATTGGCGAATTTTAAGCATAACTTCCTGCCAAACTGTTTCTCTTGTTTATTATGCATAAACATTGTTTGGACAGAGATCTTTTAAGAAAAACCAGTAAAAGTTTATATGCGGCTGTGCTGAATTTTAGTTACTGACCACCATTTTTTTCTGTGCTTTATTTATATTTTTGCTGCGTGTAAAATAAAGCAATTTACTTCAACACACGATAAATTAGGTCCCAAAAAGCCCTAGAAAACTAATTTTGGCTGTTTGAAAAGTCAAATTTGTCAGCTTTGTATACTCTGTGGACCAACTTTCACAAAAGTTCCAAAACTCTCTAATAATAAACATAAAGTTCAACAATTTTTCATTAAGAATTTTTTATTTACATTAAATTAATGACCTTGAAAGCCTGAATATAGAACACTATATAAACTATTAATAGTAGTCTCTAAAAATAAACAAAACACACAAGGCACGGTGTAAAAAAGTTGTCATATCATCCCCGGTGTTTCATAGTTACAAAAAAATAGAATCTACCTTAAAGGACAAATGTCATCAATTGACAACAAATTTGTAGTTAATAAAAAATTTGTAATAAAAGTAAGAAGTACAGACATTTTAAACGTATGTAAATTTCGTTCTAACTCATAATATATATTAAGAAATATTATTAATTCCCAAAGTCTAGTTTTCTAGATGTAGATCTTGGACAACAAACATTGCTGATGACGGCCTTGGCAGGGTAGAAAATATGTTCAGATGTGTCAATTGTCTACAAAATATACTTTAAAATGGTATTCTTTGAATTGATATATCTTAAGTTAGGCTTTGAGTTCATTAAAGTAAATTTTCATTAAATTATTTTTACTGCAGTAGGAATTGTTTTACAACTTGCAATTTTTTTTTTTTTATATTTGATAATTTTTCTTGACTGTGATTCGAACCTGGGTTGTTGGTTGAATTTACATATGTTTCGAGCAACACCACTTTCTCTCATCAGAATTCTTTTTTGCGTTCTGACCCCTTGCACCACTGTTAATTAAAATGAACTCAAGCCGAAATACTAAGAAATTTTCTCGAATAATAATTTTAAAACTAATAACTGATCTGTGTAAAATTTCGGTTTTTTGCGCATTTAAGTAGTTTTTCGAAGTGGACTTTATATGGGACTACAGTCAAATATAGATCGATGATCATAAAATTTGGCACGACGATTTATATGTTGTATGTGTTGAATTTCAATTTGATAGTGATTTTTATAAGAGATTTATGCGTATTTTAGTAAATTTCCGTAGTGCACTTTAGATGGGGCTACTGTTAAATATGGACTGATCGTCACAATGATGAGTATTATATACAGCTGAGGTAAAAAAATATCACTAAAGGCAGCATTCGACTATACATATGAATTTTTATTTGTTTAGTTCCCTAATTATTCTCGTGTCACATGATTGAAATATGTCAATCATTTATTCAACGTAAAAAAGATTTGAGTAACTTTTATTGACTTTTTATTGAAATGATTTAAAATTGCAGGTGTTTTATAGATTTTAAGAAATTAAACTATATTTCAAATAAATAAAATTAAAAACAAAAAAAAAAAATAAAATTGATTAAACAAATACCTTATTTTAACGGCCGAGCAGCGCTTCAGTGTGGAGTTAATTTAGTTTTCGCATCTTTCTTTTGGTATTTTCGCCTACGACTTTGTCACAACATCCCAAAGATGCTCATTATTAGTCGGTTTTATTTGAGATACAACCAAAAATTCTCTATTGGGCTCAAGTCAGGTGATAGCACTGGCGTGCTTTTTGCTTGTATGTTTTTGGTCGTTGTCTTGTTGGAAGATCCAAATCCATGGAATTTTGTCCATGTTATAGAGAAGCATAACATTATTTAGTATATCAACGTAAACATGTTGATCCATTGTGGATTTTATGCAATGTATTTGCCCCACTTTGTAATATGAAAAGCATACCCATACCATAATGCTAGAAATGCGTTACACCGTCTTAGATGTGAATTGTGGTTTGTATTCTGCATTTGGGGCACGTCTAACAAATAAAATGATTTTACTCTTGTCCGTTCATAAAATATTTTGAGGGTTAGTTTAGATGTTCTTGTGCAAAAGTGCTATTATTATTGCCGGCACTATATTTTTTACTTCATAGTGATTTTGATAGGGATTAATGCAAACAAAATATAGTTTTGACATTTCATTTTGCAGAATTTTGTATGGATACTGCTGTCATATATATTCCGGAAGACATTTGTAGCATTTTTAACAGGACTTGTGCTTCATTAATAAAAATTAAGTTCAAACAATTTCATGATATTGTCTACATATAAATATATTTGAAGTTATTTTCTGCATTAGGGGAGAGGGGGCACCTTTGAACACTTTTTGCTTTCAAGCCACACACAAATTTATATTTTTGAATTATTAACTTTTTACATAATTTAACTAATGGCTGAAGTCTACAAGTAACTTATTTTTAGTTCGATTTATATTTTTTTTTATTTTTTTAATGGATGAAGTCATTGTGTTCAAATGCGCCCCCCATATGGGGCAGCTTTGAACTAGGCTGGGGCAGTTTTGAACGGCAATTTTTTCTTGTAGCGCTTATGCCCAAAAATAACATAAACAGTTATATTTTTCATATATATAATAAATTCGATTTATTTATTAAGAAAAACATAAACATTAACAATTAAAAAATAAAAAATAAAAAAAATTCAGATAAAAAAAGTTTTATATTATTAAGACGGAAAAGGCTTTGCGATTTCAGGTGACATTACATTTTCCTTTAAAGCATCATGATCAGCATTGGATTCGTCATTTTCAGAAAATAAGAGAGAATCAACAATGTTTGGTACTTCGATTGATAAATTAACATGTTTAAAGGTGCCCCCTTTTTCTTTGTTCAAATCTGAACTGGCATGCCATTTCACGGAAATTTATAATAAATATTTTTTTTACATACATATCAAATAACTTACTTAATTTTGTTTGAAATGAATTTTGGACTGCAATAAATTTCTTTCACGAAAGAAAACGATCACTGAATACTTTTTATACTCTTACAAAAAAAAAAATAAAAAAAATTACAATGGCACTGCGAAAACTTGTTCACCAAACTACATTCGGTCGACGACTGAAAAAACTAGCAAAAGTTATTAACGTTGCTAGAAGACAAGTTTGCCATGTGAACAACTCGGTTAAGGGTCGGAAAAAATGTTAAACTCAGATTTTATCAACATAGTTCAACATGCTCAACATTTGCTCAACATTTTATCCATAAAAAAAAAATTTTTGAAATAATTTTAATGAAGTGTAATTGTCACATATTATTGTTTTTTTTTGTATTTTAATGATACTTCCTAATACATTGCAGATTTTTTATTTCCGTTTTATGATTTTTAGTTTGCACTTGTTGTTTGCACTTAAGCAACTCTTCTTGCTTAATTTTCACTTTAAATTCTTCGCTGAGTCTTAATCCAAGTGCGATTACTAAAAGACGTGTTTAATGCGAGTTCGCGTAAAAATTTTACAAAAACAAACTGTTACAAAGAACAAAAATAAAAGCAAAACAAGTCATAAATATTTAAATATTGTTGAATTTGCAATTGACAAGCAATAACAATTACGTACATTCCATGCGTGTTGATCGGTCTAACATTCTTGTTGACAACAACAGTGCACTGTATGCATAAACATGCATAGCAGTGAAGATGAGAAGCAACAACAAAAAACAAAAAATGTAAATTCAATTAGCAATGTTAATGATAATAATGATGTTAATGAAATGAACCTAAGTGATAGTAGTTCTGATGTAGAATTTAGCTGGCAGTATGTGCCAGTTAAAAATCAAAAGAGAGCAAACTCTTTAACACCACTAATGAACAGTCCAAAGCGACAACAATTAGAAATAGATCCATCTACTTCTAACCGATTTGCACCTCTTGCCTTTAACAGCAATGATAACAACAACGATGTTACATCACCTCAAGGATCTCAGCAACCAAAACCGCCACCAATTATTATTCCAAACGTCGCTGACATTTCAAAAATGGTTAACAGATTAAGCAAAGTAGTAGAACATAACGAATTTTATTATAAGTCGAACAGTGATGGACAGGTTCGTTTAAACGTAAAAACAGTTGACTCTTATCGCAAAATAACTAAGTACTTTGACGATAACAAAATAGTATTTCATACGTACCAACTGAAACAAGAACGGGCTTTCACAGCAGTTATAAAGGGTCTTCATCACACAACACCAATCGATGATATAAAAGCTAATTTGATATTGCTAGGACACCAAGTAAGAAGTGTAAGAAATATAAAAAGCCGTATCACAAAGAACCCTCTGCCAATGTTTTTTGTTGACTTAGACCCCAATTTTAACAATAAAGATATATATAATCTTAAAACACTTGGTAATGCCACTGTAGTTATTGAAGCTCCAAAAAAATTTAATGATATTGTACAATGTTTTAGATGTCAACAATTTGGACATACTAAGTCATATTGTAGAAAACCTTATTCATGTGTTAAATGCGGACTTGAGCATCCCACTAATGAATGCACTAAGTCATCAAGCACTCCTCCACAATGTGTTCATTGTTTAGGGAATCATACTGCAAACTATAAAGGATGTGCAGTTTATCAAAAGCTAGTCATAAAACGGAGAAATGTAGGTACGAGAAATGCGGTAAAAGAAAATTACAATTTTACCCATAACATCCCAGTAGCTCCTCAAAATAGTGAACAGATAACCTATGCTCAGGCCGTCAGAGGCACAAATAATGATGGAGTAAATAACGTTCTTCAAAAAATTAAGGCAATGCTAGAAAAACAAATTGAATTAACCAATACGTTAATGAACATGATGTCAATGTTGATGACAAAACTATGCAAATAGATCTCATAATTGCAGAATGGAATGCTAATGGCATTTTAAATCACGTAGATGAAATAGAAATATTTTTAAAAAACAATTATGTTGATATTTTACTACTTTCGGAAACTCACCTAACCAGTAAATCGTTTTTACGTTTAAGAGGATTTGACTTAATAGCAGCCAATCAACCTAATGACAGGGCCCATGCTGGAGCAGCTATCATCATCAAATCCACTATTAAGTATGAAATATTAGAACCAATATCTAAAGTTTATTTACAAGCCGCTGGAGTCAAAATTAACTGTAATAATTGTAGTATCTCAGTCTATTCAATTTATTGCCCTCCAAGATACAGTATTAAATGTGAACAGTATGAGAACTTTTTTCAAAATCTTGGAAGTAGATTCATAGTTGGTGGAGACTACAATGCCAAACATATATGGTGGGGATCACGCTTAACAAATCCAAAAGGTAGAGAACTTTTCGAATGTATCTCTAAAAACAATTACAGATCGTTATCCACAGGAGAACCTACTTACTGGCCAGCTGATCCTAACAAAATTCCTGATCTTTTGGACTTTTTTGTTTATAAAGGTATTTCTCCGAACTCGCTTAGTATCGTATCTAGTGATGATTTAAGTTCTGATCACAGTCCAATTCTCGTTAGTTTTTCTACTGTTTGTGAAAAACGAATCCAAAATCCAAAAATTATTTCTACAACTACTGACCTTAACAGTTTCCAACAGTTTATTGAAGCGAGACTTGACTTAAACTTATCACTGAATACTGGATATGACATTGATGTAGCTATTGAAGACTTTATAAAATTAATACATGAAGCTTCGTTTGTATCAACTCCACAAGCTAATAGTCATAGAAATAATTTTCAAATATCTCGTGAAATAAGGCAACTTATCGCTACGAAAAGAAGGCTACGACAAATATGGAAAAGAACTAGATTTCCTTCAGATAAAAGAAATTTTAATCACGCGGCGAATTTTTTGAAAAAAAGATTGAATGAATTAAAGAATGAGTCCATTGGCAAATATTTAGTAAAGTTAAGCCCAAACCATAAAAATGAGCATAATCTTTGGAAAGCTACAAAATATCTGAAGCGGGCGCAAAAACGAAATGTTCCAATAAAGAATTCAAATGGCGATTGGTGTAGATCTGATGTTAGCAAAGCGGCTGCTTTTAAGTCCCAACTTGAAAATACGTTTACCCCATTTTCATTCTGTACACCACAAGAAGATGCGGAAGTAAATAATTTTTTAGACGTAGCGTGTCAAATGAATAAACCAATTAAGCCTTTCAGGTGTCGAGAAGTCAAAGACGAAATTTGTAAACTTAACTCAAAAAAATCAGCCGGTTATGACAATATAGATGCCAAGGCTCTTAAAAACTTACCTAAAAAGGCTGTGATTTTTCTAACAGTTGTTTTTAATGCCGTTTTGAGACTCTCATATTTTCCAACGCAATGGAAACACGCCAAAATTATAATGATTTTAAAGCCAAACAAACAAGAAAATTCAATTGAATCTTACAGACCCATCAGTTTACTTCCAGTTCTATCGAAATTATTCGAACGATTATTTCTAAAAAGATTAATGCTGGTGTTGGAACCCCTAAGGATAATACCAGACCATCAATTCGGGTTTCGAAGCAAACATGGGACTCCGGAACAATGCCATAGGATTGTAAAAATAATAAGAGACTCTCTTGAAAACAAATACTACTGTTCATCAGTATTTCTTGATGTCAAACAAGCATTTGACAGAGTATGGCATAAGGGCCTACTATACAAATTAAAACATTTGCTGGATGCTCCATTTTATCTACTGCTCAAGTCCTATCTCAGTGATAGAAGTTTTTATGTCAACATCAACGACGAAAATTCTGAAATCGGAGTTATAAAAGCTGGTGTACCACAAGGAAGCGTATTGGGTCCAACTCTTTACACATTATTCACCTCTGATATGCCAACTTATGATGATGTAGTAGTAGCAACGTACGCCGATGATACCGCTATACTAGCAGCTAACGAATCCGCAGTCATGGCATCAAATGCCATTCAGACCCAGCTTAACCTACTTGGTAATTGGTTAAAAAAGTGGAACATTAAAGTGAATACAGAAAAATCTACCCACGTTACATTTACACTTAGAAATGGTGACTGCCCTATCGTATATCTAAATGGAGATGAAATACCGCAATCAAACGACGTCAAATATTTAGGTCTTAACATTGATCGTCGCTTAACTTGGAAAACACATATAAAACTGAAAAGAAAACAACTGAAAATTAAAACAAATAAAATGTACTGGCTTCTTGGCCCAAGGTCAAAATTAAGTATAAACAACAAATTACTTTTATATAAAGCTGTGTTAAAACCTATATGGACCTATGGTATACAATTATGGGGAACCGCTTCCTACTCCAATATAGATATAATTCAAAAATATCAGTCAAAAACACTTAGGCTTATATTAGGTGCTCCATGGTATATACGAAATACCACAATTCACAACGATCTCAATATGCCATATATAAGGGATGAAATTAAGAACTACAGTACAAATTATTTGCAGAGACTTAGCGACCATCAAAATATTCTAGCAGTATCGCTCTTGGATGATAGTGACGAAGTAAGACGATTAAAAAGACTGCACATACTTGACTTACCATTTAAATTTTAAGTAACATATGTATATTATACAAATATAAATTTCTTTAAACATTTTTTTTTTTTTTTGTTAAATTTAATGAAATTTAACGCTACTGTTATTTTTGTTAATGTATCTATTAAATTTGCTTATTATTTTAATTTTAAATAGATTGCAAATAAAAAAAAAAAATAAAAAAAAAAAAAAAAAAAATTCTTCGCTCGAAAAAGAAATAGCATTAATCGAAATTTAAAGTTTGTTAAGTAAAGTAATCTTAATAATAAAAAATCAAAAGATTCTGTTAGCACTAAAAAAAGTTTCCACAAATAAAGCTTTAAAAACACTAAAATGTGAAAAAAAAAATTTTAAAAAATTATATTTGAAAAATATAGTTTTCTTCCTGATGATTATAATATGTATCAGTTATCAACTGGAAAATTTTGTGTTCAAAATGTTGCAAACGGTTTTTTTATAAGTTTATGTTTGATGATATGAAAACTATAAAACAAATGTATTTACATATATATTTTTATTACAATTGTTTAAGACTAATGTATCGAGATAGGTTCATGGTAATAGATGCTTGCAATAGATGCGCAATTAGTTTTCATGAGTTCGTAATCACAAAAGCCACCCTTAATTTCATGACCTTGATAATCTTGTAATATACATATTTATATGTGTATATGTGTTGGAGTTTATATTTCTTACAGTCTTAACTTTAAATATTTCCGTCGTCCAATTTATTGTGTAACTCTTTTTAAATAACTGTTTATATTTACTGATTCGAACATTATCTGCAACTATACGAGTATACTTGGATTTTTGAAAGACTTTTATTTTGTTGTAGACTGTAGTCATATTCATTCAATAGGGATTTTTCGTTTGATGAATTTACCTGATTTGATATCCTCTTTATAGTTCTATGATATGTGTTATTATAGGTATCTAAAAAATTATGATATTTATGAATCCATTTGTATGTTCCTTGATAGCTAAACTCTTTTCACATGAATCCTATTAATATTCTATTGAAACTTTCAATAACAGAGCCCGACAAAATGAAAACTTTTTTTGATGCCTTATATTTCTTAGTCAGTTTATATGCATCTAGTATTAGGCTTTAATGCCTATAATACATTTTTTTGTATCAGCTCTAGTTTTCGAGTTATTAATTTTTTAAGAAAACTACGTATTTACGCGATTTATGGTAACATAACTAATAAAGGGTTCATTCTATGCAGTAAAAATAAAAAAAATCTAAATTCGGCTACAATAATATCTTTATTTTGCATTAACATTATTTTGATTCCATGGAGTATTTTCGGAGATATCGCTCAACTTTGGATAGAAAATTTTTTTTATAAATTTTTTTTTATTTCTCAAAAATTTATAAAAAATAAAGAAGATGACAGATTATATCATTATTTTTTTCAGTCATAATATTACGCATATAGCAAGCTTTATCTAAATCCATTTACAACTGTGGGTTTTACTCGAAATAAAGTAACTCTAAATGATTAAAAGAAACTACGTTATACACACAAGAGTACACAAAGGTATTTTTGATTGATTGTTTTTAAATTTTTGTAAAACCTTTTTACTTTATTAATTCGGAGCTCTCTTTTATTAAAAATATAAAAACTCTTTTTCGGTTTTAATTTTTATTATATTTTATTTGTTTGCAATATTTCGACCAACTTTGTTGATCATCTTCAGGGAAGAAATATAATTTAATGTTTAATACAGTTTTGTAAAACATCATATTCAGGTATGTGATGGAAAACGATAACGAGTGAGTTTTTGAAGTCCATTTTAAGGTGTGTTCACATTGTGTGTATTTGTCATATGAAATGTCACTTTTTCGCATGTCAAATTTGTACATATAGTCTGAACACCTTCAAACAATAGCATGTGTTATTTCTATGTGTGCAATACACATGACATTTTTTATTTAGAACGAGTTCTATTTTCAAGTGACAAACCATCTGACATCAGCTGTTTTTTATAACAAAAATTTTGTGGCGGCAAAAATTAATTGAAATTTTAATAAATATAATTTATAGTAAAACAAAAATCTCTCATTCCATTTTAAAATACAGTTTTATTTAATTATAAATTTAATTTTTTATTATACACATATAGCAATCAGCTGTTTTAAGATTTTTTTTTTTAAAATGTTATGTCAAATGTACTTAACATACCAACATTTGAACACGTAAATTATAAACCGTATGTGAAACTCAAATTTTGACATACACATGAAAACACATGTGGATAGAAAAGTGACATTCCATATGACAAATACACACAATGTGAACACACCTTTAAAGTATTTCTAATTAAATTTTTAAAATTTTTGTTTTAAGATTCTCTTTAATAGCAAATTATCTTTATATTTTGTGGGATAAAACTGTTTTAATACAGAAATATTACGAAAAAATTAACTTCTAAAACTCACTCGTTATCGTTTTCCATCACATACCTGATTAATTTTGTTATTATCTCTATTTTTTTATGAATTTTTGAAAATCAAAAAAAAAAAAAATAAATAATATTTTTTCGTCATATATTCGGCTATATCTCCGAAACTACTGAGTGGAGTAAATATTAAGTTAGGACAGCATGAAGGTAATATTGCAGCTAAATTTGTTTTTCTTTTCACTAAGTAGATTAAACTGTTCTTTAGTTATGTTACTCAAAATCGTGTAACTTCGTAATTTGTTAAAAAAAAACTAGAGCTGATCCAAATAAAAGTGAGTTAGAGAAATTGGAGCCCTATATAAGATGTATAGAAATTGACTAAAAGATTTAAGACACCATTTTTCGTGTTGGGCTGTGTAATAGAGACTTTTAAGACACAATTGTTTAATTCACTAGTGATATTGTATTCGATTGTGAACAGAATTTTAAGCAAAGTCGTATGTTTATGTCGTCAAACCTGCAAAATGACAAAAGAAAAATATTTTAAAAACAAGTATACAAAATATAAAATATGAATATATTCCAAATTTAAAACATTCCATAGTATTTTCAGCAATATGCATTATTAAAACTTGTTGTTCATTGATTTTATTTTCTTATTTTAAGTTTTTCAATCGGTTTATAATTTGGGTGTTACCCTTTGGTGATTTTTTAAACATTTCAATTTTATATAACATATAACATTTGAAAAATATACATATGTATGTACAAAAGTCGTACGTGTCGATGTCGTACAAAATAATTATATAGAAATTACCAACAACATTTGTACAGCTATTGTAAATTCAGACGACATACAACTTTTACGACACTACAACAATGCTTGTGAATTGAACATATATTTTGAATAATTTGTTTCGATTGCTTCAGTAGATGAATTTGACTATTGAAAAATTCTTTACCATTATCAGTTTGTAGGGGTTTTTTGGTTTTTACGACTCTCATCAAATATTGTTTGCGTAGCGTTTGTAAAGCTTTAAGCAGTTTTATTGCTTACATCAAGAGCCCAGGCCTTTTTCGCAAATGTATCTATTACAGTTAAATAATCAACATAATTATTCATTTGCACTAAATGTGCTGCCCACAAATCATCAATACCCTTCACGATAACTCTGTTTCCCCTAAAATTTTTCTTACCTGTCTAAGTAGCTCATTAACAAATTCCTTCTATCTGCATTTAAATCCATTTGTCTTTATTTAACATTTTTTTTGTATTTATGTCTACTTTATATGTATGTCTGTAGCTGTATGTCGTATGTATATTATAAGTGATGTTGCTTACCCTGCTTTTACACATGCAAGTACGAGTACTGTGTACGTATTGTATACGAAAACTTATTCGAAAAACTCGACTAGCTCTGCAAGTGAAAAAACATGTGAGTGTATTGAGGTTTTCGAACTGTTACTTGCATGTGTAAGCCCCGGGTTAGATGACTACCTTAGTTCTTTTACAAATAGTTCTATACAGCAAAAATATTATTTAATCTTCGACTGCAACCCATTAAAAAAAAAATATTTTTCAATTTTGTTAAATCTATCTTCAAATTTATTCACACATATATGTATATTCCTTATTTACGTTCAGGGTAAATTTTTTAAAAGTGTGTTCCATTTGTTTTATCTTGTAATTTTGAACAGATTTTGTAACATATACGTATAAACCTTTTTATGATTATTATTCAGTAACTAACTGTGATTATTTCTCATGTTTTTTGAAGAACTTAAGAGAAAAAGCGCATAATCGAGCGCTTCAATAAAAGCGCTCTTTTGAAGCAGTAAATACTTACGAATACAATATACAAAAATATGCTTTTCTAGTGCTGACAACGAAGAAGGTTTTAAAGCGAAAAAACAAAAATGAATAACGAATATCGCGCTTCTCAGTTACTATGAATTTTTCTTAAGCAAAAACATTCAGATAGAATTTGTTCTTTGATTGGTGTGCGCCAAGTGACGTAAACACTTTAGGAAAGTGCTTTATTTGCATGTTTGATTAGGTTAAAAGAAACGCTTATTGTCAGCAGAAAGTAGTCCTCCAAACCGGAGCAGGGTTGAATCTCCTTTTGGAGCATATTTTTTACTGGGTATTTATATTTTTTATTTCAATATCATAAACTTCAATTATGTTTATTTCATAATTTTCTTTTTCCTTGCACAACTGTTTCAACTCTAAGTTTGATTATTTGTTATATCCTTATATACAGTGGAAGCAAAACTGTCCGGATGTTTTGCATTAAGGAGGTAAGGTAATAAAAATAATACAAATATAGGTATATTTTTTATTTAATTGAACCTTATTTTAAATTATAAAGTAAAAATACTCACATAAATTGCTTCAAAAAAATAAAAAAAAAAATAAAATTCCAAAAAACCAAAAATTTACCATTCACAGAAAATTGTTGCAAAATAATTATTCATAACGTAAAATTTCTGAAAAATTAAATTTAAGTAAATCAAACGTTTGCTACATAATAAGGACATCAAGATCCCGAAAAATGCTGCCAAAAGTATTGGTAAGGATGTCAAGTTAGACGCGCATTAAATATAATTAGTTTAGTAGCCAGTGTGAAAAAGAGAAAGCCAGAACTTTTCGATAGAAATATAAAACAATGCCTTCATTTTTGCAAAACCCACAAAAATTGGACAGCAGATGACTGGAAACGAAATGAAAGTCTGATGATGGAAAATAATAATATTGGCATGGGCCTCATGACCACATCCATGTAAAGGAAACGATGTAACATGATGGCGGCAGTATAATGGTGTGGGGATGTTTTACTTGGTGGAACAATGGACCTTTGGCGAGAATCCAAGGTATAACGAAGAACGAAGATTACCTAAATATTCTGTCGCTTATTCAACCGACAGTGATATCATTCAAAAGTTGGTGGAGAGTATGCCAAAACGTTTTGAAAGCGTAATTAAAAATAAAGGCCTTTGGACGAAATATTTAATTGGCAACGTCACTTGCTTTCAACGAACCCCGCATACAAAAGTGCACAAGTGTCCGAATAGTGATTTTTTTTTTTGAATTTTTTTTATTTTTTTATTATTTTTTTTTTTTTTTGAAGCAATTTATGTAAGTTTTTGTTCTTTATAATTTAGAATAAGATGCGATTAAATAAAAAAAAATACATAAAAGAGGTCTTATCAAAAAATAACCGTTATTTTAAATTTTTTCAAAAAGTATTTATTTATTCATCAATAACTATCTTGTCCCCTTTAAAATAATCCCCCTCAAATATAATACACTTATGCCAGCTTTTTTTCCAATCCTCGAAACACTTCTGAAACGCGCTTTTTGGTATCGCCAACAGCTCCTGTTTCGATTTTTCTTTTATCTCCTCAATCGTTGCAAAATGCTTTCCTTTCATCGGTGTCTTCAGTTTTGGGAAGAGGAAAAAGTCAGCGGGGGCCAAGTCCGGTGAATACGGTGGTTCAGGCATGATAAAGATTTTGTTTTTGGCTAAAAATTGACGCACAAGCATCGATGTGTGAGCTTGTGCGTTATCATGGTGCAAAATCCATGATTGGCTTTTCCACAATTCTATACGTTTCTGACGAATTGCTTTGCGCAAACGGCGCACAACTTCAATATAGTATTGCTTATTGACCGTACGATCTTGAGGCAGGAATTCATGATGCACCACGCTATTTCAGTCGAGAAAACAGTGAGCAAAACCTTCACATTTGACAGAACTTGACATTGGGATAATTGAGCTTTGGTTTCAATGTCATAGCCATACACCCATGATTCATCACCAGTTATGAGCTTTTTGAGGAAATCTAGATCGTCGTTGACGATGTTCAACAGTTCCTGAGCGATGTCCATGCGACGTTTTTTTTCGGTCAAAATTTAGAAATTTTGGAACAATCTTTGCTGCCGCACGTTTCATGCCCAAAACATTCGTAAAAATTGTTTGGCATGAACCGAACGATGTTTTTATAGGTTGTTGACGTGCTCGGGCGACCAGAGCATCGTCATTGACATCTTCTCGGCCTTCCTTTAACCGGTTATACCACAATTGAACTTGTGTTCTGTTCATAGAAGACTTGCCAAACGCCACAGTCAGCATATCAAATGTCCTTGCGCATTTAATTTCATTGTTTACACAAAACTTAATACAGTTTCTTTGACCCATTTTTTCGGATAGTAAAAAATCGAAGAGTACAACAAAACACGACTAACATTTTTATCTGTCAAAAACAAAATGGCTGATATGACCAACATATATAACAGACATGTGTACCAACATAACAGATAAAAAAATGCGAAAATCGAGCATACGTAACTACCGAAATTTGAAAATAACGATTATTTTTTTAACAGAGCTCATATATGATAATATGTATATGTCTTATCAACTATTAACTGCATGTGTATTGTTTATGAGATTAATTTTACTATTTATTATATGCTTTTGTAACCATATCTTTAGGAACAACAACTTCTATTATTTATTTTTAAATAAATAGCTACTCTTTTTATGTAAAATTTGTGGTATGTGCTTAATTATATGCACGTGTGATATCAAACTTATTTGAAGATATGACTCAGTTACAAACTTTCTAGGAGTAAGAGTTAAATTGACTAAACTACGACATATTCTGAGAATATCAAAAAACCTTTTGTATTATTTGCTTCAAACTCATATATTAGTATATTGTCCTTAATTAGTTGCTCGCAGCTGTATGCATAATAATAATTGTTTAAGCTAACTAATTAGAATATGTTTGGATATGCAATGAAATATCCAAATCCTAGTGAAAAGCTAAATGCTGTTACTATAAAACTGGAAGGAATTTGTTAACACAAAGTTTCAACAAAATTAAACAATTGCCTTCTTATGGATGGTGAAACACATGTCAAAATGTACTTGAAACAGCTGTTGAAACTAAACCAGGGGATACCTACCTAAAATATAAATATTTGTCATCTCTTTAACTATGACTTCGGGTATTGATAAAAAATAATGCCGCCTATTTTCAGACTTTACGTTTTTTCATAAAAGTTTTTGTCCGACTTAGGTCGACTTGGCTTAGTATCGCAGAAATCTGGTCGATGAAATGGCCAGCTTTGGTACCGGTTATTTGACATTATTTTTGTAACTAGTATACAGAAGTTTACACTTATTGTACTCGTATTAAGCTTATAGTAGTCGGAGGATAGTTTGTTTAGAGGAATTCGTGGAAATAAACCAACAGCTAATTTTTATTATCCAAATTAATGCTCGGTTAATTTGTGAAATCTGTGTTCAGCGACGAAGCTCATTTCTGGTTAAATTGATACGTAAAGAAACAAAATTGTCGTTTTTGGTCTGAAGATCAGAAGCCAGAAGAACTGCCAATGCATTCCGAAAAATGCACTGTTTGGTGTGGATTATGGGCTGTTGGCATCATTGGACCGTACTTTTTCAAAGACGACAAAGGCAGGAACGTTACTGTGACAAAATGGAAGAGCAGGACTTGGCTGACACGCGACATAATAGCACAATTTAGAGGCGAGTTCGATGAACAGTTTATCTCACATTGGGGCCGGTCAATTGGCCGTCTAGATAGTGCGATTTAACTCTTTTATTTGTGGGGCTATGTGGGACAAGGTTGCAACGGTTGACGCACTGGAAGCCGATATGTTGGAGAGAGGATTTGAGTTCAACATTTACATGAAATAATCTTTAAACATTGAATTATGTAGATAGTTTTATCGACTTCAATAAAGATTTTATACATTTCTCTAAAATTGATATGTTTTTTGTTTAACAAATCCAAAAGCTCTTAAAAACTCGCTATTTAAAAACTATTGTTTAAACTGACAATTACTTTTCAATTAGCTGCCGCCAAAGACATGTCATGTATATAGGTAGTCAAGTAACCAGCTTGGTAGCTAGTCAGATAACTGACTCCATGAGAATTTAGATGTGTTGACAATGTATGAAACATGTTTTTATACTCTCTTTGTAGGTCACGTTCTTGCACTATTTATTAATTATGTAACCAGGGGTGACCCATAATTACTAATTTGGTGCAGTTATCCATGTATGCTTGTATGTTTGTGTGTGGTTTAAAAACTTGTTTTTCATTTATAATTATCGAACCTTAATCTTTCCAATACAATAAACATTTGAGTGATTGTCATAAGTTTCGAAAATCCTTTATATTAAAGTGAAATGATTAATAACCATACTAAAGACATTTTTTCTTTTTACAGCCAAATTCCCAACTAACATTTATTAATCTTATCATCAAAGTTCTCAGTCTTTATAAACCAAGTGCGCTAATACAGATGTAAAAGATTAAAGATAAAATAAAAATATGTATACATACATATGTATAACAAAAAAACCACATAACGAGCTATTCTGTTTAAACAGCAAAAGAACAAAACAAAAAAGATTTTACTGATTTAATGTTACTACCACATACAAATATTAGGCCTAATTTCTTCATCCGTAATCACAAGGAATCAAAATTTCATTAGCTTCAGCATTATTATCTACAACATCTCCTTTATGCTTGATTTTCGGCAGAAACCTTGAAATACACAAAGAAACATGTACAGCTATGGACAGAGAAATAGCGCATCAATGTTCTATAAAGTGCCAAATGGAAGGAATTTTATGCTATCCTTTTGCTCCACTCTGCTTTTCGAAAAATGAGTTGGAAATGTCTTGTTAACTTTTGCGCATTCTTTAGTTTTGTCATATTTTGTTAAAAGTTAAGTTTTTTGTTTTGTTTGGATAATGAAATAGAAATTTTGATTTGAAGTAAAAATAGTTGATGAAGGTTATTTGGGAAATACACCAAAAGAATTAATAATTATGGGTCACCAGTTAATAACATGAACGTGACCTATAAAGAGAGTCTCATAGTCAACACATGGAAATTTATTTATATGACTAGCTACCAAAATGGTTAATTGACTACCTATAGAACTAAATATTTAGACATGTCTTTGGCGGCAGCTAATTAAAAAGTAATTGTCAGTTTAAACAATAGTTTTTAAATAGCGAGTTTTTAAGAGGTTTTGGATTTGTTAAAAAAAACACATCGAATTTAGCGAAATGTATTAAAACAAACAAAAATAGTTGAATAATTGGATGGTTTATAATATCATTAAATGTGTTAAATCGTGAGGATAAGTCAATAGTTAAAAAAGTAAGCTAGATCCTTTTAAGTCATCGAGAACAATAATGACTGATAATGAGGAATTTGGTTTAAACATTTCCGCTATTGTTTTACGAAAACGCCCCAATGAAAATCAACTTTATGGTCGTGTAAGTAGAAAAAAAAAATATTTCTGTCAAAAAATAATATAAAGGTGGGATTGCCTTTTGCACAATACACGAACTGAGGTTCGGTTGCCATCCGTTATCGTCCCATAAATATTTATTGTGTCTTGTCCTAAATAAACGATGTTGTTTTTAATAAATAAACGAGTTCAAAAATATTTCGTTTAGTGGTGACGTCTTTTTCGGCAAATATTTGCCAAGTCTGGCCGTACCTTTACACTACTGAAACAGTACAGTGTGCTATTTCTCTGTCCATAAATGTATACATATATCGTTTTTTTACAGGCTTTGAAATATAACACCATTTGAGATATATGTAATTAGATGATTATGTGTTTGTTTGTATGTAACAAATATATTTGGAATGTACATATTTATATAGCAAATAAATCCTCTAACTAATACGTTAACAAACAAAAACATTTTCACATACTCACTTAATATGTGTTTGAGCGGCGTGTGTGTGTTTTGTTAAAATAAAGAAAAACATAAATTCAACACAAAAATGTATCACAAAAATGTTACAACATGTCATCTTTGTAATTCTCATCTTCATTACCGCCACCACCACCCTCATCATCATCATTATTATCGTTACCATAGCTGCCAGATTTAACGATTTATCGTCATTTTGACGATTTTTTGTTTTAAAAATAGAAGAACATGACATATTTCAAAAATAAAACTAAGTAGTGTTTTCTTAGTAATTGACAATTATTAAGTTTAAGTATAATAATTCCAAATAATAGTAGAAATCACTTATTTATCTGTAAACATAAAAAGCAATTTTAAATGCTGAATTCCATGAACTACAATTGTTCAAATTTTAAAAGAAACGTATTCCGATTATTCAGCCAAATAAATTTAAATGCGGATTTTTTTGAAAATAAACACCTGTATATGATGGATGAATTGAATTCTTTATTCAAGATCTTATTTAAAACTTAATAAACTAAATTGTTTAACCTGAATGAATAAAATATGCTAAATTCAGATATTTCTTTATAAAATACTACAAGTCTTGTCTCACACTCTTCAGTTTTAGCTGACCAGTTTTTGTTTAATTCTCTTTTGAACTTGACATTTCATTTACACACGTCAATTCAATTTTCGTACTTTTTAATGTAAATCGACATGCATAAAAAAAAAACAAAAGGAAATAAGAAAATTGACTAGTACCGTCAAGTTTGTACCCAGTTTGTTCTCTTTTTCCTTCTCATTCAAAAATACTTGCCTTGACGAGTCAGAATTTAATAAAGTGTGAAAGCGGACTAAGATATTCAGATCTATTCGGGTATATGCGCTTCACTTCTTCGTCGTCGAACGTTCACTTTCGATATTTCGTCTTCGACACATTCTAAAATACGAATGAAGAATTATCGTTTGCAGTAATCGATTTTTTGTAATCTCTTATGAAAAACACAAACATTGAAAACAGCTGTCTAATTAATACACAGAAAAATTTAAAAACAAAAATATAATTTAAAAATGAAAATTGAGATGGATTCGATTGCATTTTTAATTAATGCACAACAAGAAAATCTTAGAGGAATAATTAAAAATTTAAGAAATAACACGCCGGATATATTTAAAATGAATGATGCCAGGTATGTACATATGTATGTTTATTACAAATTTAAAATCATCTCTTCTAATACCAAGAGAAGTTTTAGGAAAAATTTTAGAATCAACAAAGAGGCATTTAAATATATTTTATCTGAATTGGAAGACAAAATCAAACAGCAATCACGGCTTGAATGCTTAAGGCCTGTTGACAAGCTGGCAGCAGCTCTTCGTTTCTTCGCTGAAGGAAATTACCAACATGGAGTTGGTAAGGATTGGCATCTTAATATTTCTCAGTCAACTTTTTCAAAACTTCTGTCTGAAGTATTAGTTGCAATCGAAGAGAAATTATGCCATAAATGGATAAGTATCAAAATGGATGAACAGACAAAAGAAGCCCGAATGTACTTTTTTCGAAAACGTTGATACCAGGCGTAACCATGCCTATTGAAGACCATGGCTCTGAACTATTGCGGTGATGTTTGTTTTTTAGATCTGGACAAAGAAACAGACTTAACTTTCATTGTATGCTTTTGATACATGTACATACATATATTTACTTACATTTGAAGCATACGCTTGTTATTTATTTTTCAGTTATGTAGGTATTTTATTTTTACGCGCTAAATCAAGCGTCGAACGAAAATTATGTAGATGTGTGGTGAACAAGTATTTTAGAATGCATACAAAGTGAACAAAAACATATGCTTTGTGTTTGCACATCTTTTGTTTTCTGGTACTCACATCGCTAACGTATTTTAGAATAACAAAAAGTGAATGAAACGCGTATTTGTGGTGAAAGTGACTTCCCGAATAGACCTGATTATAAAAATGTCACACAAGTTGTGTTTAACATTATATTTTTCGTGATTACTTATTTAAAAAGTTAAAATTTATGTATTTAGATATGTATTGCAGAAAAAGAAGATATAAACTTCAATTTTTATGTTTTCGTTTAAATAAAAATTTCAAAATACTATTAGAAATAGTGACTTTTTATTTTTCCGATTTTTTTTGACGAATTTTAAAATCTGAAATGACGATTTTTTTTCTTTTTTATCAGGATTTTGACAATTTTTTCCGAAATTCATCTGGCAGCCCTGATCGTTACCCATATTATTTGTAGTCATCAATCATATTTGTCTTCGTTAACTTACGTGCAGTAAGTTTTTTCTCCCTGTTTTCTCATTTTTAGGCATCGCATTCATACAAATGTATGTAGGTGTATTCATGCATGTCCCAGATGTTTTACAAGCAGTCAATGTATTCTTTATAGACAGTTATTTTCATCATTTGGCGGACTCTAATTTAAAGTTTTGGAAAAAAAAAATAATAAAAAGGTTACGTCTCAATTCATGTTTGTTTTTACATTTTCATAATAAACAAGCAAGACAGTAAGTTGGCTAAGACCGACCATTAAGGGTATCTACACTGAACATATGAAGTTGTATATGAAGTTTTGTCCTATTATGGGCTTGTTATGTTAAAAATGCGATAATCGTAACAAATGACGTTTCTTCTGAACACGGTTTTTTGTCTTTACTAACTTATATACATATCATTTTGAAGGTTACATATCTGTCATTTATTCTCAACAGCAAAGTTTTTTTTTTTTTTGCTTAGAATATAACGAAATCCGGAACAGTTTCTTTTATTTCTTTAATTTGTAAAAAAGTGACGAAATGTTCGGTAAGCGAAAGTGTACATTGAATCGTAAATGCTTTGAATCAAGTTCAACATGCGGGAGATGGTTGGTGGGTTTCAGAAGTCGTAATGTTGACACAGAATGCAAGCCTGGCCAGCCCAAAAAGTTAAAAGATCAAGAATTGAAGAAATAACTCCATGAAAATTGTTGCCAAACTCAACAAGAGCTACCAAAATCATTGGGCGCTATTCCAGTAGCAATTTCATAATGTTTGCGTGCAACAATATTTATCCGAGAGACCTTGAAAGACTCTGAAATGCTGCTTGAACGATTTAAATGGAAATCGGTTTTCATTACCTAAGATGAAAGATTGAACCATTACGATAAGACAGAGCGGGAGAGTGTATACGAGTCCCCGCTGAGGTATTAAGGTATTTGGTGGGATCAAAAGGTCCTATCTATTTAGAGCTGGTCAGACCATTACAGGGAATCTGTACCGAATGCACCTCGTTTGAAGCGAGTATTTGCTGCCCAGAATATGAAACAAGACATGACAACTCCCTGCTATATGTTGCAACACCTGTTAAGAACCATTTAGTAAGAAATGGTTGGGGAGTTTTGCGCCCTCCGCCTTATAGTTGAGACCTTGGCTAATTCTCTGAAAAAATTTATATAACAAAGCCAAATATTCATGGCTCTAAGGTAATGCTCTAAATTTGGTGGAACCAAAAGGATTCTATCTATTTGGAGCTAAAACTCATGTAAACTATGAAAATTATAAATCTATCGGTTAGGATTAGCGTTGAAATTAAAAAAAAAAAAATAAGCTTCCTGCATTTAAAAGGATTATTGCGTTTACTTTGGCATCGCAAAGTGGGGTAGAATCTGGAAATACATTGGCATTTCTAAATTGCTGGTATGATGAAGATAAAATCTTACATGGACATAGCCCAAGTTTAAGTTTTGAAGAGGAATTTCACAATTTTGTTAGTTGTGCAACTTTTACCCTGTTTAGTTTTAATCTAAATGTTTTTTGAAATATACAAAGAGTATTTTTTTAGTTCACTAATTTAATGAAACCACATGTATATTGGTTTGTTGTCAAAAATTGAATATTTTTTCTGGAGAGTAATAATTACAATATGTTTTCCCATCGAAAACGTATCTTGACAGGTAAACAGTTAGGTTATTTGTACGGAAACATATGATATGTGAGAGTTTATGGATCAATGTATTGGTTTAACATTAATTTTATGGTCTTTGGGTCAGTTATTAAACAGTCTCATTGTAATCTATGCCGGCTCAAATGACTTCCATCTAAGATACTAATGGCTAAATTCACATTCTTTAGTTAGCTAATGGCAATGGCCTAACTAATGATTCTTTATTTGCAATGCTTAGTTTGCCATGAGAATACCAAGTAATAGTTAGTATTTTAGTTTACCAATGGTTAACTAATGATCGAGAATTCGGCCATAAGAGAGTTAGAAACAGTCTGGTGCCAAAACTGCTGGAACAGATATACATACATATATATTTGTATGTTTAAAAGTGTGGTGTGTTAACAGTGTTTGTGAAAAAAAATGAATGTTTATATATAAGTAAATGCAAATAACCCATTAAACATGTTAACAAGCGTTTTGTAAATTAAGATTGCAGCAAGCTTGCATAAATAAGAGTTTTGCGAATGTCGTTGACAATTTCTATGCTAATGCAAGTGTTTCATAAATTTAAGCAAAACGTGTCATTATCGCTGTTAAAAATTGTGCTAATAAGTTGTGTTAATAAATAGTGTAATGAATAGTGTTAAATTGTTGTTAAAGTTTTTAAATTAAGTGTGTTTGATACTTTCTAGAAAATTTGTTACGAAAGCATGGCAGAAGATCATGACTACTGACAACGTTGCTGAGAGCCTTTCCTGGCAAAGAACTGGAGATAAGAAGTGCATTAGGGCCTTCACTGTCACCACTGCCATTCGTCGTAAGTGAAATACGTTTAATAGGTTTCAGTTACATTTTTATATTCATATTTGAATTCTATTGCAGAAACTTTTGCTTAAAATGGAGGCAAGGAAGAGGACTTTGTGTTTGCCTCTAAGTCATATTTCTAGTACGAAAAGTAAACTAAAATAATGATTTTTTAAATGAAACAACAATAAAGTTCCTATTTTTATATTTTAATTTAATATTTTTCTATTAATAAAAAAAATTAATATTAAAAATCATTTTTAATAAAATAAAAAAAATTAATATTAAAAATCTTTTTAATATTATTTTTTTTTTATTAATATACTCTTACTAATTTCATTAAAAATACGTGTTTTTTAAGCATTTAGAAAACGTGTAATTAAATTACTTGAAAAACATGTTTTGCAATCGTTTTTTTAACGCTTATAAATTTGGGTGCTTTTCGATTATAAAACCCTTGCTTTGATGTCTTTTGTAAATGTCACAGCAGCGTTTTATAAGTGTTTTGCTTTTTGCTTCCAATGGAAACCTTATGTTAAACATTTTACTTAAGAACTTGGTTTCAATTATTGGTTCGAAAGTTATCAAGGCAATTAGGAAGTATTCTCTTGATTATTAAGAAGTTATTTCAAAAACTTATCGAACTTTTTTGTAGGCTTATCGACGATCAATATTATTTTCTATGCCACTGTAACAAATTTTGTTTTTGTTTTTCCGTTCCATAAATGGTTTTTAATACAAACCTAAAATGTCTCATTATCTGCTTAAAATATTTACTTTACTTCTCGCATTTCTTTTTCGTTTTAGTTTTCCTCTTCTTTTTTCTGTGGTAAATATATAAATCTATTGTAAATCTCTGGATATATTTCAATAATGTGGTTTAACTTTGAAATGCTATAAATGTATTGGGTGGTTTTAAATTGTTAAAATTAAATTGAAAATTAAAATAGGGTTTATTTTAGGGAATTGCTAAAATATTTATGTAGATGTTTTGGTATAATGATTAAATAATTTAACTTTTCAATTTAGCAAAGTGCTTCAGGAAGCTACATTATACCCCGTAGTCCGAGGAAGGTAGCTTTACTGAGAAAACAGAATGTTAAAAATAGTTTACATCATCTACAATGGGAAAATTAGGGAAGTTTGCTTTGGAACAAAGATAAATTTGTTAAATTCTGAAACGAAATAAAGTATGTATTGCAAAAAAAAAAAAAAAAAAAAAAAAATGGAAGCATGGATGAAGCTTGTTAGTGTTATATATAGATGACAAAATGAAATCTGTTCTTAAGTGGATATATTGTAAAATCAAGTTCTAATCTATGCCAGAGACGAATAGTCGTACCTATGAGAAATCATGCTGTCTAAACTAACTAAAGGTACGGTCACACTTGGCAAATATTTGCCGACAAATATGTAACCACTAAATAACATATACTTGAACTCGTTTATTTATTTCAAAAAACCTATTCTTATTTAGACCAAATAACATCAAACTATATGCTTTTAGTTCTTTGATATTTCTTTTATTTCGGCTCGAGTTCATTAAATTTAATTTTCATTAAATTATTTTTTACTGAAGGTAGGAATTGTTACATGAAAATTATTATTAAAATTCATTGATAATTTTTCTTGGCTTGGGATTCGAATCTGGGTTGTTGGTTGAATTTACATATCTTTCGAGAAACACCACTTTCTCTCAGCAGAATTCTTTTACGTTCTCACCCTCTGCATCACTGCGGTGCCCGCTAGCCTACAGTCAAACATAAATCCTTTAACCAGTGGTTCGAAATTTGCTGTAATTATCATTTTTTCCCTTTTATTTATATGTTGCCTCCTTTTTCTTCAGTTTTTTCGTATTCATGTCAAGACTTCGTCTCGAAAACCTGAATACATTTTTATTATGTTTGTTGTCTACTTTCGTCGACATTGTGTACCACTTAAAGTACAACTACAAACATTAGCTTGTGCATTAGCTTGGTTTTAATTTGATACAGTTTGCTCTTGCAAAACTCTTGCAAGAGTAAACAACGTCTAACAAATTGGTGCTAAAGCAAGTAGTTACTTTTTTTTGAGTAAATATTTGCCAAATGAAGTAAAACAAACATCATAATGTAGTGGCCGTTACTATCCCCTATGAAACGGTTACTAAAAATAACAAGTTAGAGTGTAATATTTGGCTGTGCCGAATTTTAAATACCCTCCACCTAAACGTAATAAGAAATACAAAAACTACACTGGTTATAGGACTAGAATATTCTGTGTTTTCTATTCAGTCTTAGTGCAAATTTTATTAGCATTTTATATATTGTTTGAAAAATAATTTTACGACCAAAATAATTCATTTCACATGTTTTTAAATTTTATCTAATTTGACCATATATATTAACTGAATTTTAGAAATGGACTTTATATGGGGTCTATGGTCAAACATGGACCGAATGAAAAAAATTTCGTTTTGCGATTACTTGTTGCATGAAACTTATTTTTGTTGAATTTTGTATTGATATTCCAATTTTAAAATCATTTATTTATCATTAAGCCATATTTCGAGAGCGCCAATACAAATTATTGGCGCTATGAGAAATCATGCACCTATTTTTACTATTTTCCTCACACTTTCTTCTTTTATCATATATACAAAATTTCATGGGAATATCTGCAATATATTTAAAAATATAGCAAGAAAAATGTTTAAAAATATCAATTGTGATTGATAACTCTTGTTTTACTATACCGATTTTGATGATTTTCAATAACAAACTGCTTAGGAGAACTATAAGCGGTTTTTGTAAACGCTGTTGATTTCCGTTGTGTCCTTTGGACGTGAGAGGGTTTTACACAGACAGACAGACAAACTGACGGACACGGCTCAATCGACGTAGATTTTCGTAAGGACCAAGAATATACTCGTATATACATATGTACTTTGTTGGGTCTTAGGTGAGTATTTCTCAGTGTAACACACGGAATGACAAACTTATATATACCCTCATTCACCACTTATGGTGGTGGAGGGTATAAAAACGATATGTTTATATCTTTAGGATACGCGTTCCATACCAGACGGCATATCTTTTAAACGCGGTTGTCTTTATTAACTTATATATCATTTTCAAGGCTACATATCTGTCATATATTCTCTCTTAGTTATTAGTTATATTTGAAAATGTCGAATTTTGTGCCACAAAGCATCATATGCTGGACTACGATTTGTGCATGTTCGAAATGCTGCTTAAACTTTATAAAGGGATATATTTTATGTACTGAATCATTACTGGTGATGAAAATTGATCCGTTACGATAACCCGAAGCTTAAGAGATCGTACATGATGAAGGAACCAAAGGGATCGTACCTATTTTTTAGCAGCTAAAATCTGGCCAGACTACTACAGGGAGCTTGACGGAATGTAAATGATTCGCTTCAAGCAAGTTTAATATAGATGTTAAAAACTATTTAGACAGAAGTGTTTGGGAAGTTTTTCTTCACCCGCCTCATATTCCAGAACTTGGCCCGTCCGATTGCTCTCTCTCTCTCTTTCTCTCTTCAAAGCTCGTTATCCGATATTGGCTTGATTTGTTCTTGGCCTCAAAAGAAGAGCAGTTCTTCCATACGTTGCTATAAAGCTGAGAAAAGTTCATAGCTAACAATGCCAATACACTGGTGTATATTCCTATAAACGCAGTTACTTTCTCAATTTCTTTATGTTATATTTTTGCTAATTTGAGAGATCGAACTGGGAAGCAAATTAACTGTAATTTTTTTTTGGAGTAAAAATCATGCTTTAGTTGTTTTTATCAATTAATATTATTACGTTATTACATCTTAAATCCGTGAAATATTTCTATATACGTGGACGTGGAAAATAGCTTTAGAATTTATAAGAAACATAATATTTACTATTTTTTTTGTTTTTACACAATTAGGTAAGTTTTTTGATAATAAGACTGGGTTTTTGATCAGAAAAAATTTCATATAAAGTTTTTTTTTCATGAGCCGGCGGTTTCCAATAGGGAAGTTGCGCTAAAAATTGGGCGTTCGGAAGGAGTTGTGCGCAGTTTTTTGGAACAAGGAAAAAATATGGGCTAAGAAAACCTAAGAAATAAAACATTAAGCTGACAAAACGGCAAATAAACACGATAAAACAAGAGACCACCCTTCATTAATTAAATGCTACACAAATTAAGAATAAATTGGACCTGCCCGCTACTTCTAAACATATTACACAGCTCTTGCGAACAGATGGTAACATAAAATGAAAGAAATTCAAATGTAAACCAATGTTAAAACAGCAGCATAAAGAAATTCTTTTAAAATTAGCTCACAAGTATATGATATGGACAGATGAGTGGAAAAAAGTAATATTCTCAGATGAGAAAGAATTCAATCTGGACGATCCTGATTCGTATTCTTGTTATTCGAATGATTTGAGATCAAATGAAGTTCGAATGTCTAAACGCAATTTCGGTGGAGGAACGTAATAGTTTGGGCAGCTTTTTATGCTTCTGGAAAAGCTAAGATTTGTTTCGTTCCCTTAAAAATTGCAATTTATACTGAACTGCCCTCCTCATATTTATGAACAAAGAAATGGATGAAGAGTGCATATTTCTGCAGAATACGCCGCAATACATGTTTCCAACCAGTCGAAATCTTGGTTTAAACCCGATGCATAAAGTTTGTATCCCCACAAACAATTACTGAATTGAAACTTAAAATCAAGCAAGTCTGGGAAGAAATTTGATCCATTAAAGAAATTCATAGAATTAATACCGGACCATATTTTTGAAGTAATTCAAAATAATGGATCATCAACACATTATTATAAATTATAAACAGACCTTTATAGAAAAAAGCAGCTTAAAATTATATTAAGTATCAAAATTTAAAAAAAAAATATGGAACTAAATGTATAAATGATGTTTTTATTTAATATAATTTGAATAAAGTCAATAAAGTTTGGAATTAAAGAGTCTTGTTTTGACATTTGTAGTTTACATTAGATTTTAAAAAGCTTTCTTCTTTAAATCGATGTGCGTTTATACTTGAAAAATAAAATAAAAGCTAAACATTTGCTGAAAATATCTCTCATTTTTTTTAGTTTTTTATTAGTTAATACATTCACTTGTGATTTGTGTTGAATTGAAACTGTAAGATAAAAAAAAATTCCAAAAATATATATTTTCCTAACCAGTGTCCAGCAACCAGTTTCTATTACACAAAGGAAATTTTAATGCATAAATTAATATGTAAACGTGTTTGGAGTAAACAAAAGTGAATGAATAAATGAATGACTTAATATATTTCCAGTTCATGACTAAAGAAATATTTCAAATATTTGAGGTTGAGAAACTATAGATAGTTTTACCTATTACTGATTTGTATGCAGTGCATTAAATCATTTCTTAATGCCTGTGATTACACCAGAAAATAATGCAAAATAAAAAAATAAATTGATTTTATAATTAAAAACTGGAATTTATAAAATACTAAACAAGTAAACACCTACAATTCAAATGGCAAAAAACAACTGATAGAAATTATATAAATTGTAGTGAATAAAAATACGTTTCGTATTCTTTTTATAAATGAACATATTTTCTTTTGTAAACTTGTTTACATTTATAAGTTAATTGTTAAAGTTTTCTAACACTTGAGAAAAGTTTTTTAAAACGAAATTTTGTTTTTATTACAAAAAAAAACCAACCAGCAGTAGACAGTTTCTATTTTGGTTGGTTTAATTTTTTTCCTACATGACCATTTATCTACTTCTGTCATTCTTCAAAGTATAAATGTGTTACATAAATTTTGGTAAGAATCCCAAAGAAATGCACAGATATAAACACAGTGGGAAGCAAAACTGTCCGGATGTTTGGCATTAAAGAAGAAAGGTAATCAAAATATCAAGCTTTTATTGTTCTGTTTGTGCATTTTAGTTTGACCTTTAAAGTTTATTAATTATTCATGCCGTCAAATTGCTAAAAAAATTAAATTTAAGTAAATCCACGGTAAATGATATAAAAAACGGCGTAATGTAGCTTGCAATAATAACCAAGGTGATCGACCAAGACTGCGTTTTGATGATGATGCCCGGCAGAAGGAACGTTTGCTACATAATAAGGACATCAAGACCGGTTCCTGGACGTTTAGACGCGCATTAAATAGAATTAGTTTAGTAGCCAGTGTGAAAAAGAAAAAGCCAGCACTTTTCGATAGAAATGTGAAAAATGCCTGCATTTCTGTAAAACTCACAAAAATTCGACAGTAAATAACTGGAAACCCGGTTATTTGCAGCAACGAAATGAAAGATTGGCATAGGCCGCACGAGCGCATCCAAAGAGACAGTTTTGCTTCCCACTGTATATAAAAAATAAAGTAAATTCAAGTCAAGTCAAGCAAACTTTTTATAATTGTTGTTTCAAGTTAGAAAAATATCATCAAGTTTACAAGATAAACCTTTTGCTATACTAATATTTACTATATATGTACATGCAGATAAAGATTTGCTGCAAAAGTTCCACAAGGCTTAAAAGAAGAAGAAATCAGTTTTATAAAAACATAAGAATAAATACACTAAATTGTGTCTGATAATGACACAAAAAAAAATCCCATTTAAAATTGTTTCTTGATTGAGTTTGTGGAGATGAAAATTTGATTCAATTTAAAAAAAGGGATTGCAGAATAAATTAGTAAAATAAAATAAGGGAAGATAGAAAATTCAGAGAACATATGATTTTGGTTTAGAGAAAATATTACGTAAGCGTATGATTAATATTTATTTTATTATTAACACAATAATTGAAATTACTCATACGCTTACCTGATCCTTTTGAAATTTAAAAAGAAAAATTCGATTTAAAACTTCTTAAATGCAACTTTCACAAATTTTTTTTAAACAACTAGTTCTAGAATGATTGTAATAGCAACGAAACACTTCCGATATTAGTGGGTGTATAACTTAAAAACAAGGGATTAACAGATGACGCATCTTTTGAATGTGGCTTTTGTCGTTAGTAAATTATATGTCATTTTGAAGGTTACATAAATGTCATTTATTCGCACTTTGTTATTGAACATTATACTGTAAACAACACAGCTTGAAAATTACGAATATTCTGTACCATCAAACAGTCATATGTGGCAAGTTTGGCTTTACCTCTTTAATTAAAAGAAAGTGTTTAAGCGCTTTGATTGTTCACCGAATGGTGAATGTGTTCCATGGGTTGCAATATGCGGAAGATGTGGGAATGTTGACACGAAACACAAAGATCACCCATGTCAGCCATAACAGTTTTAAAACCAAGAATTGTTGCCAATACTCCACGAAGATTGTTGTCAATTTCAACAAGAGCTTGCCCAATCATTAGAAGCTACTCAATCAGTAATTTCGAAATATTTTCCAACTGCTGGATTAATTCAAAAGCAGGAAAATTGTGAATTATATGCATTGAAGTCGACAAACCTTGAGAGACGATTTTGCATGTCCGAAATGCGTCTTAAGCGTTAAAAATTAAATAAGTTTTGTACCGAATCGTTACTAGCTGGTGAAATCTGGCCAGACCATCAACCAGGCAATCTATACTAAATGTAAGAGAATCGTTTGAAGCGAGCATTGGCGAAAAACTTGCAAAATGGACATGAAAACGTAATATCTCACTTCATTCGACTTATAGTCAAGGTATTGACCCGTCCAATACGCTTCACTGCAGAACAGGGTATTCGCAAATGGCTTGAAATTGGCAGAATATGCGTAAAGACCGTGTTTTTGATCTGCAACACTTCAGATCAGTCGCTGATCTCTTGATTTTTCTCTGGCATTAAATAATTTTAAATGTTATAAAATAATAGCATAATTTATATCTAATGTTAATTTTTATATTCTTTTTTTTTTCTTTTCTTTTTAGGTAAGTCTTAATATTCTCTAAATATTCCAACATGTTTACAGAATCTGGGTAAGAAAATGTAAACTCTATTAATGTAATTAAAATTAAAATCTATTAAAAATCAAATCAATTGAAACAAGGAGGCGTGTTAAATATCTTTTTGGCAACAAATGCGTTCAAGTTTAATGTGGGTTCCTGCCCCTACCTCAAGGCGCAGTCAAGCGCAGTTTGAACTCGGCTCACCACCGCATTGTATGTCCACCAAGAATATACTAATGTATGCTCTTTGCAAGACATATTTTGGACTATCTGTCCATAGCTTAGTCAATTAGCATGACCCAAGACTATTATTAAAAAAACAGCAATTGCAATATCGCACTGACCTACCACTACTGCCAAGGACAGAGATTAGAATTTACTGCGGTTGCCATAGGCCGCATACCTAACCTCTTCCAAAGCACAATTGCCAAGAAAAAGCCAAGTGTCACCACTACTTTCAATGACTCTGTTGTTGTTCAGCAACAGCACCTAGTCCAAAGTTGGTTGCTCAAACCAACATCAGTCTTTTAACAAACTGCCATTCTTCCCGCATTTGGGTTTGGTACTAGATAAATACTCTATTCTGTTTTAAGTTTCATTGGATGTTGAAATCAATGAGACTCTATTCAATTTCGGAGCCGTACAAGCTCTTGGCACCGGTATCGCCACATCTCTCCCCATGATTGAAACAGCGTCAAGGTAATGGAATTACACCAGTAAATATTTCTCCTGGGGGTAGTTTTACATTTTTAAATTAAAGGTTTTAAATTTAAGTTAAATTTGTTGTGTTTAATTTTTCACAGACACTCCCCTTAAAAGCTGTAAAACATTTTCACATTCAATAAAAATATTCAAAAATAAAACGGGCAGCACTTTATAGAAATTTGTTATTTAGGGGTGGCATTTAGAAAAACCAATTAATTTGATTTATAACAAGTAGCAGTACCACCCGTAAAACACCCAGCACTTACCACATCATTTAGGGAATGTTTTAACATTTTTAAGCCGCTAGTAAATATAAATACTACAATAAAGTTTAAAATACACAAAGCAAATACTTGGAACAGGCATATTATTACTGATTTTTACAAGAGGAATCACATTTGAATTGTTTCGCCTTCTACTATAGTTCTTATCTTTTCCTTGTACTTTTTATGAGGATTATAGGCATATTAGAAGATAACAATTTTCCAATTCAGCTAATTTATAAATTAATAGGACAAATAAACAAAAATTACCCGATTTCAGCAACTATTAACAGATGGGAACCTTTTGGTTCCATCATATACAGATCATTAGCCGCATGGATATTTGGCTTTGGTTCGATTTGTCTGGCTGGCCGGTCTTTACATACCATCACTTACTCTTCGCGTTATCGTAATTCAACAATTTTCATTCACAAGTAAAGTTTCACTTTAAAAATTATTTCTGTTTCCGCTTCGCCACTTCTGACACTTTGCACAAATCATCTCTGGTTCATTGAAACCAATAGAACACATTTACCATAAGCCTTGGTGTGATCCAGCAGACCATATTAAGCAGACTTCCAGCATATGACGCTTTGTTGTTCGAGATTTTCAAAGCAAAAAATTCTTCTTGGTTTACACTATACGAGTCATGTTTAATAACGAAGTGAGAATAAATGCCAGATATGTAGCCTTCAAAATGACATATAAATTAGCTTTGATTAAGCAGGCGGCCGTAACAATGGACAGCTAACTTAGATTCATTTAGCTGGTCGTTTTGTGTTGCCTGAAAAGATGTGAATGTTGAAGAGAGATGGGTAGATGTGCATACAGATATGAAATATGGAAACAAGAGAGAAATGAAGATTCCAGGTCTATAGAATTACAAAGAAAAGTCAATTTAACAAAGTGCTTCCACCAAAAGGGTTTAGGTAACCACATGCTACATTCCACTTTTAACTTCGTATCTGATATTTAAATGTACTATTAAAGGATCGTGGTCCTAAACATATATTACGTGAAACATCCTTTGCTGGACATTGACACAGAAGATGAGAGACGGTTTCTTTCTTTCTCTTCTTCGTTATTACAGTTTCAACAGCCTTCTTGCGTGCTTGGCGAATTTACAGCGTCCATAAAGTTAGAAATCGCTGCAATACGACCTACGTTCCTTAGTTAGTCTAGCCCATATCAATCTCGTAATTGCACATTAGCGTCTGGTATAAGCAAGCCTGTTGTAAATGTTACTGATTTGCTGCTTGCATGCTGATAGGGGAATGCTACATAGATGGCATATGTCTCCATCAGGTAGTATGGCACCTTTCTTTGCCATATCATCAGAGCATTCAAAAGTGGCACATTGTGTGTTTATGTCCACGCACCCATATCAGTGCTACTGAAGAATATTTTGCCATTATATCAAAGGATGTCCGGTATTCTTGGACCAAGATTGATGTATTAAATACACATGTCAGAGACTTTATTGCAGTTTGACTATCAATATATATATACGTATATCCCTTCCCGATATTCTTTTATATCTGAACCATTTAGCTGCTATTTATATAGCAGACGCTTCAGACTGTAGACAACTGCAAGCAATTGGAATCCTGGAAGACATCTTAATCCCAAATTCTTAGATGCAGACATCGCCGGCAATTCTCCCCCTCTTTTTTGGAGACGTCCGTACATGTGGAGAGACTCGTAGTGTCTAGGTGCAGACTGTGCATTGATTCCGTATTATTCGGAATAAGCCAATTCTTAATGTATTCGAGAAGACCTTGTACATTTCTAAATGATATTTGCACGTCCGTAATATCCATTCGTCCATGCGCCTATTACGCTTAGTCGGCAGTGTTTAGAGCCAGTGTTAGAGGCAGTATTTAGAGCTAGTTTCTTGTCTATGTGGTCAACTGGAATCAGAGAACAGAAAGATACCATTCACATTTGCTAACCATTCGCAAATTCATTGCTTTTGCATTGCTTTTACTCGACAATAATAAAAATGTGCATTGCTGTTTGTTTACTCATTCCTTATTACTATTTGCTATTTTGCATTCCCTTTTTGTTATGCCATTATACATCAAGCAACGAAATAATTCAATGCCACATGAAAAAACTAAAAACTAAAACACCATTCGTCCAGTATTCGTTGCTTTCAGTGAATGAAAACATAAAGAAAGAGCAAAAACAATACAAAACCTAATGAGAAAATAAATATTTTTTGGTTGTTGCTTTATGTGCGATTTGTTGACAGTAAACTAGTAAAGTTTGATATTTTTTGTTGGTATGTACAACTTATCGTTAACCATTCGTACCAATCGTTAATTATTCATTGCTTTTGGGAGTACACGTTTACATTTGTACAAGACATGCAATGCAAGCATCATTATTCGTTACACTCCGTTTTGTGAATAATGATATGTATTGCTTTACGGAAGTGAGGTTCGTTTTTTGTGATTGTATTCAAAATCTAAAATTAACCAATCAATCCGTTCTCCGACTGGAATCTAGTTAAGTATTGTAATTTAGTCACAGTAGTAGCCCTGTGGCTTCTGTTATCAGGACCGCAGCTCTCCTTAATTTCTTCTTAAAGAGTAAGCAATTTAAAGGTCTTGTCAAGTCCTTTCCACCAGACAGAGGCGCCGTAAAATAGTATCGGTTTTATGATCACCAAAAGTATGTTCACCTCATGTCTATGGCCTTTATACAAACATACAGATAAATAGTCATATGAATTACTAAAGAAAAAAACCGCATTCAATAGATACGCCATCTGCTATGAATCCCGAATTTTTCACTTATACACACAATATTTTTTGTGTGTTTTTTTTGAACGCTTTTTTGTTACATAAATATTTAAACATTTGTCTGACCAAATTTATTGGTTAAATGAGTTTAAAAATACATATGAATACTAAACCTTGTTTTGAACTAAAATATTCAAAATCTAACAAGTAAATAAAACTCAATCTGAAATTTATGTTTTAGCAGTTTTTACTTTTAAATGTATATTTATAAGTTTTATACTATAATCTGCATATCCAAACTATAACTCCTTGAATTTCTGTTGACTCAAATATTTTTAGCATTTTAATGATTTAAGAGTCAGAAAACTGTGTCCTTTCAGGCACATGCAACACAATCTACACAAACAAGGTGTAAAATTATTATGAAGCATCAAAATAAAATCCTCCATAATTTAACAAATAAAAGGAACAACAATAACAAACTAAATCCTCTAACATCCTCTAACAAATACATTTCATATAAAATCTAACAGCAACAACTTCTTGCAAAAAAAAAAATAAAATACACTAAAACCCATAAAAACATTATCACGGCATCAGCATTTATTATCGCAAACAAATCAGCAACATCAAGCTACAAAAACACAAGTCAGTAAAGGACTACATACATATATACTCGTACATACATACCGTTGGTCTCATGTAGAAAGGCCCTAAATCGCTATTTTTTCGAAATTTGTTTTTTTTTGCGATTCCAATGCATTTACGCAAATACAACAAATAACGCTCTTATAAGCAGTTGTACAAAAAAATGTTGAATATTACAGTTTCTATTATGTTTTTACCTTCTCCTGTAAAGTTTCAAATATGCGAGTTAGGGCCTTTCTACATGAGACCATCGATACATACATATAAAAAAATTTAAATCCCTAAGACATTAAAGACAACGAACAATACCAACAACAGTTCCCTCTTCGTTAACAGTGAGACTGTTGTTGAGGCTGGTTTTTAACCCACAAATGATAAAATAAACAAACCTACTGCATACCCCTAAAACCTGAATATTTACAGGAGCAGGAGACCTCCCAAAAATTACAGAAAAACAACTACAACAAACTGTTTAAATACATTCAAATACATTTCATAATGTTGAAATGTTTACAAATTCCCCTAGATGCGTTGTGTCATTTGAGATATTTCATACGACAACAAACATTTAAGTGGAACAGGAGCAGAGAATTTACAATAACTGTTTAGTAGAGCACAGTTTATACAAAACATTAGCAATAGTAGTAGTGCTAGTAATTGTTATAGACAGACGCTAAGGTAGTATTGGTGGTTTGTCACTTTAAAAAATAAAAACAGAAACATATCAACAACTCTGCGAACATTAACGCTTCCCTTCGCTTATTTTTAGCCACCATAGTAGAATTTTGTGGAACGGAAACAGCAACAGAAACTATGCATAGATTAACTCCTGCTGCCATTACATTAGACAAACAGGATGTATCAAGGGAAGGTAACCTTAGAAATAGTAATACATCGAGTTTATATAAAATTTGAACATAAATTCATTCAAAAACGCTGAAATGCCGAAAAAAAGTTGAAATTTTAACAAAATGTTTTCAAATAATAAGCATTTATATTTTAGCTTTTTATAGCTTTCTATGGTGTATTAGAAAAGTAGTTTTTTTAAAAGTCTGCATTAAGAGAGACAAATGGCTAACAAGAGACATTTTTAGGAGTTTGTGCTGATTTGAAAATTTGAAATTTAAAAGATTAATTGTAAAATTCAACCTAGTGTGGAAAAACAATTAAAGATTTGTGTTCTAGTACTTTTTTCGGTGCCTATTGTATGTATGTGCTGTTTTAAGACAACGACTATAGGGTGTTTGTTTTAGATGTATAAAACTTTAAGTTTAAAGCCGCTAAACTACGCGAATAAGCCCGAAACGATTGATCACTTAATGGACAATATTCGCCGCATTTTTATCGATATACGGCCACAAATGTTGGAAATAAAATCATCATTAATAAAATCATCTTTGTTTTGTACATCTACAAACCATGATTTTAAAAATAAATTTGCACAATTTGAAAAGTTCTATACATGTAAAAAAAATACCATATATTTGTAGTAGTTTGATTATACCCTATATCAATCAACAAAGTGTGAAATTTATATTGAGTTAGTGGCCAAAAGTATAAGTCACATCAAAGTATACCTATTGACTTTACTTGGCAAATATTTACTCAAAAAAGCGTAAGCACTTGCTTTAGTACAAATTTGTTTGATGTTGTTTACTCTTACAAGAGTTTTGCAAGAGCAAACAGCATCAAATAAAATAAAATAAAACTAAATATTTGTTGTGTCTTGTCCTTAATAAACGAATTTTTTTTTAAATAAATAAGCAAGTTCAAATATATTTTATTTAATGGTTATGTCTTTTTCGGCAAATATTTGAATCACATTCTGGGACGATTTAACGATGTGCATACGTCTGGCTGACTGACTGACTCACGGCCTTGTGCTCAAAGTACAGGTCAAAGTCGAGCTAATTTTTCGGCGATCTGGCCTTAATAATTATAGCTTTCATACAAGTGACACTTCCGAAAATTACTTTGATAACCAACTCCATTTTGATAAAATTTAATTTTTCGTATTTAAGTGATTTTTAGAAATGGCGGTTATAATAAAATAAGGACAGATCCAAACAAAATATCGTTTTATGATTTCTTTTCACATGAAACTTATTCCTGCTTAATTTAATATGGATACTGCTATTCTAAAGCCATTCTTGTAGCACAGTGCCATATTCCGCAAAGAAGTTTCTATGGCGGAAATAACGCGTGCAAAATTTTACGCTTTTATGTACGATATACACTGTCGGTTTCAAATATTTCCGGTTTTTTTTTTCTTATTATTAAAGCATGTATTTAATATTTTCTAACATTTATAAATTATACGAGGGCGGTTCGGAAACTTCTTAGCCTAGAACAGAAAGCGCAGTATAAACAGAAAAAGATTAAGTGTTTGGGAAACTTTCATCTGTGCTATAAACACATGCTAAAGTTCCAAAATTAAAATTCGATCTGACAACTCCTTCATATAAAAGCAGGTGTTCAAAAAAGACGCATACGCGATTTTTTTACAATGGAGAAATTAAAAATTCGTGCTGTCATTAAATATTTAAATAAAAAAGATTTATCATCGCGTTATTTTTAATTCAGTTACTATTTTATCTAACATTTATGTACTTCTTTGCAAAGTCTAACCGCTTTTTTATATTTGCAGCTCGTAGAAGAGGCTTTTTCTTAGCGAACGTTCTTTGTAGTCTTCTTTGGGCTGTTAGAGTCGAAATATTTGATTCTAGTTGCTCCTCTTTGTCTTTGCTAGAATTGCAATATGATCATCGTCTAGCTTCGTGGTCTGCTACTTCAGTTCTTTAGGCTTTCGTTTGATTTTCTTATTTTATACAAAGCAGTTATTTTTCAGACCGCTGATTCCGGTATCTTATACTCAAAGAAAATATTTTTCATTTTATTTTTTCTACAGAAGAAAAATACGCAATTAATTTCACTTCCAAACCGAATTAAGTTCTGTAACATGGCTGATAAAATTAAATTAATTTAAGCTGAAAGCTGTTCGCAAAAAATATTTTCTCTCTCTTAAAAAGAGAGGCGTTAAACTTAAATGACATTAATTTCTTTTTAAAGTTCCGAAGTTTATGAAGCTTTCAAAACAAGAAAAATTCACTGCATAAAATAAGCCGTGAGCAACTGTATATCCAATAGGGGGGGGGGGGGGGTTTAGCATACCATCCCTTTTTTACACAAATCTTTAAATACTCATTTAGATAAAATGCTGATGAGCATAAAGTAGAAATTCTGCAAATTTTCGCTTTTATTATTTTTGTATTTTCACGTATTTTACAAATTGAACAAAAGTTCAATTCTGTTGCACATGCATTGGAAAGCAAAACTGTCCGGATGTTTTGTATTAAAGATGGTGCTATTGGATGAGCTCATGCCAATAGTATTATTTTCCATCAGAAAACCGTTTACAGTCATCTATTTTGAATTTTTTGTTTTTTATTTTACATTTTTTTTTATTTTTTTTGAAGCAATTTATGTGAGTTTTTGTGCTTTAATGCAAAACATCCGAACAGTTTTGATTCCCACTGTACATACCTATAGAGTGGTAGCAGTTGCATCAGTTAAAGTAGTTGTGAGCTGAGGTGGCAGCTTAAAGTAGATTTGTTTACTTGGTTTTACATTATGAAAGTGTTAAATGTGTGTTCCCAACCACCAGTAACAGTGGCAGAGAGGATCCTCTATCCTCTTGATTTTACAAGTGTGTATGCGTGGCACAGTTAGGGGAGTAAGTCTACCTTACCACAGATAGTTAGATGAATCTTGATTGTTAGTGTTTTTGGCACAGTTGTTAAGAACCAACTTATGCTGATGTTGTTTTTGTTGTTGTTGTTGCCAACGTAATGGACTAGGCAGTGAAAGGTGTAAAAAGGTGATGTTGACAATTAAACATACATACGATTGTGTCGATTGAGGTGTACAGGAAAAGACAGCAGTAGCAGCAGCAGCAATTAATTTTTATGATGAAAAATTGAAAATGTAATTGTCTTTAACACGTCGCCATAGAAACATTGCAATGTAATCTTAAATAATAAATATTTCAAAGTTATGCATCCTACAAACAAAGTTATATTTCTATCTGAAGGCCTGATTAAATTGCAAAGCAACAAACAGCTGGACAATTGAAAAACATTGTTATAAATGTTTTAGGCTGGACATGTTAAGGAAAATGCAAATATTGATAATTATGGTAATGGTAACGATAACGCCCATATTGTCCATGAATGAAAAGATTTCAAGTTGATGAAGGTTTTATTGTGTATGTAAATTTGAATTTAAGCTAAAATTTTCTGCCTTTGAATTTGCAATGACGCAGTAAAATTAAGAGCTCCACAAAGTCCAAAACTAAAGCCAGCATAGTATAACTGCAAGAGTATGACGAAGATTTCATTGTGTGTGCGAGTTTGTGTTATTGATTACATTCATAAAGGGCAAACTGCCACTTTGTAGCATCCCGGTTAAAAGTTAACAAACCATGATATTTAAATACGAAACCTTTTTCTTACTACAATACAAATAAAGATTAGCAACTGTTTTCCTTTTCCTAGCTGATAGCCTTGTTTACATGTCCTTTAGACATATAAAGATTCCATTGAATTTATAATTTTCATACATGTTTTCTGAACTGGTTGTTTGCTTGAAATAATTTTTTTTTACAAATGTAATCTTATGCATGATTAATTTTTTTTCATAATCTTTCATAATCATTTAAAAGGACGAGGAAGTTGTCTGTTTATGACAATAACTAATAACTTTGTTTCCCTTTTCATTGTAATACGGGTGAACGAAATACATTGAAAAATGCAAAGGCATTATTTTAAACTTTAAAATAAGTAATTTCTTATTTGTACAATATTAAATCAAATTAAATCAAAGACGGGTCATTGGTAACTATGTACTTTTCTTAACTTTTTTGTTGTTGTCAAGAACAAATCAAACCAATTTAATATACCCTGTTCTGAAGTGAAGCGTATCCCAGAGACAGCGTTCAAAACAAATATGAATGGGACGAGACAAGGTCCGGACTGAGGCAAAACTTCTCAACCACTTCTTTGTAAATAGTTTTAAACAATAGTTTGCAACATGTGCCTGAGCCTTGACATGATGGATTATTGCACTTGTATGGCTGGCCGCATATTTTAAACATTTTTGACTAATGAATGGTCTGGCCAGATTTCAGCAGCGCGTAGCAGATAGAACACTCTTGGTTTTACCAAATACAGAACATTACCTTAGATTTGTCTGGTGATTCGGTTTGATCGCCTATGCTTCGTGTTATAGTAATGGTTCCATTTTTCATAGCAAGTAATGATTCGGTGTACAAATGATTTTATTTTATAGCGTTTAAGCTGGATTTTGGACATGCAAAATCGTCTTTCAAGGTCTCACGGCTTCAGGTGTAGCTTCCATTTTGTTGAGTTTGACAATAATCTTCATGAAGTATTGCATTTAATTTTTGCTCTGCAATCTTTTTCGGCCGGCCTAGGCGTGTTAAAATCATCACTTCTGAACCGCACAAATTATCTTTCCTGTATTGAAACCATTGAAACATATTCACCATAAGTTTCGGTGAGCAATCGGTGAGCAATCGGTCTGAGCAGAAGTAAAGCAAAACTTCCCTCATGCTATTAATACATTTATGTTGAATTTCATTTGGATATTTAATTTTCTCTTTTAAGAGATTTATGGCTGTTAAAATGATTTTCGAAAGAGGGCTTTATATGGGAACTATGTTTAAATTTTATGACCGTTTAGAAATGTTCAGTTGTTCAGTTTTTTTCTTTAATAATAATTAACAAACACAAACTGCGAAGCTTTTGGTTTATCTGCAGAAATACACCCAGAGTCTTTGGCGGGAATCGAACCTGCAACCCTTTGACTGATAGTCCGGCACTCTATCGCCTTGTCTATCGGGGCACTCAGATTTATTTATTTCCAAAAAAAAATCGATTTTGTCCCACTGTGAAATTTCGATCATTGTTCTATGACGATTTTATTTGATAAATATTTTTGGGACTTTTGTAAAGGTTCTTTAAATATATTTAATCATTTCAATTTTATTTTGTTTTTTATTAACAAGTTATGTACACGCAGAGAAAAAATATAGTTGTGTATGTTTACCACAACTATTTCAGTATTTTTAAAATTTTTTTTTGAAAATATTAAAATACTATTCATATGATTATAGCAATCATATATATGATTAAATCAAGTATGTAATGTTTATGGTAATCAGTTTTATGATTAAAGATTATGCCATATTTTGTTGTTCTCTATCATAATAAAAGAGCAACGAATGATTTTAGTAATCATTTGAATCCTAACTTAACCATATTATGGTTACCGCAATCATATAAATAATTACACTGACCATAACATGATTTAAATACTTGGAAAAAATATTTACATTTTTGTGGTAACCATGTACAACTATATTTGTTCTCTATGTGTAAAAGGAAAGCCTTCAATGGCCAATTAAATATTAAAATTGATAATAGAATATTAAACAACAAAATAGCAAGCTTAATGTAATAATATTTTTATTATTATTAGAACTTGCCACCCTTAAACAGGCCCACATTTATTGGCATTAACTGCATTTTTAAATGTTTAATAAAAATACCCCTTTTTATTAAGAGACGCTACTTCTAAAGTCTTTGATGTCACCTCTGGTGTTCCGCAGGGGAGTCATTTGGGTCCAATACTATTTACTTTGGTTATAGACGATCTTCCTAATGTTATCTTACATTCCAAAGTATTAATGTACGCTGATAATGTAAAAATTCTAAATACTTTGGTAAATACTAATAGTCAACGCCTACTTCAATCTGATATTGATAAATTTTCTCAATGGTGTAAAATAAACTTAATGGATTTAAATATTAAAAAGTGTAAGCACATGCAATTTTTCAGAATTCAAAAATTTGACTCGAACTATTTTATAAATGGCACAACTTTGGAAAAAGTTCATAGTATTATAGATCTTGGAATATTGTTAGATCCACAAGCTAAACTTTCGTGATCACATCGCGCTAACTATTAATAAAGCAGATGGTGTTCTTAGAGTTATAAAACGATGGTCCAAGGAATTTTCCGACCCATACATCTCAAAACAACTATACACAACATTGGTTCGTCCCATTCTTGAATATGCAGCAATTATTTGGGATCCTTGCTATAATATTTATATTAATAGTATTGAATCTGTTCAAAATATTTTGTTTACGAGGCCTTGGATGGAACTCACTCGTTCTACCATCATATAAGAGTAGGCTCAATCTAATTAAGTTTTCTACTCTAAGAAGTCTTCGAGTAATGTTGGGTTAATTCGCGGTGATGTTAATTCCGAGTTTCTGCTTGGTAAAATTAATTTTAATGTACCAAATAGACCAACACGCAACTTTCAATTATTGAGAATAATGTACTACAGATCCGTTTATGCTAACAACGACCATTTTCGCCGTTTATGTGAAAACTTCAACAAATGTTACCATATTATAGATATATCCGAAAGTAATGATATTGTGAAAAGAAAAATTATTTTGTATTTAAATTCTTAAATGTACTGTTTTAAAGTTATTTGTATTAATTCATTTGTCTGAAAGGATTTAGACCTAATAAATAAATAAATAAAAAAAATATTCGTCAAAGCCATTTCTTGGCTCTATTACTGTATTTACAGAATATTCTCCATTTGAAAGAGTTGTATTTTGTAATATATCCTTTGTAAGCTATATCTCTAAGTGAACGTGTATATTTGATATCCCGAGATTTCATCCAATCCACTTTTCGTTAAGTATGCAGCTACATATAATAATTATTTGTTTATTGCTTAAATAGTTTGGAAAGAGTATCTAAGATGTTTATTAGAAAACAATGATAATAACAAAAAGATTAAATTTGAAGTTTAATTTATGTACTTACATATATATGTATATTCTTAAGTCTGATAACAAATAAATATCTGTATAAATAAACTTGAATAAAATGCTGTCAAAATATTTCTTTCTGTCTTTTTACTTTTACACTGGTTATTAGAGATAATGTAAAGAAGTGGCTACATGTATTTATATATTAGTATGAAATATTATTAACCCTGCTACTACGTTTCGGGTCTTTTGATGACCCATTCGTATTTAACATTGCATAACTTGCAAAAAAAACGTGTTTGTCCGTCAGACCAACACACAATCACTCTAACGACGATATATATTGCATTGATCACAAGCCTTAAAAATATTTTCGAAATGTACAAAAATTTTCTCAATAAAAAAATGTGGGGTCAAAATATGACCCAAACATAACATGTGTATTTTGTTTCTAACATAGTAGCAGGGTTAACGCAATAAATACAACAAATCAATAACTAAAGTAATAAAGAGGAATGATCACATTGTAATAATAAAATATAATATAGTAATTGAATTGTATGCATGTAACTGACAAGAACATGACATGCTTACACCATTGCCAAATGCAATAGATAATTCTAGTTTTATTTTTTTTTTTGTCAACATATTAATCAGTCTTCAGTATCCTGCACTGGCATTTATGTTTCATGTAAAATGAATGTGTTTGAAAGTAATGGTCTGCAAAGCTGTTGTTTAAATAAAAAACATTTATAGTGGAATTATGCATATAACCAGTACCAAAATGCCATGAATAATATTGAAGCTGAACAATAAAATAAACTTGTAAACAGTGTAAAATACGTCTATGCTGTTGCAAGTTAACAAAAAAAAAAGACTCTTCAAGTGGTGTGATGGTTGTGGAAGGGGGGGGGGAGGCATTAAGAAAACATTAAGACTAAATAGAAATTGAAATAAAAGATAAACTGTTAATGTAGCTGATATTCAGAAATAAATAAATATACATTTCTGATTCAATTATTTGAAATAATGTATAACGTAGTACGTAACGAATGACAGGAAACAATTTACACATTTTCACATGAACACATTTTTACTTTTATCAATAATAATAATCAAAAATAAATGATGAGAGGAGTTCTACAACATAAAATCATTACTATTTATAATGAAGTGTGATTTCTCTTTACGGTAACGGTACTTTTGCAAATGTTTGTCTTATCTATCATTCTTTCTATGTTGTTTTCTTCTGAAATTCAAAGTGTAGTTATTTAAAAACAATATTTGCTTCTTGTTTTTGAAATTTTTGTGCGAGCGTCTCAGTTGTCCTAATAGAAGTGAGTTTTACAGAAGTTTGTCATCAATTTTAAATATAAAAGAAAGGTATTTCTTTCGAAGAAATTTTTTTTTTATGTAAAAAGTTCATTACATTTATAAATAAAACAATAATATTGATGAAAGGTAAGCATTATAAATACTTTTTTTTGCTAAAATTGACGAAGCCATATATGGTCTTCCATGCAGTTATGAATGTACAATAATTTTATGGTAATTTGAAATATACTAATGAAATCGCTGATGGACTTCAAAGTGATGATGAAAATATATCCGATACCGATGAAGAAAAAGTAAGAGTCCCACTTTCTGATCAAGACAACATTTTTGTACCGAAAACTGATAAGAGCGATTTGGAAGACCATTGTGAGAAACCTACTACTTCAAAGAAAAAACAACCTGAAAAACCAAGAGTCCAAATTTGGAAAGAAAGTCATTTGCCTCCGTATTCGAATGAAAACTTTCCATTTCAGGGAAATACGAATCTCCCAGATATTATCGAGGAACTGGACGGACCAGCAGAGTTCTTTAATTTTTTTTCAATGACGATTTGATAGAATTCATAGTTGAACAGACGATGCAAGACTTTCCATTGAATTCCGTTAGAGCTGACGGTATTGGTCATTTTCCCAAATGGATGAAAACGAGACAACTTTGTCAAAATAATTGCTCCTTTCGTTCCTATACTTATTGTAAGAAATGTGAAGTATTTTTGTGCTACAATGATAAGAGAAACTGTTTTACAAGTTTTCACAATGATGCATAGAAAACCATATATGGCAATTAGAAAATACCTCTGAATACATACAAAGCCATATATGGCTTATTTTTTTTTCTCGTAAAATATCCAATTATAAAAAGTTTTTCTTTCTAAAATATTTAAATACATCCTAAATAAACACTAATTTGTGGTCTAAAAATTTTTTTCATTAAAAAATCGATGCTCATGCAGTAGAGGGTTAATAACTATAAACCTGTTCGTTCCACCAAATACAGAGCCATTGATATTTGGCTTTGGTGTCTAGTGGATGGGTTTCACACACGATCTTCTATGCTTGAGTTTATGGTAAAGGACCCATTAATTTTCATCTCAAATAATAATTTGAAGGTCTTTCGGCTTCAATACATATGCTACTTAATTTCCCCGCTTTTGGAGGAATCGGTTTTGAAATTTCAGCTAAAGTAGTTCCCAATGATTTTACAGATTACAGATGTCGTACTAAATATTAAGAAAGAAAGAATAAAGTTTTGTTTATTAATTTGTGCTATCATTTAATAAATTAACCCCCTGGCCCACGATGTCGAACGATAACGTTCGCTTAGATAAGACTTAAGACACAAACTTTTTATCGTATCTATTTTTTACTCAATCAAGTTTGTTTATTCCACAATCAAGTTTGTGTCTTAAGTCTTATCTAAGCGAACGTTATCGTTCGACATCGTGGGCCAGGGGGTAAATAAAAGAAAGTTTCAACTCAACCAACTTTATTCTAGTCAATATAGTTGACTTCAAAATGATAGACAATCGACGCTATCATAGTCAACTCTAAACCAAGCGAATATTCAAAATTGATTTCCACTATGTTGTAGTCAATTCAAAACCAATCTACTTTGGGTCATTTGATTCTGTTGAAGTCGATTCCTAATTGATCGATTTGGTTCTGTTTTATTCCAGACTATTGACGATTCCGGAACGGTAGCCTTCTTTCTTGTAGACTTCACCCCAAACGACTTAGTTCCCAACGTCTTCCAACCCAACTATTGCGTTATAAGGAACTTTAATTTACTAGAATTTATGGTTTTTGTTTTCAATGCTAATAGCTCTGTTGCAATCGTCTACAAACCAACCGATTCTATTCTGATAGATTTCAAACCAATCAACTCTTTTTCTAAACTTAACGACTTCGTTTCAATCGATCCTAAATTTATCGACTCTATACTTGTCGATTTCAAATCCACTATCGCTATTTTGGCAGATTATAAACCTATCGACACAATTCTAGTCGAACTAAAACCATCGATAATTTTGTAAACGAATTTGAATAAATCGATTGCTTTCGAATCACTACCTATTCTAAAAATATGTATAGAGTAGAGCTAGTCGTCTGCATAGCAATCAACTTTATTTTACTCTACTAACCGATTATATTCTAATCGATTTTAAACAAATTAACTCTATTCTAGTCGCTTGCAAACCAACTCTGTACTCTGTTTCAGTGCACTCTTAACGAATCGTCTCTTTTTGAATCAATTCAAAACAATTAGGCTCTATTATAGTCATTTCAAAATCAATAGACTCTGTTCTAGTCGATTCAGACCAATCGATTTTGCATTGGTCAATTCTAAAGTTTATTAAATCAATATACCCTATTCTGGACGATACCAAACTAATCGACTCTATTCTAGGCAATTCCAAGCCAATGGCCGCCATGTACTTCACCGTAAAGCAAACGGCTCCATTCAAGTCAACATTCAAGTAAATAAACAAACGTATGTCTCAGAAAAATTTCTGTTTTCCCCCCTTAAATAGATTAAAATATTATTTCCCAAATCTTTAATCTTTGTGTGTAAATATAAAGGAAAACGTAGGATTTGTCAAAGTCGAATAAAAAAACTACTACATGTAATAAGTTTATTAAGCTTTAATATGTAACTCCCTACATATCAAAACAACATTTACAGATATTAATACAAACGTAGTCATTTACTTGTATGTATTTTGTATTTGTTCTTTAAATGATTACATACGAATATATAAAATCTGTATCTAAATTGCAGAAAAATCTTGAAAAAAAAGAACAATAAATTCATTTAAAAATAAAATATGTATCTGAAACACGCACAACAAAACTTTTAGACTTAATAGACACAGAAAAGTTAAGCAATTATGTCTATTATTATGAGTTTCCTCTCTGGGGAGGATATTCAAGCTCTCTTCACTACCAGTCACCAATATTGACTAACATGTTTGTGTATTCAGTGTCAATATTATTACAGCGCTGAAAAAAATAATAAGAACGCTTATGTAAGTTCTGTTTTGACATTTGGGTATCAAACACATGCGAAATTCACGTTAATAAACAATGTTACGCTACACTGCTCCAGAACGCGGAATATTGCTGACAGAACTGACATTAGGGGCCTCGCAAAATTTATAGCATTTTCTGATAGGAGTATTACTTTTGCGCCACCTTGTATTTTACAAGCCCCTGCAATCTAATTTTTATGACAAAATTTCTGCTAATTTATTTTACTTCCAGTACTTGAGTTTAAGCTAATGATCCGCAGCATCAAGCAATGGAAGCCATTTCAAGTAGCGTGTGTAAAAATTTGGTGATCTCAATGCCTTACAAAAGTCAAGCTGTTTTCGATAACAATAGATTTGATTTTATTGATAATTTTTCTTGACTGAGCTGGGGATCGAACCTGGGTTGAATTTACATGTTTTAAGAATCACCATCATCTTTCATCAGAATTCTTTGAGTTCTAACCTCTGCACCACTGCGGTGCCTGCTAGCCAACAGTCAAACATCAATCTTTAACCAGTGAGCAATCGAAATTTGCTCAGCTCAGCCAAGAAAAATTATCAAAAATTTAAATTTTAAGAATATCATAAAATCTTTTATATTATTTGCTTCAAGCTCACTTGTTAGCATCGTGTCTTTAATTAGTTTAATGTTGCATTTACCTCATCACTAAGAAAAAATTCCATCAGGACTTTTAGGTATCGCAAGACAGCATAATTTCATAAATTTTTAATTTTTACTTCAGCTATATATCTTTGGAACCATCTTCCCTAGAAACTTCAATTCAATAGCAAGGCAATAAAATTTAATTACTAATGGACTTCTCTGTGGGATTAGTTCAGTTTTCCGGAAATAGAGGCAACGTGGGCAGACAAATGCATATAGAATTTGTAAACAAAATGAGTGGCTATTATACTCCATAGTCAGTCAGAGCGATATGGAACGAGTAGAAATCTTAATTGAATAATAATAATAAATAAATCGTGCAGTGGTTATGTTTATTTTTTTTTTTTGCTTTTCCACACAGGAGTGCTTTAATTTGGCATGTGCATATACTACGTTTTAAAACAAAAAATAATTTTAGAAGTATCGTTCTTATTATTATTACCAACACTGTATACTTACCCCTGAAAGCAAGGTGTGAATTGTGTAAAGCATGAGTGTTATAAAATATAGAGCCTGTTGATAATCTTGTTTTATGTTAAAACATATTTATTTATGACTGTAAAAGTGACTGTATATGTGTAAACGAGGGTCTTTAGTAACATTTTATTTAGCCCCTGTTGCTACGCCATCTTTTCCCTGGCCAAGTAAGTCAAACAAAATGTTTTTTTTTTTTTGCCAAACATTTTTCATAATTTTGTTCTTGTCTAGGGTATGTACGAGTAGGTAGGTATTTGTTCTAGCATATTTTTATACTCCTGCCTGCAGTATTTTGTTGGGTTTAGAAGAAGTAACAAGTTGTCATGTTTCTGTTTATGTTCTTACGTTTTCTGTATGCTGTGGACTGTAAGAATATTTCATACATTGGTGCCACAAAAATGTTTACTAAGTGTTTTTGTTGGTATTGTTTTTGGGTAAGCAGTGTATTGTATAAATATTAAATTTCTTATCTTTATTTATTTCCTTTCGTGTTTGCAATAGAATATTAGTCTTATTGAGGTTGTTAAGATTTATGTTTGTTGAATATTTCTTTTCTAATGTGCTCATTTTTCATATACACAAATACATACATAGTTTTTTTTTTTTGCCTGCAACCCAACCAAACAAGCTTAGGTTATCTGGGTAAACAAATTTGGAATGCTTTTTTTTGTTTCAAAAACATATAAATACTTGTTATGTATAACAAGTACTTTATACTGGTAACATTTTGTTTTATTTTCCACTTACTCTGTTGTAGCCTCAAGCATTGCAAACATAAAATCCGGCCTTACTTTAAAAGCTTTTCTAAAAAACCTGGTGGCTAAATAACCAAATCGTATTGTAAAGCAGAATGTGGTTGCCACCTAAATTAAAAGGTCACCACAAAGCTTTAACAAAATGATGAAACATTAATGATCTAAATAAAATATGAACAATTAAACAATTTCAAAGATTACATATGTCCAAAATTCCTTGGACATTATTATTTTTTAAATAAAAAATTAACTGCCGTACTCATAAAAAATAAAGTAGAATTAAAGTGTGCTTTTGGACAAAATTTTCATACAAAATTTTCGTAGACCGTAAATGTATTTTTAAAATGAAATGAAATGAATTGTATTTATATTTATATTATTATTATTATTATTATTATTATTATTATTATTATTATTATTATTATTATTATTATTATTATTATTATTATTATTATTATTATTATTATTATTATTATTATTATTATTATTATTATTATTATTATTATTATTATTATTATTATTATTATTATTATTATTATTATTATTATTATTATTATTATTATTATTATTATTATTATTATTATTATTATTATTATTATTATTATTATTATTATTATTATTATTATTATTATTATTATTATTGATTAAATTACTGAATTATTTGCCTCGAATTAAATGGAATTCTGTAAAACATAAATATTTACATTTATTTACATATGTAATGTATTATTATTATTATTATTATTAAGTGAGGCCTCATGCACTACGACCTATGAGATCTTTTGTGCAGCCTTGAAGTTTCATCATGTTAGATTTAGGCTATATATAAAGCCAATTATTTTGTTAGATGAGAGATCAAATACATCCCCTGGGGCCATAAAGGCCCTTCCGAGCCATCTTGTTTTGCGTATTGCCAGCATTGGACAGTCGCAAAGAATATGTTCAGAGGTTTCGGCTTCAAGTTCACAAAACCTACACTGATCATTCGCAACATTACCTAAAGTAAATTGGTGATATCTAAAGCTACCGTGTCCTGTGAATAATCCAGTAAGTAATCTCAATTCGCCCTTTCCGAGCGATAGCAACAATTGAGATCTACGTTTAGACAGAGTAATAAACCTTTTGGACTGTCTAAGTCCTGGCAGGTTGTTCCAAAATCGGGAAAATTCCGATTCTACCCAAGAACTAATTCGTTCCATAGTGTATCCACGTGGAATGCCAAAGAATGGTTCCGGGCCTATAAATGGGCGTCGAGCACCTCTATTGGCCAAGCAATCAGCACGTTCATTACCATCATGGCCTTCATGACCTGGTACCCAGCACAAGGTAAGTTCATTATGCGTGCCGAGTTCATTCAATGATGTCCAGCAGTCCATAACTACCCTAGACCTTATTTCATATGAAGATAAGGCTCTGAGAGCAGCTTGGCTATCAGACATAATAAAAATCCTATTGTGCCTAACTCTGCGTCTTAGACATTCGTTAATGTATTATATTTATTATTAAAATGTAGCAGAGTTGTTTTAAACGTCAAACCGTTTAATACAAATCTATTACAAAAACTTTGGCTACTCGTTACAAAGAGTAAATGTCAAATTTCTACTCAAATCAGATTTGCACGAATCCGAAGTTTCAAACTGAATTAAGTAAAAAATTGACACTTACTATCTAGCACTTGTACCCATAAGACGCTAAACTCTTTTTTCTCTCAGCATTTTAACCCCTAAGTCTCTAAGCTAACTCTTAATTACTAAATACCATTGGCGCTTGTACCATATTTAATTATACTTACCATTGTCAACTCCAACAGAAAAGAAAGGAAATAAAAAATCCCTATACGTTAATAATTTCTAAACCATACTTACCAACGACTTGTCTCTCTCAAAGGCATTATCAAGGTAAGCAAAAACATTATAACATTTCATAGAAGAATGGAATAAATTATTAACTTTTTGATTTCCCCTTTTCTCTTTCATACCCACAATTATATGTCGTTATCCCCAAGTACATATCATTATTCTCTTGTATAATTAAATTGTTCTTCTCAAGACAATTTATATTAAACAAGATTAAAAATAACTTTATACGTTATTTCAACATATATTTATGCGACAGGATTTTATGTGAACAAGGCTTTACCTCTGGTTGTAATTGTTACAAAAAGATTTATGATTTAAATAATAAATGATTGATATTATGTAACAAAAAATTATTTACTTGCTTTTCTTTTGAACATAAATTCTATTTAAATTCAATATTTTCTTTATTTATGTGAAATCATAATTTTTTTTTGTTAAGTCTAATACTCTGTTCAAAATTTCAAGTGGAATGCTGTCAAAATACATGTTAAAAAAAAAATCACATGAAATTTTCATGAAAAACTGTTGCAGAAATAGTACTCTGTTCATTTTGTGAAAAACATATGATATGTATCTGGCAACATTATTTTTTCTCAGCGAAATAATTAAAGTAGCAATTGTTTCACGTGGCATTTCCATCCAAAAGCTCTTCTGTCGCAACAACAATATCTATTACTTGTTGTGCTGCTGCACAAGCGGCTAGTAATATTTGTTTATTGATTTTTATTTAACGATTTCGATTCAACACAGATTTTTCAATATTTTAACTTTTATTTATTTTCGATTTAAATTCACAAAAAAGCAAAACATCTGTTTAATGTTGCTCAACATTTTTCCCAAATTTGAACAGAGTACTAGTATTTAAACATAAATGAATTGATTCAATTGGGCCAAAATCAAAAGAAGTTGTTAACTCTTCGAAACAATTGGTTGCCGGTTTGATCACAACAACCAGAAATACTAGAGATGCCATGCCCGAAATCCCAATTTGACACATTCCGAATGCCGAGATTTTTCGGGATTAATAAATCCCAAAAATTAGTATTAAAAGTTTTATTTGCTTTTTTGACATACACAAATACAAAACATCTTCACTTAACGTATATCAAGAGTTTTTTTAGCGTTTTTAATAAGAGAAAATATAAGAGATCTAATGTGAGATTCCACATTAAATTACAACGCTGCGACTTTTTCCTGCAACATTTCTCCTGCGACTCGAGTTTATAAATGAAATACGTAGTGGAGAGTAGGGAGCAGCTAGTTTCGCAGGTATCGCGAAACAAAGTGACAAATTTGACATTTATCTTTTGCATCGTCTTTTCTCTGGTACATACAATACATAAAACAAACCTTCAAATATTCGCCTCAAAACTGTTGTATGCAAAAATATATTATTACACATATTTTTCACATATTTTGACACATAAATTTTCAAAACTAAAAACTAGTTCCTATATGTCAACACATCTGCGAATGAGCGAAATAGGAGAAATGAACAATTTAATGTCGAAATGTCGCAAGAATGGTGCAACAAATGTTTCATCATGTGAACAATGGACACCAAAAAAGAATGTCAGCAGAGTCGCGGTGTGTGAACCCACTGTAATTGAAAATTTCAGACACATTTCAAAATTATTTATAACAAAAATTTTAATTTTACAAAAGTATGTTGAAGAAATAAAGATGAAAAAATAGAAATTTATTTTGGATTGACTAACTTGAACGCACTAATTGATGTGCGTGCCTACGGAATTGGAAATTCTTATAAAAAACCATTGGTTGATTTTAAAGCTCAACAGATTGAAGATGAAGAACATGTTTTACTGAAACAAATATGTAGTTGTCATTTTAAATCCACTTAAATCCACTTAAAGATGGCGTTTGTCGCAGTGATATGATTCTCTGCCGATGTTGCACTTTTATTTAAGCTCACAGAGATATCAAAAAGCAATTGCATATTAAGCGATGAACTTCTGAAACCAGAAATCAAGAAAACAGGATGATTTACTCAAAACTTTTAAACTTTTCGAAAAAATGCAATATTGAAGAGTGAATTTGTTAATGAAATTGAAATTTTTGTTATTAGAAATTAATGAAATTCGTTTCATTGATTACGAAACGCCCCCCACAACAATGTCTCTAATGATATGGAATCAAATACTGAATAAGAAATATGTATATGAAATATGTATGAGATATGCAATCAGCATACAATAATTTGCTAACAATTTTACTCACAAGCCTAATAATAATAAAATGAAATCAAGATTCTCTTTAATTAAGATGCCTTAATATTTTCAAGAGGCTTTTTAAGATCAAACGATAATACTATATTGCTTTTAAATTATAATTATTCGCATACGAAATGACTTGTACTGCCTCGGCAACTACTTGCTCAACACCATGGAGCTTTAACAGCTTGCCTCTAAACTACACGAATGACTTGGGGTCAACAAGATAATTTACGATCGATCGCCTTATGCCTTTGAGCATTGTGGACTGCATGAATATGTGACCGTGTCAAATATCATCTACCGTCATAAGAACTCTGCAGTTTTAATATCTGTCAGATAAGTGTGGTAATGGTGGATAATACTGTAATTGATACTGCGAAATATATGATGGTGACGACCTACTGATCATGGAATATTAGTCTTTAAAATTTGTCACTCAGTTGTGGAATTTCCAAGTTTGAGAATTATCATATCAATAGACCTGTTTTTCAGTCATTGTATTAAATCAGAGTTCGTCTAAGTAAATCACCTTACATGCATTGGCCTTTACAACTTCAGTTGGCGTCTTAGGCTGTAGTGTGTCCGAGTCTGAAAGGTTGTGAAGTTTGCGAACAATACTTTATTTCTTCTTGCTCTCTCTATCTCTATGTCTGGTTAGCATTGCTCGGGCTGGATCATGTTGGTATTTGACAGGTTAGCTGGAGTCCAAATTGTGTCCCAAAACATTCTCTTTTTGCTTATAATCATTTACTTGCTGATATCGCGATTCCCTGACGCTTCAGATATCATCTTTATATTTTTTGAGTCTACGAGAAGGAATGAAGAGAGCAGTGAAACGGCGACGGTATTGCTGAACTTTATTTCTGCTTGGTGTGTGTTTGAGGTTGTTAGAAGATCATTGAAGACAAATTCTTTAAGATCAAGCCAGACTGCCCAATTTCGTTGTTTACTTTGATGTTCAAAGACGATGAAATCACCAGATCGATCAGACAAACTATTTTGGGTAAGTGGTCTGATCCTAGAGAAACTAGTTAACAGATGTTTAACAGATTGTTTTGTATTGCATCCTTAGAAATTATTTGGGACACTACTTCAAAGGACATAAGCTAGTATACTGTTAAGTATAGATTTTAAAAGCTAATATGATAATATGATGTTTTCAAATACGACTATTGTCTGCCTGCCTGTTTTAATAATTTTACAACCAGCCACTTCGAGTTTGTTGGTCACTAATTTGAGTTGAGTTTCATTTAATATTCTGTAAGTAATTTCTTATAATTATCGGTTAAGCCTTTGAGGTCAGTTGACCTAAAATACGGGCTGATGTTTGGCTGCTTCAAATTGCTTAGAAAAAACTTTATCATGATAAATAAATACTAACATTTGAATTATTTAAATGTTTTTATAACGTTTAAAGAAATTTTCTGATTTACAAGGAAAACAGATTATTTGAAATTAGTCTGTGTTTTTATGATTTCAAATTATGTACATAGTAATTAAAGTATTTTTTTAAAAGTCGTAATAAATTTATAAACTATTATCAACGCCTGAAATGTAAGCACTTTGTTTTGTTCTGTTCTGTTAAATATATTTAAGTGTAATTATTTGCAACACAAATCATAAAATTATAAAGAATTTAAATAAATAAACAGAAGAGCTTAAAATGTGTTTATTTAATTTAATTTTTTTTTATTTATTTTAATAAAGCTTAAAAGGCCTTAATAACCTTTTTTTATTTGGTGAATTTTAAATACAGTTTTAAAGATTAATTGTCGCATAGTTTTAATATTTGTGTGGAATGTTAAGAATTTATCGAAATTTAATACAACTAAAGTCTTCAGTTAAGATTAATTTACTTTAATTTAATTAATTTAAAATAAATTAAAAATATAAGAAATTCAATAAATTTTGTGTTTGTATCATTATACACCAATACCTCGCTTTGCGTCGTTTCGAAATTGCGTCACTGCTTAATTGGTACAAATTTCCACTGTGCATCATTAGATTTGTGCGGTTACGTTGTTTTGGGCTTGAGTCTTTTTTTTTTAAGTTTTGCAAAATCTACAGCATCATTAGATGACCCGTACAAGAAGTACTTTGATGATCGAAATGGAGTCCTTGCTTTCTATCTGAATTAAAAATCAAGTTGCATAGAGAATACCTTTAAGTAAAATGGTAATTCAGACAAAATCAAACAGCTTATTTGGTGACATAAAAAGTAAAAAAAGTAAAGCATTATCCAACGATACTGCTAGTGGTAGTAAGACAGACAATTGCTAAAAGGAAATTTATTTTACCTGTTGTTTACCAAACATTGTAGCAATTTTTTTGTGAAATAAGGCCGACGAATAAGTATTTTCGTAACCCCAAAAACCTATCTTTGATTTTTATATGGTTTTCTAAAGAAAATCTTAATTCACTTTGTGTCGTGTAAAGTGAGGTATTGGTGTATCTTTAAACAAGTATTTTTTAGAACTTTCGCAATTGTAGAGTTGAAATAACTGCCAATAATGCCTTATTCACTTTATGCCAGTACTTTTTGCCATAAAACACTGTAAACTGTAAACATTGTAAAATTTGAAAATGAAATATTTTTAAAACACATTAAGTCTGATATAAATCACATATTTATTTAAGTGTGACATTGTGTTTTTATTATGCCGCAGAAATACTCGCTAATTTACACCAGCTATACTGTGCGTAGTTAATAGGAAATATTTATGAAAAACGTAGTCATTTAATGAAATTCATTTATAGCATTTGTTTGTTTTCATAAAACAAAAGGCCGGGAAATTGCAATGTTTAACATTTATGAAATAATTATCTGATTCTGCCTCATTCCTACAAGTACTTATATAAATAAATAAATATTGCAAAGTACTTGTCATATAAATATAAAATTAAAAAAATAATGTCAAGTTTATTTATTCTGTAGCTCTTTAAACAAGCACACAAATAAATAACAATAATCAGTTAATGATGTTAACAATGTTTTTGTTTTACTACCATCTCTGGATAACTACATACCTCATGCAACTAAACCAATGACATCATTTTCTTTATGTTTTATGTCGTTTCATTTTCAAATACTTTATTGACGTATTTAATAATTTATTTATTATTGTATTTAAACTACAACAATGAGGTTGTCAAATGGTCAGTACTGGGGCGGCTAAAACTGAATATAGAGAGCATGACGACGTAGCGAAAGAAGGTCACAACTAGTGTCATATTGTTTGTCATTTTATATTCGTAGTTTTGTTTTTGTTTGTATTTTTTATTGCATTCTTGTCTTTGAATCGATTAAAAGCTCTTTGGTTTCAAGTCAATTTAGTTTTGAAAATTGTTGCTATTACTTGTAATGTGTTTTATTAATTAACTGATTTTATGATAATTTGAATTTTTACATGCAATTTGTAAACAATTAGATATTAATTTAATTAAAAAGTTGTAATAATAATTGACTACAAATTTGTTACATATTTAATTATTCAACGTACTCTAACCCTGCCTTTACACATGCAAATGCAAATTCGGAAAAGTCAGTACATTCACACTTTTTTACTAATACACTCACATTTTTTCACTTGCAGAGCAAATTACCGCATTCGATATCACGTAAAATTGATCGTAATTTTCTTATTTGAGATTATGGCATACGATATCGAGCAAGAAATTTAGTACATTTTATTATAATTTCGATATCGAAATCATTTTTCGATACGATAGCTCATTCGATCACGAATGCGGCAATTTGGTACAAGTTTTTATACCCACCACCAAACAAATGTATCCCCATCTTACGTTTGTCATTTCGTTTGTAACACATCGAAATAATGGTCGTAGAGCCAAAAAAGTCTATATATTCTAGGTCCTTATAAGATTCAAAGATGACCTAGCCATGTCCGTCTGTTTAAATCACGATAGAACTTTAAAAAAAACATAGCACAATTAAATTTTTAGCAAACATTCTTTGATTCACCGAAATGTTTGCTATTGCAAATGTCCAAGATCGGTCCATTAGGATCCGAGTTATGGATCAAAGTTTCAGACTACCTCAATATTTTTCAGAATTTCTTTGCTGTTTTCTTTAACAATACCTACTGCAGATAATATTATGAAATTCTTTAATGTTCTTATAAAGGAACAAGTTGAAAATGGTATGAACCGGTACACGATTTCTCATAGCCCCCATGCAAATATCTTCCCGGAATATGGTTTTATGATGCATAAATATCTTTAGAAAATCCGTATCTAAACAAAATTCTGCAATAATAAGTTTCATGCAAAATTAAATCTCAAAACAATATTTTGTTTGCATCGGTCCATAATTATGATCATAGCCCCATATAGAGACCACTTCCTAAAATCACTTAAATGAACATAAATCTTTTGTAAAAATTCCTATCCGGTTGAAATTCGACAAGCATAATCAAAATTTACATTTAAATCGTGGTACCAAATTTCACGTTGATCGTCCATATTTGACCGTAATCGCCATATAAAGCCCACTTCCGGAAATCACTTAAATACGCATAAATTTCTTATAAACCTCCATAATGGGTGATTTGGTGGTGGGTATATAAGATTCGACTCAGACGAATATAAACTCTTACTTGTTTCCGTTAATATCGCATTAAAATGTTACGAACTTCTTGTTATATTTATTTCATATTTTTATATTTGCTAATTCTAATATTCTAATACATAATTCTTAAAATATGCATCAAATATTTTCAAATAGCAGGAGCTAAAGCTCAAATTATAACTTGGTTTTCAACTTTGTATATTGCATATTGGAATAACATAAAAGTTTTGAAATGTCACTTGTTGATACACAGTGGTGGACATGAGGTAAGCCCATTTTATATTTGCCGTTATCAAAAGAATTTTTCTTTTAAATGGTTATAATTATTAATTGCAATTTTTCTTAATTGCTGTATCCTATGGTGTGACCAGTATGGCCCGTTATTATAAGCTACACCACCACAGTGGGGAGGGTATATTGGATTTGTGCTGATGTTTTCAACGCTCAGAAGTATTGGTCCAACACCCACCTTAAAGTATACCGATCGACTCAGAATCACTTTCTGGTTCTGATTTTATAATGATCGGTCCATAATTATTCGAAACTCCCATATAAGACCCTCTTCGTAATTCAATTTAAGCTCCATAAATCTTTTAAAAGTATTTATATCGAGATAGAGTTTAACACATATAATACTTATATTCACAGACATCATGACACCAAATTTTTTGATGATCGGTCCACAATAGGTTATATCTTCCACATAACGCCCATTTCTGAAAAACTGTTTTATACATATACTGGGTGTAGGGTATTATATGGTCGGTCTTGAGCGACTATACTTTCTTACTTGTTTTTATAGCATTCTTACTCTCTTGTATTAAGCTAAGCAAATATTTATGAAATTCTGAAGGATTTTTTCAATTTTATTATAAATATATCACTTAGGCGTATGATTGATATTAATTGCAGAAGTATGCAAATCAAAACAAATCAAACCTAAGATATGAGGGGCTATAGAATTAATATCTTTAAATATTTATATTATAATAAGCACCATATTTTTTTAAGTAAATTGTAGTTAACTGTAATTAATAGGAAATTTTACCTGGACAATATTTTAGAACATGAAATTAATTTTATTCATTTTGTTAATTTTTCGCTGCAAGTTTTTGGGTATTAAAAAGTTCTGAAAATATTTTTGGAAACAAAAGGTTGAGGATCATAAAACACTATTCACTAACATAAAACACTAAAACAAAGTGATACACAACAGCACAGTGAGAGGTTATTCACCAGATGTACTCGAGAGGGAGCACTACTGGCAAGAATGGCAAGTATTTTAAATTTCTCAAGAAGGACGCATTAGGCCATATTCGAACTTATAAGACTTAAAAAATGAGATAAGACACAGAAAAGCCGTACGTAAGGATTTTCTTTTTTACTTTTTTATTATTAATTTATTGAATCTGCCTTTACTTCATAGGCCTTGCAATAAGTATTCAAATATTATACCTAAACGCCCTCGTATGTATGTAGGTATACATACATACATTTACACTTTTGGTATTCAAAATTTAATTTTGTCTAAACATTTTTCGAGTGGTCACAGCCTCTGTTTGCCAACATTTATAGGCATTTGCTTTATAAAAGTTTAGTAATAGAATCTTCAATTGAGTTATTTCAATTTAACAATTAACAATGGCTGTTAAAACGTCAGTTAAGTTTTTTATTTTGCTTTGCCAAATCTTCCACCCATGTATAATATTTAAATTTTCTTTATTTATACAAAACGGTCTACTTCCATTCTAAATTTATTTAATGTAGTGTCTATCATTCTATCAAACAATGGTGGTCTTGAAATCTAACTAAACCTAATTCACAGTATGTATATTTTAAATATTTTGCCATATTGATACTAAATAATTTTAAACACTAGTGTGGAAAGAAACTATTTACACAGCCATACAATCTATTTAAATGCAAAACACATCTTCGAAGGTTAAATAAATACAAGACTTTGATTCATACCACAACAATTTATAAAAACATTTAAATGCAAATCAGTTTCTCATAATGGTGGCTGGCTATGATAGTTTGTTAACGAAAAAAAAAACTAGTTACAATGAAGCCCAGAAGTTTCATAGCAGAATTAAACAAAAAACAACTAAAACAGGTTTAAAAATTTAAATTTATAAACTATAAATTATTTATAATACTTATGGCTTATATTCACTTTTAGTAGAAAACAATTATCTAAGAGTATATGCAGACTTTTGTACTTGACTGTAAGTTTCTAAATTAACATTAATATGACAAATAAAATTTAAAATTAAGATTTATGATGGACAACTACTTTAAATGGAATTACAGCACAAATATTTGTTTTGAACAACATTTTATTACAGCACATATGTATAACCAAATTTAAACGAAGCACTTCTTATTGAAAAGTTTGATAAAAGTTTTTTCTTTAAATTTCTTTGGTGTTCACACAACACAATTCTTATTGCTTAAATCGTTTGTATTTTTATTTAAGAGTATACACATATTTGTATACACATACATGTGTAATACAAATAAAAAAGTAACAAGATTGGCTTCGTGTAAATTGTGATTATGTTAAAAAATGCATTTTAGTAATACAAATAAAGCATTGTTTACATAAAATCAACACATCCATAAAATAACACATCATAACATGGACTTTAAACCAAGTCTTAACTAGACCACCCTGCCACAACATTTTTGTATGTTCGGTCCATAATAGGTTATAGCTCCTTAATAGCGCCCATTTCTGAAACACTGATTTTCCACATAGTGGGGCTTGATTTGTTACTTATTTAAATTTGTGCTTGGGATCATTGGCCTGCAAGAATTCTCATAGGAGTGGCATTTCTTTCTGGCATTACAATTAATTTTGCACTATTTTTACGTAATTAACAGCGAACATTTCTAATAAATTAGACCGACACCTGATAAAGAAAAACTACTTATTTATTTTTTAAACCTTTTAAACTTTTAAATTAAAATGGAAAAAATCTCACACATCCCTTAAAGAAAAGCGTGGGGCGCGTTGTTATGAAACAAAATGCTCAATTATTGAAAACTCTATAGCTGTAAACATGATTGGTTGTATTTCTTTCGATCTGAAATATTAAAATGTACTCACGGCAGTCATGTTTTTTTAAGTTCAGGTTGGTATGGGCGCCCCACGCTTTTCTTTAAGGGATGTGTGAGATTTTTTCCATTTTAATTTAAAAGTTTATGTTGTTTGAAATGTTTTTATTTTTTTACTTTTAGTCGATTTTTTTAGTATTCATATTTATTTTGTGTTCACAACTGATCAAGATATTAGGGTAAAGAAAAGCGTTTCTTAAATTTTTTTTTATTTATTTTTTTGCTTACTCTATTTTGAACCCTTCGAAAGAAGGTTTTGCCATTTGAACCAAACTAATTTTAATAAATAAGTATGTATGTATATGTTTGGAGTTCAGAAGCATTTCATCGATTTGTTTCATTGTTTGCGAACAATTCTATATTACTAGTATTACATATGTATACGTACACTCGTACTTTGTCAAATTTTGTCTCTATATTTATTTAAAATACTCCATATATTTTCCTTAGAAAAACTTGTCAATATTGAAAATATTTGTAAATAAATTCCCTCTTCCCTCGAGTCATTTCCTTAACAAATGGCAAAATAATTTTAGTTTGTTTTCAACTCAACTTCAATTAAATTCTATACTTCCCGTTAATACCCTGGGGAGAAATCAAACAAATATATAAATCGACATGACCATGGTAATAAAGTGTTTGCCACAGGCACCCCAAAATTAGTTCATGTGTGTGTATATCTTTATTTTTGTTAATTGTTTCAAAATTATACTAATAAAAAATCAATAAAATTAAATCGATCTTTAAGTAGTACATATTAATTTTTTTATATAAACATTAAGTTTTTATGCTTTTATGCTCATTACTTTGTTTAGATTTTCATGTTTTTTTTCAAAAGAAAATATTTGTATTAAACATAAACAAACATACATATATGTATGTATGTATGTAAAGTTAAATTTAAGTTTTATTTTGTTTTAATTTATTTAGTTCACAAATTAATTCAAGTTTTTATAAAAAGGAGTTTGTATGAAAATATTAATTTAAAAATCACTCCTATTGTGAATAAAAATTCCACATGAAATTTGTTCCCTTTTATTTTTTTAACATTGAATTTTAATGTGAAAGGGAACAAATTTCATGTGGAATTTTTGTTCACGATAGAGGTGAATATTAATATAAAAATATTAAGATATTCAAAAATCAATGATTAATTATTAAGAATTAAAAATTGATTAAATCTAGCACGACCGTAGCTAATGACTTCTACGACTTTTCGACTTCAACCAACGACAGACTCTTTCTTGAGGACGATCACTGACTGGATGAAAACTTAGGGCAAAGGGAATACACCACTTTATATATACATATATACATACAGTGGGTGGCCAAATTATTAATTACACATGCAAAATTGTTTAGTTTGAAGCCGTATAACATTTTAAAATAGTGGAAATTTATCCTTTTATTTGTTCTTTTAGGTAAATTAAGTGTTTATAATTCAAATAACAATAATTTTTTTGTTTTAAAAATATATATTTGAGGAAAAGAAATATTACAAAATTTTTTGAAAAAAAATCTTAATATTTCGTAGAACCTTCTTTGGCATCAATTACAGCTTGCAAACTTTTTGGCATGCTCTGAATGCATTTTATTTCACACTTCAAAGCAGAATGACAGATAATGATCTACAACTGCACTCTAATGTCACTAATCATTGTTAACACTGCACAAAATATTTAACAGTATTACCAGAATTAAAATACGAAAACATATGGTACAAGAAATAAATTTATAAACGTATTAAAAGCGGTTGCATCTTAATTAATAAGTGTAACTAATAATTTGGCCACCCACTGTATATGTACATATAACAACAATTTTAAATTTGGCGCTACATCGTTCATTAATCGAGAAATTCTACTAAAGAGAAAATTGATCGACTAAAGAGCAAATTGATCGATCATTGGTAGAGAAATAGTGTGACCGTACCACTTGGCAAATATTTGCCGAAAAATACGTAACCACTAAATAAAATATATTTTAACTCGTTTATTTATTAAAAAAAAAGTTCGTTAATTTAAAACAAGACACAACAAATATTTAGTTTTATTTTATTTGATGCTGTTTGATCTTGCAAAACTCTTGTAAGAGCAAAAAATATCAAGCAAATTTGTGCTAAAGCAAGTGGTTACGTCTTTTTTGGCAAATATTTGCCAAGTGTGACCGTACCGTAAGGAGAAAGTTGATCGGTCATTGATCGAAAAATTTTACTAAAGAGAAAGTGATCGAGAAATTTTACTAAAGAGAAAATTGATGAATTATTGCTGGACAATTTTTACTACAGAGAAAATTCATTGATGATTGATCAAACAATTTTACAAGAGAGAGAATTGATCGAGAAATTTTTCTAGAGAAAATTTATCTATCGGGAGATTTTACTAGTGAAACTTTATCGATCATTAATCGAGAAATTTTATTAAAGAGAAAATTGATCGATCATTGATCGAAAAATTTTATTAAACAGAAAATTGATCGGTCATTGGTCGAGAAATTTTATTAAACAGAAAATTGATCGGTCATTGACCGAGAAATTTAATTAAGGAGAAATTGATTAATCATTGATCAAGAAATTTCATTAAAGAGAAAATTGATTGAGATATTCCACTAAAGATAAAATTGATCGATTATTGATCGAGCACAATTGGAGAGACAATTAGTTTAAAAGTTTTTTGGAGTAAACTAGTCGAATAATTTCGTTTAATTACACCAAATCTTGTAAAATAATTTTCTTTTACAAAATTTGTATAAAAGAAAGAATTCCTAAAAAATATTCGAATACAAAACTATTGTGTATACAAAATTCGAACAGTTTTTGGAACCTAAACTAAATTTTTTATTTAAATTGCTTATGTATGAATTGTTGCAAACTACACAACCAATATACATACGTCTACCTTCATCACCCTAGAATTCAATATATTAAAATGTCACAAACTTTGAAAAAGGTAAACGTCAAAAAAAAAAAAAAAATACAAATTTCAAAAAAAATAATTTATGCATTTTTTATTAAGTTTCATTTGAATTAAAAACATAGACAGACAATAAACTACGTTAGAAAACACACGAAATTTACAAAACAGCAGCAAAAACAGCAAGAATAATTATAAAATAAAAAAGATATTCTGTCTATCAATATGATTTAAAAAAGAAAATCATGTGAATATAAAAAAATAGTAAAAGAAATACATATGTGGCATAACAAGGAAATTTTGCACGCAATGAAATGAAACCACGGGAGGGAGGTGTTACCAATACATCGTAGCATTAAATCAACAAAATTAATATAAAAAATAAATAATAAAAATGGCAGACTAATTAAAACTAAAAAAATCTTAAGTGTCTGGTCGGTCGGTCGGTTATAAAATACATAAATGGGTTGTATACATATGTATGTATGTGTGCCAGAATCTGTGTGTGATTAGTGCCTACTTGAAATTATAAAAAGAAGTGTTGACGCATTTAGTGCCTTCAAAAAAACGGCACAAAAACGTGGTTTGTTGTTTTATCAACCATTAAACAATCTTCAATTAACAAACTGATAACCAATAAATAAAACAATAACAATTACCCGCAAACAAATTACAACAACACTAAAGTAAATTTAAGTTTATTTGTTAAAGCTGAAAAAACGCGTGCACTGCAAACAAAACACAAATACAAAATTAAAACTAAAAGCAGAATAAAAATCATGCTGGTCAGTTTGAGAGAGAAAATTAATCAGTGTTTGTTTTATTTATAAACAAAAAACCCAGAAATTCTCTCTTTCTGTTGTTTGAAAATACAAGAATGAGCGATAATGCACAATATTTGAACAAATGTTAAAGTTGGCATCGGGACGCTCGGATATACATAGTTTCGTTGGATGCTACTAACTTTATTGTAAACAAAATTTTATTGAAAACTTAAAATTCATCGATGCGAGATCGATTATTTTACTGAAATAGTAAAAGGCATTGATCCGGGATCAAAAATGTCAAACAATTGATCTGCCAGTGAGAGAAAATTTGGCTAAATTGTACTGCTGACAAAAGTACTTACAAGCAGAGAAAAAAACATAGTTACGACAACTACACTGTGTTTCTGGTAACGAAATATTGTTATGATATACAAAGAATAGTTATTTTAATTTGATTTTAACAATAATTTATAAACATTTGCATGTTTATCGCAATTATAAAATTGAATATGGTTCACTGAAACATAATTATTTGTAAAAAATGTTGACCATAACTATTCAAACATATTATGTTATTTACAACTATTTAAACTTACAAATAACCATTAACTGATAACTTTCTATATTTGTATTCATATTATGTTTAAATGCAAACAAAACATGTTTAATTTTAATAATATTTTGTTTTTGCCATTTGTAGAATGCTTTTGCATCACTTCAGTAGTTTGTCTGCGTGCTATTAGATTATTTAGTGTGATTTGAATGTTTCAATAATTGAAAAGAAAAACAATTCTCATTTAAAATATACTAAATAGCTATTACTATAAAATACTAAAAGAAGTGTAAAAGATCTAAATAAAGTACATAAAAGAAATAATCTTAAATTTCATAAAGCTGCGGAAATATTTATTTCTATTTACATAAATATTAACTAGTGCTTGTAAGTTTTGTGTTTAAAAAAGAATTGAGAAATAATTGCGATTATACGCAATATGTGTATATACGAAATACTAAAATAATTGTGTCATTGCATAATTTTGCATTCATATTATAATACTTATAAAATCATAATTTGACAAATATGTATGTAGTAAAAATAAAATTATATTAATTTAACATATTGTGATGATAATACTATCATAATATAATTGTTTTAGATCATAATATTTTTATTATATATCATAATATGATTGCTTTATATCATAATATGATTGCTTTATATCATAATATGATTATTATATATCATATATCATATTATGATCATAATATGATTGCTTTAAATTATAATATGGTTACCTTGGGTCATAATATGATAATGTATGACAATTATATGATTGTATTGGGTTATAATATGATGTTATAATATCAAATTATGATTAACAAAAAAATATTATGAAGAAATATTACGATGATAATTTATCATAGTATGCTGTTTTATGACACTTATATTCATCATAATATGTTTTGACTACAATCATAAATCTTGTCATAATATAATGCTCTTAGATTATGTTTACCACAACCATTTTTTTTCTCTGCGTGTATAACTAGCAATTTTAAGGCTTTCAGCCTGTTATCTATGGGAGCAGGATAAAAAGTTAGTACATACCTGAAATTTCCCTACGCTGTACATATGTATGTATTTAACTGTTTGTGTGTTTGTGTTAATATCACTAGATCAAACAAATTCACCACATTCTACAGTGCACCAGAGAATCTACTCTTCTAAACTCTTTCTCTCGCTCAAAAGTAGTATCCAACAAAATACTCTCAAATAGCAACAAGATTTTGGCCTTTTGTTTTCTACGAGTATAAAAAATATATTACAAATATTAAATACAACAAAACATTGACACACATAAACAAACCAAAAGCCAATGAATGCTTTAGCAGCCAGCCCGGAATTCTATGAGACAAAACAAAAAAAGAAAACTATTTGCTGAATTTAGTTGACGTTTTGTGACTAGTGTGCGCGGTTCGTTTTAGATGTGCCCGCTCTAACCCTGTAATTAGCGCCGTTGAATATTTCACGTTTGTTGACGCTTCTTTATCGTAGCCGTTGTCATTATCGCTGCCGCAACGTAAACTCGTGCTTTGTATGTGTGAAATTAAGTGTTTTTTGATGGCGTTTTGCATCAAACAAATGTTTCGATTTATTTGTTTGTTTATTTAAAATAGTGATTTTTGCTGAAAAAAAGTCAGTTGTCTAAAAATTAAACAAAAAAAAAAAAATAAAGGAAAAATTATCATAATGTGCAATTTTAATAACTATACTTAGTTAATAATTAATAACTAAGAAATTGTATCGTTTTCAACACCCTTTATAGTCAACTCCAACAGAACATTTCTATTCTGTAAACATTAAAACTAAACAATATTCTAAAAGTTGTTCTTTTAATTTTATAGTAAAGCTTTTAGGCAATTGTATTCACAATATTTCACAAAAAAGATATCAGAATTTTTGTAAAAATATAAAATTTTTATTAATTTAGTTAATGAACAATTTAAATTACATTTATTGTATCCTACACTTCAGAAGGTATTACATGTTTATGCTAATGTTTGTAATAGTCAAAAATTTTAGAAAATAAAAACAACCAGCTTAAACTATACCGAATCACTTTGCAAAACGATTTAAAGGTTTCTGTCCATCCTTCACTCTGGCTGGTTGACTGACTGTCCATGTTAATCTTGTAAGCAAAGTTCAGTGAAAATATTTGGATAAAATTTTGCATACCTATATGTTTTTGTTTTTAGCCAAAAGAGGCTATTAAAATTGGTTAATATTTATTCTCATTATCAGTCATGAATGTTTGATTTGCAGTGTTGGAAAAAATAATAGGAAAGCTACTTCAAAACTAAATTTCATTTCATTCAGTCTTGATTTTTTCCCACATATCGTTTTTGGTTTTATGTGTATAGAGTATATCCCGCTATTCAATAGGAGATTGTAACGGTCACAGCTTAAAATGGATTTGTTTTTTAAACCAAAACATAATTAGTTTGGACGTGTGTTGGGGATTTTGCAATATGTCAGTATAATCCATAGAATAAATTGGACCAACACCAGATAAAGAAAAACAATACCATATCAAGAATAAAGATCTTTCTAACTGGCTTTTATTTCTTCCATGAGAACTACACCACATTTATCTTCATTTCAACACTCCCAAAATAAATAAAAAAAAAACATAATTTGATGAAATTCTCTAGGAAGTTTGATTATACTCCTAAGAAGTTTGATTTTAAAAATCATAAAGATGTAAATGCAAACAATTTATGAACCAAAATGAGAGACTTTCTTGAAAATTTCATATTAAAATTTACCGCTTAAAAACAATATACTTTGTGAACTTGTTACTGCACATAAATAAAACTAATAAATAAAATTAGAAACTATTTTTTGTTTAATATTTAACAAATAAAAAATACAAACGAAGCGAAAACAACCTGCATGCACTCAATTTTTCGTGCTACAAACACTTAAGGTTTTTATTAATATTTAGTCCAAAGCACGTTTTGGCATTTTCTCAACCAATTTTTCAATTAATTAATTTCGAAAACTTGCATTCTCCAGAGTCTAAGTGGGTTGGAGTTAATCGGTATTGTACCAGCTGTCTCTTGACGATTGACCCCAAATTCTCAATTGGATTGAGGTCGGGAATTTTTGCTGGCTAATGCATCAATCCATTCTTTCAACATTTCACCATCCAGCTGAAAAGTAACTTCATCGACATTAAAAAGAAACGGGAACATCAGTTTTTCCTGATTATTCCTTGGCTTCTGAGTTGACACCATGTAAAGCAACCCCTTATACTGACGACCCTCCCACCGTACTTCATAGCTTTTTGCAACCTTTGATTTGTAGTATGGGAACAATAGAATGCCTTTTTTGAACTTTTATGACCACTGTAGATTAGCTAGAACATCGTCTTCAATTCGATTTCTGTTGAATAATTTGCAAAAAGTGTTTACCACATGAAATTAAATTAATATCAAATTAATGCTTTCTTTAAAGCAAACATATACATATGTAACAGTGAACTTTGATATGTTTGTGCAAATATTTCCAAAGACACACTTGTGCAAACTTGAGTGCATGCATGTTTTTCTTTGGAATTTATTGTTTTGTTGCCGAAAACGATTATACTCTATTTTGTATTGTAAATCATTTTTTTTAACATAAACCAAAATATATTTTAAAAGAGATTTTTCAATTTTCTTCATATGCTTCATTCTGTTTTTTTTTTCTTTGCAATTAATTAATATTTATTTCTTTATTTATGTTACTTAATACAAACTGTTCGTCATTATTTCAAATCTGTTTAAAGAAAATTGTAAAGAGAAATAAACGAAATTTAAGAAGTTTAAAGGCAGCACGTTGAACATGTACTTCCAACAGGGTATTACAATAAGAAATGTTATTTAAATTTTTAAAAATTTTATAATGCCTACATATTTTTTCAACTAAAGTTATACTGACAATTTTCACGCTAAAATTATTTTTACAGACAGCATAAATTTACGTTATCAAATAACTGGTCAACGTGAAAATACGCGTAACAGATCAAGAGAACAACCACCACAAAAGTTGGCGTATAACTTTTCTTGTTAAAACACTATTTAACGCTCAAACTGATTAATTTGCATATTTTACTCTACGATAAATAATACAAATGTGTTCAAGTACATTTGATTATTCATTAAAACAAATAATAATTACAATAATAATACAAGTGAAAACTATATAATAAAATAAATATTGAAACAAAAAATCATGATTTTTTAAGGCAATAATCATAAATGTTTAAAATTGTTATTATTCATTAAACAGCAAATATTATTTACCCCAGAACAAAAAACTACTTCAATAAATGTTTATATCATTAATAAATTTAATAAAAAAAAAACATTTTAAATTCATTCTACCAAACAGAAACACACCAAAATATTCATTCTGAAGAAGCAAGAAAAAAACCTAAATAAATCTTTAATGCGATCATAAAGTTGGAAAAAAATGAAAGAAAAAAATTCAAATTTATTAAACGAATTTAGCAATAAATAACAATAACAAATCGATGAATAAAATAAAAGCGTATAAATCAATGAAAAATTAAAACATTTTACTCAACACAGATTCTAATGAAACAAAAAAAAGTGCTACTTTTTTTTATTATTGAACTTCACCTCAGACATAAATCGTTAATATCGTTATCAAGAATATGGTAAGCAATGATTTAGAAATTGTTTGTTTTATACTTATATTCCTCTCTGTATCTTAAGGTACGCTCACAAATAAAATTTGTTTTAAGTCTTTATTTTTATTTAATGCTGTTTGCTCTTACAAAACAATTGTAAGAACAAACATCATCAAACAAATTTGTGCAAATATAGTGGTTACGCTTCATTGAGTAAATATTTGCCAAGTGTGACCGTCCCCTCAAATACAAATTGTTTAAAATGTGTTTAATTTATACATTTATTGTACGAGTATATTTTAGTCACACTGTTATTAAATATTAAATTAATTGTTTAATTATTGTCACACTCACAGTCAAAAAGGTCAGTTATGTTGTTAATTACTTGTTTAGACTGTTTTCTTTTCCTTGCTTTCCTTACAACGGACTGACAGACATACAGACAGTTAGGTTACAGAATTTACACAATACTTTTGTTAACTCATAATAAGACAATTAATGTCTACACTTGATTAATGTTATATTTAATAGTCCACACTGCAGCTAATTGTTAAATAAATGATAAGAAATAAATGTTGAACTTTTGAAATAAAACTTTGTTCATGGAAAATTGGGGAGAATAAATGAATTTTTATTAGTAGTTACAGTGGGGACCACAAGAGGTGTTATTATTTAATATTATTATTTTGTGCACTTGTTGCACGAAAATTAAAAAAAAAAAGTTTTCTATCATTTATTTTATGTTTAATATTTAACAAACTAATTTATAACTTACAACTAAATGTAACAAATTCTAAGAATACACCAATACCTCGCTTTGCGTTTTTTCAAAGTTGCGTCGCTGCGTAATTAGTACAAATTTTCACTGTGCATCTTTAGATTTGCAAGGTTGCGTTGCTTTGGGTTCGAGTCCTCAATTTATTTTTTTTTTGCATTTTTACAAAATCAGCAACATCATTAGATGCTAAAACTATGACCCGTATAAGAAGTGCTTTGTTGATTAAAATGGAGTCTTTGCTTTCTATTTGAATTAAAAATCAAGTTGTGCAGAGAATACCATTAAGTCAAATGGTATTTCAGACAAAGCAAAAAGCTTATTTGATGACATAAAAAGTAAAGCCAAGTTTTGCGTTAAAAAAGATCTTCAGCAAACTCATCGATCTTTACATGGGTTGCTAAAGAAAATCTTAATTCACTTTCGAACGTAAGTACCCCGATGCAAAGTGAGGTATTGGTCTACGTATGTACTCAACTTTGCACCATATTAAGGCCATGTTATTGCGTAAAACACTTTTCACATGTTTTCTCATGCTCTTAAACAATTTTTAAATTAATGAATTTTTTAATAGTCTCCCATTCGCGCTGAATACCCTGCCATAGCTTATCCAAAGGCTATGGCAGAATTGTGATCGGGAGTTTTTGCTGGCCACTGCATGAAAAAAAGTCCTGCTCGCTAAGCCATTCTTGTACGATTTTGAATGTGTGCTTTGGGTCATCAGCCAGCTGAAAAGTAACCTCATCTACATTATAGATGGTGTTATCTACAAAATCAGAAAGATGAGTTTGTAAAATACGCAGGTAGTCTTCTTTCCATGGTGTCAGCATGTGAAGCAACCTCATATCATGACGTTTCTTCCATCGTGTTTCATTGTTTTCTTTATATGGTTTCTTAGAATTCTCTAGGCTGCATTCGGATTGAACACGATTAAACTTGGATTCGTCCGACCAGATTTCTGTTCAATTTCTGTGCTCTATGTGAAACTTTAGCAATACTTTAACAATTTTTATTGACAATGCAGGTTGGCATTTCTTTACTGCTGAGAAGGGCTTGTCTTGCTGGCGGGTTTACCTATTGCTATAGCAGCATCTTTTGATGTTAAACACTCGCCTTTTTTAATTGTGTTATCATGAGACATGCTACTTTAAAAGCTTTTTGCGACCCTTGATTTGTGGTTTGGGAACAATAGGACGCTTTTTAGACTTTTATGACCACTTATTGACTTAAGCTGTTTAGCTATTATTTGCGTAGAATACCAATTTTTTGTCATTTCTAGAATATTGTCGTCAATGGCTCTTGACAATTTCTTCATTGTTTATTAAAATTGTCTGCTCCTCTCTATATACTCAATACCATTTGGCGGTGATAATAATTATCCAATATTGCCAAAAAAAATGGACTTGGCATATATGCAAACCACAAAATGAACTTAGTACTTTTGCTCACCACTGTATAAGAACGAGAAAACAATGAAATAATTGCCAACTTTTGTTTAGCAAGCAGTGTATTTTTACTTATTCTAACGTTTTGTATGAAATTTTCATAAAAAATTAACAAATGTACTGAATTTGATCACTAAGCTGACTATTTGTTTCATTGACAAAATACATTTGTTCAATTCACTAGTGATGTTGTATAATACAACTAACTGATTGTCAACACAATTTTAACCAAAGTCGTATGTTTATGTTGTCAAGCCTGCAAAATGACAAAAGAAAAGTATTTTTAAAACAAATATACAAACATCAAATATGAGTATTTTCCAAAATTAAAACATACCTCCTCAGTATTTTCAGCAATATTCATTATTAGAATGTTTTATTTGTTAATTTTATTTTCTTGTTTTAATTTTGTCAATCTGTTTAAGATACGAGTGTTACCGTTTGGTTATTTTTTAAACTAAAATGAGTAATCAATATTTCAGTAATTGTTCAAGCTTAAGGTCTTTAAAAAAAATTAATTTCTTTTAAAGAAAATAAAAATTTAAATTTTTGAAAAAAGACCTTAAAGCTTGAACAATTACTTAAATATTGATAATAACAAATTTTTATTTTGAGATAAATATTTTAACTTTTGGCAACACTTAAACAATCATGCAACAACATTCGAAAATATATCGTAGGTCTTGTACAACGTACAACTCCTACGACACTACAACACCACTTTAGAATTTAACAATTGTATTTCATAAATCAATCATAAGTCATGAAATACATATTTCTCATAACTCTCTACATACCCTTAAAATCTCCAATAGACTTGCAACACTTGTTTAAGTTTATTGTTTGCAACAAACCTAACGAAAGTCGCCACAATAAATGCGACAGATTGCAATAAAAATGGATGGAATATAAATCATAACAACATAAGTTATGGGACATTTTTGTAGTGTTTGCGTTTTTTTTTTTTTCAAATAACTTATGGAAAAGTAATATAACAGAAAATATTTAATTCAATATGTCAATAATACATTCATTAAATTCTTAAATTGAAAATACTTTAAATCTTGAATACCCTTATTATTTGAAGGCATAACAAAAAAAACAATTACTGTTTCAAGTCTTCGACACTTTTAAACAATTCATAACTGACATTAATCATTTATTTATTGCATTTTAAGTTATATTTAAGATTTTATATTAAATATTGTCTGTGTTGTTCCAATGGGAAACCAACTTTTTAATCATTTAAAAGACTCTATTAAAACCCTGAGGGAGTTTTGAAAAATACTTAAAATGTTTTCTTTACTATTTTACACATAAAAAAATATAAATACATTTAACTAGGAACACAAATGTGTTGAAGGACGAATTTTTGGTCGCGAATATTCGCCACTAAGAATAAAACACATTTGCGTACACGCAATACTGGTGTTGTCTTAATTCGTCATATTCGGCGAACTCTGAAATAGATTATAAGCCATGTCACAGAATTTAATTCCGTTCGGAAGTGGTATTAATTCCGTATTTTGCTTCTATAGAAAAAGTAAAACGGAAAATTTTTTCGGAATCCATATATTTCTATTATCCATATATTTTAATTATTTCTTTATAATAATAACAAAGAACTGCTGAAATAATTCTAATCAAACATACCATAAGACGCTTTTTAATAAAAATATAATTTTGATTGCTAAAAGTCAATACATTTGTATAGAAAAAAGTGATCTGATTTGCGGTGCATTTCTCTGGTCCATATTAACGGCGCAAATCGGGGCTCTAGTGTATTTAATCAAAATCAAATCAAATCCCTTTAAATTATGAGATTTAGTACAAATTAGAGAAATTTTAACCTTGTACAATTTTGAATTCGTAGAACGTTTTTTAATTGGCTTGTTGAAAATTTTAACGCAAAACAAATTAAATTTTTAGCAAATGAGGATATCACTGATTTTTTGGTTTCAGAAAGATAGGCAATTGTTCGCCTCGTTCTTGTGTTTTAAAGCCTCTCGATCATACTTTCTGGATCTCTCTGGAAACTGATAATTTCTAAAAAAAATGTTTTTACGACAACTTACATCCTTACCACTTTAACTTTGAAATAATTTTCAAAGTCAATTTCTTAAATTGATATGGCAATCATAGCTGCCAGATTTGATGATTTTTTGTTTCAAAAATAGAAAAATGACGATTTGACGATTTTTTTCATTGAAAGTGACGATTTTCTGAATTATTAAAATTTTTTATCATTTGTTTGTTTTACTAATATTTTCGTTCTCTCTTTTTTTTGAGGCATGCTGCAGCAACTAGTTTTCTCATTTAAAATATTTAATATTAAGAAGAAAATCACGTATTTCAAAAATAAAACTAAGTAGTGTTTTCTTAATAATTGACAAATTTTAAGTTTAAGTATAATAATTCCAAATAATGGTAGAAGTTACTTAAACATAAAAAGCAATTTTAAATGCTGAATTCTATGAACCAAAATTTTTAGAGGAAACAATTACTGAATTTCAACGGGGAAATTCTACAAAAACTTCTCCTATTTTACCAAAACGTCGAAACAATTTTAAGCTAAATAAATTTAAGTAACAAAAATACGGAAATCTAAGAAAATAAGTACCTGTAAATTGTGGATGAATTGGACTCTATATAAAAATTGTTATTTAAAACTTCATAAACTAAATTGTGTGGTCATTGTAATTTAAAATATGCTAAATTCAGATATTTGTTTATAAAATACTGAAAGTCTTGCTTCACACTTTTCAGTTTTAGCTGACCAGTTTTTGTTCAATTCCCTTTTGAACTTGCCATTTCATTTACACACGTCAATTCAGTTTTCGTACTTTTTAATACAAATCAACATGCATAAAAAAATCAAAAGAAAATAAGAAAATTGACTAGTACCGTTAAGTGTGTACCCCTTTTGTTCTCTTTTCTCATCTCATTCAAAAATACTTGCCTTGACGAGTCAGAATTTAAAACAATGTGAAAGCGGACTAATACTATGTTTCCACGGTACATGCTTCGCTCTCTATTCATGCTTCACACCCCAATCATGTGCGAAACAACTTGCTTCACCATACAAAATTTTAAGAGCGTATCAAGTAGATTCATATTGAATCTACTTGCGAAGCACGAAAAATTGCACTCTTCTCTACTTTTTATCGCAAGTTTATCTGCACTAGCTGTAAAAATTTAATATTATTGTAAACAAAGCAAATTATTTTCTTGTTTCTGGAAGTAAAGAAAGTAAATACGTACGAATGTATGTTTTTTTTTTTTCAAATAAGCTAACTAATTTCCACTCACTTTTGTTTGTCCATTAAAAAAAACTTATTTTCCACAAATTGTAAATTCTGTTTTTTTTATTTTGTTTGTTTATTAATGACAACTGTCAAATCGAATCAAGTTTATTAGTCATGTAAACAACATGATTCATAAACATTATTCAGAAAGCGAAGCGGGTGATTCAAGTCTTCTTGGAAACATAGTATAATATATTATAAAACAAGTAAGAGTGCTATATTCGGCTGTGCCGAATCTTAAATACCCTCCACCTAAACGTAATAAGAAATACAAAAACGACACTGGTTATAGGACTAGTGTATCCCTATTCTGTGTTTTCTGTTCAGTCTTAGTGCAAATTTTATTAGTACATATTTGATATATTGTTTGAAAGACATTTACATACATGCCTAAATGAAACTGCTGGATTTTGAGAATATCGGTCCATATTTGACAATATCCCCCACATAAGGTCCACTCTCGAAATATACGATAATACTAATATATATCTTAAATATACCGTTATTATGTTGAAATTCGGCGTGATATATCCTCATATGCATGAAAATAACTGTTCCAAAATTTAAGAAGATAAGCCCATAATTTGTCAAAAATTCGGGTCAAAAAATATTCTTTTCGGATTTAACCCATATTCGGTCCATATTTTATAGGCATGATATATATAGTTGGAAAGGTATTTTTAAAAATTATCAAGCACCCAGTAGTTCCCGAGATATAGGCCTATATATATTCAACTTTACGGGCCCGTCTCCTCGAAAATAGGCGTTACCGCCAACAATTTTTTTTTGCTGGCATCTCTTCTAAAAGCCCAATTTGATGAAGTTTTTTTTGAGCAAAACCACTAAAACCGAATTGTTCCCCTTTTTTATACTCTGTTTGTTAAATTACACTCAAGATTATTATGAACATCAGACAAACTCTGTAAATTATGGTAAGAATTGGTAATTAAATCAATTAAAATGGTGAAAATTAGACAAAATTTCAAAATATTTAACATAAATTATGTTGGTCGTACAATTGTCTTTCAAACAATATATCAAATACTAATAAATTTTGCACTAAGACTGAACAGAAAACACAGAATAAGAACATTCTTGTCCTATAACCAGTGTCGTTTTTGTATTTCTTATTACGTTTAGGTGGAGGGTATTAAAGATACGGCACAGCCGAGTATTGCACTCTAACTTGTTTATTTTGTTTATTTTTTGTTTGTTTTGCCTTTCCTTCTAAATAGCAGTCCAAAGAAGTTGGTACTTTTCTTTTCATACTCACAGAATTAAAAATTTGATACAGAAATACGTAAATAAAACACTAACAGTATTTAAATATTTATAAAAGTTTCAGTGTACTACATGTACCATTGTATACACACATGAACTATAGACATAATTTTGTATAATATTCGCACATATTTGTTTAGCTTCGGTTTTGTTTCTCTGTGTATAGCATCAAACACATTCGAGACAGCATGCATGTATAATTTAGTAGCAACCCGTTGGAAAATTTCTTAGCAATATCTGAAGTCTAACAGAGTCTCAATTATTTCTGTATTACTTAACAAATAAATAAAAACTACTTTGTTCTTAACAAATTACATTAAGTTTACCTCAATATTAGAACCAATAGCATATTTGGCTGTACTTCAGAAGTTTCCTTTAACAGCTTCCAAAAGTTTTATTATGAAACTAGTCATAGCAAAAAACCTACTGTTTTATTCTTAAGCATTGTTCTGCTAAAATATGATGCCATTTGGCAATACCAATTGGTTACGCTTGGTTATGTTGGTATCAATAAAATTGATTGGTTTTTTCAAGACAACTTTAAATTGGTCATCCTTAATAACACGAAATTACTTTCAAAGTAATTTTTAAGGTACAATAATTCATTTTCTCCTATTATATTATCTTCAACCTTTTTATATGATTTTTATTAAATAATTTTTAAGCTTGAGGTCACTTTTTGTTTTTTATAAACGATTTTTTATTTTTATATATAATTAACTCGATATTTCGATCTCACACATCCCTTAAAGATTAGCGTGGGGCGCCCATACCAACCTGAACTTAAAAAAACATGACTGCCGTGAGTGAATTTTAATATTTCAGACCGAAAGAAATACAACCAATCATGTTTACAGCTACGAGTTTTCAATAATTGAGCATTTTGTTTCATAACAACTCGCCCCACGTTTTTCTTTAAGGGATGTGTGAGATTTTTTTCCATTTTAATTTAAAAGTTTATGTTGTTTGAAATGTTCTTATTTTTTGACTTTGAGTCGATTTTTTTAGTAAAGAAAAGCGTTTCTTAAATTTTTTTTTTCATTTATTTTTTACTTTTTAGTAACGAATAGCTTTAATTAATAAGAAAATTATTAATTACGATGATTACATTTTTTTACCCAAAATGAAAGAGCTGAATTTGGCTGACAAGACGGTGCCACACAGCACGCGAAACAATTAAGAAAATTTGTTTACATGTTTTGTATTTTATATTCATATAATAAAAAAAAAATTATTCATATAATAAAACTTTACACTTGTGGATTAGTAATTAATGTTATGATAAATTTCGCAGTCTCTCTCTCCATCTCTTCCAATGCTTTAATATTGCACGGTTTAGATTTATCTTTTTTTGCGATCGGAACCCGTTAAAAACAGAAAAAATCGTTGTTTTTAGATGCTTTTATTTAGCTTCACTTCGGAAAATCAAATCTTGGATTGATTTTATCCTGGTGAAAGCCTAATTTTAAGTTTTGTCCCTGTTGTTCCTATATATATTTTGTTACATTGCTCGTTAAAATTACCACCACAAGGAATTTTATATACTAAAATTTGACATATCTTTCTTTTCTAATCTATCTTTAGTTTTTGTGAATAATCTTCCTACGTTATTATTCATCTTATGTGCCATATTGTATGTTGTTTTGTTATATATGTTTAAATGTTGCTGGGGGAACACTCAATATTTGTGGAATGAAATTCAAAAACTTTGGTTATTATTATCTAAAAATTTTTAAAAAAATCGCCACGTTAGGCGAAAAATCGCCATTTCTGACAGCCCTGTTGAGGAGATCTGTGCAATTGCCACTCTAATTCTCTTGTTTATTAGCGAGACAAATTTGTGTTTCAGAAGTGTTTAATCATACTTTTTAGATAAATTCCATCTATCCTGTAGAACAGCCGTCACTGTATTGCGAATCTGTGTCGGGATTAAAGCCGTTGCTAAGGGAATATCCAAAATTTGTGCCAATGAACTGCTAACAATTCAAAAACTCGTATTATTATTAGAATTCTCATAAAAACATTGTTTTCAAAAAACACAAATAAATTTTATACGCACATAAATAAATAATCTCATATTATTTTTCTGTTCTTTTTAGTTGAGCATTTCAGTTGCATAATTTTAAACTGGCTAAACAAATAACCAATTCAAATGAAATTTCCCTCCCTCTCAGTATTACGAAATTTGTTTGGTTGTCCTTGAATATATTCGCCGTCATTTATTACGTGTGTCATGTGAATCAGTGTGCGAATGAGTACGAGTGTAAGTGTTTGCAATAAAACAATTTAAGTAGATGCTGCTGTTTAGCTGGCTGTGCCAGTACTTAAGTGGCTCATAAACATGTCGAAAAATTGCTTCAATCTTTGGTTTTTTCGGTTTTATTTTATCTCTATAACACTTTGTGGCAAAACAACAATTGTAATGTTTTAAATTGTTCGCTTTTCGTGATTTTCTTTGCATTTTAAGCGCGTGAAAATAGAAGCGGCTAAAACAAAGTATCTTTGTGCTGTGGGAGGAACTTAAAAATATCCATGGAAAAAAACCACAAACAATCCGTCTGTTCGTGTGCAGGCTAGATAATAAAAAAATACATAGTAGCATAGAATATTGGCTAGAAGCGAAGGTGTGCAGGATTTATTTCAACAAAATTCTTCTACTTTTACTCACATGAGTGCTTAAGTAACGAAACAGTTAATAAAGTTACTTTGCCATGAACTACGTTTTTGACAACTTTGGTTTTTAATCTCAACTTCCACTCTAGTAACTTGGCATGTATTTATACAAGTATTAACAAATAAGTACAGACAACATTACACATGTATTTTAATGTTTTATTATGTGGTTATTCTTAAAAAAGAAAGCTAAATTTTGTTTTTCAAACAACCAACAAATCCAACCAAAAACAGCTAGACAAAGTTTTTAGACAGAAATATTTACTAAAAGACATGAAATATAAAATGACAAAAAAACAAAAACAAAACAAAATAGAAAAATTTCTGAATATAACTAAAACACGAACATTGTTAACAAAATATTTCATGTAGCAGCATTAATTTTTCTTTCTTTTCGTTGTTATTATTTATACAAACACACATTCTCACATTTAGAAACATTAATATTTGTATTTTAAAGGTTTATATCACACGAATATATAAAATGTATGGCACAGTGGTTGTGATTGAGGAAAAATGTTGTTCAACAAATGTAATTTTAGTTTGTAATAAACTTTATATGAAAAATTGTATGTGATATTTGGGAATTGTGAAGGTCACTGCATAACAGGACTTTGTTTTGTTTAAAACAAGACATATGATTTATTTTGTCCTGCATGAATTCCCATAGGAGCAGCATTTCTTCTCTGTCATAGGGTAGCATTTGATTTTATCATATTTCTACAGCGCAGAAAAAGAAAAACTATTGCATAAAAAACTTTATTTTATGGAACTTGCAAAGAATGTTTTGCCATCTTCGTTTCATCTGACCAAAAATTACTTCCCCAATTTTTCCGGTGTAGATGTTTTTTTTAGGTTAACATAACTACTTTTTAACTTTCTTTCCCCTTTTAAAATTTAGCTTCCTGAAGAAGCCTATCTTTAATTATGCTACTAGTAGCAGATGCACACACATCAAACTTAAGCTCTTCAATGCCCATGTTCTGTAACTTTAGAGAAAACGTCTTGCCTAGAAAAGATGTGAAACAAATATTACATCGTTTCTCAAAAATTCATAGGTTGTGACATGAAAAGGGATTACGTTGTTACGTTAGAAATGTCATAATATACAAGTCAAAGCCGACGTGAAATTTCAGTGTGAAATATCATTGACGGCGTTGTTCGCCTTACTAAAATTTAAATGTTTTCAACGACGGCGGCAAAAATACAACCGTCGGCTATACAAAATAATATATAATATTCAGAGATTGAAAATAACGGGTCCACTTTAATTTAAGTGCTTAATGGGCATTATTTACCATTTAAAAATTGTCTTTTTCTTGTTTTATATCACTGAGAGAGAGTGATTTATAAGAGAATTAAGAGAAACAAAAAAGAATATAACGAAAATAGTCAAGATGAGTGATTTATAATTGATTATAATTTTTTACTTCTTGTCTAATATCGCCATAGTTTTCGTTCATATTCAACATAATCGATTCACAATTTGCTAAAAATTTATAAAAAATAGGCTTTAGTTACTAAAGTTTAGTATGTAAAAAAAGAGAAAGAATGTTAACGTTTATTAAGATCAACCACAATAGTTTGCCTCCCACTAAAGCATTAAAAAACAAGTAAGAAAGTAAATTCGGTCAAGCCCGACCATACAATACCCTACACCCAGTATATGTATGAAACAGTTTTCTAGAAATAGGCGCTATATGAAAGACTTCTGTGAATATAAATATTATGTGTGTTATACTTTTAAAAGAGTGAATTACGGAGGGGGTCTAAAATGGAAGTTTTGACTAATTATGGACAGACCATTATAAAATTCAGTGTCATAATTTATGTATATGTATATGAAACTTATTTGTGTTAAATTTTATTTGGATACCGACATTTTTAAGAGATATAGGCACTTTAAAGTGATTTTCGGAAGTGGGACTTATATAAGAGCTATGAATAATTATGGACCGATTTATAAATGTGATTTGGCTTCATTTACTACTCATTTGTGGTGAAATTTGTTTGGATACTTGCATTTATGATTGCTAAACTTCAATTTCGGGAGGACATTTGTATGGCGCCAGGTGAAATAATAAACCGATTTGCACCAGTTTTAATCCCATCCAACCTTGGGCCGAAAAGTAACTTCAAAATTGCGACCTGTACTCTGCGCACAAGCTTTACATGGACAGTCAGCCAGACGGACGGACAGACCGATATCGTTAAATCGACTCAGAAAGTGATTCTGAGTCCATCGTTATACTTTAAGGCGGGTGTTGGACTAATATTTATGGGCGTTACAAACATCAGCACAAATCCAATATAACCTCCCCACTATGGTGGTGTAGGATATAAAAATCATTTGATAACAGTTATTTTGAGTGATTTACTTTAAAAAAAACAAAACATAAATCACTATTTTGATTTTTGGTTATATGGACGAGTTATTTACGGTCTCTGATAATAGTACGACTTTAAACAGCAGCTTGTTTCATTCCACATATTTGAATTCAAAAGTTTCTCGACGCGGGAGTTACTAAACATGGGCACAGATGCCCACTATGGGCTTCTTTTGCGTTTATGTATTAAACATTGATCAAATCGTATCGTGGTTTTTTCGCTACCTGTCTTTTCCTTATTTTCAAAGCTTTCAAATTATATTTTTTCAAATAATGCTTTTCAGGTTTTTATAATAAAATAATAAGAATTAAAAATGGCTGGAGTTATATAAGAAGAACGTTTAATTTTGACAGTGTTTCGACACTATTTATTTTTTGAAAATTAATTTAAACAACCTTTATGCCTCTTTTAATATATTATTTTATTTCTCTCGTTTTAGGTAAGTCCAAAACTATGTATGTATATTAGGTTGTCCCAAAAAAAATAAAAATTTGGATTTTCTCGGAAGATCTTTCCTAATTTGGATACTCATTAGGTAAAGTTTTTTTGAGAATTTTATCAGATTTTTCAGAAGTGCTTTAGAGGTCGCGCAAGCTGATTTTGTACCAAAAATCTAGCGTTTTTGACTTTTATTGAATTATTATTGAAAATTGTTAAAAAAAATCGGTATTTTTCGGCTTCTGAGTAAATATTCTTAAAGAAAATTTTCCGATCTTTAATTTTATGTGCATAAATAATAAGTTTCGTCAGGGATTTTCCACATTTTGATACATTATATAACAGTTTTTCGTAAATTTTCAGCAAATATGAAAAAAAATGCTTTATAACTTTTAAAATTTGTATGAAGACTACAAAAACTAATGATGCAGTTTAAAAGATTATGAAGTTTTAAATAAATTAGCGAAAAAAAAATGAATTTTCTCTCACCGTTCTCGAGTTATACCCTTTTAAAGCTTTGTACACATTGTATGGAATGTATAATACTATAAGGTGTGAACTAGGTTTGCATTGCTTTAAACTTTAAATAATGCAATATAGGTCAACCTTTGATAAAATCTCAGCCCACAAATAAAGTTCAGAAGACCAAATCAGAACCGTTTGAAAAGGAGGATATCAGCAGCGTTGATAGCGATGATTCTGACGTTTCGGTCTATGAAAGATAAAAAAAAATTGTTCAAAAGGAAATTTTCACTTTGCCAAAAAAATCAAAGCTTTGTGCAAGCCTTGACAGAACCGGGATTAGTTGCCGTAAGGCTTCGCTCATTCTGAATTCCTACGCTGATTCCGGACAGAGCAACGCAAAAGCTGCATGCTCAAAGAGTTCAATTTGGAGAGAACGTAAAAAGCAGCGGCTGATTGTGGCAGACTCAATTAAAAAATCGTTTGTTGCTTCAAATTATAACACGGTACATTGGGATGGAAAAATAATGCCTGACTTAAAAAACAAAAGGAATAAAAATGATCGGCTATCCATTAGTGTAACTAGTAATTCAGACTCCAAGCTTCTGGGAGTAGTACCACTTTCATCAGGAACAGGAGAGGCCCAAGCCGAGGCAGTATTTCAAACCTTAAAATCTTGGAATGTAACGGAAAATGTCCAATTTATGTGTGCGGACACAACCAGCTCCAATACAGGACGGCGGATTGGGGCTTGCGTTTTCCATCGCCAAAAATTAAAAAAAGACCTGATATTTTTGGCATGCCGCCATCATATGATGGAACTAGTTGCTGGATCAGCGTTGAAGGCCCTTAATATTGAGGATCAAATTACATCCCCACAAATTAAAATTTTTGTCACTCTTCAGGGAAGGTGGGATTCCATTGATAAAAAAAATTTTCGGATTGTATAAACCACGAAATTGTTGGAAAAATTATTCCGGAGTTCATACGAAAAGATCTAATTATTTTTGTAAAAGGGCAGCTGGAGAATATGCAACCAAGGGAAGATTATAAAGAAATGCTGCACCTGAGCCTTATTTTTTTGGGTGATAGACCTGAGCCCTATCCAACCATAAAATCTCCTGGAGCCATTAACCGAGCTCGCTGGATGATGAAAATTATATACTCTCTAAAAATATGCATTTTTCGAAACCAGCTACAACCTTTCATTCAAAATTCAAAAATTGATGCCTTGCTGGAGCAACTATCCCGGTTCTGTCAAGGCTTGCACAAAGCTTTGATTTTTTTGGCAAAGTGAAAATTTCCTTTTGAACAATTTTTTTTTATCTTTCATAGACCGAAACGTCAGAATCATCGCTATCAACGCTGCTGATATCCTCCTTTTCAAACGGTTCTGATTTGGTCTTCTGAACTTTATTTGTGGGCTGAGATTTTATCAAAGGTTGACCTATATTGCATTATTTAAAGTTTAAAGCAATGCAAACCTAGTTCACACCTTATAGTATTATACATTCCATACAATGTGTACAAAGCTTTAAAAGGGTATAACTCGAGAACGGTGAGAGAAAATTCATTTTTTTTTCGCTAATTTATTTAAATATTCATAATCTTTTAAACTGCATCATTAGTTTTTGTAGTCTTCATACAAATTTTAAAAGTTATAAAGCATTTTTTTCATATTTGCTGAAAATTTACGAAAAACTGTTATATAATGTATCAAAATGTGGAAAATCCCTGACGAAACTTATTATTTATGCACACAAAATTAAAGATTAGAAAATTTTCTTTAAGAATATTGACTCAAAAGCTGACGAAATATCTATTTTTTTTACCAATTTTCAACCAAAATTCAAAAAAAGCCCAAAAAGGTCGATTTTTGGTACAAAATCAATTTGCGCGACCTCTAAACCACCTCCGAAAAATCGGAAAAAAATCTCAAAAATTCTTAGCCTTATGAGTATTCAAATTAAGAATGATCCCCAAATTTTTTTTTGGAATGGGACACCCTAATGTATATCAACAAATGTATGTAGTATTTAATATCGGTAAGAAATTTTTGTATTGTTAAAATTCAAGTTTAGCCAAATTGATACTTGTCTATATGGTAGGGCTTGACCGATTACACTTAGGTCTTTTTTTATGCGGTAGATGCGTTCCGTAGAAAATCGCATAAAAAAAAACGCATAAAAAAAGACTCTAGCTCCACACAAAAACTAGGGTTACGTTCCGGAATTTAAAAAAATCGCATAAATTGAAATCAAAGTATTAAAAATGAACCAAATTCGCATAAAAGAAGTTTTTTTTTCAATTTAATTTAAAATCATTATATTCATAAATGCAATTACATACATATATCTATACTCTATTACTTCTTTTGTTTAAAAGAATTGTTTAAAAGTTTTTTTATGCCCTATTTCTTCGGCCCAAGGATGGATGGGATTGAAACTGGTGGAAATAGGTCCATTATTTCATCTGGCCCCCATACAAAAGTCCTCCCGAAATTGGGGTTTACCGATCATAAATGTTTGAATTATGCAAGGCACCAAACAAATTTCATCACAAATGAGTGGTAAATGAAGCCAAATCACATCCCATATAAGGCCAACTTCCGAAAGTCACTTTAAAGAGCATAACTCTCTCAAAAATATTGGTATCAAAAAAATATTGAACAAACAATACGATACAATTTTATTATGATCGGTCCATAATTAGTCGTAGCTCCCATATTAGACTATCTCCGGAATTTACTTTACCCTCCATAATTCTTTTAAAAGTATTTATATCTACATAAAGTTTAACACATATGATACTTATATTCACAGACAACATGACACTAAATTTTTGTATGATCGGTCCATAATATGTTATATCTCCCATATAACGCCCATTTCTGAAAAACTGTTTTAGACATATACTGGATGTAGGGGTTTCTTTTTTTGTTTTTTATATTATTTACCGTGGATTTACTTGAATTTAATTTTTCAGGAATTTTACGGCTTGAACAATTATTTTGCAACAAATTTATCACATTGTTTTCCATATCAGTTGGCATTTTTCTCATTTTTAAAGATATTTTTTTTAAAATCAAGTTAATCACTTCACAGGTCAAACAATAATGCACAAATAGAGCAATAAATGCTTGATAAGGAGATCGCAACAAATAAAACGTTACATTTTAACAGAGCAATATCTATCTTGTACAAAAGTGTCCGAATAGTGATTTTTTTTTTTTTTTTTGAAGCATATTGTGTGAGTTTTTGTGCTTTATAATTTAGAACAAGATTCAATTAAATAAAAAAAAATACATATATATATATATAGGATAATATACCTATGTTTGTATTATTTTCATTACGTTACTTCCTTAATGCAAAACATACGCACAGTTTTGCTTCCCACTGTACTTCATTTACGTCGTCATTTCCGTAGAGACTTTAAGATTTGTTTGCCTGGTTTTCTTTGCAGTAGTTTTTCCAACAACTTTTTAATATTCAATAATGGATTTTAAAATTTTCATTGCTATTATTTTTCATATAAATATGTATGTTGTTCAAAGAATTATTGTAGTGTTTTAGTGTTTTGTTTCGATATTCATTTATATGAATGATAACAGAATAATGAGTACTCTGCGTTTCTTAATTTGTATGTTTCTCATTTAGAACATGTAAACTATAGATAGACAGTGCTAATCCATTCACTGCTGGGTCTGATTATAACGATAATGTTGTTCGTACCACGTGCCCCACTAAAATCTATAATTTGTATGAGTTTTTTTTTCTTCTCTTGTATTGCATTTGCTGTTTTTTGGCCATCTGCTTAAAACATAAATACTCGTAAATATGCACTTGCATTTTGTTTTATGTGTAATTTTTTTTTATTTTGTTATTATTGTTTGAAAGAATACAATTGTTTTGTATCTTGAAATTCTTGTTTATGGATTTTTAACCATAAAATTATTTAAACAATTTAAACACATTCATATATGTACATACATACTATGTATGTATGTATTTTTAATGTGGGTGTGGGTGTGTGTTTGTATTATTATTTTTTTTTGTAAATTTAAACGAAATTTTTTAAACATTTGTTTATAGTTGAAGTTGTCAGTGAGAGAAATGAATTTTAATGTAGACAATTTTGATTTATTTAAAGTCGTTACTGGAATGGCCTTTTAACACAAAAAAACACATTTATTTATTTAATTACGAGTATGTGTAGAAATGTAGTTGAATGTACGGTTATTGTGTATATACATATGTACATATGTATGTCTATGACTATTGCATCTTCTCAGGGGTTAATGAATTTAAATATTTTAAAAGGAATACAAGGGCGGTTCGGAAACATCTTAGCCTAGAACAGAAAGCGCGGTAAAAAACAGAAAAAAGTTAAGTGTTTTGGAAACATTCATCTGTGCTATGAACATATGCTAAATTTATTTTCGATCTGCCAACTGCTTCATATAGAAACAAGTGTTCAATAAAGACGCATCCGCGATTTTTTACAATGGTAAAATTAGAAATTCGTGGTGTCATTAAATATTTAGATAAAAAAGGTTTATCGGGACAAGAAATTCATAATGATATGTTGAAAGTGCTCCTTCATATGCAACAGTAAAAAATTGGGTTGCTGAATTTAAACATGGTCGTACAAGCATTCAGGATGAACGTAGTGGACGTCCAAAAACAGCAACAACAACGGAAATTGTAGTCAAATTTGTATTAAATCATCGACGAATAAAAGTGCGTGTAATAGCTGATATCATGGGCATCTCAAATGAGCGAGTCCATTTAATTTTGCATGAAAAACTGCACTTGAAAAAGCTTTCTGCATTTGTTAACAGTCGACCAAAAACGCATAAAAATGAATACTTCTCAAGCTTGTTTGGATCGTTTTAAGAAAAATAAAATGGATTTGAAGCGTCGTTTCATAACTAATAATGAGACATGGATCCACTACTATACTCCAGATACAATAAAACAATCCAAGCAATGGACTGAAGCTGGAGGAAGTACCCCATAGAAGGCAAAAACAATTTAATCGGCTGGTAAGGTTATGGCAACGGTTTTTTGAACCTTTAAAGGTATTTTATTGATTGACTATCTGCAAAAAATTCAGAGTACTATTGCAACATTTTGGATTAATTAAATGTAAAAGTTCGAGAAAAACGTACTGGCTTACAACAGAAAAAGAGTGGTTTAAAAATGGATAAAATCAACGAATTAAAATACAAGTTGCTTTACCACTCACCTTATTCTTCGGATTTAGCTCCCAGTAACTTTTACCTGTTCCCAAATATAAAAAAAATCCTATCTGCCAAGCATTTTACCTCAAATGAAGATACAATTACAGTTGTAAACCACTATTTTGAAGGCCTTGAGGAAAACTATTTTAATCAAGGGATAGATTTGCTAGATAAGCTTTGGACTAAGTGTACTCGTATTGAAGTTTTAAGAAATTATATTGAAAAATAAAAACGTTTTTGAAAAACTAACTATTCTCTTGCTGTGCTAGGCTAAAAAGTTTCCGAACCGCCCTCGTATATGTATGTAAAAGTTTTACATTAAGTTTGTAAACACCCACTTTACTGATTTGTGGTGGTTGCTTAAGATTGCCTTTATATTTCTCACTTAATTAACTTTGAATATTTTTAATTAAATTAACAATAATCTGCCACTAATCATATATCTTACAATTTTTATAAGAATCATTTTAAAACTGTCATAAATTCCGTAAAAAATCAAAGACGATTATTATCTATTATCACTCATATTGTGCTTGGTTCTTGTAAACAGAAAATCTTTTGTATCATTAAGAAAATTAATGTCTAAATATAAAAAGCTAAAAATTGTGACGGCAAAATAGCTTTCCATATATCTTGAAATAAACAAGTTAGAGTGACAACATCTAACGAGAAATTCAAGAAAAATTTAATGTAAAGTCAATCTAAGCGAATTATTTCACGCCGTTTGGTGCAAGAGTCGCTTTATGGAAGAGCTTTTAACTAAAGTTCAAAGAAAGTAAGTCTTAAAAATATAACCAATATGTTTATTTTTAAGAGGCAGTGAAGGTGGTGTGGTTGTCTATACCTGTTCAGGGACTATGACGTCTCATATCATTAATGAGCAATTGATGTAAGTATGTGTGTGATTGATTAGAATTTTAAAGAAAGTGTTAACGTTTCTAATTAGGTGTTGCTTTAAGGTTAAATAATTTTCTCAGTTACTTTTTTCCTTTGGTAACTTGTCAATATACTTAAAAAAAAATATGATAAAATTAATGGGTTCAAAGCCTTTCCAATTAGTTGGCTCTAGAATAAATAAGAAGTATAGAGGCCTTACCAACGATGTGTAACGCAACACACAGAGAAAAAATATAGTTGTACATGTTTACCACAAAAATGTCAACATTTTTAGAAGTTTTTTAACAATATTACGGTCACTGTACTTATTTATATGATTCCGGTAACCATAATATGGTTAAGTTACGATTCAGTTGATTACTACAATCATATATACGATTGTAGAAACTATGTATGTATTTGTTGCAATCATGTTTACGATGAATCCATTTATCATAATTTGTTGCTCTTTTATTATGATAGAGAACAACAAAATATGGTATAATCTTTAATCATAAAACTGATTACCATTGTTTTTTGCGGGTCAAGATGGGAAAATGCGGTACGCATCTAACGAGTTCGTCAAGCTCGTCGTATGCCGGACTCCTATGATACCGGCTAAAAACCCACCTCGTGCCATCATCGGGGTATTACGTCACCTCGGAACTACGTTTAGAAATACTTCAAGGTGACCCCCTTATGTGGTGTCAAACCACTTCAGTCTTCAATTCCCGCGTCCGGGCTCCGATTTTGTTATATTTATTTCTATAGTTTTTATTTTTCTTTATTATGCTGCTGCGTCCAGTGATTACCATAAACATTACATAATTGCTATAATCATATATATGATTGTTATAACCATATGGATCGCCACTTAACCATATTATGGTTGGCAAAATCATATCAATAATTACAGTGATCATAATATTTTTAAAAAAATTTTAAAAATATTGAAATAGTTGTGGTAAACATGCACAACTATATTTTTTCTCTGTGCGAATCAGGTATGGAAAATAAAACTTTTGTTCTGTATCAATATTATATTCAAATAGTTCTTTTTCACTCCTAAAGGTGGCTATACACTACGTGTTCTTTACATTGTATATGTCAAATTTTACATATGGAATAAAAACATATAGTTGGTGACCTCATAAACTTTGCTTGTGTAAAATACATGTGGAAATACATATGTAATTTTTTCGATTAGAACACGCTCTATTTTCTTATGTTCAAACACATGTTTTCAAATGTATATGCCATGCGAAAAGATTTGTCGACGGTTAAATATCTGCGCTATCATTAGCCGGCCGTATGATAAATTTGCATAAGTAATAAATTAAATATTTTTTTTTATCTCATTTTGTTAATTTAATAACAATGATATAAATTATTTAAAAATGTTTGATACAAGCTCCACATATTGTATATTAAAAGACGAAAAACCTTAAATCAATATTTTTACGCAGGCATTTTAGTGACGCCACCAAAAAAGTTTGCAGCGGCTTTAACGCATTTTTCAAAGAAACGACATGGAAATTTATGTGTAAATAATCATGGCGATGTCACGTGTAATTGTACATACAAGTTGGTGACCAAAAATTAAAACCCTTATGTAAAATAACCAATTTTGACAGACATAAAGATAAACATGTGGGTTGTAAAATTAAAAATACATAAGCAAAAACACGTAGTGTATAGCCACCTTAAGCTGTGTATGGACGGTTGTCGGATCATACAATGTTGTCAGATCTAGCAATGTACTGACATTCAAAAATTGTTAGCAAAAGGTAAATTGTCGGTTCCGACGACTGTAAGAAAACCTTACAATTTCATTGGCACACAATGAATTTATCTGTCAACCGAAATTGTCCGTACACACGGTTGTCAGATTATTGTGTGGCAAATATTGTCAAATTCGTTGTGAGGCATTGTATGTGTGTTTAAAAATTTTAAATATGTATATATTCTCATCGAACAAAAAGAGCAATTGTAACAATTTTATCTGCATATGTCCTAGAAAGAAGCGAGGATGAAAACAAAAAACACTGCAAAGAATGGCTGATGGATTGGGTTCTTCAGCGACAGGAGGAGGGGTTTTATGGTAAATTACTCATCCAACTGCGAACTGACGAGCCAGAGTTGTATCGAAACTTTTTAAGATTAATTGACTCATAGCTGCACTCTTTGAAAGAGGATCCATCGATAGATATGTCGTTATCAATTTTTTATTTTATTTAATTTTCTTTTACTTTCTTCCAAAATTTTATTAATGCACTCTTTTGTTTATTTATGTATATAATATACATACATATGTATATATTTATGTAAGTACTCGTATGTACATACATATGTATATACAAAGTTGTATTTAGAAATAATTTCTCTGACAATGACAGATTCATCAACTTTGCACGTATGACAATTAAAAATGTTTGACAATTGTCTTAAAACAATTTTACAATGACTAAAAAAATACGATTGTAAGATATCTGACAATATTTTTGTCTTAGAATGTACTGACAATGCTTTTTCTTACAACGTTCGAAGACAAAAATTTTAAGTTCACACGGTTGTTAGACATTTTCTGAAAATTTTTCAGACAACGTTGTAAGATCTGACAACAGTCAGTACAAAGCTTTAGAATACTAGTATTTATTTTGAAACATTATACTCATAACTTTCTATAGAAATTACGATTAAATACAGCATTTTCTATGGAAAATATTGTTACACGCAAGATTTTCTATAAAAAAATTGTTATACACAAGATTTTCTATAGAAAAATTGTTATACATAAGATGTTCTGTGGAAAATATGGTTGTACACAAGAGGTGTCGTAACAATGTTAAACGTTGTCTCATAAATCCTCATCTGTTTCTGTAACATTTTCAATTATGATTTTTTTGGTATGTACATAGGTATACGAGTATATATTTTAAAACAAGAACAAAATTAACACATGAATATGCATGCAATTAATTTGCGAGTGTAAAAACTAAGAGATAGCAAAAACAAAAATGCAAACACTTACTCACCAAAGCTTTGCAATTTGCAAAGAACAAAAAGAATAAAACAAAAATATATACCTATGTGTGAAAATTATATACCCACTACTACTGTTAATAACATTTGTCACCAGTGTGACCATTTAAGTATTTTTGCGGCTAAATTTTGCTTTTTATACCCTCTAACACAATAAGTGGTGAATGAGGGTATATATAAGTTTGTCATTCCGTATGTAATACATCAGAGACCCAACAAAGTATAGTATATATATTCCTGGTCGATTGAGTAAAACACTCTCACGTCCAAAGGCCACAACTGATATCAACAAAGCTTACAAAAAACTACCTATAGTTCTCCTAAGCAGTTTGGTATAGCAGAACAAGAGTTATGGATCAAAATGTAAGTCAACCTTCATAAAAAATTTATATTTTTAAAAATTTTTCTTGCTATATTTTTAAATATATTGAAGATATTGCCATGAAATTTTGCATGCGTTGTTTTTATGATAAAAAAAGAAAGTGTGGGGAAAATAGTCAGAATAGGTCCATGATTTCTCATAGCCTCCATACAAAACTATTTCCGAAATATTGCCCAATTATACATAACTGCCTATAAAATTGCAATATCAACATAAAATTTGGCAAAAATAAGTTTCATGCAAAAAGAAATCAGGATTTTTTTTTAGTCGGTCCATGTTTGACCATAGACACAATATAAAGTCCACTTATAAATAATCCTAATTAGTAAATAAATTGTTGTACTAAATTTTAGGTAATAGCTCCCATATAAGGCTTTGTATGAAAACATTTATCGATCTTTTGTTATAAATATATTTTGCCGTTTAGTAATTTAGAAGGTAAACGTACACATATTCAGTGGAATAAATTCTATAAAAACTAAAGTCCAATTACTCGTATATGATACCGTATACCCAGTATATGTATACATAACAGTTTTTTATATGGGATCAGTTATCTATTATGGACCGATCATTAAAAAATTTGTGACATGAATTCTGAGAATATAAATATAGTTTGTTTAAAATTGCCTCTCGATATAAACACTTTAAAACCAATGCATACAGTTAGAGTGATTTTCAGAAGTGGTTCTTATATGGGAGCCCTATTTCGAGAGAACATTTGTATGGAGGCTAAGTGAAATAAAGAACCAATTTCAACAATCGAAATATAGTCAAAATTGCGACCTGTACTTTCGTTCTCGAGTTCAAAGTTGTATTATTTATATAAGAAGTTTATTTTTTAATCATGCGTACCACAAATTGTAAAAAATTATTTCAAGAAAGAATTTTAAAAAATTTAGCAGATTTTTTTTTTGGCATTTTCAAACAAGTTATAGCATATTTTAGCTTATTTTTAAACTAATTTAGCTGTTTAACTTTTTGAGATATGGTCACACTGTTTGTCACTTGTTTATGTTATTACGAGTGAGAAGCAACAACAATTATTTAGAAAACAAAACTAAAATTAAGAACATTTTCCTGAGTAGTATTTTTTAGAGGCTGAATGCAATTGTGGTTTTGTAATATTTAACAAAAAACCGAAAAATAAAAATGACAATAAAAAGTAGATGTTGAAAAAAGTACACATTTATTTCGATAATAGTTAAGAAAACTACAATGAAACAATATACATATATAAATATAAATAAATACAAAATGCTGCTATAACAGCAGCAACAAATAAAAATTATTTTCTGCATCTAGTAGCAGCAGCGAAACAACTGAAGAGTTTTTGAGAACAAATAATAGCAACAGAGACCAAAAATGTTGCAAAGCCAATAGACTTATTTTGTGAATTTCGCTTTTGATACCGTTTCAATGTAAAAAAAAATTTATTTGATGGTTTTTATTTTTGTATTTTAGTAGAAGAGTGTCGGGCTGTTGGAATACAAGATTTGTGTTTTAGTGATGAATTAATGAATTTTGTTTGAAAATAAAAAAAAAAAAAAAAAAAATAGAAAAATGATGGAACATAAAAAATGTCACAAAAAATTATTTTAAACAAAAGTTATTAAAAAAAAGTTATAAATAGATATTTTCAAAGAAAGAAAGCAATTTTAAGAAACAATTAGAAAAGTGATCAAAAGTTTGTTGAAATCTAAAAAGGAAATTCACCACACCTTGAATATAAAAAATGAATACCTATGTACATATGTAAATGCAAACATATGTAAAAATGTATGTCTGTAGTATATGTTTGAAGTGTCTGGTCTAGTGTTGAATAGAAAAACAACGAAAAAAAAATTATAACAGAGTAAAAGAAAAACCTTCGATTGCCTGCTGCCTACAGCCGACAAAATACAAAAATAAATACATATTTTTAATTTTCTTTTCAATCAATATCAACCGTTTCGTGGTTCTTCTCTGTGTTCATTTTAGTTGTCGAATGTAGCGCGCAGCAAACGCACGGACCGAACAAATTTCTGATACCTACTACATATTTGTTGAAACATTTTTTGTTTTGTGTGTGAAAGCAACAAACTCTCCAAATAGTAATAAAAAAAAGTAAATCCCAACACAAATCAAAACATTTCTAACGCAGACAGACCATGTTCGATCAATAATGATCTGGTTGATGTCAGTGTGCGCTCGCATTTACGGTTTTTGTGGCTTTGTTTTGCACCGTGCTACTACACTCAGCTGCTTTAGCTAAACTATTTTTAACAAAAAGCAAAAAATGTGTATTAAAAATTTAAAAATTTGTGAAAAAAATCAAATCTAGTGCAATACAGTGAAACAAAAATTCTAAAAAAATCTTCTTGAAAAAAATATAAATATTGAAAAGTAAGTAAAATATTGCAGATAAAAAATCAAAATAAAATAAAACAAAATAAAATATAATTTTAAAAATAATTTAAATAAAACTAAAATATGTCAAGTGTTTTTATATGTATGTATGTAGTTGTCCCCTTTAAAAGTATTTTTAAAAATAAATCATATAATGTTTAAAGCGAATAACACAAAAAATCCTATTGAAGAATTTATAAATAGAAAATAATGTTATTTGTGTGTAGAACAACAAAAACAACAACACTAAAGGCAGAATTATCACTATAATAATTCCCCCACACATCTCTGCTAAAATTACATTTATGTAAATAACAACAACAACTAAAACAATAAGTGAAAAAATACCAGTGCGTGTGTGTGACCAAAAAAACTACATATTTTTATTTACTGTTATTTCCGCCAATATTACAACAAAATTAAATAAGTAAATACCTATCATCTCTTTGCATTGTCTGCCCGTCTCTTTATTGAGCGTCAATTGTTTTGCTACAACAATACTCGTAATAACAATAACTACAATAATTATAAGCCACTCTAGCACAACACAAAAGTGCAAAGCTTGTATGCGTTGTTGTTGTCGGCTTTTATAAAACAAGTAAGTTTTTGTTTTCTTTCTTCTTTTTTATTACTTTCTCTCTGTAATTGTAAAAACAAAGTACAAGGAGTAAAACTGGATTAATTTTGCATGCAACATTGTTTAGAAACATTATTTGTTAGACTATTTTGTTTCTAGCCAGCGTTGTCAACTTTGAAATTTCAAAAGTTTAGATTTTCTTTTTTATTTAAAATGTTTATTGAATTAATTTTATATAAAAATTATTATAATATTTTTGTATTATAAATATAAAATTAAAACAGTCTTCAACAGTTCAGTGTTTTTAGAAAAAAATAAAACTTAACAAAAATAAAAAATAAACTAAACAAATTTGTTTATATTCCTTTGTACTAGATATGTAATTAATTTCTTCTTTTTTAACTTTTTAAAAAGAGATCAACGATTAATAGTAAAAGTAATAATAGTAAAAACCTTTATTCTTATTAACGAGTTAATAAGGATAAAATATGTATTTAACCACTCAAAATTTAACTCACTATATGCTATTCGGAATTAATTGGTAAAAAGGGCTGATTTCAGTACATATTTTTTAAATATTTTTGTTTTCTATTTTAAGTACTTTTAGTACTTCGTTGACCCTATTCAATAAAATTTGTTACGGCTTCACTAGGATTCTAACTCTGGTTGTTCGTCTACAATTCAGTAGACCAATATTTATTTTCATGTTTAAAATGTTAATTTTATTTTCAAACAAAAATTTTTATCCTATTCAGCTTTAGCAATAACCTTCATGTGCCGAATGTTTGATTATCATACATTCGTATATAAAATGCATTCAATGGGGTCCTTTTTCATTGTATAGCTTTCATGATAATGAATTATTAAAAAACTGCAATTAAAAATTAGTAAAAATAAAGATTTCATCACATTTTCGAAAAAAATTAAAAAACGCACCGAAATTTAAAAAAGCTCACCGCGCACCAACTAAGAAATTGTTCGCACCAAAAATTTTAAAAAGCACCAAGAATGGTGCGAAATGCACCAAGTTGACAACGCTGTTTCTAGCGATCAGTGTGAGCAAATTGAAAAATTAATAAAAATATTAAAAGGACATAAATAAAATGTTAAAAATATAAATACTTATTTTATGCTGATAATTTTTTGTTTTTAAAGCTTCATAACAGGAACTTAAATATAAAATTGGTGTCATTTAAAAGAAAAAAAATCTTGTGGTCTAATAAATAAAAATATTTATTGCAAAAATGTACAGTTTATTATATTAAGATAAAAAGACAAAAATATGCTCGTTTTTTCTCATCACAGCTTATTTTGTGCAGTACCGATTACTAAATGCAGCGTTGTTGGGTTTTTGTTTTTCTTTTCTTCTACTTCTATCAATATTTTCTGTTGAAATGTGAGTACCGTCAAGGTTCAATTTAAAATCGTTTAAGTGAGTCCGCGTACAACGGTAGAACAACGAGAATTTTTTTTACAACATTTTCAAAATGGCCACTTACAGCAAAAAAAGCACAAATATTTAACATTAGAGCTGCCACAGTCGAAAAAATCATTGAGCGCTTCATCCATGAAAATCGAGTCCATAACAATTACAGAAAGGCACCAATAAAATTTTCAGTGAGCATGATGAGCGACACATTTTAAGAAAAATAAGCACAAATCTAATAGAGTGTTCAGATATGGCATACGCAATTTTCAGCTTGCTCAATAATCATATGACAGTTGGAAAACAATACAAGAAATATTCTAAATGGTTGTTGTGTTTCTATGTAAACAAACTTACCTTCACATTGACTTTTCAATGATTTCTTTTGTTTTCTTTTGATGACATTTGCTATTTTATACAATTTTGTTCACTAAACACAGTTGTGAACAGTGTTGCATTCGAAATCTTACTCAATATTATAACAATTTCGAACTTATTGCGCAATAATTAATTGAGATTTTATATGGAATATTGAGCTCAATAAAGGCGTTAATTGCGATTAACGCAATTAAGGTGCATATGTGAACACGCTATAAGGTTATTTGTTTCACTTGAAGCTGACCTTGACAAAAATGCGTTAGAATTCTCTGTTTTCTAATTGTTTATAAGTTTTTTTAAGTAAAATTTTAAAAATTTAACCAGAATATAAAAAGAAACTTTCTGAAATACAGTTAGAAATTTCGGAAATACAATTAAAAACTTTTGAAATACAATTGGAAATGGTGTAACCATTATATGATTGCATACCAATAAGTTTTAACCAAGTTAAATGTATAAATATAAACATTTTAATGTATAATTAAATATTGTTACAGTATTTTTTATATTAAATGTTTAATTTCCGCTTAAAATCAAATTGAAGGGCTCGAAGGGCAGTAAGTGTATAAGCCAAGAAATCGAAATAATTAAAAAAGGAATTCAAGACTTAAACATGTTTTTAGGAATATATGAATATTATGAAATTAGGTTTTAAATAAAAAAATAAAAAATAAACAAATAAGAAATATAATTCAAATTTAAATTATTTATCTACATCCCGAATAAGATCTAAACAACCAACATTCATTTGTTTTATTATTCTTGTTATAAATTATAATTAATTAGCATCCTCATTAAAAAAATGCATATTTAGTTTATTATTATTTATTATTAAATGCTACACAAAGTTGCTAGTATATTATTTCAATATAAACATATATGCAATCTTAATATTCAATACAAGTGAGAAAGTATTGTCAGCTAAGACCGAACATATATGTATATTCTACACCAAGAACATAAGCAAAAAAAAAAAAAAGATTTCTTTTAAATTTTTTTCTAACATGATTTATGCATAAAACTTTATTGATTACTATACGAATTTGTGTTTCATTTATAAAAATATAAAGTGGTTTTCGGAACTGTGCCTTATATCATAGCTACGAAAAATTATTAATCGGTAGTCATAGTCAACCAATCATCCTTGAGCAGATAATATTGTGTGTATAACTTAAAAATGCGGAATTTTTTGTATTTTGAAACATTTGTACAATATCAACTAATTCAAAGTATTGGCCATTATTAGCTACCACCATTTCCAATCTCTCAGGCAACATATGGATTCCGATCCAAAGGAACTGCTCATCATTTAATGCCAAGAACTGGTCAAGTCAGTTACGGCTTCCATATTCTGCGGAGAAGCGTATCTGACCAAGAGCGTTCTTCATGTATCGGCTATTAGTTCTAAAGAGCGGGCAAGGCAAAACATACCATCCACTTCTTTCCAAAAAGTTTTTGACAGGTACATCTATTCTAACATGTAGCCAAATTAGTTTTCAAGGTCTCTCGGCTTTAATTTATATGCCACCCAATTTCCCTGCTCTTGGATGAATCCTGGTGCTGGAAAACGTTTTTAAATTGTTGTTGAGCAATTCCCAATGATTTTACCTATACAATCACTTGTTTAGTATGACAACAATCTTCATGTATCATGCCTCCATGACTTGGTCTTTATTTTTTTTTGCCTGGCCTAGGCGATCTTTGTTTTCTGTATCAACGTTGGAATACATTTACAATAAGCTTCGGTGAATACACAAAATGCAACATTATTTACATTATAATGTTCAGGTATGTACCTTTCAAATGACATATAACATACTCATAGATACTAAAGACAAAACCTCGTTCAAAAGATATACCATCTGTTATTAACCCCACAATTTTAAGTTATACGCCTTAGAAATAACTTTGACATTAAGACTATCAATTTTGCGAGTAAGGTTTATATGGTCAGCCAGCCAGCCAGATGGATGGTCGGACGGAAGGACATCGTTGAATCGACTCAGAAAGTTAATCTGCAACATTAACATCAGAACTAACCCAATATACCCTTCCCACTAGGTAGTAAAGCAGTGAATGAATTATTCTTTTGTTGAGGCTATTATGTACATATTTGCAACAAATTTGTATTTTATTGAATGTGGGGCAAACTAAATCTTAAACATGTATGCACCAGTTTATCGGGTTTCCACCTTCAGTTACAGTTTTGATATTAAATATCTGTCTAAATGACATTTAAGGTTAGTTAACTGTCATGACATAACAAATTTGATCGTACTATGTGGATGCCTAAGTGTAAGTGTTTTTGTTTTGTAATTAGACAAAGTAACATAAACAACAATTAGACAGAGAGTAAAAAACGTAAATTAAAATAAACATACATAATTCGTTTATATTGCTGTTGTCTGTAACATATTAGTAAAGATGACTGCACGCAAACAAAGCACAGTGGGGCAGAATTAAAGTTTTATTTTTTGGAAATAAATCCGCAATTTCTAAACTGCTAGTTTGAATAGTTATTATGATTTTTACAAATTATTACATTGAAAGGAAAAAAAATTAAATATTCCACTAGCCTAAACTAGAGTGTCACATTTTGTACAAACATTTCAAAAAATGTTAAAGCTTTAAAGTCGTATTTTTTTTAATATAATTGAGATATTGACTTTTTTGTAAGTTCGGAATACTTTCTCTAAACAAAACAATTTAGTACAGGAAAATATGGGTTAAAATGTTGCCGATGTTTGCATATCTGCCACAATTTTGATAAGCGTAGATAATAGATTCAATACATATGTTGTTTGAATCAAAAATGCGGTTTTATAACCAGATGGATGGCGTTTCTTTTGAGCACGGTTTTAATCTTACATAGCTTCTATGTAATTTTGAAGGCAACATATTTGTCATTTATTTTTAATTTGTAATTGAACATTATAGTGTAAACAGTAAAGTTTTTTTTTTGCTTCGAAAATGACAAATTTTTAATCCATCAAAGCGTGAAATTTTGCTTTGCGTTTATAGTTTAAAAAAAGTATTGCTGAAGCACACTGATTGCTCACCGAAGCTTAAGTTGAATCTGTTTCATCAGTTTCAATGTACGAGATATGGTTTGTGCTGTTCGGAAGTGGTAATTTTGACACTGGATCCAGCCCAGCCCAAAAATTGGAGGTATTGCTTCATTAAGATTTTTGTAAAACTCAACAGGAGTTTGCAAAATCATTGGAGCTACTAAAGCAGTAATTTCAAAACGTTTTCGATCTGCAGGTTGCATTCAAAAGGAAGGAAATTGAGTACCAGACATGAAAGCGTAATATACCATCATGAAAACGCTCTGCCGCGTGCAACTATTATTAGTTTCGATCGATACAGAACGCTCTCTCCGGGATACGCTTCACTGCAGAACATGATTTCCGAATTTGGCTAGATTCGTTCTTGGCATAAGTTGCCACATAGATGGGAAGAGATCATAACTAGCAGTAGTCAAAATTTGAATAAATTTATATTTTTCAAATGTTTAAAATATATGTTTAAAATAATCCAAAAATAAAAAAAAGTAAATGAACCATAGAATGCCAACAAACTGAAATTTGAATGTGCAAGTGTTTATAACTCGGAAACTGTAAAAGCACGTGCTTGTATGTTTCAGAAATTATAAAAATCATCGAAATTGCATGAAAAATTTACAATCATAGCGCCAGATTTATTTCCAATAAATGTCGCTTCTGTTCCACTGTGCAAATGCTTTTAAAAGCAAAAACAATAAGCATAACAACAACATTAAAATGTTCATTAGTTTCTTTTTAAAGCATTTTGTTATACAAGAGTTTATACGAAAATCCAAAACAAAAGAAAAACTAAGAAAACAACCAGTGGTATTTAAATCCAGAATTACACGTGTACTCGTACATTAGGTTGACCCTTTTGCAATATTGCTCTTCTAGATGCTCTCAATTTTTAAAATTGAAAATTATAATGTTAAATAACGAAATTAATAACCAAAACAAATGTTAAAACCAAGCAGTATTTATTTGCCTTAAGTTTTTAGGAATTTTACTGCTTAAAAGCACGAACATTTACAGCCTTATGCAAAAAAAATTAAAGTAGACTTCAAATGTACTTTAAGAAAATTTTGTATGAAAACTTTGTCTAAAAGCACACTTCAAACCTACTTTATTTTTTTGCATACGGCAGTTAAAGTTTAAGATTCACCCTTGATATATATTAAAGTTATGTATGATAAGAAAATTCACAAAAAAAATATTCTATAAAAAATATTTTTATGTTGTGTGTTGACAGTGAAACTCTAAAAGCTGATTAGGAAAAGAATAATAACAATTTTTGCTATTAATATGCTTTAAAAATGGAAAAAAATTAATGAAAAAACTGATTGCAATTCACATGAAAAATGTGTTTCTTCATGCGCCCTTTATACAGTATTTGCTTGAAAAAGGAAAAATTCTTTTCCTATTACAGAAACTTTTTTTGTGTCTACGACAATGACCGCTCAAAAAATTCAATACCAGTGTTAGTATTCTAAGTAGATTACGTTTCCTTAGTGGAATACAAAAATATCATGCAATTAATTATCAATCTGAAGAATAAAATGTAAACAAATTTAAAGCGAATTCCGCAATTTCCAAAAAAAAGAGACGAAAAACGCAAAAATTGGGTTTTTTTTGCAATTTCGGCCATAAAGTTCACATTTCTATCGAGGCTGGTAAAAAAAACTTTAAGGATAATTAAGAAAAACAGAAAGGTTGTTTACCAAATTGAATGTGATGGCGATGATAATGAGGAGTGTGGAAAAATCTACATTGGTACAACGAAGAGAAATTTAGGCGTGAGATTAGACGAACATAAAGCTGACATAAAGAGAGGAAAACAATCGACTGCACTTGCACAACACTGCATTGAAAACGGACACAAACCAAACTTTGAAAAAGTGAAAATTTTAGATAAAGAGAAAAGGGAAAATAAGAGATACACGTTGGAGAGCTTGAGAATACAACAAAAATCGACAATTGCAATAAACACAAAAGAAGACAAAGACAATACAAATGCAAACTACACCATTGCAATACTTTAGTACTAATAACAACTGTGACCAAGAAAAAACGACAAATTTTCTGTGATATATTTATATTTTAATTTACATTCATTTTTTAAATATTTTAAGTTTTGTATTGTGTTGTCCACATATACAAAAAACTACTGTGATATAAATCATAAATTGATGTAAAGACAGACAAAAAAGATTATTGTAAGTTAATTTGTCAAAAATTAATCTTGTAATTATTGTTATTATTGACTAAATGTTTCTTTTGTATTTTTAAATTGTTACCAGATTTTAATAAAAAACTCAAATCCCTGAAGAAGTTGGAAAGAATACCAACGAAACGTCGGATTTAATTGAAAATGAAATAAATAATCTTTTATTTACATTAAATTAATGACCTTGAAAGCCTGCATATAGGAAACTATATAAACTATTAATAGCAAACAAAAAAGGTCGATCAACACTTATTTGATTTGTAACCCCAGCTTTGAAATTTTAGAAAATATGGTCTGAAGTTAATAGTTTGATAAAAAAAATAGCTGAAATTCGGAGGGGCATAAAGACAATATATTTAGTAAATTTAATTTGTTTTTATATATATCGAAATATTGGTCGTAGAACCTAAAAGACTTAGCCATGGCCGTCCGTCTGCCGTCTTCGAAAAAAAGACTTAGCTCAATGAAATTTTTACCAAACATTTTTTGATCCACCGAAATGTTTGGTATTGAAAATGGGCAAAATCGGTTAAGTAGGATACGAGTTATAGGTCAAAGTTTCTGACAACAGCGCTATTTTGGAGACATTTTGTTTTTTTTTGCTATTTTCTTTAAATAATATCATAAAATTTTGCACCCTTTATTTTTATTATAAAAGAACAAATTTCTAATTGAAAATGTTAAGTAGCGGTCCACAATTTCCTTTAGCCCCCATACAAATGCCTTTCCGGAATTTGGCTCTATGATACATAAATGCCTTTAAAAAAACAGTATTGAAAAACAGTACTGATGAATACAATTCGCAAAAATCTGTTTCATGCTAGGGTAAATCATAAAACGTTATTCTTGCATAAGTCCATATTTGACTATGGTCTAAAATTACTTAAATGCTCTTAGATCTCGTATATATATAAATCATCGTACCGAACTTTGTGATGATCGAACTATAATTGGTCATAGCTTCCCATATGGGTACCACTTCCGTAAAACACATTTACCTAAATAAATATATCATATATGTAAATATCGATATTGAACTAAAATAGTCTTGATTTTATTATTAATTTTGTGAAACTACAACGTGGTGTTTGCTTGTTGTTTTACAAACATTTAAAAACAATCAATCAAATGTAGCACATACTTCTGTGTACTGTTGAATCTATTTTCTTTTAATCATTTAGACTTTCTTTTATTTCGAATAAAACCCACAATTGTAAATGGATTTTAAGAAGATATACATTGTACATACATAGCTTGATATATGGCTAACATATTTTCCTATATGGCTGAAGGAAAAGAAAAAAAAACTTTGAACACTTGCACATATTGATTAAATTCAATATTGTTTTATAGTTTTGTTCTAATATTTTAATATTTAGCAGCTTATTGTCGTCGTAATTAAATAATTATGGAACCAGTTTGTCTCTGTGCCACTAACATCCACAAACATAATAAAATTCGATATGAATAATAATCGTCAGCCTCACTACCAAAACTAAACAAAACTATCAGCATCATCACCATCGTTTAGTCATCCAACAAAAAAAAAAAAAAACAACCAAGGCAAAGACAAAGACTACACAAATGATAAAACCACATTTATGATGTCATTTCTAAACACTACTAGCGCATGAATGATATATTTCGTTTATGAAGGCATGTAATACAAACTAGAATAAAATACAGCGAAAGTCTGACATTTTTTCAGCATTTTAAAATAATCGGTTATATTTTTGTATATCATTCGTTTATGATCGTCTGTAGCGCTCTTCTTGTATAATCCTAGAAACAACAACAAATTTGTTTCTGCTGTTTGCTGTCATTTGTTTCGTTGACATTTGACGCCATTGTTTCTAGTTATAGTTGCCGTGTTGGTCTAGTTTCTTTTTGTAACAGTGTTTTGTAATTTTTCGTGATTTTTTTTTTTTTTGTAATTTTTTCATATTTTGAATTCCATTCATTCTCCCTAAAATTGTCCGGCTGTTGTCGCCGTTGTTTAGATTATCCATGGCATTTGCAACTGGCTGTGTGTAGGAACATGAAAGTGACGTAAATAAAGCGCCAGTAAATTTTTTTTTTCTGCAAAAAAAAAAAGCCATACAATTTGTTATTGTATTAAATATTTTAATTAGAGTTGATTGGCCATAAAATGATTTTCTTTTTTCATCCATGGAATTTAGTTGTGATTAAAAATTTAATTGAATTGAATGCAAAGCACATGAGCATAATTCAAATGACAGTTTTTAAGTGTTGTTAAAAATATGCAAAATTTTCTAATTTATTGTCTGGTTGGTGTCTTTGTCTTTAAATTATTTACAATATTCATTTCTATAGTTTTTGTGTTCTGTTTATGAGTTTGCCAAAATGCAGAAAATTAAGAAAGATAAAAAAATAAATCTTAATTCATTTTGTTTTTGTTTTTTTTGCCAGTGCCAACCAACAACAAGACAAAACATTAAATATAAAAGTTGCCAAAAATATTTATTATTTACTTACAAATACAGTGGCTCACAGCTTAAAAAGACAAAAAAAAAAAAAAACCAACAGGAACTTAAAAAGGAAATTGGTAACATTTAAAAGAAGAAATGTTATAATCTGACAAACAAAAATAATTTATTGCAAAAATTTACATTTCATATATTAGCATAAAAAAAAACAAAAAAGCTCGTTTTTGGGTTTAGAAAACTTGAAATTGAAACTTGTAATTACACGATTTAATATTTGGTGTGATAGCCTATTATCTACAACAGTTTTAAGGCGAATTGGCATAGATGCGACCAGTTTTTGGCCAATACTCGGCGAAATATTCGAGCACTCTGTCAATACACACAGAGAAAAAATACATGTTTACGAAAAAAATTAAAATTTTTTTAACAATGTTATGATTACTGTAACAATTAATATGATATGGATGATTACTATTATTTAGATATATTTGTGGAAATCATGTTTATAATGAATCTATTTATCATAATTTGTTGCTCTTTTGTTATGACAACATAATATAGTAATCTTTAATCATAAAAATGATTACCATAAACATTACATAATTGCTATAGTCATATGAATCAGAACCTAACGATATTATGGTTGTAGAAATCATATAAATAATTACAGTGATCATAATATTTTAAAAAATGTTTAAAAATATTTAAAGAGTTGTGGTAAATATGCACAACTTTATTTTTTTCTGCGTGTAGCGCTGTTTTAAAATCCTTTTTCTTAGAAATTTTGTATATCCTTATATTGATTTCTAAAATTGATCATTTATATCCGATAACATTATCTAAGGTCTGGCGTCTGTAGTGGCGGTGTCCTAAAATATTAGCCACGTTTGCACAATACCAGATTTGTGCTTGTTGCGCTTTCCAACAAGCTGTCCTTCAGAATTTGATGGTACTTAAACAGGTCCATGTTTCTTTCAACAAATGTTAAATTCCCAGAACCAGCAGCTGGCATATAGGTCCAAAACATGGTACTGCCACCACTATGCTTTACTATTGTCTTAAGGTTTACTTTGTTGCGTTCTGTATTTAATTTTCGGCGAACATAATACATGCCATCTGAAGCCAGCAGTCTGTTTTTCGGGTTTATAAACGGTTTTTGCATGCAACTCGGCCATTAAAAGGTCAGTTGTGAAGCTGCTAGCTTTGAATTTGCCCTCATTATTTTTAAAATTTTTCGCTCATCATGTTCATTAAAAATTTTATTTCGTGTGAAACTTTAATGTTAAGCATTTCTGCTATTTTTCGCCATGAGTGGCCATTTCGAAAATGGTTTAAAACTAATTCCCTTTGTTCTATCGTTATACGCGGACTCATTTGTCCTTTTTTAATTTGACACTTGATGGTCTCACAATTCAACAGAAAATATTGATAGAAGTAGAAAAAAAGAAAAACTAAAAATAAAAACTAACTGCACAGTAGAAATTGACTGCATAAAGTAAGCTGTGAATTGAAAAATCAAGAATTTTTTTTAGTTTTAATATATTAAAATGCAAATGTTTGTAATTTTGTTTCTTAGACTATAATTTTTTTTTATTGTAAATGACACCAGTTTCTTTTATAAGTTTCTGTTGGTTTTCTTTCTATGAAGCTTTGAAAACAAAACAATGCACTGCATAAAATAAGCTGTGAGTCACTGTAAATTTTCATCGTTTTTACATTTTCAATACAATTCATGCAAGCGTTGATAAACTGTTTGTTGTTATAAAAATAAGCATTTAAATTTACTAAAAATAAATTTTTATATTGTATATTACTGACTACCAAAAGAACTTGCTTTAGAACTAAGTTTTTTTATAATAGAAACAAAAAACTAACTAAAGCAATTCGGTTGCATAAATTTCTTAATATTTATATACCAAATATAACGACTCCATACTTTCGAACCCACAGAAGATGAAGAAAAACAACCCCATATCCTTAACGAATCTCTACAAACTTCATGGTTGTTTTAGAAAACCTGAGGTTAAATACTTTATTTGAAAGGTTTTGCCATTAGAACCAATAAATTTTTCAGCTGATCAAATCACATTTCCCTAATGATGTTATCTGACAAAACTCAACCTATTTTTTTAGCTTATAAAGTTTACGTTATTGTAATATCCATTACATTAACGAATTGAGTTAACACAGATTGTCAGATAGGGAAGAATTAAGGTTTAAAAAAGTTAATAAAATTTTAAATAGGTAGAATTTTAAAAAACGGAAAAAACCATTTGGGTTAAAGTGCATGATTTATAAGTGCATGTTTATAATCAAGAAATTTCAACTATTTATTTAAGTAAATTCTATGAAAAAATAAAAAAAATAAAATTTTGTGTGAAATTTTCAAAATTTTTGAATTTAAAGACCTTTCATATGATACCAAATTTACATATAGTTCCTTTGGAAGAAATGTGAAAAAAATCAAAAAACCTCTAAAAAGGACATTTTTATCCTTTGATCCAGCTCACCAAATATTGACCCCAGGACAAAAAAATTGAGAAACGTAGTTTTAAAATGAATCAAATTTTCATATTAGTCGGGAACATCGATACCTTATTTTTTCTCCATACAAACGGGGCCACCCTAATGTACATGCATACCTTAAAAATAATATGAAACTGTTTGTAGCAAACAAAAACATTAAAATATCACAAATAAAACTTTGTAGGTTTAAGTATTTATAGTTTTTCGTTTTAAATTTTGACAAGTTTTTCCAAAAGTAAATAAAATTTCCACCTTCTATTGTACGTAAAATGCACCAACAGACTGAATGCTGTTGCGTACACGAACAATGCGTTAAATAGACATTTATATGAGTTTATATACAAAGTTTTCTATATATGTATGTGTACATATTTCGACCATTTTTCGACAGAAAATACCCCTGGCAAACAGTATTTGTATTAAAAATTTAATTTGTTCGTTTTGTTTAGGCATTAAAATCAAACATCAACATCATCATTCTCGTCATCATCGAATGGATGCATTTTTTGTCGTTTTTTGGTTTTTATTTTCTTTCTGTCTGTTGTTTATCCGTACACAGCATATAAAACCGATGAAAAAGCAAATAAGAAACAACAAAATTAATGAAGGTGTTTTCGTTACTTACATACATATACATATAAATATAGGGTGTTTTTTTTAGATGTCTAGAACTTTCTTGATTTATGTTTGAAGTCCAGTACATTAACGAAACGAGACTTCGTCCGAGCCAGTCATATGTCAGAAGTCATATTTTAATTATAATTTCAGAGAATTATCTTTTGAATAAAGTAAATTTCATGTCAATTTAAAAAATTAATTTTTGTTTTATTCCATTTCAAAGCTTTCTACAACTAAAAAAACACAGAAAAACACGACTTTCAAAATCAATTTGCACAATTTGGAAGCGTTGTTCAGGCGTCAGTCTATTTATGCTAAAAATGACTAACCAAATTAAACATAAATCATTTGATAGCTGACAAAATGGCCGCCAGTTAAAAAAGTGTTGCCAACTTAAACTTTATACATCTAAAAACCGCAGAACCGTGATTTTCAAAATAAATTTGCAGAATTTTGAAGCGTCGTAGTCATTTTCATATTGAAATGCCACCCAAACTAATAATAAATCACTTCACAGCTGACAAAATGGTCATCAGTTAAAAAAGTGTTGTCAACGTAAAGTTGACATCATAAAGTATACATTAAAAAAAACACCCTATATTTGATAGACATTCAATAGCTTTGCATAGCTAAACCAAAGATTTATTTATTTATGTACACGAGTATTTAGATACTGTCAAAACTACAGTCAGACGCACAGACGGACAGTCGTATTAGAAATACATAGCAACATTATACTTACAGAGTAAATTTTCTTTCAATTTATCTAAACAAATAATATTTTTAATTTGTTGTTTATTGTTTTTGTTCCTTCTTCGCAAGTATTTTTATTTTATTTATATCAATTAAAACCAATGCAGTGTTGTAAAAGAATTACCCACAGACATTTGAAATTTATGGTTTTTTTTCACGAAAAGCAATAAAATATACATTTCGCATTTTATTATAAATATGTATTCCTCGATAAGTAAACGGAAAATGTTTATCAATTCTTTTTTAATTATTGATTGATTTTTAGTTATACATATTGAATCACACAAAATAACACAGTTACACAATTTGGAATCACTTTATGAGTCAATTTAACGATGTCCGCACATCGTTCTAAGCACAGTGGCTTAGAAACGTTTTTTTGGTTGGAAATAATTCGGTATCTCGGGAGCTATTTGGCGAAATGGGCGCCACTTAAATTTGGTTACCACGTGTCTCATCAGTTTATTAATGTTCCCAAAAAAACAAATCATTTATGATCCGAATAAACTGAAATTTACGCTATCGTTTTTAGTTCATTTTTTTAATTTTGCTCGATCTTTTTACGATTTTTTTTAATATGGCGTACCTATGGAGGGTCGAAAGTTTTTTCTAAAACATATGTTTTATTTGACATAAAATTCTAAAAAAAAATAAACACAACTTGATAATAGTTATCTCGTCCCTATAAAAAGTTACACGCATCCAAAGTACCTAAAAAAATTCCTATTTTATTTTTTTATACAAAAAATAATCCTTCAGTACTCTATATAATATGTATATGATCAGTTATATCCAAACTTGAGAAATTTTGAAAAATTTTTAAAACTCTAAAAACGAAAAGCACCGATCCTCAAACAAGCTTCATATTTGTGTGACGCCATATGTTACTTTAATACGTTCAATAAATCAATTGTGACACCTGCTGTGTGACATGTTGCACCCTCTTGTTGAAACCCGAAACGTAGTTTTCTTTTATACATTATATTGTATGATTTTTCCTGTACGTATCTTGTTGTTTACAGTAAATTTTGTTGGCAAATGTTGCCAAAAATAAAATCTACACAATATGGCATGATATTCATGGAAATCTCTGAACAAATGTAACACAAAATAACAATTTTTCCAGAAATAAAATAAAATCAATGAAAAAGAAATCTGCTTAAGTAAACCTTTAGTTTTTAGTCCCTAAATTATATGAAAAGAAAGCTTTTTAGCATTAAAGCATAAATGTTAAAAAAGCACTACGAAAATCAGCTTAAATCTAATAAGATTCCATAAATAAGCTAAAAGACGTTAAAAAACTCACGCAAAATCAACAAATTAAATAATATTTCAAATTAGGCTGAAAATACAATTTAGAGATTAGAGATTTTTTGTTACTAAAATGAATTGTTTTAAAGATTATATACTGCAAATGTCTGTAGTAGCAGAAGATAAAGTCGTTTGTATGTAAATAAATTTGTTTAGACATATATATATATATATACAAGGTGGCGCAAAAGTAATCCTCCTATCAGAAAAAGCTATAAATTTTGCGAGTACCCTAATGTCAGTTCTGTTTTGACATTTGTGTAGTAAACACATGCGAAATACACGTTAATAAACAATGTTACGCTATACTGCTCCAGAACGCGGAATATTGCAGAACTGACATTAGGGGCCAATCGCAAAATTTATAGCATTTTCCTGATAGGAGGATTACTTTTGTGCCACCCTGTATATATGTATATATGTGTGTATCTGTTAAATGTCAATTTATATTGATATTTCTATACATAGATTTAAAAATGTTTGTGATTTTTCGAAAGAATTATTTTTATATTTGAGAACTTTTGTTTTGTTACCTGTAAATTGTTTACAAGATAAAAACCCCAACAAATGAAATAAAAATCGAAAAGAAATCTCAAATCTACGTTAAAGTGTAAATCACTTTTAAGGTAAATAAATTAAAACATCTACCAAGATTTACTACTAAATTTGGGTCTTGTTAAATACTTTAGTTCGAAATTAGTTTAATGCTTTTAGTTTTCTAAATTGGCACATGTTGTGTAAACCATTAAACACATTCAAGACAGCAGGATACACAACTATACGAGTGCAAATGCCGCTGGGTACTTATGCCGCCCTTTCCCTTTCCGTAAATAAGAGATACACATTGGAGAGCTTAAGAATACAGGAACGACTATTGAATACTCTAAACACCAAAGAAGATAGAAATAATACTAAGCTCCAATACATGCCTGCAATTAATTATAAGTAATAGTTCTGTGATATCCGTAGTTATAAGTTTGACGATTCTGTGATTTATTTTATATTTATACAATTGTAATTATTTATTCATTTATTCAATAATGACAAATGATGTCATATAAGATAAATTATCTTAATAAAATAGCTCCTGAAGAAGTCGAAAACCCACATCGACGAAACGTAGAGCAAATTGATGTAGTAAATTGTTTCATTTACATCATTTAAAAAGGAAAATAAAATTTACCGAAATTAGCCCGTATAATAAACAATAATAGAAATCTGAAATTGGTCATAAATAATACCTAATGTAAATAAAAAACATTTAAAAAAATAATAAATCTTAAAAAAAATCAAACAAAACAAAGAAAATGTAAACAGCTGTTGCAGTAACCTATTTATATTTCAGTGGTGCCACTTAGAGCTTTTATTTTTTTAAACTAGCGCTTTATTTATGAAACATGAAAAACATATATAAATGATGCCAGACATGCCAATAAACTTTAATCATTATTATTAATATAAAATATAATTAAACAATTTTATTTTTCGTGATTAAGGTCAGTTTTTATTTTTATTTTTTATTTTTCCAATATTTCGCTACACAATGTGTAGCATCGTCAGGAAAACAATAACAAAATTAAAAATTAATAACAATAAAAATATTTTGCAAAAAATAACAGTAATTGTCAGAATTTAAATATTACACAAACAAAAATATTGATATGAAAAATATTTTAGTTTTTAGTTTTTGTGTTTTTATAAATTAAGTGTCTATAAGTTTGAGCAACATTATCTGTATCTACTTTAAAATTGATTCTAAGATTTTTTGGTACATTAATAATTTCTAACATTTCTAACATATAACGACGTTTATAATTATTTTCTGTTTTCATAACTGAAATGTTCTCAAAGTCGGGATAGTGATTCAAATTTGTACAATGTGATGATAATGCTGTTTTTTGTGATGATATATCTCTATATTTTTGACCAGATTTCTGTCCAGCTATTCTAGTTTTTAATTTATTTTTAGTTGTACCTACATATACTTTGCTACATTTTTCATTGTTATTACCATTACATGGTATTTTATAATCTACGTTTGACATTTCTAATTTAGGTATCCTCTCTTTTATCTTACTGAATAATCTGCCTACTGTATTATACATTTTTGGAGCCATTTTATATTTGGTTTTATTAAATATATTAGATTTTTCTAATCTTTCGGATATAATATTATTGATACATTTAACAACTCTTGATGCATAAATGATCATACGATTTTAATTTTGTATTTTGCTTCTTATTTTATTTAATTTGCTTTATACTATGTTTCCACGGTACATGCTTCGCTCTCTATTCATGCTTCACACCCCAATCATGAGCGAAACAACATGCTTCACCATACAAAATTTTAAGAGCGAAACAAGTAGATTCATATTGAATCTACTTGCGAAGCACGAAAAATTGCACTCTTCTCTAATTTTTATTGCAAGTTTATCTGCACTAGCTGTAAAAATTTAATATAATTGTAAACAAAGCAAATTATTTTCTTGTTGTTGGAAGTAAAGAAAGTAAATACGTACGAATGTATGTTTTTTTTCAAATAAGCTAACTAATTTCAACTCACTTTTGTTTGTCCATTAAAAAAAATTATTTTCCACAAATTGTAAATTCTGTTTTTTTATTCTGCTTGTTTATTAAAGACAACTGTCAAATCGAATCAAGTTTATTAGTCGTGTAAACAGCATGATTCATAAACATGATTCAGAAGGCGAAGCATGTCGTCGTGGAAACATAGTATTACACATTTTGCTATATGGTCAACACTGTTTTTGTTTTCTCGCCAACAAATATAGAAATTAGTTTAATCTGACAGCGACGAAAAACTCAGCATGGACAACAACCTGCAGTTGTGTTGCCTGCTGTCGTCAATATAGTCACTCTCATTTCAACGTGTGTATTTTATATTTGACATATTGTAGTTGATAGCCTGCTGTCTTGAATGTGTTTAGTTCTTTAGCTGCAGTTATGTATGCATGTATGTACATGTGTATTTAAGCAGTTTTATTTCGTCAAATTCTCTTTATATTTCAAATGTTTTAGTTTCATTTATACCTTAATTCTAATTATCTTATTGATGACGTGGAAACCTTTTGCTCGTGTAGCTTTAGTTTATTTACAAATAATTTTAAAACCCAACAAACAGCAAGAAAAATATTGACAAGCTTTTGAATGTCATCCAATTTATTGACCAACAACCTTTAAAACAAAAACATAAAACAAATACAAAAAATAAATGAATAAATAAAACTCAAAATTTTCTAGTACGAGTATCTTGGCTTTTATCTGCTCTCATAGAAACTTATGCTTATGGTTTGAATATAATTTCATGTAGAATTTTTTAGCTTTTGCTCAGTCTCTATCTTCTAACAAAGCCCCACAACCAGCAATAGTCCCTCAGTTTTCTTTTGCAGCCCATCTAACAGCTGTCTATTTTATTTATTAATTCTTATTTCATTTTCATTTCATTATTTAACATTTTCTGATCATGAGTTTTCTCTGTTGGCGGGTGTACTAAAAATATAAATTTTCTATATATTTTTTTTGTTTGTTATTTATTTATTTTGATTTCATATGCTTAATTTTAAATGAAAATTAAATAATATTCTGCTAATAATTTCATCTTCTAGTATAATTTGTCTTTTTGGCTGTAAAAAACAAATGAACAGAAATTATTCGTAAATTGGACACTTGATTTATAAATGTGATAAATGCATAAAATAGAAATCGGGGGAACATAACACAAATATTTATCAAAATTTTAGCTACAACGTTTTTGTTTTTTTTTTTCTCAATTACAAAACAAAATATTGTTACGAAATTGTATTTAAATTGTACATCTTTATCAACAGATGGCGTGTTTATCGACTTGCAACATTTTGAGAATACCATGTTAAAAACATAGCTGATCAATATGGCAACATTGAGTTGGCTGAATATTCTAGACATGAATATACATTCCAGTATATTAGTTTCGAACCTTCCAGAAATTATGATTGCTGTATAAATAGACTAACAGGGCCAATCAAGTGAATCAGTTTATTGTGAGTCATTGTTGTATAAACATTAAAGTATTCGAAAACTTTAAAGGTGTGTTCACATTGTGTGTATTTGTCATATGGAATGTCACTTTTTCGCATGTCAAATTTGTACATATAGTCTGAACACCTTCAAACAATAGCATGTGTTATTTCTATGTGTGCAATACACATGACATTTTTTTATTTAGAACAAGTTCTATTTTCTTGTGACAAACCATCTGACATCAGCTGTTTTTTATAACAAAAATTTTGTGGCGGCAAAAATTAATTGATATTTTAATAAATATAATTTATAGTAAAACAAAAATCTCTCATTCCATTTTAAAATACAGTTTTATTTAATTATAAATTTAATTTTTTATTATACACATACAGAAATCAGCTGTTTTAAGATTTTTTTTATAGGTGATGTCAAATGTACTTGACATACCAACATTTGAACATGTAAATTATAAACCGTATGTGAAACTCAAATTTTGACATACACATGAAAACACATTTGGATAGAAAAGTGACATTCTATATGACAAATACACACAATGTGAACACACCTTAAGTGTTTTCTTAAACTGTAATATATGTAAGTGTATAAAAAGACAGTGTGTTAATTTTTAATTGTTTTTTTATACATTTAAATAAATAACGACTCGTTATATTTTCTTCAAACTACTTGACGCTTTTAATTTGAAATTTTTTATTTGCCTATAGTAATAGATTAGTAAAAATGTAAACACTAACGATTAAAATTATCGATACAGTGTTAGATAATATTAGCTAAAGATTGATAAAAGTTGAAACCAACAAAACTATAAAGAACTTTAATCTTAAAAGGTCAAATGTCAGCAAAACAAAATGTCATAGATTTTTCAGTTCTATTAATTGACAAACAATTTGGAAAAGTTGAGTTGGTGTCTTTAGTATTTTTATGATTCCCTGTCCAAAACTTAGTGTGATTGCTGATCAGAACCTATAATCTTAAATGTAAAAGTATCCTAAAATTTTAAAGCACTAAAGAGGTTGGTTTCTATATTTTTTGTAAGATCGAAAATAGCTTTATATAAGTAAAACATTATAGTAGAGAAGAAATATAGATCAAATTGTTACCGATATTAAGAAAAATACGTATATCAAAACTTTGATGAAAAAGAGATTCAACAAAGATGTAATTTGTTAAAAAATAACTTTAGTTATTTACTTATAATACAGAAAATTAAAAAAGTTTTTTGAAATTTATTTTATGTTTAATATTTATGAAAACATTTTATAAATCAAAACTAAAATCATCAAAAAAAAAAAAACTAAAACAACTCGCATGCATAAATTTCCATTTGACAACATGGCGATTTCTTTGCGGTTTTTAAATGAGATGCTATTTTTTGGCTAATTTTATCTGAACAATATAGCATTTAACGTTTTCATATATCTGGCATCCTATTAACATTGTTTAAGTTGTGTCGCCAATTTGTGATGAATACTACATTTAAAGTCAACAAAAATATACACGTAATATTGACTGTTGATCTGTGGATCTGTTGATTTAAAATCAGCTATCGAATTAGCCGATTCTTTTCTTTCATTAGATGCAATTGTTTATGGAGCTGAATTTGAAACCGAATGAAACAAAATAGATATGGAAATGGACCAAGTAAACATTTTAAAACAGAGACTTTTAAAAGAAATGTTAAATCGATTGCCGGAAAATATGAGAGAATTTGCAATAGTAAAATGTGGAAATCCGTTGACACAGGCTAAATTTTCACTGATACAAAATTCTTTAAAACTTTTTCTAGATCCCAAAATGTGTCTTTAGGCGAGTATCAACTTCAGTGGTCAAAATTGGCTTATATTAATTGAAAAGATTATTTTAAAATAGAAATACCAACAAACTTTCAAGACGTCTGGCCTAACTACAGCGAAAAAATTGTTTTGACCGCTATTAACATATTGATCATTCCGACTAGCAACGCTAGCGTGGAAAGGGTGTTTTTTTTTATTATGAATTTCACTAAAACTTGTTTGTGCAGTTAAATTCAATATGAACTTTTGGATGCCTTATTTAGAATTATAAACTATATTAATGTTAATCAAATTTGCAACTCTTTTGTACCCAAACACAAAATACATATGTTTAACAGATTTAATGCTAATATAATTTACAATGATGAAAATGATACAGATGAAGTGTATGAAAATGTTCATTATATGTTAATAAACTGACAAAAAGTAAAACGAAATTTAATTTTTATAATAAAATGTTAATTTTAAAAATTTTACCCTGGCGACATCTTGACGATTTTCTGATTTTTTTTTTGCGATTTCCGGCAACTGTTTTGGCGACGTAGGTGCTCGCATGTACTCCATTTTTTACCATATAAAACATGTATTTACACGTTTTACTATTATCTACAACAATTTTTTTCAATTAATTCATTTGGATTACACTCTCATTCGCGCTGAATCTGCTGCCAAAGTTTTGTCCTAACTGTCTCTTTACGATGGATCACAAATTTGCAATTGAATTAAGATCTGGACTTTTTACTGGCCACTGCTCGCTAAGCCATTCTTTCACGATGTTGGGTGCGTGCTTTGGGCCATCATCCAGTTGAAAAGTAACTTCATCCACATGATAGGCGCTCTTATCTACAAATTTGGGAAGATCAGTCTGCAAAATAAGCAGATAGTGTTTTTTTCCTCATTACTCCTTCGATTCTTTGCAGTGGTCCGTGGTGTCACCATGTAAAGCAAACCCATATCATGGCGATCCTTCGACCTTGCTTTATTGATTCCTAGACATGTTGTTTTTGAATTATCTGGGTTGTTCGGCTCCAGCAATACTGTTTACCGTCGGATTTAAAGCGATTCGTCTGACCAGAATACGTGTTTCTAGTCATTTACTGTCCAATTTGTTAGAATTTTAGTTACCAGACTTTATTTACGATGCATGTTCAAAGTCATCTTTAAATTATTACAAATAAACAATATTATGTCAGAATAATGGAATTTACTTAATAGATATTTATACAAATTTACAGCAATTATTGAATTGAAAATATTTAATACAAAACGTATGTTTCTCTCTTTTCAGGACAAATAAATATACCAAATAAATAAAGTCTCATACAAACATGGCCTGAAACAAAGTTTTAATTCAACAAAACAAAAACAAAAGTCAAGATAATCAACTGTTTAACAACGCACCCGAAATAACGCTACACAATTATCGAAATAATTAAAAATAAACAAAAACTTAAAAATTTCAAATTGGCAATTAACTTTTGGACAAGTGCAACTTAACAAAATCAAAAAATTTTAATAAATTAATGCAAGCCAAACACTAATCAAGGAAAACAAAATTAAGCCAAATAAAATTCAAATTCAAAACAAAGCTTTTAATCTAATAACCAAAAATAATAAATGTAGTAGGGATGAGTATAAAGCTTAATAGTTTATAGCGCACGCATCAATATCCCCAAGTAAAATAATAAAATAAATTAAAAAAAAAGCAAACAAATTTAAAAAGCACTGTAGACGACTCTTACACAATATAATACACAAAAAAGCACACACTCACATTGTTTAGCTCGCCCGCTCTCTTCCACTCATTAAGCAATTTAGCTGCAAGCACCCATTATATGCTGTGAGATATTTAGAAAACTATGTACTAAAAAGCATTGAAAAGCTTTCTTCCATTTTAATCCTTTACAAAAGAAAAAAAAAAAAAAAAACAGAACAAAAAACAATATATACAACAACATCTGAGAGAAATAATTGTAGAAACAAAAAAAAAAAATAACAACAACAACACCACCACAATCACAATACACACAATTGAGATTATTATAATTGATCACTTACCCCGCACACGCTCTCTGTCTCTCACGCTGACGTGACAAATCACTTCATTACAACACCGGAGTTACTGCAAAGAAATTTGAAAACAAATTAAATATTCCAACCAAGCAACCAAACGAACGAACGAACGAATCCTTAATCAAGCGATCTTGCCCAGCCAGTCTGATCTAACCTACTGTTTCCCCACAATAAAGGCAAACCAGCCTACATAAAGCTTATCCGACAAAAAAATACAAATACAAAAGCTTCTTTTAACCGTCCACATTCATTTTTATTAATGAAACGCTTTTCTCTAAAAATCAGCACTATTTGAAATTGTGTAATCTAAACATCTGTTTCTGTATCTGTACTAAACATACAACTACTGCTACCACTTTAGGTGTGATTTGTAAACCAATACTGTGGTGGATTTTGTTTTGTTTGAAAACACATCAAGAATTTATTATACAAAATCTGGCCACAATTGAGTTCGTGTTTGGAAAGCACCCTGTTCCTCAAAAACCAAAATATTCAAATAAAATACAAAAAACTCAAAAACAATACAAGAAAGAGGCGTGTTTGCTCTTCCAACTCCAACTCCACCACCAGCAACAACAAGAACAAGAACAACCATAGTAATTAAAACGATCAGATCAGTAACAAACAGTACAAAAATACATTGAATATATTAAACATGGGTTTAATAAGGAAACGATTTTCACACCTGCATATAATCGTAGCACTATGTGTGCTCTTGGCGTCTTGCACAATAACGCTCACACTAGCTGCCGATGATACAAATGACAATGATACCGCTGATGACAATCAGACTCTGCTACAAAAAGTCACAACACTGCGGGCAGTTATCGAAGGTGATGCGGACGACGATGATAACGAGGCAGATGGTGATGATGCTGATTCAATATCACCGTCAGCGCCCACGTCGCCGGCATATAGTAACAGCTCATTAGCGCTGCCGCAGACATCATCCAGCAGTGTGCAATGCAATGAAGGTCTTGTTGTTCCGTTGTGGATGCCTCAGACCAATCTTAGTACAGGAGATCGGGTTGCACGAGGCTTGGTTTACTTTTTCATCATGATCTACCTGTTTATCGGCGTTTCAATTGTATCCGATCGCTTTATGGGAGCAATTGAAGTGATTACGTCCAAGGAAAAGGAGGTGGTGATCAAAAAGAAGAATGGCGAGAAACAAATTGTGGTGGTACGCGTCTGGAACGAGACGGTGGCCAACTTGACGCTGATGGCCTTGGGTTCCAGTGCTCCTGAAATTCTACTGTCTGTGATTGAGATGTTTGCCAAGAACTTTGAGGCAGGTGATTTGGGTCCAGGTACGATTGTGGGTTCAGCGGCCTATAACTTATTCGTGATCATAGCGCTGTGTGTGTTTGTGGTGCCCGATGGTGAGGTGCGCAAGATCAAACATTTACGGGTGTTCTTTGTCACTGCTACGTGGTCGGTGTTCGCCTATATATGGCTGTATCTGATTTTGGCTCAAATCTCTCCTAGCCGCGTTGAAGTCTGGGAGGGCCTGCTGACGTTCATGTTCTTCCCCGCCACTGTGCTGACTGCCTACATTGCCGACCGTCGTCTACTGATCTACAAATATCTGGACAAGAATTATCGCATGAACAAGCGTGGCGTTATTGTGAGCGCTGAGGGTGACGCAGCGCTCGAAATGAATCAACAGGACGAAATCAAACAGCTGGAGGAGACCGAAGAGATGAAGGACTTTGAGGAAGCCCGGCGTGAATACATTTCGTTGCTTAAGGACTTGCGCAAAAAATATCCACAAAGTGATCTGGAGCAATTAGAAATGATGGCTCAGGAGCAAATGATTAACCGTGGTCCCAAGTCCAGAGCCTTCTATCGCATCCAAGCTACACGTAAAATGATGGGTAGCGGTAACATAATGCGCAAGATTCAAGAGCGCGCCCAAAGTGATCTCAGCGAGGTCAAGGCTCAACTGCAGCGGGTGGACGTCAATGTCGACGGAGAGGAGGCCACCCTTAGGGTGTTCTTCGAGCCCGGCCATTACACCGTAATGGAAAGCTGCGGTGAATTCGAATTGCGTGTAGTAAGACGTGGCGATCTATCTGGCTATACCACGGTTGAATTTCAAACCGAAGATGGTAGTGCCGAAGCCGGCAGTGATTATGTGGGCAAAAAAGGCATTCTCACCTTTCCGCCCGGTGTCGATGAGCAACGTTTCAAGATCGAGGTCATCGATGACGATGTCTTCGAGCAGGACGAACACTTCTATGTTCGACTTAGCAATCCTTCGGAGCCGGCTATATTGTCCGTTCCCAAAGTGGCCACAGTTATGATTTTGGATGACGATCATGCTGGTATTTTTGCTATTTGCCAAAAAGATCACGAATTGGTTGAATCAATTGGTGCATACGAGCTGAAAGTGCAACGTTATTCGGGTGCGCGTGGCAAAGTTATCATACCCTATTGGACGGAGGATGGTACGGCCAAGGGTGGCAAAGACTACGAGCCGCAACAAGGCGAATTGGTGTTTGAGAATAATGAAACTGAGTGAGTATTTTTGTTTATTATGTAACCTATTATTAACATTAACATGATTATAGCAATCATATACATGATTCATATACATGATTATTGCAATTATGTAATGTTTTATGATAAAAGATTATACCATATTATGTTGTTCTCTATCATAATCTAAAGGAACAAATTATGCTAAATGGATTCATCATGAACATGATTGCAACAAATATATATCGTCGTGGTAAATGCAATAGGCTGTATGTAACAAAATCATACTATTGCAGGAGAGACAAAAAACTGAATATTTCTGAAAAAAATTTAAACATACTGAACATTCGTCATAATGCAATGGCGCGCAAATGCTCTCTTCTAATTGCCTGAACGGCATAAGATAAATTGCAGTTATAGGAGACCCAATATATGACTGTAGAAATCATTTGAATCGTAACTTTGTGGTCTTGATCATGGTTCCAAACCAAAATCTGTGTTTATATTGTTGCTCTCTTTATTCTTTAGTTTTACCATTTGATACAGAATGTTTTATTTGTATTTGCTGTAATTTTTTCCCAAACTGTTGTATTGTCCCATGTTTTCTTTCATTAAGCATTTTGCGAATTGCAACTCAACTTGGCTCTATTATGGTTATTTATGTTACAAGTGTCCTTGGGACACTTTAAACAATAAAAACAATTATTTTTTTGGTGTGGGCTGACAGTGAATACGTAAAACTTGATAATAATAAACTTATAACTAGTCAGTCATAATTATCATCACTATTTAACTTGTGAAACTTTATATTGATGAAGACAAATGACCTTAAAGTTACTTTTACTTTAGAGTATATGATTTCTTTTATACTTTGTATTCTCTAATGTTTGTTTTTTGTTTATTCTGCCAACGATGATAACGTCGATGGACCATTTCTAATTAAGATTTCCAAACACGTCAAAGTCGTCACTCAAAACAAAAAGAAATGACATAATTCATATGTAGCAGGCTTTTAGGGGTTTGCGTTCGCTCAGACAGACACAAAAGCAACGCAATAAACCACAGTAGATTAACAGCAAGGTTAGAAGAAATGGAAAAAGACAAGTTATGGGATTTCCGGTCAATGTCACATTTTAATTATTTTTTTTGTATTCAGTTTCTACTTGTTTTTAGTTAAAAAAAAAACACATATTTTAAGCAAACAAATTTAAGAAATTTTTTAATGTTTTTAAGGTAAATTTCTTATTTTTCATGTCTTAATTAAACAATAGAATTCCGTGAATTTGAGGCAATGTATATGCATTTCAATGCCAACAAATAAACACACATGTTCATGTTTTGTTGTTTCCATTAACTTGAAGCGAACACAATCGAATTATATACATAATGAATGATTGAACGTAAAATAAGAAGCTCACAAAAAATTTAAACAAATCAAATATAAATGTCTATATGAAAACATTCATTTCGTCTTGAGGTAGCAGAAATTATTTAATTGGAAATTGAAATATTAGAAAGTAAACGCTAACTATTTGTTTATATGTTTTATAGAAAAAGCGAATGTTCTTTTTACTAATGCACAGTGGTTTAGAAATGTTTTTTTACTGGAACGAAATTTTATTACATGCATGGAGCTGAGACACTCTCGAGTTGATTTACTATATTAAAATTTGTTAAAAAAATTATTTATGATCTGAATGAGCTGAAATTAAAAATATAAAAAGTGCTTGACAAGCGGTTATCTCTCTTAATTAAAGAGATATTTAGACTTATTTGTATATTTTGCTCAATTTTTTTTTGGCGATTTTTACACATAATTTTATAAATTATTTTATTAATTGTTAATTTTAATAATTAATTTTATAAATATAAAGTATTTTGCGGTCTATATATACATATGTAATTTGTACTTGATCCAAAAAGAGAACTCAATACATAAGCGTATAAAATAAAATGTGGACAAAGACCGCCACCCTTGATTAAAACAGTTTTCCTCAGGGCCTGCAAATTAGTGGTTTAAAACTGTAATTACATCTTCATGGGAACAGGTACAAGTCACTGGAAGCTAAATCAGGAGAATAAAGTGGGTGGTCCAGCAACTCGTACTTTAATCCGTTAACTTTAGCCATTGTTAAAACACTCTTGTGCGTTGTCTTGATGAAAAACTATTTTTTTTTTTTGTAAGCCAGGACGTTTTTCGCGAATTTTTACATTTAATTGTTCCAAAATATTGCAATAGTACTCTGAATTTATTGTTTTAGCCTTTTGCAGATAGTCAATCAAAAAAATACATTTCAAGTCCAAAAAAACCGTTGCCATTTCCTTACCAGCCGTTTGAATTTTGTTTGCCTTCTTTGGGGCACTTCCTCCAGCTTCAGTCCATTGCTTGGTTTGTTGTTTTGGCTCTGGAGTATAGTAGTGGATCCATTTCTCACCAATAGTTATGAAGCGATGCTTCAAATCCATTTTATTTTTCTTAAAACGATCCAAACAAGCTTGAGAAGTATTCATTTTTATGCGTTTTTGGTCGACTGTTAACAAATGCAGAAAGCTTTTTCAACTGCCGTTTTTCATGCAAAATTAAATGGACTCGCTCATTTGAGATCCTTATGATATTAGCTATTTCACGCACTTTTATTCGTCGATCATTTAATACAAATTTGACTACAATTTTCGTTGTTGTTGCTGTTTTTGGACGTCCACTACGTGGTTCATACTCAATGCTTGTACGACCATTGAAGGAGCACTTCCACCATATCATTATGAATTTCTTGTCCCGATAAACCTTTTTTATTTAAATATTTACTGACACCACGATTTTCTAATTTTTCTATTGTAAAAAAAATCTCCGATGCGTCTTTCTTGAACGTCTGTTTCTATATGAAGGAGTTGTCAGGTCGAAGAGAAATTTAACATGTGTTCATAGCACAGAGGAAAGTTTTCAAAACACTTAACTTTGTTTGTTTATACAGCGCTTTCTGTTCGAGGCTAAGAAGTTTCCGAATTGCCCTCGTAGTTCCTCTCTTGAAGTGTTTGTGGGACACATCTAAAAAATTTTAGCTCGACTACTCCTTTGCTACGCTCTTGTATTTTAGAAATCGCATGATTTTGCACCACTGTGTGGTATGCAAAGCACCGGTTTTATCAGCTTTGAATTGTGATTACAAATATTTCTTTACGTTTTCTGCCATTTATGTGACGTCACCACCTTTTAGTAAAATTCTGTCATTGTTCAAAAGCTGCAATGGATTGGTACCAAAGGTCGATGTTATATAAAGTTATATGTACCCATTATCGACCCATTCGACATTAGTGGGATATTTTCTATTGAAAGTTTAAGTAGAGTGGTACTATAGTTCATGGTACTATAAACATGTTAGTGTTTTGTAATAATTATACAGGTGGGTCGAAATGTTTTGCAACAGTTAATGCGATTCATCGAAACAAAAACGCGGATTTTTATAAACGAAACAAATATTAGATTTTACATAAATAAAGGGTGTCCCAACTAGAACGCAATGGTGTTCGGTATCATGAAATGATAACCAGTTTTTTCTTGCCTAGAATTGAAGAAATGAATGTGGAGGGCATGTGGTTTCAACAAGACAGCGCCACATGTCATACAGCCAGAGAAAATGCATCAGTAATTTCCCGGTCGTATTATTACGCGTTTTGGAGACCAGAATTGGCCGCCTAGATCGTGCGATTTAACACCTTTAGATTTTTTTCTTTAGGGTTTTTTGAAGTCGATGGTTTACGCGAATAAGCCGACGACGACTCAAACCTTAAAAGAGGAAATTGGACGCTGCATTAATGAAATACCGCAGTATTTAGCAGCAAAAAGGTCATTGAAAATTTCATTAAAAGATCGCGTCTGTGCCAGCAAAGCCGCGGCGGCCATCTGCACGATATCTTGTTCCATACATAACCTCATTCCGTCTACTTTATGATATAATAAAGTTTCATGATTGTTTTTTTAAATATCTGTGTTTTATTTAAAATTTAAAAATTGCGTTCTAGTTGGGACACCCTTTATTACCTATCATTTGCCTAACATTTTTATGATCGGATTTTAGAAAAGTTCCTCACCAGTCAGTCCTTCAGCCTACATTCTGTCTATTAGTTACCAAGCGATTAATATTTTGCTGTAGTACGGTGTTATTGAGGCGAATTTGATGAGTCCACGTATTTGTAAAAGTCCGTAAATTAGTGTGTATGGTGGGGGCTTGTGGAATGTTATAACACTATTAATTGTACAAACAAGCGTGTAAACATTCAGTTCATACATATGTATTTGGATATTCACACTAGGGTGGTACACATTTTGCATTTAGATGCTGCCAAAGACTAAATTGTTAAACATATGTTCATATATGTATGTAATTGTTCTACAGCTTCATAAAATCAACTGCTACAATTGTAGCTATTTAGCTAAATCGTATAAATATTTTTTATTGGATTTTTTTTTTAGAAAAATATTGCTGCTTTGAAGCAAAACTCGAAATTTCAAATAAAATGTACAAACTCTATGTACGATGACGGTTGTAACGAAAATCCAAAAAGTGTAATATAAGGACCAACCTAATACGCACACACACACACACATTCTTATAGAACCAATTATTCACGTAGCAAAATTTATAGCAAAACAAAAAAAAAAACAACAACAACAAGAACTTATTTCCGTGTTAATTAAACACTGTTAAATTTGTCAATGAATGAGTTTATTTTTAGTTAATTTTTCCTTTTTTTTCTGGTTTTTGTGTTATTGTTGGTAGTTTTTCTTTTTTCTGGTATAGAAACCGTTATCAGGTTATTGAATTTAAATTGACCTCTTTTTTCCACTAAATATTGATTCCATTACATGTAGTCTACTTCGATGTTTTGCCCTAACAACAATTTTCTTTCTTTTGTTGATTTTGTTTCAATTTCAATGTATGTTGTTATTTTTGTGTGTTTTCCATGACATTCATAAAATAGACATTTTATGGTTTCTGTACAATGCCACCTTTTTAAATACAACAAAAATCTAATGAAAAAATATATACATACATACATACATTCATACATATACATATATAAAATAAATAAATAAAATTTAAATACTAAAAGTATTGTACAAAAAAAAAACACCTTTAATACAAACATGAAAAAAAAACACTGAAAGAGATTGTGTGTGTACACTTGCAATATTTATAATAAGAATTAGTTCAATAACTATCGTACTTTTGCCGTAACTGAAATTTAACTTTGCGGTTTTGGGGAAAAACTCAGTTTAGTTTTATTAAAAAAAAACAAATTTGATTGACTAAATTTAAAACACTAAAGTTATGGTCACACTTGGTAAATATTTGCTCAAAAACACGTAACCACTAAATAAAACATATGTAGACTCGTTTATTTATTCAAAAAACTTCGTTAATATTTAATTGTATATTATTTAATTCTCTTGTGGAAGTAACCAACGTCAAACAAATGTGTGCTAAAGCAAGTGGTTACGCTTTTTTGGGTATTATTTGCTACGTGTGACCACACCTTAAAAACTAAATTTTCAGTTCAAGAGACCATTCAATTTTATTTCATCAGGAAAATAATTGATTAAAGCACTTATTGTGTAAACGTGCGTTCAACGCATCACATACACTTTTGCGAACGCATCCCCAAAAATATGAAATTTTGTAAATCACTGCGTCTTTGCGTTTAGCGAATTTAGAAATATTACGTTGTTGCAATACTGTCAAATCATTGCGTTGTTAATATTGCCATTGTAAATGTTGACACATTTAAAATAAAATTTACATAAATGTACATTTATTTTGCATTGGCAATGCTACAAGCCTATCAGCTGTTGAATAATTTTGTTTGGTTACTTATCAAGAAAATATTTTAAAATGCGAAGAAAAATGCTTTTAAAGCAAATTAATATAAATACAAAGATACTAAGGGATACAAAAAAATGTTTGCACTTTGAATATGTCTTCTTCTTCGGGTGATGAAGTTTCTTCAAGCATCCTAGACATATCTATTGAAAACCCCAATTGCATCATCATCAATTTAACGAATAATGAGTAAGTAAAGTAACACTGTGGAGTTTTACCATATTTTCTTTTTAAAGATTTCAGATGAACTTCCGAAAGAAATGGAAAACATTTTCATATAAATTCAATTCAAATTGAGCTGCCGTTTTCGCCCTAAGAAAAATTTCAATAGTATTTTATACTAAATGAATATGTTTGTATATATTTACTTACATTGTATTAATAAAGTTCCTATTAAATATTAAATTAATTGAATAATTTAGTTTTTTAATAATATTTTAATTCGATTTTTAAAACCAACGCCAAGAAAATGGAGGCGCTAATTTTGGCAAACAGTTCAAACAGTTGTATTAACAACAACGTAAGCATCAGCTGTTACAACGCAATCACTTGCTTGAACGCCTTGATTTGCAAAATTTAATTTAACGGAATGCTTGAAAAATTGTGGCGTTGCGTTTTACAAAATTAGGACCTAAAACAATTTTTTTATGCTCGCTTTGTTTTTAATTGCCCTTAGTTTAGAAAAGTTTAAACTGCGTTTTATTTGAAAACATACTATTCTTCAAATTCAAAAACAAGAAAATACTAAAGGATTGTTTAAGCAATTCACATAAAACTAGAACCCAAAACAAGAGGCAGGAAGTGAAAAACAAAAATACGGTTTGATGACATCATTTCCTACGAAAAGGCAGATGAACCCCATTTTAATCATCTGTAGAGCTATAAATTTATTTATGTGCATCTGCACAATTTGAAGTAAGCTTTAGAAAAACTATAGCTTGATTAACATCCCGTAGCTTTAATGAGATAAAACGTACCAAAAACCTTGCAGCATGTAAAATGTTCTTTAATGATATGACACTGTTTTTCTACATTTGGCGTTCGCTTCAATTTATAGGAAGGATGGAAAAATATGATCTGTGGATTAGGAAAAAATATTACAAAATCAAATGCTAGACCATGTGTTAAGGCAGAAATGTTGCACTTATGGGAATTCATGCATGAATGATCCTAAGCACACATCCAAACTACTTAAGTCTTGGTTTGATCAAAACAAAATCTATGTTATGAAGAGGGCGTCACAATTCCCGGACTTAACCCGTATTGAACCACTTTGTAGAGTCCTAAAAAAGAAAATATGGATATAAACCTAAAAACAAAAACGATATGTGGGAAAAACTCAAGAAGGAATAGAATTTGCAGATGTTTTTGTTTATGTTTTTTCTTTACCAGATTGAAGTGCGTTAATTCGACTTTTAAACTTTTTTTATTGAAATATTAACAAAAATTAATTGGGAAGTATCGTTCTGTAGTAAAGCCAGATTTTATGGGAACAGTTCTTTATTTTTGAAATTTTTACTGCCGTATTCGTAAAAAATAAAGTAGGTTTGAAGTGTGCTTTTAGACAAAATTTTCATACAAAATTTTCTTAAAGTAGATTTCAAGTCTACTTTAATTTTTTATGAAGAAGGGCATTAAACTTTAGAATTGAGTAAATTTTATTTTGACTACAGATTCACAATTCTGTAATTTCTTGTATTTATTTCACTTTTATTTATTATTATTTAAAATACAATATTTTTGAATACTTCATTTTTCAATGTTTGTTGTTTTTCATGCCTTTAAAGCTTATTTATGTACAATATTACAAACAAATGCACGCTCGTGGCTATAAAAACATATGTTTTGTTGTAATTTAAACTGGTGGCTTTAACACAATAATCATATAAAACCCTCTTGTAATCCTCCATACACCGTTTAAAAACATGGCAAATAACGACCAGAACACACAGGCACATTTTCCATATAAACATATTGTTGTAAAATGTTTTGTTTAAATGTGTTGACATCACACAAACTACGGCAACCGAAATATATAAAGGCGTTCTTACTATTTAGTACATATTCCAGTATTTGCTCCTCAATACAATAGACTCAACTACAGACATACATACATACACACATACATACATACATATATTGCTGTAGATTAGAGTGACACAAAATTCCAGGAACAAAGTTAGCATTTGAAAGAGTTTTAGTAATTTGCAGTTGATAGAACGAAATCGAGGACATCATCATGAACAGTACAGTACGATCCCCCTTTAATTTTCCTTTGACAAAAGTACAATATTGTTTTTAGAATTTTGAAAGCTGAAATTATTTTCAATAATGTCTTGCGCTATTTTTAGTAACTTTTTCTCTCACACAATTTCTAGATGCCCCAATAGTTTAAATATATTTCAGGAGATATGGAATTGCATTCCTTTTTGATTTTTTCCACATATAGTTTTTGTCATTATGTTTATATCCCACAATTTTCTTTTTTAGGACTCCCTATTTTTAATTATCTGCCTAGTAACAGATGCATATAAATCAATGTTAAGCTCTTCAGAAGACCAAAATAGGTACAACCACTGAAACAGTGTCTTTGTTTTTCACTTCCTGCCTCTTGTGTCTGTCTCTATATTTCAGTGAATTGCACGAAAAATCTTTATTTTTAATTAATCCATCAGTATTGCACATCCACTATTCCTTTTTCTACTTTTCGAAACTTTAAAATAATTAATTTGTGCCCAAAAGTTGCTTATGTAAGAGCAACACAAATACATTTAAATAAAAACTAATTTTTGTTCAGTATTTTTTGTTGTAAAAGCCAATACATACAAAGAAGAACACACTTTTTTAAACGGTATCATACGTTAAACAAAAACAAAATCTACATTGACGATCGCAGTCACCAATGTTTACCAGTAGAGCTTACGAAAGTGTTGTTGCTTTGCGCTTGCGTGTATAGAGTGAAGTACGACAAAAAAACAAATAAGGCAAAGTTGTTTGTGTTTTTCGTATTGCTAGTGCTGAGTGCTGCAATGAGTATACAAAACACACAGCCTATAGCTAAGAGTTTTTACAAATACAAAAGATCGCCAAGAGTATAGGGCTTGGGCACTCCTGTTTTAAATTATCGGTTTCTTAGTCAATATTTAGTCTCACTATCACTCATATTGCTTTTAGAGGAGGCAATCTTTGGTTATTCAGTTTTAGTTTCTTTGGAGCAGCCTACTTTATACACTTCACAAACAACATCCAATGCCAGCATTCCTACACAGACATACATACGTATGTACAGTGTTGTGCAAAACAATACTAAATTGTTGCTTTTGTTTCGCACATCTTTATATTCATAATTGAATAGTTTTAGTGTAATTTTATGGATACAAATTATTTTATTTTTTTTTTTATTAGTGTTTTTTTATTAATAGAATAGCTGAATATAAATAAAATGTGGAAATAACTTTTTGTTTTTAATAAATTATATATCGGAAATATCTTTTTATTTGTAAATATATGGTTTGTTGCTATTGTTTTGTACTACACTGTGTATGCACGATTTCCACACATGCATACAGGCATTGAGAGAAGAGTCAAGTTTTTGTATGAGGTTGTTTATTGCTTGCTAAAAAGCAACAACAATGCCTTAATTTAAGGGCCAACTAACTTTCAATAGCTAACAACAAACAAAAAACAAAACAATGAGAACAATAAAGAACACTTTAAAGAAACCAATAGACAGGCGATGAACAACATGTCTCGGTCGCCATCGTTGCTGTTGTGTTAATATTTACAAATATTGTTATTGGCGTTTAGTTGATTATACACAAACATAACGGTAACTGTAGTTAGGAATAGTGAACAAATAACAAAAATTACCAAAAGCAGTCAAAGAGTAGAAGTATAGAAAAAGACATGCAAATAAGTACCCGGAAAATTTAGAAATTGTACTTTTCGAACATGAATTCCACATGAAAATGTTGCTATTGCCACAAATCCCAGCAAAATATCAAACGAATTTGACTAAAGGTACGGTCACACTTGGCAAATATTTTCCAAAAAAGACGTAACCAATAAACAATATATATTGAGGCCAAAGCACAACAAATATTTAATTTTAATTTATTTAATGCTGTTTGATTTTGCAAAACTCTTGTAAGAGTAAACAACGTCAAAGAAATTTGTACTAAAACAAGTGGTTACGCTTCTTTGAGTAAATATTTGCCAAATGTGACCGTACCTTTAGGAATTCCTAAACGAAGTTAGTTGTTTGCAAAAATAAATCTTATTATGTGTGTAGCTTAAAAATAAGGGATTTATAGCAGATGGCGTATCTTTGGAATGCGGTTTTTATCATAGCTTAGCTAATGAACATTTTTGCTTTGAAAATATCGAATTTTGTGCCCCCAAAGCGCCATATGCGCGAAGGTTAGCTTTACTTCTTTAATTAGAAAAAAATGCCGCTAAAGAACATCTTTCCATTTCATCTTTCTTTGTATCTGAATTGTTATCCAGAAGGCAAAATATTGGAATTCAAAGTCGGATTTGTTCTGGCAAGTCAAGATGTCAAAAGCTACGTGCAGTTACGAGTTCCTGTCAGCTATTTCTATTAGTATAAAATTATGGACTTCTTGTAGTACTTTGCTAATACAGGTCTCGTTTATATTAGCTGACCAAAATTTACAAAGTGTTGTTGTTTCTTTTTTAATTTGTTGCCTGTTGATAACTTATTGTTATGTCTTTTTGTAACTAGCTGGTACAGTTTCGTAGTCGATTACCGCTATTGTTTTCTGCCGTACCAAAAATTATAAACCCACTAACAAATAAACAACATAACCTGGCATATAAGAAAACAAAACCCAATTGAAATAACTTAGTGACTGGCTGTCTGACTGACAGACAGTCGCCAGCCCAACTAAATGAAACATATTCTAATTTATGATGGCTTCTGGTTGACAGTATATTTAAATTCACTTTTCATTAACACGGTCTCTCGCTACTCACCATGTTTTTACATTTAACATTTGTTATTGCTTTATATTACTGTGCCCAGTTCAACAGTAATGGTACGCAGCTCAATAGGTGCCATATAAATGTTTATGTACAATACTTATGTATATACAGTTATGGACAGAGAAATAGCGCACCAATGCTACTATATAAAGAGCCAAATAAATAACATGCAATTCTATGATATTCTTTAGTTCCACTCTGCTTTCCCAAATATCACATTGCTTATTTTGTTTAAAATTAAGTTTTTTGGTTAGACAATGAAATAGCTCACAGTTATTTCGATTTTAAGCAAAAGTAGTTAATGTTAATTTCTTGTGTAATTTAACAAAAATATTGTTTATCATGCTCAATTGAGAAAAAAAGGGTACAAAACAAACAAAAATAGGTGAAATAAATGGATTTTCTCGAAAGATGGTTTATAATCACCCCTATCGTGTATAAAAATTCCACATGAAATTTGTTCCTTTTTCACATTTTTTCTATTAAAATTCAATGTTAAAAAAATAAAAGGGAACAAATTTCATGTGGAATTTTTATTCACGAGAGAGGTGAATATCATTAAATGTGACAATTCAGATGCAAATTTGCTTAATGTAAGAAGAAGCTGCCGCGAAATAAAATCAGTTTTATAGTCGTGTAAGTAGAAAAAACCCTTCGGCCAAAAAAGAATATAAAGCCACGATTGTCTTTTGCAAAACTACACCGGAAAAGGGAAATCAAATTCTGGAAAAAGAGTGCTTTTCACAGATGAAATCAAAATTAATCTGATTGGTCCTGACATAAAAACTCTCGTACATCGAAAAAAAACCAAGTATTCAATGCCTGTTATACTACTAAAGCAGTAAAGTGCGCTCTTTCTCTGTCCATAGCTGTATGTACAGTTGTAAGACTGAAAGAAATAAGTTATGAGTGTGAGTTTGTGTTTTCACTCATTTACCCTTTTTATTTGTAAACCCAAAGCCAGGGATAAAGGCTGATCCATGTGCCTTTCATCTAAACTAATTTTATTTATGTTTTTACATTTGCTTTCATTTTAATGTAGTGTTTATGTGTATTTTAACACGGAAATTACAAAATCATTTTCGCTTTTTATTTTTTCAATGTCATTTATAAAACAATTTGTTTAGATTTGTTGAGTGTCTTTTTGGAAACACATGGGGGAGAATTTGAAAATTAGGAAATAATTTTATTGCGATTTTTTTATAATATGGATAATATAATAATATTAGAGGTTTTATTGAAATAAAAGTATTAAGCAAATGTTTAGGGTTTAAACTTAAGTTTGTCTAAAAATTTACTCAAGATTTGAATTTAATAGAAAACACATACTTTCATTCTTTGGATTGTTTTTTATATTGAATAAAAATATACACGGACACGGACAAATGATTTAAAAGGCTTTGCTGGTACATAAGCGCTCTTTTGCAAGAATTCTTTTTTTTCATTTTGCATAAATGAATGAATGAATTTCCTAGATTCAAAATTAAATTTACTCCTAAAGTTCAAGGGTGGTTGTGTTTTTTTTTGCCTTGAGCTTTGACTTCAAACAAAACAAAATTGGGTGGTGTTAAATGGCGCATTATAGACAATTAAATCGGATCACTGAACGGGAACGTATGCGATCTAATTGTAATGCAATTGAAATGTTTTTGAATTGTTTCACAGTCTGTATCGCTGGTGTCGCGAACTTGTTCTTCAATTAAGCAGAAGGAACTCTGTTATTATACGAGTATATATATAATTGTTTTGTACCCTTTTGTTGAAGTTTTTTTTTCTGACAAAATTAATGATAAACAATATTTTTGTTAAATTTACCTCTGAAATTAGCAGCAATTATTTTTGTTTCAAATCGATATAACTGTGCGCTATTGTCCAACCAAAAAAACTTAATTTTTAAGAAAGTATGACAAAATAAAAAACAACTTATTGTGAGTCCGGACTTTGTGGGTGCATTGCACAAAAAAACTCATGTCTCAAAAATATACCATGAAGCGGTTGCGGTTTGCAAGAGAAATGCTCAGAAAAGATCCACGTTACTGGGATAGACTTCTCTGAAACGACAAGTATAAGTTTAACTTGTTCTAATCTGACGGAGAATCGTATGTTAGACATCAGAAACACTATTAAAAGAGTGAAATACGGTGGCGGGTCTTTTATGGTCTGGATGCTTTTTTCACGAGTTCAGGGTATAATGAATCAGCATCAATATAAAAACATTTTGGAAAATGTAATTGAAGCTGATTGCTTTGAGAATATGCCCGTCCAATATATTTTCCAGCATGATAATGACCCAAAACACACTCCACACTTTAGTGAAGTATTGATGTTCTTGACTGGGTAATCCAAAGTTCTGATCTTAACCCAATTGAAAATTTATGGGCAATTGTAAAAAGAGACCTAAAGGACAAAAATCAATGAAATAATGCTGAATTGTTTTAGTTGGTGCAACAAAGCTGGAAAAACATGACAGCGTTCAATTAAGAGTTTACCAAAAAGACTGGCGAATGTTGTCAAAAACAAGGGTTATCCAACACAATATTAAAGGATAATTCCGTTTTGTTAAACCTCACTAAGGTTTTTTGCATATATTTTTTTAGTTTCTAATTATGTGACCAATTTGATGTGGCGTTTTTTAATGTTTAACTTAATTTTCCTTGAAATAATACTGATGCTGTGATTTTTTTATTTTAAACTTAATAATAATTTGTTACTTTACAATTTCTAGTTATTAGTTTTAATGTGTTGAACTAAATTTTTAAAATATATATACAAATATATATGCTGAAAAGCCGTTTCTAATTATAAGTCCACCCCTGTATATATGTGTTTATAGTTATGAAACAGAGTCTGTTACAATATTCCTTAACACAAAGAGAACCGTGTTAAATAAATCTCGTCTTTTAATTTAATTCTAATGTTTTCCAGATCCACTTACAACTTTTAAAGTTTTTATTGGAAATATAATTTTGTACCATATATCCCGCTTTTTTTATTTTGTTGTCAATGACACTAGATATTATTGTTAAAGAAAATCCAGTAGTTCTTGAAAAATGACACAAAATTCACAAAAATTATTTCTTTGCAAATGGCGATTTTTACAGGTCCAAATTTCTTTCGTGACATAGATTAAGGTTTTAAAACCCATTTTGAATCCGAGTTTAGCACTTTAGAACATCTGACCTAAACTACATATATTTTTTGGCCGGGTAAAGATGTTGGTTCCAAACTTTTTGTGTATAATAGGAAATTTTACTATTTACATAATAAAAGAAATTTGAGGATATTTTAAACAAAACTAGTAATTTCAAGTCTCAAATACGTTTAATTTGAAAATTTTAAGGTCAAATGCTTGCATGTTTTTTAATAATCTAGCTGGAGACTTTCAGGAAATAAAAATTTTTTAATATCTGATGAAAAACAAAAATATGCAATATGATTATAAATGTACATGTCAAAAAAAAAACTTAACTTTTGTTCAAAACTTAACTTATAATTCTTGGCTACGCCCATGTAAAATTTTGTCTTAATCAGAGCATTCGTTTACAAATGGCAGATTTATTTTAAAAAATATTGATTCTACCCCAATGTTTCTGCTTTAAGGTGTTATAACACTTGATATTTTTTGTATTTTTGCAATATTGGAGAAGAGTACAAATATATTTGCATAGGAAAGCTGACTTAGTGTAAAGAGTATGAGTATATCATAAAAAATCTTGAAATGTTAAACAAATATACGCGTGTTATCGATAAATAATCCAAGACTGTCAAAAAAAACACAAAAATTTTTAACTTAAAATTCACAATTCGAGATTAAATGTTAACACTGTTGCCTATTTTTTTAGTTTTTGATCGAAAGTAGCGGTTTCAAATTTTTTTTTGCGATTTTTAGCTTTTTTTTGTGGAAACAAAACCTGGGAAATATTGTTTGTTTTGTTTACATTTTATTTTATTGTATTTCTTGTTCTTTCTCGCATTTGTTGTTTCATTCAAATAATCCTAAAAAAATCAAATACAAAAAATAGCAAGTGTCATAACACTTTTAGGAATTATCATCTAGAATTATTGAATTTTTTAAAAATTTTCAGTTCCATATATGTATGTTATTTTAAATCGTGCCTCTTCTTTATAATGCTTCTAAACTGCTTCTTAAATGTTGTTTTTTTTAAATAGTGTCTGTATTTATTTTATGGAAGTGCTTCAGATCAAAAATGTTGCAAGCAATTGGTAACTTTGGTGAATCTTAAACCGATAAAATATAAATATATATTATACAGCCTAAACTTTTAATTTGAAAAACTCTGTTATTTAATTTCATCATGTATCCAAATGATTTAAAACTAACACAAAATTGACTACAATTAAGCACGGATTTTAAGGTACATAATCTTTTTTAGGTAAGATCATTTCTATCTTTCAAACATCTTCAAAAAAAACCGCTTTTACTGCTGGATAATGCACCCTGTCATTCCAAAGATGGTGAACTGACAAATGAAGATGGCATGATTACCATCATGTGTTTTCCGGCACATCCATTCTTCAGCCAGTGGACCAAAACGTTATTAACATAACGAAATTGATTTACAAAAGAAGTCTCTTGGCGCATATAATCGGCAGTGAAGTTTCAAATATTGAAGAAAAAAATCAAAAGATTTAACTTGAGAAATGCAATTTGCTTTTCAGCTAATGCTTGGAATAAATTGCCGGCTAATGTCATAAAACATATTGTTGAGTTCTCAAAATCCGTGGACTGATGAAGAAATGTTGCCTTTAAGTATAATTAGAGCTGAAATTCTCAGTGAACAAGCAATTATTACTTCAGTGTCTGATTATCTTCATGAAATTACCCCCGGCATTACAAATGAAGAAATGCTTGGATATTTGGAGAAAATAGCATAAATAGCGCAATAGAATTACGTTTGGAAAAAATCAATTTGCGGTCTTGTCACCTCTGTCACAATGACTTTCCAATTTATGTGAGCTTTTATGTTACTTTTTTTAGCCTTCTTAGTCAGTTAACTTTGTTGAATAATTGTCCTGTTAGCATCTCCATTCATCTAATTATCCAATCCCTAAATTTAGCTTTTTATTTATTTTTATTCCCTGAAGTATTAAGTGTTTAAAACAATTGTAAATGCCTTAAACAAATAATTTATTTACTTACTTTCAGTTTCTTTTAGCGTTTCTGTCATCATAACTTAATTATTAATGAGGAGTTAAATGCTAAAATCCACAGGTGTTAAATTAGATTTTTAGAGATTCTATTTGTTAATTTTTCATTTCATATAACAAGGGTCAGCCTTAGTGCTAGTAAAAGTTAAATAACAATGAAAGTGTGCCCTGCCCAAACATGATAAAATTATACAAGAGATTGTATCTAAATGTTTTAATTTCTTTTGTTGCCAGTTTTAATTTAAATTAATGGAGTTTTTTTTTGCCACATTTAAGCCAAGAACAACAACGGCTATATGTTGTTGTGAGATTATTGCGTGTAAATTTATAACAACATGAATTTTAAAGCAATTATACGTATGTATAATTAATGAAAAAAAGCGCATGGTTCTAGTACGAGCCGAGAGTGGTTGGATGGTTGTGTTTGGCTACCTCTTGAACTGTGTGTGTGTCTGCAAAGAATTATGTTTTATACATAATTTTACACATTCTAAAACATACAATACATACAATCTCACATGTGGCTTGTTTGTCTGGTTTTTATTGTCGACATGCATAATTTCCTTTAAAGCATGACATCGAACATTTAAAATCCTAATGTTATTCACATTCTAGCTGGCAAGTAGATACACAAACATACGTGAAACTTCATTAACTCACTGACATTTCCCTTAGTCCGAAAAATATTTAAACATTCGAAGCAGCTAAATGAAAATATGTGCCTGAATAGTTATAAAAATGCTTCAGTTAGAGTTTAAATGATTGACAAAAATTGTTTTAATTAGTGTGTTAATTGTTTAATTATTATCTATGTATGTAGTATGTATATCCTATCATTAGCTATGGAGTGATGTATTGGATCAATGATACGTATACTTGATATTTATTTAATAATTATTAAACATACGCACCGCTGTACTAAATTATTTGGTGGCTTTTTTAATGTAGAATTGGGGTCTCTTAATACCAAACTTATTTTTAAAAGTAACATTAAATTTTTGAGACTTCAGTTAAACACATTAATAAACTATAAACGCACTATTGGCATAACTGACGTGACTAGACGGATTTCATCAAAAAGCGGGATATTAAGCATGAAAAAAGAGATTTGCAAGTAAATACAGCATGACCTCGGTTACTGCCAAGGCAGTTGCAAGAACCGCGGTTGTTGCATTGACCGAGTTAAACACTGCTTTAAGTATTTATATACAAACAATATCTAGTTTATATTGTCCTAAAAATAATTTTGTGCATAATTAATATATTTTTTTTAAATAAAACAACTTTAGTGTTATCAATTTACTTCGAAATTTTGATAATTTTTCAAAAAAATTTATTTCATTTTATTAGTAATATTATAAAACACAAAACATTACGTACAAACATACACATTCTAATGTGCAAAATATGAGTAATGGGTCATTTGTTCTAGCTTTAAAAGAAGTCAGAAATGGTAGACTGTTTTTTGGTACTAGAAATATGTTTCTGCACTGCAGTTTCGCAAAGATCTTGAAGAAGCAATACTTCTTATAAAACTTCTTCAACACATTGAATATAAATGTTTAATGAATTAATGGCATCCTTGGACTTTATTTTAGGCAAATCCTGGGCAATGCTAGTCATTTCAATTTCCTCTTCGCTTTCAACATCTTCATCTTCAGCTTTAATTTTTTGATTGCATGTTTTATTACTTTTTCTTAAATTTTTGTTTTTTATCTTTCCAAACAAGTTGCAATCATAACAACATAACATAAAAAATGTTATCGGCGCTAAAAAAAAACGCTTTGAAACTGTTTTCTCGCATTCAATCAGCTTTGCGCTCTGACCAGCTCGGCGCCCACTATGACCGCTTCGCGCTTGTTTGTACTAATTTGTATAGAACTCGCATTCTCGTGTCAACCAGCTCGGCTCGGCAATAAGCTGCCACTCTGTACATACCCTAAGTTTTAGTTTGTTTTGCTCAAGGTCACATTTACAGCTCTATTAGAATGCTAGATTTTAGCAAGTATAGTTTAATTTAGTTTAGAAATTTGTCTGGCCTTTCTGACGCCTTATAAACGGCACCATCCTACTACTTTTCAGTTTTTTACAAACAGTTACATTTACTTTGAGTTTTTAGTTTGTTTGACTATATGGTATTTGTGTTGTTAGACGTTTGCTTTTTTTTAGTTTCAAATTTCAAGTTGTTGTTTTGTTGGTATAAAACTTTAACTTAAATGACAAATTCATGGCTGCAAAAAAAAAAAAACAAACAGAAATTAAAAGAAAAATAAAATATTATTTTCAATGAATAGAAAACTGATAGTTTTGTAAAGAGGAGTTTTGTTTTATTAAGACTTTGTGGTGAAAACTATATATTATTTGAAAATATTGCTAAAAACTTTGTGTTGTACTTTAGACAAAATCGGTTTCAGTTTTTTTTTTGCTTTCAATACGAAATCCATGGCAAATTACACCAGAATTTTACAATGAACGGACGTACAACCATTTTAAAAAATTCTTAAAAATACCTTACTAATCTGAATTTGATCAGGCTTCTGCAAATGGGTTGCTGTTAAATGGTATTTATCCAAAGATTTCCCTTCACAATTGACCACAAATATTTACACGGATTGAGGCCGGCACTTTTTGTTGGCCACTGTATGAAAGAAAAATTCTTTGCTTTGGGTCACCATCCAGCAGAAAAGTCTACAGAAAATCTACAAAATCAGGAGGATTAATTTCCAAAATTCCCAGATAGTCTCTTCCTCAGTATTCCTTCGATTGCATTTGTTCGAGGTTCCACCATGTAAAGGCTACCCCATACCATAACGTATCTCCCACTATGCCTCATTGCTTGATTAACATTGTGTCTTTGAATGCTGTAGGCTGTTCGGTGCCACAAATATTTTTTACTGTCGGATTCAAAATCCGAATTTGTCTCACCAGATTGCACGTTTCCAGTCATCTGCTGCGCAATTTGTGTGCTCTTTGGGAAACTTTAGCCCTGCATTAACCTTTTTTTATTGAACATGCAGGGTTTTCTATTTTTAATACCAACTTTGTAATCAATATCATGAAGGACTCTTATGGTCTTTATTTCCATCGATAAACCGGTTTAGCTATTGCTATGGAAGCATCAAAAATCAAAATGTTAAGCTTGTTTGGATCGTTTTAAGAAAATCAAAATGGACTTCAAGCATCGTTTCATAACTATGGGTGAGACATGGATCCACAAAAGAACAATCCAAGCAATGGACTGAAGCTGGAGTAGAAGGCAAACAAAATTCAAACAGCTGGTAAGGAAATGGCAACAGTTTTTTTGGACTTCAAAGGTATTTTATTGATTGACGGTCTGCAAAAGGATAAAACAATAAATTCAGATTACTACTGCAACATTTTGGATCAATTAAATGCAAAAATTCGAGAAAAACGTCCTGGCTCACAACAGAAAAAAATAAAATTTCGTCAAGACAACGTACTAGAGCACAATAGTGTTTAAACAATGGCTAAAATCCACGAATTAAAATACCACCCACCTTATTCTCCTGATTTAGCTTCCAGTGACTTTTACCTGTTCCCAAATCTAAAAAAATGTCTAGATGCCAAGCATTTTACCTCAAATAAAGATGCAATTACAGTTGTAAACCACTATTTTGAAGACCTTGAGGAAAACAATTTTAATCAAGGAATAGAATTGCTAGATAATCATTGGACTAAGTGTATTGAAGTTTCAGGAGATTGTATTGAAAAATAAAAATGTTTTTTTAAATGGCTCTTGAGTTGTGTTGGATAATTTGCAAAAAGTGTTAACCACAAGCAATTGTAATTATATCAAATTAATTTTTAATTCATAAACAAATCAGACACACATAAATGTAAGGGTTAAATTTGATGTTTTTTTTATTTTGTTAGATACATACTTGTGCACAATTCCATACATGCAAGTTTTTTTTTGTATTAACTATTTATTTCCCGAAAATTATTATTTTCTATTTTGTATTATAAATTAAAAAATAAATGACAAAAAACCTTTTACATTTTTCTTAATTAGTTTTATTTTTATGCAAAAAACTGTACCAGGCACAAATATTTGTGATGCCCACTGTATATTTTAAAAGCCAGAACTTTAAAAACAGTTCAGAGTTTTGCTCAGAATTATCTTTACCGGCGCAATTGTGGTAATGTGCTTCGTTTAATATGTACTTTAATTTTATCTAAATAAAATATTTATAACAATAAAATAAAAAGTTATAATAACAAACTTTTTCTTGTCTATTTTTAGGTAAGTGTCTTGAATTGTCTAAAACTATGTGAATTATTTTTGGTAAATATTATTCTTAAAAATGTCAAGTTAAATATTAATTAGTACATAAATTCAATGCTCTAATTAGTTGTGTTTAAATTTTTATATTGCATATAGTTAAATTGAAACCAGCTACCGCGCTTTTTAATTTACTTCATTGTATTTGTTTGTACTTTGAATCAATTTAAATGCAATGATTTCTTTTTAATTTTATACAGTTTTATGATGTAGTGCCACTCGTGTTACATGCGCCATCACATACAAGTACTATTAAATGCAACCCTGTTAATAAATATAAGAAATGCAACTATGTTAATAGATATAAGAAGAAGAAATCAACACTTAAACATAATTGTTCTTTTCATCTTGTGCGAATAAGTAAAGCTTAACATGGTGATGTTTGTCTTAGAATAACTAGACATTTTTCATTATAATTTTCTTGAGAAATTTACATTAAAACAAATATTATCTCTCTAATTCTATTTGTCCTTAGGAAGCTTTAGTTATTTTGCACTTTAACTAAAAACAAATTAGGGTAAATTCACAATTCTAGTAAAATATACTTGAAGAAAACACTTTACAATATTGATACAGCTTCTCCATGTCAACACAACTCTTTATAGTCTCAACACAATAGATACGTACAAATATACAAATATACTGCTGGAATTGTAACAGCAATCGTTGTAAATATAAGAAAACATTTTTTCTACAGTTATATACATATATAAATATTTACACTATGTAGCGAAAGTTGTTGCCACTTTTAAGTTTCTTAAGTCTGTATAATAACGACTTAATCTAGTGAACACAAATTAATAATATAAATTTATTTGAAATAGAGTTAAGAGCAGAATAAGTTAAAGGCAATTTAGATAATACTTAACAAATTTTTGTTATTAATAACAAATGCTCACCTTGGCAGCTATTACAAAACAATGAACAAATAATAGTTTAATGCACTGAAATGTTTCCTTATAAAGTTGTGTTGTGTATTATATTTAAAACTAAAATTTTATTGATTTCAATATGGAAAAAAGTGGCATTACATTTTATATAAAAGAAAAACGTGCTAATAAAAAAATTCAAGTGCAGCGTTGTACAAAATGTTAATTGTCATTTATAAAATACGACTATTTCAGGGGTGATATATAACAATTCTTCCTCCGCATCATGATTGTGGTGTGTAACGGAGTAAGGGCTTCTTTGTTCTCTGAGATCGCCTTGGGTCCGGTTGTTGTATATGCTCTGCAGTGGGTTGAATCATTTGTGATTGTGGTGATTCGTTGATGGTACTCGAGTCTGCATTACATGGCGACTTCTGTGTTGCTGGTGATCTATTCAAGCCAGTTGATTCCGCACGTGGTGTATCGGATTGTTCTTCATTCTCAGGGCTGTTGAGTATTTCCGTCAGGTAGTTCTCCTTACTTCTGGAATCTAAGGTATAATCGCTAATGTCATTGTCTTCTACATTTTGCGGCTCTATTGGCATACTTCCTCGCTGAGCCGGTTCGCTCTTGTTACCAACCTGCGACGCATCAGTGTTCCCAATTTGGTCATCATGTCTTTTAAATTGTTTCCGATTGTACTCGATCGCATAGTGAAGATCGCCTAGTCGCACGATATAACTCCAGGTAGCCACTTGGGAATCCTGGGATTTCCCGAAAGAAAATTCACCGTTTGGCCTAATTTGAATGCTCGATAGTTCGGATTGTGATGGCGGAATTGTTTTCCAGTTACCTTGGCTGACGTTTTTTCTGGACGAACTAAATCAAGGCGTGTTCTAAGGGAACGGCTCATAAAAAGAATGGCTGGCGACTCATTAGTAGTCGAATGTGGTGCATTCCGGTATTGTCGTTGATCCCATCGCCTTTAACGCTCTTTTGACAGTCTGTACACTCCTTTCCGCCTGTCCGTTTGTTGCCGGACGATAGGGGGCGGTTTGCTTATGGTATTTGACACCGCCCATTTTCAAAAATTCACGAAACTCCGCCGATGAAAAATTTCTCGCATTATCAGATACAACAGTAACTGGCACACCATAAGCTGCAAACATTTCATCTAAAATGGCTGTTGTTGTTGCAGTTGTAGTGGATGATGTATTGTTACTTTCTTACTTATTAAAAAGGATACTGAGGACTCCATATAACATTAAACCCTTGAGATTATAGCCCCATATCATTAAGAAACTTCCTTCATGCATCACAGGTATAACCATCTGGGTTACATTTTCTTTATTTTCTGACTTTCGAACGAATATTTTGCCATCAGAACGAACCAAATTGATCTTTGTTTTATCTGACCAGCAAACATTTACCCTATTTACCAGCTGTATACCTTTTTCTTGACTATAAACAAATTTTAACAAATATTTAAAATTCTGCTGACTATGGGCTGTTTTTCAGTTTTCTGAAACATTTTTATAATTGTGCGACTAACTACAGATGCATACAAATCCATTTTGAGCTCTTCATATGGCCGAAGAGGGGATTTGTTTTGCTATTCAGATTAACGATTTTTCTTTAAACACTTTCTGTCTCTTGTCTTCGATTTTACTTTTCTTTATTGCAATTTTACCCATGTAACAAATTTTGCAAGCTTAAAAATTATTTTCTTGTTGAATAAAATTCACTGATGCCTTAAATACAGACTTAAATATCTCGTTCTTTTTATTATTTCCGAGCAAATTAACATTTCTCATAAAATTGCGCAATTAAAGCTTAAAGCAAAGCAAGTTTAATCAGTATAGATTAATTTCAAGCAGATAAACTACTGAACTGATGCAGAAGCATTCTACAAATGGTAAAAATAAAATATTAATAAAATTAAATATATTTTGTGTGCATTTTAAATATAATATGAGTACAAATATAGAAACTCATCATTTAATGGTTATTTGCAAGTTTAAATAGTTGTAAATAACATAATATGTTTGAATATTTATCATTCAATAGTTGTGGTAAACATTTTTTTTACAAATAATTATGTTTCAGTGAACCATACTCAATTGTATAATTGCGATAAACAAAAAAATGCTTATAGCAACTAAAATATTGTAAAAATCAAATTAAAATAACAATTACATCTACCACAACAATATAGTATTACCAAGAATAAAGTTGTTTTTTCTCTACGTGTAATACACATCAGTCAGATACTCGTACATTTTCCTGAAATTGTGTAAAGCTGAAGAAACAAGTGTTTTTTTATTGTCGAAATTTTGTGAAATTTTCAAGAGCTTATGAAACAAGTGCTTTTTATTTTTTTGTAGACAATAAAAAAGAGCAGTTTACAGTTGTAGTCTCTAGTTAGTTACTTACCCAGCCCTAAACATTTTTAAATATACATTAAAAATAAGTCGTCCATTTATCTTTCAAAGATTATTAAAATACCTGATTTTGCATAAAGAATTTGCGTAAAAAAGTTTAACTGTTTTCCCTTTCTTTAATATAATTTTCAAGGTCCTTTTCACATAAATATTTGAATTTTCTTTAGTGCAAAAGTGAAACTACACAGACAAACTTTTCACTTGCCACATTATTTATCTTAAAATTAGTTCAGTGGTTTCTGATACATTTTTTAACAGCAACAACTCCAAATAAATGATTGTTGCAAATACTTGAATTTATGAAGAAGTTATTTGTACAAGTACATTTCTCTATCTGTAAGTTGCAAAAGAAACATGCAGAGACACCAAAAGTTTGTTTCGTTTGTTTTTCAACAAAACAACTGGCACCACAATGTGGAAAAAGTTTTTCATTGCAACAAAAAAAAAAGAAACTAGGAACAAAATAAATAACACGTAAACAAGCTTCTTTAAATTATTTTTTGTTTCCTGAAAATTTCAAGTTTATATTTTACGTTTTTAAGTAGATTGCAAAACTACTCCACGCCACTACTATTCTTAAGCTAATGTCACACATGGCAAATATTTGACGAAAAAGACATAACCACTAAGTAAAATATACATATATTAATTCTTATATTTAATTTAAAAACTTGTTTTATTTGCAAGTCACACAAAGAAATTTAATTTTATTTTATTTAACCCTGCTACTACGTTTAGGGTCTTTTGATGACCAATTCGTATTTAACATTGCATAACTTGCAAAAAAAACGTGTTTGTCCGTCAGACCGACACACAATCACTCTAACGACATATAACGATATATTGCATTGATCACAAGCCTTAAAAATATTTTCGAAATGTACAAATTTGAATTTTCTCAATTAAAAATGTTGGGTCAAAATATGACCCAAACATAACATGTGTATTTTTTTCTAACATAGTAGCAGTGTTAATGCTGTTTGATTTACAAAACGCTCAAATAACCTTAAATAAATGTATGCTAAACAAAAGTCTTTACGCCTTTTTGAATAAATATTTGTCGTGTGTGACTAAACCTTTTTGTTTTTTTTTTGGAAACTGAAAAGAACAAACAGTTATTGCAATTAAAAAAAGAACAATTTTATTCTGTTCAACAGTCGAAGGATGGAGCTTCAAAGAGTATGTTTCAAAAAACTCTCTTTACTCATATTACAAAAAAGTACAAAAAAGATTTTAAAGAAATACATTCACAATGTTTATTTATTGTCATTGATCTAAAACGTTTGATATTGCTAAAAAAAAATAAAATCGTTTAAATAAAAAAAAAAACAAAAAAGTTTTCAACCGAAATGTCAGACAACTTAGAAAAAAGTTTGTGGTTTTCAACTTTCATAATTGTTGTTGTAATGTGTGTGTATATGTAATGTTGATTTTATAGTTTTGATTATGATCTGCCTAACTGTGTAAAACACGCTCATGTCCAGATTTCATAACCAAAATTAATGAAATTCATTTAGACTGTTTATCTGCATGAAAAGCATTTTGGTATTAAAAAGCAGGTATAAAGATAATAATAAATCAACAGATGTGACAACTTATGACTGTAAAAATTTTGTTCTCGACAACATTTAAATTCATGGAAATATAATCTAGATGAAATTTTGCACAAAAATTAACCATTGCTGATTGTTGATTTTCCTCTTACAAATATATTCCAATTAATTAACTTTTTTGACAGAGTAACAATGTGTTGCATATGTTTTAAAACCACTGAACACTGAACAGAAAAAAACACGAAAGTTTGAACAATAGTTTCAAATCTTTATTGCGGCTAAAATTATGCTTTATTTACAACTCCAATGTATTTTGGGTTGTCAGTCTTAATACATACATATGTATATGTTTCTATGTATGTACATATCTAAATGTTGTTATAAAAATAAATTTCAAACAAAATACATTTTTTGCTTTCTGTTTGTGTCTTTTCTTTTTATTTATTATTTTTATATAATTTTCTTTTGCTGTTGTTTTTTATAACACAAAATTAGAATGTTGCGATGGTTTGTAAGGTCTCCTTCTCTATCTATTTTTATACAGTCGGTCAGAGTCTGTGTCAGAAATAGTTGCTTTGCGATTTGCTGCTGGTTGTTGTTTTGTGGGACTATTCTAATATAAATTTTATTAGGCTGGGATAATTTTTGCGTCTACCTGCCTGCTTGCCTTTGTTGTTACACCGCAGTGTAGCTAAAATAGATTGAGATTTATTTGTATTGGCTGGCATTTGAGGGAGAAGAAGGTTGAATTTAAAGTGGGCGTTTAATTTATTTGGAAAAGCCGAAAATATTTTAGAATCAAATTTGTGTATGTTACAGTTGAGTTATACATATGTAATTAAAATTGAAATCACAATTAATACCAATTTAAAATTAATTGCGAAATTTAAATATTGCTTAAGTTATGTTTTTTTTAACTTTTTTTCTGTGATATTTTATAGCTTTTCATAACACTGTCCAACACCATTTTTGGAACAGAATAGCGACCCCATAATTCTGAAAGGGTATGTTGAGTAGATCATTTTTGTAGAACAAACTTATGGTCCAGCACGTCTGAGTTTTTTTTTACAGTGGGTCAAAGTTTTCATTTTTTGGTCGAAGGGAGCATTATACTATATGAATAAAATGTTGTAAGTTAATGTCTGATTTGTAAGTCACAGCTGACTAGACGCGAGAACTCAGTGTTTGGCCCGGCCGAACTTGACGATGTTTTCACCTGCTTTGTATGTGTTGGCGTGTAATTTTGCCAATTAATCGTAAAGAGCTTTATTTACAACAATGGTGTCTTTGGCGACCCCCACTGAAATTTTCCGCCAAACATTTTCGTAGAATATTTTAATCCTTAAATGTTCTTTTTTAAAGGATATTTTTTGATTTTATCGAAAAAAGGGTCAAATTGACCCATAAAGAGACCAGTTAGAGGGTTAAGATCTTCCACAAAAATAATCCTCATACAATTCCACAATACAACTCTGACCATAAGAATTCTCTCAGACATTAACTTACAACATTTTATTCATATAGTATAATGCTCCCTTCGACCAAAAAATGAAAACTTTGACCCACTGTAAAAAAAAACTCAGACGTGCTGGACCATAAGTTTGTTCTACAAAAATGATCTACTCAACATACCCTTTCAGAATTATGGGGTCGCTATTCTGTTCCATTCAAAAACTCTTAATTTGTTAGACAGTGTAATTATTTATAAAAACATAAGTTAAGCTTAATGCAAATTATTTGGCCCCAAGGTAGTTTTCAAAATCTACTGATGTATAAATATTGTTGTTTTTTTAAATTATGTACAAGATTATTTCTTTCTCTGCTTGTTTGATTGAATATATAAAATATTTTCATTGTTTAATAAACATTAAACTGGCTCCTCTTTCGTATAAAAATACAAAATAAACAATTGTCTGCTCTCATTCTATTTTTATGCAATTAAACGATATCAGTCTACATTAATCCTAACCACGTCATCAATATACTGCCGGAATAGTCCTAAGATATGAGTACTTATTTGCGAAAAATGATGTAACTTTCTTGATTGGAACTCAAAAACAGCGAATGAAATCGGGTTGTATACAATAATACTGTATCTGCATAATGGATGTTATACTTTACCAAACTTATTCACAAGATTAAAAAGACTATTCTGTTTGACTGTTGTTTTATGAGTGAAGTATAATTAATTTATTTCATTTCTTATATGTATAACATAGTTGTATTTAATTGTATTTGTCAGTGATGGTACATGTGACAGAGGTGGCACTACATGGACAATAAATCCTATAAATTTCCAGGCTATTCACAGCTCATTGAATTAATTTTTGTTTATTTGCAATAAAATATTAAAGAAAACTTTTTTACAAAATTTATACAGAAATGTATTGAATAAAACTTTGGTTTTTTAAATCTTGAATTTCAAATTTTGCCATGAAAAAATTGTTTTTTTATTTAGAAGTTTTTTTTATATATTTAAACCCTACTGTTACTTGAAAAATATGTAAAAAAAAGTCTTTTAAGTATAACTTTGCGTTCTAAAACGCCTATCCCATAAAAAAAAGCTAAAAAAAAAAAAATTTTAAGAGAAAAGTTTTTATTCAGGCTAATAGTTCAAATAATCAAGAATACTATTGTCAAGTACTGGAACAATTGGAAAATTGGAATGCATTTTCTACCCGGCCAAGGGCGTCCTCAGCAATCTTCATTGTCCACTATCACTCTGTAAAAAAATAAAAATATTAGTTCATTTTCCTTCTCTAATTAATAAAAAAAGAATTTTGTCCAGCTAGATTTGAATTGAAAACCACAGTGCGGTTTTATATACAACATTGCGTATGTTTAATATTTAATAAATAAATATCAAGTATACGCATCATTGAACCAATAATAGTCAATTACTATTTATTTGGCAAACAGTGCATTTCTTAATAATTAACTTAGAACTCTAATTGATATATAAACATTTTGCACTATTATTTTCTTTAGAAATTATATTAAATTATATATTATGTATTGTACAAATGTTAATTTTAATAGAATGTTAAAGACACCATGAAAATTGCCTCAATTTTACAAAATTTGTTTAATTCACTTTTCGAAGGTGAAAGTCTATAACATGAATTGTACTCGCTGCTAAAACTAATCTAAACATATATATCTATTAATTTAGTTTCTTTTTATCCCCTCTTATAAATATTTACAATCAAAAGAAATCAAAAAAAAAAAAAACAAACAAATAATTATCTATTTGACATATGTTTTGTAAATTGTGCCAAAACAATTTTGTAATAAGATTTTTTGCTTTAAATAGCATAATTTCTTCTATAAATTAAATTAACACACATACACACTCACTCACTCACTATTTTTCACAAAATTAAAGAAAATATTAAACAAATGTTTGCTTAATCAAATAAATCATGTAATTTTTGTTGCATACCGAAATATTTGTTATTTTCAACTAGGAAGTGAACGAGAAATAAAACTACGTTTCACACCTCCTACACGTGTAAATTTATATTTAGTGATTTATTTGAGAAATTAATTTATGAAATTCAAATTTAAACTACTGTACTGTACAGTGTTCTACTTGTTTTCATAAGCTTTATGGAAAATTAATAAATTTGCATTTTAATTATTTATGTTTAAATGTTTTTTTTTTTTTTTCTGAAATTATAATGCATTTGTTTTTTTAGCCACAAGAAATATTCAAATGTTTAGCAAATGTTTGTAAAGTTACTTTTACTTTATTCTTTAAGTTATTTAGTCGTTCTTTTAACAGCATATAATTCGGCCATTTTTGAAATATTTTAAGCCAAAGAAGGAAAAGCAAAACGTTAAATAAATTGGCTTAATTGCATGAAGTATGAAATATAAGTAATTGTATAAATAATGATGTACCCCTCCTTCTACTTAAATATTTCTTTACAAGGAATAATGTAAATCTTTGGCATAATGTTGGCTTTTTTTTGTAGGTTTTTACAATTTTTTCGTATTTTCCTTAGGTTTTCTGTATTTTGTTTTTGTTGCCTTTTACAATTCGCAATGTCTATTCAAGTCTGTTCTTAACTGAATTTGAATGTGTATGTATGTAGCTGTATATTGAATGTAGTACATTAGGCCGGTTCATTAAAATATTTATTAGAACACTGGGTTTACTTAAAATATATATATAAGTGAAATATATAATAAATTAAAACGCTGTGATGTCATTGGCATTATAAAATAAAAATCAAATATTGCTTATGTATTGTTTTATTTAGCGCTGGATTCAAAATGGTTATATAATATTCTTAATTAATAATATAATATGAGTCTAGTGCCGTAATTGATATAGAAAGTTTTAAGGTATTTTATTTAAGAATCTTAAAGACATTTATACAAATGACTGATTCATTTCAGACTCTAAATAAAAATATTAAATCATTATTTCAGAATTATGCAGTTTATTATATGTACGAATATACGGACAAAAGTAAGAAATTTCATTAAATATGTAAAAATTAGATAAATATAATGAAAGGGATATTGAGAGACTGTTAAATATAGATTATTTAAGTTTAAAGAAAACCAGTATTGCGTTGCATATTGGGCAGAGTTAGATAAGTTTGTAACTACCAAAAATGTCAGTCAAAAACCATCTTTGTAGACTGTTTACCTGTCTTACTGTCCCGGCAAATAAACTGCGCAAAGTACAAGTCGTAGTTTTCAAGATATATCTATTAAAATTTGGTTCCAGGTGAGAACTCACAATACAAAACTCAAGGCTTTGTAAGGAGAGAGATTGTTTGCTGTACAGTATTCGAAAATTATTTTAGTGCTTACACTCTCCTTTATAGAATAAATTATTTTTGTATGAGAAGATACCACTTTCTTCTGTTTTAATCATAAGCTTTTTTTTATTTCACTTCCTAAAACTGCATATAGAAGTGAATGTGTGTATTTCACAACTCTAAATACACTGGAATTAAAATAACTTAAAATACTAATATTAATAGAAACTTTCGATAAAACAGAGAGAGCTCCACAAACCGTCAAATAACCACCTTAAAAATTTCTTTCTGAGAAATATCGTGGTTTCGTAGGTTTGAATTTTTTTGATATCGAAAAAAAACAACACCTTAAACAAATATATGTTTAAATAGTGCAACTATTAACAATGGCTGACCTGTTGCCAGTTAGTTTTTAAGTTTCTTTTAATGAGTTCAAGTCTAGCAGTTTTGTGGCAGAATACTAGTCTAACATGTAGAAAAAGATGATTGGTTCTTTATCTCTAAAACCTATAGAAATAAGTGAAAAACAAGGATTTTCTAAGAACAGGTTTATAATATTAAATCACATACACAATGTTTTTACACAAGCAAAGTTAATAAAGAAAAACAAACATATGCACTGTAAGCTTAAAAGTAATATAAAAAATATATGTATGTATATATGACAAGTTCATTTGATTGTATGCACTAAAAAGGAATTCCGCTTATTTTGTGATATGAACATAATTCGCAAAAATTAAATTTAACCAAAAAAAAATATGTGCGTGAATATAAATTTGAAATTTAGCTCCGTAGACACAAACTATTTACGTTAACAGAGTCATGTTAACTATTTAACAGAGACAAGGTTTAAGTTTCAAAATTCGATATATAACTTTATTAATGATATTTTAACACAAAAACAGTCCGAAAATATTCAAAAAAAATCAGAATCTATAAAAAATGTCTCAGAAAATTTAAATAAGTAAAAATATTACACTAAAAAAAAATTTTGTAAAGGAAAAAATAACTTTTGAAATTTGAGAAAGGACTTTGGTCCTTTTCTCACAATTCTTTGAGAGTGGGCGGAAAAAAATTATTGGGAGCGATTCCTGATCTAGATAAATGCCTTATGCCCAGAAGTTCTAACAGTTTGTGTTTTTAATTTATAACAGTTTTTCGATTTCTTTTTTTTAAATTTATAAGGTGATTTTTTTCGAAAACCCGTTATAAATTCCAAAAAAACAAACTGTTAGAACTTTTGAGTATAAGGCATTTATCTAGACCATACCAGGAATGCCTGACTGAATTTTTAATCATTTTTTTATTGAAAAAAAAAACAATGTTTAACTCATCTTATAATTATATTTTTGCGGATAGAACTTGTTGAATATTAGTCTTCGAAATACAGTGAAATTAAAAACCTGTTCCAGAGTGAGTTGAAAAAGCGACAAGTCGTGTGTGTATGTGTTGAGTCACTCTAATATATGTACTTGTATGTAATCATGTAGTTTACAGTGAGTAACAACATATTATTTCTTTAAAGAAGTCTAAGTAGAAAAGCAAAGGACATTCCCGCTGTTCGCCGTAACACACAATTTTAGTCTCTGTAACTGTTTGAGCTTCATTTTTACAAAGGCAGTTGCTGAATTCTCTTAAAACGTTGTCCTAAAATTATGTAGATTTTTATTAGACTTACTAGACTTGGAAAGAAGAAATTGAGATCTTTCGAATGATATATAATTTATCTAAGAAAACTTGAGAAATTTGGATGTTATTGTCGAGCAAAAATTTTCAACTTTGGTGACGGTTTTTATACATTATTTTATTAATACTATTGAATTTAATTAAAAAGTATGTTTATTTACGATTACAACGTAAGAAATTGAAAATCGAACTATTATCAACAAAATTACAGGCTTATAAGTGCGCAAAGGTACAAAAACCGGGTTTTTAACCGTAAATCCGGATTTTGGAGGTGTCCGGCATATTTCACTATTGAAAGAAAAATAATATCCGATCCCAGGTTTTTTGGACTATTGCACCGTGTTATGTGAAGAATGCCTTAAATGTTTAATTTAACAAATACTGAAAATCGAATGAAATGATTCTATTTTAGTTGAGAATTAAATATGCCCAACATTCTTTAACCAAATGACAAATATATGAATTTTTCCGTATAATGTCTGGCGTGCGAATTTCTGTACATTAACCATTGTTTATATTCATGTATACTATTTCTAATAAATATTTGCTTTTTTTAAAATGATTTTAAGCCAACCAATATTAATTTACATTTACATAAGTTAGACGTTATATGTAATTGGTAACTAAATCTCCTTTATATTGTCACTCACTGTACTTTCTACATATACATACATTGCTAGCTGGCTGCGGTATGCGGTGTTAGTCGGCGCTGTATTGCTTTTTTTTTTTTTTTTTGTATAGTACGTGTTTTGTCTTGTGCTCATGTTCTTGTTATTGCGGTCTTATTCTGTTGTCAGCGTTGTTCTTTATTCGTGTTGTTACGCTCTGTATGTGTCTTAAACATACAACAATTTTGTAAAAATATATTTTGGCTGTTATACAGGAATATTTTATCTATATTCTCGTATGTATAAGTAAGTGTGTGCTAACTTTGATAAAATCCAAATCAGCATATATTTAAATTATGTTGTCATATTTTAATGCTTTAATACCACCCTACACAAACATGGTGGGAAGGGAATATGTTTGTAACACCCAAAAATATTAAACTAATGCTGAGATATTAAAATATACTTATTGACTTGGCATCTCTTTCTGAGTAGATTTAACGATGTTCGACCGTCCGTCTGGCTGGCTGAATGCAGATAAATAATTAATCGTAACTTCATTTTAACGAGTATGAATATCTTAAATATCATAGCATTCACATAAAATTCAACAGATATATGTCTAATATACACACAAATCATGCAGCCTCATCTTATGACGATCGGTCCATAATTAGCAATAGTTCTCATTTAACGACCATAAACACAAAACATGTCATAATTACATAATTTAATGGAGATTGGTTCAGAGGAACTTACTTTCTCCTGCAAATTCTTTTTAGCAAGTATAAATCTTTTAAATATAAGTATATATAGAGATAAAATTAAATACATATAACAAATTGTATGATACTCAGTCCATAATAGCGCCCAAACTGTTTTGCTCATTTATTAGGTGTAAGGTATTATATGCTCGGGCTTGACAATATCTTACTTTACATTTGTTTTATTTTTAGTTTTGTTTTTAACAAGACATTCAAATAACCTAACATATTAAAACAAAACGTAGGCTTCAAACATGGTGTAAATATTTTTTACAACTCATGGTGTAACTATACAAGGTGAGTGCAAATCAGCAACAAATACAACACAATACAGAACCAACAGGCATTTTGTTTGTGTAAAACATTTGAAACAGTATTACTTTTGGCATAAGTAAATTGTAAACTAAGTCACCTTGTATAGTTACACCAGGGTAAAACTTTTAATTCTTAAATAAAGTTTTTTGTTTAGCATTTGAAAAGTTATTTTCTAATATAAATTCTAATTAATTCAAACAACTTTTTAATAAAGCCTAGATAATTTGACCGAAAACAAAATAAGAGTTCATTAAAAGTTGTTTTATTTGCTTTGTTCTTTTCTTTTTCTAATGGAGAAATATATAAATATTAGTTTTAGTGTGGAAATATTTTTAAGAAATACAAATTGCAGCGAAATGAACAACTTTACAGGAAAACAACATTAAACACAATTCATTATTATTAAAGGTATAGTCACACTTGGCAAATATTTACCTAAAAAGGTGTAACCACTAAATAAAATATATTTGAACTTATTTATTTATTTATTTATTTCTTTATTGAATTTGTTCATCAGAAAAACCTATATTGACAACAGTTTACGTGAAAAAGTTATATAAAAATTTTCTGAAACTATTAGCATTACTATTTATTTATTTGTTGATTTCGTGGAAGATTGTTCCAAAGACGATCGGCATGTACATAAAAGTGCCATTCAGACACTAGGTATTGATGTCGAGGTATTATAATATTCCGATTTCGACACGATTGTAGAAACGTATTTTTTTTTTTTCAAATATATATTTGTAAGTTTGAGTATTTATTATTTTGTGCAAGAATACAAGAATAGGAATTTTTATTAGGCTATCAAGTGAAACTCCGTAAAGTTTATTGGAAACAGCAAAAACATGATCAAACCTTCTTAATCCATACACATATCTTATAATGTTTTTAAACAATATAAAGGGTGTTTTTTTTACAGGTTTGTTTTTCGAAAAGAGATAAAACTGGCATTTTGTGGTCAAATCTGGCAAGTCTAATGTCATTTATGTTCAGTTTGGTTTGCCATTTCATCATGAACAGGTTGACAAAAGAACAACGCTTGCAAATCGTGCAAATTTATTTCGAAAATAACAGTTCAGTTCGCAAAGTTTACCGCAAGCTCCGTCCATTTTATGGTCGACATAATCGTCCATCAGAGCAATTAATTCGGTTAACCATGGATCGTTTTCGCACTACGTTTACTCTATGTGATAATACGCATCCGCAGAGACGTCGAACAGTGCGCACCGAAGAAACAATTGCCGTTGTAGAGCAAAGTGTTGAAGAGGACCTGAATTAATGGAGACCGGTATAGAGCCATGATAACCGACTATTTTGTTCCCGAATTGGATGGAATGAATGTGGATGAGTTGCGGTTCCAACAAGACGGCGCTACATGCCACACAGCGCACGCCACAATCGATTTATTGAAGAAAACATTCGATGAGCGCATAATTTCGCGGAATGGACCTGTCAATTGGCCACCAAGATCGTGTGACTTGACACCATTGGATTATTTTCTTTGGGGATATGTGAAGTCGCTCGTCTACGCCAACAAACCAGAAACGTTAGGGGAATTGGAAGCCAACATTCGTGGCGTTATTGCCGACATACGGCCCCATATGCTCGGAAAAGTGGTTGAAAATTGAACCTGTAGAATTGGCTTTATTCGAGCCAGCCGCGGCGGCCACATGCCTCAAATCATATTTAAACATTAATGTCATAAAATTATCCTTCCAATAAAGCCAAATTGATGGTCATTTAAACGATTTTCTTGTGTTTTATTTCAATTCGAAGTTCTATACCTCTCAAAAAAACACCCTGCATTAAGCTTACTTTTACTACTTGAATCACAGTTTCCAAATAACTAGACCCATAATTTAGAGAAGGAATCAGATACGTCGTGGCTAGTAGGGTTCTTATTCTTATTGGTGTAAAATATTGTGTAGACCAGAGAGCTCGTAACTTTATGTGTGTTTGACCAACCAGTGAGTTTATATGATCAGTCCATTTCAGATTGTTATTGAAAATTATATATATACAATGTATTCAGATTTGTGTGGATTTAAACAGAGTCCATTTGCACAAGCCCAGAGGTGAATTTTGTTCAAATTCTCATTTGGAGATGATATTCCTGAAGCTATATTTTGAACAGAGCTACTTAAAGTAAGTTGCACGTCATCTGCGTATAAATGGATGTTGCATTTAGAGAGTTGGTTTGGCAAATCGTTTATATATAAAGAAAATAAGAGTGGTCCTAAAATAGAGCCATGAGGTACTCCTCTATTAAGGGATACGCTATCTGACCATATATTGTTCACAAACACCGATTGTATGCGGTTCGTAAGGTATGAAGATATAAGTTTAGTAGAAGTGTCGTTAAACCGAAAAAAGTGGTTCAGTTTTTTAATGAGTATGTCATGGTCTACCGTATCGAACACCTTATAATGGTTTAGAAGTACTAAAAAATTCGTACTACCTTCATCTTTGACGTATATTTTCGCTAACCTCCATAAGAGCCGTAACGCAGCTGTGATTCTGACGAAAACCCGATTGCGTGCTGGAAAGTAAACTATGAGTATCAATATATTCCATAATTTGCTTCTCTAGAACCTTCGAAAGAAAACACAAGATAGCTATCGGTCTATATTCTCCATTCGATTTAGGTAATGGTATAATTTTTGCGTGTTTCCAGTTTAACGGATACGTACTTGACATTATAATAGTATTAAATAGAGAAGTAACATACGGTAGAATCACGGCTAAAAGTAATCTTATAAACTTCGGGTGTATGTCGTCAGTTCCTACTGCATTTAACTTTATCAAAGAGCTTGTTAAAATAACGTCATATCTATTTATTAAAAAAAACTTCGTTGTTTGATCTTGCAAAACCTTTGTAAGAGTAAACAACGTTAAACTAATTTTTGAGTAAATATTTGCCAAATTATATAAGAAAACATAACAATGAAAAAAAAAACGTTTGTAATTAATTTCGATATAAACAGAAATACATGATATATACTTCTCATGTTTACTGTTTGTATATTTCGAAAAGGTTTTCTTTGACAATTTTAAAAACAATAATTATTTACGCTAAAATACCAGTTCACATTACTGCCTACTTCTGAATGTCTAACTAAAATTAGTAACTATTTTACTTATACCTAAGTTTTATAAATAAAATTCATCAATTTATTTCTCTCGCTAATAAGAATACCTTCATATTAAATTACAATCATTCACCTAAACTTCCATAAAAAATCACACAGTCTTAAAAACTTTCATGCACATCATTATTTGCCGATAACAACAATAAACATAAAAAATTATGATTATTTTATGTTTAATAAAGCTCACATAAACATAAAAAGCCCTTATTTAACATAAGACGCGTATCAAAAAAAAAAAAAAAATACAAAAAATTTTACTTCAATTGCATGATTACGTTAAATAAATACGAGCAATCGTAAAACACACACGTGATGAAGGAAATTCATAAAATAAAACATAATAAAACATAAAACATAAAAAATTAAACAAAACTCAAGCAAAATAAAATATTGGGCCAAACGAAAAAAAACTCTATAAATTTATGGCCAAAAAAACCCACTCTATAAAACACTTTTTGAATTTTGGCCACTAGGGGCTTTAAATGGAAAACCAAATAAAACATTTCTCTTAATAAAATATAAACAACGTCAAAAATAATACCTATGTATACTATTTTCCAACATTTAATATTTTCAATGCAAAAAACTACCAATATTTCGTTTTACTTTGTTTTTCTAAACAATCCTTTGATCCTTTGTATTAGTTCAGTTTCGCATAAAACGGTTATACAGTGCTGGAAAAAATAATAAGAACGAAAGTTCTCAATTTATTTATTTTTTTTAATTTATTATTGAAATTGTTCTGTTCATATTTCAATAATAAATTCTTTATATACAGTAGCTCAGCAGGCATCCATAGTTAGTACATCTCACTTAGGTCCCTTCGTTGGTCTTTTTGTTCTGTTATATACAGTAAGTTACATTCAAAGTCGGGCAAGATGATTTTCAAAATTTACTTTCAATGAACACTTGTGGATTATGTCTATCAGCACTTTAAAAATTTACAGGTTCTTTTCAGGGACGAAAGCAAATGCATTTGCATGCAATTTATATGGATCCAAAGTTATGCCATAAAAATACTCAGAAAACTGTAAAGCACGGCGGTTTGTCAGTGATAGTGTGTGATTGCATGTCTGCTTCCGGTGTCGGAAATCTTCATTTTATTGAAGGCATAATGGATAAAAACATATGTGTGTGAAGATAAATTCGAATTTACATATGGAAATGACAACAAAAACATACATACATTGCTGTTATTGATCTACAAAAAAGTAGACGCAGCAAGAACAACAAAAACAAATTTGTAAGAATACAAGATTTGTAAATAATAATAAAGAATACACACACATTGTAAATGTACGTAAACTTCGTTTTAACTCACAACACATAAAAAGGAAATATAATAATTCTCGAACACTATTTCTCAAAAAACGGTGAGTTAATAAATAGATGATGTTTACAGATGGATCGTGGACAATGAAAATTGCTGATGACGCCCTTGGCAGGGTAGAAAATGCATTCCAGTTTGCCAATTGTTCTAGTACTTTACAATAGTATTCTTTGAAATTATTTGAAAATTCGAACTATTAGCCTGAGAGAACAAAATGTTTCTTTTAAAAATTTTGGTTTTGGTCTGTGCTAGTTAAATTCGAATTTATCTTCACACACATTAAAAACATGTATCTTGATATTTTGAAGGCAAATGTTAAACAAAGTGCTCATAAATTGCTCATAAAAGTTTTTGAAACCCATACGTGCCTGCATAAAATAAGCTGTGACGTGAAAAAACGAAAAAATATTTGTGTTTTTTATTTTCAATATATTAAAATGTAAATTTTGGAAATAAATTATTGTTGTTTATTATATTATAACATTTTTTCTTTTAAATTAATTAATTTTTTTTTTATTTTTTTTTTGTTAGTTTTCTTTTTATGGAGATTTAAAATCAAAAACATGCACAGCCTCTAAATGTCAAATTAAAGTAAAGAAAGAAACATAAAATTACATTTCCACTTCTTAAGCAAAAACTTATTGATTGATTTTATTCATAACATGCTTTTAAATATAATAAGAACAGAATTATTTACAACTTTACAAATCCACCTTTATGTCTCACATAATACAAGGTGGCGCAAAAGTAATCCTTCTATCAGAAAATGCTATAAATTTTGCGAGGCCCCTAATGTCAGTTCTGTTTTGACATTTGTGTAGTAAACACATGCGAAATTCACGTTAATAAACAATGTTACGCTACACTGCTCCAAAACGCGGAGTATTAGGGGCCTCGCAAAATTTATAGCATGTTCTGATAGAAGGATTACTTTTGCGCCACCTTGTATTAATATTTAATTTAAACTTCATCACCTACTTGTGTATGTTTTGAATATATTTCGGGAAATATTGATTTCCATTCCTTCCTGTGTGTTTTTTCCACTTACCATTTGTGATTTTAGATTTATATCCTGCTGTTTTCATTAGCACTTGCCCAAAGTGTTCAATGGAATTTAAGTCCTGCGTGTAACATTCTGTTTGTTTGGATGTGTGCTTGGGCTCATTTTCCAGCATGAATTCCAATAGGAGTGTCATTTCTTCTCCAGCATATTTTATTTTGCAATATTTATACGTAATCCAAAGCTTACATTTTTTCAACTATTCAATTAGTTAGACCAACACCAAATGATGCAAATTAACGCCATATTATTAGCGAATCTGCTCCATGCTTCACAGCTTTTTTTTTGATATACCTGGGTTTAAATTTCTTAATTTGTGGCCTTCGAAGGTTTTGCCAATAGAACCAAACAAATGTGCACAGATGTTTGTAATAATACAATATATTTTTACATATTTCTAATTGTGCGACTAGTTGCAGATGCATGTAAATATGACCAAATTGAAATTCCCTTTTTAAACACTCATCACACTAAAGGTGCTATCAGACGGGATGTATTTTACATATGTACTGTCACTTTTCTGACCCATATGTAATTCCGTATGTATGTCAAAATTTCCATTATGCATACGATTCATAATTTTTGCTATCACACCTGCTTATGTTTTTCCGTATGACATAACCTATAAATGTAAACAAGAGCTGACCTTTTAGCGTGTGTAAATTTCAAGAATTGCTTCTTTTGGCCAATCTAACGGCAATAAATATAATAAACATAATTTAATTTATTAAAAATTAATTTTCTTTAATTTTTCTTTACAATATAGTTTTTCAAACAATTTTGTTTCAAAACAAAACAGCTGTTTTGTTTATGTTTGCCACAGGAAAATCGAAAAAATTACATATGTATTTCCACATGTATTTTACACATGCAAAGTTTCATATGTATCACACGATGTGTACAACTTTTACAGATGGAAAATTTGACAGTACATATGTAAAATACATCCCGTCTGATAGCACCTTTAGTCATTTTTTTTTGTTTCCTGCCTCTTGACTCGGGTTTAATTTTTCTGTGTAGTGCTGAAAAACGCTTTTTTTGAATCCATCAGTGTTGAAATGTAACTCATACTTTTTTCTTGTTTTTGAAGCTTTAAAAGTGCAGTGCAAGCAGAAGTAATTTTTAATTATTTCTGAACTGAAGGCAACTGAAAACGTAAGCGAACATAGAAAAATAACAGGTCCACCTTAATTTTAGTGCTTAATTGGCACTATTTACCATTCAAAAATTGTCTTTTTTTTAGCTTTTATATCACTGAGAGAGAGTGATTTATAAGAGAACATTTTAGGTTTGTGGTTGAGAGAAACAAAAAAGAAAATAACGGAAATAATTAAGATTAGTGATTTATAATTAAATTTTTTTCATAAAGGTCAGTTTCGTATAAGTTTTGTTTTCGAACTTTTAAAATAAATAACAAAAGCTTATTAATGCAAATCAATGAAGCTTGAATTTTTACTTCTTGGCCAATATTGTCACTGCTTTAGTTTATATTTAATTTACAATTGGGTAAAAATTTATAAAAAAAAACCGGCAAACATTGCTTTGCCTTCAAATTTTTTAGATTTTTGATTTGTGGTTTGTATGGGAGGTACCACGCCCCTTTGTCCAATTGGACTGAATTGTAAATCTAAACCACCCGGGGCGCAGCCCAAACGCCACAAAAAATTTATGCAAATCGGTCCAGGCGTTTAGGAGGAGTTCAGTCACAACACACGTACAGTAGAAATATATATATAAAGATAGGCTTTAGTATGCAAAAAAATGAGAAAGAATGTTAACGTTTATTAAGATCAACCAAAGCATTAAAAAACAACAAAAACTAATAACTAAAAACTAATTTGAGTGATTTATTTTGAAAAACAAAATAGAAATCACAATTTTGATTTTTAATTATATGGACGAGTTATTTTCGGTCTCTGGTTTTAACTATTGATGAACTCATTAGTGTATCATACATCCGGACTAGCGACAAGTTTTGCAGTTTTAGATTAAAAATCATGATAAAAAGAAATTTCAAAATTAAAATATTTAAAAAAATATTCTCATAGTTTCCTGTTGATGAGGTATTAAATACAAAATTGAAAATATCATAAAATTAAAATTTTCCATAAAAAAGAGAGTTTATTTGCATTATCACCATAGGAACATCAGTGTTTTGATTGCAAGAAATTACAAAGTTATTTTTTGAAAATAACAAGCTGTTCCCATTATGTTTTTCAACACTATATGCATGCATGCTTATAGTTTGTACATTTCCACTGAAAATTTTACACTATAAAACTTATTGATGTGTGTAAATTTTAAACCATCAAAAATGTAATATCCTTGTATGCTCTTATATACACATTTGCACTTAAAGCAATAAATAATATTTTAAAATTTCGCTCAGATATACAGACGATTGTGATCTACGAGGGTGAAACCTTAATTGAGCAATCAAGAGCTGAATAGTTGTGTATATGTATAAAACTTATAAAGAAGGCTTATAAAAAGAAGTGAATGGGAACCAAAAATGAAATGGCAAATGGGTGCAAAGACAATGGCGCATATTCAGAAATCGTAACTAAAGTCGAAACTTATTAAACAGAAACTAAAAAATAGTTCACAAATAGTTAAAGATATTATTCACAAATCATAACTAACTTAGCAACTGCTTTCAGCTGTTAAAAGAAATGCAACACTGCATTTAGTAGATTTTTTTTGGCGAAAAACACACCTCTAGTTTGTTTTCTTTTTTTTTTGTGATTTTTTTTGTTCACAATTAGCAAAGAATTAAATTTCGTTCTAACTCACAACACGTTAAAAAGAAATATGATAATTCTCATATTCTATTTCTCAAAAACGGTGTGAGTTAAATAGATGATATTTACAGAGTGATAGTGGACAATGAAGATTGCTGATGACGCCCATGGCCGGGTAGAAAATGCATTCCAATTTGCCAATTGTTCCAGTACTTTACAATAGTATTCTTGATTATTCGAACTATTAGCCTAAATAAAACTTTTCTCTTAAATTAAAATATTAGTTAATTTCCTTCTCTAATTAATAATTATAATTATTATTATTGTTAGAAAAAAATATGTATTTATTGCTTTGTGTATTTTAGAGAGTCTCAAATTGGTCGCCAGATGAAAAAACTATATTTAAAGAATTGGTGGCCAAATATGTTCACATCATCGACGACAAGAAATAAAATCAATCAGCTGTTCTTTAAATGTATTTCGTTAGTTGACATTTAGTTACAGCTTTACCCATAATTGAGTTGTAACTTTTCGTGCTGAGAGTAATCAACTAAGAATAACTTAAGTTGGTACTTAAAAAAGTTTAAACTTAGATATCATTTCTGAATATGCGTCAATATCACTATGTTGTGATTTAATAAAGTCAACATTAGTTTCTGTAGACTCGCTGTGATGTAAATTTCAGTGTTTATGCAGCTGATAACTGCAATATGAAATATTTTATTAAATTAATATACTTTAATATTTAAATAAATTTAACAATCTGATATTAAATAAATAAATATTTACTCCAAAAAGCGTAACAACTTGTTTTATCACAAATTTGTCTGACGTTGTTACAAGATCAAACAGCAAAAAATAATAATAAAACTAAACATGTGCTGTGTCTTGTCCTAAATAACCGAAGTTTTTTTAAATCAACAAACGAGTTCAAATGTTATTTAGTGGTTACGTATTTTTCGAAAAATATTTGCCAAGTGTGACGGTACCTTTAGATATCCGTTATAACGTATAATGGATCGAAAGCCATTAGGAATAGATTCCACCTGCTTTTTGGATATTTCGCACTTACTTTATTCCACTCCTCCATAAGGGCCTTTCGTAAATAGTTTTTAATATAAATTTAAACTTTTTGGCACAGTTTTTCAATAACTTGCTTATTTGGTATTGGTGGGGGGGGGGGGAGATAGTTTTGCTTTCTCTGTGTCAAATATACAACAACCATTCTTTAACAATTCCTGCCGTATGTTCTTTTTCATGTCTGGTTTGAAACAATTGTTCATAAAATTTAGATATTGAATTTCCTGCAGTTTCCCTCAACAAAGTGCAATTTAGCAGCAATATCAGCCAAACAAGTATTCCTATCACATGCCCGCCACTATATGTAACTGTCAGAAGTAAATGCTTTAGATTTATCTCCTTGTTGGGTTTTCTCTGATCCAAAAAATATTGTATATTGTAGCGAATGTTTTTAAATGATTTCTTTAGTGCTCTTTGCTGCTATATAGACAATTATTTGGAAGAACTTTCCAAATTGTCGCGGCATTACAGATTATATAAAAATGCTTTTTAACCAATATCAACAAGTTTGGGTGTATTTAGCATTGCATTGATCTTGATTTGGTTGATCATTCACCTTTCTTGGCGTTTGCTGAACAGCTTTTGTGTCTTATTTGGTAATAGATTTTAATTGTTAAACCGATAACAATTGACTTTTTCTATTTTTTAAATGCTAAATAATTATTTTTCTGTCATCAACTTTAAATAATAAAAGCCATGTTCGTTTTAATAGACAAATATATAAAAAAATTTAACCGAATAAATGAAAAAACAAATTTTTAAAGAATTCCATAATTTGCCTTACTCTTCTGCGAGATAGACAATTTTCACTGTGTCATGTCTTTTTGTCCTATTTTGTTTAATCTTAATTTTTGTGCAAAATATTATTGAATAAACTTGTATATATTTACTTTTTGAACACAACTAATTAACTAATTAAGCCTCTGTTCGTTCATTTGTTTTTATATTGATTCCTTGGACTTTTTACATTTTAAAATGCTTAGTCACAGTGAACCGCGGTTTATATAGTGCGCAAGGAGAAACCACAGCAAGTTCTTGAATTTTGTTCACTCACAATCTTAAAGATTTTAATATACGACACTGTTACTTATTAAAAGGACTATACAAGGACTTATTTATTCCCCTACGTACCATTAACAACTTTGTAACAAAACAATATCACAGCAGAAAAGCACAAAAAGATAAAAGTATTTCAGTGTGCAAATATACAACTATGGACAGAGAAATAGCTCACCAATTTTCTATGAAGTGTCAAACGAAATGATAATAACCTCAAATTATATGCTATTATTTTGCTCCACTCTGCCTTTTCAAAAATTCATTTGAAATGTCCTGTTAACTTTTGCCCGTTCTTTATTTAGTCATATTGTGTTAAAAATTAAGTTTTTTTGGTTGAACAATGAAATAGCGCACAGTTATTGCAATTGTAAACAAAAATAGTTGCTGCTAATTTCGGTGGTAAATTCTTGCGTAATTTAACAAAAATGTTGTTTATCATTAATTTTGTCCATCAAAATGGAAAGAGGACCGTACTACTCACTTGAGAAAAAAAAGGTTATTTGCAAACTTCACCAAAAAAGTACAAAACAAACAAAACTAGCTGAAATAAAGATGATTTATAATGGCATTAAATGTGTTAAATCGGATGCAGATTTCAAGTCATCGAAAATAATAATGACTGTATCTAATAAATGAGGAATTTGGTTTAAAATGTTGATCCACAGGATTTTCATATACCTGGCTATCAATTTCTATCGCTTTTTAATTTCCACCGGGGCATTGCCATGTACATACGCAATGAAGTCGTGTACCAGTACCAGCAATCATTAGGTACGTATGATGCAGAATTTAACTGTCTATGGGTTAAGTTCAAAATCAGGGCACACTATTTGCATTTCGGGTTTCTTTATAGAAGTCCAAATGCGGCAAGGGATACTACCATATCTGGCTTCGATACCCTTTCCGATTCCGTAACGAAGATTCTCGAGAGTTGTCCTAGCAGTGAAATTGTTGTTGCTGGTGATTTCAATGTTCACAACTCCTCTTGGCTTCGCCATTCAAGCCATACAACTACTGAAGGGCAATATGTTGAGTTATTCGCAGCGCACAATCACCTTGCGCAACTTGTGAAAGAACCAACGCATATTCCATGCGTTGATGGGCACCAAAACAACACCCTCGACCTTTTTCTAACCTCACACCCTAATAAGTATGACGTAGATGTTCTTGCACCTCTTGGTAATTCGGATCATTGTACCATTTCCGCCTCCTTTTCGCTCTCCGAACTTCGTAACGTTTCAAGACCAGCTACGAAACGTTCAACTTTTGTATACGAAAAGGCTCGTTGGGCTGAGCTCAATGAATTATTCCGGCATTTTAATTGGAAACTTTGTTTCTTAGACAATAATGTCAATGCCATGGCGAATATGGTCGAAAATATAATTATGATGGGGATGAAAAAATTCATACCATCAAAGAAAATTTCGATTAAATCTAAAGAAACATCTTGGTTTAATCAGAATTGCAAAATTGCAATCAGATCCAGCGAGGAAGCATTCAGGATTTGGCGAAATAATAAAAACGCCGAAACTGATTCGCTACGCAAACGAGCGAGGTCTTCGTGTGCCAAAGTGCTGAGGCGTGAAAAATATCTATATCAGATGCCCCAATGAAAATTAGCTTTATGGTGGTATAAGTAGAAAAAACTACACCGGAATAAGGATATTAAATTCGGGAAAAGAGTGCTCTTAATAGGTGAAACCAAAATTTATCTGATTAGTACTGACGGAAAGACGTTTGTGCATCGAGAAAAAAAATCAAGAATTGAATGTCTTTTACACTAATAAAACAGTAAAGTGCGCTATTTCTGTGTCCATAGCTTTATGTATGTTATATCATGGATGTTTTTCTTATACTCTTTTTATTGAACAAGTGCAGAAAGTTAAAACCAACTAACTATATATGTTATAGCGAGATACACTTTTGCAACTAGCTGAAATAAAATCCCTTGTTTATATAAAATGTGTATTTTTATACACTTATTTTTATATGTATGTAGGTACATACATACGTACATATACACAATTGCTGTAATATACATTAAGAATTATGTGTGTTGAATTCCTATAGGATGCTAACAGTATGTTAACACAGTTAGTAACAAAAAAATTTGTTTTATTTATTTAATTAACCATTTAGCATGGTCATTATACTACTTCTAGCGAAAAATCGGTGTCAATAATGTTTGAACAAACCATACAAGAAAGACGGCAATATTGACAACGAAGATGTGATAATGTCTGTTGTTGGTTTAACTTACACCGCTGTCGATTTGAGAAGTCCATAAAAAGTAATAGCATATGAGGTGCATAAAAAAAATTTAATTTAAAAAAGCCAGTTCTTGCTCATATACTCGGTAAAGGAAATTATATGGTCGGGCTTGATTTGTTTAAACATAGCTAACGTTATTCTGTCAAACAATCTAATCATTCGAAATTTATGTATTTCTAAAGGTACGGTCACACAAATGCAAATATTTGACGAAAAGACGCAGCCACTAAGTGAAATATATTTTAATTCTTTTATTTATTTCAAAACGCTTGTACGAAATAACGTCAAACAAATGTAGCAGTCTTAATTCAAATTAACTCGTGAATTATCCAAACCCTAATGCGCATTAGATTAGACGTAAATGCACAAAATCAAAGTGAATTTATACTGCATTTAGCTATTTCAATATGGCAACATCGTCGACAATTAATCATATGTTACCAAATTGTTTACTATTGTAAAAGAGGAAGAAGGCAATTGTAAAATTTAAATAATAAAAATAAATTTCCACAATTTCCTTTCTCTTATTTCAGAGTGTCCCACTGCGGTCTCTACATATAGCAACACATTCAAGTTGATGGTTGCTTGTGCATGAGCAATTTTTGAATTATGGAGCAGTTGCAGTAAAAGTAATTTCAGCTTTTTTTCAATTTTTTCACAATTAACAGTTGTTTACAAACAAACGGCTGTTTACTTAATGTCGTCTGTCAGGGTAAAATCTTAATTCACATTAGTGAGATTTTAATCCAAATTAACGCTGTCGTCTCTCTACGCTATTATGCTCTTTAAAGTGATTTTCGGGAGAGGACCTTATATGGGAGCTATGATAAATTATGGACCGATCTGCACAAAATTTCTAGATCTGATTTGGCTTCCTTTACTTTATTTATCTTTAAACCATAATTTCGGGAAGACATTTGTATAGAGCCAGGTGAAATAATGGACTGATTTCCACCAGTTTCCACCAGCCGAAAAAAATTTCACGTACCAAATTTTATCGAAATATCTTCAAAATTGCGACTTGTACTCTGCGCACAAGCTTTACATGGACAGCCAGCCAGCCAGACGAACGGACATCGACTCAGGAAGTGATTCTGAGTTGATCGGCATACTTTAAGTACAAAGCCAATCCCCACTATGGTGGTGTAGGGTATAATGAAAAAAACCCAAATATTTCATGTTTTTGTAGGCAGTGAAATTTTTGGGTTTATTTTTCCTTTTTTGTTTGTTTTTGGGTTATTCTTTCTAAGTCCATTATTCGCAGCGCCATAACCTCTCTGCTTCGTAAAATTCTTTATTTTGTGTCCTACAAAGGTTTTGCAATCAGAACCAAACAAATTTATCCACATTTCCCTAATTTTCTTAACAGAATACAACCAATTTTTAAAATTTTGTTTCCTCAATAAATGTGCCTTCTTCAGACTATGTGCAGATAAATCAATCGGACAGATGTAGATCAATCAATTCAGAGCTCTGCAGATGACCAAAATGGATTTCTTTTACTTTTACGTATTGAACACTGAAATCTTGTCTTTGTTTTTTATTCTTGCCTCTTGTCTGTGGCTTAACTTTTCTGTGCAGTGCTTGAAACCCCTTTTTTCAACCTGTAGTCTAAAGGCAATTGAAAACAAAAGCGATTATAGCAAAATTGTTTTACTTTATTTAGACAATTAACTAATGACCATTAAAGAGATTCATAAAACGCTTATCAGTAGAGTCCGACCGAACTTTTTTCCAGCACGAATGCGAACTTAAACTGAAACAAATCCAAACTTTTCAAAAATATACCATCATTTTTTAAAACAAATTATTTATTTTAATTTTATAACATTAGATAATTTTTAATTTTTTTTGCATCTTAACCTGAAAATTTTTTTTAAAGGAACAGTTTTTATCGTATTCTTATATGTACTATATTTTACAAGATAATATAAAATTTTGTATTCTCAGAAATTAATGAAGGTACAGTCACACTTGGCAAATATTTACTCAAAAAAGCGTAACCACTTGTTTCAACACAAATTTGTTTGACGTTGTTTTCTCTTACAAGAGTTTTGCAAGCTCAAACAGTATCAAATAAAACAAAAGTAAATATTTGTTGGGTCCTGTCCTAAATAAACAAAGTTTTTTTTAATAAATAAACGAGTTCAAATATATTTTATTTAGTGGTTACGTTTTTTTTGGCAAATATTTGCCAAGTGTGACCGTACCTTTATATTACAAACTTGTGTATCACCTTAAAAATTCCAAAATCTATGTTTCTCCTTTATAAAAGTTTCGATTTCGGTATTCGGTCAAAATATGACCGAAAACCGAATTTTTAGCCTAATCCGAAACCAAAACTCGGTGCAACTCTATTTTTTAGTATAGTTTCAGTATAAGATCAGCAATAGTTTGACAGTAAAAATTTACCAAGTCATTCGAATATAAGTTTTTCTTATTCACATCAAAAGCATTGTATGCACCATACGGCTTTTAAATAATTTTTAACCTAATTATTTTATCTATTCCAGGGTTCTTAATAATCATTATTTTCTTATAGATCATAACAAGATCTTTGGTATTTTATTTTCTGGACATGTGTTGAAATTAGTTTTGTAATCCTTCCATGTTTCTGCAATCAATTTTGATCATGAGTAATTTGTTATATTTTTAGCCGAAGCCATTATTTAGAAAAGTAAGTGTTAGTCTTTTTATCGACTTACTCTTACTGTAGCACTCTTTATTTAATGTATTTAATTTGTTAACTTTACTTTGAAAAATAGCTTGATCTTCTTTCAGACACTCCCTGTATACTATTAACTATTTATGGAACTGTGGAGTTGAGTGGTGTGTAAATTTGTGCCAACATTTGTTACTACGAGTATATATGTGCATGTACAGTGTAAATTTAGCAAAATCAAAGGAACACATTATAGACGTCTTGTTGTCTGCCGTTAAGAGAGTTCAAAAAGTTCATTTTATTTGGTTTGGCTTTAATACCAAAAGAAAAAAAAATAATATTGAAAACAAGCAAAAAGGAAAAAAGACTCGAGAACCTAAAAAAGATATTGGCAACAAAGTTACTTTAATAAAAATAACTTTTCATGCTCGTTCTTTCACATGTTTGTGCATTTATTGATGTTTTATGTTTTAACAACAAAAGCAACAGAACATAAAAAAAGAATAAAATAAAAATAAAAATAAAAATATTTCTGCTACTCATGTCGTCACAAGCGTGGCCAGTTAAAAATTCATATTTATTGTATTTTTGTTCTGGCCGAGTTTGTTTGTAGAAAACAAGTAATATGGATGAGGGTTAGAGTTGTTAAATAAAAATGTGTAAAACTTATAAATGTTAAATACAACTAAGTAAATTTACACATACAGTGCTGAAAAAAATAATAAGAATGACTTTTTCATTTTCAGTACCTTTATTAATTCTTATGGAAAATTTTGATTTGCTTGGGAAAAAAATTATAAGAACGATAAATTGATATTGTTTCTCATACAGGACATAAATACTGGTACACAGAGAAATCGATGCCAAATGAAATCGAATTAATATTTTCAAATATTTTGTTTTTGTTTTTGTTGGACCGTATTGGTCTCTGGGTGATGGTGTGGGGACAACCTCACACCGGCCTTCTAACCTAACCTAACCTATTGGGTTCAATAGATACAAATCTAAGAACGACATGGGTAAATCGTCCACAACGGCTCAATATTTGCATGTCGAGTAGAGCAAGCAATGCTCTGTAATACGGACCACAACTTGTAATCCAAAGGATTGAATTAAAATATAATTGGATGCGGCAACTTTATTATTGACCAAAGAAATATTTTTTGACATTTAGTTTTTAAAAATAATTTCATTTAAGCGTTGGCCGCGACTATGCTGTTTGTGGTCCATTAGAAATGTTCAATTTTCGATCTCTTATTCCAGCATTGCTACCGGTATCTCGAGAATTACTCTAGCAATGTGTACTTGCCAGTTTTGAAAGTCAATCAAGACTGAACGTGATCTATTTCGTCGCGTATCTTCCAAAAGCGTACACTAAGACCAAAATTTGCGAATGATATTGATATTAATGGGTTTGGAAGATCAATGCTGAAAACCGTATGTTGCTCGACAATATCAGGCGTGACCTGCGAAACAAAATTGGGGAAAACTCGATAGGAATCACCCTATATTTGTATTTGTGTATGTGGGTGTATGTATAATATATTGTCCTACAAAGCAACAACTACAATGTTAATAAAAATCTGTTAGGTAACTGTTGCTGTGTCTTAAAGCAAATAATGTTTTAAAATGAGATCATATGAATACTTTTAACCAAATCAAATTGCAAACATACAAGAAATTCATGTCCTTGTTAAAACGCACAAACAAGCTTACAAGCAAACTTACGTACACATGTATGTAAACTAGTAGAAGTAAGTGGATAGGAGGCTACTTGAATGTTTTCGGATAATAAAACAAAATACAACTCGACATATTTTTGGGCAAGTCACAGACTATATAACATTTATTTATTTTTTATTTCTTTAATTATTAATAACAGCAGCAAAAAAAATCTGAAACTTGTCATCTAAGGGAATTGTTTTCACAGCAACAGGTTGCCTGGCCTTTTTTTTTTAGACTTTTGGGTGTGTTTTTCACTTTGTTGCTTTTATTGTTAAACGTGTATTTGTGATTTTAAAATGCATGTCGAAATAAATAAATGAATTATGTTTATTTATATAACAACAGGCAAACAAGAGAAAAAAAAAAGATAAACCCTTTTTATATATTTTTGATTGTTTTCTTTTCATTTGGATTAAACAGTTTTGTTTTTTTTTTTTTTTTTTTGTTTTGCTAAATTTTCTTTCGTTTTTCATGCTTTTACAATATTCAGCCATGACATCATTTTATGCAGTTTTATAAAGATTATGTTTTTGTTTTATTTGGACTTTAAATACTCTTGCTGTATTTACATTTGGCTTATAGCAGTTTGACCAATTTATAGGGTTTTTTAGAGATGTGTTTATGCTGCCCTCCACATTTTTTTATATATTTTTTTGGGTTTTATAAATGAAAAGGAAAATTTTGATTGATTAATGATGTCTTTATTGAAATTATTATGTCAATATATAAGAGAAAGCTAAGAATTAAAAAATAAATATTTAATTTATGCAGGATCTTAAAACATACAGTTTGCTAAAAATGCAAATTCTTGCCAAAATTTTTTAGTAATTTGTAAATATTTTTCTAAGCATAAATTTAATTCCAAACATCGACATTTAATTAGATTATCATTTTTGGCAGCTCAGCTGTTTTCGTGTAACATATTGCTGTTAAACGAATTCAGTTTGGTCTATAATTTAAACAAGAATCTACTTGCAAACGGACAACACTTACAGATTATTGAATTTTCATATAAATAATCAAAACTCATGCTCGGCAAGAAGGTGCATCGTGCAACTGCCAATGTGCCACATGCCACACAGCACGCGAAACAATGGCTCAATTGAAAGGCGAGTGAACAGTCTATTTAACGTTTAGGGCCGCTAAATTGGCCGCTAAGATCATGTGATTTAACGCTCTTAGACTGTTTTTTGTTTGGGCTATATTAAGGCTCATATCTACAGGGACAAGCCCGAAACAGGTGACGCACTAGAAAGTAATCTTGAATATTTATTCGTGAGCTACCGATCGATATGCTGGAGAGAGTATGCCAAAATTATAACCAGCGTATGAACAATAAATTACATACCTAAATCGTTCTATTGACTCAAATAAAGATTTTATACATTTGTCGAAATTTTATGTGTTTTTTAAATCAAATTTGAAAGCTCTTAAAAAATCACTCTTTAGTAGAACATATTTTAAAATTTACGTAATTAATTATTTTATTAATTTGGGTTAGATTTTCTAATCACAAGCAAACATAAAATAATTTCGAAATAGTAGTAGAAAATTACTTTTTTAAATTTGGTAAAAAATTCATCAAACTAAAAAGTTATACGTTTTTACTTGTCAAAATTCTTTTAATAATAAAATAACGGTAAGTAAACAAATAGTAGTACAAAAGTACTTTTTCAAATTCAATTCCAAACTTAAATAATTGGAATTTTCTTATTAAATAAACAGAAAAGTTAAAATTAACAAAGAGTAGTTGCAAAGTAGTTTTGAAGCATTTGTCAACACTTCGATTCTTTGCACTGATCCAAGGTACCAGCACGTAAAGCAACTTCATATCATAACGTTCCTCCCACCGTGCTTCATTGATTTCTTAACATAGTGCCTTTGACTTATCTGGGTTTCTCGGCACCAACAATATTGTTTACCGTCGGATTTAAAACGATTTACTTTAACGTCTGACCAGATCACACGCTTCCAGTCTTCTACTGTCTAATTTCTGTGCTGTATGATAAACTTTAACAGTGCCTTAATTTAGTTTACCAACAATGCATGTTTTATTTTTTTTTACTTTGGAGATGGAACCAATATCGGAAAGGGCTCGTCTTGATGTACATCGTTTGATGTATTGACTCTTTAGTTTGTGTTATCATTAAACGTGCGTCCGCACACGTTAATAGTTCTTTGCTACCTCTGATTTGTGGTTTGGGAACAATAGAACGCCTTTTGTGACCAATGATTGACATACTTTAAGCTGTTTAGTTATTACTCGTGTAGGATAGCTACTTTTTGTTATTGCTGGAATATTTACCTCAATGACTCTCGACATTTGTATTATAATTTGAGTTGTGTTGGATAATTTGCAAAAAGTGTTTACCGCATGCAATTCAATTAATATCACACAAATGTTTTTTTATAAAGTCATAAACAAAACAAACACATACAAATACAACGGTAAACTTTGATATTTTTGTGCAAATATTTTAAAAGACAGCCTTGTGCAAACTTGAGACATGCTACTTTTTTTGTACTTATACTAATTGTTTGTTTCCCGCAAATTATTGTATGTTAAATAATTCTATTTATCGAAATAAATGACAAAAAGCTTTTCAAATTTTCTTTATTTGTATGTAATAAAAAGTGCATAAGGCAGAAATATGTACTCATTTATGCTCCCCACTGTATCTTATTCACCCCTATCGTGAATAAAAATTCCACATGAAATTTGTTCCCTTTTCACATTTTTCCTATTAAAATTCAATGTTAAAAAAATAAAAAGGAACAAATTTCATGTGGAATTTTTATTCACGATAGGGGTGATTGTCTCATGTTTATATTCCATACATCTTTGACGTATGAGTAATATTTGTTATATAAATTAAAACTAGTTTCTTTTTTAATAGTATTGTAATAATATTTTTATTTATGACGATCTTATTCAATCAACGTCTATTTTATTATTAATCGCTAAGCCAAAACCCAAGCATAATTAATATGTGTTTCGATGTCGAGTACCGTTGGTAAAAGTATGTTAATATTCTGTAGATGTGCCATAGAATTCAGCTGAACAATTTGTTTGTAGTTATGTGCGTACATATGTCAACCGTTTTTGTGATTATTGTAGAACTGTTTCGCTGTTGCTATGTGTGTTTGTCTTGTGTGTTTTATTATCATCTTATTTTTATGATGTGCGAATATTAAAGTTTGAATCTTTGTAACGCAACATTACAGCATTAAGCAGAAGATCACATTAGGGCAACATCCATCATAATAAATACCAAAACAAGATCTGGTGATGGTTGGTACTATTTAACTATCCCCCTTCTTAATTACGAAACGTCCTCGTTTCGAAAAAGTAGACTAACTGCTTATCCCTTTTTCTTTCGATGAAGATATTATGTTCACAATTTATTGACAGTGTAAAAATATTGGCTTAAATTGTGCAAAGGATTTGGCTTAGTTGATCTTGATTACAATTATGAATATAAGTAATAGAAATATTAAATAACACAAAATAAATACATATAACAAAGTAATAATTAATTTTTTTTTTGTGACTATTCAAAAAGCTAACAAGTGGATTATTTAAATAGGTATGTTTTTTTTGTTTATGTTTTTGATTTATTATGCTTGCCTTAATCAAAAAGAGAGAGAAAATTTAGTTTAAATAGTTTATTTTCAACGAAGATTGCTTTTATGTACTTTTTTCCCATCAATTAAAACTGTAGTGCCAAGGTCTTTTTCAATTACCTTCTCGACAAATACCTTATCAAATTTATTTCCAAGTCTTTTGTTACGTCATATAAAGACTTTTTCTCCAACACCGTAAGTCTTAGGCATTCGCCCTTGATTGATTCTCTGTAAAGTCTTTTCCTGAGTTTCAGATAGCCTTTCCCTTATAGTATCTAACTTATCTAACGCACAATTGTGAAATATATCAGTTGGTCTAGCATTGATGACAGAATGGTAGCTACGATTGTATTTATGCGTTGCTAGAATAACCAAACTAATAATATCGTCTATATTTTGCTGCTCTTTAATACAACGCGCAATTTCCAACAAAGTGGAATGGAACCTCTCCACCTGACCATTGCTTTCGCTGTGAAGAGTTGGTATGAAAAATTGGTCTATTGAAAAACTATCCCTTAGTAAAACCTTAATAGCATTTGACTGGAAGGCCTTTTCGTTGTCAGAAACAATGACTTTGGTATTATTAAATACTAATAAAATTTCTGATATAGCGTATTTAATGTCAACTGTGGCTCTCGAAATAATAGGTTTTACAATAGCATATTTAGAAAATTTATCTATGCACGTTAAAAACAATTGTTTTGAAGTTATAAAAATATCCATATGGAGAATTTCTCCTGGGAGGTGTGGGATTGGTGTTTTACCAATACCAGGATCGGGGGGTCTTCGTTGGTATTTATTCTCTAGACATATCTTGCAATTTGTTATCGTTGATTTCAATATTTTTTTTATATCAGGAAAGTAATACTCACGAGTAATTTGGCGAAAGTTTTCGTGTAAGCCACGATGAGCTCGATTGTGCTCCGTTGCTATTACTTCCATTTGATCATCTTTGTTAGTTAAATCAATCAAGAGAAGCTCAGTGTGAATAAATTTAATCCCTGGAAAAGCCGATATTATTACATTCTGTATCTCTGCTAATGTTCTGAGATCACAGAAAATTCCGTTGGTGGTGTTAGGATTAACACAACTTTTTAAGCACTGAAGAAGACTCTCAACAGTGTCAAATGTGATCGTATGACGAATCAATCTTTTAAAAATAATTTTAGTGTTCTTGCTAAAAGAATTCGATTTGGAAACCATTAATTGGATTCTAAATTGGTTAATAGGGCATTTTACAGTCTTAATCACTTTTCCTAGAGATTGTTCGCTATGCACAGTTTCGTCCGATGCGACTTCGCTTAAGTTGTGGGAAAACTGCCTAGAGAGTGCATCCGCCACTATATTATCCTTTCCAGGTTTAAAGTGAAAAGTGGGCGAAAACTCCTCTATAAAAGCCCGCCACCTTTTCATTTTGGCGTTAGGATTTTTCTCTGACATTGCAAAAATCAGTGGCTGGTGGTCAGTAAATATCTTTATATCCTTAATTCCGTACAAATAATGGCGAAGCTTTCTCAATGCCCACACAATAGCAAGTAGCTCACGTTCGTTAGTAGCATAATTTTGTTCGGTAGCAGAGAGCGTTCGCGAAATCATTGTGATTGGGCGACCCTTTTGCGACAAAACCGCACCTAAAGCAGTAGAAGAGGCATCTGTTGTGAGTTCAAAAGTTTGGTTATAATCGGGATATTGAAGCAAAACATCCTCCGAAGCTAGTATTCGTTTTATACGCTCAAAAGCTTGAAGTGCTTCCGGGTTAAGATCGAGTTTTACGTTTTTGGAATTACGCGCACCTATTTGTCCGTTTTCTCCGCGAAGATAAACAGTCAAGGGCTTAACAATTGCAGCGTAATCTTTTATAAAGCGCCGGTAATATCCGGATAGGCCAAGAAATGAACGTAAAGCTCGAAGTGTTTGCGGGATCTCGTAATTAATAATGTCATGAACCTTATCCGGACAAGTTCTGATGCCTGCTTCAGAAACTACGAACCCCAGAAACTCTACATGAGTTTTAAAAAATTTAGATTTTTCGGGTGACACTCTCATTCCCGCATTCTCAAGTTTTTGGAGTATGGAATCGATATGTTTTAAATGCGACTCTCCATCTGGAGAGTAAATGATTATGTCATCGACATAAACATGACAATATTTACCTATAGCTTCGCGTAACACATCATCGATGGCCCTTTGAAAAATACTCGGCGCGTTTCTTAACCCAAAAGGTAATCTGCAGAATTCGTATTTTCCATTGTTTATACTAAACGCCGTTTTCTGCCTATCCTCCTCACACAAAACGATCTGATGGAAGCCTGACTTAAGGTCTAGTGTTGTAAAGAATTTCGAATTTCCTAAATTAGCCAAGATTACCGATGTATCAGGAATGGGATATCGATCCGGAATTGTTCTCTCATTTATTTTACGAAAATCGATCACCATTCGCAATTTTGGGCTTCCATCTTCTTCGAAACCTTTCTTAGAGACTACATGGACAGGTGAGTTATAAGGCGAACAAGATTCCCTAATTATTCCTTCATTAAGAAGTGTTTTAATTTCATGGTTGATAAATGGAGCCACGGAAATGGGATAGGGATAACTTCTGCTATATATCGGCTCGTCTGTATTTGTCCGAATTCGACCTTTAACAGTCGTGTTATATGGCAGAGCTATGTTTGGGTCAGCAAAGGCATTAATATTGTTGTCAATTATCAGTCGAAATTGGGCTTGAAATTTGTCTGGAACCGTATCCTCTTCTATTGTAATTAAATTTACTTGATCACATGAAAGATGTTGTAATTTTACTTTACCGTTTCGGTAAAATAAATACCCTCTATCAGTATCAATTTTTGCGTTAATCTGTCTTAGAAAATCATAACCTATAATACCGTCGAACGTGCTTAAGCTTGGGAGCAGAAAGAACGTTGAGGTATTGTCCAACACGTTAATTAGGCATTTTTCCTCTATTACATTCTTGCCGTTAATTGACTTCAAATTGAAAGGTTTATCTAAAGGCTTAATTCCCTGAAGAAATGTTAAAGGTTTTATATAATTTTTTGATGTCCCAGTATCAATTAGAATGCGAAGCTCCTGACCGTTTTTGCACTTTATCGTAATAAACGGTAGGAGCGATCTTAGTTTAAAAAATTAATTTCATCGCCATATTCAGCTACAACGTCGTCATTGTAGTCATAATTGTTACTCTGAGCGCCTTCGTAATAATATTCATTATTAAAGTCAATATCCCTACTTAGATGTTCCCTTTCATTAGAATATGTTTCTAATTCTTCCGGCATATAATTAACTCTTTGTAGTTTCTGAAAAGGTGAGCGATCGGACTGTAACTGCTCACGACTCCGCTTATATGCCACTGGCAAATTGGGATGCGGATGTTGCGGCTTAGGAATATAATTCGGTGTATTATGTGGTTGGACTGGATTCTTGATATGTTGTTGATATGGAGTATGTAGGTTTTGGAAGCTATTACGCTGCCTAAAATAACTTGTATTGTTATCAACTTCCATTGGAGTTGACCCATTAGAAACATTTTGGTTGAAGGGTATACTCGCATGAGGTCGGTTATTGCGATCTATCTGTTTGTGTTGAGACATAATCGGCCCATTGGGCTTAAAAGTATTTCCGACCGCAAATGCCTCTGCAAAATCGTATCGTTTGTGATTTGTTTGGAGTTCTTGGGCAACTGCAAGAGCAGTTTGAAGATCTTTGGGCCTTGTTGAAAAAAGTATATCGCACAAAGGGCGACGAAGTCCAGATATGAAAACGCGTAAAGCGTTCTCTCTAGCGCGTTCATTTAAAGTGGCAATGATATCCCTATTTCCGCCATATGTCATGATTTGTTTATTTATTATAAGACATAGCTTCTTATCTACCCTATTGTAGTACTCAGTGATAGAATGATTATCCTGTCTAAGAATACTAAGCTCATTCTCCAGTACATATAACGGTGTCTTATCGGCATATTCTTGGTCTAACCTAGCTATAATTGCCCTAAAATTAAGCACTGTGTTAAAGGATGCCAGTGTGGCGTTTGCAGGACCTATAATTTTATTTCGAAATATACCCATTGCGATGTAATACTTCTTCGAACCCTCTGTATAATATTTAATGGCAAACTCGGCTGCGCTTCGCCAAGCTGGATAAGATATAGAATCTCCACTGAATTCAGGAAGAGACTTTATCAAGTCTAGACTTAAATTATTTTCTACAACTAATGGATTAATCGAGACAGGCAAATATTGTTCAACGACACGTGGTTGCAGTTGGTTAATCGCTAATGTCAAGCGATTTAGCTCTTCGGCTAACTGTTGCCTCGTCTGCTCATTTTTCTCATTTACGATTTCTAATACCTGATCTTTATTAAGAAGCATTTTATAAGACTATAATTAATTTTTTTGCAAAAGACTTGGTAAATAAGAATTAATAATAAAAAATACACAATTTTTTTAATGCACTTAAGGAAAACATATACCAAAAACAATAGTCGTTTTAGAAAATAAGCTTTATTATATTTCGGTAGTCTCAATACTATTTTTAATCCGGAAAAAGTGTGCTAAAAAATCATAGAATTACGTAAGCAGCACTATGCTTTTGCTTGAGAATTTTAAACGTTTTTTCTACCGAAAATCTTTTAAAAAAATTATTTTATATTAAGTATTTTATTTAGTTTAAGAAAATACTTTTCAATTTTCTGCTAATCGAAAAACAAAATAAATTTTGCACACAAAGTTTCAACTTTAAATTTTTAAATGTTTTAAAATATAACACGTATTACTAATTTTTTAAATAATATCCACTTTGAAAAATTTTTAAATAATCACTTACACTTTTTAAATTTATAAACATTTACATTGAAGACAATCGGGTTTCCTTCGTCCTTTCAGGATTCACATGTCCTTTTATAATTTGTAGGATTTCAAAAACCAAATAAGCTTTCCACACCGGGTTTTAAATATATTTTTTTAAATTTATTAAATTAAAGTTGAAGGTAGGGAGTATTCCTTTGTCCTTTCAGGATTCGCATGTCCTTTTAGCACTTGTAGGTTCTTAAGCCTTCTAGTTGGGCGCCAATTAAAACTAGTTTCTTTTTTAATAGTATTGTAATAATATTTTTATTTATGACGATCTTATTCAATCAACGTCTATTTTATTATTAATCGCTAAGCCAAAACCCAAGCATAATTAATATGTGTTTCGATGTCGAGTACCGTTGGTAAAAGTATGTTAATATTCTGTAGATGTGCCATAGAATTCAGCTGAACAATTTGTTTGTAGTTATGTGCGTACATATGTCAACCGTTTTTGTGATTATTGTAGAACTGTTTCGCTGTTGCTATGTGTGTTTGTCTTGTGTGTTTTATTATCATCTTATTTTTATGATGTGCGAATATTAAAGTTTGAATCTTTGTAACGCAACATTACAGCATTAAGCAGAAGATCACATTAGGGCAACATCCATCATAATAAATACCAAAACAAGATCTGGTGATGGTTGGTACTATTTAACTTATACAAATAACTTTAACAAAACAATATTACTCATACGTATTTAAATTTAAATCTTCAAACAGTTTTTATGACTTTAATGGGAAATAACATAAAATTATATTCAATTTTAATTTAATTCCACCAACAGTATATTCACATTCAAAGATAAATATAAAACGAATTAAATGTATTCAACACAAATTTGAACACACAAAAAACCATATTTACAACCATTAAATGTTTATGGACATATTGAAAATTTCATTTTCATTTTTGAATATTAACAATAATAAACATTATAATAATTAACTTGAAAATTATTAGCAGAACAAACGGGCGTGAATTTGTTAAAAAAAATCAAAAAAAAAAACGAAAAATCTGTTTTAAATTTTTTTGCCAACAACAAATTTTAGACGTGAACTACTTTACACACTTTACTCGTATACTATTTTATTTAAATATTTGTTTTGATTTTCCAATAATTTGTGAATTTTTTTATATTGAATTTATAAAAATAGATAACAGTGGCTAAATTATACACAATCTACATGCAATAAAACGAATTTAACACACAAAAACAAATAGAAAAAATTAAATATCATAAAAATTTAATGTTTTGTTATTTCTTTATTCCGTAATATTATTTTATTTTTTATTATAAACAATATTTTACCAACATGTTCTGAAATTTGTGGTTAATTAAAAGAAAGCTGTTTTTTCAGGTACCTGTCTTTTCATATCTGTCTAATATAACACCATTAAAGCCTTGTTCACATATAATTCGGTCATACCATACATACTGTGAGCGTCAAAATAAAGTCAACATCACGTATTATTAAAAGAAAAGCTTAATTATATTATAATAGCGGAATTCACAATATTGTGCAAATGGTATTGCATCATTGCATTTGCAAAAAAGGTTTAGCATATTTTTTTCTCTACACTAACAAAATACACAGCAATTCACCAGCTAGACTTAAATTTATATGCAACTCTTAAAACAAATAGAATATTATTATATTATATAATATTTATAGTATAAATTTAGTAAAAAAAACAATATTATGCAAGCTTAATACTAAAGCGAAATAAAAGAATGCATTCAATGTTATGATGGAAATTTTCACCATTATGCAAAGAAGGGTAAAAACCTGAAGGTATGAAGAATTTGTATTACTTTAACATGTAGTTTTCATTTTAAATCCGGTTAAGGAATGGACAAAGCTCTTTGTCGCAGTGATATGAATTTCTGTTCATGTTGCCCTTTTTTGATGCTCAAGGATATATCAAAAGGTGATCTAGTGAAATCTTTCTTTAAAAGCAACTAAAAAATACATTTTTGAATAAACCCAAAATTAAAGAGTGAATTTGATAATGAGATAGAAATATTTGTTATTAGAAATGAATTCAAAATGTTGATTGCGAAAGGCATGAAATAATGAATGTAATTGAAATATGTAAATGTTAATATTATTTTAGAAAAATAGTAGTAAAAAAGTAGAATTGAATTTACAAAAAAAAAGAAACAAGAACAAAGGCGTATACAAATTGAATTTATTTATTGTTAAAATATACCAATTTTATGTGTCAAAATAAAGTAAACAGTGGCATCATCCTTATGTCATCCATGTCATTCCAAGTGGCTATTTTTTTAATTTTTATTTGTTTGAAAGTATGACGGTAAAGTTCTGTTCAAAATAATTGCAAGTTTTATAATTTATCATTAAAAAAAAATAAGTTGTGATGTTAAGTAGACAAAGCCAACACAAACATCAATTGAGACTCGACAAATCATAATAGACTTACATAGAAAATGTAAATCCCTGAAATAGGTAAAACCGTAAATCCCAGTAAATCACATTATAGACAAGTATTCCAAACACAATGCCGTAGAAAATTTACCTGGTGCAAAACGAACAAAGCATCTTACAAAAAAAGAGAAGTAAGAGCAAACCCAATATTTAGTGCTATAAAAATAGCTAAACATGTCACGAAAACTTGTGGATTAGAAGATGATCATTCCAAAGAACAACCAAACGAAACGTTTAAATTTCCAAAAAAAATATATAAACGAGCCTTAAATTTTTTGGAATAATATTTTTTTCACCGCTGAAAATAAGTCTGAGATATTTGGTGTGAAAAGCCCCCAAAAATATAACAAACCAAAAATGAAGCATTTAGTAATAAATACGTTACAAAGACGGTAAAACATGGCGGCGGCTCAGTATTGGTCTGGGTTTGTTTTACAATTATACAGCCATATCACAGAATTGAATTCCGATCGGAAGTGGAATAAATTCCGTTTTTTGGTTTTATAGAAAAAGCAAAACGAAAAATCCTTCCGGAACGAAACCACTTATAATTTGCTTTGTCGAATTGTAATTTTAAGCATTTCTAGGTTTCATTCCGAAAAAATTGTTCGTTTTACACTTTCTATAGAAGCAAAATACGGAATTAATTCCACTTCCGAACGAAATTAAATTCTGTGACATGACTGATACAATAGATAGTGTAAAGAAATTATAACTAGCGCAGAACTGGATTTTCCAACAGGACAATGCTCCTAAGCGTATATCCAAAATTGTGAAAGAGTGTTTGTTCAATCATTGCCAAAAAAGTTTAATTTCGCCTGATTTTACTAAAAAAAAACTAGTTGATTCTATGTCTAGAAGATCGCCAGCTGTGATACATAATTCTAATATACTTTTTTATCTTATTTTGATGCGAAAAATCTGGTACTTTTCCAAAAAAATTAAATTATTTTTGTATGTTCCTTATTTTTCTAGTTTTTATTAAGTTACTGACTACGTTATGAATTAAGCAATATATTTCTATTTAAATTTATATTTGTAGTATTTATAGTAAAACATTTTTTAAATAATATTAGGTGTTTACTTTTTATTGACGCTCACTGTACACCAAACTGGAAAAACCGGAGCGTCAGCCGGAATATATTTGTGCGAGTGCTGAACAATGAAAAATCTAAATATAAATCAATTTTAGTTTAAATCGCTTTTTCTGTTACATTTATGCCACCAGATTCTGTGTAAACAATACTTTATGCCTTCAAATTATTTTTCTATTTTACTTAAATAATAAATGTAAATTCAATTACGTGTATGTGTAAATAAATATTTCAGCCGTAAAAAAGAACTTTTCACGATTCCAACATTAAACTATGGAGTTCTTTTTTGTTTGCTTTTTGTCTAGTTATTTATTCACACAAAATTTATTCATTTCAACAGCAATGAATGAAGTGTTTTTAATTAAAATCTTGCCTGCTTTTAAGTATTTAATTATATCCTTTACTTAACATTCTGTTGGTGTTATTTGTTTTCATCACGTTTCAAAGAAAACTATTTAAATAAAATTATTTCGAGCGAGTATGATTTACAGCTACAAACAATTAACGTCACTGCGCAATCATTTCAAAGCAATAAAAAAAAAAAACTAAAAACTTTGAAAGGAAATCTTTAACTGAAATTATTTAAGACTATTAAGGTATTTAATTAATTCTAAAAGAATCAAATGAATTATTTAATGTATTTTAATATTTAATATTAAATTAAATATCAACAAAGTTCATAAAAGCAATATTAAATTAGAAACCAAATTTACAATTATAGAGAAAGAAAGTTAACAACTTGTTATTGTAATCCAAGTTACCTGTTCTCTTTATGCCGCCGACCTTTGATGTTTATGTATCTTAATAAAATATAAACATTTTTTTACAACTATTCAATAAACTTATTCTAATGTAATTTTCTCTTTCTCGTTTTAGGTAAGTCTGAATTTCTAGTTCTTAAAGACGTTAGAGTACGTAAGTAATAAAATTAATATTTGAATGTTTAGCTTCCATTTATCGTCGTTTTGCCTGTAAAACGGACTATTTGCAAAAATCCTTCCTTCCACTCGATAGCAAAGCGACTAAATACTTTTAAAAACTGTGATTCAACTCATTTATGAATATTTAAGAAAATCCTTAAGCAAAAATTAAAAGGCATTTTCTCTTTTTCAAAAATCCGTGCCTGCGTTTTGAACTCATTAACTTTTGCACAATATTTCAATGCACCTGCGCTGCATAGTCAATTCAAATCTTATTATTTATTACCAAGGAACTACGTTATCACCCGTTTTAACGTTTTTTCGATATGATTTTTTTTGGTACCTATCCATTGTAGCATTTGAATAATGACAGATGGCAAAATCAGGTCAGAACTATACTGAAACTTTGTAAAGTTTCTACAGGCCTATAAAAATATACGAAGTCGTAATTCAAGGTAGTATGTTCTTTGGAACAGCATCCCTCGTTTCGTTGCAGTATAAAATTTTGGTGCAATTTTTTTTCTTATGTTTCATCCATAATAAAAAAGTTATTTCGTAAATAATGCTGACATGTGATAACAACATCATTCGATTCTTGTTTCTTACTACTACCATAGCCGACAATTGTAGTTTGACGACCAAGAGTTGAAGCATTTATGTCGTAGGATTATAGTCTTAGTCACAGCCAATAATCAAATAATTAAGATAGCGCAAAAAATAGAAGCAAAATTTCCGCTCTCTGCGCATGACGTCACAGGTTATTTTTTCCGTATAATCAATATGTAAAAAAAAAACTTTTGTTAACAATATTTAAAAACAAATAATTTTTCGTAAATTTTTTGATTCAAAATAAAACATTTAATAATATTACTATTACTTATAGTTTCTATTATGGGAAAATCAGGGAATGGGTTCTAGGCGAGACAAATAGGGCCTATAGAAACCGAACGGACTGCCGAGTGTCAAGGACGATATGGCCGGTGCTCAGGAAGTTCGATTCGGAATCGTTACTGGGCGAGAGCAAGGTCTGCGAGAGAACGATGATAGGCGTTATCACGGGCCATTGTATGATAGGTAGAATGGCAAGGATAATGGGATCTGACTTGTCAGACATGTGCGGGTTATGCGAGGACCCAGAAGAGCTGGAGACGATCGAGCACATTCTGTGCCATTGTCCCACGATACAAGTTAGCAGGTTGAGGTGGCTAGGCAGTAGATTCATAAGGAAACTAGGGGTTGTCTCGGGTTATAGGCTCGGGGATCTCAAAGGATTCGTAATGAATATAGCCTGGCTGAGCAACAGGGGAAGGGGCTTTGTGAGGGCTTAGGCGTTTCGCTCTTGGAATGTACTAAGTGTCTCAAATCATTTCCGAAAGGCATCACAATGGACCGTATTGGTCTCTGGGTGATGGTGTGGGGACAACCTCACACCGGCCTTCTAACCTAACCTAACCTACTATTGTATACATATTAAAACGTATCAAAAAAGTGAACTACATTACATTACATTTATTGTATTATCAATTTATTATTTTTGTTTGTTTCCGTTTGTGTTCTTTAGTCTCATTCGCTAGGAGTTGATTTAGTTAAAAATATTCGCGATAGGAAAAAAGTGTTTTAGCTTTAATATCCGCATTAATAGTACTTGACTCATTTATATGCTTTTCAAAATACTCGTTGCAAATCAAGAGATTTTCATCATTCAAAAATTTGAATACAGCTTCCAGATTTTTAATTTGACACACAAATTCTGCAGTAGGCTTCGATAACCTAACATAATGACTTACCTATTTTTAATCTCATGTTCCCTTTTTTATCATCTGCCTTAAAGAGTTCAATACAACCCCTATGAGCATAGCTGCCAGATTTGACGATTTATCATCTTTTTGACGATTTTTTGTTTCAAATATAGCAAGGTGACGATTTTTTCATTGAAAATTACGATTTCTGAATTATTAAAATTTTCATTATCATTTGTTTTATTAATGTTTTTGTTGCCAAATTCTCTCTTTTTTCTCATTTAATATCATAAATACGTATCAAAAACAAAACTAAGTAATAGTACTGTTTTCTTAATTATTGACAATTGTTAAGTTTAAGTATAAGAAATCCAAATAATAGTAGAAATTAATTATTTGTCTGTAAACATAAAAAGCAATTTTAAATGCTGAATTCTATGAACTAAAATTTTTAGAGAAAATAATTTCTGAATTTCAAAGGGGAACTTCTACAAAAACTTCTCCTATTTTAATAAAACGTCTTCTTTCGACGTATTCAGCCAAATAAATCAAAATAACAAAAATATAGAATTCTTTGAAAATAAGTACCTGTATATGTTGGATGAATGGAATTCTTTACTTAAAATATTATTTAAAGCTTAACAAACTAAATTGTTTTGACATTGAAATTTAACCTGAATTAATAAAATATGCTAAAATATTTATAAAATACTGTAAGTAAATGTGCATAAATCTTTTATAAACAATACTATCATGTTCAAAGTCGCTACAAATAATTCATGTATATGTATGTGAAAATCCTTGTACTGAATTTCATGATGGTCGGTACATATTGTACCATAACCACCATTTAAAGTAGACTTCCGAAAATCATTAAAAAGCACATAAACCTCTTGTAAACATTGCTATTAAGTTGAAATTCTAAACAAATAATCCACATACAGGGCACTCGCGATAATGTGAACTAATGAAAACAAGGGCAGTTCAAATTTTTGGGATTGTTCATATTTACAAATGGTAAAAAATTTTAATAAAACTAATAGTTTTTCCTTTTTCAGGCCCGATGAATGTATTGTTGACACATTTTGAAATTGCATTTTTATACTTTTTTTATTTCAGACACTGTGGACTTTATCACACCATATTTCTTCGCTAAATTAGTAACACTTGCTTTTTGCAAATGCTTCAAACCGTTATCTTTTTTCTTTAAAGTTAGAAATTTGTGTTGTTTTGTGTGCATATTATACAAATTACTCACTTTTAATAAACACTTAAAAACATGCGCTTGCGTCTGCGCATGTTTCCCCTAATTTGTATGCATATTATGTAACTGAAATCCGTTTCAAAACAAAAAATAATAAAAGTTCATATTTTGGAGTAACTAGTCAATGAAATGAGGAAAATTCTTTATATTTTAGGGTGTTCGTGTAATAGGGTGTTCATATTTTCGCAAGTGCACTATGTATATCAAAATCGTCGTACCGAATTTGATATCAATCGGTCCACATTTGATCATACCCCCATATAAAGTAGACTTCTGAAAAACTCTTAAATTTCTTATAAACATACAGTGAGTCACAGTCAAAAGTATCCAATTGAGTTTCCTATTTTAAAAATGCGATTGTTGATAATTAATTAATGAATTGAATTTTATACTTTTTAATATTTCAACATTAACGTCTTAACTTAAAATTAATGAAATAAAATTAGCAATATTCAGGTAAATTCAGATAAAAAAATAATAATTCTTAAACAACATCAATTTCTACCTCACACTGAAAAGTATCCACGATAAAAGTTTAATGAAAAAAAAAGGATTTTCTTAGATGTTTAATACTTTGTATGATATCCTTTGTTATCCTTTACAGTATTGAGCATTTTTTGGCATAGATTAAACCAATTTTTTCGTGCACGAATCCTGAATTTTTCCCCATTCTTCTTGCAAAGCATTTTTTAGACTTCCTATGTTTGAGATGTTATGACTTCTAATATATGTCTCCAAAATACTCCATAAATTTTCTATAGGATTCAAATCCGGAGATTGGGGAGGTGTATGAATCACTTTCGGACAGTTATAAAGCATCCATTCTCGAACAATATGTGATTTGTGCTTGGGGTCATTATCTTGATAAAATTGGAATGTTGTCCTCAATCCCAATTATTCAGCGCTACATTTTAAATTATCTCTCAAAATGTTTAAATAACATATCTTATCTAAGATACCTTCGATAAAGACAAGATTCCTACACCGGCAGTACTCATACAACCCCATACCATTGTAGAGTTGCACTGAAAAAGCCATTCATAAATCCCAAAAATCGCCAAATTCGATTGGAGTTCGTTCAGGAACACGAAAAAAAGGATTTTGAATTTGCAAGACTGATATTTTTGCTGATATAAGCAAATTTAATATATTTGGGTCGGATGGACCAAGTAAGGTATGGCGTAGGGCAAACACACAATTCCAACCGTAAAGCACGGAGAAGGGTCTGTTATGGTATGGGTAATTCATTGTTTGTTTTTTTCTGATTAGAAAAAAGTAAACTTCAAAGTCAGTTATTGTCCACACAAGTATTTAGATTTGTGTGACTTTGGTTGACGATTAAAAAGGCTACAATGATTTTATTGTCATATTATTAAGCTCTATTTCAATAAATGACCATTAAAGAGATTCATAAAGGTAGTTTTAGACGGTATGAATTTTGCAGTGTGTTTGTCAAATTTTCCACTGCAAAATGCATACACGTCGTGTAAAAGCAAAAACAAATGCTTCTGCAAATGGCAGTCTGCATTTACAGTGTAAAATTTTCAATTAGAGCATGTTCTATTTTTATGTGACAAAGCACCTGCAACCAGCTGTTTGGCAAGTCAATAGTTTATGGCGCCAAGATCATAGTGTTTGTGATTTCAGCAAATTTATATTTAAACAAATTGTTTTAAACAAAACAATAAATTTTTTATAAAAATGTTTAATCGAAGTTCACTTCGATAAAAAAATAAAAAATTGTACAATTCATGCTCGCAAGAGGAATAATTCTCAAAACAATAAATTTGAATTAAAATATTTATTGGAAAAACATTTTTAATACATATTTATTTTTATTTAACTTAAATATATACAATTACAAGTGAAGAATGTGTGTTAAAGAAGAATATTAGACATTATTTCACTTAAATCCCACAAGTACTTGGCAGAAACCACCTTGCAGTAGAAGAAATCGCTTCACGCATGCTAGTATTTTGTCTTAAAATAATCAGGGATATTTTTTAAAGCAACTCACAAAACGTCTTTCGGTGAAAAATTTAGCAAAGCTTTCGCATCTTCCAAGCGCAGCTTGTCCATAACCATTGAAGCGAAGCCAAGTCCACTATCTCTTCTCAGGAACCATTTTTGGCTACATATGGCTCAATTTCTCTTTAACTTTTCTTGATTAATTTTTTAAAAGCTACTATTGCAATTATGTTGCAAGTAAGAATTGTTTCATTTTCTGAATGCATTATTTCAAACTTTATTTGCAAGAACACAAAACTCCCGCAAAAATAATCATAACAAAAACAACTGTTGTCTTCTCTTTGTAGATTATGTCACATGAAACTAAAAACCGACGTGTGAAAGCAAAAATTATAAACTGCCTGTAAATTGCCAATTTTGACAGACATGCACAATTACATATGTATCCTACAACTGGCAAGTATGTACACTGCAAAATACATACCGTCTAAAACCAACTTAAAAAGCTTAGGCTTATAGATGCTTCATAACATTATTAGAAGTTTGACATTAAATTAAGAATTAAACAAGTTATTCGTTTTGAAGTTTTTCTTCTTTGCATTATTGAAAATAAAGAAGCTGTCCTTTTAATTTCTTCCAACACTGTATATTATATATTATATATTACTGTATATTATGCTTAATAAATGACTAAACTTAAATATCAATATTTCTGTAGTTTGTCAAGACGCTCTACCATTTTCTGCAGTTAATTTATTTTGCTATTTTAAAGATTATTTACTTGTCTCTTTTTTTTCTTTTCGGCATTCCTCCCAGCCCAACCACTTGTCACTAACATTCAAACAACCAGACAGTCTGCAAACTACTTATTATGACTGTGTGTTATATTATTGACTTTTACTTAAATTCTTTGTTTACTTTCTTCACATTTGTTTTTCTCCTTCTTTTGCAATTAAGCTGTAAATATTTATAAAATTTTTTCCCCATCCATAATATTTGTTATGATTATAATGATTTTTATACATTATTTCATTGTTCTATTTTATTTCAACAAACAACTTTATTCTGGAGTGCTGGAGGAGGGGAGCTAGATAAATTATATTTTGTGAGGACTGTGTAGGGTGTGTCAATATTAGTTTTGATAATGATATTGATTAAAACATCAATATTGACATTGTGCAAGCGGGTGTATGAAATTAATTACATTTTGTAGACAAAGGTTTTGACAATTAATTACACAATTGTAATTATTATTATTGAATATTTCTTTGAATATGAGAAGTCATGTATAAAAAAACATGTTAAATAAGAACAATTTTATTGTTATAAATAGTGGGATTTTTTAATAAATTTTGCTTGAATTTTTAACTTTAATAGACTATTTAACCAGTTCTCAAGTGAAGCAGAAATATACAGAATCTGTTTTAAACCAGAGGCAGAGACAAGCTATCTTTCCAGTTATTTGTGGTTTAAACATAGTGCTAAGCTCTGGAAAAATTCAAAGGCTTCAATCAATGTAAAAGAAAATTTACAAAACGATACCAGTCAATCAGAGGCACAACATGTATCGTAAACAAAAATAAAGCAAAAATGTTAATTAAAGAAACCAGGAACTTATAAAGGAAATACTACTACTTCAATAAAGTAAAGTCCCACCAAATACAAAGCATTACCTTGGCCGGGCTCTACATTATATCTCTTATGATTTGCGTTATCGTAATGGATTCATATTTTATCGCTAGTACATATTTTTATTTATAACATTTAAGCAGCATTTCGAACAAGCAAAATCATGTTTTAAGGTCTCTAGGCCTCAAGACATATGGTACCCAATTTTACTCTCAAAAGATACGACATCTGTTTTGAATGACTCATTTTATGGTTATACGAAGGCGGTTCGGAAACTTCTTAGCCTAGCACAGAAAGAGAGTAGTTAGTTTTTCAAAAACATTTTTATTTTTCTATATAATTTCCTAAAACTTCAATACGAGTACATTTAGTCCAACGCTTATCTAGCAATTCTATTCCTTGATTAAGATAGTTTTCCTCAAGGCCTTGAAAATAGTGGCTTACAACTGTAATTGTATCTGCATTTGAGGTGAAACGCTTCGCAGCTAGGAATTTTTTTTATATTTGGGAACAGGTAAAAGTCTTTGGAAGCTAAATCAAGAGAATAAGGTGGGTGTAAAGCAACTCGTACTTTATTGATTGGCCCAAAATATTGCAATAGTACTCTGAATTTATTGTTTTACCCTCTTGCAGATAGTCAATCAATATAGTCAATCTTATTAGCCGATTGCATTTTTTTGCCTTCTTTGGGGCACTTCCTCCAGCTTCAGTCCATTGCTTGGATTGTTCTTTTGTCTCTGGAGTATAGTAGTGGATCCATGTCTCATCCACTGTTATGAAACGATGCATAAAATCCATTTTACTTTTCTTAAAACGATTCATACAAACTTGAGAAATGTTCATTCTTATGCGTTGTTGTTGTTGCTGTTTTTGGAAGTCTACCTTTAAATTCAGCAACCCAATTTTTTTACTGTTGCATATGAAGCAGCACTTTCACCTAAAACACATTCATCATATCATTATGAATTTATTGTCCCAATAAACCTTTTTTGTTTAAATATTTAATGACACCATGAATTTCTAATTTTACTATTGTAAAAAAATCGCGGATGCGTCTTTTTTGAACACTTGTTTCTATATGAAGCAGTTGGCAGATCGAAAAGACATGTGTTCAAAGCACAGATTTTTAAAATACTTATTTATTTCTTTTTATACCACGCTTTCTGTTCTAGGCTAAGAAGTTTCGGAACCGCCCTTGTAAACCCAATATTAAAACATTTGTAAGGACGTATTTTATGTGAACATGCCTTTGGAACAACTGTTAAGGTTGTGACCGTACAAATATTTACTGCAAAAAGCGTAATCACTTGTTTTAGCACAAATTTGTTTGACGTTGTTTGCTCTTACAAGAGTTTTGCAAGATCAAACAGCATCAAATAAAATTAAACTAAATATTTGTTGTATATTTTCCTAAATAAAAGAAGTTTTTTTAAATAAATAAATGAGGTCAAATATATTTTATTTAGTGGTTACGTCTTTTTGGGCAAATATTTGCCAAGTGTGACTGACCGTACCTTTAGAAACATCGTAACCTTTTTATATCGTAATCAAGTTTAAATTGTTTCCCACTCAAAGCTAATTCAAGCTCTTTTTTTTTCTTTGAGCTTCAAAATATGTTGAAATTTGTTGGGTCTTTCTTTCGAATGTTTATGCTATAACGGCCATCAACTCAAATTCAAAAGCTGGTTGTCATGGTTAAACAATACTTTTGACTGGGTGCTGTGGATTCTCTTGTTTTTTTTTTTTTTGCTTTCGCCATTTTATGCACAAGTGTCGCACATGACAATATTACGTTATTGCCTTTCAATTTTCAATTTAGTTTACAAAGATGATTTTATGACTGCATAAAACAGACAACTGTAACCATTAAACACTTGTCAACCGATTTTTTCTTTTGCCAGCCGCTTTTTTTTATCGTAAAAGTAATTCAATGGGTTATTGTATTGAAAGGTATGTAGTTATAAACTTTTCTTGTAAACGTTTTTAAAAGTGCTTCTATGTTGTACATATGCAGATGTTGCTGCACTTGTTCCGCCTTTTATGAAATTGTTGATTAAATTTATTTGAAATTTTTTAAAAACCAGAATCACTACTTTAAAAACGCCGCATACACCAATTAGTATGAAAATGAGTGTTATTTTCTAAAAGCTGCTCCTTCAAACCAGCAGGACAATTATGTCCTTTTAAATACTCCATATTTATTATTTTTTACATTTAGTTTCTAGACAATACAAAAAGTTCTTTATGTCGTAATAATTATAGTTTATTGACAATTGTTAATTAATGTCAATCAATAAACAAGTACAAATGACTAAACAAATCAAAGAATCATTAAACTAAATGAATAACAATTGTGTCAAATAGTTTTTTAATAATTTCATTCATAAAAAAATATAATTAATAACAATTAGTAACATGACTGCTAATTACGCAAAAAGTGTATTAAACTAGAACCTAATCATTAACAAATGTATGATTAACAGTGGCAGACAAAAAAAACAACAATTATATTTTTTAAATATTTAGCAGGCGGAAGTGAACAATTACCTGTTTCTATTTCATGCATAGTTGGGAGACTGATTTTTTTTTTGGCTACTGTTGAACTGGATTTTATATAGCTACTGCTGAGGCAACATGGCAGTTTATAACAGACATTATTAAATGTTATGTCGCTTACTGTTTGTATTGCTTTTCATATTAAATGTACATTACGTTGTCCCAAAAAAATTTTGTTTTTTGATTTTCATGGGTGCTCAAGCATAATTTGAAAGCCTATATAGGGTAAAGTATTTTTGATTCTTTTTTCGGATATTTCGGAAAAAGTTTTAAGGTCGCACAAGTCGAATTTTTGCCAAAAATAGGCTTTGCCGGCTGTTTGTTGAGTTTTCTTCATAACTGTGTCAAAAACCACAATTTTCTTAACTTGTGAAGAAACAATTGAAAAGAAAAATGTCCCAGCTTTATTTTTGTTTTGTTTATAAGTTTTGGGCAATGAATTTGCTTATTACATTTTAAAATTTGTCATAATTTTTTTCCATAAATTTCGTAAATAATTAATAAAATTTATTAATTCCTATGATCTTTCCAATTATGGTTGAGCCTTAAAAAAAATATTTTTTTTTTGGGACAACCTAATGTACATGTACGCTTATAAATTGTTTAAACAACAAATTGTACAAATATATCAATTGGGTTTTTTGTTCATTATACTGTTTGATTATTATTATTTTTGTTTGAATGAACCCCCACCCTTTCATCCTTAAACATTATGCAGACTATTAGAAGCTGACACAAGTTGATGGATACAATTGAGTTAAGTTAAAAAACAAAACAAAACAAAACAAAACAATAAAGTAAATGAGTAATTTCTATTTATTTTGTTTTTATTGGTGTTTTGTATTAATTTTTTTAAATTATTCATGTACTGATTGATAATGACACTAATCGTAAATAATTTGATTAGTTTTGTACATACGATATATTTTTTACAAAATGATAAATCAACATAAAAGTTCCTCCAACTAACAATCTACTACTATACATTATTAAAGTACTAAATGTATTAAAGCATTATTCAATTAAAATACGTTCACATAAATGTTTTAATATTTATGTTTAATATTATTGTTTTAAATTACAATAATCTGCAACTATTTTTCCATTCACAACTGCTGTGTAATCTATTGTTATTTGCTACTTTATGTCTACAATATACACAAGCTACACAATTCAATTGTTTTAATTTTCCTAAACCCCAGGTGGTATTTTGCACAATAAATGTGATAAATATGTATATAAAATTGTGTTGAATAAAATAAATTAAATTAATCCTAACGAAAATAAACAAAACACTCAAAAAACTAAATCAAATAACCCTTTATTGAAATTAACATCACTTCATTAAATCCCATATGATTTTAAAAAATGTTGACTTAAACAATTGCTAAATAAACAAATAAATTTAAAACAAGTTAAACTTATTTACTCAATTAGTTTGAAAAAAAAAAAAACAAACTACATTAATAAAAAAAAAAAATTGAATATAAAATTAAGTAATTTTACATGATGGAAAACCGGAATTTGTTGTGCATAAATAGCAACAACATGCTAGTTGGAAAAATCAACAAACGGGGCACCTAGTGGGTAAAGCTAAATAGAGTACGCTGGATCTAGTGGTGGTAACCGTAGTTTTAGGTAAATTTAGTTTTCCAGATATAGCGTTAATTAAAAAATGGAGGAGATTGCGCAATAAATATCCGCATAACTCGAAAACTGTTTAGTTTATTGAATGAAATAAAAAAATCGAAATTCGGCAATAAAATTATCTTTAAATCGGACCTCAATAGGCTCTGACTGAAGAACGTGTTTTACGCAAACTACTACGTTTTTCGGGAACAAGTTGCCTAATTTCAGCAAAACAGATTCCATTATAGTATCGATAGAACAGTGAAACACAATCCACATTGCGACAATGCTCCAATGATTCAATAGAGTTGGATACCCTACTGTCACCGATAAGCATCTTTGGCCTCTCCTGTACGCGGTCGAGTAACTCCAAAATAGACTTCAAAGCACCGGCCCATACAGGAGAATTGTATTCCATTTTCGATCGAATATAGGTGGTCTAAATAGTATAGATATCAGATGGAGGCACTTGAACGCTTCTTTTCACATCTGAAAAATGTGTTTGGTCCAGCAGACATCACACTGGATTCTCATGTACAACCACATTCTGATATTGTTTTGTTCCATATCTAACGTGACCATACGTCCAGTAGCTGAAACTTTGTCCCGTTGTCCCAAACAACAACTCGGGGATGCAAAAATGTCTCGTTTTTAGAAATTCGAAAAAAGAAATAGTTGATTTGTTCAAAAATGTAAGAACAAATCTTCAAATTTGTCAAAGATAGGTTTCTTTAATATATGTATGTATGTATGTATGTATGTATGTACAGAGATCTAGAAAAACTTAATTGGGCAAATTTAACAGAAGTACCCCACAGTGGGAAGATGTTCAAAAAGTTCAAGATATATTGATCGAAAAAGAACATATCGATTGCAATAAAGATACGGAAGTATTCAATGAATATTCCCTCGTATCTAAATATGTAACATCGCATAAAATTGATAAATGGAATCATCAAAATAGTTCTACGGAAAATCGTTGGGTGTAAGTATTTAAACATTTTAAAAGCATAACAAAACCATGCAAATTTTCAAATTATCGTTAAATATATTTTATGTTTGCTGGAACAAATGTATAAATGTATTTTCTTTGATGAACCAGTTATGGACCGCAGATAAAACTCAATTAATGGTATCAGTGCTTAAGGCTATGCTAATTGTTAAAGTTAATATTAAAAAATCCTGCCAAGAGTTCCACATATATTTGAAATCGTCACCTAAAATTTTGAAACAAATTTGTACCTCTGAAAAATATAACAATGTATAAACAATTTTTTTGTAGTGTAACGTAAAATAAATAATGTCATTCACTACGGACAAATAAAATATTATTATATTATTTTTCTTTCATACTAGCTGATCGCCAGGCTTCGCTCGGTATTTACTAATGATTTGTATTTCATATAGAATTAAAAATTAAGACACAAAAATTTCAGTAAAAGAAAAAATAACAAAAATTTTTATCAATTTATTGCTTAAAATGTTTCTTCAAAATTCGATTTTTATTATATGAAACAACAACAATTTTAGTAATTTTTTTTTTTTGAAACATCCCACATCTGTGAAAATTTTCTCATCTGTAAACGGAATTTTTCTATAGACTTTACTTGTGTACTGACGAAGCAGTGTTCTTGTAGATGTAGACATATTTAATGGAATACCTTTAATATATGATTTGATACTTACTGCTTTCGGATTTGATTTTTCGATCTCGGTTCTCCACGGCTTTAACAGCTCTTGTAGTTTACAAGCTACGCGGAACTAGATCAGAATTAGGATTGTAAGCAGCAATATATACAACAAAATTTGAAAAATTACGCCTGTTTCTCTGCAGCCCAAAAATATGTTAATGAAGTATAAGTGGCAATTATAAAAAACTCCCATTTATTACTATAAAACAATTGCAATTGTACTAATGAAAGTAGTAAGTATTGCTACGTTGTCCTCATTGCTTCTAAACCAATCCATTGCATTTTTTTGAAAATTGACAGGGAACTAAATCAGTCCAAAACTTTACTGATGAGTGGTGGCGTCTAATAAGAGACAGCAAACGTTTCTGAGGACATTTTTTTATATAAAAATTCAGTAATTTAAAATCCACCTTGGGTATAGTTTATGGTTTTGACTCAGAATCACTTTTGAGTAGATTTAACGTGTTTATGGAAACCTTGTTCGGATTTTATTTTATTGAGCGTAGCTTCTAGTTTTATTAATATTTCTTATTTATGATTTATGCTATAGGTTTTCTCTATTATTTTATAACACAATTTACATTACTTTTTAAAAACTTTAGCTTTTTTGCAATCATTAAACCCAACAACATCTGATTTATCATGCTTGAGGAGACTTTTAAAACCTTTTATATCAAAGTAAAAATCACTTTTTATTCTGTTCCTCTGACTCCTTTTTATGAGGACATCTTTATATACAGTGGCTCACAGCTTATTTTATGCAGTGCATTTTTTTTTTTTGGTTTTCAAAGCTCCATAACAGGAAATTAAAAAAGAAATTGGTGTAATTTAAAAGAAAAAATGTTATAACTATTTTACTATTTTTAGAACTATTTTATATTGACAATTGACTTTACATAATCGGACTTACAATTCAGAAGAAAATATTAATAGAAGTTGAAAAAAAGAAAATCGAAAACCCAACAACGCTGCATTGAGCTATCGGTATAGTAGAAATTGACTGCATAAAATAAGTTGTGACGTGAAAAACGATCATTTTTTTATTTTTTTAGTTTCAATATATTAAAATGTAAATTTTTTCAATAAATGTTTTTTGTTTCTTAGATTATAATTTTTTTTATTTTAAATGAAAGTTTGAAAAAAATGCACTTCATAAAATAAGCTGTGAGCCACTGTATATCATTTTATAACATAATTTGTAGTACTGCTTTAGCGTTTTTGCATTCATTTAACCCAACATTGTCCGATTTATTCATTCGATGAAAGTTTGCACAACTTTTCATATAAAATTAAAATAAAGTAAAATAATTATGTTTTGTTATTTGATCCAACTATTCCTCCGACTCCGATATTTGTCACATATTCTTACAAAATTTTACATATTTTGGAATAAGTATAAATAAGGAAAGAAAAGAGAATTTGAAATCTTTTTCATTTTTTCCCCCATCCAAACACATACAAATTGCGTTTACATGAAATGTATTTGGTCTTTTATACGTAATTATTTTTTATACCAATTAAATCCTTTTCACTCATTTCCTTCTGGTTTAAATTGGATGTAAACTGTAGTGTAAACAGTAAACAGTTTAATAACAGGAAAACATATCAATACCAAACAATTTCATTTCGAACGTATATGTTTTAATGCATTCGGATGGTATTCATTTAAAAAGGATTTAACACTTTTTTGATTGCAAAGGATTCTATGGAAATCAATCCAACACTGGTTTATGTGTATATCTATATTACTATTAACTGTTTACCAGAAAAATAAAATAAAAATTGTTTGCCTGACATTAATTGTTTGTACCTTGTTTACCCCATAATGATGGTGAAGATGATCGATTTCAATGACTGGCTGCTTATGTTGCCAGTTGCCATGTTTTTATTCAGTTATTTAATTTTAGCCCTCATAATACTGGTTAATTATCAACATATATAAATTGATGGTTGTTTTTATTTAACGTTTAAAATGCAGTTATTTATATAAAGCATGGATGGCATGGCGTATGTGACATACACACAACAATCGAACAAAATGTTTGGAAAATATTTAACTATGGCATTATTGGGGATTATTAAATATTATTCAACAGCTTATTTAATTTTATGGTTACACAACAATAATTTTTACAGAATTGTGTCATTATGGATGTTTTTAATTTAAAACTACTGTGACAATATTACGTTGGAAATTAAGCAAAAATTTACTTACATATGTATATTTGTTTGTCAATTAATTGTGTATGTGAAGCTTTGGATATTGTTTTCATTTCTTTTATTAAGAATTGCAATAAATTTAAGCAATATTAATTAATAGTTCAGCAAAATTTTATTTCCTGTAGAAAAATGTTGTTTATACATTTGTCATTCCTTGTGAGACCTTGATAATATTCATCTGATACCCAACAATGTAAATATATTCTTGATCCTTATGAAATTCTATCTGCCCGTCCCAGAGATCGGTTTGAATGCAAAATTTTAAGCTTTCGAATGCAATCACAAAATCTGAGCATATTGTTGTCAATGCACATCATTTGAGAAAAGCAATACATGACACTATTCAAAAAAATTAAGTATGACGAAAACCACGCATTGCATTGCGAGTCTTCTGTTAATGTCACCCAACACTCACAAAAGCAACGAATGGTACGAATGGTTTTAATGCTGATTGAATACAATGTACAAATTTAAATTGGTATGAAAAACATCGCTATTTAATTTCTAAGTGCAGCAATATTTAACCCTCTAAGTACTAAAAAACCTATTAGCTGGTCAAAACTATAATTAAATACATTAGTTACTCCAACAGGTCAACGAGTACTGAAGGAACGGTGCAAATGTTTTTAGCTTTTTAATGTATCATCATTTTATTCCGTTGCTTGATTATATACATATAACGGCATTATAAAAATGAATACGAAAAAGACAGTCAACAAAAACAATGTATGCATTACATTGCAACATCAATAGTTGATGTTGTTGAATGTCTGCATGTCAAAAGCAACGAATGGTGTGAATATGCAAAGAAAGCGAATGCTTTCATTCTGTTCTCTGGTTCGTCCGTTTTTTTTTTTTCTGTTACACAGTTTATAATATTACCCTTTTTTATACGCTGTTTCTTTACTTGTGGTGAATATGGAAAAATGTTTCTTTCTTTAAACAATATATAAAATACTAATAAAATTTGCGCTAAGACTGAATAGAAAACACTGAATAAGGATATTCTAATCCTATAACCAGTGTAGTTTTTGTATTGCAAATTATATTTAGATGTAGGGTATTTAAGATTCGGCACAGCACTCTAACTTGTTTACAAATACTTTTCATATGAATCCAAATTTTCATGCATTTACTTTGCAACAAATCTGAGATAAATTTTAAATATCCGGAAAGTATTTTTTAAGCTATGATCACATTTAATGCCGAACAATGTCCAAACAAACATTTTTTATTCAACAATAACACTAAACAAACAAAAGTTGTGTTAGTTTAATTAGAAAATCGTCAACATAATTTTAGTTAGCGTCGCCATAAGCCAGGCACATGTCACGGTACGTATGATTGTGGTTTAATAAATTAAATATCAATCATACATGGGGGATTCCTTTGTTAATTAAAACGAAAAAAAAAAGAATAATAAAAACTGAAAAGTGTACAATAGCAGTGTATTGCCATCAAAAATTTCTATAGAATATTTAATGAAATGCCAACACAACTGCTACTTTTAAATTGAATTGCATAAATTTCTCTTTCACTCCATAGAAATTTCTAATTTCCGCTAGAAATGTCACAAAATAAACCACAAATAAATACACGTGCAAATACACACATAATAGAGGAATATAGAGTAAATAACACAACTGTATATACCTACAATCAAAGGAAAATAAAACATTTTAGAAAAATAACGCTTGCACTACAATAATTCATGAAAATGAAAAAAAAAACTACACAAAAACAAGCAAAAGCAAATACTGCCAAACTTGATTAAATACTACAAAACAGCTGCATAATTGATGTGTAACTTCGTTTATTAAGAATATTTGGCAACAGTTTTCAAACTTAATTTTTAATTCTTCATAAGTACAACAAATGCAGGTCTATGTAGCTTGTATTTTTAGGGTGCGTTTCGTGTTTAAATTCACCTGAACTAATATAAAAGAAAACCAGAAATAGTCTACTTAAAACAAGTTTGTTAAAGATATACTATTTGTGTCTTACACAAAACTTTTTGTAACACTGATCAACAATTTAACACCTACAAAGGTAATTTATGTTGATAACATCCATCACTATTATATGTAGTTAATGAGGGTATATATATACATTAGGGTGGCCCCGTTTGTATGGAGAAAAAATGAGGTATCGATGTTCCAGACTAATATGAAAATTTGATTCATTTTAAGACTACGTTTCTCATTTTTTTTTCCTGGGGTCAATATTTGGTGAGCTGGATCAAAGGATAAAAATGTCCTTTTTAGAGGTTTTTTAATTTTTTTCACATTTTTTCCAAAGGAACTATATGTAAATTTGACATCATTTGAAAGGTCTTTGAGGGGCGCAATTTGTCTAGCATCTAAGCTTACTGGTTTTTTCTTCTTTGAAAAGCCCACCAATTTCGAATATTTAATATTTTCGAATTATTCGACAAACTGTTTTTTCTTTTGTCTAATAATCGGTTTTAGTTTTTTTTTTATTTCTTAAGACAACTTAGATATCCTATAAGTATTAATTTTGAAAAGTTTTTAAAAAAACTTTTGACACATTTTACTGAACAGCTTTATTTTTAATTAAAAAATTATTTTTAAGTATTTTCCGTTTGTTTCCCTTTGTTTTCTTTTAAAAAGGCATACACATCTTTTGCAGACGAGTTTCTAGCAGAAAAAATAATGATAAACTTAAACAATAATTCGTCCTATTTCTTGATTTAAAATGTGTTAATTTTTCCTGCATAGTGTATGTGTGAATCGCTGTCTAGCGCAAAATTTTTAAATTAAAATTTATGAATTTCATGTAGATTGTTTATCATTATCCTAAGACATGTGACACAAACATGATGCCGTAGTTTTAATAGTGCTATTACACTGAATGTGGAAAACGCTCAAATATGTTAAAACTGTGTAGGGTTCAAATACCTTCCCAATATTCGGATTAACCAAATATATATCCTTCTAACTCTTTACTATTTTTAAACGAACTATACTTTTACATATTTGGTTATGCAAATAGCGTTTTACATTAGACTGCTCCTACAAATTTGGAGTTATAAGCAATTTCTTGCCTTATAATCATAATTTCTACAAATAGATATTGATAGTGTAAAATACCTAAAAGAAAACTACACCTAAATGTTAACATGACACTAACTATGTTTTGAAAATATTGAAATTGTTTACACTATAATTAAAGCTATGTTTAGACTCTTGTCAGATCTTACAATGTTATTAGTGTGCTGGTAATGTACTGACAATGAAAAATTGTTAGCAAAGGATAAATTGTTAGTATAATATGCAAATAGTAAAAGGTAAATTTTTAGTACATTTACGTTTGAAATAATTGTAATTGTAAGGTTGTAAGCAAACCTTTCAATTACATTGGCGAACAATTTACACACAATAAATTAATCTGTCTACAGAAATTGTCAGATGTGCGTGTAAAAAAAACCAAAATTTAAAAAATTGTCATAACACAATTTGCTCTGCATATATATGTATGTACTAGAAAGTAGAGAAGATAAATTACAAGACAAATTAGCAACAACACGCATCTGTTTGTTTGGTGTATAACATATTTTTTGCACGCTTGTACTCTCTCACCATATGTCTCTGTTTATGTTTTGCTCTCTCTCTCTTAGTATGATTGGCAAGGCAAATAAGCCGGAGAAATAAAATAACGGAAAAAAACACTCATAATAATATTTCTCGGACAATGATACCATTGTCAGATACATAAACTTCGTGCATCTGACAATGAAAATTGTATGACAATAATCTGACTATGACAGCGTAATGTGTTCACACGATTGTTAGATGACTGACAATACAATGTACTGAAAACGTAGGAAGATACAAATTTTAAGTTTACACAGTTGTTAGACATTTTCTGAAAAGTTTTCTAACAATATTGTAAGATCTGACTACTGTCTATACTCAGCTTAAGTGTGAACAGGCATTAGGAAAGTTTGTTATATTGCAAAAATGTTTTTGCAATGGTAAATCGTTAATATTTATAAAGAGGAAACTTGGTGGTCAGGAAATCCAAGACTTGCTATTTTCCAGTTTATTCTCTTCTCATAGGGAGTGTTGAGATGCAACTACTGTTTCAATATGTAAAGGTAGACTCAAAAGGGTCCGGATAAATATTCTGATTTTGACGTTACTGATTTGCTGCAATGGATCAATGGATTTCTTGGCCACACAAAAAAGTCCTCAAAGGCTAGATAATATCGGTTCTACTTGGTCTTGGTATTTATCAGCACATTATTGTTTTCTTCTGTAATTCTGTAATGGTAGCAACTACCGTAGGGATCTTCAAGGTTGTATTTATCACCACTGCTGTGCAATAAATTCACTTTTCGTGGACCACGTCGGACATAGAATGATATGGGCACGTGCGACACATATACATATATCGTTAAAACACCTGGTTATTTTAAAAAAATATTTAAATAATGATAAATATTAAAGTCCCCCTTTTCTTGACACATTCTCCAATAAATCTTAACTGCAAAAAAAAACATAAATAAATTTGTTTATTTAACTCCATTTCATTTCATAAGTACGAATACATAATCATGTACACATATCCATATTCACAATCTTAAGCCATCCATTCTTCTCAATATGTAGCATGTATTTTCTCTATTCGACAAGTATTTATACTTAAATTCAATTACTTATTGCTAGCTTGGGATGCATGTATATGAGTTTCTATTTTCAATTACACAATCTGTTACTACATCTCTCGATTTGCCAATCTAAAGCGACTGAACATGAACAACATACATTGCCTGCATAATGATTTTAAATATTCCGATAGAAGGCTAAAGAGGTCAAATCGGTCGGTCGGTACACATGTGTTACAACAGTCAGTCATTTTCTGTATCAATTTGAGTTTATCTTCCTTTTGCCTTTATTTTTTATGTTTCTTTTACACAGTTTTATTTAAATTTTCAAATGGAAATAAATATGGTCGAACAAGAAAAATGCAGCAATTTGCATTGCAATGTAGTTTACTCAAGCGTCAAAGATACATAGATACACACTCTCACAAACAGACAGAACACAAAATGGAGAACATTTAATTTCTCTTTTAGTATTAATGGTAGGAGTGAGTGTATAAAGTGCAATTATTTGAACGGTTAAGAATGACAAATAAGTGCTCATTGTTCATTGCATGACTAATGGAAAGTGATTTCAACTTTTCTTTTGTGAATAACTTAAAAAATACTTAATAATACGAAAATGTTAAATTTCTCATTTGTTGAGTTTTGTATATAAACTTAATATTAAGACTGCTTACTCCCTGGGCTTGCTTTTCAACTCTAAGTTCATTTTAAATATAGGAACAATATTTTTATGATTCCTATGTATTGCTTTCTATTTACTTTAAATTTCCTTATTATTTGGAGCTACACACGTAAAATGCACACAATGTTGGATAAGATAAAAGAACTATACTTCAAAATTTATTTCTATTTTAATTTTTTTTATATTTCAATAATAAAAATTTATTTATACAGTCACAGTTAAAATTTAGTATACAGCGAACAATAATCAGGGGTGTCATAGAAACCAATATTGTCAGAATTGGTTTCAAAACCGACAAGAAAAAATGCTTTGGTGTCATAGGGCACTGCTACACGTTCAATAAATATCGTGATACTAGAAATATCAACTCACCTGTTTCTTAGCAAAACACAACCTATTTTTAATATTCTGTGCCTGTCTCGGTCTACCAGCTTTCTGAAATCTATTTTTAATTCTGCGAATAATAACAGATAAATTGTTAAGCTCTTCACAAGGCCCAAATGGATTCCTTTTGTTTTTACGTACACTGAGACACTGAAACCGTGTCGTTGTTTTTCGCTGCCTGCCTCTTGTCTCGGTTTCACTTTTCTGTGAATTGTTTGAAAAACATTGTTTTGTAACAATCCATCAGGTTTTTGCGATTTCGCTCATGCTTTTACATTGTTTTCAAAGCCTTGAAATAATTTATTTTTTAAATAAAGTGCAGTGCTATGCAAAATTCTATAATTATCCTGTTGAATAAAATTATTCAATACAGAATTAAAAAAAAACAACGTTAAAAACAAAATTAACGCAATTAATTTATGACCATTACAGAGAATCATAGAAAGCAAAATTAGTAGTTTTTAAATTTTTCTTTTTTCGCTTTATTGAAAATGATGAAGCTGTTTTTATTATTTTTTCAACACTGTAAATAAACTTTACTTAAATTTCAGTTTAATATACAATCACACATTTACAACCGAACGCAAATCAACAAAAACCACTCTATTTTAACTGTTATATATTGTTGTTTTTTTTTTCTGCAACTACAACAATATAAATTCACTCTGTATCTATCTGTATCCTTCTCTTCTTAGCACCCTGGTGTCCTTTTTCCTTAACACGTGTGTGTGAGTTTGTGTTGGCTGTTGTTGGTTTTATTATTTTTACACAAAATGTTTTATTATTTAACTGATTGTTCGACCTTTTCATTAATTAGACAATCTTATTTTTCGAGATTAAGGTCAGTTTTTTATTTTTATTTTTTATTTTTCTATTTTTTCCAATATTTCGCTACACAATGTGTAGCATCTTCAGGGAAACAATAACAAAATTAAGAAATTTAATAACAATAAAAATATTTTTCAAAAAATAACAGTAATTGTCAGAATTTAAATATTACACAAACAGAAATATTGATATGAAAAATATTTTAGTTTTTAGTTTTTGTGTTTTTATAAATTAAGTGTCTATAAGTTTGAGCAACATTATCTGTATCTACTTTAAAATTGATTCTAAGATTTTTTGGTACATTAATAATTTCTAACATTTCTAACATATAACGACGTTTATAATTATTTTCTGTTTTCAAAACTGAAATGTTCTCAAAGTCGGGATAGTGATTCAAATTTTTACAATGTGATGATAATGCTGTTTTTTGTGACGATATATCTCTATATTTTTGATCAGATTTGTGTCCAGCTATTCTAGTTTTTAATTTATTTTTAGTTGTACCTACATATACTTTGCTACATTTTTCATTGTTATTACCATTACATGGTATTTTATAAACTACGTTTGACATTTCTAATTTAGGTATCCTATCTTTTATCTTACTGAATAATCTACCTACTGTATTATACATTTTTGGAGCCATTTTATATTTGGTGTTATCAAATATATTAGATTTTTCTATTCTTTCGGATATTTTAGGTACATAAGTTAAAGATTTATATATTTTAGGTTCAGAAAATCCTTTTTTGTTATTCATTTTATTTTTGAATTGTCTTATTAATTTACAAATTATATTAATAGGGAAATTATTATTCTTTAATATCTTGTTAATCGTTTCTATATTTTTCTTTTGGAATTCCTTCTCACTTATTGTCAATATTCTCTCTATAAGATTTTTAGCTGTATTGATAATAATTCTTTTAGGATGTTTTGAATAGTAATTAATGATTCTTCCTGATGATGTAGGTTTTTGATACCAGTCTATTAATAATTTATTACCTCTCTTTATTATTAAAGTGTCTAAATAAGGAAGTATAGAATTACATTCTTTTTCCATAGTAAATTTAATATTTGGATGAAAAGAGTTAAAAATCGTCAATATATATTCTATTTCACTTTCTGAAATTATGCAAAACAAATCATCTACATATTTTGTTAAAACTTTTGGTTTTATAATCAATTTTTCAATACAAGTGTCAAGTAATTTTTCCATGACAATATCAGCAATAATTGGAGAAGCTGGTGATCCCATTGGAAGGCCTATTTTCTGTTCATATATATTGTTATTGTATTGAAAATATCTGCTATCAATTATACAAAATTTTAAAATACGTAAAAATAGATCTTTAGAAATATTTGTATGTTGTTCAATTATGTTCCATTTTTCATCTATAATACTTATTGCTAAGTCTACAGGTATGCTAGGGAACAGTGATACAACATCAAGTGAAATAAGTTTTTCATTCTTATGAATTGTTACATCCTTTATCTTATCTTTAAACTCTAATGAATTCTTTACATTATATTTAGAGTTTAAAGTTAATTTTTTAAGAATGTCAGTAATATATTTACAAAGTTCATATGATGGAGAGTTAATACACGAACAAATTGGTCTTAAAGGAAATGTCTCTTTATGAATTTTTGGTAATCCATATAATTTAGGAGCTGTTGCCACATTTGTTCTAAGATTGTTTCTCTCAAAAATTGTAATTATTTTTAATTTGAAAAGATCATCAACTATATCATTATTTATTTTCTGTAATTTGTTTGTAGGGTCCTTATTTAATATCTGATATGATGTAGTATTATCTAAAATGTCATTCATCCTTGATTCATAATCAGTTTTATCAATAGCTACAGTAGTATTTCCCTTATCTGAATTTAAAATAATTATATTTCTATTAGATTTTAAAAATTTTTTAGTAAAATTTACCTTATCAATTATAAATTTGTCTCTATCTGATAATCTCATTTTATTGAGTTCATTATCAATAATTGTTGTCATTTTAGACCTAGCGATTTCCTGTTCATCTTTCTTATTTATAGTTTGTATAAAATCTTCCCCTTCTGCTAATATTTTCTTAATTGGAAATTGTTCCCTTTCAATCGGTAATGCATGTTTCTGACCTAGAGAAAGTACCCATTGTACGTCTATTGGAATATCTATGTTAGTTTTATTTACTAACCAATTTTTATTAAATTTTATATCTAAATCCTTCCTTTGTAAATTAATAAGACAATCAAATTTCTTCTTATGTACCTGTTTAATCCGCTCTGCAAATGTATTTGCTAATCTATTTTGATAATCTAAAAATTTGTGCATTTCCTCATCTGTAAAATCTTTTCTTATATTAGTTCTTAAAAATAATAATTCTTTTTCCGCTTGTTTTAATAATTCATGTTTTTGTTTAATCTCCAAATTCAGAATCTTGTTGTGTAGTTCTTGAATATATCTCGAAATCGATTGTTGGATTGATGGTAGACCATTGACATGAAATATATTAAAAATATTTTTAGTGGAGTTTTTTATAAATTTTGGAATAATACCCTTATTTCGGCAGCGAATTAAGAACGTTATTGCTGATGTAAATTTAATTATTTTATCTTAAAATATCCGAAAGAATAGAAAAATCTAATATATTTGATAACACCAAATATAAAATGGCTCCAAAAATGTATAATACAGTAGGTAGATTATTCAGTAAGATAAAAGATAGGATACCTAAATTAGAAATGTCAAACGTAGTTTATAAAATACCATGTAATGGTAATAACAATGAAAAATGTAGCAAAGTATATGTAGGTACAACTAAAAATAAATTAAAAACTAGAATAGCTGGACACAAATCTGATCAAAAATATAGAGATATATCGTCACAAAAAACAGCATTATCATCACATTGTAAAAATTTGAATCACTATCCCGACTTTGAGAACATTTCAGTTTTGAAAACAGAAAATAATTATAAACGTCGTTATATGTTAGAAATGTTAGAAATTATTAATGTACCAAAAAATCTTAGAATCAATTTTAAAGTAGATACAGATAATGTTGCTCAAACTTATAGACACTTAATTTATAAAAACACAAAAACTAAAAACTAAAATATTTTTCATATCAATATTTCTGTTTGTGTAATATTTAAATTCTGACAATTACTGTTATTTTTTGAAAAATATTTTTATTGTTATTAAATTTCTTAATTTTGTTATTGTTTCCCTGAAGATGCTACACATTGTGTAGCGAAATATTGGAAAAAATAGAAAAATAAAAAATAAAAATAAAAAACTGACCTTAATCTCGAAAAATAAGATTGTCAAAATGTTTTATTTTACTGGCCATGTGTGTGCATTTGTTTGTTTTTGTGATGCCAATGAAAGTGTGGTTGTGTTGGTAAATCTTTTTCCTGTTTATTTTTTATTTTTTTTTTAACAGTCCCATAACAAAACATGTGCTGTTTTTGATTGTTGGAAAGTTCTTTTTCAAAATACATGCAAGTATAAAAATGCGAAATAATTGCATTTTTTAAAAAAAAATTAATATTTATGTGTCAGTGTTGGGTTGTGGCTTCTTGGGAGACGTGGAATATAAATACATTTTTTCCAGCTTCATAGAATTTAATTAAATTTTCAGTATAAATTTAACATAATTAATTAGGTTAATTTGTATGAAAATTAAAATGAAAAACAAACGGTTTTGTGTAATGTCAAACAAATTTTCATATAACTAATTATTCACATAAAATCCGGCCGCACAACAGAAGCTATTTTTATAAATATGTTCCGATTGAATATATTTATACCAATATAAAGTAATTTAAAATACAATTTGAAAGCATATCGCGCACAAATTCCTTTAAAGTAGAACATTGTATATTTCAATGATTGCAAAAATACTAAAGCTACGGTCACACTTGGCAAATATTTGCCGAAAAAGACGTAACCACTAAATAAAATATATTTGAACTCGTTTATTTAGGACAAGACACAACAAATATTTAGTCTTATTTTATTTGATGCTGTTTGATCTTGCAAAACTCTTGCAAGAGTAAACAACGTCAAACAAATTTGTGCTAAAACAAGTGTTTACGCTTTTTTGACTAAATATTTGTCACGTTAAAGCTTTCAAAAAGTATTGTAAATGTTGATAAAACAATTCAAGCTCGTAAAAAAGTTATTCAAAGAAACTATTATAAATACTTCGTTTAATAAATCAAAATCCGGGTCTCTTCAACAATGGCCACACAAAAAAATACAACAATTTAATATGCAAATCATAATAAAAACAAGCAGAATGGTAATGCTTTAAAACCGGGAAGCATTCTTAATGACAAAAATGAACTTAAACCAAGACCAACACCCAGAGCACTCATTTGATCACCTCTTCAACTTTTCAACTTCTAAAACATGTGATGCCTCTTGTAAGACATCGTCACTCTTCAGCAAAGTCTTGGCTCTATTTAGCTCCTTAATTGAAGCCCTTTAATTGTCTCGGACAAATAAACTTTATTGGGCTATTGTCAAAGGAAAACAAAAATGAAGTGCAGAACGAGATATTGTGCGATCCATCAAAACAAAAACATGGAGTTTTATAAATGGAAATTAATTTACTTCTTTAAACTTATTTTAATAAATTAGTCAATTTGTTGCTTACAAGTATTCAATCGGGGTTTTCAATAAATATTAAAACATATATACAGCCGTATTTTACACCACAAAGTTGAACAAAGCTTTTGTTTAACTTGCGTTATTTAAGAGTCTTAGATACTATTGAATTTTTGCCTTTTAGATTGAAAAATATAAAAATAAACAGTTTCTCCATTGATCTAGCTCAATAACGTTTATTAAGGCTTTTTTATTAATAGATTTATAGTCTTATTCATAAAAAATTAAAGTATACATCAAATCTACTTTAAGAAAATTTTGTATGAAAATTTTGTCTAAAAGCACACTTCAAACCTACTTTATTTTTTATGAATACGGCAGTTAGTCTTTATTTATCTGCATCAAAATTGTAAGAGGAAACAAAATTATCAAGTCATAAATAAGTAAACCTTAGATCTTGAACATTATGTATATTATACACTGAAGGTACATTGCAATAAAACTATCTATCTATCGTGGAAAAGAGTAAGTCTCTATACGACTAGCTAAGCCTAGATATACCTTCCCTCGATATCTCTATGAAATCTATTTATGCTAATTCTGCTTTAAAGCAGGCTGAAGCATGACGGTATTGGTCACGGCATCCTGCTACAGAAGCTAGGTAGGCCAATCTTGGGGTAATATATATATCGTCGTCAAAAATCCAAAAGTACGTATCATCAAAAAATGAAAACCGAGTTCTTGATTGATTATTATTCGTTACGTTATCTTACGTGTCTCTACCAATTTTTAGATTTTTGTAGACAAAAATAACTTGAAAATAACGTATCAACATGTGCGTTATATAATTTTCTCCAGTCGTATGAACGTATCATCAAACTTGGGGTAAGAAATGAAAATAAAATATTTGAATTTTTAAATAACAAAGCAAGCAATGAATAGTGAAATATATAATACACAAGTAGATTCGGAAAACTAAACAGTTTTGAGAACCGATTTCAAAAGAAATACCAGCCAAGGAAAACGTTATGAATCACGACTAAATTATTTAAATAATTAGTTAAACGAAGTTTCAAAGCTAGATTCTTACTACCGCCGCACAGTTGCGCCATTTGAGTTTTTTCGTTGCAAAAATCATATCTTTTGAACCGAATAAGATAATTGAACAGTTTAAACAGCATATGATAGCCTATGAATTGAGCGTTTGGAAAGGGTGCTACGCTTTGTAGGGGCCTACTTATGGGTTATCAAAGTTAAAATTAGTAGAAAAATCAATTTTATGGTAACTAAAAAAAATTATTTTTACATTTTTAGATTGTTTTTATTTTTTTTTTCTTTAGGGTTTTATGTTTTAAATTATTACCCAACAAATTAAAAAAAAATAATTTTTTTTTTTTAAAATATATTTTTTCAATTTTCTGTAAAATATTCATAAAATTGATTTTTCTACTAATTTTAACTTTGATAACTAAAAATGTGAGTGGCATATTTGAAATCGTTGAAAAGTTTCCTATAACATGGGTTTATTCAGAACTTCGTCGGCGCTCATGAAAATTTTGATTTTTGCAACCTCGTTTGCGTAGACGCCACTGTGCGCCTTCAACACACAACTAAGTTGTACTTGCAGACTGATTTTAGATCTTACAGACACGTATAAGAAGTATACTGCGATTCTCACACACTGTATTGTTTGCAACATTCATGGAAGTTTTAGGAAGAGATAATTATGCTATTTTTAAACCCAGAAATGTATGTGTGACATTTGTATATCATGATATCATGATGATATCCACAGAAATCAAAGCAACAATATAAGAAAAGAAAAAATAAATGATGTAGAAGCTGCTAAGGCAGGTTTATGTTTTCTATTGTATATGAACATGCAAGCTGTAAAACTTCCTGAAAACAGCATCCTGAAAGAATAAAAATGTCTAAAAAGAAATGTCAGCATTTACAGGACCTTAAATTATTACTTCCTTCCGACTGTCATTACTTTTATGATAATATTCCATTTGAACATTGAATTGCTCTGCTTTCTGTATATTAATTTTTTATGAACTTGAATTTCATACATGTTGTGTTTTGTATTATGAAAATTATAACATTATTACTCTTATTGCTAGTATTTATTTTAACGAAACTTCATTCCACTTATCAAACGAAAATATTTAAAAAAATAAATGAAATAAATGCATCTAATCTTTCGTTAAACCCAAAGCTCTAATTAAAGAACTGACCCAATTTAGGCAGTCCAGGTTGCTGGTCTAATACCACAACTTGTAAAATATCAAGAATGTTTAAGTCCTTTCCGGCAAAGAAAATAACTATATTGGCTATTTTTAGGAATTCGATAAGGCTTCTTACAGGTATAATTACTTAGCAGGACTCTAGGCCACTTTGTAACTTTAGTAAAAGTTTTTTAGATAAGGTAGAATATAAGTCGTTGCAGCACTTTCTGTCTGATTTAACTGCTGTACAAGATGGTACCAGAGGAGTCACAAACTCGTCGAAAACAAGCTCGAAACAGGCACTTACATTTAGATTTTGTGCCATTAATAAGAAGTTTAACACAAATTTGCCTTAATAACGTGTGCTTATAAATACGTAACAAGTTGTTTTGAATTAAAATGTTTTTGCTAAATATGTTAGATAAAGACTAATACAAAATTTAATTGTTTGCAGTTACAAAGTTCAATAAAGTTTTAACGATTGAAAGTTGACGTGGAACAGTTGAAACAAAATTATAATTCATAAAGTTCTAAAAGCCTTTCAGGACTCCCGGGGGCAATTGTATAAAATATTGCAGCAGTAACAAGTCATAATTTATTTTCACGTTTCTGTTCTGTAAATAATCCTAGCAGTAGTTTTTTGGGGCAGTCTAATATGTTGATATTGATATGTTTATTTATCACATTCCCTTATATGTACATAGTTGCATCACCATCACATAATTGTATACTGTTATAGGTGTAGCAACCTGTACAAATGGCAATAAAATGTTTATATCACTCATTTTCTTATTTGTATTTCGCAAATTAGTTGTATACAATGAACAAAAACCAACCAACAGACCAACCAATTTAAAATTTATAAATTTTGTTACGATGCCAAATGAAGTGTGGTTAAATTGTTTTTTTTATTCTTTCTGCCTCTTCTCTCTCTTTTATATACGAGTATTGTAAAAAATTAAACCTAAGTAAAATGATATAAAAAACACAGAACAAAATAAATACATAGTGCTGAAGAATTTACGCAAAACAATAAACCATGATTAAAACTATAAAAATGGTTAAAGCAAATCATAAAAGAACAAATTTAGAGTAGATTGAATAAACAAAATACAGTACAAGTAAACAAAGTCTTTATTTCTAGGACAATGTGGTGAATAAGGAATTTTCAAACACTTTTTACTAAATGAAATAAATAGTCGTAAAGATTAAAGTTCTTTTATTACACTTGTTAAAACGGGTTTTAAGTATGTTTTTTTGCTATTTTTTTTTTATAAAATGTGCAGTAGCAGTTAATTTATATTTTATTTTTAGAATTTTGTAAATCCACAAAGTATGAGTAAGATTTTCTTTGTAGCAAATCCTTTTAACAATGATTTTATAAGGCTCTTCTGTTTATGGATATAAAAGTACTTTCGTACAAATTCAATTCATTAAGGCAATCACAAACAAGTTGTTAGCATTTAATGATTGACGTAAGTATACTAAAGTTTATTTACATTGCTAGAACAATCAGAGCAATATAATGTTTTATAAAAATATAACTGCATAATTTCTATAATTGACCTGCTGTTACTGTTCTCATTGTAACGGATTACAAACTATGTAAATGCTGTTAAAAATATAAACTTTTAAAATATTGGCCCGAATGAATATTTGACGCATAAGCTCTCGTTTTAGAAAATTCGTTAACACAAGTATTTTTAGAAAATTGACTTCCTGTTTATAACGCATAATGCACAAGTTACCAATTGTATTCAGCTACACTTCAGGGACACTTTTAATAGGTAGCCCAGTACATTTGTTATTTAAATTTGAATTGTTACAAATTAGTGTTTGGTTATTCAACCTTTTTGTTTTTGATTTCTCAAATCACAAAATGATTTCTCGTTGTTAGACCAATAAACTATTTGATTTGTTTTCTTAATAATAATTGCATTTTTTATCATTTTTTGCTAAAGAGATGTCTTACTGCCATCTTGAGCTTGACAAAATAAATATATTTTTTTTTTCAAAACTAAATTATATGGCCCACACTCAATAGGCCTAAAAACCCACAATAGTTTTTTTCTGTTTGCTTATTCTTCTAGAATATGACCAACTGAGCGTATGATTGTTATTTAATTCAAACTCATTCTTAATACTCAACCACACACACTTTGATATTATCTAAATTATTTATTCAATCATGGTTTGTGGTATTTATATATATATATACTATATATTTTAAAAGTTTTGTGAGTAAAAGACATTAAATAATATGTATTAGGTTTTATAATTTGATTTTTTTTTTTTTTGCAAAATAAACTTTTTTAAATACTTTTTGCAATATTCAACATAAAATAATGGTTTAGTTTAGTTTATTTTAATTTAATTTTAATCGACTTAATTATTAGTAGTTTCGAATAAAAATAGTTTATAGAGATTGTCAGTTTTGTTTCTTAATGTGCTAAGAAAATGCAAAACAATAGAATAATTAATTAAAAAAACAGTCATTGTGTTCTCTTACTTATTTCTCAAAACACCACCAGCTAACTCCGATTATGTTAGTCAGTTCATTGGAATTGAGTAGAAGTTAATCTATAAAAACATATCACATTTTCATTAAATGATACATTATTCATTACGTTTAAACGAATATAAAAATATTAATTAAATAAAATATTGTGAAAAGAAACTTAACAAATTTTGATTCTAAGCCATTGTTTTTCTTCTTCTATTGTTACAATGTTATATTAAATAAAACTGATATCATGTTTGTTATTTCCCAAGCAAATACTATTAAATAAATTTCATAGCTTAATGCAATACACATTTTATTAACAATATATTTTACCTCTTTCTCTTTTTAGGTAAGTTGGGAGAAAAAGTTTATCAAGTTTGTATTGGGTAAGAATAATCAATAATTGGATGTTTATAAATAGAAATCACAGTATTTTTCTTTAGATTTTTATTTTTGTTATTTATTTGGTGATGAAAATTCACTCTTTTGTCGAAATCATTTGCATTAATGTGACTGAATTTTGTGATTTTGTCATAATTGTCGTGCAATAATTGAGTTATTTCACATCATTTTCACTCAATTTAGGCACTTAATTTAAGCTTTGTTCACAGTAGTTTCGGCCATACTATAGAAGCTTTTTTAAAAAATCTGGTGATCTTTAAATTATTTTAATTTATTTACTTTTATTTTGAACACCTCTTGATACCAAGAACAAATCATGACAATTTCGAATACTATGTTATGTAGTGAATCGTATACCAGAGAGTAGTCTGCATTGATCGAAACAAACAGTTGGACGGGGCAATACTACAATGCGGTTGAGGAAACCCACTTATTTCTAAATAGTTTTAAAGAGATGGAATATTACAATTTCATGTCTGGGCGTTTTTCGGTCAATACTTGCTTTAAACGAAGCAGTTGCTATCGGTACATGTTCCCTGTGATGCTCTGGGCATATTTCAGTAGTTCATAATACACAGAATCGTTTTGGTCACACTAAATGCAGAGCATTACCTTAGCGCCATTTGTAGTTCGCTTTTTTCAATTCGGTTGGTCGTCCGGGCTTCACATAGAATCTCGTATGTTTCGGTTTATTTAGTGGATAATGATTCCATGCAAAAACAAATTTCCTTTTATAGCGTTTAAGCAGCATTTTGGAAATTCAAAAGCTCTTTTAAGATCTGTCGGCTTCAATTCATATGGTAGACAATTTCACTTCTTTTGGATGACTCGGCACACGTTTTGAAATTGCTGCTTGAATAGCTCTTAATGATTTTGCCAGCTCTTGTTTAATTTGACAACAATCTTTCTGAAGTAATGCCTCCAATTCTTACTTTTTAAATTTTTATTAGCTTGCCTGGGCAATCTTTGTCAAAATTATTACTGAACCACACAAACGATCTCTAGCACGTAAAAACCGATACATAACATTCACCATATGCTTCGGTGAACAATCGCAGTTCTTCAGCGGTACTTTTTATCAAATTAAAGACCTTAAGCATTAAAGCTTTGTTAGCATAAAGTTCAATATTTTCAAAGTAACAAAAATATTTAATATTTCCTTAATTAGTTTCATAACTTAATATAAATTCACCAAAATCGTGCAGAGTACACAAATTATATATAATTAAATTGTTTCTTTATTTAGTGCTTGTGTTTGCACAATTTGTTTAATTTTTCCATAAGAAATTTAAACACTCATATATGCACATACATATGTACTCGTATAGGTATATATATAGAGAGAACAAACAATTAAATATAAAATTTCAAGAAAATTTTAATCACGTTAGACTTAGTCATGTACAAATTAACATTTAATATAATATTAATTAAAAATTACTGATATTCTTCGTGTGCACAAACAAATGCACATGTAGAATTTAAATGTAAACACTAAGCCCGCCTCATTGCCACACGTTCGCATACACACATTGACCAACTTAAGGCAGTTGCTTGCAACACAACACGCAATTTCCTAAATTTAGTAAAATGCAAAAGACCAGCAGCACTAATGAATAAATTTGTATACAATTTACATGCCACAACTACAACTATAGTACACCAATCATTTCCTCTTCTATTGTAACAATTATTAACACATGTTGTATAGTTGTACAAATAGCAGGGCTAAACGCATCACTACTGTGGTTAATCTAGATGTAGATAGAGAAAAAATTATTACTAATTTTAAAGTAAAAACTATATCTTTCATTTTTAAGCGTAGAGTAGTAAGACAAAGTTCGGGGTGCCCCGATAGACTAGGCGATAGTGTGCCGGACTATCAGTCAGAGGTTTACGGGTTCGATTCCCGCCAAAGACTCCGGGTATTTTCTACAGACAAGCCAAAAGCTTCGCAGTGTGTGTTTGTTAAAAAAAAAAACATGAAAACATGAAAACGATATTTGTCATGTCCAAACTTTTAAACCAAAATTGTACCTTAACATATTTGCCTTAAATTTTTTTAAACTTGTGATGCAGTTTCTTTTCCCAGCCGGATATGCCTAGTCTGTCCCAGTTCTTCAGAGGTCTGTATCCTCTGAAATATTTCCACTGCGCTGTCTTTTACCTTAAATATATGATCGGATCGTAACCGGGATCAATCTTATTAATTGCTATGGAATGTTTACAGCAACTCTGATGTGGTTACACTAATTCAGGACTACAATCCGACGAGATAAATGCTTCAGATCACGGACGGCTAATGACTTACAATATTAAGAAGTAAAAAACCAAGAGGAGGCGTCTGGTTATGCTTTGCTCTTTAGGATCAGAGTAAGAGTATAACTAGATCGGTACTTCTATTCTTTCTTCCATTAATGTTATTATCTTCTATTTCATATATTTAAAATCACATAAACTGAGAAAAATCACATAAACTGTTAAGAAAAGGTGTATAGTGTTGATAAATTACATTTTATACTGTAATTAACCTACATTATATTTTGTTTTTGTAACTACACGTAACTCGTCGACTAATTGATATTTGTACATCTGTAAAAGCCAAATTATTGCCAAATTACAGATCCTTAGCAATAATTTACAGATTTAAAAAATATCAATTAGCCAACAAAAAAAAATAAACAATATGCTGAAAATCAACCTTTGACTGCAAAGTTCAAAGATCGATTAAAAAAAATCGAACTAACATAAACAAACGCCGCGATACGGGTCTTCTAATTTAGCCGCTATTTTCACCCCCCCCCCCCCCCCACTCTCAGAATCGACCTAACTTTTGCTGACTTGAATTTGTTCCACAGTGTTTCCAGTATTATTTTTTTATGAAACTTAAATCCCAAAATAATTTCTAGTTGTAAAAACAATGAACTATTTAATTAATCTGTATTTTTCATAAAAAATATATTTTTTGTATTATTTTTTTTTTCTTAAAATAATATGCTATTTTAAGATGACTTTTTTAATTATTTAAGCTTGAGGTCTTTATATTAATAAAATATTATATTTATTATTTTCAATAATAATAATTATAATTTCCTGACGATGCTAACCAAAGGTTAGCGAAATATTGAAAATAATAAATATAATATTTTATTAATATAAAGACCTCAAGCTTAAATAATTAAAAAAGTCATTATAAAAATAAAGGTCAAATAAGAATAAAATAACATATGCTATTTTAAGCTTGAGAAAATAATCTTTTTCAACACAAAATTATATGGCACACACTGAATACGCCTAAAACCCCACAATAGTTTTTCTCTATTTGTTTATTCTTCTAGAATATGACCAACTGGCCGTATGATTGATATTTATCTCAAATGAATTCTTAATACGTAACCACACACACCTTTGTACTTATTATCTAAGCTTTTTATTCAATCATGGTTTGTGGTAGTTTTTTTTATTTAAAAAACTATTTTAAGAGTTTTGTGAGTAAAATACTAAAATATGCATTAATGGGTCGATTACGGATGAAACGAAACCTCAGTGGTGTTGACAGTTGCTAAAAATAGATTACAGATGGCAACTGACAAGTGTAAGCTGTTAGTTGCCGACTGGCAACCGAGAATTTGTGGTTGCTTTGATTTTTACTTTAAGTGGTAAATTTTAAATATTAGTTATTTTGTTGTTAAACTATTTATATTTTTAACATATAAATGTTTGTTTTCTACTCGAAAATTCGAAAAACATAACTTCAGTTGGTTGCTATACATAATCGACCCATAAGTTCAATAATTTAAATTTCTTAGCAAAATAATGTTTTTTTCGTTTGTTATACCTGCAATATTCAATATAAAATAAAATAAAGTTGCACATTAACGTATTTGCCACAAATTTTAAACTTTGCAGTTTCATACCAAGTGTTACACCAATTCGATACGCCCTCTTTAAGTATTACAGAACAATAGTGAACACTTCATTAACAATTTTAAAAATAAAAAGATATATGTGGTAAATTTCACGTCAAGTGACCCAATGTTAAAAATAGCTTTGGATGAAATTCGCACCAAGGTTAGTACTATTGGATAGAAGGCCAGACACAAAATTTTCAGCTCTATCAGTCCAGAAGTGCCGAGTTAGAAGGGGTCAAAGTTGGAAATTTTGGTAAATTTTGGTCATACAGGGTTTTTTTTAAAATGAGTGTAACTTTTCACCTATTGGTCCTAGCAGAAATTGTCCAAAGGACTTTAGATAGCTATTTCTTCAATCATTTTAAAAATTATTTTTTTTTTTATTTTTAAAAAATATTTTTTTAATTTTTTTTTTTAAATTATTTTTTTTTAATTTTTTTTAAATTTGGGTCCTTTTTTCTCAAAAGAAAGCTTATACAATTTACTTTAAGGCCTTTATAATCGCTTAATGGTCAAAAAAATATTGACCAAAATTGACCAAAATTTCCAACTTTGACCCCTTCTAACTCGGCACTTCTGGACTGATAGAGCTGAAAATTTGTGTCTGGCCTACTATCCAATAGTACTAACCTTGGTGCAAATTTTATCCAAATCTGAAGACGTCGATTTTGAAAATTGGGTCACTTGACGTGAAATTCACCATATGTATAAATAACTATGCAATATAAATAAAAATTCTTTAAAAATGATATTGATATTGATATTCAGCATACATATTTCTTATCTTAGCTAAAAACAAAAATATACGACTTTAAAACTTTAAAACTAAAAGTAAGCTTTTGTTAAGGCCGAATTTCGAAAATTCCAAACAAGCCTACGGTGCAAATGTTTACTTTGAAATTTTTCACAATATTAACTTTTCATATTCAGTCTAGTTTTCAAACAGATTTCACAATCCTCTAATATGTTTCTTTAAATGGGCTCTTTAAAAGCTTTAAACATAAATTGAAATTTCTCTTTTTTAGTATCTGAAAAATGCAAGAAAAATTGCAATAATAAAATCTGGGCTATGTTTATAAAACCTCAATTTTAGTTGTAAACTTAGTTGGAATAGTTTAACAGTAGTAGTGTGTGCATGAGTGTGTTTAAGTGGTAGTATTGGTCATTAGTTGGAAAACTTTGCAAGCATATAAAAGAAACCAATGGCAACTGTTAAGCACAATGGGAGGTTATAGTTAGTTTACACAACTTGCAGTCTATTTTTAGCAAATCAATAATTTAAATTCTAAAGAATATTTTATTAATTTATATACAATAGAGTATTTCGTTAGCTTAGTAAGCAAATGCGTTAAATCCATTTTTAATGTAAATTTAGATTTTAATACAAAACATTATATTTGTTACTTTACATTTTTTACAATTATTTCATTTTTATACTGTTGTATGTGAAAATTTAAATGACTATTTATGTATGTAATAGTAATAAGTTCGTTTTGTGATATGTTTTCTAAGTCAATTTGTGTTTTCTCAATTTTTTTTTATCCAGAACCACAATACCGCTCTGTTTTAACCTTTCTTTGGTAACATATTAATATTGTTTAATTGGCAGATTAGAATTGTTCAAATATCATTTTATAGACATTTTAGTTGTTAAGAAAATAACATTTTGGCTAAATGGTGGCTATAGTCGTTTATTCCGTCCCGATTTTGAGTTTTGAGCCTGTAATCGATTCAATTGGCTGTATATTGAATTTACATTTAACATCCAAATAGACAATTAGCTGCTAAATTTCGTTAAATTATCGGATCGGGAAATTTGTTTTTGTGTGACCACATTTCAGTGATATTCATGTGATCAATATTAGACCAATATTTACAGTGACACGTTTCGCATGCAAAGGCTTCTCTCCGCTCAAATGCGAAAATTTAAAGCTAAAAAGTGACTTTAAAAGATCGATTGGAACTGATTGTTACAATTGTTAAATATTCACTATTGCTATGTCAATAACAACAAAAATGTGTTTAGTGTCCACAACTAATATTTATGTGATACCCAACATATTGGGTGTAGAACTTGAAAATGCGGTATTTTTGCAAACTCTTCGCTTTTATTGTGAAAATGTGTACTCGTACAATATAAATTTACTCAAAGTATTGGCACTGTTAGCTATGATCTTTTCTCATCTTTATGATAACATATAGATTCCACGCCAAATGTAACTACTCGTCTTTTGAGGCCAAGAACGAATCATGGGCCAAAGAGGGTAAGGTAAAACTTGCTTCTAAATAATAACAGGTGTTGCCAAGCGTTGTAATGATGGAATATTACGTTTTCATGTCATCATTGGCACAGATTTTACCAGCTCATAATAGATAAGACCCTTTTGGTCCCACCAAATATAGAGCATTATCTAAACTCCAATAATATTTTTCTTTGGTGTCGATTCGGATGGCTGGCCGGCTTATCTTACGCTGCAGGTTATCGCTATGGATCGATTTTCTTCAAGGTATCTAGGCGTCAATGTATATGATAGCCAATTTTCTTACTGTTGGATGCTATTGCTTGCAAATGTTTTGAAATTACTGCTTAAGTGGCTTCCAATGATTTTATAAGCTCTTATTGATCTTGACAACAATCTTCATGAAGTAATGCCTACAATTCTTTTTCTTCAAAGTTTTTATGCTGGCCTGGGCGATATTTGTATTCCGTTTCAAAGTCACCATTTCTTAACTGCACAAGCCATCTCTCGTGTGTTGAAACTGACCGTAAGTTTCAGTAAGCAATCGATATGATCAGCATATGACGCTTTGTTTGCACAAACTTTGACATTTTCGAAGCAAAAAAAAAACTTTGTTGTTTACACTATAATATTTAGTAACTAAGAGAGAATATACGGCAGATAGGTACAGTTTAAAATATAAGTTACTAAAGACAAAAATCGCGTTCAAAAGGTATGCTCTTCTTTACACTAATATAGTTTCTGTAATTCTCACTGTATATAGGTGGATGTTATGTAAGATACGGCACTGTTGAATAAATCACTCTAAATTGTTTAATTAAGTTTAGGAAAAATAAATAAATATATGTGTATTTTTATGTTAAAATTTTATTTCACTAAATTTGTTTTTCACAAAATGTTTTACTTTAAATTGTTTCTTTCAAAAAAATTCCCATTGTGCACCTGTAAAACACACACATCACATAACCTACTGTCCATACATATGCTTATTATCGTCCACATTCATAGAAACGCCATAAAAAAGGGTTCTTTCTTAATGTTGCCTTAACCTTATTTTGACTGGATTTGTAAAGAAAGTGAAATGAATTGAAGTACTAAACACAAAGTTTGCGTGCAGCATTTTTTTGTTTCTAGTTTTAGAAAAATTAAATGGAATAAATGCAAATTTCTTAAGAAAAAAAAACACACACACGCTTAAAACCATCTAGAAGTGTTGGCAGGAAAGTGGAACAAAAAACATTACCAAAGAAATAAACGAAAAATAATCGTGGCCAAAAGAGGCAAGAGATAATCTATGGCAAATCACCCGTCCATTAAGTTGATGAATTTTAAATTAGGCGCCTTAAGTTTTCAATTTTTTTTTTATTTAACGTGGGCTGTCCTACACCTTCGTTTTAGTTTATTTTTTATTTGTCATGTAAAAATGTTCTACTTTTAATTTTAGTAGTAAAGGCAAATCTTTTTTTATTACGTTATATAAAAAACAAACTTTAATTTTAGGAAAAAGTTAAATAAATTTGTATTAACTAGAATTTGTTTATCAATCTTAAAGCCAAGAGGTTTTAAATTTATATATTTTCTATAGCTATCATAACTTAATTAACTATAATTACAATCGTATGAAGTGAGAATTTGTAAGAGTATGTTGCCTTGTATTCTTGTATTCTTTAATTTGCAATTAGAACTTTGTATGTTTTATTCCATTTTTCTTTTATTACTTACTTTTAGCTATTGTTCATTTCAATTAATGCGGTTGACGGTTTTGTTTTGGTAATGAAGAAATTTTATTTGTTTTGTTATTTGAATTCTTAGAAGTTTTGTAAAAATAATGAAAGTTAAATTCTTCTTTGTATGTGTTTGCTTTACTTACTATACTTAATTATATGATTATACCACAGCAAAGGTTTGTTAAGCTTTTTTAATAAAGATTTATTTAAATTATATTTCAAAGCTTTTTATTTGTTATTAAAAACCAAAGAATCTATTGTCAGCTGAAATCTGAAAAAACTTTGAAAAAAACAAAACAAATACTAAAATTTAGAAATATTCTATAAAGTTTATAGATTTTTAACAGATTTTAAACTGATTTAGCTATGTACGTCTGTTTATATAAAACAAGAGTAAACTAAAGAGTTTATCATGGTTAGACAGACTACATAAATCAAGCTTAAATGCAATATTCTGATAACCAGAATATTATATTCGGTAATGCCTAAAAGTATGCCACGTTGTTCACAAAAATAGAAATAATTCTTGAGATAAAATAAATTAAAATAAATTGATTGATTTTTATTTTATTTTTACAAATAAATGATATCAGTCATAACTCGCGCGTCATTCTCTTTATCGCTTAAGGGCAATCCGACCGTCCTTCTTTCGCTGCATTAGCAAGATTTGCGTCTCACTCTTGCAGTGGTTAATGCTTGGCGTCGTCTAACTGTAACGCGTTACGGGGTTTCAAAGTTGTGCATTAGTTACATGCTACAAATTTTTATAGCCACCACCAAAAATATGGGGATATATTACGTTTGTCATTCCGTTTGTAACACATCGAAATAATGATCCTAGAGCCAAAAAGTCTATATATTCTGGGTTCTTATAAGATTCTAAGAAAATCTAGCCATGTCCGTCTGTCTGCCCGTCTGTTGAAATCACGATAGAGCTTTGAAAAAAAGACATAGAACAATGAAATTTGTACCAAACATTCTCTGGTCCAGCAAAATATTTGGTATGGCAAATGGGCAAAATCGGTCCAGTAGGATCCGAGTTAAAGATCAAAGTTTCAAACAACCTCGATATTTTTCAAATATTTTTTGCTGTTTTCTTCAAATATAATGCAGATAATATCATGAAATTTTGCGCACTTTTATTTTGTTACAGAAGGACAAGTCCTGTTGAAAATGGTAGGAATTGATCCACGATTTCTTATAGCCCCCATACAAATGTCTTTCCAAAATATGGCTTTATGGTACATAAATGTTTATAGAAAAGCCGTATGTAAACTAAATTCTGCAATAATAAGTTTCATGCAAAGTGAAATCTCAAAACAATATTTTGTTTGCATCGGTCCATAATTTTGATTATAGTCCCATACAAGGACCACTTCCAAAAATCACTTAAATGAACATAAATCTTTTGTAAAAATTACTATCCATTTGAAATTCGACAACCATAATAAAAATTTAAATCGTGGTACCAAATTTCATGATGATCGGTCCATATTTGACCGTAGCCCCCATATAAAGTCCACTTCCGAAAATCTCTTAAATGCGCATAAATCTCTTATAAAAAACAACAATCACGTTGGAATTCAACACAAATAGTCCATAAATATATAAAAATCGTCGATCTCAGATTTATGATAATTGGTCCATATTTGGCCATAGGTGATAGGTGGTTTGGTGGTGGGTATCTAAGATTCGGCACAGCCGAATATAAACTCTTACTTGTTTTAATACAAGATTTAAGCGTTCCAACTTCCTATATGACTTGGAACTTACTTAAATCGATCGTGGGCAATTTGCGGGAATAATTCTCCGCCAACCAAGTTTATATTAAAAAAAATAAATGATATTTATTAATGTGTAGGCCGATTTTCTCAAAAGCTATTTTTTCAATATTTTTGTTAAACCTTAAAAATTTAATCTAAAAGTTCTTATAAGTATTATCAAGACTCTACAGTTTTTCAATAACTATGTTGTCATCGGACCATTTAATACAAAAAATATTACATTAGCTATCGTTGCTGATGAACTTCTAACTAATCTATTACTTATATTTATTTTTATTGATAACGGAACGAATAAATATTATATAAACAATTTACAATCTACAAACGACTGCACATTTTTAAACCATCACCCAAGCAAGAAGCATAAGCCATTATATGCGGGATAGTATTCTGTTCATAGACACCAGTAAACAAATGAGACCAGGGGCCGTTGGCATAAACAGCAACATCTTCACCACCATGAGTTTCATCCTCCAAAGGTAGGGCCGAAGGATATTGATCGTATTTATCGCCAGTTATCACAGTAGTGGGATCAATGCGTTGACCATTTTTCGAATCAAATGATTTTTCAAAACTGGGACCATTGGCATAACTCAGAGTCATGGCTGGTATATTGTCCATCGGATTGGCAGGTGTGCGATCAAACACATCTTTGCCGCGATACTAAAGTATAATAAAAGAAATATTTATGTTAGTATTGTTTAAAGAAAATAAAGCTCCTTTAACAACCTACCGGATAACCATTGTAAGAGAAGGCATGCGAGTGATCGGCTGTCACCACAATGAGTGTATCCTGCTCATTTGTCAATTCTTTAGCAGCTGCCACCGCCTTGCTTAATTCCACCGTCTCATCTAAAGCTAGTCTAGCCATATTCTCATGATGAGCCAAATCGATGCGACCACCCTCAATGAAAATGAAATAACCATTGTTATTTTGTGACAAAAATTCTATAGCTTTGCGTGTCATCTCTTCCAAGGTGGGTTGGTTGGTGGTTTCATTCGTCTCCAAATGATACAACATATGATCATCTTGATATAAACCAAATACACGTTCATATTCGAATAAGTTGCTGGTCAAAAGTTCATCTCTGGTTTCAATATATAAATTCTTGGCACTTTGTTTTTTGTATTCGTCCACCAAATTCAAACCGTCCTTACGTCTGCCATTCTCATATAGCGAAGAATCTATGAAATGTTTTTTACCACCACCCATAACAAAATCCAATTTGCTGCCAACCTCACCCTTGATCAATTGATAGGCAATATCATCTACACCCGAATCGGTGCCACAATTTTGATTAACTTCTTGATCGTTTTCCCAATCACGATGGGCAATATGGGCATATACGCCGCCGGGCGAGGCATGGGTAATGCGTGTGGTGGTAACTACGCCAGTACTCTTACCGGCATCTTGGGCCCATTTTGCAATGGAATAAACCCAGTTACTACGATCAGCTCCAGCTTGACAATCACGCATATCCACATTGCCATTAACACCGAGAGTGCCCTCTTGGGCCTTAACACCACTCAAGTAGGCCGTGGAAGTACAGGCTGAATCGGGCACAATTTTATCCACAGCATAAGTTTTGGCCAAACCGGTGTATGGAAATTCATTAAAAGATAAATTTTGTTCTTCACCACCCAAAAGATTTCTGGCCGCTGCTATGGTAGCCAAACCCATGCCATCTCCCAAAAACATTATGACATTTTTGGCTTGATTCTTATTGGGAGCTGTATTCAACTGTTTATTAATAAATTCGTGTCCTATATTCCTCCAATAATCATTTGTATTTTCTCCATCCAATGCAAGTTGGAATTTTTGGGGGATTGCGGGTAAATCCGGATGCATATTACGGTCACGACACTCCTCATCATCACGATCACATGTTGGTAAAGATATTACACAGCCTACAGCCAAAAGAGCTGTGACAGCGAAAACTGCGTTAGTTTTCGAAAACATGTTTTCACGAACTGACAACAAGATCAACTGAAATTTTCATTTTCGAAATACATAAAAAAAATGTGTTGATAATAAAGAAGAAATCCTTCAGTGATTAGATTAAATCGATTGCTTGTTCAAGATATTAAAACAAAAGTGTTTTTTTTTTTTTTTTGATAACAGGGGTTTAATCAAAGTGTGTTTGTGAAGGTTTGTTTCTATAGATTAAATAGCCGTACTATATTTATAGTAACTGCAATGAGACCATTATCAAAATTCACGCATGACTTAAATTTGGCGCAATTTCTGTTGTCAACTAAATAAAATATAATATCTAACATTTTAGAGTTAATTAAAATGAGACATTACATGAAAGAACAAAACTATTTCATTGCACAATATTTGAAGGATAATAAAAGATTTTAAACCAAAACAAACCTGTACCGAAATGACCGCATTGAGTTATTGCTGAAAGACATATATCGATGGTCTCATGTAGAAAGACCCTAACTCGCATATTTGAAACTTTACAGGAGAAGGTAAAAACATAATAGAAACTGTAATATTCAACATGTAACTTTTTTTGTACAACTGCTTATAAAAGCGTTATTTTTTACACTATTGCAATAAATTTTTGTGAGGAGGTGTATTTGCGTTAAATGCATTGGAATCGCAAAAAAAACAAATTTCGAAAAAATAGCGAGTTAGGGCCTTTCTACATGAGACCAACGATATGTATATCCAGAACTATGTACAGTTTTGCTCTAAAGGCAAATTAAGAATGGCCTAGCAGTGACTGTTACTGGTGATAACAGAGTTCATTTTAGCACAATTGTATGATCTTGTTGATACAAGGACCATGAAACAATTCAATCGGTGATCAATCACCATATCGGTGATCAATCAAGATCAAGTTTTTTTTCTTTGACGATGTTTAACCATACAAATTTTTTTTAAGAGCAAACAGCATAAAATAAAACTAAACTTCTATCGTGATTTGTCTTTAGGAAATAAAGTTTTCCAAATAAACACAGGAATTATAACAAATTTTTATAATTATTAAGGAGTTTCCTTCAGGCTAATTTGGTCAAATGTTTGTTTCCAAACGTAAATAACAAATTTTATTTAGTGGTTACATCTTTTTCGTCAAATATTTGCCACGTGTGACCATACCTTTAGCTTGTTTGTCTGTCTGGGATGTATAAAGTAAACAATTAACCTGTGTTTGAATTTTAAATTATTAAAAAGTGTCATTTCAACCAAATATTTATAATTTTGGGTCATCAAAGAAAACATGGGTTATAGCGTAGACAGACGACATAGTTAATTTGCATTAGCAGTCTTAATACAAATTAACTCGTGAACTATCCCCATCCTAATGCGCATTAGGTTAGACGTAATTGCACAAAATCAGAGTGAATTTATACTGAATTTTGCTATGTATTTTAATATGGCAACATCGTCGGCAATCAATCATATGTTATCAATACTGCGGTCTCCACTTGTAGCAACACGTTCAGGTTGATGGTTGCTAGTGCATGAACAATTTTTACATTATGGAGCAGTTTCAGTAAAAGTAATTTCAGCTTTTTTTCAAATAAATACTAATTTTTCACCAAATGCCAAACAATTTTTTCACAATTAAACAGTTGTTTACTAACAAACAGCTGTTTACTAAATGCAAAAACTGTCGTCTGTCAGGGTAAAATCTGAATTCACATTAGTGAGATTTTAATCCAAATTAACGCTGTCGTCTGTCGACGCTATTATATTAATATGTTAGGCTTTTTATTTGTCTGCTTCTACTGACCAGCTTTTTATTGTAAATTTTCTTTCTTATGTAAAATATGTCTATTTACAGGAAGACCTGTACTACGCATGTTACTTGCTTCCACTTGAGAGGTGGCTTCTTAAGTAGTCATTAATTGAAATAGCAGCGCCATTCACAATCTTGTGCAAATGTTATTGTATCATTGCATTTGCAAAAAAAGTTTATCATATTTTTGCTCTACACTAACGAAATAGACAGCAATAGCAAAAATATGCTAAACCTTTTTGCAAATGTAATGATACAATACCATTTGCACAAGATTGTGAATTGCGCTACTGTGTAATAGTACCAAAAGTAAAAGTTTATGTTAAGGTGTTATGACACTTGCTATTTTTTGTATTTTTGCAATATTGGAGAAGAGTACAAATATATTTGCATAGGAAAACTGACTAAGTGTAAAGAGTATGTGTGTATCATAAAAAATCTTGAAATGTTAAACAAATATACGTGTGTTATCGATAAATAATCCAAGACTGTCAAAAAAAAATACAAAAATGTTTAACTTAATACTATGTTTCCACGACGACTTGAATCACCTGCTTCGCCTTCTGAATCATGTTTATGAATCATGCTGTTTACATGACTAATAAACTTGATTCGATCTGACAGTTGTTTTTAATAAACAAACAGAATAAATAAAAACAGAATTTACAATTTGTGGAAAATAATTTTTTTTAATGGACAAAAAAAGTGAGTGGAAATTAGTTAGCTTATTTGAAAAAAACATACATTCGCACGTATTTATAAGAAAATAATTTGCTTTGTTTACAATAATATTAAATTTTTACAGCTAGTGCAGATAAACTTGTGATAAAAATTAGAGCAGAGTGCAATTTTTCGTGCTTCGCAAGTAGATTCAATTTGAATCTACTAGATTCTCTCTTAAAATGTTGTATGATGTAGCAAGTTGTTGCGCACATGATTGAGGTGTGAAGCATGAATAGAGAGCGAAGCATGTACCGTGGAAACATAGTATAAAATTGACATTTCGAGATTAAATGTTAACACTGTTGCCTATTTTTTAGTTTTTGATCGAAAGTAGCGGTTTTAAATTATTTTTTTGCGATTTTTAGCTTTTTTTGACGGGTTTTTGTCGGCACAAAACCTGGGCAATATTGTTTGTTTTGTTTACATTTTATTTTATTGTATTTCTTGTTGTTTCTCGCATTTGTTGTTTCATTCAATTAATCCTAAAAAAAAATCCAATACAAAAAATAGCAAGTGTCGTAACACCTTTAAGCAGCAAAAAATATTTTGAAATTTTAAAAATACGTTTATTAACTTAAGTTGACTTAAAATGTTTTATATTACAGTATAAATGAGGCAAAATTTCGTTTTAATATTTAATCGTATATTTTCAAGTTGATATCAAAAAATCTTTTTTATTTTATTATCAATATTATTTATTATTTTAGCTGCATTATAAAATTTCGCTACTACAATAGCCACAAACATATTGACTTTAAAATTTGTTTTCTTATCGATTAGATTTGTTGAATTAAAACGTAGAACATACATAATAATTTACGGACATAACTAAAGTATATACACAAGTATACAACACGTGAACATTTATTATTCATTGATATCACATTTTCTTATACATGCATATAAATACATATGTACATTTCAATTAATAGAACAATTATGAATTTAATTGTTGCTAAAATGAAATTAAATTGTTTTTCAAAAATGAATTATAAGCCGATATTGTTATAAACTTGAACAAGTACAGTCAGTAGCAAAAGTTGTTGAATATATGTGACACAGTACTAGTCTTATGACTGGTTACTAATGAGTAGTGTCATGGTATACCACTTCTATAGCTCGATATATAAGGGTCCTGTTACTTTCACTGTATTCTTCAACATTTATAATATTTTATTTGGACTTAATTCAGTTGCCATAAAAACAGAAGTTGAACGAACGCCTGTTAGACCAATCGTAATGAGATCTCTGAAGTATTCTGATCAAACTTGTTCCGTTTCAGAAATATGATTGAAATTGTTTAATACTCAAATTAAGGAAATGTTGTAATATACTATTTTTAAAACATTATTATATCTACACTTTTGTACCTGAGTGCATTACTTTCTACAATATTATGTTTCCATGAACAACATATTTAAGCATATAAATATGTGTATTTTGCACCTTTATTGCCATAAATTATCTCACTTTTTTTGTAGAAAACCTGAAACGTTTCTTTTTATAATTAATGATAATATTACGGTAATAATCGCAAAGATAAATCACAATTTTCTTTCAACTCACTTGCGCCGTTTGCCTTATTTTTGTGTCGGAATTTAAGAAATATTTTCAAACAAACATTATTTAAAGGAATTTATATTGTTCTATACATTCATTTGAGACAATAGCTTTAAAATAATTTTGTTTTTTAACGAACAAAAATTTTAAATGTTTTTCTCTCCCCATCAAAGAAACATTTTTAATTTGTCGTGTTTAGCTTTTTATTATTTTATGAATTTGGGAAAACAGATTAAAATAATTTTTTCTTATTCCTAAAGAAAAATTTTAACTGTCAACCCTTATCACTGACATAAAAAGTATCAGACAAGCGATAGACCTTTAGCAGCAAAAATCAACTATTTTAAACATATTATAAACATTCCGGTTGTCTTCAACAATATAATGAAAGATGTCAACATCGAAAACATCCATTAACAACTAATTGAATGAGAGTATTCTATTTTTAAATATCTATTTGATTCTTAACCAATCACAGCCAGTGTTTTAAAGGGATTTAAACATAAACGAAAAATAATCAGAACGAATTCATGAATTGTTTTTAATTTTTGTTAATATTTTAATAATAAAAAATGTATATACAGTGGGGAACACTAATGAGTACATGTTTGTGTCTTGTACACTTTTTATTGCATAAAACTGTCAACCAAAAACACATAAGAATCAAACTTTCTCGAGCTTCTTTGGATCGTTTTAAGAAAAATAAAATGGATTTTAAGCGTCGTTTCATAACAGTGGATAAGACATGGATCCACCACTATACTCCAGAGACAAAAGAACAATTCAAGCAATGGACTGAAGCTGGAAATGCCCCAAAGAAGGCAAAAACTTTCAAAATGCTGGTAAGGAAATGGCAACAGTTTTTTGGGATTTCAGAGCTATTTTATTGATTGACTATCTGCAAAATTCAATAAATTCAGAACACTATTGCAACATGTTGGATCAATTAAATGTAAAAATTCGAGAAAAACGTCGTGGCTAACAACACAAAAAAATAATTTTTCATCAAGACAACGCACCAGCACACAAGAGTGTTTTAAGAATGGCTTAAATCAACGAATTAAAGTACGAGTTGCTTTACCACCCACCTTATTCTTCTGATTTAGCTCCCAGTGACTGTTACCTGTTCCTAAATCTAAAAAAAGTTCCTAGCTGGCAATCGTTTTCTCTTAAATGAAGATGCAATTATAGTTGTAAACCACTATTTTGAAGGCCTTGAGGAAAGATATTTTAATCAAGGGATAGAATTGCTAAATAAACGTTGGATTAAGTGTATTGAAGTTTAAGGAGATTATATTGAATGTTTTTGAAAAGCTAACTATTTTCTTTCTGTGCTAGGCTAAGAAGTTTCCGGACCACCCTCGTACATATCAAAAAAAACTTCCATGTACTCAATTTTGCACAAGTGTGACTTTTACTTAGATTTGTATGTTTGCTTTGTTTATGACTTGAAAATAAAAACTTTAGTTTGTTATTAATTTAATTGCATTTGGTAAACAATTTTTGTAAATTATCCAACACAAACCAAATTATAAGAATTAAATTATAACAACTAATGAAGTATCTGTCAATAGCAATTGTAGACAATATTATAGCAAGGCAAAAAGTGGCTACTCTAAGCGAGTTTTTATTAAATATTAAATCTAAGGTCGCAAAAAGCTATTAATGTATGCGGACGCACGTCTCATGACAACACAAATGAAAAGAGACAAATGTTTACTAGCCCTTCGCGACGTTGGAAAACCTGCATTGTCGATTAAAAAAAATGTTAAAGCACGTTCAAAGTTTGCTAGAGCGCACAGAAATTAAACAGTAGATGACTGGAAACGTGTAATGTGGTCAGACGAATTGAAATTTAAACGTTTTCAATCCGAAGGTAAACAAACAATCAACCAGAAATGAGCTGAACACAACTTTGCCAGCGCCCATTAACGAAAAATTAGGCGCTGTGGCAGGGGTTCAATTCTTGCGTTTTGCATCCAAATTCTTCCGCAAAATGTTCCTCGTAGTGGAGTAAAAGAGGCTCAATTGCTGTGAACGGCGCCGAATCGATAATTCAGGGTCATCAACAATACTGCCAGATTCAGCTGCCATATTTTCCTTTGTCCTCCTCTACGTATGCGTGTTGGTAATGTAAATTTGGTGCGAAGTTTAGTTACAAAATTTTGAATTGCCTTAAATGGTCACCCAAACTGAACATACAATGGAAGAGGAAGTGTACGATGCACTTTCTCAACCGAGCATGGATTTAATAATAATTAAAATTCGAAAAAAAATTCGTTTGTAAGTCAATTCATGGTTAAATTATTAACCAAACTGAACATGTTTAACAGTAACATGTTACACGAAAACAGCTGAGCTGCCAAATACAGTCTTGCCGAAAGGAAAGTTGCTAAAAAAAAAAATCACCCTTTACTATATTTCTCTAGAGTTTTTGTATGGTGCAAAATTGAGTAAATGCGGGTTGTTTACGTTTCGTTTGTAATATTTCTTAGAACTCTTGATGCTTTCAGTTTTAATTAATAAATTATTTTGTTGAATATAAGACAGAAAATAAATGACAAAAAACATTTTGTTAATTAGTTTTATTTTTGTGTAAAACCAACTATAAATTGGATCGTATCCAGATGAAGAAAAACAACCCCATGTGATTAGCGAACCTCCTCTGTCTTTCACAGTGTTTTGGGTATACCTGAGTTAAAAATTTTTAATTTGGAGGCCATGTTCGTTTCGTCAGACCAAAAAACATTGCCCCAAGTACTGTGTATCAAGTGGGAGAAAAAACATATTAATTTATAAATACGATATGTTATCTTTACCGACGACTGGCGTAGACCACCTTGCATCTCTGTTGTAAACTATTCATCAGTTTTTTGTTTAATCAGTTTAATAACTGAACATGTTTGCTCTCTGTTCATTATGAGTGTCTACCACTGGTCTAAAAGCCAGAACAGCTGATTTGCTTAGCATTTTGTAGTTTCTTTTCAAACATTTAAATTCCTTTAAAAGATTTCCTACTTTTTATATTCTGTCTATATTTTTCTTCAATAACTCTTAACATTAAATTCCCTATAAGAATTTTAAGAGGTTTTCCTACTAAATGAAATTTAATTAATATTTAATAATAACATAAACCAAAACATAATAAATTGTTTAAATAACATAAATTAAATGCCGCACATATTTATGTGTTTATATTTATTAATAATAAATTATTTAATATTATTTGTTTGCATTTATTAAATCATAAATACAATATGATGAAATTATTTGATGTCATACTCAAAAACATAGAGCCACATACATACGTAGATACACATACATACAATACCAGCCAATATATACCCGTACAATTTTGTGTGACAACAAATAAACTATAAATATTTTCTAACATATGTAAGTCATAGATTTATATCGAAATATTTAGTCAGTAATACATGCAATGACATATGTATGTATATACATTAGGGTGTCTCTGTTGGAATAGGTATACGAGTATATATTACGAAATGTTTTAAAATTATTACATACATGGAGAGTTTTTTTTTCAAATAAAATTCAAACTAGATTAAGTTTTGAATAACGTAAATATTGGTAATTTAACTTGTTCTTTATAAAAATTTAATATTTACTAAACACTTCCAAGGTTCAAATATTTTTGATTTAACACCAAAATGGTCTCATTGATTCAATTCCTAAGTTGCCAGTACCAGCATTTTAACAAACTGTATCTTGGATTAAATTAAACATTCAAACATTCCAAAACTTTTTTTGCGCCGCCCTAATGTGCATCTAACGTCCATAAGTACTTGCACAGATGTATGTGTAGTCGTTATTCAGATTTATGAAAATTAATCGAAATATTTAAATATTCATAGGAATTGTTTATACATGATACATTTTTGGTTACAAGAAAAATCACATCTACACGCATTACTTTTTTTAGATTCTTGATTATTTAATATGTATGATTGTATAAATATTTGTAAACTGTACGTGGGCATGTTTAAGCATTGAATGCTAATAAAATACTACCATATAAATAAAACAAACTGAAATTTGAATGAACGATAGCGCTACATTTAGACATGAGTTATTTTGTTTTTAGAAAAATACGATATTCATAGTAAAAAATAAAACGTAAAACACATAAATTTGGTTAGGTTCAATTTGAAACTACCGGAAGCTGGCCGCCACAAATGAACTTGAAACTCATGAAATATACGACCTTTGATCTCCAATATATGTATATCATTGCTCCCGATTGATTTATGCAGATTTCTTTTAGTATTATTAAGTTTAGTTAATACAGTAAAATTAAGAAAAAACAAATTATCTTATATTTCACAGTTTGGTATTTATACCCTACACCACCGTAGTGCGGAGGGTATTTGAATTTATTTGCTGATGTCTGTAACGCCTATAAATATTGAGGTACATTCACATTTGGCAAATAGTTACTTAAAAAAGCGTAACCACTTGTTTTAGCACAAATTTGTTTGACATTGTTTGCTCTTACGAGTACAAGAGTTTTGCAAGATCAAACAGCATCAAATAAATTAAAACTAAATATTTAATGTGATTTGGCCTAAATAAGAAAAGTTTTTTTAAATAAATAAACGAGTTCAAATAAACATACATATGTTTATTGGAGCGAATGTGATCATAACATATTTTATTTAGTGGTTACGTCTTTTTCGGCAAATATTTGCCAAGTGTGACCGTACCTTTAGTGCAATATCCATCTTAAAGTATACCAATCAACTCAGAATCACCCTCGATTCTGAATCTGATTTAACATGTAAAACTTGTGCGCAAAGTACAGATCACAATTTTGAAGATGATTTATAAAATTTAGTTCATGATAATTTTTAAGCCCAAAGACAAATGTCCTCCCGAAATAGGAGTTTCTATGAAATAAATTTTTGATTTATGCACGTATACAAGTCTAATCGCAACTACAAATTTTGTTCACATCGGTCTATAAATGGCCATAGATCCAATATAAGGACCAACTCCTATATAAATATAAATTGATATAAAAATAGTATTCGACACGAACATGTTTTATACATACACAAATCATCCATATAAAATCCATCATAAATAAGTTTTCATGACACCTAATTTGATAAGGGTCGGTCCATAATGAGTCAAAGATCCCATATAAGACTGCAATAGAAAATTACTTTAATAAGTATGTATAAATCATTTAAAAGTTTTTATGTGCACAAAAGTCATGCCACTAAATTTGTGAATGATCAGTCCTTAATCGGTCATAGCGCTCATTTCAGGAAATCTTTTTTTACACATATTCTAGGTGTAGGGTATTGTCTGATTTGAGTTATAGAAAATTGTGTCCATTTGCACAACAAACTGGCATTTTTGCAAAACAATATAAATATAAGTACTTTAAACTAAAAACAAACAACTAAACTTTCTTAAATTTCAAGTGCTTAAAATAAGTTGATTTTTAGAATTTTATTTTCTTTTGTTAAAATACGAATATAAACGTAGTTTGTAGAAGGGTAATGTGAAATTTATATAGAACATAGAAAACATTTGTATACTCTTAAGGTAGGATTACACGAGTCAAATATTTGACAAAAAATAGATCAAATATTTGACCTTATGTGTAATCGTAAAACTTTCAAATGAAATATTTGACTTCAAATGTGTTTGACTGTGTTTGATCATAATCATTTTGTGACAAATATTTGACTCGTGTAATACAAACATGAAGTTGCCCATCAAACAAAATGGCATTATTTGATCAAATAATTTGTCTGTCCATGCAGTTTTTTTACATGATCAAATACGTCAAACATTTCACGATACAACAAAGCAAGCAGAGAACTTTCTGGAATTGAATTTAATTTCATCGATTTTTTGCGGTGAGTTTATTATATTTATGATATTTTTTATTGTATTTTTATAAAACTTTGATTGATTTGAGTATTTACTTCACCTTTTTTTTCCTCAGTGTTGCGTCACTTGCTTTGTATTTAAACATTTTATTAAACTTTGTAAATATTATTTAGCATACGCAAGTCGTTCATACCTAATTTGTTGTTGTTTACAAAAACATGAATTTTGTTCTTGCTTGAACAGTTCTTTATTGGTTTTGGTTAACTGTTCTTTCCTTTTTCAACATGTTTTCCTACTTGAAACGATGCAAAGTATTGAAATCTAATGCATTCATTCGTAGAAAATTTTTGTATAAACTTGGCGAAGCACCCAATCGCGCACCCAAACACTGCGTTTCTTCTTCGAGGAATGGTTTTATTTTTGTTTTCACATTCTTCAATTGCAATAATTGCTGCAGCACCAAAACAAACTGTATATAAAATATCCTCTTCAGAATCATTCATTTTTATGATTTATTAACGAAAAATATTCGACTACCAAAAAAACAAAAAAAAAATCGCAATAATATAAACAAAAGTGAGTGTTGCGTCTGTCAAACAAAAACAGCCTAGATCAAATAATTTTAAAGGCCAAACAAAGTCAAATATTTTCTTTCGTGTAATATAGTGTAAAACATCTTTGACTGAGTTTGACATAAATTCTATTTGACTGTGTTTGATTAAACAAGTTTTCGTCAAATATTTGATCTGGTGGAATATAGCGGCAAATATTGTTTGACCTCAAAGAAATTTGCCCGTGTTTAATTCGAAATATTTCATGTCAAATATTTGACTCGTGTAATCCTACCTTTAGGCTTATAAAATTTATATTTTAATGCGAATGAAATTGTTGCCATTTTTATAAGAATATGAATTTCTTATCTATTTAATATTAAGAGCAGTCCGTGTGATGAAAAAAGGCAAGTGATAAGAAAACATTTTATTCTATTTTTATGCATTACATAAAATAAAAATGGATGTGCATCTTTGGAGTTGACATAAAACTAAAGGTACGGTCACGTAAATAAACGAGTTCAAATATATGTTTTTTAGTGGTTACACCTTTTTCGGCAAATATTTACCAAATGTGACCGTGCCTCAAGTAATAATTGTTTATTTTTAATCATTTCGAACTTTTTTTCTGACTTAACCCATGAGAATACATGTGATAATATTTATTTTACTAAATTATTATTTACTAAAAAAAAAAACGTTGTTCAAATCTGAACAAGAAGAATGTATGGAAATCATTTTTGAAGGCTAATAAAGAAAACTTTTAAAATTAATATCTTTGGAAATTGAATTAGATATTAAATTTTCAAAATAATATTCTTACAACTTTTATATGATCGGCCAATGTTTAAATGTCACAAGTTTGGCTTGCCATTAAAATACCGTTTTAAAAACCTCTAAAATATTATTACCGTTGAAGGTAAATATAAATAATGATTATGAAAATAAAAATAAAAATGTTTGTTTTCATACTTGAGTTTATTAAAATCAATATACTTACAATACAGAACAGCACTATCTTAAATTGAAAAGTTGTTTCTGAAGGAACAGTTTTTCTCTGTGAATTTAAAATGTTTTCTTAAACATTTTGCAATGTCTTTTGCAACAATCTGTCTAATAATTTGGTATGAAAATTTTGTCTAAAAGCACACAAGTACCATTCGAAATACCGAAAATATCTCAGTTATAATTTCTTAAATTAAAAAGCAGCCATACAACGCAGTTAAATGAAAAAAGAAATCTAACAATTTACATTGGGTCAAATTTTACAAAAAGTCTTAACCTACATACTTAAAGACATTAAATTAACTCAAGACTTTAGGACTCTTAATCTTTTGAAGTGCCAAAAGTATGTGATTTATATCTGTAAACATTTTTAAAACATCCTAAACAGAACAATATTCTTTAAATGAGCTTCGAGAGACAAAAAGTAATAGAGGTGGAGAAAACATCGATGGTACTTTCGATGTATCGATGTTTTTGCATTTTTGGTAAACATCGATGTTTGACGAAGACTATCGATGTTTTCTTTGTCACCTCTATAAAAATCGACAAGTTGAAAGAAAACACGCAAAAGGTAAGGATTAACTGAAATTTTATTAATTTCTACTTTATAACTTTTTTAATATGTATTTTATGTAGGAAATTTGTTTCGTGGTTTATAACATAAGGTGTTGGTGGTGGCTACCGTGGGGTTATCTATCAAAAATGGAGAAACATTTTAAAAGTAAGTAAAGTTTAAAGCAAACGTGTGTGATGCAAAGTGGTGCAGGAAGTGCCAACACGATGGAACAGTGCGTTGCAAATGATAAAACGACTTTTAGAAAAGAAGGAAGCACTATCATCTGTTTTATTATGTACATCTAAGGCTGCGGTTCCATTTTCGGCAGAGGAAATCGATACTTTGAAGGAGCTTACGGAACTTCTCGCTCCATTTCAAGATGCAACTCTGGCTATTTCTGGCAGCAAAAATGCAACAATTTCTCTGGCCATTCCTCTAAGATGCGAGCTGCATCAAAAATTGCAAAACTTAAGACCTAATCTTAAAACTGCAGAAGTTGTCTGTGCCTTCAAAATGCTAAGTAGCCGTTTAAGTGATAGATTTGCACACTACGAATCAAGGACTGTTCCCCGCATAGCAACCCTAATAGATCCTCGATTTAAAAAGGATGGTTTTAAGTCGGTTTCAAATGCAGATCAGGCAGTTAAGGCTTTTGAGCAGGAGATGTATACCGTTTTCTCAAGAACTCCACGGGAGCAGCCACTACCACCCGAATCTTCTCAAAAACCCCATTTTTCTGTTTTGCAAAACAAAATTAAGTCAAAAATAAAATAATCGCGAGCGGATGCCATTGTAATTTTGAGACAGCACCTGGAAAATATAAATGAACCAGAAGAATGCGATCCTCTTTTGTTTTGGAAGGTTAATTTAATAAATGTATTTATACTTAATATTCTAAATTAATAAAACTCTTTTTTTAGACGAATGCAGAAGGTATGGTGGCTATCAAAGAGCTAGCAAAAAAATATTTATGTGTTCCGGCAACTTCCTGCGAGTCGAAACGAATGTTCAGCAAGGCTGGGCAAATTATTTCCGATCGGCGAACGCGCCTCAAGCTGCTCGTGGTCGATAAACTTATGTTAATAAAACCAGTCAATTTTTGAAAATTTGTAAAGAAATTTTCGATCTCTATTTTTTATACACGATCTCTCATTTTTAAATACGTTTGTGAAACGTTTTATTATTTTAACCTATGAATTACAATGTTATATTTTTTTTATTTTATTCAATAAATAAAATTTTATATTTAATATTTTATTTATTTTAATTACTATTATTTTTACCAGTTTGGTGTATTTCATTTGCACGTTCATTTTGCATACTTTACAATAATATGTATATTTTCTTCAGAAACATCGATGTTACATCGATGTTTCGCTTAAAAACATCGAAAACATCGGTGGTAGCAAACATCGATGTTTCTCCACCTCTAAAAAGTAACCTTGTGATGGCCCTGTTACTTTTTAGTGATGCATCTGATCAGGGAATAACCAGGTAGCACATCTGGGCAATTGATATATTTAGAAGGAAGTTTCGAATTGTGTATTCTCAGCTTTTTTAACACAATTGAATTTCATATTGAGAGATTTCGTTAGGTTAGGCCAACAAGACAGCAACATTTGAAAGGCTTAAGAATAATATCGCGTACAAGTCGCCAATGTTCCGGCCGATATGTATAAAAGAGTGGTTAAAAAAGGCTATTAACTCTTAGAGTACGGAGTGGGGGACCTTAGACCCCACAATTTTAGTTTTTCTTTACGAAATGTTTTAAAATTAATACGTTTTGATGTGAGAATTAAAAATAAAAACTGAAAATTAATAAAATAATATTTTTTTTTAATTTTAAAATAATATTTTTAGTCCATTTTTCTTTGGTGACCTTACTGACCGCACTCTGTACTTACGGGCTTAGTGCTTTAAGGATTAAGAACAAATCGCTTCAAACATATTTGCTCATATGAATAAGATCGAATTTTGTACATTTAATTAACATGTGTACAAAAACTGGAATAAATCCCAAACCGCGCATAAAATTTTTTCGTTTTCTATTTTCAATTCTAAACAAATAAACACAAAAATTAAATGTAAATTTTACTAACTTTTAACATAAAAAATCTTAATTTGCTTGGACAAAAAAAAGAACGATATTTTAAATTTTCTATTTAAGACATCATTGAATTTTATTTCAATAAGAAAATATATAGATAGAATCAATAGGTCGCTTTGTCTATGATCGCTTATGTTTTCAATTGCCTTTAGTCCAGAAAAGTGTTAATAATGTCCCAATTTACACGAAGCAATTCTTATTGAAAAGATTGATACAATTTCAAGGATAAAATTTTTTTTCGTTTTGATTTCTGTATGAGATACACTTAAAAAAAATACATATTAAAAAAAGGAAAGGGACTTAGTGGTACTGGGAACTAAATGAATGAAATCATAAATAAATGTTATTGGATATTTTGACTAAAAAAGACACTAACAAATGAGTTGCAAATGTCAATACGCCCACCTAAAAAAAACATTAACGCCCCTGTCATTTATAATGCAATCTAGACAAAAAACGTCAACCCAACATGCGCAACTCATAAAAAAAATACAAATGCAACATTTTTTGTTTGTGTTGCTTTTTTTCTTGTATAAGTTTCTATTTTTCCTCTAACATGTCTGCTATAATTTTGGCTAACAGCCAAAACAAATTTGTAGTTCGTTCATTTGTTTTTTTCAGTTTTATTTATTTTTTTTTTGTTCCTTCTTACATTTTTAACATGGTCTGTTTGATTTTTCTTTAACAGAGTGCTAGAGGTTTTTATTTTCCCAAATAAATAATGGGGAAATTTACGTGTTTGTAGTTATAAGTTTAAATGGCGTTTGTTAGTTTGAGTGTGAGTGTGAGTGTTTGAAACATTTTGCAACATTAATAAATAATAAAATAATAAAAAAGAACTTTATAAATTATGAATCGTAATGAAATAAATACACAAAAACACACATACATTTTTCCTCGCACTAAAATATACTCGTATTAGCAAAAAATATTGTATGTATTTGTATGAGTAGCTGGTTGTTAAATGGATTTTTCTTCATTTATTTCTTTTTTTTTATTAATAAATTTTTAAATTACAGTTCTCGATGTTGTGTTGATACTCGCATCTAATTTTTTATATTTTGTTTGTTTTTCTTGTACTTCACTTAGGTTATGATACTAACGATGATGAGATGTTTATAACAAAAAAATTGCACACTTATAAATCAATGAAATAAATATTTTCATCATAATTTTCATCACATTTTTTTAATAAAGTAGAATTTATGAGAAATATGTTTTTTATTTGTTTCGAAATTAAATTAATTAATAAATGAAATTATACAGCATTTATGTCTACATACGAGGTCTGATCAAAAAATAATGATAACGGTGTTGTTTTTGGCCAAAAACTTACGCACAAGCATCGATGTATGAGCTGGTGCGTAATCATGGTGTAAAATCCATCATTGGGTTTTTCACAATTATGTGCGTTGCTGACGAACTGCTTTGCACAACCGGCGCATAGCTTCAAGGTAGTATTCCTTATGGACCGTACGACCTTGTGGCAAGAATTCATGATGGACCACGCTATTCCAGTCGAAGAAAACAGTGAGCAAAACTGGATTTTGAGGAAATCTGGATCGTCGTTGACGATGTTCAACAGCTCCTAAGCGATGTCCATGCGACGTTGTGTTTGCTCAAAATTTAGCAATTTTGGAACAATCTTCGCGGCCGCACGTTTCATGCCTAAAAAATACGTAAAAATATCCAAAATCATTTTCTTCACTGCTTCAAGGTTTTCATCGGTTGTTGTCATTGACATCTTCTCGGCTTTCCTTAAACCGGTTATACCACAATTGAACTTGTGTTTTGCTCTAAGTAGATTCGCCAAATGCCACAGTCAACATTTCAAATGTCCTTGCGCATTTAATTTCATTTTTTATACAAAACTTAATACAGTTTCTTTGATCAATTTTTTCGAATAGTAAAAAATCGAAGAGCACACCAAAACACGACTAACCTTTTTATGTGTCAAAAATAAACTGACAATCCAAAATTGCTGATATTACCAACAGACATGTGTACCAACATTACAGAAAAAAATGCGAAAATCGAATATACGTAACTCACGAAATATTAAAATAACGGTTACTTTTTGATCAGACCTCGTATGTGCATATGTATATGAGGGTTATTATTATGTTTGTATGGTATTAATTGATTATGTTTGGAAATTACAAATAAACCTATTTGCTAATTGTTCATTTATTTTTATTCATTTTAGAAAAATTATACAATTGGGTATAATAGAGGAAGGCAGTTATGAAAAAGATGTACTTTTCTATGTCAACATTGGCGAACCCATCATGGCTCCAGGTAAGCTCAAAGTTTTTCCATACTCACAGCACATTATCAAGCAGTATATTTATAAGTTTCTTAAGCAAATAATAAGTTTTTAAAGTAAACAAACAGGGATAAATGTTAAGTAACTAGATAGACAAAATTATAATCAATACTACCCTGCATACACCATCACTTCTCCACTTACATACAGCTATGTGCAACTAATTAAGGACACGATGCTAACATGTGAGCTTGAAGCAAATATTGTGTTAAATTAATTATTATTTATGAATCTGTGAGTCATATTTTCAAATAAGGTTGATATCAGTCGTGCATATAATTAAGGACATACTACCAATTTTACAAAAAAAAATTATTTTTTAAAAAATAAATCAATATTTTGCTGCAAATCTATTGTTACGAATAAAAACTTGACATCTGCGAATCTTTCTTTGTTTCGGCAAAGATATCATCAAAATTGCTTATTTTTACAAAGCTTACTTTTTTTTATAACTTGTCAAAAGTTCTAAATCGGGTTGAGATCAGGACTGCATGAAGGCCAGTCAAGAACCGTAACCAAAATGTAAAGAAACCAATGTTTGACATGATGAGCCGTATGCTTTGGATCGTTATATTGTTGAAACATCCATGTTACCGGCATGTTCTCATCACAGTACGGCATCATTTTATCGCTGAGAGTTCTTACATACTGAAACTTATCCATATTTCCCTTAATTTTGAGCAGTATTAAAGAACCTGCTCTATGCTTCAAAGTGGCTCGGATGTACTTTGTATCAAATTATTTTAACTTTGGCCGGCGAACATTTTTTTTTTTTGTTTTTTTTTCAGAAAATAATACTCTTTACAATTCTTCATCCGTCCAATGGAGGTACTTCTTTGCGAATTTGAGTCTCTTCTTTCGGTTAAGTTCAGACAATAATGGCTTCTTTCGCGAAATTCTTCCAAACAGTCTGACTTCTCGCAATCAACGGTTTACTGTATCTACACACGGTTTTGCCTCTTTTTGGCTAAAGACTGCAATCCAAATCTTATTTACTGATGCGAATTTTTTTCGACTCGTAAGCAGTGCATCTTCACGAACTGTAGTAATATGACTTCTTTTTCTACGGCCACCATTTATATAGTCGAATGCTTTCTGAAATATTTTATCGCTTGAAAAACCATAGTTTTTGAAACATTCAAGGCTGTTGCGATTTCCCGATAAGTGTTTTTATCCTGAAGCATTCATTTAATAATTTTTCGAGTACTGATATCACAGGATTTGCTTTTACCCATATTAAGCAAATATTAAGAACTTTTCGTACACTGAAAAACACCCTGTGTAATCGTAATTAATTTAATCCAACTTTTAAAAATTATCTGAATTTTTAAAATGTTAATAAATTTATCACTGTCCTTAATTTAATGCGCGATTAATTTCACAAATTATAAAAAACACCACAAAGAAACAAAGAACTATAGAAATTAAAATAAAAGTGTTAAATTTTAGCGTTTTATTTAATAAATACTACCTTTAACATAACAATTTAAATATTGAATACTACTGTCCTTAATTAGTTACATGCAGCTGTATATAACTACATTCACATAAACCGTAATTTAAAATCCTGCATAAATACTCACACAAATTCTTCCTTTCCTCTACTCAAATATACTCATTTCAGTTTTTCTTATAATAAACAAAAATTACCTCACCCATCAATACATTATTATTTTGTTGGTCCCTAAAGTATGCTCCATTTTTTTAATAATATTAAAACCCTTAACCCTATACATATTCCGTTTTTCCTACCATACCTTTTTTATCATTATTATTTATTGAGAAGATAATTTAAAAGTAAAAAAATACAGGAAAAAAATGTCGGCTTGAGGTTATAAAAACGATAATTGATTTTATATAAAATAAATTTAATTAAAGGTGCTTGCCCTTTTTTCCTATCTTTGTATTTTTCTTGACATTTGCTTTTCAAATTGTAATGTGTGTTTACAAACAAAACCAAGAAAATATTGTCTAGAAAACAACATTAAGCTCTTTTGTTTGAAAAGTTTATTATATATACATAAATATAATTATAAATACGCAAAACCCCAACAAAAACATTTTATAATTATTATTAAATTTGTATATTTCATCACTTTTTTCTCTCTTTTTTTACTTTCATACTTTTCCTTGGCTATTTCTTTTTATTTGATTTTTTTTTCTTTCTTTTTTTTCCTCTCTTTAGTATCTACCATGAATTTCAGTAAAAATTAAATTTTTTATTAAACAATCATTTTTATTATTATTATACTATCTTGGCTAAATATTATAAAAAAAAAAAGAAATGAAATGTCATAAACGAGATTTTATTGAAAATTTCGTGCTTAATTGCTCTCAAGACACAAAATTTCATGCATACATTTTAATCTCATTTTAATGAAATTTACTCATTAAAAAGACATTGTGTTAAAATAAAATGTTTTAAGGGAAATGTTGTTTAAATTGTTGCCAATTTTTAGAAATGAAATTGTATATATTGATTTAGTAATTAAGGCATAAATAGTTAATAAATTTAAATTATCTAAGCAAGCAATTTACTTGAAAAGAGTTACTTTTATCTATAGACTATAGTCTCCTGATTTGCAAGCAAACATCTTGTTTTCAATTTGTCGACCTTGGCGACTTCAATTTGTCAGTAATAAAGTTGTCTGGAGTACCTGACAGGTATCCAGTAGAGTCATAACTCAGAATGTCTTGAAACAAAGATGTCCACATCTCGCTTTAAAATTGTGATATAGCCCGAGATAAAGTTAAGATATCAGCTTTGGTCCGGCATTCTAAACCACACATACATTCCAGTGTACTTATGCAATATAGATTGTTCTCTTCCAATCCCATCCTGTTGCAGAAACTTTTGTGTGAACGGTTGTACAACTAAATTTTCTTCAGTTCATAGACTTATAGCATCCCATGTCATTGCAGATTCGAGAGTATAGCCTTGTCAGTTCAGCGTGGAAAACGGAGCCTTTATTTGCAGTATTCTATCAATGAATTTACGTTTATCCAACAACATTTGCTCCTTTTAATAGTATTGTATTCCTAGATGTAATGGCTCTGGTCTTTTCTATAGCTCTTCTTCACAAGTATGTGGCCGCTGTCTTTCTTAGACAAAATTTCCTAATACCATAGTGGGGAGCTATTTTGGATTTGTGCTGATATTTGTAACGCTCAAAAAAATTATGAGTCCAACACCCATCTTGAAGTATACCGAACGACTGAGAATCACTCCCTGATTCGATTTAACGATGTCTGTACGTCCGTCCGTTCGTCTGGCCGGCTGGCTGTCTATGTAAACCTTGTGCGAAGAGTACAATTTTAAAGATATTTCCATTAAATATTTGTTCGGGCTAAGGATGGATGGGATTGAATGTGGTTGAAATTGATCGATTAATTCACCTCTAAAAATAGAGGTCATAAATGTTTGATTTATGCACGTATCCAAACAAACTTTGCCAAAAATAAATTGTACATGATCCATAATCACACCTATAAATTATGTGCAGATCCGTTTATAATTGACCACAGCTCCCATATAAAACCCACTTCCCAAAATCTTTTCAAAGAGGATAACACATCTTAAAAATGTTGGTATCCAAATAATATTCGACACTAAAGGTGGATTCACTCATTGGTTCCGAACAAAATATTTGTTTTCTTCATTCTTCATATGAGGTTTGACTCTTCTCTTTTTAAGAGAGCGAAAATATTTATATAAAAAAAACTTTGTCTTTTTTTAACACAAAAAAACATTTATGTGCACAGTCAAGTGCAGTAAGTCTTGCCACTAAATTTGTGAACGATCGGTTCATAAACAATATAGTTGTGCATGTTTACCGCAACTATTTCAACATTTTTTATTATGGTCACTGTAATTATTTATATGACTTCTGCAACCATGATATGGTTAAGCTACTATGCATATATATGATTACATTAATTATGTACTGTTTATAGTGATCAGTTTTATGATGATAAATTAAACCATATTTTGTTGTTCTCAATCATAATCAAAGAGCATATATAATGATAAATGAGTTCATCATAAATATTATTGCAACAAATATATGGGTACATAGTTACTACAATCATTATAGTAATCATCTAAATCGTAACCATATTACGGTTGCCGCTGTCATTTACGAGGTCTGATCAAAAAAGCCGTTATTTTAAATTTTTTAAATAACCATCTTGTCCCCTTCAAAGTAATCCCCCTCAGATATAATAAACTTATTTCAGCGTTTTTTCTGATCCCCGAAACACTTCTGAAAAGCGCTTTTTGGTATCGCCAACAGCTCCTGTTTAAATTTTTCTTTTATCTCCTCAATCGTAGCAAAACGCTTTCCTTTCATCGGTGTCTTCAGTTTTGGGAAGAGGAAAAAGTCAGCGGGGGCCAAGTCCGGTGAATACGGTGGTTGAGGCAAGATAACGGTTTTGTTTTAGGCCAAAACATAATGCACAAGCATCAATGTGTGAGCTGGTGCGTTATCATGGTGCAAAATCCATGATTGATTTTTCCGCAATTCTGTGCGTTTCTGACGAATTGCTTTGCGCAAACGACGCATAACTTCAAGGTAGTATTCCTTATTGAATTTATGATGCACCGTGCCATTGCAGTCGAAGAAAACAGTGAGAAAAACGTTCACATTTGACAGAACTTGACGTGCTTTTTTCGAATATAAAATCGAACATACGTAACTCACGAAATTTGAAAATAACGGTTATTTTTTGATCAGACCTCGTAAATAATTACAATGACCATAACATTGTTGAAAAACTTGTCAAAATGTTGACAACTATATTTTTTCTCTGTGTGTAATAGGTCATAGATGCCATATAGTGCCCAATTATAAAAAACTGTAATTTGATCTTGCAACTTTTCCAGATTTTGTAAAAAGAGGGAAGTTAAACTAATGGTCTTATTAAAATGGGTCAAAGATTTTAATGGTTCACTCCAGTCTCTCAATGTATATGACAATTAGATCAGTCATCGAGTGGTTGGACAGAAAAGAGGTTGTCTTTTTCTATAAGTTTTATATGAAATAAGTGCTGCTTCACACGTTGCTGACCAGTTTTTGTTCGTGCCATTTCGTTCACATGCGTATCTTTAATATTCGTGCTTTTTAGCATCAAGTTTCTAATTTTGCATGCAAATCAAAATTGACTAGTATCGTCAAGTATGTACCCCTGTTATTCTCTTTTCCCTTCTCACCCAAAAATACGTGCCTTGAAGAGTCAGAATTGAAACGTGTGAAAGTAGAGGTAACTATCCGCTCTTTATTAAGACTAATAATCAACAAATATGTAACTCTCATTTCCCTGTAAAAACAACAACAACAAATTTAACACAATGTCTTCAAAACAACATTATTGGAAATTCCATTTTTTAAATTTTTATAATTTCAAGTCCCCTTTTAACAAAATCAGTCAGTCAGTCCCCTTAAAAAAAAAACAAAACTAAAAGTCATTAAAACACAATCACATATAAATTGACAAAACAAACTGAAATATTTTGAAAATACATAAATTGCTCAACTACAAATACATTTTTATTGGTTTAATTTAACCAAATGGTTCATTTTTAATTTAAATACAAAGAAAAGAAAATTCGAGAACAAAAAAGTGCAACTAAATGGAATTTGTGTTGATTTAAACTTTTGATTTTTTTTAGTATTTATTTATGTTAATTTTTTAATTATTTTATTAGATTAGTAATTTCTGTTTTTATATTATTTGAAAACATTTCTTTTTGTTCGTTTTTAATTTATAATTTTATTTTTATTAGTTAATTTGTTTATTGTGGTTATTTCCATTTTTTTTTTTTTTTTTGAATTTTCAAAACAACAAATTAGTTTTAGTTTTTAACACATTCCACAAAAGTTCCAACACAATAAAAAAAAAACAAAAAACAACAAGTATTTAGTAATAAAATATAAAAGATGTGAAAAAAACAAGCCGCCTTAGTTTATAGTTTAATTGAATGGTTGGAAATCCGTGTAGTTTACGAGTAGATTTGTTTAACGTTTCTACCTGTTATAGTTTTTTTTTTTTTTTTATTTATTCTCTTTAGTTTGTTAATTTCGTGTTCTTCATAGTTTTATTAGTTTTTATTAGTGTTTTAATATGTGATGTGATTGTGTGTGTGTGTGTATAATTTAAGCCAAAAGAAACAACTATAGTTAGTATTTAATTATATGTGTGTTTTTATTAACACCTTGTCGTTTTACCCCAAATTTAATTTTAAAAACACTCAACATGTTGCTGCCCCCAATGTACTTTTCTTCCCCACCCCAAAATTGCCAAGCTTTTTAAATTGTAATTTTTTAAACAGACCACCGTGAGGTTATAGCCGGGTGTGAAGATTGAGTTTTATAAATTATACTGAAAGAGTTTAAAGTTCGAAAGTAAAATTATACAAAATTTGAGAAAATTTAAAATTTTTTTTTTAACTTTTAATAAATCACTCAATTTTCACTCCCGTTTCTTCTCACTTTTGGACTAAGCTGTATAGTTTAGTTCAAGTAAATAAACCCCAATTTGAATTTGTTCAAGCTTCCTAGTAAATAATCCTTTTATTATAAGTTTTAATTTACATTTACATTTAAATAAGGAAAAACCAAAATAAAAAGCATACCCTATTATTTAATTCATCGCAGAATCCTTTATCATTTCTTTCCTATAACATTTCTTAACTTCATTTCTTTCTTATTATAAAATCATTAAATTTTTCATTCTTTAAAGTTCATTTATAAATACTTTACTATTTAAACATACTGGCATAGAAAAACGCTAGTGCTGATTTGATATGACATTAATGGAAATATGTATTTTAGATTTGATATGAACTGGAAACGAAATTGCATGGTTTGCTTTGAAGTAGAAACAAGAAAATTTGTTGTGCTTTTCCTTGCAATATACTTACCGGCTATTTAAGTTCTTCACGAAATTTTAAATACATTATCAAATCGATTTGGATTAAAAAATATTGTTTTACAATTGGCTTCAATTGTTATTGGGGTTTTAAATATCTAAAATCTAAATTTGTGTAGAATATAAACAAATTAGTATCGCGACTGAAAAAGTTAAAATTAAATCGTTTTATCTAAAAATTATTAAAAAAAAGACAAATTTTTTCTATAGACAAAATATCGGACTAAGACGAATGTTTTCTTAATAGAAAATCTGTCTGAATCGGACACATTTTTCCCTAAAGAAAATCTATCTGAATCGGACACAGTTTTCCCTAAAGAAAGTCTATCTGAATCAATCAGAGTTTTTCCTATAGAAAATATGTCTAAATCAGCGTGATACTTTACTTCTTCAAATATATAAATGACTTCCAAATCATAATTTCACAATCAAAATTTTTAGCCAAAATGTCTTGCTATAGCACCAACAATACCACCTTTCAAAAAATATTAAGCCCATAATCCAAACCTTGCTCATATTTTTCCATACATCGAATTCATTATAAATTTTCCTAAGAAACAAAATAGTTTTAAAATAGTATAAACATTTTTTGAATTTTGTTTAGTTAAATTTTAAAATTTTCACACAAATCTCTAAACCAATAACCACAACTCATTTATTGTTAAGAAGTTCATCATTTTATTTTTAATTTACTAAATCCTTCAACAATATTTTATTTCCTCAAACCACATAAAAAAATATTCCCATTTTTTTATCCTTCAACAGATGATATTTCTAATAAAAAGGATGCATATGTATTTTTTAAAAAGTTTTTCGGTACGTAAACATCAATGAGTATAAATTTTTTTTTTTCAAATAAAAAAATATTTAAACAACTTCATTTTTAAATATAAAAATGTAAAAAATTCTCTCTGTCTAATTTTTGTAACTCCTACAAACTTTAAATCTTTTATATTTTATTACTCGTTTAATTCTGTGTCGTCAATTTGTCCTACTTATTTATGTTTTAATGTTTCTATTATTAATATTTACAACTACTTTTACACACTACTTGGTTGTTTGTTTTTTTTTTAATAATTTTTCTCTATATTAAAACGTACTCGTATTATAAAATAATAAACAAAAGTGGTGTTTAGTTAATTTCTCAAATATATTTAAAATCTATTTTTCTATTCTAAACCTAAACACTTTAATAGTTTACTAAAATTGCTTAAAAACTTTAATTAAAACTAATTTACACTATGCTGCAAGATACAAAAAATATTAAAAATACTTGTTAAGTGTCTGGTTGAGAACTTTAAAAATTAATTTATTGGTTAATTTGATCACTTAACGTAACTGACGCTGTCATTTATTAACGGCATTTCCAAATTTTGGCTACGCCTACTTTATGCAATGTTTAAAGTGGGCGTGGTCAGCATTTCAAATAGTATGTTTTTCTCTTGCGACAGGTTTCTAAAATGTTTTAAATATCTTTCTATTTTAACTACGATTTTGACTCCGCCCACTTTTGAGTAATTTTAAAATTAATAATTGCATTATTAAAAAAAATATTTAGCTATTAAACGATTTTTACTGGAATTTTGCTATAATTTTAAGAAAAAAAATGTAAATTTGAGTTTATTTTTAATGACATCACCACAAAGAAGCTAGTGAAAAAAATTATTACTTTAGTAGATTGTTTAAATCTACTAACAGATTAAACTGATTAGTGTGAGTTTTTTACAGCAGCAACATTATTGTATTATATATAATATATATATATATTATATATACACAAGGTAGAGATAGACGGAAAATAACTCTTAAAACAATATAATGTTTTATAGAAATCCCTTCAAGTAAGACAAATTTCTAAAGAAAACTCTTCAAACAAGACAATTTTTTAAAGAAAAATCTTTAAATAAGGCAATTTTCTAATGAAAACTCTTTAAATAAGGCAATTTTCTAATAAAAAGAAGAAAAATCTTCAAACAAGTGGGTGTGATCAAAAAGTTTAACATTTTTGCATTTTCTTCTTTAAATTTATTTGAAAACCTCAATTACAGAAAAAATAACTATTGCAATTTAAATGAGTTTATTTCAGACCTTTGCATTAGTTGAGCATAATTGACGGTTAATTTAGAATTAAAAGTGTCAGCATTTCATTCCATAAAACCGTATCCAATAAACAATTTATTTAGCTTCATCAAAAGACTTTTTTTGAAAAGAATTCCTTAATTGAAGAATTATTTAATAATAGTATTCATTCAGTCAAGCTTTGAATGATTAATTGTTTTCATTATACAAATATGATTGAAATTTCAATATTTGTTAAAACTAATTTCTAACAGATTTGAATTGAAGGACAGTTTAGTGAATTATTAGGTATAGTACAAAATTAAAGTAAAATTTAATGATTTCATAAGAAATTAATTCCACAGGTAATGACTTCTTTAAGGAAAGAATTGAAAAATTGTTAAAGTATTAAGAAATGAAGCCTACGAACTAATTTGTTTTTATGTTGAAAATAGAACATTCAAAGGAAAACAGATTTAGATTAAATGGATTTTACTAATTATTCAACCAGGCCTTTATCCTCAACTAAGTCACTCAACAAGTATTTTGTTCCTTGTAGTATCGTGTTATTGATATTCAAATAATATTAATGAATAATAAAAATAATATTATTTAGTTATTATCGTCTATTGCTTTATTTATCTCTCTAAACCTAAAGATATCAAACAAATTATTTTCGATTGAGTTTAAAAAAAATTTAACTTAAATATTGAAATTTAAGTTTTATTTTTTAGCCACAACTACAGTTTTCTCATGAATTTGTTGTCTTTATTTTTATTATTTTAACAACAATAATAATTAATTTTGTATTGTACATATTTATTTAAACTGGTGTTGTCTGTCCTCTACTTGTTACATGTTCTGGTTGGTAACTGGACTCTACTTATATGAAGTATTTCTACATAATATTATTGGACTTCTGTGTGTATACATATCAGTATTTTTCTTTTAAATTAATAAAATTTAAATATTGTCTACGTTTTGTTTTTCCAAAATAAATTTTGTTGTTTTCAATTAAACCAAAATACATATCAAGGAAAACAAAAAAAAATATATTGATGTTTACTAAAAAAAATCTTAATCATAGATATTTTACTTATTTTCCTTCTCATTTGTATAATTCCATGTTCATGAAGAAGAAGGCAATTTTTATAAATAATCTTGTTTTGTAATTTAAAGTATTAATAATTAAAGATCCTTCACATAAAATTAAAAATATCAACAACAGCGAATTCTAAAGCTGGAGGTTCACAACTCGCTTTTTAGAGTCAACGCGTTTATAGTTTTCTAAAGTTATATGTGAAGATTTTTCGAGGCAATGTACTTTCGGAGGTGATATCGTAAGTTCAGCTAATTTTTTTTTTTTTATATGAAATTTTTTATCGATTTGTATGTCAATTTCATATAAAAATGTTTTTTCAACTAACATTTTTCTTAAAAATAAATTTGCTTTTCATTTATCGATGTCAGCTGTTCGACGCTTGCGACGCTTTCAAAAGTAGAAAGTAAACAAACTTTTCGCCTTTCAAGCGTCAACGCTTTCTACGCTTTTAAGTGTGTAACTTAAAATATACGACTACATTGATTCTACTTTTTTGACAGTTAGTTAGATCGCGAGAAACGCGTAAACGCTTGGTGTGGTCTTTCAGCCTAAGGACCATTTGGACGCAAATTTAAGTTCACACTTAAGAGGATCAACACTGACTCACTGAATATCAATCACCTTTTATTCAAACTGAATAGTTGCAAGTTTAATTTTTGTAAAAACTTTAAATATTTCGAGGCCCATTTTTCTGATTCCAAAGAAAACAGGCAGCATAAATAAAGGATCCACTTATTTTCTGACGGTTATTGAAAGATATCATTATCTCCAAAAAAAAAAAAGTAAAAAGAAACAATTATACTTACAAACACCTTAATAAACATAAGCAAAGATCGAATAGAAAACAATAACCTCAACTATATCTATGAACAGCTTGAAATACATGTTAATTCAAAATTTAAATTGAATTCCATAAAACTATTCCCAAAAGAGTTTTTATTCATAGTTGAATTGAATTAAATGATATTCTTTCAAATGTTGAATGCTAAAATATTTTAATGCAAATTTAAAACCTGGTTCCAATTTGGAATACCCTCTTCAATATATTGGCCGTTATATCACGAATAAATTCTTAATATTAGTTTTCAGTGCGTCAACCGTTGCGGGCTTGTCAATATAGACATGAGCCTGAACATAGCCCACAAAAAATAGTCTAAATTCGGTAGCCAATTGACCGACCCCAAAAATTAAATAAACTGTTAACATAACTCACCTCTTAATTGGGCCATGTTGTTGTTTTAACAGCAGTGTTTTCTGAGTTGATAGCCCTTACCCGAGTGATCTCGGGCCATTCCGGTGCGTAGAACTACTTGTCGTGGAAATAAATTAGGCCATTGTTTCGCGTGCTGTGTGGCATGTGGCACCGTCTGTTTAAAAACGCACGCATGTCAGCCAAGTAGGCTTTTCTATTTTGAGAAAAAAAAATTTGTAATCATCACATGATTCACTGTAACGTTCCTGTGATTATACCAGCTTATAATCCACACCAAACATTGCATTACATTGCAAATACACAACACAATTTTCCTATTAAAAAAAAAACACGATGCACTTTCGTGGCTATGAAGCAAGCATGAATTTTAATAATAAAATTCAATAATCTGGAAGCGTTGTTCGTTTGTAAGTCGATTCATGGTTAAATTATAGACCTAACTGAACATGTCTAACAGTACATGTTACTTGAAAATAATGTGGCCAAAAAAAAAGCTGCTAAAAATCACCCTTTACAAAAACTGCGTTCAAACGATACATCATCTTATACTCGCAATAATAAGTGAACTGCCAACATTTGGATTTGTGGACCAGTTATTTTTGGTCTTTGATGTTTAAGCAGACACACGCTTGTATTTAAAGGTATTGAAATACCGACGGTAAGCGTTTTTTAAATGTCAAAATTTCTCATGCTCATACATTTTGTATGGAGCATACCGAAACAACGCGGCAGCAACGCTTTGCTATTGGAAAATCAGATTTTGACAAGGCGTTTCACAGTAAAGTTAGTTGCAAAAGAAAACAAAACAAGAAAAAATAAAACGACAATGTCCAGCTGTTACAATAAACAGGGTCGTTTTATTTATTTGTTTGATAACCCTGTTTTTATCATTTTGACATAACGTTGACGCTTTTGTTACGTTAATGCTGAGCGTAAAAAACTTTCCGCTTACCGTCAGTATTTAGAGATGGCTGTAATGTGAAACAATTCAAATTACTCTATTATTCTATGAATACGAATCGAAAAGGAATTACAATGCTTAAATATACATTATGGAGTTATAGATGTCAGAAGGATATCACTCCTATTAATTCATAAAAGCATCGTTCCCATAAGTATTGTGTCACTGTGGGTACTGTAATGGAAAGTAATCCAATGAAATTGGAGAATGTCTTCCAGGTACTCGAAATTAATATCTAAAGCGAGCCATTTATCTCACATTCCCCATTAAAATTTGATAAGATTATGCGGGTTAATCTTTCCAATAATTACAATATGTGTGCTGTTGGTGTTTTAACAGCAGTGGAAATCGTTCTAGTTAGACTTTTAATTCAAATAATGAATAAAGTTTTATTTAGTTTACAAGGAATAAGTGAATTTTCTACTTAATAAGTTATACTAGATTGCCTTCATCTTTTTTAATACTTTAAAATTAAATATCTCCTTTATTTGTCTCACTATTCGTATTCGTCTTCGTCTTATTTATTTATTTCTCGTCATATTTATTAACTAATTTATACAGCTAATTAAATCCTACTAATTTCAAATTGTGTTACTAATTAATTGTTCAAACATCTAAATCTAAGTGTATTGTGTGTAAATATTTTTGAACACAATACGCCTACACTAATTAACTATTTATGTTTGTATGTAAAAACACGTCTTTACTCTCTTTGTTATTAATTGTATGTAGATATTTAATTAAGCTATAATCAATTAAAAACATTAATCAATATTTTGTGTATTTATCTTTTTTTGCAATTTTTCACAGGCAAACGTAGTGAGTTTCACCACAAAACCAAAAATGCAACGCACTTACCAATAAATAAAATAATGAAAAGCTTAAGTTTTTTTAAAATTTAGATTTAATTTGTGATTTTTTTATTTAAAATTTACGTTCCTTTTCCAACTAACTTGCATTTTCTGTTGTATGTATATGTATATACAAATATAATTATGTACTATGATACTGATTTTCACTTTAACACTTTCACTTTCACTTTTAATTTGTTGTTTGTTTTATTTGAATTTTAATTTGTAATTTGTCTGTAGCTAATTTTATTTTGAAAAAAAAACCAGCACTAAAACAGAATTGAAAAAATATACCAAAATTCCTTGCGCTTTTTTGCCATTTTCTTTTAACTGTCCCCTTTTAATTAATAATTTTAAAGAAAAACTAACTTTTTGAAAAGAACAAAAGAAAAATGTGAAAAAGTTCCCTTTCTTTTTGTGGAAAACTCCCAATTTGTACTATTTAACTTCTATCTATGTTATTACGATTATAGCTAAATTGAGTTTTTCTTTTAACAAAATTTAATTTTTTAATAAAATTTAATTTTTAAACTGAAATTTATTTGAAAACCAATGTACTGAAAATATGGAAACTTTTTGCACTCTACAAATTTACAAACTGTGCCAACATTGTGATTACATAAAAGTTTAGTTTAAAAACTATAAATTCAAATTTAATTCGTTTGAATTTTGATGACGGTGCTAGAGAAAACATACAAATCACAACTACTTGAACTTTTTGGAAAATGCAACATTATGACATGCAAATACTGTTGATTTAATGGCTAAAACAACTATCGCAACTATTATGACAAACTATCGAATATCAACTGCATCTTACGGAATAATGGCTATAAACAAAATGCTAATAAACGCTAAAAAAAGACAACAAACAAATACTACGTTTATCATGAATAATTTAATTATACAAAACTAATTTTAAATTATTTTAAACTACATGGCTTTGCACACATACAAAATTCTTATAAATTTTTTAGGATTTAAATTGATATCGCTCTCTAACTAACCGAAATTTTAACTGTAGTTGTTGGTTGAAATAAACATTTTCCAAACTTACTAAATTACTGCTATTAAGCTTTATCTAAATAGCTATTCAACAAACAATTTATCAACTTTTCAGTTCGCATTCACTTGTTTACAAAGATATATGTAATTGTGTCTGTTCCACAATATTCTTTGCAAATTTTGCTCTCTTTGTTAACGCTTTGTGATATTTGTAAAGTTTTTGCGGTCTGCTGCAAAGTGATTGTGTAAAGTGTTACACAAAGCATTTAATCATCTTTGCATTTCTGTCTTATCACTCTTTTCTTTGCATTGTTATTTAATACAACTTGTCAAAATTGGTCGGTCGCAAAATCAAAATGGGAAAAACACAAATAATTTATTTGCTAGTTTTCAAAACTTTATTTTTTATAAAATTATTATAAATATTTAGGAGATGTTTCAATTTACATGCCAAAACTATTTTCGATTATGCGCCTTCTTTTTTTTAACAATTGAAAATCTCCTCAGCAGGGTATTCGGGATTTCGGTGTGATGGTAGTATTAAAATATTTTTCACTCACTGATTTTCAAACGACAAAACATGCCTGCACTAAGTCTTAAGCTTTTTTCTCTAATTTTATTGAAAATAAATCAACTTGTATTTTATTTAACGGATAGCACTTTTAAAAATTAATTTTTTGTAGTTCGGAAAAATTAATTCGGTCCCTATAATTTCTTCCTATAACCACGTCTTCACTAGCTTAATATATTGAAAGCTTCATTAGTTATAATAATACGAATTTGCAAAGCAATCGTTTACCTAGCAAACTTTGGACAAACTTATAAAAATTTGCTTCGCAATTTTTACAGTTTTGTGGAACGAAACACAGCAAACAAAATATTTGCAATTTACTCTTTTCAATATTAACTTTGCACTTTGCAAAAAAAAAAAAAAGGACGTGAAATAGAAATTGCAAATATGAAATAGAAAATAATATTATAAAAAATTTTGTGTAATTATCAATTGCAAACTATCACTTATCAAATTGTTTAGTTTTGAGAAACTTTATTCAAATTGACAAAAAATTGCTTTAATACAAAATGATGAAAAGTTTATAAGTTGTTTTGTGGAATAGGGCCCTGCTTGTAGTAAATTTAACTTCTACTTGCAATATTTATTATATTATCAGTTGTACTAGTACTACGTAACTTTGATAGACAGAAAATACTTACAAAAAACTTCTGGAACTTTGTAACATTGAATTGATATTATAATTCACAATAATAGCAAATAGTTTTTTGCCGGATACCTCTACTTATTTATGTATTTTATGATTTAGTACGTTTTAAATTTAACAAACTAAAAAAAACATATTTATGAAAAAGATTTTACTAAAATATTATATTAACACTCTAACTCTCATTTATATCGATAGTTTTATTTTTTTTTATCCGTTAGAGAATTAGTAGCTGTACACTATACCACCACAGTGGGCAGGTTATATTGGGTTTGTGCTGATGTTTGTAACGCTCAAAAATATAAGTATAACACCCTTCGACTCAGAATCACTTTCTGAGTCGATTTAATAATGTCCGTCCGTCCGTTTGGCTGGCAATTTTTTGCAATTTTGAAGCTATTTCAATAAAATTTAGTATGAGAATTTAGTTTGTTTGGTTGAGATTGAATTTGGTTGAAATGCAATTTGAAAGCATTGTTCAGGCGTCAGTCTATTCATGTTGAAATACCAAAACAAACTAAACATAAATCCATCGGCGTAGATAGCCCGGTCTGGGGGAGGCTAAGCCCCCCCCAGAAAAAATTTAGCCACCCCCAGAAATTTTATTCTTTTATTGCAAATTTTGGCAGAAGATATTCTTAATATATTTTGTAAACAAAATAGGAAACTAATCTTCGACTGAAACTAACTATTTTTATTAATTATATTTTTTATTACTTTTATTATTAATACAAATTAGTTTAAGTGTTTTACTTTATTTTTTAATGTTAATTAAATGACTGAATTTATTTTTTTAATTGACAATGTGATGATAAAAACCTGAAATATGCTTTAATTTTTTTTTGTTTATTTAGTTTTAAACTTTAATTTAATAACATTGTTATATGTATTATAAAAATGTTTAATACTCTTTATTTTTTTTTTAATAAAAATCAAAAAATCACAATTTTTTTACCGTAAAGGGCTAGAGCCCCCTCCCCCCCCAGGAAAAAGGCCTAGCTACGCCGATGCATAAATCACTTGACAGCTGATAAAATGGCCGCCAGTTTAAAATGCGTTGCCAACATAAAGTTCTATACATCCAAAAAATCCTATATTTTATTTCTGTGCCTATTTGTTTTAAAAATGCTAAGAGTACGAAGAGATACCGATATTTTTTCGCTTTAAAAATTTAGAACTTTCAATAGAGTCTTATAAATCACATTTGTTACTGTCCAAAAATTCATATTTTTTTGTCATTGCTGAAGAAGATTCTTAATGTTATATGCAGCATTCCAGTTATTTTGTAGTAATTTTTAATGTTAACTTTTCAAGTTTTTTCCCATACAATTTATTTTAAACTTACATATTTGTTAAGGATAAGACAAATGTTTAAGAGGCACTAACTAAGAGCTATATACATACGAGGTGTGATCAAAAAATAACCGTTATGTTAAAATTTTCCAAAATAATTAGTAGTATTTATTTGAACTGTTAATATTTTAATTTTGGTATTTTCTTTTAGTTAGGTTTAAGTTCATTAAATTTAATTTTCATTAAATTATTTTTACTGAAGAAGGAATTGTTTAACAACTTGAAAAATTTTTAGTTTTGATAATTTTTATTGACTAGGATTCGAACCTGGGTTGTTGGTTGAATTTACATATGTTTCGAGAAACACCACTTTCTCTCATCAGAATTCTTTGCGTTCTGACCCTGCACTACTACGGTGCCTGCTAGTCAACAGACAACATCAATCCTTTAACCAGTGACTGGTGGTTCGAAGTATTTATTTATTCATCAATAACTATCTTGTCCCCTTCAAAGTAATCCCCCTCAGATATAATATAAGTACATTATATCAGGGGTATTACCAGAGTTTTTTCAATCCTCGAAATACTTTTCTTTTATTTTTTCTCCTCATTTTTTTAGCAAAACGCTTTGCTTTCATGATGCACCACGCCATTGCAGTCGAAGAAAACAGTGAGCAAAACCTTCACATTTGACCGAACTTGACGTGCTTTTTTCGATCTTGGCTCTGCTGGACGTTTCCATTGGGATGATTGGTCTTTGGTTTCAATGTCATAGCCATACACCCATGATTCGTCACCAGTTATGACCTTTTTGAGGAAATCTGGATCGTCGTTGACGATGTGCAACAGCTCCTAAGCGATGTCCATGCGACGTTGTTTTTGCTCAAAATTTACCAATTTTGGAACAATCTTCGCTGCCGCACGTTTCAGACCTAAAACATCCGTAACAATTGCTTGGCATAAGCCGAACGATATTCCAACATCATCAGCAACCTCTCTGATAGTGATTCGACGATTATCCAAAATCATTTTCTTCACTGCTTCAATGTTTTCATCGGTTGTTGACGTGCTCGGGCGACCAAGACGAGCATCGTCATTGACATCTTCTCGGACTTCCTTAAACCGGTTATACCACAATTGAACTTGTGTTCTGCTCAAAGTAGACTCGCCAAACGCCACAGTCAACATTTCAAATGTCCTTGCGCATTTAATTTAATTTTTTACACAAAACTTAATACAGTTTCTTTGATCCATTTTTTCAACAACAAACTGACAATCCAAAATAGCTGATCTCTCCAACATATATAACAGACATATGTACCAACATAACAGAAAAAAATGCGGAAATCGAACATACGTAACTCACGAAATTTGAAAATAACGGTTATTTTTTGATCAGATCTCGTATAACATGACAATTATTGTTGAAATTTTTAATCTTCAAATTAAATTAAATTATTATTATTCCTTATAAGTTATGTGTATAATTTGTTATAAATATAATACTAAAATATGTTGAATCTTTGCTGTTTTAAGTTTCTAAAAAATAATATTCAAGACTGTAGTAGTACTCTCACGTATCATTTGATGCATGACATGACAAATTTAGATTCAGAATTTTCTGCTCCAGAGTATTTCTAAAGAATATCTTGTGAAAAAAATATTTTCTATAGACAATCTATAGTATAATAAATTTTGTTATATATTTTTATATTTTATATATTTTTTGTAGGAAATCTTTTGTATAACACTATTTTCTCTTGAAAATTGTCTATATAACAGTCATTTCTGTAGACTTTCTTAAGTCTAAAAGTATTTTCTATAGAAAATCTTCAGTATAATAATATTTTACATTTTTGGTACGAAAAATTCTTTTTTGGTGGCACCAAAGCAAATTCAACACAACTTTTTATTTCAGTGTTGTGAGAAAAAATCTTTCTACAATAAAATACACCTTTTTGAGTACCATTTCATTCAACACTGCAAAATTTTTTTTATGTATTTCGGTGCGTTTTTTATTTTTTTCGAAAATGTGATGAAATCTTTATTTTTACTAATTTTTAATTGCAGTTGTTTAATAATTCATAACTCATGAAATCTATACGATGAAAAAATGAATTTTAAATACGAATGTATGATAAATGAAATCAAATTCTTCAAAAATCTTTATTTGAAATTCAGATTAAAGTTTTAAACATGTAAATAAAAATTCTTGTATAACCTGATGGTTTGGTCTACTGAACTGTAAACGAACAACCAGGGTTAGAGTACCAGTGGAATACTAACAAATTTTATTAGAAAAAATCAAATAGAAGTACTTTAACTAGAAAACAAAAATATATAAAAAAAAAGTACCAAATATGTACTGAAATTAGCTTTTTTACCAATTACTACTTTAGTTCCGAATATCATATTGTAAGTTAAATTTTGAGTGATTAAATGCTTATTTTATCTTCATTTATTAAAAAAAGGCTTTTACTATTATTACTTTTACTAATAATCGTTGATAAAAAGTTTTTTATAGAATTTATGATATTAAAAAATTTCAAATTAATTGAATAAATATTTGAAACAAAAACGAAATTCTTAACTTGGTGCGTTTTTTTTTTTTTTTTTTGTAAATGGTTTCTCCATTTTGGTGCGTTTTGAAATTTCAAAGTTCACAACGCTGAAAATTTACTATAGAGCATTTGTTTCATAAAAGCATTTCCTTTAGTATAACACTATTAAAAAAATACTTCAGTGCAACAGAAAATCTTCTATTTCTACAGACGATTTGCAATACAAAGCTGCGCACAGTGGAACAGAATTGAAATTTTTTAAATAGATCTTTTATTTCTAAACTAGACAATTAAGACAATTTATTCAAGAGAAATTCTTATCGATGTTTGCATATTTATCAAAAACTTAATAAAAAATTGTATTTTTATTTATTCATTATTCCGCAATTTCCAAAAAATTAGACGAAAATTCCAAACATGGGATTTTTTAAAATTTTGCTCATACGGTCCACATTTGTATCGCGGCTGGAAAAATACTTTCAGGAAAAATAAACACTATATGTGCTTTCTGTTCTTAAATGTCACATATAGCCTTAAGTTGAAACAAATGCAAAAATCGATTTTAACTTTCAAAATAAAAATCGTTATTTTTGGACCTAGAAAATAAATATTTTGCATCCTATGGACAATTTTATTGTTTAACTGAGAAAACAAATTTGAGAAAAATCGGTCAAAAATTCTGCCCGACATTATAAAAAACTGGATCTCGGTTTGACAAAATTTTTAAATTTTAATTTGCAAGCTTATAACTCTAAAACCACAAGAGAAATGGCACATGCAAGATCTAACCGATGACTTTTAGAAAATATAAAAATTTTAGAAATAATACAAAAGTTGCAAACAAATTACATGTCAAAAGTGCCTAGTTTTGAGCGCCCACAGCTCCGCATTTGGAAGGTTTGTTCGGACCACCTTTGAAATTTAAACTCGAATATTTTTCTTTCCCACTTTGCGCTAAAATAAAAATAATTATCATTTTCAGAAACAAAAGCCATTTGATATTAAAAATTGTTTGTGCCTGAAATATTAGAGCGTAATTAAGAATCTAAGTTTTGTGTCATGTGATAGAGATTTAAATGTAGTGCATATGTACATATATTTTTCGAATTTCTTTCAAACTAGAATTTAAACCATACGAATAAGTATCAATAAAGTTCCGAATAAAAATCAAATAAGAAACAAAAATCTCAGCCAATAGCTGGTGGACAACAACAACAGTTACAACAGATAAAGAAAGTGCACAACATTTTATTATAATACACATAATGTGCATTTGTTCTCTTTATGCCTGCCTTTGAACTATAGATAGAATGCTTACATAAATTTCAATTAATTTTACCTATTTTTTATTGACCGTATAAACAAATACTTGAGTACTCTATACTAAAATTAAATGCAATTAACAATAACAACAGTTTTTAGTACTTGTATACAATACAATTGTTTTTGTTTTGACGAACTATGAATTACTCCTTGAAATAAATACAAAATACATAAATAATTATTGTATTATAACTAAAACTTTGCAATTACAGCTTTTGCTACCATTAGGACAATAACTTGAAACATTATAATGAGTAAACTATGAGTATAATTGTTACTGAAACTTTTACTCTTAAATATGTACCTTTTTCTAAATACTGCTACGTAAATTAGAATTATTAAAACTATAACAATAGACTAAATACTACTAATGCAAGCAAACAAAACTTTAGAAACTTCATGGTAATAACATTTTGAAATCCTCCCTTCCCTTTTCTCTCTCTCTCTCACTCTACTTCTCATGAAAACACACAACTGTGCGCTATTTGTGTATGTCTATAATTATACTATTACTATTATTAATAACTATTTTTACTTACATACATAGTGTATACATACATCATATAATTCTTTTGTATGTATGTGCAATAATAACCAACAATTAACGTTACTATTTTCATATATTTACTTTCAAAACCAACAAAAATAACTACAACAAAATAAAATAAAAAATAAAAATATAAAAACTTTTTATTTGAAATAAAAAACAAACGTGACTCAATTGTACAAAAATATCTTTAAATGCTGAATAAACCAAACAACAACTTTCGACATGATCAATCAAAACACATCAACAAAAACAATCAATGAATAAAAAAATATATGGCAAATACGCAAATACTATGATTTGTCAACATTCAACTTGCATACAATAATAACAACGAATAAAAATTAAATAAATATGTCAAATCTTTAAAATTGTTTGCCACTTTCGCTAAACCAACAAAAAACCAAACAAAAACAACGCCTACAAATTGCAAATAAAAATCGCCAAAACCAAATAATAAATCTCTGTGCAAATCAAATAATAATAACCAATAATAACAATTGTTTTTTCCAAACTCAATAATACAAATAATAAACAAATATTTTGTAAGTAAATCTTAGTTTTGTAAAATAATTTTTTAAGTAGTTTGATTTACAAAACCACCACAAAATCCAAATTATCCCGTTTGAATAAAAACCAGCAAATACTCGTACATTTTTGACACCCAGATTTTTGAAAAGTAGTTAAAAAAAGTTTTTATTTTTGTATTGGTGTTAGTGTTTTTGTTTCCTTAGTCCGCTTTCACACTCTTCAATTCTGACTCGCCAAGGCAAGTACTTTTTTAGATGAGAAGGGAAAAGAAAATAAAAAGGGTACAAACTTGACGGTACTAGTCAATTTTCTTTTTTCTTTCATGCATGTTGATTTGCATTAAAAAAGTACGAAACTTGAATTGATGTGTGTAAATGAAATGGCAAGTTCAAAAGAGAATTGAAAAAAACCTGGTCAGCTGAAAGTGAAGAGTGTAAAACAAGACTTACTTACCCCTTATTCATAAAAATTTACAACAGGTTTATAAAGCTAATTTTGTATGGAAATTTGCTTTATAAACCTCTTATAAACCTGTTGTAAGTTTTTTGAATAAGGACATTAATTTATAAATATTTTTCTCAATTTGTTTTTGTATATATTCCTAGAACTTTGTTGATGGCCTCTAAACTGCATATTTGTTTATTCAAATAAAAAACATTTGTATTCTCTCTCTCTAATTTTTTTAGTTTATAATTTGATTAAGAAAATGAAACTGTTTTAATTAATCAAATAGTGTGTTTATGGCAAAAATCATAAATTTTTTTTTAATTTTTAATGTCATCTGGCGATCGTCAAAGCAATTTTCGCCTTTAGTCATATAAAGAAAAAAATTTGACGTGAATGGAAAAGATATTTAATATAAAATATAAAAAGAAAAGAAAAGAAACAATTATTTGGAAAGTAAAAACAAATTAAAGAAAATTATATTGAAAGCCGCTGCAAAAAGGTCACAAAGAAAAAAAGGCCCAAATTTCGGGGTCACATTTCATTATACAATCTAGTCCTAATTTTTTATGAAAAATCATCCCAAATGTTGGGCCTACTTTTGATTGCGAAAGATTGTCCTAAATATGTAAGTGAATTTTCAGCCCAAATTTTGTAATTTTTATGAAATATTTCTAATTTTGACTAAAATTTTTGGCGTAATTTTTCATGTTTATATTTTGAATTGAATTGAATATTAACGAATAAAATTTAGCGCCAATTTTGGGGTCATTTTTCATTTCTCTTAAACTGCAAAATTACCCCAAAGTAAAAGTGCATTATAACCCTAATAAAAACATGGGCTCAAAAAGTTCGTGTTTTTGTAAATTTTTGGGATTATTTTTCCCTTTTTTTGGGGAGGCCTTTATTTGCAGCGCCTAAAAAACAATTTTTTAAATTTTCATTGTAAAAGTTTTATTATAAATGTTTAAAAATCGAAATATCTAAAAGGTAACATGTTTTACATATTAGTAACTGCACTCCTAAAAATAAATGGTAACATTTCCTGATTTAAACTAGTGGATACATTTTTAAATAATAAAGAATTTGCCCACAAAGATAAATATCGGAATACAATTTATTCCAGTTATTCGATCTTGAACATATAGTGTTGGAAAAAATAATAAGAATTGATAATCATTCTTATTATTTTTGTAAAATTTCAATAACAAACAAGTAAAAGTGCATAGTGGGTCAGAATCGACAACATCTGATCCTATTAATATAAAATTTTACATGGGCAAGGAGTATTAGAGTTTAACCTTCGCAGATAAGAGTTGGAAGGTCTCAGAGCTGTGGGCACTGCACCTTACATGCACCATTGGCATGTAGTTTGTAGAAGCGCATGCAATTTTTTTTCGTTATCCATTTAATTTCTAAAATCGAATATTTTTGATAATTTAATTTTCAAAATTTTGCCAAAACCGGATACGGTTTTTTTAAAATGTCAGGCAAAATTTTCAAAATTTTCTCAAAATGCTCAAATTTATGTTGTTAGTTAAACAATAAAGTTTTCCATCAGATGAAAAATATTTTAGAGCAATACATATCTTTCTAATTCCAATTTGTTTAACGTACATAAAGAAGTTCAAGAAAATTGGACAAAATTTAGCCCAATAATTAAAAAACCCGGACCTCGGTTTGGAAAAATTTTAAAAATTATAATTATTTGTCCAAAATTTTAACCTGATAAAGATTTTTATAACAAATATTTCTACGTAATCTACATTACAAAAAAACGTAACCACTTTTTTAGCACAAATTTGTTTGACGTTGTTTACTCTCACAGGAGTTTTGCAAGATCAAACAGCATCAAATAAAATAAAACTAAATATTTGTTGTGTATTTTCCTAAATAAAAGAAGTTTTTTTAATAAATAAATGAGTTTAAAACTATTTTATTTAGTGGTTACGTTACCTTAAGTAATATTATATTTAAAAATTGTATTGCATTTTTATATAATTATTTAAGGAGAATTCAATCCTCAAAAAAAGAAACCTAGAAAAATTTACAATAGGAAGTCAAATTGAGGCTCCGAAATTCACAATAGAATTACATAAAAAAGGTAAATCCCTGCGTGAAATAGGTAATAGATGCATTTTCCAACAGGACAATGATCCTGAGTATACCTCCAAAATTATGAAAGAGTTTTTGCTCAATCATTGTAGAAAAACTTTAGATCATCCTCCGCAATCCTTAGACCTAAATCCAATTGAGGAACTGTGGAAATATCTGGTCAAAAAAAATAGGCAAAGAAATATTTATTTATATTTTGCAAATGTTACTTTTGTAAAATCTTTTGTTTTAAATTTGTACTTGTAGTATATATAATAAAACAATTTTTTTAAAGAATATTATATTGACGCTCACAGTATACATACATATGTATGTTTTGTAGTAAAGCACAACATATTTTTAACATTCTGTTTTCGCAATTAAGATGCCTTCTTCAGACTGCAGGCCTTTAATCCAGCTTCCTGAAGTATATTTATATTTGTGCGTATGTAACAGATGCAAATATTTTGACCTCTTCAAATGAACAATATGGCTTGCTTTTAACAACTCAAAATTCATGAATTTTCAGTAGAGGTCAAAAACTGTTTCTGTTGATTCTAACGATATACTACAGCATAAAATGATGCCATTATAAGAAAATAACATTAGAAAAGAATATAAAGTTTTGTTTCTTTTTATTGCTTACGTGATTTCCTAAAAAAACTACTTTTTGAGTTGTTATTCTTTTTCTAAAATGTTTTTGTTTAACTAGTGGTGTTATTTCGAGTTGACCCTATACTTGTATCAACTAAAGAGTAATGAATCAAAATTAAAACACAACTTATGCAAACCGCGGACAGTCTTTGTATGAAAAAACTTTGATCTCCTTTAATTGAGACTAAAGTAGTTATTCTAAAAACACAAAGAGAGTCATAAGCTTTTTTCACGGAAGGAAAGACAAATCAAAGGGAGATTTTTACAGTGGGTAGATATGACCTCCGTGATTTGGTAAAAATTTGAAAATTTTGAATTGTTACGCTTTTGAGGAACAAGTGCGATATAGTTTTTTATTCCGAGTAAATTAATATTTTCCATAAAATTTAGGCAATAAACTTATAGCGTGTTCAGATATCAAATTTAATTGCGATAATCGCATTTATCGCCATTATTGAGCTCAATATTCCATATAAAATCTCAATTAGTTATTGCGCAATAAGTACGAAATTGTTATAATATTGAGTAAGATTTCGAATGCAACACTGTTCACAACTGTGTTTAGTGAACAAAATTGTATAAAATGGCAAATGTCAACAAAAGAAAACAAAAGAAATCATTAAAAAATCAATGTGAACGTAATTTTGTTTACATAGAAACACAACAACCATTTGTTGTAGTATTTTTTGTATTGTTTTCCAACTGTCAAATGATTATTGAGTAAGCTGAAAATTGCGTATGCCTGAACACTTAAAATAATATTGTCAATTAATCTTAACACTTAAAATAATATCTCAATTAAGTTTCATATCTGAACACAGTATTAAATAGATTCATAGAAAGTTAATATATTCGCGTTAAGATTATCAGTTGTTTGACAGTAAGAATTGACAAAATGATGGGCTTTTAAGTTTTTCGTCTTCACATCTTTGAAAATGAAGAAACCGTTCTTATTATTTTTCCCAACACTGTACATTAATGTATCTGTAAACAAATCTAACATGTTACCTTTTAATTTCGCTTCCATACCTAAATATTTCAATATTTTGAATATATATTTTTAATTAAAAACGAATCTGCATTCATTGGTGTTCATAAATCTATAGATTAATAAACAAATAAATAAATGAAAATGAATACAGAAATAAAACTCTAAAAAATCATATTTTAGCCGCGAGGTTGGACATTTAAATTTGTTGCAGTGTGTTTTGCAACAAACGAAAAAAGACATTTAAACAATAAATAAAAAACCTGTAGTTTTATTTTTAATATTTAAATACACTGTGAAAATATTTGATACATAAAACGAAAACTTAATGCAGCTTAAACTTAACTGTAACACTATGTCTGTGTGCTTTTCCACAACTACACTGAGAGAACAGTTTGATAATAACATTAACATATTAAAATAAAAATTGTTTCGAGCTGGTTGTTCTCTCACTGTCTTTTTGTTAATAAAAGCAAAGCAAAGCAAAACAGCAACAACTCCATGGTTTATTGCTTTTGTATTTTGTTTAGCAATTTGCATCTACCCAGTTTTGCTGCCGTTTTCTTTTGCCATATTGCCAGATTTTTGTATAGCATTTTTGTTAATTTCTGCTTGCATTTTATTTTTATTTTGCCTTTCTCTAAATATTTGTGAAATATATGTGTTGTTTTTGTTTGCTGTTTAATATTGTTGTATATGTATAACAATTCTTCTTAATTTGTTTATGTATTTGTGCGCTTTACTTTCCGTGTAGATATTTATTTATTTATTAATTTATCTGTGTATATAAATTTTTGTTGTGTATAAATTACATTTTTTTTATTTTTTGCATAACTTTTATTTTTCTTTTTTATTCATGTTTTTTTATTTATTTATTTATTTATTAATTTTTTATGATATTTTGGGTTGTAAATTTTTCTTTCTTATGGTGACGAAATTGTTTTTAATTTTAACTTTAATTTGAAGAAATTGAAAAATATTTTTAAACAATAGAAATTTCTGTTGTTTTTTTTTTTTTTTTTGTTTTACTTGTGAATGTTTATTTTTATTTCGAAATTTTTATTAAATCGCAAACAAACAATTTCTACCCTCCAAAACCTAGACGACGAATTGGCAGGACTTATACAGGAGGCTGAGAGTAAAGCACCTGAGGAATTAACAGAAGAAGACAAAATGGCTCTACTGGGACGTCCCAAAAATGGTGATATTGTACGCGCACAATTGCGTATTAAAGAAAGTAAAGAATTTAAGGTAAGTGAGAAATAAGTTTTTAATAATTTAACATATTTACATAGATACTCGTATATAAGTATATTTTTAAGTGACATATTTGTTTAATGTTAATTTAATATGACAGTAGTTTTAGTTTAAGATTTAAATTTACTCTTTTGAGTAAGACAAAATTTTACAAATTTTTTAAAAACTTATTGTCGGGTTTAACTTCTTTAAATTGTTTTTAAATTATCCCTATATAAACTAGGTTAGTTTTGTTAATAACTATAGACAACTGAAACAAATACACCACCATAGTGGGGAGGGTATATCGGATTTGTGCTCATGTTTGTAATGCCCATAAATATTAGTTCAACACCCACCTTACACTGATTAACGATGTCCGTCCGTCCGTCTAGATGGCCGGTTGTCAATGTAATGCTTGTGCGCAAAGTACAGGTCGCAATTTTTAAAATATTTTGATAAAATTTGTTATATGTTATTTTTTGGTCCAAGGACGGTTGGGATTGAAAGTCTGTGAAATCGATCCATTATTTCACCTTGCCCCCATACAATTGTCCTCCCAAATTGTCCACATATCCAAACTAATTTCACCACAAATAATTTATACATGACTCCTAATCACATCTACAAATTGTGTTCAGATCTGTTCATAATTAACCATAGCTTCCATATAAGACCCACTTCCGAAATATGTTTCATATATACAGAAATCATGACACCTAATTATATTACGGTCGGTCCATAATTAGTCAAATTTTCCATATAAGATCCACTTTTGAAAGTCACTTTAACCTGTATAAATCGTTTAAAAGTGTAAATATCGAGATACAATTTAACACAAAAAATATATGCACAGAAGACATTCCACAAAATTATTGAATGATCTGTCCATAAAAGGTCATAGCTGTTATATAGCGCGCATTTCCGACAAATTCTTTTTGCACATATGTACATATATTCGGTGTAGGGTAATATATGGTCGGGCTTGACCGACTATACTTTCTAACTTATTTTATATGGTTTTGTAAAAATGTCTTCATGGCTTGAACAAAGAAACCCTATTTTATATAAATGGGTTTTCAACAGGAACTTTGTTTTCCAAAACAAAACTAAATAAAACATAGAATTAATATGTAAGGTTTGCAAATAATAATTTAAAAATAATATCAGACAGATGTCGACTCTTTTATCAAACTTTTAAGCACATTTTGGCATAATATCGGGTCTGTTTTGTTAATCCCTTTACGCATGTTGAGTTTTAAGACTTTAATCATTTCGATTGGCTCTGTGTAGACTCTATCTTTAACATAGCCAACAACAAATAATAACCCATAATAATAAAATAATCGTATTAGCCAATTAAAAGTTAAATATCGTAAAATTTTGCGATGTTAAAATTTGGTTTGTAATAAATTCATTGTTTCCTTAACAACGCCCTGTTACAACCACATGCCAGTGATATCCATATCATCAATAATCGACCATAATCAAGTTGTCAATATCTCTCGATAGTGTGATACATACATTTTTAGGAACGTGATAATTGTGCAAATCTTAGTTCCGATTATTTTGAGGATAAAAAGATTATTATACCTATAGGTGTTTAAAAAAATATCAAATATTTAAATGTACATAACTAGTGGCCAGTTTTTAACTTCATATTTAAATACGAAATTAGTTAAATTTTACTTAAACTTAAGTTGTATTTAAATACGGTTTCATTTTTTCATATTTAAATACGAAATTAGTTAAATTTTACTTAAACTTAAGTTGTATTTAAATACGGTTTCATTTTTTCAGTCTAAAATTAAGTTTGATATTTAATTATGATAAAAGTATGGTAGCACTATTAAATATCAAAAAATATAAACAACTTCTTCATTTAACAGCTGATTTCATATTTAGTTAAAGAAATTGTTGTAATCTAAATGGACATGTCCTCTTCATCTAAATTCATTGTTTTATTTGATATTTAGTTGATACTGATAATAATAAGCACAATGTTTTTATTCGCGGCAAGTTTATTTAATATTTTTTTCAAATAATAAAAAAAAAAATCAATGCGCAATTTTCACAATTTGCAGAACTGTCAAAATCATATGGTAGTATGAAAAACTTAAGTTGTATTTAAATGGACGTAATCAGTGATTTAAGTTCTATGTAAATATGATCTATAAAAATGAATTTTGTATTTAAACAGAACTTAAGTTTAAACACACTTTAATTTTTAAGTTAAGAACTGGTCATAACTCTTAAAAATCTGATTTGTGGCGTGGATCTTATTGCATTCTTTATACTATGTTTCCACGGTACATGCTTCCCTCTCTATTCATGCTTCACACCCCAATCATGTGCGAAACAACTTGCTTCACCATACAAAATTTCAAGAGCGAATCAAGTAGATTCATATTGAATCTACTTGCGAAGCACGAAAAATTGCTCTCTTCTCTAATTTTTATCGCAAGTTTATCTGCACTAGCTGTACAAATTTAATATTATTGTAAACAAAGCAAATTATTTTCTTTTTGCTGGAAGTAAAGACGTACGAATGTATGTTTTTTTCAAATAAGCTAACTAATTTCCACTCACTTTTTTTGTCCATTAAAAAAAATATTTTTCACAAATTGTAAATTCTGTTTTTCTTTATTCTGTTTATTTATAAAAAACAACTGTCAAATCGAAACAAGTTTTTTGGTCATGTAAACGGCATGATTCATAAACATGATTCAGACAGCGAAGCAGGTGATTCAAGTCGTCGTGGAAACATAGTATAAGTTTCCACGGTACATGCTTCCCTCTCTATTCATGCTTCACACCCCAATCATGTGCGAAACAACTTGCTTCACCATACAAAATTTTAAAAGCGAATCAAGTAGATTCATATTGAATCTACAAAGTTAAATTTTATTTAAAAACAACAATATATATATTTTGGCCTCACGTGTCCATACATACATAGATTTAAAATATTCGTATATATAAACAAAGCTTTTTAAATAAAAATGTGTGGCCAATTTAAACTTTTTTCTCTTCAACATTTAATTACATTTCGTACTTTCTTTATTACATTTTCTAATTTCCCTCTTTTGCAACAACTAAATAATGTTGTGATAAGTAATTATTCTATTTTAAATAAAGTAACGACACATACCATTCAAATATGTACTTGCCAGCATTAAGTTTGAAGAGCATAAAAGTTAAAAGTTAATTAAACGGATCAGGTACTTTTAAATGCAAAAATGAAACACACGCAAACAAAAAAGATGCAAAAGCTCAAAGAGCCACACAAACTGGAACAAAAAACTTGTATTTTAAACGACATGGAAACATTTCAAATATGTTTTCTTTTTTTTTTTTTGTAATTTTTGTTCATTCATTCTTTCTTTATGTCATTATTATGTGTTTTGTTTAAAGTAATGCACAAAAAGCACAGTAACTTTGAATAGAAAAACAACAACAAACGCATGTGTATTAGAGTGGTTCAGCGTTTAAGGGATAAATTTAATTACATACAGTGGCAGACTTTATTTTTGGCACAGTAAGCATTTTTAAACAATACAAAAGAATTATAGAGAAAATTTAATAGTATTAGTTTTATTTTCTAATATATTTTTAACATACGACACTGTAAGTAATATACATAATTATGATTAAAGACAAGGCATTTGATTGATTGCACAATAAGTCAAAATATCCGAAAAACAAACAAATGTTACATTTTATAGCAAGGTGATTTCTTAAGGTTATTAAGAAATGCAATCAACAGCATGTACAAACAATTAAGAAAGTATAGTCGGACAAGGCTGACCATATTATACCCTACACAAAAATATATGTGTAAAAACAGTTTTTATTTATAGAGGCTAAGGACAGGCCGTTATAAAATTAGATAAAAATCTGTAATTTCGAAGTTGCGTCGCTGCTTAATTAGTAAACATTTTCACTGTGCATCATTAGATTTGCGAGGTTGCGTTGTTTTGGGTTCGAGTCCTTAATTTATTTTTTTTTTACATTTTTGCCAAATCAGCAACATCATTAGATGCTAAAACTATGACCCGTACAAGAAGTAATGATCGAAATGGAGTTCTTGCTTTCTACTGGGATTGAAAATCAAGTTGCACAGAGAATACCATTAAGTAAAATGATAATTCAGACAAAAGCAAAAAGCTTATTTGATGAAATAAAAAGTAAAAAAGTAGTTAATAAAGACAATTGCTACTTTTTTGTGAAAGAAAGCCGACGACTTAGTATTTTCGTAACCCTAAAAGCTATCTTAGATTTTTACATGATTTGCGATAGAAAATCTATATTCACTTTGCGTCGTTTCTATTTGCGTTGTGTTTTTGGACGTAACACCCACGCAAAGTGAGGTATTGGTGTATATGAAACTTATTTGTGTTGATTTTTATTTGGATACCAACATTTTTAAGAGATTAATGTTCGTTAAAGAAATTTTCGGCGTTATATGGGATTTAAACTAATTATGGATCCATCATACATATTTATGTACAATATTATTTGGATACCAAACTTTTTAAGAGAGTTATACTCCTTAAAGTGATTTTTGAAAGTTGGCCTTATATGGGAGCTATGGTCAATTATAGACCGATCTGTACAAAATTTGTAGATGTGATTAGACTTCATGTACAACTTATTAGTAGTGAAATTTACGTTGATACGTGCATAAATCAAACATTTATGACCGATAAACCCCTATTTAGGCAAGACATTTGTATGGTGATTAGGTGATATAATGGACCGATTTCAATCAATTTCAATCCCAACCGTCCTACGAAATAACTTCAAAATTGTGATCTTTACTTTGCGCACAAGCTTTATATGACAGCCAGTTAGACGAATGGACGGACGAACATCGTTAAATTGACTCCAGAACTGATTCTTAGTCGATCTATGTTATAGAATATCGTATATCTGTTAATAAGATGCTGAACCCCTCTAATATATGCATACCATAAACATAATCGGTTTTATAGTCTGACAACTTTATACACTCTACAATATACATACATATGTTTATGTAGGAGTTTATATATTCAAATCACACAATTTCCATAGTAATTGAACAAAATTATAAAAAAAAAGTAATGAAACATTAACTCTATTCAAACATATAATAAAGATTAGTCTGCACAGTAGCAGCATGACTTGACGCCTGTAACATATTGCAGCATGTTTGGTGAATTAAAAAATGTATACTTTATGTTTAAATTTGTCATTGAGTTACATACGAAAGTATTTAAAAGCATCCCTTGTAGATACCGAAATTACATATACATATTGAAAGTTGAATTTTCAAAAGTAAAAAAATTAGCAGTGTTTATTTTAACAAGAACGATTCTTGTCAGTTCAATTTTGTTAATAATTTTAATAATAATAAATGTATGTCAAACTAGAACACAGTAAAAACATAAGCAAACCCATTACATTAACACTTCTTCAGCCAATGATTTTATTCATAAGATGCTGGAAAAAATAATTCAAACAATATAAATTTTCTATAGAACTATGTGATTATAACTTCCTACCAATCTTTCAGTATGTGTCACATAATATTGATATTTTGTTGAACCTGCATTTATTTTCAACACTTCTTACGATTACACAAGTATTTCGGGAAATTCCTTTCCTAAAATAGCGGCATATAATCATCAAAAGATCCTACTATTTTCTTTTTAAGAACTCCACAAAGTGGCCGCTCCATAACATGGACTTTGTTTTACTTAAACCAAGGCCTAACTAGTTTGGATATGAGCTTGGGATCATTGTCCTGCATGAATTCATATAGGAGTGTCATTTCTTCTTTGGCATAGGGCATTTGATATATGATAGAAGATTAATATTGCAATATTTCTTCTTTACGATGAATTGGGCCGACATCAGATGAAGAAAAACAACCATTCATGCTTCAGAATTAAACAAATTTATCTTTGTTCATCTGGCCAATGTACATTTCACCGATTGTCCTCATTTTTAACATAACCAATAAAGATACCTGAAGTTAGTTCCATTATCCGACCAAATATTCCCGATGTAGATGCTTCTTAACAAAACACAAGCTATAGTTAACATTATTTTTGTTAAATAAATGCACCTTCCTTGTATTACATACTTTTAATCCAGCTTTCTGAAGCCTATTTCTAAATGTGCGACTAGTAACAGAGTACTTACTCGTAAATAAATTTTGGGCTTTTCAGATGATCTTTAACGTTTAACTTTTCTGTGAATTGCTTGAAAACCCTTCTTTTTTTTTGGAAAAACCATCTGTTTTTTGGGTGAAGCAGGCCAAACGCCCTGTTCGAATAGATTATTAACATCAATTAAAAGCTTTTCAAATTTTATTTATATGTATATCGATGGCTTAATATAAAAAAGGCCTAACTCGATTTTTTGTTATTTTACAGACGAAGGAAAAAACTTAATAAAATCCGTAAAATTTTAGATTCAACAAATATTTTAATACAATTTTTTGATAAAAAATGAAATACATTTTATTTCTTATTTAATGTTTTTCATTTTTGTTTTAATGAAAGTATCATTGACTGATTAGCATTAGAAAATTACTATCGATAAATACACAAAGAAAAATAATTGATATTAAATTTAGTTAACATTAACAAAGCTGCAAAACAAGTGGTGATGGTGTTCAGTATTAGAATTTGACTCATACGTTTTCCTTGTTTTATATAAATAGGCTTTCAAATAAATTATTTTTCAAGTAAAGTGCCTGACCAACAGTGTCCATTATTTTCTGCCCTAAAGGCAATTAAAAAATTTTAACTATTGATTTTATTATTTTCCTGATTTAATAATATTCAAAGGTTCAAATATTCCATTTCATATTTTTTGAAAATTGTAAAATACATTCGAGTACAGGCAAATTTCAATTTTAACTTATCATGTGACGTATGATTAATATTAAATTTATGTTAAAAACTTGTTCCTCATAAGCATGGTAGTATTGTATTTCTAATACCCCTGCAAATAATATTGGACTACGTGATACATTTTAGATGAAGTGGGCTACTTACAACATGGTCCAATGTAATGCAGTCATGGACCATGTCATAGGACATCGCAATGTTAAATGGACCACCTTTTTCATATATTTGGAGTAGTTTTGGAGTACTCCTACTCCTCTTTGAACTAGTCTTTACATGCATGTAGGGACTAGTCGCGTTATTTGCAGGGACATACTATACACATACATATGTATAAGCCTGGTAGTATTGCATTTCTAATACATACTATACACATACATATGTAGGTATGTATGTAGCAGGAATGGAAAATGGGCTTTTGGATTTTGTACCAACTTATAAATTAATTAAACTAAAACTAAACCACAAACTCACTTTAACGAAAGTTCGATATAAATTACGGAAAATGCTTAACATTACCTACAGATAAGCTACGAGTATGTTTAAACAATTTTATACTTGATTTAACGAACGACCAAATTTTTAATATTTACAATCATATCAGAACATCAAGAATGCCACAAAAAAATTGTCGAACTCTAATGCAAATCAAGATTTGGTATTGATTTCTCGGCATAAAGAAAAACATACAATATTTGAGCTAATTGATTTTTTTTAAATCAAAGCTACATATATAAATACAAAAAGGCTTAATACAGCCATGTCACAGAACACAATTCTGATCGAAAGTGATTTTAATTCCGTAAGTTGAATCTTTAGATTTCTAAAGTGAAATTGTCATTTTTTATGATTTTATACTGGAAAAAAACTCATACTACTTTATTCACAATGACAATTAAATAATTAATTTTATTCTTTCATTGTTTTTTTTAATTATCTCATTGATATTTAAATAAAATGTTAAAAATTTCAAAGTTGGAGTCAACAAAATTACACATATTAAAAATATTGAAATTCCGGAGATTTTTAAAAAATTGTATTCACTTTTACTTAAAATATCTTTGTTAGCGGTCTTTTTGTTCGCTTTTGTTATAATTTTTATGTTTTTTGTTTTGGTTACACAACGTTACAATATCTAAGTTGAAAACCCAGATTTAAAAATTTTTTGGGAATAAACAAAAGCAATCGGAATCTAGAAAACGCAAAATAAAAAACGGAATTGAAACCATTCCAATCGAATTATGTATGTGATATGACTGATAATGGTGGATTTATTGCAAGTAATAAAAAAATATACGGTGAACGACTTCTATAAACAATCACAATGTAACTACTGGTGATATTCTAAATGCGACAAAACTGGTCTCTATTGAAAAATGAAAATTGAAAGCGCTTGTCTTTGCTAAAAAATTAGTAAGAAAATTATCAGGGGATAGATTAACAATTTAATTTTAATGCATATCAAACAAAAAAAAACGATTAAATCTCTTCTACCTGGAAAGGAAAAGAAACAAAGCGAATAAAAAGAATAAAAAGTTTCCTTTAAATTATCGCCATTCAAACAAATTATATCTTATGATACGCCTTCTAACACTATATGAAACGGTTTTAAAAAAATAAACTTTTGATATAACGAATTTTTCGATTTAACAAATCGACTTGACAATATATCGCTCGTTATGCCGGGTTTTGCCTGTATTTGTTTAAATATATACTTATATATATAGCCATAGTTTAAATAGACTTATAAATCTATAGCAACATTATTTTCGTTTTTTATCACTATTATCTATAACATTTCTATTTATGAAGTGTATAGGGTTATTTGTGAAAAGTTAAGCTAGATACATGCATACATATGTATTAGAGTTGTGCTCGGTCGTTCATTTCAGTGACCGGTCATTTTCGTTCATTTATTCAAGACTGATTCGTTCATTCAATTCCTTCAATAGTTCACTTTGAACGAATGAATACAACCCTTATTGAATGTGATTTTCTTCTTGTCTTTTGATAAACAAAAACCGTTCAGTTAAATGACCGGCTCATTCCGTTCAATGAAGTGATCCGTCCATTTTAATCCGTTCGTTCATGAACGACACTGCTCTAATATGTACATATATAGATGTAAAAATTACAGAATTTATTATTTTACGAATGTATTGAAGAAATAGAAGGTTCTTCTTTAGAAGGAACTTCTAAAGTTTTTAAAATTCTGATTAACTAAAAACGAAAGCTTAGTTTTTGGATTTAGCCTCATTTAGGCTCTCTTGGTTTGATAATTCAACCAACAACTTCTCTTCGTGATAGCCATCTTGTCCAAAATGTTCATGAAATTTAATAAAATAATGTCTTCGACTTGCACTATAAAACAAATGGTAACTTAAAGTGGTACCAAACTGAGTCTAAAATGTTTTAAAAAAGTCAAATTGTACCATATTTGTCAACCCTGATACGTAATTTTTAAATTTAAACAAATAAACGAATTACATGTTTGTAAAGCAAAAGAAAAAAACTTTCAATGTGCCTTTCAAAATCCAATTTCTATGATAACAAAATTGCATATTAAACTTCTGAAAAAAGATCAACGCAGACCAAATTTGTTTGTTGAATTGTTTGTTTGACAAATATGACGAATATTATTTCGCCATTTTGAAACCGATTGGTTTTCTAAAATTTTTTCAAACAAGCCAAATTAATCATACGCCATTTTCAATGGAGGTGCAAAATTAAAGACTTGCAAAATATGTTTTTCCTGGTTTTAACTAGGAAACAGTGTACTCAATTAACACACAACAAAAAGAAAAAGAAGAAGTTGCCACAAAAGGGAACTCTATAGAAAAATTAAAACTAAATGCTTACAAAACACTCAATTGCTTTTGAGATGAAAACGGTTGGTTGAATACAAAACACTTCCATTTTTTTCTCTCGTATCAAACAGAACAAAAAAAAATTAAGGAAAACAACAATAACAACAACAATAACAACAAGCAACCAACTGAAGAAAGTGTTAATGCAAAAATATTGTACTAAATAGAAAAGTTTCTTTTTTAGAGAAAAAATAAAAAGGAATAATAGGAATAAAAACATAAAGAGTAATTTTTTAAGAGCTTTCGGATGTGGTTTAAAATTTAGAGAAATATATGAAATCTTTATTTGAGTTGATAGAAGGTTCTATTTAATGCTTCAAGATTTTATGTAGATGTTGAATAAATGTTGAATTTTGGGCCACCGGCCCATAATCCACACCAAACAATGAATTTTTTGGCTTGAATTGGCTTGCAATATGCAAATATGACAATTTTCCATTTAACCAGAAATGAGTTTCTCACCATAAAATGGTGCACGGTGCACTTTCTTAACCGTGCATGAATTTTAATAATTAAATTTAATACTCTGCAAGTGTTGTCCGTTTGTTAAATTATAGAACAAACTGAACAGGTTTAACAAACAAAGACAGTCTTGCCAAAAAGAAAGCTGTTAAAAAATCACCCTTTATTATTGCCACTTACTTAAGCAAATGCTACTGTACTGTTTCTAATTTTTATTTAATGATATGAACTCACTAAATACGAATTAAAGCATTGCTCTAGTAAATATTTACAGTGTTGAAAAAAATGTTAGATGATGCAAAGCAAAGAATACCTAAAAACTAAAACCTACTGTCAGGCTATTAATGATCTTATGATAAATCACACTGATATGCATTCTATGAAATTCTTTAATGTTTGCCTAAAATTTATGGAAAATTTAATGTGTTCAGAAAAATACTAAGAATAATATTTTAAATTATGTATTTAAGACATTTACCCCCTTATTCATAAAACTTGTCAAAGGTTTATAACAGGCTTTTAAAGCAAATTTTGTATGGATATTTTATGAATTAGACTGTTAAGATTTAATTTTATTTCAACATAATGCAATCAATAGACAACTACTATATATTCTAATACAAGGCGAATTAATAAGGTGCCCACAACTAAATCAGCTGATTTGTAGTATGCTGTAAAATAATGTATCCATCTGTCAAACTTTGTTTTGTTTACATTTGTTGTTTAAAATGAAAATTTTTTTAATGAAAGAATTAAATTATTGTGTCTGAAAAGGCAAAATAAAAAAAATAAATAAAATGTGTGTTGTTTTAGTTACAAAAAGACTGTGAAAAGAACGAAAAAATCGAATTTATTTTGTTTATATTTTAATTCGCCCTGATTTTGACATTTCACATACATATAACAAAAATAAAATGCTTGCTGTTTTTGGATTGTTGTATTTGTTACCATGTATCACTCACCTTATTAAGTCGCCATGATTTTATTTTGAAATTATTTAAAAGCTTTGAAATCAAAAAAAAGTATGATTGTTTAAAACGTAAAAATCTCAAAATTCATTTACTGTGATCGTCAAAATAAAGTCAACACCACATATTATTAAAAGAAAAGCTTAATTATATTAATATAAATAATATTATATCAGAAAATTATATTCCATTTTTATATGCCTATAGTTGTTTAAGTAGAATTGAATTCACAAAAAAGAAAAGAAACAAAAACAAAAGCGAATACAAATTAAATTGATTTATAGACCAATTTTTACTCGTCAAAATAAAGTAAACAGTGGCGTCAGCCTTATCATTTGTCATTTCAATAGTAGTGTCAATTCTTTTAATTTGTTTGTTTAAAAGGATAATGGTAAAGTGCCATTTAAACAAATTTCAAGTTTTATAATTTACCATTAAAAAACTTAAGCTTTGACATTAAGTAATCAAAAATTTACAATTTACAAAGAAGTATGCATGAAGTATATAATATCGTTCGAAATCCTATCACTGTACTATAAAAAAAATTATAAACCATTTGTCTAGTGCAAGACGACCAAAGCGTCTACAAAAACTGAAGTAAGAGCTAAAGTAATACAAGTAAGAGCAAACCTAACATCTAGTGCTGTAAAAATAGTTGAAAATGTTACGAAAACGTGAGTCAAACCCGTAAACGCGTTTATGATTAGAATATTTTTGGATCAAAATGGACTCTACCATGTAGTTCCACGTAAGAAGCCCTTTTTAAAAAACAATCAAACAAAACGTTTGAATTTCGCAAAAAAAATAATATATACTTAGTATAATAATAATAATAAATAATAACGAGCCTAATTTTTTTTTTTGAATAATATTATTTTCACATATGAAAGTAAGTTTGAGATATTTTGAGTAAAGCTACCACCCCTCTCCAAAAAAATATGCCGAAGCAAGAACGAAGTCTATAGTAATAAATATCTTACCAAAACTGTAAAATATGACGGCGTCTAAGTAATGGTCTAGCGGCATCAGGGGTCGGTAATCTTGCATTTATAAAATTTACAATAAATAAGGAAGATTATCGTGATATTTAAAAATACAATGTAGCCCCTAGTGTAGAAAAATTAGAAATAGCGTAGAACTGGATTTTGCAACAGGACAATGATCCTAAAAATACCTCCAAAATTGTGAAACAGTGTTTGCTCAATCATTGTCCAAAAGCTTTAGATAATTGAGCACTTGTGGGAATATCTGGACAGACGGATTAGACAAAAAGATATTTCTGGCAAGGATAACCTAAAGGCAGTAATACAGGGGGGTTACTGTGTATTTCGATTCGAAAGCAAAAGCTTTCGAAATACAATGTAAAAAGTATACAAATTCGAATGATTTTCTTTTCGAATCGAAATACACAGTAACCCCCCAGCATAAATGAAAATTTTGTCGGATTTTATTTAAAAAAAAAACTCGTTGATTCTACATATGTCTGACAGATTGTCAGTTGTAATAAAGGCAAAAGGACTACAAACAAAATAAGAAACACAATGTTTTACATAATTTTAATATACCTGTTTTCTTTATTTTGAAGGGAAAAATCTGGTACTTTTCCGTTAAAATTGAATTTAATTATTTTTTATATTACTTATTTTTCAAGTTTTTGTTAATGAGTTATATTTTGCTTAAGTTACTTCTGAACTATGCAATATATTTTCTTTTAAATTTGTACTTGTATAGGGAGTATATACTATAAAACATTGTTTTTAAACAATATTAGGTGTTTACTTTATATTGACGCTCACAGTATGTGCATGTGTTAAATTTTGCACTACAAAATATTACATATATGTTGTGGCTTGCTAAAAATAAAATTGGAGAAATGGTCAGATGAATCGAAGATAAATTTGTTTGGTTTTGAAGGCTAAACCTTCATTCAAAGGCCACAAAATAAAAAAAGTGACGCCAAGTACATAAAGTAAAGTGGTACATAGAAATATTGCAAAATCAAAAGCTGCTCTATGTCAGAGAAGAAATGCCGTCTCTATGGGAATTTTTGCAGGAGAATGATCCCAATTTTGGTTTAAGCAAGCCAGTCGAAATCATCGTCAATCAGGCATTTTTTTAACCAACGTGTTTGTTATTGAAATAAACTTAAAGACCTAATTGTTATATAACAACGATTAAATTAGAATATTTTTACTTCCACAGCACATTTCCTTTTTTAATGTATTATGTAGTCGTTTTAAACTTTTTGGTGTGGTACTTTAAAAATTAATTATTTTACTTACCAGAATTAATCCATTCGAGATCCAAGTGTCTCCAAGTGTCTTATTGCAATCCGGAGGATAAACAAAATCAATCAAATATTGAGAAAATTTGTAAATTTCTACTTTAAATTGGAAATTTTCTAAATGAAATTGAGAGTTTCATTTTTGTATTTTGTATAATTCTTATTTATTTGTAAATATTTAATAAAAAACTTTTATATAGATTGACATGAACATGATTTACATGAACAGGAATTGAAATCTGATGCTTTTAAGAGCTAATTAAACTTAAAATTTCAAATAAAATATCTTGTTCAAAAAGTAATTTAAAATAATTTTCTAAAAACTGTGTAATTTTAGTAAATTAAACATAAATTTTGACACTTTATGGCAAATGTGCGATGACATGGCAAAAACACATGTTACAATGAAATATTTCTATTTAGCATGAAACGTAAAGCAAAATTTGCAAATACATGTGTAGCCATTGCTGTTGCTGCTGCTGCTTATTGTTACTTTTTTATTGCTGTCATTGTAATTATATTGCGTTTGTATTGGTATCATACTTTTGTACAGACACAAGCATAAAAACAAACACACACACACAGATGCTTTAAGACAATGTCTTGTTGTTTATACTATTAATTGTTTGTATGCGGTGGTGGTGTTGAATATGACACTTGATGGCATTCTCCCTGTTCTCCATTTATATATTGTTTATATACTCTTAAGTACACACCATTAAATCAGCTCGGGCCATTTTAAAGACTCAACAGTTTAACTATCTAACAATTGTTGCTGGATCGTAAGTATTAGGTTGGGCCTTAACAAGAGGGTTTGAAAATAATCCTATTTATGTTATATGCTATTTCTCACATACATAAATCATTCAAAAAAATGTTCAGCTTAATCCGTTAGGTATTTATACAAAATAAGTAAAAAAGAAATATAAAAACATACAAGTACGTTTATAGGAAAACATATTGGGGAAAATATAAAATTTATTATTTTATATAATTTTTATAAGCAGGCTGTCAAAAATTAACGACACTCGCATGAGTGTATGCGAGTTGTACTTATTTTTTATCGTCTACGTACATTGAGTTAAGGAGAGTCAAAATAAACAACATCATACATGAGATTAATTATAAATTTAATGAGTACTTCAAACTTTAAAGATAAGTTGTGGTTTGATAATATTGAGACAAGTATGAATACGTATAAGTACAATAAATTATAAGTCATAAATTGAGTATACTCACTTTTTCAGTACTCATAACTGATCACTGATGTATATAATGTACATTTTTTATTGTTGCATTTCTTAGAGTTATTTTCTCTTTTCCATGGCATTCACAAAAGGATATTAAAACAATATATAATAATAAAATTTAGTGGCATGACTTCTGTGCATTTAAATATTTTTTTGGATTAAATATTATCTCGATATACATATATACATGTTAAACTAATTTTCGAAACAGTTCTTAAATGGATGCTTTGACTAATTATGGACCGACTGTTATATGTTATGATTTATGTATATATGAAACTTATTTGCATGGAATTTTATTTGTATACCAGCATGTATACCAACAGAGATTTATGGTCGTTAAAATGATTTTCAGAAATGGGCCTTATATGATTAGATCGATCATTATAAAATTGGCAACTATCAACTCCACTGAGGTTCGGTTGTCATCCGTAATCAACCCATTGGTTTGGTGTTTTACACCGACCAACAGATGGAAATAGCTTAATTGACTTAGACGTATATTCACCATTTTTGGTGGTAAAGTATATAAAAAGTGTAAAACAAGTGCCACCCTAATGTTTATGTATCAAAGTATGAATGAATTAGTTTTGTTCTTGTTATTGCTGCCATATTGTATGGATACTTACTACATTATTGTATTGGCTTTTTCAATAAGAACTTTGTTTTCCAACAGGAGCATATTGGAGTAAAGTTTTGACATATTACTAGTGGAAGTCTTTATAATTGTTACAATAAATTTAATTTGGCTCAAAAAATCGCCGTAGATTCGCTGAATTTATTTAAGAATATTTATTAATTGCACTTATTTACCTGGATACGTCGATAAGCAATATTGTCTTGGGCTTTTGAAAATCTAAGAGCAATTGTTGAGAAACCTTTGCATTCCGGCATTACTCAGCACTGTATGGTGCGCTATGTGGTCTAGGGTTAAAAACGTTGCAAAATTTTGGCCTATTAATAAAGACATGGGTAAGCTGACGTGTGGTGTCTATAGTACGGTCATACTTTTCACACAGCCACCAAAACAATGAATTTATTTTACTGCAAGCCAAATTTTCCGATCATGTAAATTACAAACACTGGATTATTTTTGAGGGGTTATGTAAAAGATAAATTGAAAATTTTGATAAAAATTTGATAATTGTTATATCTTACTCTTTCGAATACAATACAAATTTGAATGATTTTCATATAAAGTTCTTGTTGAAAACCCATTTTTAATCATTATAAATATGAGAGGTTATTTAACAGATACGCAAACACACGCATAAACACAAAGTCTCTGTTGTATTCATCTGGATACTAGTCTGTACGTGTATTTTAATTTATTAAGTGTTCTTTTTTTTCTTTTAAAATCCTTTGCCACATACATATATGTATGTATGTATGTATATGTGTTAGCTTAGTTTGAAAAGGCTTAAGTTTAGTTTTCATAAAAATTCAATGGGATAGAATGTAAAATATATGTAACTATAATAAAAATAATAAAATAATATAAAACTTCGTTTATTTCAATCGTTACTCTTTTATGCCAAATGACGTTCTGATATTAGAATCGAATAATGTATGGCTATAGAGTATTGTTCACATAAAATCCGGTTGCAAAACTGTTTTAATATTTATGTAATAAATAATGCAAGTGAATACTATTGAAGGATATTATTCGTATCATTAATATTAAAATAAAGCTAAACTAAAATCTGTTTTTTTTTTCTTTTGATTGATCACATTTCAATCCTATGTTGTACATTTATATCCTATTCGAAACTATTCATCAATTTTCTCGTTATTATTCATAAAAATTATTTTTCTATTTTCTTATATTTTGTATGTAGACTTCAGCTATAATTTTTTATGAACCTTATTATTGTTAAGACTTCAATAATAGATTTGGCAAAACAATTTTTTATATCCAATAAATATATTATATATTTTATATATCCAATAAAATGTATTTAGCTTGTTTTGCAAACTAAGCAAAATTTTATATACAAAGATTTTATTACGAAGACGGTTCGGAAACTTATTAGCCTAGAACAGAAAGCTATGAACACATGTCTTTTCGATCCATAGCAATGGACTGAAGGAAGTGCCCCAAAGAAGGCAACGGTTTTTTGGGATTTCAAAGGTATTTTATTGATTGACTATCTGCAAAAGCGTAAAACAATAAATTCAGAGTACTATTGCAACATTTTGGATCAATTAAATGTAAAAATTCGACAAAAACGTTTTAGCTTGCAACACAAAAAAATAATTTTTAATCAGGACAACGCTCCAGCGCAAAAGAGTGTTTTAGCAGTGGCTAAAATCAACGAATTAAAGTACGACTTGCTTGACCACCCACCATATTCTCCTGATTTAGCTCCCAGTGACATTTACCTGTTCCCAAAGCTAAAAAAACTCCTAGCTGACAAGCGTTTTACCGCAAATGAAGATACAAGTTGTAAACCACTATTTTGAAGGCCTTGAGGAAAACTATTTTAATCAAGGGGTAGAATTGCTAGATAAGCGTTGGACTAAGTGTATTGAAGTTTCAGGAGATTATGTTGAAAAATATAAATGGTTTTAAAAATCTGGTTATTCTCTTTCTGTGCTATGCTAAGAAGTTTCCGAACCGCCCTCGTTAATTGCAGCATATTTCAAGAGTTTAAGTAGAAACTTATTAAGAGTTTTTAGTGTGATAATCCGTGTTTACTCTAGACAGCAATTAAAATCTTATGAAATGTGCTTAATTGATATATAATTATTTATATTGAGTAAACATGTATCTTGATTGTTCATATTTAACAGTTTGTTAATTGCCGCAGTCTTAGTTTTTCAATTTTCTAAAATACCATTTATATATTTTCAATTTTACTGAGGGACTTTATATAAATTCTTAGACATTTTACATTATTTATTTTTTTTAATTAAGAAAAGCCTTCATTAAGTTTCTGTAATTTAATCCAGATTTTTAACATTAGGAAATACACACATCTTTAAATGGTAAATTTTGTCTTCAATGTACAATGTATGCAATTAGTTTTGTTTTTCAATGTCTTAAACAACTAGTACATAAAATAAAATATAGTGCTGCATTCATTCGGATGTGCTGAATTTCAAATAACCTCTACACAAGTTTAATTAGAATTTGCAGAAACTACTAATATGTTGGTTTCATATCGTTATGTTTTTCTGCAATGGTTTATATGGGAGTTATGAGCAATTATGTTTATATCTAATCGTATATGAGGAGAACTTATATACGAATTACAACCTCATAACAATCTTTGTAAAAGATTTATTTAAGTGATTTACGGAAGTGAACTTTTTATATAATCAGCCATGTCACAGAATTTAATTCCGTTCGGAAGTGGAATTAATGTCGTATTTTGCCTTTATAGAAAAAGTAAAACGAAACTTTTTTCAGAATGAAACCTAGAAAGTCTTAAAATTACAATTCCACATAGCAAATTAAAATTGGTTTCATTCCGAAAAAATTGTTTGTTTGGCTTTTTCTATAGAAGCAAAATACGACATTAATTCCACTTCCGAACGGAATTAAATTCTGTGACATGACCGAATATTATATATTTTTAGCTAATATGCAACACATGTTTTTATTACACTTCTCACTTAAAGAAAATCTACACAACAAAATATCACACATGCATCACAGCAAACACAGAAATTCGCAAGCAATTTCTAGTTTATTCTTATATTTAAAAGTATCTCAAATATAAACAAAGTATTAAATTTTTTAACATATAAATGTTATCCGGGGTTCTACCTACGATGGACAAGATTTTGATAATGTATTTACAACAACAAACAAACAACAACTTCAAAATTACCAAAAATTACCTTAAGTATGTTTTTGAGCAGCATTTCTTCTGTTTAATCATCGTTCATCTCATGTTCTTGTCAGGTTTATATTACAGCTTTATTATTATTATTTTTAGGCACTGACGTGCAGGAAGTAGTAAATGTTTGTTTGTACATTCCATCATGTATAAACTAATGCTTGTGCATTAGGATGAACCAAAAATAATTTAAATTTCTCTTAATAATCGGCTGTAGAGTGAATTTCACAATGATTCCAACTCATAGAAAGCTCACAAAACTCTGAAAAAATACTTTTAGATCTGCAAATTCTGCTCGCCAACAACACTAACAACTTTTCCATTATTTTTTTCATTATATCGTTGAAATAACTAAATTATGACAAAACTGAAAACAAAATCTGCATCCTTATACCAAAGACTATAAATATATAAAGATGTTGCACTGCCATACATTGTACTGCCAGTGCCAAATTTGTCGATGGCAGTACGGCTACTGCCACTTATTGTACTCAGAGAACTTATTATACTCAGAGAACGTATTATTTTCCATTCAGTCGTCGTTGAGTAAGAATTTTGTATGAACAATTTATATAACTGATGTTTAACAAATTTTAATGGGTTAATAATAAAATTAATAACTTACGCTTAATAATGAAATTTATACAAAGTAAATAAATTCAAAAATATTTTCAAATATTAAATGCTTAGATTAATTCGTTATAAATTTACTTTATTTCAGAATACTGTAGACAAACTGGTACAAAGAGCCAATGCATCTTTAGTAATTGGTACATCTTCGTGGAAGGAACAATTTATTGAAGCACTAACAGTGAATCCCGGTAAATATAAAATACCAATATATATTCATATTTTAAATTTCACTTTCTCTCCTTTTTGTTGAAGTTTTTCCTTTTTTCCTTTTTTTTTTTTTTTTGTTGATGTATGCACTCCGTACATGCATAAATCCACAAGCTGTTAAATAATGCAACAGCGACAAGCACAAAAACAAAAATTTAAATAAAATATTACAAACAAATTATGACTGTATTATGATGCATGTACGAGTATGTACATATGTATATCAACGACATGAGAATAGTAAAAAAAATACACTTCTAGTTAAAGGAAAAAACATATCCATATAAATTAGTTCGTTTTCTCTTTTATTCATACATATATTTATTTTTCTTTTCCATCAACACAGGTGATGATGGTGATGGTGGCGAAGAAGGTGATGAGGAAGGCATATCAGCCACACCATCCTGTTTTGATTATGTAATGCATTTCTTAACTTTATTCTGGAAAATCTTATTTGCATTCATCCCACCCACAGGTAAATTTAATATTTTTTTTCTATAAAAATTAAAAAAAAAATTTACATCAAACTGAAATTTTACTTTATCCTTTGAATACCCAGCAAAAAATTTTAGTGTCAAGTAATATGTTAAAATTCGAAATTCACTGGCACTTTATTAATCAAACAATTTAACTTTTCATAACATTGGAGACAAATACTTACCACATTACTTAAATATCTCTAAAACTAGTTACAAGTAATGACTTTAATCACACAGACTGTGCTAAAGCAAACGACTATAAATAAAGCAGTTCTATAATATATAATAAGTAAGTCATTATTTAACTACTTTTAAGTAATGCAGACGGTATGTAGTAGACATTGAAAAGTAAGTTATTGTTTTTGCTGGGTATTTACATACAATGGGCCACTGTTTGATGGTACAACTACCAGTAGTCAACGCTATAATACTTAAAATGGTTAAATGGCAAAGAATATAATGGAAAAATGCAATATGTACGAGTATATTTGAAATTTAAATTATTCGCACAAGAAAAAACTGAAAAAAGCAGTGACTTGTCAGAAAAGATTGTATACTGCTAACAAAAATTTCAATTGTCTACTGCAAATATGCATGTATAATTAAGTCATTAAGTCATCTTCTCCTAACAACTCCTGATTTAGTTTTTTTACAACAATTGAAAAAACTTTGCTTGAAATTGAAAAACTTGTCACATTGGGCGTATTTCTAGTTAAATTGGTAAATTTCCTAGTGACGGAAATTTTTAATAAATAAACTTTAGTGGTTTAAATAGTGTATCCAACTAATTTTTTGAAAAATCACTACTCGATATTAAGTTTTCAGCTATCGCAAAGGACTTTTCACACATTTAAACAATATCGACTTGTCAAACAATATTGTTTGCCGTTTATTCCCAATTTTATTATGTCGAGTAGTTTATTCCCTACACCACCAAAGTGGTGTAACGGCCAAAAATATTAGTCTAAAAACTTTAAGTTTACCGATCGAATCAGTGAGAGTGCTGTAGCTTAATTGGTTAGCGCATTTGATCATTAAGCATGAGTTGGTATTTGTAGCCCGGGTTCGATTCCCAGCCGCTGCCACTCAAACAACGTCAGTTTCTGATAATTATTAGGTTTCTTTTCTATCCATCATAACTAATCTTTATCACAGCGCCCTCCTTCGGTGGTATAGAATTTAAAAACGCCACCGAAGTAAAATAATTAAATAAAGGCTATAAAATCAAGCTTTAACATAAATGCGCCTACTCACCACCAGAGGCGCTGCAATTCTGCACTAAAAACAAACATAATGCGCAATTGCAGAGCTGTGATATAAAAAACTTTCTTCTTTCACCACCTTTACTTCTTCAACTATCCCCTTTCCAAAGAAAGTAACGCAAGTATATATAGGCATATTAATTGTCTTTCTTCAAAAAAAAAAAAATATGTAACTCATTAATAAAAACTACAATAAAAAAATTCAATTCAATTTTAATAAAGTAAACAGCAGTGTCCATGTTCTGTAACTCCCGCGTCGTGAAACTTTTCGATTAGAATGTGTGAAATGAAACAGAAATGTCATAAATTGAAACAAACTGCTGTTTTTCTCATAAATTGAAACAAACAGCTGTTTTTCTCACAAAACTGTGTGTGCAAGTTTTTTGCGAGTAATCGCTGTCACCTAAGAAAAAATTACTCGTCAGTTTACAGAAAAAGTGTGACTGTAAAATTTTTGTGATAACGGTTCCCGCTTTGAAATGTCAAAATGTCACAAATAAAAACGCAACGAGATAAAATTTTAAAAATAAAAAAATATTCAAATCGCAATGAATAATAATAATACATTACTATATATTTTATGCATGTATTACATGCATGTATTACGTTACTCGCCTAAAGAGATGAACAGTTTCCGCAACCAGAAATGGAGTTTCTATTGCAATGGCAATAGACCCAGAAAAGATTAATTAATTTTAAGATTTTAATACTTATTGTAAATTTCTTTTGTAAAGAAAGATCCAATAATTAAATTAAAAGTAATAAAAAAAAAAATGTATTACATCAACAACTTCAATTTCGATTTATTTCATTGCAAATTATTTTGTAAACAACAAACATTAATGTTGTACTATACATTATTTTTTATAGCAGACGGTTGTTTTTTTGTCGACGTTTAAATTTTAGTAAATTTGATTCGCCATCAACGATATTTCTGATTAGCAGTTTCAAACATACAAATTTCAAATCGGCTTAGAGTTGTATATCGTTGGTCTCATGTAGAAAGGTCCTAACTCGCTATTTTTTCGAAATTTGTTTTTTTTTGCGATTCCAATACATTTAACGCCTTTTTAAGGCCTTTCTACATGAAACCATCGATATTTTGACATATCTAAAGCATTAAACACATTCGAGACAGCAGGCTGCACGACTACACGAGTGCAAATGCCGCTACTTAATTATTCTGAAAACGACAGCTACGTAGTCAGCAGCTGATCACGAAATCTGACGTTTTAATAATATAACATAATGGCTAAAGAGAATTTTGTTATTACTAAAATACAACAAAAAAGTAAATAAAAACATTTAAAATAATAAATCTTAATAAAATTTTGTATTTGCTTTTTATTTTATTTAATTTGCTTTACACATTTTGCTATATGGTCAACACTGTTTTTGTTTCGACGAAAAACTCAGCATGGACAACAACCTGCAGTCGGGTTGCCTGCTATCGTCCAATTAATCATTCTCATATAAACGTGTGTATTTTATTGCTGAGATATTCACCCCTATCTTGAATAAAAATTCCACATGAAATTTGTTCCCATTTCACATTTTTTCCTATTAAAATTCAATGTTAAAAAAATAAAAGGGAACAAATTTCATGTGGAATTTTTATTCACGATAGGGGTGATTGTATTCGGTAGCCTGCACTCTCGAATGTGTTTAATGCTTAACGTAACGACGTAATCCCTTTTAATAGTTTTTGACATGAGTTGCAGACACATTCTTTTCTGACTTTTCAAGAAAATGTGGAATATTTTGTTTCACAACTTTTCGACACGACAAGTTTTCACTAAAGTTAAAGAACATGGGCACAGATATATTTAAATAATGTAAAACATTGCATTTCAACATAAGAGCTTACGTTATTACATAACGACATAAATATTTAAGCAGCATTTGGTAAAAATAAAATTTATTTTAAATTAATTAAAAAACTATTTCAAATATAAAGATTTTAAAATTAATATAATATAATTAATATAAAAAAATCTATGAAAGATTTTTTGCGTATTTGGACAATATCTCCTTTGTCACTGATCTCAACCATAAAAACATAAAGTCAAATGACCACACTATCTAACTATGTAATTAATTTGCAGTAATTGTATTTGTGAGAATTAAAAAAAAAACTTAAAATTCAACTTTGAGAAAATCAGTGATTCTCTGAAAGATTTTGGGCATGTTTGTACAAATCCTTCCCTGTCACCCATATAGACCATATGGCAAATAAAGCCAATGAACCACACTACAAGACCCGTTTTTCTGAATTGTATTCGTGAGTTTCTCAAACAAGTTTTGACAATTCAACTTCAAGAAAATTATTGGTTTTCTTCTCTGTCATCCATAAAGAGCATATTGAAAATAAAGCTAATGGACAAAACCCTATAACCCAAATTTAATAAAACCCTCCAATGGTTTTTTTAATCAGTAAGTCTACTTCCATTTCAGGTTGAAAACGTCAAGGCAGACATTTCGTGTGTCGAAAAATTAACTCTCTGTTTAATTTACATTTTGTAATTTTTAGAAACAAATCACCTTCAATAAAAGCAGTTACAAAATTATCCTTTTTTATTTCCTGCAATTTCATCTTCAATTAATGTGTGAATTCCAACTTGTTTTAATGAAATTTAAAGTCCAACCTTAATTCAAATTAAATGTGTATGTATGTATGTATGTATGTGTGAGAGTATATAAAAGGGAAAACAAATCGAAAACCTTGAACCCATTTAGTTTGGCTTGTCACCTTGTTGTGGCATTGTTAACAAAACGGTTTTATGAATGGTTTAATGGCTGACTGATTAAATGTTTTGTAGGTCTCACTTTTTTTTTAGACCTGCAACAATTTTTGTTTTGCCATTGCTATTGGCGTGGCGTGACTGTTATTAAATTTAGCAAATAAAATTTAAATGATTTCTTTTATTCCACAAAATAATTGAAAGTCATCGTTTCGTCTCCTCTATGGGATACTCTTTTTTAATGCAATACTAAATAGTCTGCAAGCACTTTTAATAGACAGGCAACCAATGAACCGAGTTCCGGTAACAACAGGTGTCGTCATGTTGAAGTTAAACGAATATATTCTATATAAATATGTAGTATTAACTTTGTTTTGTTTAAATACCTATAACAATTATTTAAATTGTCAAGAATTGCAACAAATGTGATTGATATCTAAAAATGTATAGTGCCACAATGAAACACAGCAATAGCTGCAACTATTGCCACTTACATAGTGTTTAAATTAAATTAATATTTTATAGGTATAATAACTATTTTAGAATCTTTTTGATTTATTGTGTATTTATTTATTTTTTAAATATAAAATTTTTGTTTTAAATTTCAGATATTGCCGGCGGTTATTTATGTTTCGTAGTATCAATAATTTGCATTGGTGTGGTCACCGCTGTTATTGGTGACATTGCCTCATATTTCGGTTGTACGTTGGGCGTTAAAGATGCCGTCACTGCCATATGTTTCGTAGCTTTGGGTACAAGTATACCAGGTAAGTTATAAAAAATAAAAATAATTATTACTAGAATTTATTAAATATAAAGTCAGATTTTAAAATATGAATATAGAATTCAAATTCGTTTATAAAGCACTAAAAGAAGAGACATATTGATCTAAATTTAAAATCTTCAGATTATTAGGTAGTAGAGTAGAGGGGCAGTTAAATGGGCGCACCCAGAGAAAAAATAAAACATTTTGAAAATTTGTTTAACAATACTATGGTCATTTTAACTATATATTAATATTATTGCAGCAACCAAATTACGTTAAAGTTACGATTTTCATGATTATAGCAATCATATTTATGATTGTAGTAATTATTTATATGTTTGTTGCAACCCTGTTCATGATGACATTCTCGGGTGTAAACTACAAAAGTGTGTCACTGGCTAAAATGTAAATTGGAATGGACTTGCTAGTGTTAGGCAAATATGTAGATATATCGATGATCTTAGAGCCATTCCTAAATACCGGCGGTAAGCGGCACGTTTTTTACGCTGAGCGTTAACGATGATACCCCATCCCTAAACAAAAGCGGCAACGTTATGTCAAAACAATAAAAACAGGGTTATCAAACAAATAAATAAAACGACCCTGTTTATTGTAACAGCTATGCTCCATACAAAATGTATGAGCATGAGAAATTTTAACAGTTAAATAACGCTTGCCACCGGTATTTAGGGATGGCTCTTAGATGGAATGTAAATCAGATACATATAAGCTGTAGATCATATATTATCTTGTCTGGAAAAATAATACGAACGAAAAAATACTTTCCAATTAATCTTTAATTTATACATTTAGTGTAATTTATACATACAGTGGCTTACAGCTTATTTTATGCAGTCTTTTTTTTTGTCGTCAAAGTGCCATAAAAAGAAAACTAACAGGAACTTAAAAATAAATTAGTGTAATTTTAAAGAAAAAATTTTATAGTCTAACAAACAAACATAATTTATTGAAAAAGTTTACATTTTAATATATTAAAACTAAAAAAACAAAATATGCAGGCGCATATGGGTTTTGAAAACTTGAAACTAAAAGTAGCAATTACACGTTCTAATATTATGTGTGAAAGCCTTTATTATCTACAAAAGATTTAAGGCGATTTGGCATAGATACGACCAGTTTTTGGATAATACTCGGCGAAATATTCGACCACACCTTCAGTAGCGTCTTTTTTTGAATCGTTTCTGTTAGCAATTTTGTGTTTCCTTAAAACTAAAATTGACCATAAATTTTCGATAGCATTAAGATCTGGCGATTGTGGTGGCGTCGTCGTCAAATGTGGGTAGTGTTTGCATGTTTGTAGGCCATGTTGCCCTGTTTGCAAAATACCCGATTTCTGGTTTGAATCGCTATTCTCGTACACTCGAATATCTGATTTTATGCCCAGGTTCTTTGCGCTTTCCAACAAGTTGTTCTTCAGAATCTGAAGGTACTTAAGCTTGTCCATGATTATTTCAACAAATGTGAAATTCCCAGTTCTAGCAGCTGACATAACCTTGGATTTACACTTAATTTTCTTAAAATATGTCGCTCATTATGCTCTTTGACAATTGTATTTGGTGCATTTCTATTAACTGATTAACTTATGACCAATAAAGAAATTCATAGAAAACTTATCAGTATAGATTCACCATAATCATCAGTAGTTTGGCAATATAATTTATAGCTATTCGTTTTTAGATTTTTTACCTTCGCATTATTGACAGAGAAGCAGCCGTACCTATTATATTTTCCAACACTGTACATAGATATCGCACCCTAAATACAAAAGGGTCACAACTCAAAATTTTCCAAAACTGACTTTTTTCCATAAATTAATTCAGAGTACACATCTCTAACTACTGCAAAAATTTCTTTCACATCACTATCTTCTTTAACTGGAAAAATACAGTTATGTTTATTTTTATGTTAAGTGTGTTGCTTGTGCACGATGAACAGTTTTTTGTCTTTCCTGAAAATTTTAGTTCTTGGAGTTGTGGTCCTTTTGTATTTAGGGTGCGATATATACTAAAGTTTCCAAAAGTATAATTTAAAGTATAATTTTTATATGGGACACTTTTCTTATACATATGTTTTTTTTATTTTTTAATTTATCTGACAACTTTAATTTGATTGTTTGTATATACATACCCTATACAAAAATATCTTTGTTGTTTTTTCATATTAGTACAAGACAGAATGTGCATAAAATGGACAGACCCCATATTTAAAGCTGGTTGGTACTGGTATTTGAAAGCTACGTAAAGCATAAGCATCTGCAATAGAGGGCGCACTAACTAATGCTCTGTTTGATTGCACGTGAAAATTTGTTTAAAAACTCATGTGTTAAAATTTATTAATGAAATTGCTTCTCATATGTACATAATATTATTAAATAAGTATATGATCGCTTAATATCATCAAATTTTCACGTGTGTCTGGCAATTAAATTGTGATTAATGTTGAAAATGTTTTACCCCTATTTAAAAAAGTATTTAGCTTAACGCAGTTCTTAGCTGATTGCAATTAGTTTGTAGCTTCCCAGTATTGTATTTTATTGGATTTCAGGAAAAATTTGTCTCAAAATCATTTGTATATAGAAACAATCAGAGAAATGGGAACGAATTGATTTAAATAGTCAAATCTTTATACAGATTTTTATTGTACAAATGTTTGTATTATACATATATGAAAATAAACTGCAGATAAGGAGAATACAGTTTTATTCTTAGTTTATTTTACTATTTTATGTTTATGTCGTTCAATTTCCACGTTTTTAAAGTTCTGACATAAGTAGTTGTAATTAAAGTTGATGCAAACTTGTTTACTTAATTAATAGAATAAAGTAAAATATTCGAGATTCGTATCATGTTTAGAAAATAGTCAAATGTTGCAAACACTCAAACAAATGATATTAACTGAAGTTTGAAAATTTAACTAATTTTCTTCAAAGTAGCCCGGTTTTTTAAATATTGAAATTGTATAAACATGTTGCCGGCAACATAAGAAGGCGATTAATTTTTGGGTCTGTTGAAACACAATACAGTAAGTTTCTGTCGTTTAATTTTTAAAATTTTTTAACTTCTAACATACTTGTTATTAATGTTCATACAAATTTGTGTATGACATTAAAAGAATAAAGAATATATAGAATAGAATATTTAGTATGCAACATTGTTGAGATACTTAAAATGTATCAAAAAATTAACTTTTTTAACTTTTCATTTCTCTACTACAATGTTGATATCCTAAAAACAAAGTTTCCATTAAAGCGTTTATATTTAGCTTTTTATTTATATTTATTTATATACATAGTTGTGCCTCAAATAATTATAATAACTTAGCTTGATATTAAACTGCAACAATGTTGCTAAACAATTCTATAAAATATTCTCTTAAAAGCTGTCTATAGTGAACTCAATTAACAGAATTGTTAGATGTAAAAAAAAAATTCTTTTACGTATGTCCCCTCTAATTGAAATTAATGCTGTTAGCGAACAAAATATTTAACTACAAATGTCATTGTATGAAATAAAGTAGTATGCAGCATTGTTGAGATACACTGTCGGACAAAATAAGGTGCGGTTTTGTAAACTTCTTTATTCCTTTTTTCTTATACATGTATTATTTACTATTTATGCACAGTCCCGCTATTTGTTGGAGCATCTGAATTATTTACATATTTCTAATGTAAATATATTGAAGTGCACAAGAAATCTCCGTGAGTGGAGTTTTCAGTTTACCTTAAAATAAGAGTTGTATTCCTGATTTTTTTTTTTAATTTGTGTTAAGTTTTTAAAAACTAATCACCCTTATTCTGTTTGGCGTCGTCGACACAAGACACATCGTTTGTTGTAAATCCGTATTCTCGTTGTTAATATTGCCATTTATCGATGACAGTCGACATTGTTTGGTATTCTGTAACTTGAATTGACGTCGGTGTTGCCTTTCATTTTGTCGACGGTCTTTTTAGTATTGTGTTGTAATGTGTGGTGTTGTATTCTTTTGTGTACAAAGAAGAAATTAAAAAAAAACATTTAAATAGTAAAAATAACTGTAAAAAGAAAAAAATTATAATTATGGAATGGAAAAAGAATTCAAATAACAAATCAATTTGAAAAGCTGGTGAAATGATAGTTTTACTTCGATTGCAGTAGGTGTAGAATTTTTATCTATTTTACGTTTTCTCAGGATGTCAATAAATCTGAGCACAAAGGAAGTTACTCTTAGCAACTTCTTGTATGACGAAAATCTTTCTATCAGATCCAATAAGCAATTTTGTGGATCTTCTACTGCAAGCAGTACATTTGTTTTTCTTGCTTCTAAAAGCTTTTGATTCTCTGTTAACTCGAAATGTTCGTTAACAGGCCAATGTGAACTATCGCTTAGTAAAAACGAAGGTCCCTCAAACCAAATTGAATTTTTTAAATCATTTACATCACATCCTCTAGAAACGATGTTAGCTGGATTCTGTTTAGTAGGCACATGGCGCCAAGAAATCAGCTCTGACAAACTGAAAAAATCTGGCTTAAGTCGGTTTTAGTGACATTTTTAAAATCATTTACAAAATTGTGTAACTAATAGGTTTTTAAATTTTAATTCATATAAAATTTTTTCTTATCAGCCACGCCTATTTTTCTGTGGGCGAGGCTCCAAAGTTTGTAATATATTTAGCTATGTCTTGAAAACTACATATATTTATTAGGCGATATATATATATATATATATTAAATGATAGGTATTTTAAAGACCTTTCCTTATGTGGACCATCTATAGGTTAATTTCGGAAAATAATTTTTTGATCCAATAGCCCCATTAATTAAGCAATCTAAAAAGGATGGAACTCCTTGGAATACTGTAACACTTGCTTGGATGAAGAATCGTAAAAACCGTATTTTTAGAAAATTCAAAAGAAGTACAAATTTGAATGATCAAAAAATTATTTTGTTGCTAGAAGTCACTACAACTTGAAAAATAAGAGATGATATAACATGTACATCAATAAAATGCGAATGAGCATAAAAAATAACCCTAAGTTATTCTATAATTTCATTAATTCCAAACGCAAAATATCGTCTTATCCGACTGCTATGAAAATGAATCTTCTCCAATGATGTTGACATTGCAAATATTTTCTCCGATTTCTTTGCATCAACATTTTCAACCAAAACGTTTAATAATACACAATATCCTTACAAGATTCCACAATTTTCCCGTATTAGTATCTCCTCTTTAGATATCCCAATGATCCGTAAGAGTCTAAAGAATTTAAAGAGTTCATTCAATCCTGAACTGGATGGCATTCCCAGTTTTATCTTTAGAAATTGCGCAGAAGTGTTAGCAGAACCTCTCACCATCATATTTAACTATTCTCTAAAGTTTGGTAGTTTCCGAGAGTTATGGAAAGAATCCTTTATAATTCCTCATCATAAGTCTAGCAACCGTAATGATATAACGAATTATAAAGCTATCGCGAAGCTAAGTGATATCCCAAAAAAATCTCAACAAACGTAATCCATAATCTCAACAAGTCAACATGGTTTCTACCGTGAACGCTGAACGTCAACAAATCTTATGCAACTAACATCATATATAAATTCTGGTTTTAGTAAAACTCAACAAACGGACATGATATATGCAGATTTCAGCTTTTGACAAATTTAACCATGATTTATTAATATTGAAGCTGGGTAGTATTGGTTTCACAGGTAACTTTCTTAATTGGGTGCGCTCCTACCTGAAAAATCGTAGACAATCTGTTAATTTCAATAATTCAAAATCCCAAAGCATAGACGTCATATCTGGAGTTACGCAGCGAAGCCATCTCGGACCTTTACCATTCCTACTATATAAATATTAATGATCTTCCCAATTATACAGATGTTGTGAAGATATTTTCATCTTTGACGGAAAAAGTTCATACAACTCATATTCAATCCGATTTAAACAAATTCCACAACGGGTGTATAACTAACCTGATGGAATTAAACCTAAAAAATGTGAATTTATGTCCCTTTCGAGATATTCCTAGTCTATCCATGGATATCTTATTGTTAGCTCAAAATTAAAAACCGTTGACTCTATCATTGATTTGGGTGTCAACTTTGATAGAAAACTGAACTTTAACCATCATATAACTATGACAGCTAATAAAGTAATTGGTGTCCTCAGTTATATAAAACGTTGGGCAAAGGAATTTAATGACCGATATGTGACAAAAAAAATCTATTCACAACGTTGGTAAGACCGATACTTGAATATGCATCTGTAATTTGGAATCCACAATATAATGTGTTCATAAAAAAGCTGGAATCTATTCAAAAACAATTTCTTATATTTTGTCTTCGGAATTTACGCTGGAATCCTAAAATAAACATTCCGCCATACCGAAGTCGATTGACACTCATAAAGCTCCCAACATTGAGAAGTAGAAGAATAATCGCAAACGTTACCTTTTTATTTAAGCTAATTAATGGTACTCTTGATTCCGAATATCTTGTTTTTAAAGTTTGCTTCAATATCCCAAACAGACAACACTATATTAATTTTGATCCTATTCGAAGAATATGTGCAGAATTCAACAAATTCTTTGAATTTCAAATGAATATAACTATGATTGTTTTTGTTAGTATTATTATTGTAGATCCATAGATATTAAAGAAAATCCCTTCTTATTTTCCTCTGCGCTGGAATCGGAATCTGGGGGAATCGCGTCAGAAAAATAATTGCTTTGTATAAAATAAGAAAGTCAAGCAAAAGCCTAAAGAACTTATGTGGCAGAAAACATAAGACCACGAAGCTAGACGATGATCATATTACAATTTTAGTAAAGAGAAATTCTTTTGCGATAGCCAGAGATGTAAAGGAGGAACTAGAATTAAATATTTCGACTCGAACTGTCCAAAGAGGACTTAACGAAAGCGGTTTAAAAATTACGTTCGCTAAGAAAAAGCCTCCTCTACCAGTTGCAAATATAAAAAAGCGGTTAGACTTTGCAAAGAATTACATACGTAAATATTAAATAAAATAGTAACTGAATTAAAAATAAAACTATAATTTATAAAACTCTTTTTGGTTCTGATCAATGTTTTTTTATTTTATATTATTATTGAGGTTTTTTGTTTTTCCTCACGGGTTATTTTTTTATCAACAATTTCTCTCCTCCTTTGTTAAAGAAAAGGAGGAGAGAAATTATTGATCAAGAAAAATTAAAAACCTCAATAATAATATATAATTTATAATTATTAGAAAATAATAAATACACGTTTTAATTAAAAAACAGGAAATATTTAAAACCGCACTTTATTTTGTCCGACAGTGTACATACAATGTTTCAGAAAATTGTAAAATATGGCAAACCATTTTAATATACAATTTTAACTGAGGCTAAAACTTGAGCTTCCATGTCCACATTCTCTAAAAACAAAGTCTCCAAGTAAAACTCTTAGATTTTGCTTATTGTTTATATATGTACCTGAAGCTGAAAGTTCTCCTAAAAGCTGCCTAGAATGCTGTATATTAACAAAATTGTTGGTTGTAGTTAACATATGTATGTAAGCCCTCAGCTGGGCTAAAATATTTGTTTTATTAGAAGCAGAGTTTTGTGAAAATTGTTGTATATGTCGTATTAATGTTTTGAATATGTAAACAAAAAAAACCGGTATTGAAAATATTTGTTTGTATTTTTAATTACTCTTAGATACATTTGCCAGTAAAGTTGCTGCCATTCAAGATAAATATGCTGATGCTAGTGTGGGTAATGTAACCGGTAGTAATGCTGTGAATGTCTTCCTTGGCATTGGTGTTGCGTGGTCTTTAGCTGCCATTGTGCATGAATCAAGGGGCACTGTTTATACTGTAGAACCCGGAACGTAAGTAGAATAATTACACAATTACAAAAATATTAATTAAATTGTGTCTGTCTGTCTGACATATTTCTCCATTTATATCAACTAATGTGTATTGTATTTTGTTACTCCCTTGCAGTATCGCCTTCTCTGTAACACTTTTCTGTTCAGAAGCTTTAATTGCCATCCTTATACTAATGATGAGACGTAGTAAAAAGGTTGGTGGTGAATTGGGTGGTCCCAGAAACTTTAAAATTGTTAGCAGTGTTATATTGTTCAGCTTATGGGTCATTTATTTGCTGGCAAGCACATTGGAAGCATATGAAGTCATTCATGGATTCTAAGCGCTCCCCTTCAACAACAACCAAGTAGCAGAAGTAGAACATGAAAAACAAATAATGAAAATAATAAGCGAACCAGCATTACTATTTGTAACCACTTTTTTTATATATACATACATAATATACATTTCACTACTATTACATACAACAAAAACAAAACAAAAAATGAGAAAAAATACTATCTAGAAATTATAAAACCTAAAAAAACACAAGCTAACTTAACTTAACTACTACTACTAATTAGAGTTACTTAATGTTAGATTTTAAACTAAATACTAAATTGTTTGAGGCAAAACCTAAAAAAAAAGAACCAACAAAAAACAAAATTTTCTTTTTTATAACATTTTCTTAAGACCAAACAAAAAAAAAACAGCCATATGCAATATATCTATCAACTACAAACGAGTCATACAGAATTTAGTCAAAATGTGTATGAGAAACCAGAAATTAAATGAAAGATAAAAATTAGCAAAGTACTTTAAAATGTTTTAATTTAATAATAATTAAAATTTTATGAAAAAAAAACTATGAGTGTGTTTTTTTAGAAACTGTAAAAAATACCATACAAGGAGTTTTTGTAAAGGTTTAGCAACTTTCTAAATGTTGCCAGTGTGTTAGCAATATTGTAGAGAAACATTTTATAGAAAGTTGTTTAACAACTTTGTGTCTAAACATTTAAATCAAGAGCTAAAAGGAATGCTTAATGATAAACATAATTTCTAATGAAATTATAATAAAACGAAACATTTTATAGAATGTTTCTAAACAAAGGTTGTCAAACTACTTTGTACATAAGCATTCCATGTAAATCTGCAGCTTATAAATATATAAAACATAATCACCCCTATCGTGAATTTGTGTAATTTGTTCACTTTTCACATTTTCCTATTTAAATTCAATGTTAAAAAAAATAAAAGTGAACAAATTTCACGTGGAATTTTTATTCACGATAGGGGTGAATGTTTCTACACTTAAAAAATAAACAGCTAATGAAAGTTTTAATGATAAACATAATTTCTAATGACTGTAAAATGAATGATAAACTAATTATTCAGATGAAACTTTAGCTCATAGAAGACCTCAGATATAATATGTAATGTTGACTTTAGTAAGCCAAAGTAACTAAACAATTGGTAGCGAACATGTTTCTGACATTCACTATTATAAAATATTCAAATTAGTTTATTATTATTTCTAAGAATTGTAAATTACTTTTCCATAAATTTCGTAAATTCAATTTAACATTTTTTAAACATCGAAAACATGTTGCTAAACATTTTTTACTAGTTTTAAATCTCTCTACACTAAAGGTACGGTCACATTTGGCAAATATTTGACGACGTAACCACTAAATAAAATATATTTGAACTGGTTTATTTATTAAAAAAAAAACTTTGTTTATTTAGGACAGGACACAACAAATATTTAGTATTTTTTTAATGTTGTTTGATCTTGCAAAACTCTTGTAAGAGTAAACAACATCAAACAAATTTGTGCTAAAACAAGTGGTTACGCTTTTTTGAGTAAATATTTGCCAAGTGTGACCGTACCTTAAGTACTATATTATACTAGCAACATCAAAAATGTTGCTAAACAAAGCTTATAAACATATTCATAACAAAACTCCTTGAATTAATCTATTTATTTTGTTTTGTAAACCATTCATCTAAGTGTTTGTTTGTTTGTTTGTTTGTTTTTTTTTAAATAATCATAATTTGCAACTAAATGTGTGAATGAAATTATGTAAAGTTTTGTCTTTTGCCATTCTATAAAACCAAATTTAAAAAAACATAAGAAAAAACCTAAGAATTCTTTAAACAAAAGAAAATTGTGTATTGTTAATTAAATTGAAAATTACCTTATTTATAAATTAATACTACAACAAAAAAGAAAATCTAAAATCTAAACCTTATCTATCATAATTTATAATTATACATAATTGCAAAAACCAACCACAAAATCAAAAATATTTATTACTTCTAAATTTAAAAAAAAAATTAAACAACATGTATGCAATTAACTTTAAATGTAAACATTTTTTGTAATTTAAGTTATAGCCAAAAGATAAATTATATTTTGTCTTTTTCTTTATTTCTTCCTTTTTTAATTTCTTTGTAAATTTTACATAATTAATGTAAATGCGAGTTTCCTGTATTGTATAAATTAACTATTGTCTTTATTATTTCCTTGATTTTATTATACGTACATTTCTTTAGTTGCATGTGTTTTGTATTTATATCTATTTCCTATATTTTTGGTAATAAAATATTCATTTAAAATATACATATAATTTATACAAACGAAAAAAGTAAACAACAAGACAGGAATCGGTGAAATTATTTAAATTTGTTTTTTTTATGACAAACATTTTTGAAAGTGTCTGTATAAGTTTAAAAGAAATTAAATGTTTTGTTTAAAAAACATGTTGCAGGGTATCATGGTGTAACTATACAAGGTGAGTGCAGTAGCACAGCTAACTGACTTTGTTTACAATTTACTTATATCAAAAGTAATACTTTTTCAAGTGTTTTTGACAGTAGTACATTATTTTACACAAACAAAATGTCTGTTGCTTCTGTATTGTGTTGGATTTGTTGCCGCTTTGCACTCACCTTGTATAATTACACCATGCAAGGTATGATATTTGTATAAAAAAATGTTACTATTGCCGGTTAAAAGTTAAAGATATTAAATGTTTTGTTTATGAACTTATTGCAGAGTAAATTTTACCAAGTTGCACATTTTTTTAAAATATAGAAAAATGTTTTTTAAATTTGTTTAAAATACATACTTTAAGAATTATCATTGTCAAATTTGTTTTAAAATTGAAGAGTGATATTATATTTGTTGTGAGTAAATTTTCGAAAAATGTCTAACTCAAATCTATATTTTCTGAAATAAAATAGTGATTTCGAATCAATATTGTCTAGAATTTCGTTAAAAATGTTAGCAAATCCTACAAGACACTAACTACCACTTGTTTATATAAAGTTGCATCTACTTTTAGTCGTGTTTGTTTTACGAGTGAAAATAACAAAACATTTAATACTATTAGAGAAACCATTAATATTCTCTACAAAAAGTTCAACCATAGTATTCTCTAAAAATGAACATTTAATATTTTCAAATAGTTATTCAGGGGTGTCATAGAAACCAATATTGTCAGAATTGGTTTTAAAACCGACAAGAAAAAATGCTTTGGTGTCATTTTTCGCGTCAATCATTTGTGTTTTATATATACATATGTATATATATATATATATGTATGTACTTTCGGAGGTGATGCCGTAAGCCCAAGTAATTTTGTTTTTATATGATTGTCAATTTAATTTTTTTAGTGACATCGCCTTTAAAATAAATTTGCTCTTCATTTGTCAATGTCAGCTGTTCGACGCTTGCGACGCTTTCAAAAGTAGAAAGTAAAGGAACTTTTAACTTTTCAAGCGTTAACGCTTATAACATACGACTACATTGATTCTACTTATTGACAGTTGCTTAGAGTTGTAAAATATTCTTTAAATTTGTCAAAATTATTTTGGTTGCAAATTCATGACTTTTCTGAGAGGATCTTGAGAAATAAGTTGTTTTTTCTGTTTCATTTAAAGACTTGAAACAATGGCAAAATTTATGGTCTTGAAAGCAAATATTTGCTTCCGAGTATTTCTTGTGCAAATAACTTGTAATTTCTTGATCCTATATATATATCTGATCAGTGTTTTTAGAGCACAAACAGAAAAGTTTTTAATGCAGCCCAAGAGATCTCCTTTTAGCTGTTGATTTTAGCCTGGGGGTTACTCCGTATTTCGATTCGAAAAGAAAATCATTCGAATTTGTATACTTTTTGCATTGTATTTCGATAGCTTTTGCTTTCGAATCGAAATACGGAGTAACCCCCCTGATTTCTTTAACATTTTTTTTACAAATTAAGAGTTTTTACATGGCTCTAGTGACATGTTGAGGTCTTTATGAAAAACAGGAAAACATTTGATATCAGACTCCTTCTGTGTAAAAAAATGTTATTGAATGTAGCTCTGTTATTCAAACATCTTTTAAATTCCAATGTTTTTGAAAACAATAAGTCTGGTTTGGATTTCTCTAAATAATTTTAGAAATGCAAGGGTTTGCCTATTATCAGTTAATACGGAGTACAAATTTCCGGTCTATCCAAAAAACAAGAGACCATTTATTTTCAAGTTAATCTTGTATAAATCACGTTATTTGATTATGGCTCGGCTGTCATTTAATATATTTCGCGATAATGAGTCGAATTATTCTTTCCGTTCCGTGATTGTGAAAAGAAATTTTGTGTGGGGAAGCATAATTTGAAATTATTCATTCCGTTGCTGCAGTATTTTACCTTTTTGCGGTATAATCTCTACACAGACAGTATTGCGACATGCCGCATGAATAAATATTTAAATTTTACATATAGATTGATATTTCTTTTCGCTTAGTTTTCCTTTTCATGCGGAATCAATAATACCACCCAATATTTATAAATCCGTTAATTAAGCCTTCTAGAAGACTTCTGAACTGGCGAGATTGATGAAAATACGTTTATAGTATTGAGCAGCATTACATTTGAAGTTCTATAAGTTTTCTGAGGTCGTTTTTCGCAAAATCTTTTTGTCAGATAAATTTTACACAATATTAAATATATGCATATGCAAGTTGAAATAACACCCAAACTTGTCTCTAGTTCTCGATAAGTCACATGGTGATGTTGCAATATCAGTTTAAGCATACGATTTTCGTAGACAAATAGCAACGAAATCTTAAATGTATGCAACAGGTACCCAAATATCCTACACATTCGGCCCAATCATGAATAAAAAGTCCGCGGGAGTTTTTTCCCTTTTCCCATTTTTCCTATTTAAATTCAATGTTAAAAAAATAAAAACGGAAAAAACTACAGCGGATTTTTTATTCATGAATGGGCCGAATAAGTCACAAGTATTAATGATTCATTAGGCTACCCACATTGACAGTCGAGTTTCAATACCTGGTAAACAATATTATATTAGAAACCATTAATAAGTTTAGAAAAAATATGAAATTTTTGTTCAATAATTAACGTCTAAACTACCAAATTGAAAGACTATTTCAAAACACCTAAAAACTAACCTAAATCTTCAGTAAATATACCAGATTTCAAAATATTTTTTCTATATAAAAATATTGATGAAATCTAAATGAAGCTTTTTAAAGGTTTCTCAGAAATTCTGGAAAGTGATAGAATTTCTAGAAACATAAAGAAAAACAATGAAAATTATTTTCATTTTAAAAAGTAAATTGTTTAACAAATAAAGTTGTGTAAATAAATTTTCGGCTATATGTATATTTATTTCGTCTTTAAACAAGAATTTTCAATTACAAAAATAATTTTAAGATAACAGTGTTTAATTACATTTGAATAATTTTACTGATTACTGTTTCTAACTACTTTATTTCTTTAATTTTAAGTTATTTAATTGTTTATGTTATTAAAAGAAAAAATATTTAAGAAATAAATCCTTAAACGAAAACACTTGCCATTACATTTAGTTTTTAAACATAATTTAGCAACGAAAGAAATGTTTATATTTCCCATTTCAAAAACAAAAAATATTTCAAGTTTCAATTAACTGAATAAAAATCATAAAATAAATTGTTACAACAAGTGATTGTTATACAACCAATAAAGAAAAAAAATAATTAATTGCAAATGTAAATTGCTAATTTCTTAAAAATATTTAACAAATTTTTATTTCTTATTTAAATTAATTTTAAAATACAGCAATATACTTAAAACAAAGTTATTTGCTAATCAAAATTTATAAAAATCAAGCTGTTAAACCAGGTTTATAATAATTTATTTAATACTTTTTAATTTCATAATATAATGTTTTCTTTTAAATTATTATAATTTTATATAGTATGTACGTGTTAAAAACATATAACAACATACAAGAACTGCATTGTTATTTAGATAATTTTTAAACAGAAACTAAAATATTTACTATTTATTTATATTTATTATTTATATGTTCTTCTTTGTTTTAGATTCATTCTGTATAAATTTAAGTAGAATTTAAAAAAATTTCTAAGTTAAATAATGTTTAAGTGAAGTTGAAACTATACATTAAGGGGAATGTTAAAACGAAAATTTTTAAATTAAATGTTTGTGTAAAAAGAAAATGTTGAAAACAAAAACTTCCATGACAACCAAAAAAAAATAAAAAAAATTATTTAAATATATTAAATCAAGTTTATAAAACCCCCCAAAAAAACTATTTAATTTGCTTTATTTTTCGAAGAATTTTAAAAAATAGCCTGTTAAAGTCCTTTGAAGGATTCAAATTCGATCAACCATTGCCATGGAACTTAATTTACCCCATAGAATCAAGGCGAATTTAAATACAAGGTGACAGCGTAGCGCCAGCTGATTATTCATGGTGAAATTGAAAATGTCAAAAAGTTATATAAAAAAAAAAACTTTTTGACAGTGACGAAGGTTTTTACATATAGAAAAATGCCTGTTGTTCTTGCCTTGTTGTAATTGTTGTAGCAATGCTGTCACCTAGTATTTAATTTCACCATGCATAGAATACTGCATATTTAAAAAGTTACAAATAATGTATATTTCTATCTGGCAACTAATTCAATAATATAGTAGTGATATTTTCATTATTAATTTGTAGCAGTGGTAACAAAAACTAAATTCAGATTCCTCTTTATTAACTGTCTCCAGTATTTATTTAATGCCGCTTTTTTTAATTATTCTCTACAAGAAATATAGTTTTCCTTGATTAATCCTTCCAAATATTCAAAAAGCACTGCATTTTATTAACAAATATAAAATGTTCATTCATACCATTCATTATTTATTATCATACACTATGCGTCTGTTTCAATATCCTCTAGCTTTAAAAAAAAAAAAAATTTTTTCTTCGAGTGTAAACAACTTTTTGCCGAAAAACAGAAATTTAAAAATTTTGCTTTTTCTACCAGGCACCCAGAATTCAGCAGAAAGTGAATTTTACCAAAGAGCGCCTCAAAGTATGCTTTGATTTTAATCGTATATCTTTTGTAAACAAATCAGGGGCGTTTTATTGAAATTGTTTTACTTTGTAGCAGGGGCGGTTTAAAAAAAACTAAAATTAAACAAACACTATAAACGAAAATAAAGCAACAGATTTTTTTTGCAAGAAACAAACAACACCAAAGAAATAAATAAAAATATTAAATTTATTTGATTGTTATCTAATTAAACGTTTATTAAATATAATTAATGTAATTTATTTGTAATAAATGTAAATACATTTTTTTTATAAAATATTTACATACATGAATGGGTGTAAAACAAAACAATGTTGTTAAAACTTTATTTTAGTATAATTACCTTTTTTAAATGGATAAAATATAAAAAAAAAAACAAATAAAAAAAATATTTATATAAATTAATTAAACAGATGTATGTATGTAATAATGCATAATAATAATCATGAAAGCCAAAAATAAGAGTTAGTCAAATATTGAATAGAAATTGATATTAAAAAAGGAAAAAGAAAAAGTTAAATACATTTTTAAGTTTAAACCTAAAATAATAACGAAAGTTGATATATAAAATCTATATAAATATTGAATCCTGAAATTTAATTTAATATTAAACAATATAAATTATTAATAAAGGTTGAGAGCTGAAATGTTAGATATTAAATTATTGAATTTATTTGTGTTTATTATTTATGATTTTTTTTATTATTATTATTATTATTATTTTTCTTGAAAAACTATAAGAAAAATACAAATTTGAAAAAGGAGTTTTAATTTTAAGAGTTAATTTGTTATTGTTGTTAAAATTTGTAAGCAGTATTTTTGGAAAAGTCTTCCAAAGAATGTCAGTCAGTGAAAGAATCTGGAAATGAAAATTTAGCAACCTTAAAGGCCCAACCATGATTGGCGTAAAAACTGCATAATTTAACTAGAATTAAATAAGCTGTTGTGCAGTTATGTAAGACAATTACAATATTATACTTAATTTAGGACCCAAATTAGCAGTTTTATATGAATGATCCAAGAAACAACTATAACAATTTAAGATGGATGCAAATGGAAATAAATTTCCAAGGAACTACAAATGTGAACATGAAATCACTGGTTCGTATTTCCATAAATATTACTTATTGTTTAAGATGCCCTCAAAATCCTCAAAAAACGGAAAATTTAAGAACAATGTCAATAGGCCGTCAGCATCATTGATACTTATATCTGTGAATATGTTTACTATTTATGTCACTTTTTGCCGAAAATACATATATTATTTAAATCTGTTGGATAATGTAATTTCAACATGAGTGCTAAGTACAATGAACAGTTTAGATTCAGTGAGTTAGCCACTTTGATCGAGGTATTTGACGACTTTATATAAATTTAAATCATTTTGTGGGGATGTCAATGTTCTACTTCATAGTTAATCTGCCTAAATTATATTTTTGAAAATCAAAGCACTTAAAAGCTGCAAATGACGATACATATGAATAAATGTTTTTATACTTTTTGTTTCGTAAAAAGGCGAATTTACCCATTATTATATAGAAAATCTTGTGTGTAACAGTATTTTTTATAGAAAATCTTGTCTGTAACAGTATTTTCTGTAGAAAATCTTGTGTGTAACAGTATTTTTTATAGAAAATCTTGTCTGTAACAGTATTTTCTATAGAAAATCTTGTGTGTAACAGTATTTTTTATAGAAAATCTTGTCTGTAACATTATTATCTATAGAAAATCTTGTCTGTAACAGTATCTTCTATAGAAAATCTTGTGTGTAACAGTATTTATTTAGAAAATCTTGTGTTTAACAGTATTTTCTATAGAAAATTATGTTATACACAAAAGTATAGTAATAGTAATTTCTATAATATTTAACTTGTCTTTAACTAAATGAGAATTATTCCTCTTGCGAGTATTAATAAAGAAATTTTTATAAAAAATTTTTTAATCGAAGTTCACTTCAAGTTAAATATACAATTTATTTGAAAATAAATTGTATACACTACATTTATTTTTGTATATTTCTGTTATATGTTTTACATAGCCTTCCGTTGGAAAGCATAAATGCAAAATCATACAAAAATATTCAAAGAGACAATTTGCACATTACAACTACGCTTTACTTTGAGATTGAAAAGGTAGTATTTTAATATAATTTTCATACCGAACATAAAAGAAGCGAAGCAGAACTAAGACCAAATAAAATTTATTAGACTCGTAGAAACAAGTAGTAGTTCACGAAAAATCTATGATAGGATAAGAAATTCACAAAAAATGAACTTTTAAATTAATCTGGCATTAAATTTTTATTAGAAATTAATAAAGTTTGATTATAATGAAGACAAGAATTTAATAAAACAGCCTATAGGTTGTGTGATTTAAAGTTTACCCACTGTAAATCTAGTGAAAAACTTCTGTTTCAATGTTCTAAAACATGCTGTTTGCAAAAGATTACCAATTTTTAGTTTTACACTCATTAAGCTAAACCACGACGTATAAAAAGTACGGCCAATAATATAATCTCTCTTTGTTTACTGGTGATTTCTTTTTTGAATTCTATATTAACAGTTTTTTTATGAGTGAAATGTAAAGTTAACAATAAAACATTGAAATTATAGGTATTATTAACATTTTAAATAGTATGATATTACAAAACCATAAAGATAAGATATAATATAAATTTAGTAGAGCCAGTTTGGAAATATTTTTTTTTTTTTAAATATTGACGTTTTTGTTAAAGCTATAAAAAACTTAACAATTTTTTATAGATTTCAACTACATATAAACGGCTGCAATTAAAAAAAACATATTTTTTTAAAGGAAAACTTACAAGCAAATTACTTTAGTTAAGTCTTTCAATTTATAGTCTAGGGTAACGAAAGGAACAAAAGGTAACTATCAAAAATCTTAACTATATAACAAACGATTATTTAGTACTTATATGTTAAAATTTCATTGGTTAATTAATACGTTATGATTTAATGGCAAACGCAATTATAAGCTAAATGCATATTGCTTGTTACTCTTTAGTAAAGTTTTGTGTTTTGCAGTTAAGATAATTTTTATGTTAGGACTTGTTAATAACAGTGCAAAAAGGATTTTGCTTAAAACTAAAGTATAAACAGTAGTAGTTAATTCACTTAGTTTATTTAAAACTTTACATAAATTGTTGTCTTTTTAATTTTGAAATTAAATTAATTTTTTAAATTTTACAAAATTTATAGAATTTCATATTATACATAAATAAAATATATAAAATAATATACAATTTATAATAATAAAAAGCCTAAACGTCCTATTTGAAAGCTTAAGTGTAAAGGAAACAACTAAAACTGAGTTTGGTTATAAACCAAACTAATTCTAAATGAAAACGAAAAAATTAACATTTTTTTTATATATGTACCTATACAATATACAAAATACAATTTATTATTGCCCAAGACTTTAGACACATATTATTTTATATATAAAAAGTATCTCTAACTATTTATAATCTAACATTCTATATCCAGCAACAATTCACTCTAGCCAATCATTTTTGATTTGAATTTTTTACTAAAAACAACAACTAAACTTTTCTACGATTTCGAACTATCAATAATTACGATAATTACTTTAATTAACTAATAAGTGAAAAAACAACAAAAAGAAAACTTTATAGTATTGTAGATTTACATAAAAAAATAAAACATTTATATAAAAAACTAAAAGCATATAAAATAAAGAAAACAGAAAACATATAAAGTTATTATAAAAAGAAATGTTAAAGTTTAATTTAAATGTAAAACAAATAATAACAATTATTTAAAATAAAGTGAGAAAAAATAAATTTAAGTCATTATAGTATTATTATTACAACAGTTTTCGAAAACGAGTTAAATGTACATACATACGTACATACATACATACATACATATATACATACATATGTTCGAGTATGTAGATTGATTTTTTACAGAATAACAGAAATGTCTAGGAAGTGTTTTGCGTTCATAGGTGTAACTTATCAACATCAAATATTTGTGATTTTTTCCTATTGATAACAATGGATTTTAAGGTCCTCGTAAGCTCAGTTAGCTACAGTTATTCAAATTTTTTTTCTTTTAAACCGCAATTGTAAAATTCTTCAATGAATTCTAATTGTGTTTTTTACTCTGCAATCCTGAATCTTAAAAATAGTTAAGGCACAAATTGTGGTACTTTTCAACAGCAATCGTGTTTCTTTAAACACCAATCATGGATAGATTTTAAAGAAAATTTAAATAACTAATTATTGTTATTTTTAACAGTAATACGGAAATCTTCATAGAGATAATTTAAGACATAAATAGTATTCATAAACAACTATAGTGAATAATTCTTTGTAAATATAATTGAAGGAACAAACGGGGTGCTTTAAAACTGAAATCATGTAATACTGATTGTGGTTCTATTAAAAAGCAGTCGTGAACAATTTGTAAAGAAGATTTAAGGAACTAATTGGGATTCCTTTTAACAGAATCTTAATTAAGAATACTAATAGTGTTTCTATAAACAACAATCATGGATCGATTTTAAAGAAAATTTAAGGAACTAATTCTAGTTCTTTTGAACAGCAATTGTAAATCCTTTAAAATGATAATTTAAGATACAAATGATATTCTCAAACAACAATCGTGGACTATTCTTTTAAACAAAAATCGTGCATCATTTATAAAGAGGATCCAAGAAACTAATCGTTGACCTTTCATACAGCAAACCTGTCTCGTTCATAAATTGAAGTTAAGGAAATAATTGTGTTCTTAAACAACAATCGTATACCATTTAAAAGAAGTATTCAAGAAACTTATCTATTTTACAGCTTTATTCATAATGATGAACTTTTATGCAAACTTTTTTTTATAGAAATTTCTACATAAAATTGTTAGAAGCTCTTTTGTAGGCACCTCGTTATACCTACAGTAGCAAATATACACATTAATGAACAATTTATCATTTTTTATTTTTATATATCTATGTACATACTTAATTACAATCAGTACTTTTAAATAAATCTTAATTTAATACTTCATAGAAGGAATTATTTCAGTAGAAACTCGAAACAAACATATTTTGTAAATTTTTTGTTCCGATTCATGGCATAGTTGTCAGTGATAACGTACCACCACCTAACAACTCCGTTGATAAAACATGAGCTATGGTGGTGGGTAATTTTGTGGTTGCAACTAGTAGGCTGTTATTACAAGACATATGGACCGCTTGTAAATACGACAACAGACAAGCAGTGAGGAATGTAAGTAGTAAAGTCAACCAAAATATTAAAAACAAAATGTTACGCAAGTTTTGCCACCATGGATCTAATTGATACGGTAGTAATTCATCTAAAGTCAAGGAAGAGCTATAACTAAAACAATTTAAAGCACATTAATAAACATTCATAGTTAATAACTTGAAATAATTACTCATTTATACAGAATATAGGCTCATATTCTGATGCATCCTTATTGACATAAACTATATGATTATTATCGTCCAGGGCATGATAACCATCTACTGCAACATCACCATTATTCCGTTGAGAATTATTTGTGTATTGCTGCTGTTCGCGATAGTTCTTCAACAAGGCTGATGTTTCATTAGGAGCCATTTTTTCTTTTTACTTTTATAGATTTTTTTGTTTTTATTGAAAATTTTTCTAAAAACACTGCTGAATTTTAACGAATAAATTCGGCCTTTTTGCAAAATGATCATTAACACAAAAAAATATTTCTCGCAATTTATTTGGTCCTTATGACGAAAACCCTGTGTGTCTGGCGTTGTTCACACCTCAAGTATTGTTGTTCAACTGTTTTGGTTATTTTCGAATTTCACATAGTTAAATACATTTTTTTTATTTCTTTAATTGTTTTCCGTAATTTAAATAATGACAACAATAAACAACTTGTATGTATGTAAACAATATTATCTTGAAATTAACTATATATGATATTTTTATATTTCTCATCTCTCCCCTGGTGCAGTAAATAATAATAAAAATAAGAAGTGACGAGGGTAAATCCCACTTAACTAACTATCACTCTCTTTTTGCTCTTGCTGAGCAGAGTTAAGACGTTTAGCGATGATTATATGAAAAATTTCCGTAATAGTGACATAAACTACAAAATTATATATTTCGATTTCTGAACCAGACCTTATTAGAATGAAAACTATCTTAAAAAATATCTAACACTAACTTTAACAAACTTTCCTTAAAAAATCGATCGTTATCTTCAGCTTACTTAACAAAAATATATCGTTATTCGGAACTGGATCCTTTCAAACTGGCTTCTATCAAATCACAATCGTGGATTAAGGTACAAATCGTGGTTATTTTAAACAACTAGTGGTTCTTTTAAACTCTAAATAATAACTAATACTGTATTTTTTAAACATCAATCATATTTTTTAAAAATAATTTAAGGTTCTTTGATCCAATAATCCTAAATGCTTTTAAAAGAAAATTTAAGGTACTCATCTTGGCTCTTTTTAACCACAATCGTGGATCTTTTTTTTATAGATAATTCAAGAAAGTAATCGCGATTCTTTAAGAAACCAATCGTATATCCATTTTAAACAGAATTTAAAGAACTACTCGTGGCTCTTTTAAGCCACCAGTCGTAAATGCTATTTAAAAAAATTTAAAGAACTAATCGTGGATTATTTAAGCAGCAACCATAGTTTTTTAAACGGCAATGCTGGATTTTAAGAAAATTTAAGGAACTAATCGTGGTTCTTTCAAACAATAATCGTGGATCCCTTTTAAAGACCATTTGGGGAACTTATCGTTGTTCTTTCAAACCGTAATCGGTTTGGTTCGTTAAAGCATCTATTGAGAACCATTTATAAAGATAATTTGCGAAACTAATCGTGGCTCTTTAAATATCAGACAAATAGTAATCGTGGAAACCGGTTAAAGATAATTTTAGAAACTAATCGTGTTTCTTGCAAACAGTAAGTGAGAACTTTTTAAAGATTAATTAAAGAACTAATCGTGGTTCTTTCAAACACCAATTTCGGAAAATTTTTAAAGAGAATTTAAGTACAAAATCGTGTTTCATTCAAACCACTTGGTATTGGTTTATTCAAACAGTAATTGTGGAAACTTTTTAATGAGAATTTAAGGACCTAATTTTCATTCAAACAGTAATAATGGGAACTTTTTAAAAAGAATTTAAAGTTCTTTCAGATCGTAATCGTGGATCCTTTTTAAAGAGCATTTAAGGTTCTTTAAGATCGTAATCGTGGATCATTTTTAAAGAGAATTTAAGATTCTTTCAGATCGTAATCGTGGATCCTTTTTAAATATAATTTAAAGAACTAATTGTGGTTCTTTCAAGACATAATCGTGGAAATCATTCAACAAATATAATTTAAGGAACTAATCGTGGTTCATTCAAACAACAATCGGTTTGGTTAGTTAGGGCAGCTATTGAGAACAACTATTAAAGAGAGTTTGCAAAACTAATAGCGAATTTTTAATTATTTTATTATAGATTTAAAACTAGCCATTTTATAGTAATCTAACAAATTCCAATGGGCTTTTATTCTGTGACACATTTAATTTTTACTTTAAAAGATTCTTAAATAAATATTCACCTGGGTTCTACATTTGTGAAATGAAATGGAAGTGAAATTTTCATTAGTTTTGTGTTCTAAATTTTGTGAAAATGATTTGAAAAGTAAAATATCACTTTTAGTTTCGTTCATCGTAGTGTAAAAGTTTCAGCACGTTTTCTAGAACGCCGTGAAATTGTCCATGTGAAATTGAAAAAGATTTAGTTTCACTTCGTAGTGGAATATAGAACATAGGCGATTGTGTCAATTTTTCTTTTTAACAATTCCTATTATCTTTTAGTGTATGTAAGCATTTTTTTATTTTTTACCGCTGACAGACCAAATTGTAACGAAACAAAAATTTAAATATAAAACAAATAAATTCATTGTTTTGTTTGGTTTGGTTGTCTTTACGGTCTACTGATAAGATACAGCATTTATTGGGGTATGCGCGTATTTTTCTTGCTGTATTATTGCGAATGATTTTAATTTTTTTATAGAATATAATACAAAGTACTGTTGAATTTTTGGACGACTTATTTTTTGGGCGGTAATAACTCATCAATAATATTTTATTTCCTTGTTGTATTACATAATTTTTCGTAATTATTTTAAATATTTTTTCCAACTGATAAGCTGTACTTCTAGAGAAAAGCGTAATGTTGCAAAAAGATAATAAGAATAATTGAGATTATTGTTGTAAACAAAAATTATAAATTCATAATTCACGTATGCTATAAATATGAATCTAAATCTCCAAATAAGTTTAAGTACAATAATAAGGCACTAAGGCACTTGACAATTCAATGGACTGTACTAAATTGTAGGATATAAAATACTAGCATTCTTTATTAAGAATATAACAATAGATAGGGAATTTCGTAAATAATATTTGGGCTATTTGTATATATTGAAGCTACAATTTACATTTCCAATGAGATTTTAACCGGATTTCAAAAATAATTTTCACATTCATGGTCAATCATTTAAAATTTCTATATCACTAAGTGTAAACTTAAACCAAATTAAACACAAAAAACAATAACAATAAAAAGAAAAACAAAATAAAAATAAACTACAAAATAAAGATTATTTAAACATACCGTAATTCCTTAAAAGATTACATCAGCCGCGTACCAGTGATCCATATTACAATGATGATGTCGCTCGCCCATCGCACATGGACGCATATTGGCAAGATGTTAAAAACAGGCAAACAAACTTCATTGTCAATTAGACATTGTGAGGAGTGTGTAAAGTTGTGCAATTTGCAGCAGATAGATTCCCATACAATTCGTTCATGCCTCAATGAGTTACACAAGCTGCTGATAATGCACCACCATCACAATTGTTAGAAACAAATTAATTTTTATATTAATACAAATACAAAATATAAACAAAATAATTCAAATATTAATAAAAAGAAACAAAAACAATCTACAAATTGTATGTATGTAAAAGTCATTAAACTTTATTTGTGTTTGATTATGTTGATGGCGATGATGAATGTGAATGTTTTTGTAGGATGGGTTTTTTTCATTGTGGAGATGTTGCATACATATGTTATAGTTTTATATTAATTTATAGAGTTAAGAGATTTATTTGTTTTATTCGATGGTGATTTATTCATCACAAGTATTCTGGCAGCTGGGGAATTTAAATGTGTCTTATGCAGTTGCGCGGGTTGTTGATTTAAATTCCAGGGAGTAAAATTAAAATGTTTTATATCATCACAATTTACTATATTGTTTGGTTCATTTTTGCGATGTTCCATAACATATTTTCGTATCTGTTGAATATCATCGGAATTACGGCATATAATTTGCGATAAGGTTGTTCCATAGATGGTTCTCAATTGATCTGGATATAGAAAAAAAGAAGATTTAATGAAATGTAGTTTGAAAAAATTAAATGAATTTACCCTTAGTGAATTTTTGTGGACCCATTTTACGTTCATACCAAAATGAATCGCCTCGCTTCAAACGTATAAACTGATCTGTAACCATACAGGCTAATAGTGGACCAAATATGGCTCCTTCTAAGGGAGGCTCACTTAATGCTCCCGTATAAACATCAACATCTTGAGGAGAGCTGTAAATGCAATTATGTATGAAATCTATTTGACATTTTGAAAATAAACCTATAACAATTGATAACTCTATACAATAGAAAAACTATGTACAGTGGCGTACAGCTTATATTATGCAGAGCTTTTTTCTGTTGTAAGTCACTGTATATATCTTTAAAAATCTATCATAAGTTAATATATCTTACGAAATCTATAATTTTTGAGGAATTTAACATTAATCTATCACTAAATCTCAGCTAATTATTTCTAAAAGAAAATCACAAGCGAGCTTAGATTTCCTAGAAAAATATCTCAAACCAACTCAAAATTTCTAAAAATATCCTAGAATTAAAAATAACTAATCGCGGATCTTTTAAACTGTAATCGCGAATCTTTCATTTATGGAAAAAATCACGGTTATTTAAAAATGAGTTAAGAAACTAATAATGAGTATTTTGTACACCAACAATAATTCCTTTATAAAGAAAATTCAAAGACCTAATCGTTGTTTTTAAAACAGTTATTGTAGATTATTTATAAAAATATTTAAGGGAATTAATCGTGGTTCTTTTAAAGCCGTGTTGACCATTTATAAAAACAATTTAAGTTGCTTTTAAAAATCGATTGTTAACCATTTATAAAGAAAGTTTAATGAACTAATCGTGGTTCTTTAAAAACCAATTTTGAACAATTATAAAGAGAATTAATAAAGGAATTAATCGTTCTTTTAAAACCGATTATTGGCAATTTATAAATTCATTGAACTAATCGTGGTTCTTTTAAAAACCGATTGTTGATCATTTTTATAGGGATTCACAAACCTAAACAAATTTAATTTATATACAATATTGTTTAAAAAGTAATTTTAATAACGTGTTACTATAACTATTGACAATCAGTATTTTAATATTTGCTTTACATTTGTAACTACAATATCAAAACTTTTCTTAAGAGTAGATAAAATGAGATCTTAATATTTGTTTAACAAGACTTTCCCAAGACTTCCTAATATATCGTCAGCTAAAAACTTATTTCTCAAAGAAATTTCTCGTCCGCTCTAGACTTTTTTAAGAAATATAAGAAAAGAATATGCTGAAAATTTACACAAACATAATTATAAAAAGACATTTAATAAGTACTTACCTATAAATTTCTCGTATGGATTTTAATGAAGCTTTATCCAAAGCTTCAGCCATTTGTTCCCAGGTATCAACCGGAGGCAATTGACAATGTCTTCTATAAACTGGATAGGCTGGTAAACCATGATCGCGACCGCGTTGTATGTTCAACGAAACTAAGTCTAAACCACAAGCTGGTAAATGATCTTCTTCGATATCTTCGAATAGATGCTGAGTTACTTCTAAAGAAAAGAAGCGATCAACACGTTGCACAAGCGTGTTGGTGGCAATTAATAGAGCAGTATCTATGCCGCCACTATGCCACAAAGAAAAAGGATTAAATAGCATTTTGTGCAGCTCCATATATTCAGGATTGCTCTGATTGCGGGTAACATTGAAAAGACCCTTAAGAGATTTTAATATATAAACAAATTATTTTATTTTTATTATTAATGCCAACAAACAATTACCGGCAGTAAAGTATGAGCAAATCTAAATGCCGCCGCTGCAAAACAATTAGCTATAGAAGGATTTATACTGCGCTCATAAGTATCGGGAGCATCTAAGTCATGTATACGGGGAGTTATTCCCTTTTCATCGGCCCATTCTCTGCCCAAAAGTATGGGCAGAAATTCATTGTATGTTATGTGGGATATTTGGGCGCCCACTATTTTACGTGCCTCTTGAAATACCGTTTCATCATCCCAATCGGGATTTTCCTTTTGTAAACCAGTTGCCAAATAGTTATGTTGTCTAGACCACAACAAATGCATGGAAGTCAAGAGTAAATTTTCATTTGCACGATCATCGCCTGACTCAAAACAATATTTTCCCTGTTTAATCATGGCATCGCGATTACAACCGTCATCGGGATTAGTGGAAATGGGCAATAATTCCCTGCTGTCATTGGTAATATACATACGCAAGAAGCCATTGTTAAAATTGCGCAAATGATGTTGTCGTAAATCTGAATTTCCGTACACTACTGAAGCATCTATAAATGAGGTAGCTTGATTCAATTGTTGCCTCGGGCCAAAATGTCCTGTAGGAGCAGGAGCTGAGCGCACAAAATTCATACAATTTAAATTGTAAGACTTATAATAAGGATCATCGGGTAAAACTGTAACCGGAAAACATTCTGGATGTGTGTAATTTAAGGGTTGGCCACAACAATTTATAGACTCTCCCTCTAGAGACGATGTTAAGGATGTGGCTGTTATATCGTGATCTAAGAATTGTCCAAACACTGCCAGCATTACAGTGAAATTTGAATCTGTTTCATATGAGGCTCTATATATTTTCAAAGACACTTGACGGGCTGGTGGCAACAGACTAGTGCCATTCTTAAGAACACCCCTGGGTAGAGAAATGCCATCTGAGTAGTCGGGATTCACCATACGACGATATGGTATTAATGAGGCCCCATAATGTCGTGGATGATTTTTATTGTTGCATATACCGCTAGAACGACGATACTTCGCATTAAAGTCACATATTATATCGGATGTAGGATCGGGAAATACGATTTTTGGTCCACGGCCAATATTTGATCTATTCAGACCTCTGGTATAATTATATTTCATTGCTATATTATCAGTAGCTTCATTTTCCACAAAACCTCTACGCGCCAATTTTCTGGATGCTGGATTTGAACTTAGTGAGCGGTAGTGACGAAAAGCCGGCGAATCAACCGGTGTTGGCACTAAACTCTCTTCCAATATTTCACGATCCCCTAAAGCTTTAATACCCTCACTTATAGCCCAATCTGTTTCGTTACGTGGCAAATGCAAATTTCGTAGTGACCATTCCTCATGCTCCTCATCGGGTATAGGAAACTTTATGGCTTCTAATCGTTCAATAGTTGAATTGACAGTTTGATTTAAACTATTTGCAGAGTCATTTGTTGCCAATAATAAGATGGGCTGATATGGATATTCGCTATTTATGGCTAAGACAATAACTAAAGATGCAATAATGATGACTCTATGGATAAAATAAATGGTAAAACATTTACAAGTATAACAGTTTCTTTCAAATGTTACACACTTGTGGTATACGTACTATTTTTTTTTTTTTAATTCGTTTTGTTTTTATTCTTTACTCGTTTGCATTATTTTTCCTAGTCACTACACAAATATTTCCCTAAAGTGTTAAAGCCGCAAAGAAACAAATGATATTCTTTGTTGGAAGTTGTTTACTTTAAGTGGCAAGAAAAAAAAAAAGCAAATGTAGGCCAATAAACTGGGTAAGTAATTTAATATTCCTTATGTATTCGGATGAAGAGAACAACTTTAATAACAAACAAAACGAAAATATAAGTATGTTAAGGTTTAAACAACGGATTTTATGCCATTCCGTAGCCTTAAGAGTGCAGAGTTTTCAAACGAGTACGTACATTAATTAGACTTTCGTAAAATTCTATGGAAAGAAAAACATTATAGATATAATTTAGTATTACTGACATGAACTTTGCTTTTGTCGGTCAGATGATGATAACAATGGCGACCTATGCAAACTTTTGATTAAGGCTCTATCGTGCTTTATCAACAGACGGATGAGCATGTCTAGATCATCTAAGAATCTTATAAGGAATCAGAATATATAGACTTTTTTGTTCTACGACCAATATTTCCATGTGTTACAAACGGAAAGACAAGCCTAATATAACCCCATCTTTTTGGTGGTAGGTTGCAAAATCGAACAGTGAATGTCTGAGATATTACCGAAAAGTGACAAGAGATTAATCTTTGAAGGAACCCGAATAATCATAATTAGCAGAACAATTAATCGACTAAAACGCAGGAAACAAGCTAGATGAAGTATCTAGAAGAACGATAAAATCTTAAAATATAATGGTGTAAATATTTATCTGAACTGATAAACATAGAAATCTAGATGAAAACAATTCTTTCAATAACCAAGAAAATTGTGGAAATTTGCTTTGGTCAGAAACGAAGATAAATTTGATGGCAAAACCTTTACTCGAAGGCTACAATATAAAAAATTTGCCTCCAGGTATACCCAAGCAATGTGAAGCATTTAGAATGTTTGTTAATGATATGGGTCTGTTTTTCTTCATCTAGTCTCGGTTTACTTAATTGGAAAGAAGGAAAAATATGCACTGTGGATGAAATATTATAAAATCAAATGCTATCCTATGATGGAGAAGAAATGCCGCTCCTATGGGAATTAATTAAGGACATTGAGTTAAGTTAAGTTTCGGTTTAATGTAAATTGTGGTAATGTAATATTATTGGTTAGGTTTTTTTTTAATTTTTTATAACTGAAATATGAACAAAAATTAATTGAGATGTATCGTTCTTATTAATTCTTGCAACCAAAAATATTGGTCGTAGACCCACATATATATATATAAGATGCGCCACAGTCCAATATAACGCTATTACTTGTTTTATTATAAAACATATAGAGAATTATTTTCTATTGCAGAGAATCATTTAAAGAAATTATTTATATAATTATTCAAAATATCCTTTAGGTCCTTAATTAATATAGTAACACAGTAGTTAATTGTGCAGTGACCAGATAAAGACAAATCTCACATATTTTCCACAATTTGTTTCACAAAATTTTAATTTTTTTTTACACTCACAAAAAAGTTAATCCTAAGCACCACTGCAGTTGATGCATTTTATGGCGACGCGAGCGAGGCGAAACTCCCCCAGGAAACACATATATCGGACCGGGGGGTGGTTGTGGCACAAACGTTGTAGTTAAAGGTGTAGTTTCATCCGCCATTTTGTGTCTTTTTCTTTAGTTAAAATTTTTTATTTTTATTAATTTCAACAAACAAATATTAGATCTTGGCAAGACTATGTTGTAAACTTAACGATGGCTAAAAAGTAACTAAACACTCGAAAAACAAATTTAAAATAGACACAAAGCAGTCAATAGACGTGATTGTGATTTACTTACTTAACGCACTGCTAAGGTTTCAATGGGTGAATAAATTAACAAATAACATAGACAAAACTATGAAGTTAAGAGATGAAAAAACAACAACAAATATACTTATTTGCATATTTTAATAATGATTTGTAATAAATGATTATGATTATTAAATGAATTTGATTGATTCGCAAAAATGTATGTATTAATTAGAATAGCTAAATTAAATAAATTGAAAAAGTCATTGCTGAACTTTTATAACAAAAAAACGCAATTTTTATTTAGACACTAAATTCTTAAACAAACTAATTGCGATTCTACATATCCATCAGTTCATCGTTTTTCTTATAGGCATCATTTATATATTCATACGTTAGTTTAAGAAGATACTGAAACGATTTATTACCAACTAAATCTTCTAAATCTGTGCTGCTGATAAACTCTTCCATGGGCGGAAGAAAACTTTCAAAGTCACCATCTAAAACAAAGATGGATTGAAATCAATTTTATAAAATAATTTTAAAAAATACCTACCCATCAAATGGCACAATTCTATAAGTTTAAAGAATAATAAATTCTGTATATAATCCACTGCAGAATTTGTATCATATTCGATCCAATTGTCCCTTAAAATAGCGGCACACCAAATTTTGTGTCTAGCCTCAAAAGGATCTTCGAGATAATTTAATAGCTCCAAAGCCTTGCGAAAATCAAATTCTGTGGCGGTTTCATTCTCCTCAGAAATAAATAACTTTGTGTAATTTGTCACAAAAAAATCAAGAATTAAATATACGAGTACAAACATTTTTAATATACAAAAACCTCAACTCACATTTATAATTTCTTCAATTTTCAAGACTTTTTGATGCTCAACATCATAACCAAAAGCCAATAATAAATGTTCGCTTAATTGCTCTTGATAATCAACAATATTTAATTCAGCATTAATTGTTTCTAATTGCAACGATAAATCAGAACCGCTTGAAGCAAATGCTGATAGTTTGGCCAAAGACAACATGGACTAATAAGGGGTGCAATAAATTTCTTCAATAAAGGACACAAATTAAATCAAGCGGTTTGAAACTTACCTTCTTCCTTTGAACAAATTCTGTTTCAGTTTGAGCCAATTGAAACAGTATTTTAGAGGCTCTTTCAAAATCACCATTAAATACGAGTTGTATCCAGCCCAGTGTTGGATGGTCACGCATAAACTGTGATAAAGCGGCTTGATTGCCTTTGAAACGTTCGAATACCTCACCTTGTCTATTCTGCCTTAAATGCCAATTAATGGCAAATTGTGAGAAATCATATTCTTCGTATTTCTTAATATATGTATCGAGTCGCTCTTGATTGTTGGTAACATCACAGAGTAGTACAAGACTTTGGAAATCGAGATATTTTTCAGCTAATTTTGCAGCGGCTTCATATTGCTTGTTGTCGACTGATAAAAAGAGACAAAGATGATAAATTTATCAGATTCTACGACAAAATTAAATTAACAGCAATTGAGAAAATCCCAGAAATTGTTTACAATTTTAACAAATGTATCTGAATCTGAGAATTTTGTTCTAGAATAAATGTCTCCGAATCTGAGAATTTTACTCTAGAAGAAAATGTCTCCGAATCGGAACATTTTTCTCTAGAACAAATGTATTCGACTCTGAGAAATTTTCTCTATAAAAAATGGCTCCGAATCTATATAATTTTCTCTAGAACAAATGTATCCGAAACTGAGAAATTTTCTCTAGAAAAAATGTCTCCGAATCTGAGAAGTTTTCTCTAGAAAAATGTCTCCGAATCTATATAAAATGTATCCGAATCTGAGAAATTTTCTATAGAACAAATGTATCCAAATCTGAGAAATTTTCTCTAAAAAAAATTGTCTCCGAATCTGAGAAATTTTTTCTAGAAAAAATATCTTCGAATCTGAAATATCTGTCCTCTTATAGAAATATGTTTTAATTCGGAGACATTTTTTTCGAATTCGAACTATTATATTATATAGATATTATGTTTACTTACTCAAAATCGATATCAATTCCCTCCTTTGTGACTCAAATTGCTGCTGCAATACATTAAATTTTTCAGTATCTCTCACACTCTCCAAATAATGTTTACGACCATCCAATATAAAATCAATTAATTCCAAAATTTGTTGATATATTCTCTGTCTCAAATCGGGATCACTAGTGCCATGTGCACCATATTTTACCGAAATATTTATAAGATGTGTGAGGGAATCTCTTAAACCAATATTACCCGACATGGCAGTCCATGGCAAGTATTCAAAAGAATCCATTTTTTCGGCGGGTAGGGAATAAATCGTAGAATTCTGTTCACGGAAGTTAATGACCTCTGTTACAATATGTAAAACTACGGTATTGATGTCGGATATAAATGAAGCTAAACTGGAAGATTGATGTTGATTTTCAATACGATTGTCAGCGAGGTCACAAAACGATTGAAAAATATCTTGAAATTTGCAAATGCGTACATAGAACAAATCTTGAGCGGTTAAACTGCCCTGGGGACGTTCTTGCCAACGTTGTACCAACATATTAATGGCCTCATCAATGAGTTTGTTGAATCTGTTAAGATATTTGTGATTGTAAATATTACTTTTTAATAGGATTTAAAAAAAACTCACTTGTTTTGTATACTTCTTAAAGATATGGCTGCTATAATTCTCTCATTTATATCCGATATAACAAAACAGGTGGGTTTTAAGACACTGCCACCGGCACTGGGTATAGAACTAAGCTGAAATTTAAATATACGAGTAATTTTCTAACTTATTTGATTATTTTAGAGTTAATTAATTACCTTATCCCATATGCCAGTAGCATGTAGAAATTCTACAAAATGCCTTAAAGCCAAATTTTTCTCTTTTAGCTGGGTTATGATTTGTAAAGAAGAAGAGCTGCCCAAAGCATACTTTTGGAAATTGGGTTCTTCCCATAACTGTTCCCAACGAGGATCTGTGGCGGGTATATCTTCAGCCAAATCTTCGGCTATAGTAATGACAATTCTAAAACAGTTTCAAATATATTAAAAATCCATTTTAATTTTCTCGGTGTTAAAAAACACACTTATCCAATTGAGCTGCTTCTCCGGTAGTGGGTGGTTCCGTAGCGTTTCTTAGCAAATCATTTAATATGCTATTACACATATTGGTATTACGTTTCAAACGATATATAAAAGCTGCCTTTAATTGACTAACTTCATCCTTAAATTCCGAATATATAGAATCAGGGTCCAATTCATACATATATAAATTCTGTTCATTTATATTACTCATCGAAGAGGACAAAACACTTTGTTCCCTGAGCGTAGTATCAGCCATGGGAGAAAAGACTTCGGGCGTTGTACAAGAAGCATTCATTATATCCGAACTATCAAAATCTCCCGGAGTAATAGAGACTAAACCATGAGTACGACTAAATATTAAGGGTATATTTCCACAAACTGCAGCACTTAATATACGATCATCTTGCAAATGAAATTCTATTTTTTCAGCATCAATTTCACCAATTTGTATATTGGCTAGGGGCAGAGGATAGACTACCTTGTCATTGTAAATATAGATATGTGTGCGACAAATAATGAAACGCAGTGACAAGCATTCATTTTCCGTGGCCATACTATAGAAATGTGAAAATTTGAAGGGTGTAAAACTTATTAAACGCATGCCTTCATTGGTGGTAGATAAAACACCTAGAAAATATATACAAAAGCAAAAACAAATTATTAATGCTAGTATTAAATATAAATTAGTAAATAATAATTTCTACTTACTCATGGCGTAATACATTTGAGGTGTTTGTGTAGTATTTACAGCTCCTGCCAATATGTAGGTTTTTCCCTCAAATATTTGCATTTCAAGGAGTTGTAAATCAACATTTATACTGTCTGTAAAGAATGTAAAAAAAAATTAATGGTTCTGGTAGATAGAAATCAAATTTGCAAAGAATTATTTTGGGATTAAATCCCAATTTACACGGAGCAATTCTTTAAGCTAAGCCTTTAAGACATCGAATGATTGACTGATTGTACTAGCAATTCGTGTTACTCTCTTATTCGTGTTACATGTGTACGAGCAATGAGCGACAATTGAGCTGTGTACACCAAAGAAATTTCAAGGAGAAAATTGTATCAATATTTTCAATAAAAATTGCTTCGTGTAAATTGGAACTTAGAAACACGTTCAAAGCAACTTTAAATGAAATCCTGAATAAAAATCGGGTTAATATATTCATAAATTCTTGATATACATATGTGTGAAATCCAACATCGAGATTTTTTTTCAGAATGTGACTAATTTTTCAGAATTCAAAGACAAAGATGTTTCACAATTTAAAAGAAATTTTATAGAGAAAATTTCTCAGAGTCTGACAAAGAATTTCACTACTTTTCTATAGGGAATATTATTCAGATACTGATGAATTCTGCATATGGAAAATTTTGCAGAATCTCTATATATTTTTCTAGAAAAAAATTTTTCAGAAGCTAACAAAAAGTCTGTTTTTGGGATCTTACCTCGTACGTTCCAAAATTTCTGTTGAAATTCATCGCGTATTTTACGTATAATTTCGGAATCTTCAAATAACATTTGTTCATTGTTGCCAGAATGATTTAAGCGCCATCGCTGTATCCAACGATCAGCTAATACTGCCACAACAGCTTCACGATCACCAGAGTCTTGATGATCACAAGCAACCGCTACAAGTTTCTATAAAAGAATATATTATTATAAATTATTTTCAGTTAAAATTATAAAAAATAAATAAAAATAATGTAAACAATGTTAGTTAGCACTATATTTTATTTTGGAATAAACACCTCCAAAATAAATAAATATGGAAAATAAATGAATATACAAAATAAATGCATATAAAAAACGAATGGATACAAATTTAGTAAGATTAATAAAAGAGTAAGTCTAAAACAATTGTTATTATTTTAACAATTACAATTTTACATTTTTACATATATATTTTATATTTTACAAAAAAATAATATCTTTAAATAATTTCCTTCAAACTGCAAACATAAATAACAAATCATAATCAACTTACGCTTTCCTTATCATTCGCACTATTCATGCCAATTATAATCGAGGCAAACTTTTTACCAATACCACCCAAAAATCCAGAAGGTTGACGTATCGTTTTATGCTGCAACACATGGCGACCGTTTTGTAATTGCAGTTGCAGCAACACCATGCTACAGGTGGTTGTCACTAGCAAATAACTTAGAGGCATTTGCTGCTGAGGCAATGTCAACATATAATCAAACTCTTGCCCATCAAGAATGTTTGTTAAATCAACCGAACTGCCATCGTGGGCAATTGATGGCCAATAGCGTACATCACCGGTGGGTGAAACAGCAACACACGAAGCCATTTGTTGACTTTCACTCAGGAAAACACTGACCAAAGATGCTTTGTGACCAATGTCACAATGTGGCAGTGTTAATTCACGACACTGGGCCATGGGAGCACCTCTTCGTTGATGAGTGCGAGCCATTAGATCTTTGGCACTTTTGGGTGGTGAGTTGCCAGTGCCGACATTACGTACATCCTTATATTGCCAAACTAAAAGACGACGGCCGTGTACAACCCACGTCCAGCCGTTTTCTGAACAACGTACTGAAACGGTCTGATTTTTTTCGCTAAATGTTAAAGCTTCATTAACCAATACGGGTAATTGCAAGCCATAGCTCTCAACTAAATTGAAATCTGAACGTATGCCGATGAACGATTGATTCGAACGACCAGATACACTATAACGACTGTAATTAAAAAATATTGTAATACTTTCTGTCCTTTACTAAATTACACATTTCACTTACCTCTGGCCTATACTGCCTCCACCACCTGTAGCCTTCTTTAAACCTCCAGCTACGTAGCTCAAGGCTGCACCACCCAAAGATTTGCGTCCCGCATTGCTGAAGGAACAGGCTGTACTCTGTCTGGGGCGCATACCGGTGCCAGCGCCTCCTAGAGAATGTCGCGGCATGCCTGAATATAGCTGTTGATGTAGACTTTTATCCATTTTTAAAGACTTTCGTTGTTTTTCTATAAATAGTTTTTTTTACAAATATTTTACACAATAAACAAAAACCGGCGATTCTTTTGACAATTCACAAAAAAGTGTGGCGCTTTTATGTGACAGTGTTGGTAAGCGAATTATATTTTGTGATTGTGATGCCAGATTTAGTAAGTAAGCGTATTATACACAGTTGTGCCAAATCTTCTATACATATAGTTAAATGGTCACCAATTTTTAAACACTTTGCGTAAAAACATTTATCTGGTTCACCCGATTTGGTAACTAAATTTCCTTTTAGAAAAAAATATCAGTGTTAAATATTGATAGTTTGATATAGGAATAACCCTGATTACTTTTCCAAAAAATTTTTCATATTTATTTGTATATGTATATTCAAACAAAACTATTATGCTATTTTTTTATAGATATTATAGAGTCCGACAGAGTAATCGGTTCGGTTTCAGATTAGGCCAAAAAATCGGTTTCGAACATGTGTTGACCGAATACCGAAACTTTTATAAACGAAAAACATAGATTATGGAATTTTTGAGGTGATACAAATTGTTAATAGGTGAGGTTAGGTCAGCAAGCAGCCATAACTAGTATAGCCCACTTAGGTTGTGTTACCTGAAAATAAATTTATGGAAGAAAAATGGAAAAGGTGGATAGATATTTTAGACATAGAAAGAGATTGTATGTGAATAGGTAGTAGAAAGAGAAAAAGATATAAAGAGACGATAAGAATAAGAACTCCAAGACACCTAAATAGTTAGTAGTCCATTTCAAGTGAAGGCATCGGATGACATGTGGATAGGTAGTAGAAAGAGAAGATGAAGATGTCAGATGTGATTACAAGGGAGTCCCAATCTTCTGGCATGATAGCCGAATTTGCAGTGTCCGGTGATTATTGACACTAAATCAATAAATTGTGACCGCTGTAATTTCAGCATATATAACGTCCGTTCCTTATTTAGCTTAGGCCAAAAAAAAGTCGTGTAATTTCACAGGTGTGTTCGTTTGCCCACCTAGTCTGAGCAAGTCCGTAGTAAAATTTCTCAATACGTCGCTTGCATGCTGTTAGTGGAATACCACATTGATGATCAATGTCATCATCAGGCAGCATGGAACCAGTATTTGCTAAGTTATCAGCAACCAGATTCCCTATTATGTCTCCATGTCCACGCACCCATACGAGTGACACTGTTGAATGTCTCGCCATCCTATTTAAGGATGTGCGGTATTCCTGGACCAAGGTCGATGTAGTTAGAGACTCAATTGCAGCCTGGCTATCCTTTTTATTGCCGATATCTCGGATTGTAGGATGCTACATTCATTTGGAATTCTGAAAATCATTCTTATTCCAAATTCTTGAATGTAGACACCGTAATCAATCTTATCAGGAAGACAGTTTGTTTCCCTAATTATGCTAGCATGCCCATAATTTGTATGCTTCCAAGCGCCTTACGGCAGTGTTCGGAGCCAGTCTTCTAGCTGTTAAATCAACTGGTTGTTGCGATAGTGGAAATGGTGATTGTTTGACTTCGTGTTGTTGGTCTTCAGTTGGGTTGAGTATTGTCTCGTTGTGTTTGTCGTTTATATGTGCTGTTCAAAGAGTCCAGTTGCTCATGATTGTGTTTTTAGTGTGGATTTAATAATATAGATTCCTTATGAATTATTTTGTTGGGTGATGTCTAGTTGAGGGTTGTGGAGTGTTTATGTATTTTATTTATGTTGGTTTTGATGTCAATTAATTACTTTTGTTTCTGTTAAATTTTTTTTTGCTTGTTTATATTATTATAGTGTCTCATATTATTGTTTAGCTGTCAAGAAAGTTTGTATTTGCAGACTGGAAAATGTTAAGTTTTTTTTTTTTTTTTTTTTTTTTTTTTTTTTTTTTTTGCATTTAATTATTTATTGAATCTTCAAAATGAAATGACAATAAGTATTCAAATCTTAATACTAAAAAGAAAATAATAAGCCCAGCCAGTGCTAGACAAAAATTTTTATGATACTAAAAAAATTTCACATCAACTGATCCAGTCATCTATTTTGCGCTTGAGTTAAAGCAAGGGTATCCCTCCTTCTCAACCGATTGTGGCCACTAAAGTTAAGGATGTCTCGTGCAAGGGGGTTTGGATGGTGTTCAAGTTTGCTGACATACTTTGACGCATATTTTGTAAATTCGACTTTTACTAATGGCACGCCTAGATCTTTGTGGATTCGAGAATTTTTAACATACCATGGTGCTGCAGTAATTATACGTAGAATTTTATTTTGACCCCTTTGAATTTTTTCAATGTTGGATGCTGAGGCAGTACCCCATAATTGAATTCCATAGCACCAGATTGGCTTTAGTATTGCATTGTACAACAAAAGTTTGCAATCCAATTTCAATGTAGAGTTTCTGCCGATTAGCCAATTAAGTTGCACTGCTTTTAATCTCATTTGTGTAAGTTTCGCTTCAATATGAGACTTCCAAGTTAAACGGCGGTCGAGGTGAATGCCGAGGTATTTGACTTCATTGTGTTGCGGGATAATTTGATTATTTATTCTGATGAACGAGCAGGTATCTTTTCGCAATGTGAAAGTTATATGAATACATTTCTGGTCGTTAACCCTGATTTTCCAAAGCTCTAGCCAATTCTCTAGTTTATAAACATAATTCTGCAAATTCTGTGATGCAACTTGGTGGTCCTGATGGACGCTGATAAAGGCTGTATCGTCTGCAAAAGTTGACGTATGGATTTTAGGGTCTGACGGCATGTCGGAGGCATATATCAAATATAAAGTAGGACCCAGTATGCTACCCTGTGGCACACCTGATTCAATTGGCTGAGCGGTACTTAGAAAATCACCTTCTTTGATTTTAAATTTGCGACCGTATAAATAACTTTCCATGAGTTTATGGGTGTTAGCAGGCAGAGTTAATTTTATTTTGTGCATTAAACCGTCATGCCAAACTTTGTCGAACGCTTGCGACACATCAATGAAAAGGGCGGAGCAGTATTTTTTGTCTTCAAACGACCCTCTTATCACATTTACCAATCTGTGTGTTTGCTCGATGGTGCTGTGTTTAGCTCTGAAGCCGAATTGATGATTAGGAATACATTCAATGTCATTCAGAATTGGAGTCAATTTAGTCATTAACAATTTTTCAAACAGTTTTGAAATTGTCGGCAGTAGACTAATTGGCCTATATGACTCCACTTTGGTATGGTCCTTCCCTGGCTTAGGAATCATAGTGATCATAGACACCTTCCAATCTGCAGGATAGTATTCTAGGCGTAAAATAGCGTTGAAGATAAAGAGGATAATTCTTCTTGCTACACGAGGTAACTCCACAAGCATTTTATTGCTGATTTTATCCATACCTGGAGCCTTTCTAAGGTTCAGAGTACCAATAGCGTTTTGGACATTACGAAAGTTTAGTCTTAGAGGTACAGGAGGCCTTATAACAAGTGGTGGCAAATCAGATTCGTTATTATTTGAGTTGTTTATAGTAAACACATTTCTCAAATGGTTAACAAATAAAGTCCCCTTCTCGGAATCATTTCTAGCCCAGTCACCAGTCGGATTTCGCAAAGGAGGTTTTCCTCTTACTGGTCTTTTTAAACCTCTTGCCGCCCTCCATAACGAGTAGTCAGATTGAGGGGTACTATCAAGACCTTCCAAGTAAGATCTAAGTGAGACCGTTCTTTGGGTTTCTAAGAAATGTCTTAGTATATCTCTGCATTCCCGTAGCCTAGCTTTCAGTTCAGGGGACCTGTGAATTTGCCACTCTCTTCTCATTCTTCTTTTTTCTGATAGGAGATGTTCGAGTTCAGAGAAATAAGTTCTGTTTGTCCTATTTCTACATTCAACGTGATAAGTGGAAGCGTGATGCACAGCTCGTCGAAGGTCCTCGGTAAAGTTGCCAATCGACTCATCAATATCGTCGGTAGTTCTCAACACAACATTTTCCGTGCAATGAGAACTTAAATACTTTTTGTATTTTATCCAACTTACTCGGGTCTTAGTCATGTTCATAAATGGAGAACCACACACTTGAGGGAAATGCATTGAAATGATAGTAGGAGAGTGATCTGAGGACAAGTCCAGTGAAGGATCCACTTGCATCCATTCTACAGGGATATTTTTCATTACCCCAAAGTCAATAACATCGGGAATCTTCCGTCGGTCCGTCGGCCAATAGGTGGGATGTCCACTTGAGAGTACATCTAAGCCCATTTTAGCAATGGTGTTGAAGAGTACGCGACCCTTTGGGGTTACCAGACGTGAACCCCAAAATGTGTGTTTGGCCTTAAAGTCACCAGCAACTAAAAATCTAGCTCCAAGGGATTTAAAGAAGTTATGGTATTGGTGTTCTTTTATTGAAAATCGAGGCGGAGAATAAATCGATGATAAAACAAATTTGTATTGACAGAATTCAATGCAAATGTTTGTTGCTTGGAGGTAATCCACACTTATGTTATTCATTAGATAATGCTTTATTCTGTTCTTTATAAGAATTGCCGAACCTCCACAAGCTCTACCGCGGGGGTCTTTAGTATCGTAGAACTCGTAGCCATTAATTTTGAAGTACCCTGTCGACGTCAAGTGAGTTTCAGCAATCATCATAACATCAATCTGCTTATCCATCAGGAAGTATTCCAGTTCATTTTTATGTTGGCGGAGGCCGTTCGCGTTCCAGAAAAAAATTTTTAAATAAATCATTTCTTTAAAATGGCTTGCAAGATAGTGGATTGCATTTTCAGCATTTCCTGCATCATGGATGTCATGGTGGTCGTGAAAGTGTTCATAGTTTGGACAAGTGTCTGCAATGTTGTCTCTAGATTGTTGATATGCGGCTCAGAATATTGGGGTTTAGGTTCCTGCTCCAGACCTGGCATATTACATTTAACGACGTTTGCGTAAGAAACTTGTCTAGAACTTGGCGCGTTTACATGACTAGTGGACCGTAATACTTGAGGGAAATTGTCACTCGATGCTAAATTTGGCTGTTGAGGGCGATTAGGCAATACTGACGTCTTGTTGGTTCTTATGCCTTTCAAATGAGTGTAAATTGGACAACCTCTATAATTTGCGGTATGATTACCTCCGCAGTTACTGCATTTTTTGATTTTTGAGTCAGTTCTCGACTTATCGCATTGAGCAGTTGCATGTAGCTCCCCACACGCAACACAAACTGTCGGCAATTTACAATACGCCTTCGTGTGACCAAATTCTTGACAGTTGAGACACTGGACGGGTCCCTGACGCTTATGTGGTTCTTCCACGGTGATTCTACGATGCAGAAGGTACATCAGATTGTAGATGGGATGGGACTCATTTTTCTTTAAGACAACATCTCCAGGTTCCAATTCTACCCTGAACATGGGCTGAGGGATCTTTTCACGGTTTCTAATATTCACTACGCTCTTGATTTTGAACCCTTTGTCCATTAAACCGGTTTTTATCTCCGCGGGATCAACACATGGGTCTATACCCTTTAGAACGACTTGGAGTCCTTTTGCGCTTTTGAGCTGGTAGGTATAGAAATCCCTAGTCTCCCTTTCCAGCTGGTTGGACAATTTTCGAAAATCATCTTCCCTATTCACTTGAATCTTTGTCTCGCAGATATTTCCATGTTTCATTGAGGTTACGCTAAACATGTTTTCACCTATTACAGCAACAATTCCTTGTACCAATTTACTGGAAGTCGGCTCTCTCAGATAAATTGGTGGGGGCTTAAACGTCTTCTTCGGAAGTTCTGACTCATCCGTCTGGAGGAGAGCAAACCTATTTTGATCATTACTCACGGTCTTAGGAGCTTTTGCATTTTATGCCACTTGAGCAGACTTCGGGCTCCTCTGTCGCTTGAGAACGGTTATGTACTTATCCATACCTACTTGTTTTTTGGGTTTGACTGCACTATTTGATGAAGATGATGTTTTTACATCTGTTGAAATCACAATATTGGGCGAACAGGAACGACGCCGTTCCACGGCTCTTGCAGTGAGAAAATTCTCCAAAGATTTTTTTATGGATTCTTCCTCAGAGATGCATCTAGTTTTTCTAGTCGAGCTAAGCTCTTTCTCAGAATTACATCTGAGAGGAACACTCATACAGTTTTTATACGATTTTTAATGTTTTTTTTTTTTTTATATATTTTAACCTATTACAAGTTATTTTTTTCACTTTTTTGTTTAATTTCAACCTATTACAATTTTTCACCTATTACGATTTTTTCACCGATAATTCAGCCGCACTAAAATTAACACGTCCGAACAGTTCGATGAGACGAGACTGAAATTGAAATGTTAAGTAAGGTTGTAAATTTTAGTACTTTTGGTAGGTTAAAGCTACCAGATGTAATGGTAAGGTGGTTATGTATTTCCAGTTTAAGAGAAATTTAATTTTCGTCCTAAATATGGAAAATGCAAAACCATCGGAAAAGTACATTGACCTTTTTCTTAATGTGATTTGTTATATACATATATGGTTACGTTATTCACCGGTATATATGTTTTTTTTATAAGAGTATTTGTTTTTATTTTTGTCGTTGCAATTGATTTGCACTAATAGCTTAGTGTATATGTATACCAATTTAGAAAATTGAATATTAAAGTGGCAGACGTTGTGTAAAGTTTATATTAAGAAGAATTTGTGAATTCCAACTGCGGTGTCTCTGAAATCAGTAATATTAATAATATTTCAAAGATATTTAAAAACAACAAACTTGTGAAGAGTGAGGATAGATTGTGATTGGACCAGAACTGAATCGTGCAACAATTTTTTTTGGAGTCATCATCGGAAAAAAAAAAAAGAAGCAGTAAGATATTTAATAGATATATATATAAAGTGGCAGCACAATCAGTGTAAACCAGGTGACTCAAGATTGGAAAAAGCTTTCGTTGTGCAGAAGTAAAAGCTCTGTCCAAGAAGTAAAAGCTCTGTCCAAGAACCAAAAGCTCTCTCCAAGAACGTACATTGTGTTTTAGTAGGAGTCTGAACCCCAAAAATAAATATTAAATAGAAATCCCAGTTGGAAAAATAATAAAAAAAGGAAACAAACATATTGTTCGCAGTGAATGTAGAAATTAGGTTAAAATTTAGGAATTACTATTAAGAAATCTTTAAAAAAATTGATAATTTAAACATAATAGACTAAGCTTTGAACATTTATTTTTAAGTAAATTTTATTATTAGGACAATTTTTGTGAAAAGGATCCAGCTCGATAGTTATAAATTACAATAGATTAGTTTACGTTAAGTAAAAGCAAACCAAAGGAAGTATTTAGGTTTAGCGAAACATATCTGTCCTTCAACGAGCTCATTTAGGGATAGGAAAAAATATTCGGGAACATTTATTAATACAGGCTTAAATGGTAAGCCAATAACAGTTCAAGTTTGATCCTTTAAATTAGTTTTTGTTGTCAATAGTTTTTAAACATAAAATTAATTTAGATTTTTACTTTTTTTTTAATATATTGTATAGGAGCCACATTAGAAGTAAATTATTATATGTAATGTAGTTTTGGTTATAGTTAATAAATAATGTTTTGGTAAAATTTTATATAGTGGATTGCAGTCGTCTTGGTTCGTCATGGTCAAAATGGTAAAGTGGTAAGTTGTGTGTAAACATAATCTAAAAAAAATAGGGGTCATCTGAACATAATGGGATGACGTAGGTTGGGAAAAGGGCAACGACGGTCTGGGTATCACATCTGTCCCAGGTTATTAGTGTTTTCAATTGGTGTACTGTAGGGTGTTATAATATTCGTGCATTTGTGTTCTTTAGTAGTTTTTTTTTTTGTTTACTTATAAATTTTTTATTGTGCGAAGCAGATATGTGGTGCGGGCTCCAGTGGACCACCCCTGCATAGAGATTTTTGAGCTAGTCAGCGACCCACATACATTACCAAGAGGAGGTTTCGTAACATGGTATCCAGTTCATTATTGTAAAAAGTAATTTTGTCAGAGTCGTGCATATTGCACTAGTAGTCAATATAGCAGTCCTCCTCAATATCCTTTCAAATAGTACACAGTTCGAGGTTTTGTCAAGTGCTTTCCACCAGACCGCGATACCATAAAATAGTATCGGTTTTATAACCGCTTCGAAGAGCCAATTTACGTATTGAGGTCTAATACTCCAATTCCTACCAATTACCTTTTTACAGACATATAAAGCCGACATGGCCTTATATGTTCTTGCTAGTATGTTAGGTTTCCAAGATAATTTGATGTCAAGGATAACACCCAAGAATCTTGCATTGTCCGAGATTGTCAATTCTATACCATTCAATCTAGGAAGTCTATAAGTGGGAATCTTATATTTTCTAGTGAATAATATAAGTTTCGTCTTTGCTGGATTCACACTTAAAACACTATCAGTGCTCCACTTGCTTAGTGTTCTAAGTGCATCCTCCAATCTTAGTGAAATAGTCTGCAAATGGATTCCTGAGACTGCCACGTCGTCCGCGTAAGCTACTGTCTTATGTCCAGTGATATCCAACTTCCGTAGCATGCTATTTATGGCTATATTCCACAATAGTGGAGATAGCTCGCCTCCTTGAAGAGTACCCCTTCGGGCAAGTCTTGTGACTCTCGTTGTACCGAATTTGGAACTTATGGTTATATTTTCAAGTAGATTCCTAATAAATCTGGTTATTGATTCGTCAATACCTAAGTCTTGTAAAGCAGAGATTATTGCTTCAGATTTTACATTATTGAAAGCACCTTCTATGTCCAGAAACGCTACCAATGTGAAATTACCAAACTCTAGAGATTTCTCTATATGACTAATTCGTTCATGAAATGCCGTTTCAACAGATTTACCCTTCAAATAGGCATGCTGAGATGGCGATAATAATGCCTGATCAATAGAGCTTCTTATGTGGATATCTATGATTCTCTCCAGAGTTTTCAAAAGGAATGAAGATAGACTGATTGGTCTATAGTTCTTTGCCTTAGTATGAGAGGGTTTTCCTCCCTTTGGAATGAATGATATATTGCATGCAGTCCAGCCAGAGGATATGTATGACCACGACAGACAAGCTCGATAAATGTTCATGAGCCAAGGGATGACTAGATCTATATTGTATTGTAGATCAGCCGGTATAATTACATCAGGGCCTGGAGATTTAAAAAAATCAAAGCTCCTTATAGCCCATTTAATTTTATCGTCGCTAATATCTATTGAGGAGGTTATCCGATTAAACGGTTGGTTTGTAGTCGTCGATATTGATAACAGATTTCCCGGGAAGTGAGTGTCCATAAGCACTTCCAGTGTTTCACGTCCATCTTTTGTCCAACTACCGTCTCGTTTCTGAATATAACAATGAGTTGTTAGTGTTTTGATAGGATTTTTGGCAAGCGACTAGTTTCGGATGCACCTTCGACACCAGTACAAAAATTCCTTCAAGACTTGCGCTTTGCGCTCCTAACTTGATTTTGTTCAACGATAATTTGTATGCCGACCAGTTTCCTGTTCTTTTCGCGTCGTTGAAGAGTTTACGACAACTACGTCTGTAGTTCGCTATATCCATGGACCACCATGGAGGTCTTTATTTCCCTTTGCAGATTGAGGGGGTGCATGTTTTTGTCGTTGCCTCATTTAAAGAGCGTGTAAGCATGTCCACTGCCAATTCTATATCTCCTGTGTCCCCTATTTCTGGGTGTGGTGGGAGAATTTCGTGTAGGATTTGATTGTGTGCAATCCATTTGGTCTTCCTCCTGTTCAGAAAAGAAGTTTTCCTTTCTAGTTCCAGGTTAATTGAATATGTCATATATCTGTGATCTGAAAAAGAGCAGTCCTCAGAAACTTTCCAGTTTCAGGTGCTCGTGACTTGCACTTACAAGCGTAATGTCCAGAACTTCTTGCCTATTTGCCACTACAAAAGTGGGTTCTGAACCTTTATTGATTGTGGTAATATATTTAATAGAATACAAAAAAAATTATTTTATATACGGTAAATACTGTTCTTTACAAACATTTTTCCGTTTACGATTTATGGAGCTCGGAATTTAGTGTTGGTTTTAAGGCACCTTAAAAACTTGTTACATAAACTTGTTAAATAAACATTTCTTTGGATAGTGAATTTTAACAGTTACGGTTTGTTTCGGATTTGCCTGAATATTAGTTTCGGTTCGGTTTTGGCCTTTGGTTGGACTTTAATATAATTATATCAAATTTAAAATTACACCAGATGTTGGCCTAATTATTTTGTATATTTTGTGTTTAGATTTATTAAGAGTCCTTAATTTGTTGGGATAATTAGAAAATTTCATAATTTCATATACCATTTTATATTGCAAAATATTCCTAATTATGTGAACATTTCTTAAAGTGTATAATAGCAAAGTTATCGATAAATAAAATTTCCCAAACAAAAAACAGCTGTCAAAATTCAAACAAATAATTTTCTCATGGCAGCTGTTGATTTTTTTTGTGAAACAAATGAAAAATGAATTAAAAATTAGATTCAAATAAAAGATAATAAACATTCAATTAAAAAATGGCAACATGGACCAAAAATCAACCTAGTGGTGGTTCATCAAGACGAAAATGGAATTTAGATGGTAAGCTCCAAAAAAAATCACAGATGCCTTTAGATACAGACACAAATAAAATGAACTTATGAAATACTACTTCGTTTATTAATTTAGATCGCACCACTTTGAATAATTTAAAATACCATATAGCGTCAGAAGGCTGTTCGGACGTACAATATGATTTGGCCAAACAATTATTGGATAAAAATATAGGTACGTATTTATATGTTTACCATAACCATAATGATTTTATTGCTTATTGATTTGTTTATTGTTTTTTAACTAGAACACAATGAAAAAAGTTCTAGTGAACAGGCGGTGCATTGGCTATTGTGTGCTGCCCAACAAGGTCACGAAGAAGCCGCCAATTTGTTGCAGAAATGTTATGAAGAAGGATGTGGCATCACTGCAGAAAATGAGCAGGAAGTGCGTTCCTGTTTATCTATGACTCCAGGCGAAAGAGCTGCCCGCAAGGCTGCCCGTGAGCTTTTTTCTTGTCTTTCGAATGGCGGTAAACACATTTCACCACGGCAGCTGGAACGAAAAATGCGTGAAATCTATAAAATGCAAAAGGCTAAAAGACAACCGGGTGACTCTACTTCCACCTCAGAAGATGATATGGATGATGAAGACCTGGGACATCGACCTTTAGAGGATGGTTCTGCATCTATAGCGAATGGTTCCATAAATTTACACTCTAATAGACAAGAGAACAGGAGAAGAAAGCCACGAAGGAGTCATTTGAATATGCCCGAAAATTTCGCAGACAATGACCCTAATATAACCGAAGAGAATCTCGTATCAGCTGCTATAAATTATGCCGCCGGACGCATGCCAGCTGTAAATGACGCTTTGACACTAACTGCACCACATCCAGCAACTTTGGACCATGTTCCTTGTTTTCACCGCTTGCTCTTTCATCCCATACTGTTCTTTACACTTTTGTATCATCGCTTGATTAATATGGTCTCTGAATTTCCCAAGCGTATACCACAAAGTATACGTTTTGCGGTGTTACTAACACTTTACTGGCTGGTCTCCAGTGAGAATCTAACCGTGCTACTGCCCATTGGCTTCTATTATCTGTGCTGGAGTATTATGATTTGGTCCACTTGTAAAATGCTAAAGACCAAACATGATTTTATAGATTTCCGCATATGGTCGGGATTATTTCTCAGCTATGGAGACCATAATATAGAGGCAGACATTTCGGAGAACCGTTTCTTGAAGAACAATATGCAGCCGTATTTGTATTTTTTCTGTGCCTTTATAGGAAATTTATTGGTGTATCCTCTGATATCATCCGAATGGTTACCGCATTCAGAACTTACTACTGTGGCTGGCATATTTGTGTTTGTCTCTATGCTGGCGTTTATGTACTCGTCTCAACGTTTTCCGGACTGGATTGTTTCAGTGTCGTTTGGTGTTAATGTTCTGGCCAAATATCCATACGAAATGGACGAGGTTGTGACTACAGGTTGGCGTTTTCTGGATCTTAAAGTTCCAACTTTTTGTTCTTTTGTCATTGGCAATGGCATAGAGTTTTGTTTGAATAGTCGCACGGCTTTGTATTTGTTAATACCTGTGTTTTTAGTGCATTTGGCCAAGAGATCCAATTGGCATGGCACCTACACACATCTTATACCACATTGTGTTACTCTTAGTTGGCTGCAGTTGTGCATAACGAGTGCTCAAAGTGCTACAATGTTTGGTGTGGTGAGAGCAACTTTGGGTCTGGCTGGTATTTTACTATTTTTACCATTATTTGGTTTGGTGTCGTTGTTAATACCTGTGTTTGTGGTCATCGAGTGGCTGGGCTTTACGGATCCTAATATACGTTTGGGCAGCACTGTGGTGGCATCGTTGCTGGCACTTTTGGGCTCCTGTTTTTTGGCTATCAATCGTACGACTCAGAAGTATATAACTGTGATTCAGGTGAGTAAATTTTGGTTTTTATGATGCATTCTAGGAAATATGAGCTTATGAATAAAATGATTTTTAAGTATGGTCACACATGACAAATAATTACACAAAAAAGCGTAACCACATTTTTAACATATACTTGTTTGTTACAAATGTTTTGTAAGATAAAATAGCATCAAAAAAGTAAAATTAAAAAAAAAATTTAAAAATTCAATTTGACAACACGCGCTGCAACGGCACCTTAACTGTATGGTTTACCTAAAGTCCATAAGGAAAGCGTACCACTAAGACCAATATCCTCATCAATGAGAGTGCCTTGTTACAAATTAGCAAAACACGTCGGATTAATTTTAAATAATGTCATTTCGGAAACATATGTACAAAATTCATTGGAACTAAAACATAGACTTAACGAAATAAGATTGGAAAAAACCGATGTCATGGTTTCGTTCGACGTGGTATCATTATTCACTAATATTCCTGTTCATCTAGCAATTAAAATTATATTGGGAAAATGGGAAACCCTAGAGAGATACACTCCAATAACAAAACGTAGATTCTTGAAGATTCTCCAATTTTGCTTCACTGACAACAATTATATCACATTTGACAACAAATTTTACCATCAACTATATGGTATGCCAATGGGGAACCCGTCATCACCGACAATTGCAAACATAGTATTAGACGCACTACTTGACGATGTAATAGACGAACTCAAATCGAAGAATATAGAAATTAAGCTTATAACTAAATATGTAGATGACCTTTTTGCCATTATAAAAAAAATCAGACGAGGAAATAATTCTAGACACTAAACTCATACCACAACAAGATTCAATTTACATTGGAACGCGAGAAGAACATGAAAATACCATATTTGGACATGAGCATTATTAGAGAAAATGTAAAATAATAACTGATTGGTACACAAAACCAACTTCATCAGGCAGGTTAATAAATTTTAACTCAACACAACCATTAAAAATTAAAACAATCACAGCAAAAAATCTAATTATTAAAGTAATGCAGATCAGCGATGAAAAATTTAAAATGAAAAACATAGGCAAAATAAGAAATACTCTGACTATGAACAATTATCCAACGCACATAATAAACTTATGTTTTTAAAGTTTTTAAAGAAGAAAATATTAAAGGAAATAAAAAATCAGAATCAGAAACACAAACAGAACAATATTTTTACAGTGTACCATACATTCCGAGATTAACTGAGACAAAAACACTAAAGAATTTGATCACAGACAAAACAGCAACAATTGCACACAACAACAAAACAAAACTGGACATATGTAAAATGGATAATGTGGTGTATGAAATAAAATGTAAAGGTAACGAAAGGGAAAGGTGTAATATGGTTTACATTGGAACAACAAAAAGAAGACTAGAGACGAGAATTCATGAGCACAAAACAGACGTAAAAAAAGGAAAAATAACGACGGCACTATCGCTGCATGTAAAAGATTGCAATCACGAAATGGACTTCGACAACATAAAAATACTAGACAGAGAAAGGAGAGAGAACAAACATTACACTCTCAAAAGTTTACGCATACAACAAAACATTAAAAATACGATGAACTCCAAAGAAGACAAGGATAATACAAAATTGCAATACTCCGCTGCAATAGTTAATGATTACAGTTAGTTATGGTTCTGAGATGTTAGCATTAAGTTTGATTAATTAATCACTGTTTGTGTTGTATTTAATTTATTAATTATTTATTATTTATTTAATTCGGTGTCGTGTAGTCCAGTTTTTTAAAAATAAAATAATTGAAAAGTGCAATATAAATGTAAACCTAAATTCGTAAGTTAAACTATGATACTAAAAAAGTTCTTTATATTGATTATAATTGTTATCTATTTGTCACTAGATTATTACAAAAAATAAAAAATACCTCTGATGAAGTTCGAAAAAAGCGAACGAAACGTTAGGTAAAACAAATATATAAAAAAACAATAATGTTTTTTATTTACATTTGTTAAAGAAAAGGAGGAGAGAAATTGTTGATCAAGAAATAGCCCGTGAGGAAAAACAAAAACTTCAATAATAATAAAAAAATAAAATTGTATGACTTTTCTTTAAAAAAAATTAGCGAAGTCATGCAAGGCGCACTGGGCGAACTGTCAGCATGGGCGAGTGAGAAGGGCTTGGGAGTTAATCCGGAGAAGACAGAGTTAGTTCTGTTTACTAGGAAGTACAGGGTGGAAAATTTCATGCTGCCGGTACTGGGAGGAGTAGAGCTCCAGATAGTGCTAAGTATCTGGGAGTTTTCCTGGACAGAAAGCTGTCATGGGGAAGGAACACTCAGGAGAGGCTTAAAAAGGGTCTCAATGCGTACTATGCTTGATGGATTTGCTATTTTCACGGACAGCTGTTTACTAGAAAGTACAGGGTGGAAAATTTCAGGCTGCCGGTACTGGGAGGAGTAGAGCTTCAGATAGTGCTAAGTATCTGGGAGTTTTCCTGGACAGAAAGCTGTCATGGGGAAGGAACACTCAGGAGAGGCTTGAAAAGGGTCTCAATGCCTACTATGCTAGATGGATTTGCTATTTTCACGGACAGCTCGATGATGAGCGGCACGGGAGCGGGGGTCTATATTGAGCATCTGGACATCAGAATGTCATATAGGCTTCCTGACGACTGTAGTGTTTTTCAGGCTGAAGTTCTGGGCATCTTGAGGGCCGTGGAACTGATTAGGGATAACATTGATAGAGGTTCGGAGGTCACGATATATGTGGACAGCCAGGCGTCCCTTTTGGTCATACGGGGCTGTTATGTGAACTCCAAGCTAGTTGACAGTTGTTGGAGGGCTCTAGAGGGAGCCTTAGGGCGGTATACGGTTAGATTGTGTTGGGTACCGGGTCACTCAGATATTGCCGGCAATGAGGTGGCTGATGAGTTGGCAAGAATGGGCGCAGGCACAGAAGGTAACAACAGTATGGAGAAAGAATCCCAATTCGTCCTTCTCGGGTTCCTATACGGGCTCCTTTTTGATCTCTCAAACACTAGATTAAAGGATAGACGGCTATGGTCAGAGAAGGAAAATTCCAAATCCACCCTCCAGTCCTTCACTAATTCCCTACAGTGGAGGACATATGTCTGAGTAGGATTTGGTCAGGTTTCTCTTTTTTTTCTTTGCACTCTAATATTCCTTTCTTGTCTTTTACTTTCGCTTTTAGTTCAACTTCTTTCTTATCTAAGGCATCACAATGGACCATATTGGTCTCTGGGTGAGGGTGTGAGGATGAATCACACCAGCCTTCTTACCTACCTACCTACCTAAAAAAAATAAGCTTTTGAAATAAATAAAAGAATTTGTGTCATGTGTGACCGAACCTTTAGCTATTGAAGTTTTTTTTTTTCAAAAAAAGGGATCTTTTTGCAATGATAATTTTAAAACAGCTTACATTTAGTTTTTACAGAGAAAATTGTATCTCAGCCGCTGGGATTACATTTTTTGTACAGTCTAATGTGTCGTTACTGCCGAGTCTCATCTACTGAGATAGAATTTTTAGATGTCTTCTTCGCAAGTTTAAAAAAATGATTAATTTTTCTCTTTAAAAATTTTTAATCGAAGTTGCCTTCAAGTTAAATATACAAATTATTTATATTATTATTTTCAAATAATTTGTATATTTAACTTGAAGGCAACTTCGATTAAAAATTTTTAAAATTTTTTTTAAATTTTACAATTTATACTCGCAAGAGGAATAATTCTCATTTAATTAATTTTTCTCTTAATCAAAATTATTATTTTATTGTACTTATTATTTTTTCAATGTATTATCTTTTTAGCTCTTTATTTGTGTCACTTTTGCCTGCGTCCTTACATTCCCCTATATGACATCCAACTTCAAGGATACAACGCGCTTCAACACTATGATACCTGATCTTAAACATCAACCTGTTATAACCACCTCCCTGCCGGTGGAGGAAACTCACATGCCACCACCACCCTCAGGGTATTTGAGTTGGCAACGTTTCTATGCGCATTGTGGACCACAAGCCTGGTGGAAGGACAACAATAAAATAAAAACTCAACTAAAGTGCGCACATCTAGAGGGTCAGGCCGTGGCTTGGGAGGGTGATGTAACACAAGTACAAATAACAAGTGTTCAAAACAAACCGGCCTGGTATATTAATAAATATTTACCCAATTGGCTCAATCGCATGATTTCCTGTCTATACGGAGAACGTTTGGAAACTCTATTCAAATGCAGCAAACCGCACGATCAATTGTGCAATGATTATCAAAATATTTTGAAAAATTCTCACTTGGATCAACGTTGTTCGTTGCATAAATGGAATACCTATGAATATGAGATACGGATCAAAATGTCTTCGGGTTTACTCGACAAACGACAGGAAGTTGTCTTGCAGGCTCTACATAAGTTTGGTAATTTTACTCGCCGTTTGGTGGAGGGTGATCGTGTTCATTTTTACGGCACTCTCGTCAACAGTCGCATGGTTTCTTGGCCTTCGGCTCAAAGATATGAAGAATATCTATTGGGCTCAACAATGGCGCATATAAAATTGGCTGCCATTGAGTGCTTACAGTGTCAGGATCGTGACAATCCTCCCGTAATATTGGATGCTTTATTGAAATCACCTGTAGATGCTCGTATGCGTGATTTAATGCGCGGTATTAAATATTTACTTAATGTATTTTTAAGTCCTTTAATAACATTTAAATGAACACAAAAATATATCTGTAGGTATTAATTGTTAAGGTTGTTTGTTTTCTTTTTCTTTTCCTCATTTTTATTATTAATTTTACTTACACCATTCTTTTTATTATAATAAAATTAAACTTATTTTTTGTAGTTTAAAAAAATTCAACATTTGAAAAAAAAAGTCCCCTAAAGTATGCTGTACAAATTTGCAAATAAATAAGAGCAGGCAGGTTGTGAATACATCTTATTCTATGAAATACAAATCAATAGTAAATACCGAGCGAAGCCGGGGCGGTCAGCTAGTTTATTATAAAATGATTGCAAATTTAACTTAAAAATGATAACAAATATACATGGAAACTGCATAAAAGCAGATATCAGAAATGATTAGTCAGGAATAGTCATATGTAGGGTACCATTTTCTCCCGATGACAGAATCATTTTTGATTAGAAAATGTGTGCATATTCGATAGTTTTAATCATCTAGAATAATCAAATGTGATTATTTTTTGATCATTATTTTCACAAAATGCTAGCTGGGAATGAACAAATGAAATGTTACGAATTGTTATAATTACGAAGTATGTATTAGTGCTTATTGCCCTTATTCTATTATTACCATCATCAGAGTGTTTTTGTGCTTTTTAATTTTTATACCCTCCTCTACCATATATAAGTATGTCATTCCGTGTGTAACACTGAGAAATACTCATCTGAGACCCAGGGATAAATTTCATGCAAAAAGAAATAGCGAAACGAATTTTTTTTATTCGGTCCATATAAAGTCAACTTCCAAAATTCATTGAGACCCAGGGATAAATTTCATGCAAAAAGAAATAGCGAAACGAATTTTTTTTATTCGGTCCATATAAAGTCAACTTCCAAAATTCATTTAAATACGTATAAAACTGATATAAATAATGTTAAACGGCTAAATTTTGACATAAATAATCCTTATAGGTAAATAAATCGTTGTACTAAATTTTATGGAGGTCGGCCCATAATTGGTCATAGCTCCCATACAAGGACCACATCCGAAAAAGTCATTACTCTTTATATATCTTATAAATGTCAGTACCGACTCAAAACTTTACACAGATCATAAACATACACACAAAAAGCATACTACAGAAATTTGTGAATTTCGGTCCCTTTTTGACCATATCCCCCATATAAAGCCCTCTTCAGAAAATCATAGGTCTCTTATAAATAACGCTACCGATCCAAAATTTTACACGGATCATTTACATACATGAGAATATCGGGCCATATTTGACCATATCCCCCATATAAGGTCCACTTCCGAAATTCACGTTAATATTAATATGTACGGCTGTTTTCATAAATTCTCTCTTCCGAAATTGAAGAAGATCGGTCCATGATTTGCCATGGCTGTCATATAAGAAAGATTTCCGAAAAACAATTTAACCCACAAAAATGTATAATAAATATTGATATCGAACCAACTTTTATACAGATCAGAAATTTTAATCCAGAAATTATACTAAAATCGGTTATACGGCAAGTATGCTAGTGGATTTTGTAGCTGTCAGTCAATAATTGGCAATAGCTGCCGGATTAAGACCACTTCCGAGTATAACAACCAACCATACAACTCTTTTTAAATAATGTTATTATACCCTTCACCTTCATGAGAAGGGTATATATATTTTTTTTTTTTCATTTTTCAACTCATCTATATTTAAATTTTATATATACATATGTAATTAAATTTTTCGGGATATTATCTATAGATATTACAACGATTTAAATTACTAATCACAGATCTTGAGTACAAAATATTTATTTATATCATTTTCGAAGGAAAATTCGGTAAAACCTTCATATAAAAGAGAAATGTTTAAATTAAGATGGAAAATATGCATGTATAGAGTGAAATTATTTAGAAAATAATAACTTATACATGCTATTTTCGATTTAATAGATTTTTTTTCAATGCTGCAATTAAGCCGTCTGTATGCAATCCTGTATCAGTCGATGACAGGAATTTTGTATAGCTCGTAATATTTAATATTTCTTCTTTTTATGAAGTCTAAAATTTTTGCAAATTTCGTCAATATGTTTTGCATAATTTAGTTTTTTATCGAGACATACACCGAGATATTTAATATCATTTTTAATTGGTATATTCTCGTTTTGAAGCTTTAACTCACGGTTTAGGTAAACGTTTGGGTGATTTATTAAAGGGAAATATAATTGCTTGTGTTTTTAAGGGATTTATTTTTATCTTCCACTTATGAAAGTATTTGTTACAATTAGAAAAGCCTTTTTCCATTTTCTTTAACAGAGTTTTGGTTAATTTGCTGGATGTTATAAGCGCGGTATCGTCGGCGTAGTAAGCAACTTTCATGTACGAGGGGGGAGAAAAATCCGATGTATAAATGGAATAGAGTAATGGTGATAATATTGATCCTTGAAGGAGGCCTGCTGTTGTTTGCTTTGGAGGCAAGAAAGTTTCATTTATAGCAACAGAAAAAGTTCTGTCCTTGAGAAAATCTGCGATAAGCCTACACAAATATTTCGGTATATTAGCTTTGAGCATTTTATAGATGATACCATTGTGCCAAACAGTATCAAATGCTTTTTCAATGTCCAGAGCTATTAATCCCGTGGATTGTCTCTTGCGTTTGTTGGACATTATGATATTTGTTATGCGATTTATTTGGTGAACCGCGCTGTGGTGTTTTTTAAACCCAAACTGGAAATAGCGATGACTTGCCTTTTTAAAATGTTTCGGAAAATAGTTAAAGGCCCAACTATAATATGCATAAGCAAGCTTAAGCAAATTGCAAAAGTTAACGAAAAGACTGTCAAATGCATAACCAGTTCAGAGTTAACTTTTAGGTGGCTACAATGACTTTGAAACTTTTTGTCCACAGTTGCTCATTTATGTTTAAAAAAAATGTTTTTATTTTAACAAAAACCCATTAAATGACTATATTTTATAAATATTATTATATTATTTTATAATTAAAAGAAAACTTCGTACCAGAAACGCATAATTTTTCCTTTTTTTTAATTTATCGGCAAAAGTACTAAAATGTACAGCTGTGGCAGCACTACATTCTAAATAATAATAAACGTTTACATATGTTTTGTTAATTTTCGTATTGTGTTTGCAAAAATGGACCAAAAACTTAAAAATTTAAATAATATAAAAATATTAAAGTTAGCGCTTGAAGGCCTGCGCACATTAAAAGAAATAAGTGAACTACACTGTAAAAGAAGAAGACGCTCTTGTTCTGTCAGAGAAATAAACCGCGACAGAAAGACATTTTTGTAAAAATAAAAAGGGCCTCTTTTATTGTAAAGGCACTTATTTGTTTCCGCATTTTCTATTAAATTTAAAATAAATATATTTTCTTCCATTTTGTTCAAAACACAAACAAACAACAACAAACAGCTGATTCCGTACAGAATGTGCGATCAGTTTCGCTTTTTGCTTAAGCAAATGACAGTTGAAAAACTTAACGAAAAGTTTCGTTAAGTACATTATAGTTTGCCACATACAATTTATATGTGTTCGCACGTTTGCTTAAGCTAGCATATGCATATTATAGTTGGGCCTTAAGTTTTAAACAGCTGTTATATAATATCAATAATAATTCCACGGCCTTTAGGGGTAGGTTCTTTATTACAATGTTAGAAACTTCATCCAAACCAGGAGATTTTGATGATTTGAGGGAAGAAATTAAGAAATTTAATTCACTTAAAGCTATTGGTGATATCGTCAGAATAAACTTCTATGGATTTAAATTCGTTAACCTTCGAGTTAACAGTTTTATCAATAGAGTGTCGAAAGGTAGATGTAAGACTATTTGAAGAGCTAAATGTGTTGGATAATAATTGTGCCTTTTCTTCATCAGTGTTAATTGTAATATTTCCTGTTTTTAAGTTTGGAATTTTCCGACTTTGTTTACCCCTTAGACATCGGCTGAGTTTCCAGAACGATTTGTCTCCAGGTCTAAGTTTTGACAAGAGTTTTTGCCATTTAAAATTGCGATGAGTATTTATGTCTTTGTTGATGATATTCGTGATTAGTTTAACACATTGGTCGTAAAAATGTTTATCTCTTTGATTAGCTGACCTTTGGCTTCTTTTAAACGTTTTTCTGTATTTTATAAATTTTATAATGTTCGCCGGCAGGAGTGTGCTGCCATAGGATTCAGAGAATGGAGTGCAGTCGTTACGAGCTTCGAGCACAATTTTTACAAATTTTTCTATTTCTCTGTCGATTGAAGTTCTTGAATTATATGATCGGTTATTAATGGTTATTTTGTTGTTTATTATGTTTCTAAACGCTGTCCAATTTGTAAGTTTGTTATTATAGGATCTTACATCTCTTTCACTTAGTGATGCATTTCCAATTTTGCAGATAATTGGTCTGTGATCTGATGGAATTTCATATTCTAACACGTCAACGTTTATATTTAATTGTGTATTGCTTAATACTAAGTCAATAGTGGAGGCATTTCTATTTCTTTAAGGTGGATAATAAGTTGGGCCATTAGGATAATATATAAAAAATTTATTTGACTGCTCAAGTCGAAACAATATGTTCCCTGCAGTATTATTTTCTATACAATTCCAAGCGGAGTGTCTGGCATTTAGATCGCCCAAAATAATAAAATCTTGATTTAATGAAGCAAGGCTAAGAATTTATTTTTATTTTATTTTATTTAGGTCAATAGATTTTACATCCTTACTGACTACATATAAATGACAAAACAGTAATATATATAAATAAATAATTAGTTCAACAATTTAGATATAAATTAATTTTTTTCTTCAGTACGTCGTTACTCTCAGATATGTTCATAAGGTGATAGCATTTATTGAAGTTAACACATGCACGACGAAAAGAATCGTTATTAGCATATATAGAACGGTAGTATTTTAATGCTAAGAGTTCAAAATTGCGGGTTGGTCTAACAGGAACATTGAAGTTTAGTTGACTAAGCAGGAACTCCGAATCAACATCACCACGAATTATGCCCAGAACAAATAAAGCGCTCAGCATCAATCGTCGACTATTTAGAGTTGGCAATTTTATCAAAGCAAGTCTACTTTCATACGGTGGCAAGACATAAGAATTCCAACCAAGATCACGGAGACAGAAAATTAAAAATTGCTTTTGTACCGATTCAATACTATTGATATGAATTGAATAACAAGGATCCCAAACAATTGATCCATACTCAAGAATTGGTCGAACAAGAGAAGTATATAAAAGTTTTGTAATATAAGGATCTAAAAATTCCTTAGACCAGCGCTTCATGAATCCAAGTACCCCATAGGCTTAATTTACCATTATGATCCAACAGTATGCCAAGATCTATGATCCAACAGTATGCCAAGATCCTATATGGTTTGAACTTTATTTAAAATAACAGTATCAATATAGTAAGAAGTCTCAATCGGATTGTGTCTAAAAAATGACATGTGTTTGCATTTCTTAATATTTAACTCCAATAAATTAAATCTGCACCATTGAGAAAAATTGTAAAAGTCGGCACTTAGTAAACTATGTCCATTTGTATCATTAAAAGAGTTAAAAAGTTTAACATCATCGGCATACATCAGTACATTAGAATGCAAAATAACAGTAGGAAGATCATTGATGAATAGGGTGAACAAAATTGGACCCAGGTGGCTACCTTGAGGAACACCAGAATGTACTTGAATGATTTTTGATATAACATTCTCAAATTTAACTTGTTGAGTTCTTTGTGATAGATAAGAGTTTAACCATTTTATAGCTGAGAAACTAAAGCCCATAAGTGATAATTTGTGTAATAGAAGATTGTGGTTAACTTTATCAAACGCCTTACTAAAATCCGTGTATATCACATCAGTTTGCATTTTATTTGTAAAACCTTCATTGACGATAGTAGTGAGTTCCAAAACATTAGTTGTAGTTGAACGGGACTTACGAAACCCATGTTGGCATGGTGATAGAAGGGAAGAAATTTGATGATATAAGCAATCTGTAAGAATTTTTTCAAGGAGTTTTGGAATTGCATTAATTTTAGCGATACCTCTGTAGTTAGATACATCATTTTTACTGCCATTCTTGAATAAAGGAATTATATATGATGTTTTCCACACTGATGGCAAATAACACGCTACAACAGATTTGTTAAATAATGCAGTAAGAGGCGCGGACAGTGATGCTGCACAGTTTTTAAGGATACTGCTTGAAATACCATCAGGACCTGGACTAAACGAGTTCTTCAGCGACTTTAAGTTCGAAAGCACAGTATCAATATTTATAAATGGAAAGTAAATCCCACATGAATGAGTCGTAGTATAAGGATATTTTGTTGTGTTAGAATAGGACTTGGTAGAATAAGTTGTTGAAAAGAAGTCAGCAAATATATTGCTTATTGAAACATCGTCATCAGCAGTCAAGGAGCCATACTTCAATTGCTTTGGATAACATGAAGAGCGACGCTTGGAGTTTACGAATTTATAGAAAGATTTGGGGTTTACCCTTATATTGTTTTTAATACGATAAATATAGTCATTGTATGCAAGTTTATTAGTAGTGTTGTATTCAGATCTTGCTAAAGCATATTTACGAAAATCAACCAGTGCACCAGTTCTCAAATATTTAGCAAAACATTTATTTTTCTTATTTTTAGCATTTCGTAAGTGTTGATTATTCCATGGCGGTCCATTATTATTGTAGGATTTACTTTTTGGAACTGTGATACTAATGAAATTATGCAAAATATTATAAAAGCTTGATACATTATTATCTAAGTTATCATCAGCAAGTACATAATCCCAATTGACATTAGATAGCAAACTGTTAAGTACAGTATAGTTAGTGCGAGTAAAACAGTAAGATTGCAATGGTATAACATTTTGTTTTCTAGTCATAAATTGTTCATTATCCGGCAATGATAAACCAATTTCAAAAGGAGGATGGTGAAGGTCAACGGGATACGACACAGGCAATGTATCACGAAGACAAAATTCCATAGGATAATTAACGAAAGCAAGATCAAGAATATTTCCGGATTCATTTGTTATATGGTTTAATTGGAAAAATCCGCATCCATGCAGGGAGTTTAAAAAATCGGACATAATTGTTGGTAGCAAATAATTACAATCAAAGGATTGAACCCATTTTACATTTGGAATATTAAAATCGCCAAGTAGAAGTACTATATCGGATGTGTTTGATTGATTCAGAACGAATTTAACAGCGGAGAAATGTTTATTATATATTAAAAGAGATGAGTTAGGTGGTATATAAGAACACGTGACAAATAATTGTCTATGACCAACACGAATTTTAACCGCAATAAACTCAATTTCATCATCAATGTCATCAATTAAAACATTTTCTATAATCTCACATAGCAAAACATCAAGGACAGCAATAAGTACTCCACCACCAAGTTTTCGCATACGATCATATCTAAATATTTGATATTTGGAACATAGAATTTCATTGTTATACATTTTTTATCATTCAGCCAGGTTTCGGTAAATACAATAATGTGGTATGAAAAATCAAAACTGTTTGCAAAAAGATTAGTTAATTTAGTATTGAGACCCCGTGCATTTTGGTAAATAATATTAATGAGATTATCTATCGATAGTTGAGTTAGTTTTTTGAAGATGATTGCGGTAGATGAACAATGCCAGATGTTGAAGTATTTTTATACTCGTATTCACGAATAAGAGCATTTGGCGGCCAAAAATCTAGATTCACAATTGTATCAAAGTACTCTTGAGGGACGATTATTTTAAAAGATGCTTTATTTCTTGGTTCAGAATACTTAAATTTGAAAACAATCATATCAATATTGGAGCCAATTTTATCGGTTATGTAATGTTTGATGTCATCAGTAGTTGTACAGGAAGCAAATCGAGCAGCAAATATAGTTTTTTTGGAGAAATAACTTGAAGAATTGGAGTATTGTTAGACGGTATAGCAACAGGAGTGGGCGGATTTAAGTTAGTTGAAACAGATGAACCTGTTGAATTGCTTGGCGGATTAAGAACTTATTGAATAGTTTTGTGGTTTGGTGGTTTAAAAACAGGAGCGAGTTGATTTAGATTCATGGGAACAGGTGAACTTGTTGAATTAAGATTTAAAGATAATGGTACATTGTTTATTAAGTCAGATGAGGGTATAGAAATAGTTACAGAACTTTTTTCAGTTGTTAATGGGTGAACCAACGACAAGGAAGAACAGGTAGATGAAGATGAAGATGCAGTTAGTGGATTATCAGAAACTTTTTCAACAGCATTAGCATTAGTTATAGTTGTAGCTTGTTTCTTTCTTTTCGGTGAGCTTGGTGTTTTTTCAAGAAGTTCTTTATATTGCGTAAATTTCTTAAAAAGGTTATTTAAGTCATTATGAATTTGTCACTATTTAATGTATTTCTATACTTCGGTGAATAAGCAGAACAAATAATAAGTGTTTTATTGTTTAATTTTAATTCAACTGCAATATTTTCAATTCCTATAGTATTACAAATCGCAAGTGCTTTATGTTGGACTGACCTGTGTATAACAAGTGCAACGCCTCCCCTCTGGAGCAGCTCCTATCGTTATGATAAATAAAATAATTTTTAAAATAAGTTTTGTGTTTCTCATTTAAGTGAGTTTCGTTTAGAGATGCAATATGAATATTTTCTCTTTCGATCAACGATTCAAATTGCATTAAATGTGAAAAGGTAGAAATGCCATTCGCATTCCAATGAAGAATTTTTAATCCATTGTTATTAGTGTCAACCATAAGCATATTTTACCATTGACATAACAACCTGCATTTGTTGTATTTTAGTTGTGCATTTTTGAAGATCACTTAATGCATTTGTAAAAATAGTAAACAGTTCATCTATACTAAAGAGATTTTCAATACCTCTCACGCAGTCAGCGTATGAAAAAGTATTATGATGTGGGTTGTTGTTGTTGCTGTGTGTTTGTAATGGGATATCCAAGGTGAATTTAAATACAAGGTGACAGCGTAGCGCCAGCTGATTATTCATGGTGAAATTGAAAATGTCAAAAAGTTGTTTACAAATAGTCAAAGTTTATATAAAAAAAAGATGTTTTTGACAGTGACGAAAGCTTTTACACAAACAAAAATGCCTGTTGTTAAATGTTTTATTAGAAATTTCTAAATTGGGCTTTCAAGGTCAGGTATTTTTTATTATTATAAAATAAATAAAAGACTAGTTTAATTCATTTTCTCCAATCCTACGTTTCGTCGGTATTTTTCCGACCTCTTCAGGGATAAATTTTATTGAATCTGGCAACCATATAAATATATAAAGGAAAATAACAATATTAATAACAAACAACCATAAATTTAACAATAAAATAATTACACTTACATATAGTCTTTTCGTCAATTATACATTATTTTTAAATATATTGCACCTTTTTTGTACAACATTTAACATACGATACAAACACAGAGTCAATTAATAAAAAATTAATGCAAATTAATTAAAATAAAATATTACAGTAATTATCCTATCGCTAATATCACAGTTGAAGTTAAACTAAATTAAATTATTGCTATTATGTAGTTAGAGTTAGCGCCGTCTATATCTTCCTTCTTATTCATCACTTGATCTGCTTTTTGCTGGATTCTTAAACTTTCCAATGTATACCTTTTCCCAACTTTCTTTTCTACTTCTAAGATCCTCACATTTTTAAGGTCGACCGTATGTTTTTTATCAAAACAATGTTGAGAGAGACCTGTTGTTAGTTTTTTCTTTTTAATGTCAGCTTCATGTTCGTCTATTCTCGTACCTAAACTTCTCTTTGTTGTGCCTATGTAAATTTTTCCACACTTTTCTTGGTCGTTTCCAATACATTTTATTTCATATACTACGTTGCTTTTATCCCTTGTTTCTATTTTTGTTTTTGTTTGCGTGAACAGTGAATTCGTTGTTTTGTTTGCTCTGTGTGCCAATATTATATTGTTGTCTTTTATTATCTCTCTCATTTGTATATTTTCTGTAAGTTTGGGGATAAATGCTAAGCTGTAGAATTTCGTGCTGCCAGATGTGTTATTGTTTTGGGTATTGCTAATTTCCCCAGTGTTTTTATTTGTGGCTTTCTGTATTAAATTATTAATTATCTTTTTCGGAAAACTGTTTTTTACTAACATTTCTTTAATTTTGTTTATGTTTTTTGATAGAAATTTATTATCACTTAATTGGAAAACTTTGTTAATCATATTTAATGCTGTGTTTATCTTTTGTGTCATTGGTTGAGTAGAGTGAAAATTGATAATGCGGCCAGACGCAATCGATTTAGTGTACCAGTCTGTTAAAATTTTGTCATTTTCCCTGTGTAGCCTCATATCGAGATATGGTATTGAATTATTTTCCTCTTTTTCCATGGTAAATTTTAATTTTGTGTGATAACTGTTAAATGTTTTTAAAATCTTCTCTTCGTCTTGTTTTTTGATAATTGCAAAAAGATCGTCCACATATTTAGTAATTAGTTTTATTTGTATGTTCTGGTTTTTCCGCAAATCCTCAGTTGTTCGTTCCAATAGGGTATCCAGGACAATGTCTGCTATTGTTGGGGATAATGGATTCCCCATTGGCATGCCGTATGTTTGGCTATAAAATGTGTCACCAAACATAAAATAATTGTTGTCGTTTAGACAAAATTTCAGTAAATTAAGAAATTGTGTTGTTCTTGCCTTGTTGTAATTGTTGTAGCAATGCTGTCACCTAGCAGGGCTGTCAGATATGGCGATTTCTCGCCAAACGTGGCGATTTTGAAACGTGTTTGGCGTCGAGATTTTCCGTTTGGCGACATGGCGATTTTTTGGCGATTTTTGATATCACTGGCGATTTTCTTGGCGATTTTCACCAAAACATCTATAATATATAATTTGTTATGAATAAGCTCTCTCTCTCTCTCTGTCTCTTTTTCTTTATATATTCAGCAAGCAGGGCTGTCAGATATGGCGATTTCTCGCCAAACGTGGCGATTTTGAAACGTGTTTGGCGTCGAGATTTTCCGTTTGGCGACATGGCGATTTTTGATATCACTGGCGATTTTCTTGGCGATTTTCACCAAAACATCTATAATGAATTATGTGATGAAAAAAATCGTCTTTTTTTGGTTTTTATAAATCCATTTGTCAACGAAATAAATCATCTGAATTTGGAATTTTAATCGGACAGCATGGATGCAGGAAGCATGCATGAAAAAATGTATTGTACACTTCTTATGTTTTCAATAAAAGTTTTCAAACCTTCTGTTTTATATAATACTGAAAACAATGAAAAATTTTTCAATGATTTACATGCAGCTATTGATAATTTGCGGCCCTATGTTCCACTGGGAATTAAAGGATTAAATATATATTGATAATTCAAATTCATTTTTGCCTCTAAATGTAATTGATTTTGGAGGAGAGTTTGATACAGAATTAAGAAAAGCGAAAGTGAGCGAAGTAGAAATACTCGTACTTAAAGAAAACTGTTTTGTGTATTTAAAAAAACTTTTAAAAGAGATGATAAGCAGATTACCAGAAAATATGAACTTTTGTAAAGCTTTTGGACAATTTTCTATTTCAAAGTGTGCGAATACATTATCTCAAACTAAATTTGGCGTTGTTCAAGAAAAATTAAGACCATTTATGGATCCAAATGTAGCAATAGGCGTGTATGAAACTCAATAGGGAAAACTTCCGTTCATAAATTGAAATAATTATTTTAATAACGAAATTCCAACAAATTTACTTGGCCAAAGTGTTTGATTATCACGATACAGCAGGTACGTACCATTTTAAGGAAATATCTTTGGCCGTTCTTACTATATTGATAGTTCCAACTACCATTTTAAGGAAATATCTTTGGCTGTTCTTACTATATTGATAGTTCCAACTAGTAATGTCTGCGTTGAAAGGGTCTTTTCAATAATGAATTGTACAAAATCTCGACTAAGTAATAATATTCAATATGAGCTTTTAGACGCTCTATTGAGAATAATTAATCATATGAACGTAAACAAATTATGCTGCAATTCGTTTACACCGACTAATGAAATGATAAAAAAAATTCAACTCAACTATGTATGAAAGTCAAGACTCTAGTAATGAAATCGCTGAGGATGAAGTTTACGAACTCTTAGACTTATCTACTTAATTTTACTTTTTTTTTTTTAAATATGATCTCCATTTTTATGTAACTCTCTTTTAACAAAGTTTTAAAATTTTTTAAATAGTAAAAAATACAAAAACGGATATAAATGTGTATATGTTTCACTAAAATATTATTTAATAAAGGTACGGTCACATTTGGCAAATATTTGCCGAAAATGACGTAACCACTAAATAACATTTATTTGAACTCATTTGTTTACTTAAAAAAACTTTTCTTATTTAGGCCAAAGCACAACAAATATTTAGTTTTAATTTATTTGATGCTGTTTGATCTTGCAAAACTCTTGTAAGAGCAAACAACGTCAAACAAATTTGTGCTAAAACAAGTGGTTACGCTTTTTTGAAGAAATATTTGTCAAATGTGACCGTACCTTAAGTAACAATTAATGAATTAAATAAAAAAAATGTAACAAAAACTAAAAAAAAATTATTTTTGGCGATTTTTTTTGGTTTTTTTTTCAATTTTTGGCGATTTTTGACTTAAAAATTGAACTAGTTTTTTTTTTGTAAACAAAATTTATTTCTTTTAAATAATAAAAAAATTAAAAACTGAACAAAATCGGATTTTGGCGAATTTTGGCGAATTTTGGCGATTTTTTACATCCGTTTTGGCGACGAAGCTCAAAAAAATCTGACAACCCTGTCACCTAGTATTTAATTTCACCATGGGGAGATCATTGTTTGAATACTGTGGTGAGTTTATTGTTGCTATAATGCATATTTTTACTAGTTGCTTTAGCTCTTGTCTCTAAGTAAATCGATCAAAAAGGGCAATTAATATCATTTGCTGAGTGGTCAGTTCGTTCTTTACCATTCTTTTTACAATTGAAACATGAAAACATAGCAGGTACCATGGTGAAATTAAATACCAGGTGACCGCATTGCTACAACAATTACAACAAGGCAAGAACAACAGGCATTTTTCTATATGAAAAACTTTCGTCACTGTCAAAAAGTTTTTTTTTATATAACTTTTTGGCATTTTCAAATTCACCATGAATAATCAGCTGGCGCTACGCTATCACCTAGTATTTAAATTCACCTTGGCAGGTACTTTATTTTGCTTCTGAAGTGGGCAATCGTTAGTATGGTGCTGATTTGCACATAACATGCATGCTGGTTGACGATTGCAATGATCACCTCCATGCCCATACATAAGGCAATTTCTACATTGTGTTGGGTTGTCATGTTTCTTTGGTTTATATTTTTTCCATGATACTATTACGTTGCATATGGATTTTACATTGCTCAATGATTTTGGGTTGAAATTTTTTTCGAAAATTGCACTTTATATACGGCATTATTTACTGAGCTGAATTTCGTATTAACTTCGGTAACCGATAAGGGAGTTAAATTATAGCTTTTAATCTCGTTGTTTATATCGTCGATACTGATTTTTGGAAGACCATAAAGAAACACGGTATACAGACGATTTTCTTTCGAGTTAAAGGAGTGGAATTAAATTTTCCTGTCTAGTAAAATATTTTTGCATGCATCGTAAGACCTGGTGTTTTGTAGAAATACTTTGGTTCCAATAGATGTACGTTTGTATATTGCATCCTTACCCAATAATAGTTGGAGATCAATTAATTTAATTTTTTCATCGACTACCAATGGTGGCGGTTTTGCTGTTTTCACTTCATTTATGTTGGACTCTGCATCCAATTCCATATCATTTAGTTTAGCTAATTCACTAAACCGATTTTTTGACGTTGTAGGTAGGTTAGCTAACAAACCTATTGGAAGATTTCCTGACTTTCTCTGTCTCTTCATGTTAGATTTTTTTAAATCTAGATTATGAGACTTGGCCCCCGGGGCCATCTATGTATTGCTATCACTGCAAGTGTTTTGTAAACTGGCGTGGAAAGAGTTCAATAGGAACAAAAACCGAGATTACAAAAACAAAATATATTTATGTTGAAATTTCAAACGTAAGTTATTTGCAAGTTATTTACTACTAGCTAAACCCGGTGTGCTTCGCTGCCCCCTCGCAAAACGCGCAAAGATATACACATTAAATTTCGTATGTGCACCCTCCACACAGACCCCAATCACCCCTGAAAATTTCATTGAAATCGGGCAAACCGTCTAGGAGGAGTATGCGAACAGGAAGTTTTGCCACTTAATTTTATATATATAGATTCAATATAAGACAACCGTTCTCTACGAAATCAAATATCGAACTCAGGGTATAATAAGTTTGGCATTCCGTGTGAAATTTCCACAATATCATTTTCCGACCCTATAAAGTATATATATTCTGGATCCTTATAGATAGCGGAGTCGATTAAGCCATGTCAGTTTTTTGAAGTCCCCAGATATATTCGAGATCCAAATCTTCAATAATTCTGTCAGAAATGCTTTCGAGAAGTTTTCTATTTAAAATCAGCAATATCGGTTTAGGTCAACCCGAGTTATGGACAAATATGTGAGACAACCTCCATAAAAATTTGATATTTTTTGTACATTTTATTCCAATATTTTGAAATATATTACAGATAATACCATGAAATTTTGTATACATTATTTTTATGATAAAAGAAGAAAGTGTGCGGAAAATAGTAAGAATAGGTCCATGATTTCTCATAGCCCCCATACAAAAAAAATCTTCCCGAAATATTGCTCAATTATACATAAATGCCTATAAAATTAGAATATCAAGACAAAATTCAGCAAAAATAAGTTTTATACAAAAAGAAATCGCAGAACGAAATTTTTTTTTAGTTCGGTCCATGTTTGACCATAGACCCCATATAAATTCATTTAAATACGTATAAAACAGATATAAATAATGTTAAACGGCTAAAATTTTACACAAATACTCTTTATAGGCAAATAAATTGTTGTACTAAATTTTATGGTGGTCGGCCCAGAATTGGCCATAGCCCCCATACAAAAATCTTCCCGAAATATTGCTCAATTATACATAAATGCCTATAAAATTGAAATATCAAGACAAAATTCAGCAAAAATAAGTTTTCTGATTTCAACATCCAGACAGACGGACATGGCTTAATCGACTCCGCTATCTATAAGGATCCAGAATATACATATTTACTTTATAGGGTCGGAAAATTATATTGTGGAAATTTCACACGGAATGACAAACTTATATATACCCTTCTCATGAAGGTGAAGGGTATAAAAAGCGTATTAAAAATAAAAAAAATAAGCCATTCATTGACTTTTATCACGATTTTCGAATCACAAATAACTAAAAATAATAAAGGAACATTTATAATTAAACTAGCTAAAACCCGGTGTGCTTCGCTACCCGTATCGTAATGAAATAAAAAGTTTACAGTTAAACAAATATACCGTATTTGCCAGACGATAAGACGCACCCTGATTTTAGGTAAAATTTTCAGAGTAAAAAGGTGCGTCTTATCGTCCGGCAAATAAGATATTTATTAAGTTATTAAAACCTACAGTTTTCATTTTAAATTAAATCTTATTACATTATCTTATTATGATTTACAATATAAACACACATTCACTTTTATATATAGATAAGGGTTTCAAATGTATACAAATTTTAGTCAGCGCATTGGTGTCCTAAATATTAATATTGATAGCTGATATAGCTTTCCCTATATATAATTTGTCATCATATCTATGGGAGGTGCCACGCCCAATATTGATAGTCCGTCCATTCTTGTCCTAAATATTAATAACCGTACCATATATCTTATTGTATACCATATATTTGATATTTTTTTATTTATCATCATATGGGAGGTGCCCCCTGTCGCTATTACTTCCATATTTTCCGCAAATATTTAAACAAACAATGGAATTGCTCATGCAAAATTATATAGCTGTTATAGTTTCCTAAGTATTTGATTTTTAAAATTAACTTTGTATGGAAGGTACCACACCCACTTAAAATTTCAAAAAAAAAGTAGCCTATAGCTCCTTCCAGATATACAGAAAATTTTAAACAAATCGGTTCAGCCGTTTAGCCGTCTATAGATCCCAAACCAATAATAATAAACATACATACAGACACACAATCACTTTTATATATGTATATAGACTAAAGATATTTATCACTTAATTTCACTTTTTTCAAAAGTAAAATCCCTTCTTCGGTGATTAAATATTTTTTGAATTCAGTGCAGCTCATTCTGAAATTTTGTTTTATTATGAGCTCTGCTTCCACTGTTTCTAAATGCATTCGGTTTCTCACTTTTCTCCAATGTGGAATTGAATAGATAAAACTTAATACTCTCTATCATTTTGTTCATATTGCCAGTGGTGATATTCGAAACAATTAACAACCGGTTCGCTTAAAAAAATTATATTTTTGCCAAATTTTGATAAAAATAGCGAAAATTTTAAAGTCGCACCCCAGTAACAGACCACAAGCCTCTTGAAGGAAATGATATAAACTTTCGTTTAATAAAAAAAGCTACGTTTTTAACAAAAAATAGTTTAGATTTTGCAAAATAAAAGTCAAAAAAAATTGTTTTATTTTTTTCTCAAAAGATTGAAGAAAACGCTATCGAAAACATCATCATCCAAGAATCCAATGTATGACCAAAATAAAATCATTTGTTTGTACGTTTGGACAATGAACAACTGAACAATATTGTGTTTGTTGCCGAGACTATATCACCTTGATAAATACACATTATATAAAACCGTTAAAGCAAAAAACATAATCAACCCTATCGTGAATAAAAATTTCACATGCAATTTGTTCCCTTTTCACATTTTTCCTATTAAAATTCAATGTTAAAAAATAAAAGGGAACAAATTTCATGTATATTGCCCTTAATAACTTGATAGAAACTTTGATGGATATATCTCTCATCAGTGACAGTCATTTTACTTATCAAATGACCGACACTGTAGGGACGTTACCGCTTGGGCAGAAACAACGAGACGCGATTTAACGCCAGCATACTCGACGCGACAGCATTTTAGAAATTTTTTGAAAATAAAGCGTGACATGCCAGTAAGATTTCAAAAGTGGACACCCTATGTTTAACACCCATTGTATATTAAAATTTAACAATAAAAGACTAAAATCTACAAAAAAAAGTATACGTTTTATCAATTTATAAGTTGAGACGATTTTAATGGATAATACAATTGAGGGTCGATAAGACCCATAGTTAGTAACTATGCGACATGATTTAAGGTTAGTAATGTAGGGTTAATTTATGCTTGTTGTATCCTCGAGTTCACGTTCAATATTGAGAGCAAAATTTATATATCGGTATGCCATCACATGAATTTCCCTGGTACAATAACAACATCACACAAACAAAAAACAAAGTACGATGATTATAAAATATGGACCAAATATGGGTTAAATCCAAAAAGAATATTTTTTGACCAGAATTTATTTGTTTTTTGGAAATGGTTCTTATATGGCAACTATGACAAATTATGGGCCGATCTTCTTAAATTTTGGAAAAGTTATTTTCATGCATATGAGGATATTTCACGTCGAATTTCAACATAATAACGGTATATTATAGATATATATTAGTATTAACGTGATTTTCGGAATAGGGCTTTATATGGGGCATACGGTTAAAAATAGACCGAAATTCACAAAATTTTGTGGGATGATTTTTGTATATATGAAAATGATCTGTGCATAGTTTTGAGTCGGTACCGATATTTATACAATATATATAGGGAAAAATGTCTTTTTCATATGTGGTCCTTGTATGGGAGCTATGACCAGTTCTGGGCCGACCACCATAAAATTTAGTACAACAATTTATTTGTCTATAAAGAGTATTTATGTCAAATTTTAGCCGTTTAACATTATTTATATCTGTTTTATACGTATTTAAGTGAATTTATATGGGGTCTATGGTCAAACATGGACCGAACTAAAAAAAATTTCATTCTGCGATTTCTTTTTGTATAAAACTTATTTTTGCTGAATTTTGTCTTGATATTCCAATTTTATAGGCATTTATTTATCATTAAGCCATATTTCGGGAATATATATATTTGTATGGGGGCTATTGGAAATCATGGACCAATTCTTACTATTTCCCGCATACTTTCTTCTTTTATAGTACAAACAACGTATACAAAATTTCATGGTATTATCTGCAATATATTTCAAAATATTGCAATAAAATGGACGAAAAATATCAAATTTTTATAGAGGTGGTCTCACATATTGGTTCATAACTCTGGTTGGCTTAAACCGATTTTGCTGATTTTAAATAGCAAACTTCTCGAAAGCATGTCTGACAGAATTATTGAAGATTTGGATCCCGAAGATATCTGGGGACTTCAGAAAATTGATTTCAAAAGACAGACAGACGGGCATGGCTTAATAGACTCCGCTATCTATAAGGATCCAGAATATATATATTTTATAGGGTCGGAAAATTATATTGTGGAAATTACAAACGGAATGACAAACTTATATATACCCTTCTCATGAAGGTGAAGGGTATAAAAAGGAGTTAAAATTTGTTGAAGGAAGCGGTCAAAGAACTCAAAATATTGAATACTTGTTTAATGCACTTTTAACTATTCGTCCAACTTCGGTAGAAAGTGAATGAGGTTTTTCAGTAAAGCGGGCAATTTGCCCGTTAAAATTTTAGTATAGTTATTTAAAATATATTATGTATATATTTTATGAATTAAATTTTTTGATCTCATATCTTGAGTACCTGAATTCATTTTTTTACTATTTTTTTATGAATTAAATTTTTTATCTAAGATCTAGAGCATAATAATAAGAAATTTACATTTAAAAGCGTAATGTAATAATTCAAGTTCCTCTTTCAATTAAAACTAATTTTTGTAGTATTTAAGTATTTTTACCTTGTTTTTTCCCTCACGTTTTTTAAATAAAAGATTTTACATAAATAAAGACAAATTTTGTAACGTACAATTAGCAACAGTATTGTTGTCTTAAGGTGACATTAGGAAATATGTGAGGAGTTTGCAACTGGTATTGAAAATATATTTTAAGGAAACTATAAATGACAGTCTACTGGGGTGGGTACTTGTCACATATAATTCTTTGATCTCTCATATCCAGAGTTTGTACTTTAACACATAATATTAAAGACTCCCTTGCCTCGGTTAGTGGTTTAGAGAAAACAAACAATAAAAATCAAAATCAAGTAAACTATGGAAATAACAAGCGGTTATCAATAAAAAATAGAAAAAATAATAGTGGTTGTACTGAAAAATGGTATTGGGGCCAGCGCCTCGTTACCCTCCCTACCTTATGTTTTAGTGGCGAATATGTACTAAAACCCACACATGCTTTACCCTAACTCACTTCACATCCGTAAGAAAATAATTAGAATTTACATATTCATTTCATAGATTAACATTTATTCAAGAAAATATGTAATAATAGGAGTAATGCATTTTTGTAATTGAAAGTTAATCTTAATTTATAAGAATTATTATCATTTTCAGAAATAAAAATCTTTAAGAACTATTATAGTTTCGACAAAAATAATAAAACCAATCTTTTCAATGGTTGAAACGAAAAAATAGTTTTAACATTCTGGCTTTTTAAATATAAAAAAATGTAATTCTAATCAATTTTAAATTCTGATATTGGGTGTTTTTTGTACAGGTTTGTTTTTCGAAAAGAGATAAAACTGGCATTTTGTGGTCAAATCTGGCAAGTCTAATGTCATTTATGTTCAGTTTGGTTTGCTATTTCATCATGAACAGGTTGACAAAAGAACAACGCTTGCAAATCGTGCAAATTTATTTCGAAAATAACGGTTCAGTTCGCAAAGTTTACCGCAAGCTCCGTCCATTTTATGGTCGACATAATCGTCCATCAGAGCAATTAATTCGGTTAACCATGGATCGTTTTCGCACTACGTTTACTCTATGTGATAATACGCATCCGCAGAGACGTCGAACAGTGCGCACCGAAGAAACAATTGCCGCTGTAGAGCAAAGTGTTGAAGAGGACCCGAATGAATCGATTCGCCACCGTGCACAACAATTGGAGCTTTGTCCATCAACTTTATGGAAGATTTTGCGCAAAGATCTTGGCTTGCGACCTTACAAGATCCAGCTTGTGCAAGAATTAAAGCCGCGAGACCATGCAATGCGTCGTGATTTTGGTGTATGGGCCGAAAATGAGATTGATCTCGATGCTGATTTTCATCGCAAAATTTTGTTCAGCAAGCAAAATTGCCGCAAAAACTGACTGTTTGGTGTGCTCTATGGGATGGTGGAGTCATTGGGTCATACTTCTTCCGAAATAATGCTGGTGAGGCAAGTACCGTTAATGGAGACCGGTATGAATTGTTATAAAATTAGTAATAATATTTAATATATCGACGGACAGCTGTGATAGTATGAAGATTATACATATATTTATGCATTTATATAAGATTTGAAACCAAAAAACACAACGCCTATTGTCCTGGTACAGGATAATGTGGGTGTTGCGAAAACGCAACGCTAGTGCTAAGCAGTATACATTTTCAGATATTTTGCATTGTAGTGTGTTTTCATTGAATAAACCTATATATTTTTTGCTGCCAGTTTGTTTAGTTTTACATATTTTGTGCTAGTTTACTTGAGTTTATAATATTAAAAATAATTGAATTTATTTATTGAACAAAAAGTTCATGTAATTTAGTATATTTTCACACGAAATATCAATTGAAGAACAGATGATCGCATATTTTGGTAGACATTTGTGCAAGATGTTTATAAAAGGCAAACCGATTCGTTTTGGATATAAATACTGGTGCCTCTGTTCCTCAGAGGGATACTTGTACCAATTCATTCCATACTCTGGAGCATCTGGTAATACTTATGACAAAACATATGGCCTTGGAGAAAATGTTGTCACTAAACTTCTTGAAAAAGTTGATAAGCCAATTCAACACACGGTAACATTTGACAATTTCTTTACATCACATAGACTTATAGCTCGTCTTTCGAGTTTAGGATATTGGTTTATTCTTTTCTATATGTAAATGATTTTTTCTATATTTGAAGGCACAGTCAGAGAAAATCGAACTGGTGTTGCAAAATTAGAAGAATGTAAATAAATGAAAAAAAAAAGATCGTGGTGAAAGTGACTTCTGTTTTGACACACAAAATGAAATTGCTGCAGTGCGTTGGAATGACAATTCGGTCGTTACAGTACTATCTAATTGGACGTTGGCGATCCCTATGCAGCAAACAAAACGTTATGACCGAAAAAAGAAGAAGATGATAAATGTGTTATTGCCTAATGCAATTCAATATTACAATAACAAATGCCCTTGATTCTGCAATGGTCAATGCTTGGAAAATTCATTGTATTTGTTCCAAAGTAGCACACAAAAAAATTATGCATCAATGCGATTTCCGAGCCTTTGTTATTGATTGCTTGTTGCGGAAAGAAAATGCTTCTACAATTTCATACAAACTGGGTGTCAAATCATCAAAGTCAGACAATTTTAACATGTAAAAAATGCAATGTTGGGTTGCATCCTAAATGCTTTGAAAAATATCATTCTTAAGCTAAATTTCTTATAATAAATAAGTCTAAATAAAAAAACATAAATTTTATTTTTTCCCATTTTTCTATATTTTTTAAGACTAGCGTTGCGTTTTCGCAACAAGGGCTGGCGCCACGCCCAGTGATTCAATTTGGACCAAAAATTTTTTTTCTTAGTAGGACATAAATAAACATTTTCTAAAACTCTCTTCATTGTAACTCGATGGAATCTTAGGGCAGTCCGATATGGGTTAACAAAAAATTTGTTCGAACAATATTTTTTTTATATGAAGTTTGACGTCTCTTTTTTTGAGATAGAGAAAATATTATTTACGAATTTGAATTGGTTTAATTTTGTTTAATTGAGTTGCCAATAGATTGCATTTTTTCGTACAAATAACAATGCCTTATGTATTTCCATGGCCATTAGCAAAAGCAACTTTCATTTTTCATTCATTTTGAATTTATATCTGTGATTTTGAATACACAATACTTTAAAATAATTTAATATTTGTATTTTGACACATAAAACCCAAAGCAAAATAAATCAATGGCCGCACTTGTAAAACTAATAGATTTTAGCATTTAGTATAATTTTTAAAAATTTCAATGCATTTTCGAGAAACAAAATGCTAAATCTAGCACTGAAAGTGCTAAAATGGCAACACTGATCATGTTACTTCTGTTTTGATCTAAATAAGAGAAATATGCAAACATTAAAATAATATATCGAGCCATAACCGCCGAAAAAATGTATCCCACAAACTCAAAATTTTACAGGGGAAGGTTTTTTTTAAATAAAATCAGTTTGAATAAAGCCATTGTTTTAAAATTTATAATGTAAATATTGTTTTGTGTAATACATTTAATTTTAATAATTTTAAATGATGTTGAACTATCGATTTCGATAAAAAAACAACAATCGATTATGGTGTGGGATACATTATTTTGGCGGTAATGGCTCGATATATTCACTCACTAACATGTTAATTGATTGTTGTTTCGATCTTATTGTTTTTGTTCTTCTTTTAATTGCGGCTGGGAAAAATTATTTTGTTGCATATTTCAAGATTTGTATATGTAAACTAATTAATAATACATTTTACACAACTATTAAAATATACGTACCATAAAAAAATTTACATTTGGGTTTAGTAATTAGGTTTTACGTACAATTTAGGATAAGTAATGATACCTATACATAGTTTGCAATTGACAAATATTTTGAATTTGAATGTAAGCTATGAATTTTATTTTAGGTTATGGGTGTTTCAAGGAAACCAAAAAAAAAATAGTTTTATATTATTCAAATAAGTTTAATCAAATTTAATGAAAATAAAAGGAATTTGGTTTAATTGAATAAATTTACGAACTGTTTTGAATATGATGAATTAACTGAATAGAAATATTTTTTATATTATATGATTTTTAGTTTTTTGAAATGTTTAAGGATATTTCTTAAGCAATTGCAAACTATAGAATTTTTTAAAAAATGGGATAGTTGATTGTAATTTAAACAAGAAAAAATGTGTAGCTATAATTATACCAAGTAGCGCTTAATGGAATTCTTGATTGCTGGCCAGATACGGTTTTTCAGGTTACCGTTATTTTGAAGACGCAATTATGTAGACATGTATACATACAGATTTCTGGTTTTTCGGTGCAGATTGAATTTATAGTTTACAGGTAATTTTAAAGAATTCTTTCTCAATCGAGTTGTGACGTCACTATGCTTTTAATTGAAAACGCATCAAAATTATTATCAAGCGTGGTTATTTTTGCTACACTGGTGATGAAAACTAGGTGCATACAATATTGTTGGTCAATTATGAAGTAAAAATCTTCATTCGTTGTAGGTAAAACAATTTTAGGCAATGCAAAATTAAGGTAAGGATAACCTGACTTTTTTAAAAAGCACGTGATCCTTCCGATTAGGTTAGTAAATCCTAAACTTCCTAACTTTTAGTTTTCACTATGTATCTCTGTTTAATGAATTTGAGTTACTGTACGTCTTAATGGTTGAAGAGCAAATTGTAAAAAGAACGATTTATTGCACTTAGAGTACATAAAAGCTTTATCGTGGTGAAGTAAAATATACCTCACTAACATAGAATACGAATACCTGCATATCTAATTTTACTTAAGTACTTTACAAGCAGCGTTGCCAAATGTGCAGATTTATCTGTTTTTTGCAGTTTTTTGAAGTGCAAAACAGGCTTGCAGATTTTTACTCCAAAAAACAGTTTTTTTAAATCAATGCAGATTTTTCAATTTTATTCGAATAAAACAAAGAAGCAATCAGTATTATTATTCCCACTCTATGTGGAATTTTGCGGACCAAAGATTTAAAAAAAAAAAAAAATTCAATTGCACAAATTTTGTACAAACAAAAGAAATGGAAACTAAATTTAATAAGAATATGTACAACTATGATCTCTATACATATGTATGCAGTGCTGATATTCAGCCGGTTCGGACCGGTTCGCTCGAACCGGTTGTTAAAATTTTAAAAATTTTGCGAACCGGTTGTTGCATATTCACCTTTCTCGTGAATAAAAATTCCATATGAAATTTGTTGGGGTGATTATGTTTTTTGTTTTAACGGTTTTATATAATGTGTATTTATCACGATGATTAGTCTCGGCAACAAACACAATATTGTTCAGTTGTTCATTGTCCAAACGTACAAACAAATGATTTTATTTTGGTCATACATTGGATTCTTGGATGATGATGTTTTCGATATTACATTTACTCATTACAATTTACGTTTTATTTTTTCTACGGAGCGAGATCCCGGGAATTTTTTTTTATTTTCCGCGAAAAACTGCGGGAAAAAAACTCTAGTTATAACGTTTGTTGTATGATTTCAAAAGTTGACCCAGTTGAGATAAAATACGCCATATATATATATTTACTCATACATATTTAATTATTTATTTGCATAATATGTACATTATATTTAATATCTAATTTAATAATTGCCAAATTAAATTTTGATTTTGGCTGGGCAAAATAGTAACTGATTCTTTAACACGTTTGTCACTTGCCAGATGATGCCTTGTCGCTACTATAATTTAACATAAGGTACATATATCATCAACATCTTCAACAGATTTTCAGATTAAATTTATTGTCATTAAATGAATTGTTGTTTTTTTTAATAAAGAATTTCTCTTGTCATAAATTATATTATTCATTGTGCTAAATCCTCTTTAAGCTTTGGCGGAATTAACAGCAATTACATTTAAAATCCTTTTAGCTCTCAAAATAGTATTATTAATATTTGTAGATTATAAATCTCTCATATCGACAAAATCTCGAAAATCGATTACTGGAATGATGTATTTGGTTATCTTATTTAACATTTTTAATGTGTTTTCACCTGCAATCCACGGTGCTTCAAAAATATCACCCGGCCATATATCTGGATTTAATAAACTAAAGCAATTTAAGAGATTATTATACTTTTCATCTTCATCAAATCAAAAAACTTATCTCTCGAAACCACAATTGATGTTTTTTTCTTTGTTTCAATAATGTGATCTGCTTTTTTTCATATGTTCCTTTATTTACTTTTAAATGTTGAAATAAATTTATTGTTCGCCTTATCAATCTATCAACTCTAAATATTGAAATATTTCTTTCTTGTAAAGCTGTAGAAAGTACAGATGCTTGTAAAATTTCTATGTTCGAACCATTAACTTTGACAGAAGATGATTTTTACTCTACTGAAATGTGTAGATGTTTAGCACTTTCCAAATTTAACGATTCTACTTGCGAACACCACTCACATCCCACATTTTCATTGCTAACAATATTAATTGATATGATTTTTCTGCAGCATCACGGGACGTTCCAGCTTTTTCATAGTTCTCTTGTATCGCGTGATTAGAATTATTAATATTCGCAGCTTGCTGTTCAGCCTCGTTATTATAAATGTTTTTCGATTTGCTTAAAAAGTCATACAATTGGAATTATTATTTTTAAATAATGATTTTTGAAAATAAATCCAATCTAATACATAAACTAGTGTGTTAAATAAAATCATGTGAGTATCTGTAAGATAAAATCATCCAAGAATCCAATATATGACCAAAATAAAAGCATTTGTTTGTACGTTTGACAATTCAAATCATTTGACAACTGAAAAATAAAAACCGTTAAAGCAAAAAACATAATATGCAACAACCGGTACGGAAAATTTTTAAAATTTTAACAACCGGTTCGAGCGAACCGGCTGAATATCAGCACTACACATATGAGTGCAAAATAGTCTGTATATTGTAGACTAAAAAGCAATTTTAATAAAAGTCTTCGTCATTAAAGTAAGAACCATTTAACAGATTACTTTGTTCCAGAGGAAATAAAAGTGCGGAGGAAATATAAATGGAGCAACAAAATATAAATAATGATGGACGTTGTCTTAAAGTTATGGAACTAAATGGGCGCACTAACACCACAGATACTAAAAGTCTATTACGTAATACAAATCACAGATATCACGTACTTGCGTATACTGAAAATATTGAAGACAGCGGAAGGGATGATAGCAACATTGAAGATAGTGATGATGCAGATAATAGCGATGATGCAGATGATAGTGATATTCATTAAAACGAATTAAATATAATTTATAAAATGTATACAAATAAATTTTATGGAAATTGCAATAAAACTTACAAAACATATCAGCCAACATCAAAACATATTTTATCAAATATTATAAAGGCTTAAATCTATATGATTGGTTTGTACATTCAAAAATATCCTATGATTATTAATCAAGATTTGTATAATAATAGAATACTTACATACATATATATGTATGTACATAGCAATAAAAAATAATAACCACAAGCAATTAAATGAATTATATTTATGTATGTACATATGTCTATTTAAATAAAGTGTAACAATCAAGTTGAAACAGTCTTGTAATGAGCGATAACGTTTGAAGTCAGAAATAACGGATTCTTTTTTTATTGTAAAACTTATAACAATTAAATGGCAGATAAAATAATTTCACAGCGCACGGAATTGGAAGAATTACAATTTCAAAAGGGCCAAGTCACCGATGAGTCATTAGAAAGTACCCGCCGTATGTTAAATATGATGGAGGAAAGTGAGGAGGTTGGCAAACGTACCATTGAAGCCCTTGATGCTCAAGGTGAAATATTGAATCATATAGAACATGGAATGGATAACATTAATGCAGATATGAGTAAGGCCGAAAAAAGTTTAAATCGATTAAAACGGTGTTGTACTGTTTGTGCAACTCCTTGGAAAAAAGTTCCAACTCAAGCTGATACAGATCTGGAAATTAAAAATGAATCAGGAGGGAATAAAAAAATTGTTGTAGATCAACCACGTCGCTGTTATGATGAAAGAACACCAAACGATGGAATGTCTGTACATCCCCAAACAGGTTACATCAAACGTATAACCAACGACGCTCGCGAAGATGAAATGGATTCAAATCTGTGTCAAGTTAATTCGATTTTAGGAAATCTTCGGAATATGGCCGAAGACATGAATTCTGAATTAAATGGTCAAGTTATTCAAATTCAGAGAATTACTGACAAGGCAGATGCTAACAGTGTACGCTTAGATCAGGCCAATATATCGGCGAATAAAATGCTTAACAGTTAAAATGAAGGAATTGAATTCACATTAAAAATTCAAATTTAAGGTACATATGAATGTATGAACGTTGTATTGAAGGACTTGCTGCAATAACTTGATTAACCACCCGAATTCTGAAAGAGATTTATCTGCCAATTTCATTACAATTTATATAATTAATTTGTAATATATTTACTTTCTAGACTTAAGTATTTAAAGCATCTATTTATAAAACTCATACATTTTTACATTCAAAACTTTCAAGTTACTGCAGTAAGCTCTTCAATTATGTATATAAATTCTTAAATTTATTTAAAATATCATATTACTAAAATCATACTAGTTAATATTTAGTTAAAAGAAGTTTTAACAAGTTATCTTTTCTATAATTTAGTTTTCTGTAAAGAATTATTGAATGTGCAACATAGAAAAATACCTACATTTCATTCTCATAAATTAGGTTTCTGACAACAGACAACAGTTTTGGGCTTAAAGTTACCAATTTATGTGTCATCTATGATCACCATAAATGATGAATGAGGGTATATATGTATAAGTTTGTCATTCCGTGTGTAACACTGAGAAATACTCGTCTGAGACCCAACAAAGTATATATATACTTGGTCCTTTCGAAATTCCAAGTCGATTGAGCCAAGTCCGTCTGTCTGTGTAAAACACTCTCTTACGTCCAAAGGAAACAACCGAAATCAAAAAAGTTTACAAAATATCGCTTATAGTTCTCCTAAGCAGTTTGATATTAATAATCAGTAAAATCGGTATAGTAGAACGAGAGTTATGGATCAAAATGTAAGATAACCTCCATAAAAAATTAATATTTTTAAATATTTTTCTTGCTATATTTTTAAATATATTGCAAATAATACCATGATATTTTGTATACGCTGTTTTTATGATAAAGGAAGAAAGTGTGAAGCAAATAGTAAGAATAGGTCAATGATTTCTCATAGCACCCATACAAAAATCTTCCCGAGATATTGCTCAATTATACTTAAATGCTTATAAAATTGGAATATCAATACAAAATTCAGCAGGAATAAGTTTCATGCAAAAAGAAATCGCAAAACGAATTTCTTTTAGTTCGGTTCATGTTTGACTATAGACCCCATATAAAGACCACTTTCAAAATTCACTTAAATACGTATAAAACTGATATCAATAATGTTAAACGGCTAAAATTTGACATAAATAATCTTTAGAGGCAAATAAATTGTACTAAATTTTATGGTGGCCGGCCGAGAATTGGTCATAGCTCCCATACAAGGACCACATCCGAAAAACCCATTTATCTTTATATATATCTATTGTATAAATATCTGTACCGACTCAAAACTTTGCACAGATCATTTACATATACATACACAAAAATCATCCCACAAAATTTTTTGAATTTTGGTCCATTTTTAACCGTAGCCCCCATATGGTTTGATATCGATATTTATTAGACATTTTTGTGGGTTTACTTGTTTTTCGGAAATGGTTCAGCTATGACAAATTATGGTCCGATCTTCTTAAATTTTGAAACAGTGATTTTTAAACATATGAGGATATTTCACGTCGAATTTCAACATAATAACGGTATATTTAAGATATACATATATGTATTAGTATTAACGTAGATTGCGGAAGTGGACCTTATATGAGGTATACATGTAGTTAAATATGGACCGATATTCTCAAAATCCAGCAGTTTGATTTATGCATGCATGTAAATGATCCGTGTAAAATTTTGGATTGGTACCCTTATTTATAAGAGATTTATGAGTATTAAAGTGATTTTCGTAAGATAACCTCCATAAAAAATTAATATTTTTAAATTGTTTTTTGCTATATTTTTAAATATATGTATTGCAAATAATACCATTTTTTTCTATTAGCCTTTATTTATTCATTGAATTTTCATATAATGAAATGACAATAAGTATTCAAATCTTAATACTAAAAAGAAAATAATAAGCCCAGCCAGTGCTAGACAAAAATTTTTATGATACTAAAACAATTTCACATCAACTGATCCGGTCATCTGTTTTGCGCTTGAGTTAAAGCAAGGGTATCCCTCCTTCTCAACCGATTGTGGCCACTAAATTTAAGGATGTCTCGTGCAAGTGGGTTTGGATGGTGTTCAAGTTTGCTGACGTACTTTGAAGCATATTTTGTAAATTCGACTTTTACTAATGGCACGCCTAGATCTTTGTGGAATCGAGAATTTTTAACATACCATGGAGTTGCAGTAATTATATGTAGAATAAGTTTCTTTTCGCAATCTGAAAGTGATATGAATACATTTCTGTTCATTTACCCTGATTTTCTAAAGCTCTAGCGAATTCTCTAGTTTATGAACATAATTCTGCAAGTTCTGTGATGCAACTTGGTGGTCCTTATGGACGCTGATAAAGGCTGTATCGTCTGCAAAAGTTGACGTGTGGATTTTGGGGTCTGACGGCATGTCGGAGGCATAAATCAAATATAAAGTAGGACCCAGTATGCTACCCTGTGGCACACCTGATTCAATTGGCTGAGCGGTACTTAAAAAATTGCCTTCTTTGATTTTAAATTTGCGACCGTATAAATAACTTTCCATGACTTTATGAGTGTTAGCAGGCAGAGTTAATTTTATTTTGTGCATTAAACCGTCATGCCAAACTTTGTCGAACGCTTGGGACACATCAATGAAAAGGGCGGAGCAGTATTTTTTGTCTTCAAACGACCCTCTTATCACATTTACCAATCTGTGTGTTTGTTCGATGGTGCTGTGTTTAGCTCTGAAGCCGAATTGATGATTAGGAATACATTCAGTGTCATTCAGAATTGGAGTCAACTTAGTCATTAACAATTTTTCGAACAGTTTAGAAATTGTCGGCAGTAGACTAATTGGCCTATATGACTCCACTTTGGTGTGGTCCTTCCCTGACTTAGGAATCATAGTGATCATAGACACCTTCCAATCTGCAGGATAGTATTCTAGGCGTAAAATAGCGTTGAAGATAAAGAGGATAATTCTTCTAGCTACACGAGGTAACTCCACAAGCATTTTATTGCTGATTGTATCCATACCTGGAGCCTTTTTAAGGTTCAGAGTACCAATAGCGCTTTGGACATCACGAAGGTTTAGTCTTAGAGGTACAGGAGGTCTTATAACAAGTGGTGGCAAATCAGATACGTTATTTGAGTTGTTTATAGTAAACACATTTCTCAAATGGTTAACAAATAATGTCCCTTTCTCGGAATCATTTCTAGCCCAGTCACCAGTCGGATTTCGCAAAGGAGGTTTTCCTCTCACCGGTCTTTTTAAACCTCTTGCCGCCCTCCATAACGAGTAGTCAGATTGTGGGGTACTATCAAGACTCTCCAAGTAAGATCTAAGTGAGGCCGTTCTTTGGGCTTCTAATAACTGTGTTAGTATATCTCTGCATACCCGTAGCCTAGCTTTCAGTTCAGGAGACCTGTGAATTTGCCACTCTCTTCTCATTCTTCTTTTTTCTGATAGGAGATGTTCGAGTTCAGAGAAATAAGTTCTGTTTGACCTATTTCTACATTCAACGTGATAAGTGGAAGAGTGATGCACAGCTCGTCGAAGGTCCTCGGTAAAGTTGCCAATCGACTCATCAATATCGTCGGTAGTTCTCAACACAACATTTTCCGTGCAATGAGAACTTAAATACTTTTTGTATTTTATCCAACTATAGACCCGAGTAGTCTTAGTCATGTTCATAAATGGAGAACCACACACTTGAGGGAAATTCACAAAATTTTGTGGTATGATTTTTGTATACATGTAAATGATCTGTGCAACGTTTTGAGTCGGTACCGATATTTATACAATATATATAGGGATAAATGTCTTTTTCAGATGTGGTCCTTGTATGGGAGCTATGACCAATTCTGGGCCGATCACCATAATTTAGTACAACAATTTATTTGCCTTATAAAGATTATTTATGTCAAATTTTAGGCGTTTACCATTATTTATATCTGTTTTATACGTATTTAAGTGAATTTTGGAATTGGACTTTATATGGGGTCTATGGTCAAACATGGACCGAACTAAAAAAAATTTCGTTTTGCGATGTATTTTTGCATAAAACTTATTTTTGCTGAATTTTGTCTTGATATTCCAATTTTATAGGCATTTATGTATAATTGAGCAATATTTTGGGAAGATTTTTTTTGTATGGGGGCTATGAGAAATCATTTTCTTCTTTTATCATAAAAACAACGTATACAAAATTTCATGGTATAATCTGCAATATATTTCAAAATATTGCAATAAAATGGACAAAAAATATCAAATTTTTATGGAGGTTGTCTCACATATTGGTCCATAACTCTGATTGGCCTAAACCGATTTTGCTGATTTTTAATACCAAAGTTACCTGCAAAATAGGAAATATTTTTCTGGAAATTTCGTTTAGTTAAGTTGTATAGTTTGGACGTGAGAGTGTGTTGTAGAGACAGACAGACGGACATGGCTAAATCGACTTAGAATTTCATAAGGATAAAGAAAATATATACTTTGCTGGGTCTCAGATGAATATTAAAAAAGTTTCACATGGAATGACAAACGTAATATACCCTCATTCACCACTCTTGGTGGTGGAGGTATAAAAAGTACCAAAATTATAATTTTTTGTTTTTGTTAAATTTGTTTGTTACTTTTACATGTAGGTACCAGCTTTGATTTTTTAGTAAAACATTAATTGATTTTTTTTTATTATATTTAAATTAAAAATGATAATTTTCCAGAATAAAATACTATTTTTTCTTTCTTTTTAAATAAACTATAATATTTGATGGATCATGCTATTTATTTTTATATTATTTTTACATACTACATTTTTGCCAATTTATTTCGACTGTCTGGCAACATTTTCTTGTGTATAGTATGAAAATGAAAAAGAAAATACAAAAATATTTCAGTATAGTGAGAAAAAACGGTGTGTGTGTGTGTGTGTGTAGAATTTGTATTTACTTAAATTGCTTGGCCTTTTTCTTGGCGAATTAAAACTTTAGCTTATTAATTTATAAATATAATTTCATTGTAAAACAAATTAAATTTACAGTGTACAAGAAAATACAGTTGATCAAAATAAAAAAGTTTAAGTAAGTTTGTGCATTAAGGAAGGTGACTAACTCCAAAAACGACACGAGGCAGCAAAAATAACCAAAAATATTTTGCAAATTAAAATAAAAAATATTCATGAATACAAATTTCAGTGTGTGTGTATTTTATAAACTTATTAAATCAATTGTTAGACGTTAGATTAACAACCACTTGCAAAAAAACCAAAAGGGAACAAACAGCGAACAAATAAACATACCGTCATCATAACCATTGTCTAGATTTAGTAACAACATTTCTAAAAGATAAATTTAATTTTTTATCAAATAAGAAAATAATTACAAAAGTAACAAGATGGCAGCTGAAGGTGTCCCACGCACAGAATTGGAAGATTTGCAAATGAAGTCTGCACAAGTGGCAGATGAGTCTTTGGATAGTACCCGCCGTATGCTAAATCTAATGGAAGAAAGTAAAGAAGCTGGTATACGCACACTCGTTGCCCTTGACGATCAAGGTGAACAGCTGGATCGCATCGAGGAAGACATGGATCGTATTAATGCCGACATGAAAGAGGCTGAAAAGAATCTGAGTGGCATGGAGAAATGTTGCGGTATTTGCGTTATGCCCTGGAAAAAGGTCTCAATTAAGGATGACAGTGATAATGCTTGGAAAAATAATGATGATGGAAAAATTGTAAACAACCAGCCACAACGTGTTATCGATGAACGAGAACGAGCCGGAATGGGTGCTCCTCCCCAATCTGGATACATAGCCCGCATTACAAATGATGCCCGCGAAGATGAAATGGATGAAAATTTGGGGCAAGTTAATTCCATGTTGGGTAACCTCCGCAATATGGCCTTGGATATGGGCTCGGAACTGGAGAACCAAAATATTCAAATCGATCGTATCAATGCCAAGGGTGATGCCAACAATGAACGTATGACGGGTGTCAACAAGAGGGCCAACAATTTACTCAAGAGTTAAATCAATTAATCACACACTGAACAGTATACAAACAATAACGTCATCAACAACATCATCATCATCATAAATAGCAAAACATCAAATAGACACAACAACAATAAACTCATTAATCAAAAAATTATAGGATGAGGTATGTTTTCCCCTTGATTAATAATACTATAACAACAAAAATATATTTAAAACATTACTCTCTTCCTCTTTCTTTTAAAGTTTTTCTTTCATATATTTTGTTAGTAGGTACCTATATATGTATTTATTTTACTTTTTATTAATTGCCTTAGTTATTTATGTATGTATGTATATCCTGCCTTAAAATATTTTTTGAGGAAAGAGTTATTCATTTATTGTAGATAATATATGAAAAGGGTGGGAGTAGAATGAGCGTATTACAATTAGGGTTTGTGGTCTGGGAAATTCCAGGAAAAAAATTAAAATTTCTCGGAAAATGAGAAGGTATTTTAAAAAATGATTGGCAGAAACTTTGCATTTTTGGTGTTTAACTAAGGGACCGTATCTGTTATGACTTTTATCGAAAAAGTTAAGAAAAAAAGTTATTTTTTAACTTTTATTTTTTAAGGCAAAAATTAAAGGTTATTTTTGACGTTTAAAAAAGTTTAAAAGTTATTTTTTAACTTTTAATATTTTAAGGCAAAAATAAAAGTCTTGAAATAAAATAACTTTTATTTTTTGAGTAAAATAATAAAAGTCAAAAATAACTTTTAATTTTTGCCTTAAAAAATAAAAGTCAAAATTAAAAGTTATTTTTTCACTTTTATCAAAAAAGGCACAAATTTAAAAGTCATACAAAAATTTGCATGTACATCATTTTTTATGTGTGCTTTTTTGATGTAAATTTTTAAAAATAACAGTTATTTTCTGTCCCTGGTTTAATGTAGTTAAATTTTAATAATGAGTTTTTATTGCTGTAAGTACATTTATAAAGGAAAACAAGCAAGAATTAAGTTTTTGAATATAAAATGTTAAACTAAAACAACTTGAATTTTTTTTAACAATGACAATTAAATATTTTTAATTTTACTACCGTTTTTTCTTAATGTGTAATTTTTAAATTTTCGTTTATCAGCCATGTCACAGAATTGAATTCCGTTATGAAGTGGAATTAATTCCGTATTTTGCTTATAAAGAAAATTTTTTTCGGAATGAAACCACTTTTAATTTGCTATGTGGAATTGTAATTTTAAGTATTTCTAGATTTCATGTCGAAAAAATTGTTCGTTTTACTTTTTCTATAGGAGCAAAATACGGAATTAATTCCACTTACGAACGGAATTAAATACTGTAACATGGAATTTTTTACATTTTTAGCTTTTATTTTAAAATATTTTGTGCAATCTAGCAATATATGGATTCCACGCTAAAAGAACTGCTCATCTTTTGAGGGCAATATCGATTCAAAATGAAAATAAGTTATTAAAGACAAAAACCGCGTTTAAAAGATACGCCATCTGTTATGAATTCTGCATTTTTAGGTTATACACCTAATATATATAAATGAATTTAATCAAACAGAACTAATCTTAAAAATAATCAAATATTTGAAACATTGCGTACGAGGTGGAAAAAATGCTGGCGATGAATCAGTCATTTTTTAAACTGAAGAATGCAATAAAAATGAGCTGAGCAGGACTTGGTCCACATTTAAGAATATTAGTATACGTGGGGAAGGTTGCTGTAGGTATATGAACATTCTTTATGAACAGCTATTATCTATAAATTCTACGCATTTTCAAAATACATATGTAAACTTGAACGATATTGATATCATTGGCAAATACATAAAAATAAAAAAATAACTGAAGCAAGTGCAAATCGGATAAAAACAAATCTTTATAATGCGAAAGATTGTCAATAAAATAACGAATCGGATGTAAGATTGTTGGTTTATTTTAAAAACATTGTTTATTTTAAAAGCATATTAAAACAATTTTGCTAGACGAACTTGAAATTATTTTGAATTTTTATAACATACATATAATTTAATTTTTTATCTTAAAATTTGTATCCCTCTTAATGTGTTGTTTTCTTTAATAAAATGATACAATTTTCTAAAATACTTAACATTTTTACTTATTAGTTAAGCTTTAATTAAATTTCCGGGATTTTCCCGGGAAAATACAATTTTTCATTCCCGTATCCGGCGAAAAAGTAGTTTAAAAATTCCCTAACCTAAATCACAATTCAATCAATATGGCAAAAGGTCTCTTAAAAGGTTGAAACATTAATAGAGTAAAGTATTTAATTAGCTATAATTTTTAAATCGATTGTTTGTCATTATGTCTCATACGACAAATGCAATTGCAACTTACAAGCTATAGCTTGTTATTATATTATTATAATATTGACAAATAATACTCGTTATATGTACATATACATATGTATTTTAAATTCATTAATATGTAACTTATTATTTAATGCATGTAGTGTGTATTCATATGTAAACTTGTAAAGTTTTATACATACATATGTATGAATATTTAAAAGCGTTGTCTGTAGGGTTTGGGGTTTCCCGGACTATTTTTTTCACGGGAAATGGGAATGAAAAAATGCATTTTCCGGGATTCCCGGTTAAGTATTTTATAATATATTATAGAAATAATTTTATTAAAAAAAATATATATTTTATAGAAATAAAAAAATATTTTAGTGTACTTTTAAAATAACTAATGAATTTAATAACTCCTCTTACATCCGACTTGGTTTTTTAATGACAAAATTTTCGTCATTCGCATTATAAAGATTTTTTGATCGATTTTCATTTGCTTCATTGTATATTTGGAAGATTTTAGGTCATTTACAATGACATCAATATCGTTCTTTAACTTTACATACATACATATTTTGGAAATGCGTATAATTTATAGATAATACCTGTTCATAATGAATGATCATATATGTACCTACTGAAATCTAAATAGAGTTTAAACGTCTACTAATTCTTTTTATCATTTTTATATCTTTCTTATTCATTTTAGCCTAGTCGTTAATTTTGAATGAATGAATTCTTTCTCTACATAAATATCGAGATAGACGACCTTCAAGAAATTAAGGGCCCGATTATCGTTCACAACACTTAAATTTTGTGTTGTCTCGACTACAACACAGCATTCATTTTTCATACGATTAAGCCGATAAGTGTTGTGAATCGTAATCGCAATTTACAACATACAACATCAAAATACTTAGTGTTGTGAACGGTAATCGGGGCCTAAATGTCTTTAAAAATGTTTCATTGTTTTTTAAGAGTAACAGTGTCTAACTTAAAAACAAAGAATCATATGCGAGAAGTGTTGCTTTACTTAAAAAATGCCACTGCAACACACCGATTGCTCAGCGAAGCTCATAGTGAATTAGATCTATCGTCATTACTACATACTAATTGTTGATAAACTCAAAAGAGCTTGCAAAATAATTTCAAAACTTTTGTGTGCAGTAAGACATGAAAGGGTTATATTCCATCATCCATCCTTTTTATTTATTTTTTATTTTTCTAGTAAGATCCAAAAATACCCAATAAGCACAAATTGTTTGTGAATTCCAATGTTGGAATTCCAGTGTGAATCCAAGCTTGAATTACATTTGAAATCCATCCTCTTTCCAGTCTGTTTAAAGTTTGTTAAACAAACAACATCAAATTTGTTTTAAGCATATGTTGATAATGGCACAGAGTTGATGGAAATCATTGGCGGCGGTGATGATGAGATTTTATAATTAAGTTTTCAGAGAAATTTTTCAATTTCTAGATTATCTATTTCGCAGAAGTATGGCTGACTCCCTAAACGTATATTTACAATGTATCAATACCACGTTGATACATTGTGTATTTACTTTTTAAATACGTTGCATACTAATACTTTGCAACCCTATAAACGTTTAGAAAATTTATATATGTACATCGTATTACTATTCAAAATAAAGTAAACAATGTCAGAAGAAGAGAATATTTTATTGCAATATTTTTTTGTTCTGTGCGGCCATGGAAACTCCAGATTCCAAGCTGCTGCAAAAATAATCAAAAGAAAAAAGAAACGAAATTGCTTTTTCTTCACAGATATAACCAGATTCGTCAAAACTGACGTTTACAAAAGTGGATCAAGTGTAAAAACAGGTTCGGTTCAACTGTAATCACACTGTTATTTAAGGCTGGAATTACACTGTAAATGTACTGTTTTGTTCGACTGTAATTTAATGGTTAATTTGGCTGGATTCGCTATTAAATTCAACTGTGTTTTAGCTGTAATTCAACACTGGAAATTGGAAATTGTGACTGGATTTCAAATGTAATTCCACTTGAATTCCACCCAAAATGCTTATTGGGTACTTTAAATCAATTTATATTGTTCAAATGTTTTAAAATAAAAGCTACAAATTTAAAAAAAAAATCACGCATTTTTAAGTTGTACACCAAATACATAAAGGAAAATTGAAAAAATAGGAAAATAAAAAAGTAAGAGTTCTATATTCTGCTATGCCGAATCTTATATATCCTTCACCTTTGTTATGGATGCATAATTATATTATGTATATACAAACATACATATATATATACATATATATTATATTGTTACGTTTTTACCTTTTAAAAACGGTGGTTTATTTCCAGCTGCCAAGATTCATTTTTACCTCCTTTGTCCAGGTGTTGAAGAGTGTTGCTGAAGACTTCGTTGGTGATAGTTGCAGGTTCCTTGCAGTGAAGAAATCGTGTATTTCACTGAGATAACTATTCACTAGATCACATGGCCTATTGCCATTAATGTGCAATCGTCCACGTATCATAGCGTCATTAGTCATATGTTTCTTTGTCATTCTCCAGCATCCTGTTATTTTAACCAAATCGCTCTTACTTGAACACATACACAATGTCTTCGAGCCAAAATTATCGAACTGTAACAGAATATATTCAGTTCTCTCCTCTCCTTGTAGGTTAGCTTAGGTTTAGAAGGGTTATGTGCAAACATAACTGCAACCACTCGCAACCCCTTTAGGGTCCATTGTAATTCCATTCGTCCTCTAGAGGATTTCCTCTATCTATATTCTCTTTAACAATGATATTGTTACGTTTTAAATTTTAAAACGGTGGTTTATTTCCTTTCTATAATCCGGATTCCTTTTATTTGCAAAATAAAAGCGTCAGGTAGTTTAAAATTAAAACGAATATTTAGTTATTCAAATGTACACAACACATTATGTGCCTTTAAAATCAGAAATATATACAAAATGTTATACATATTATCTTAATCTTAAGTTAATAGCAGCAATTACTTTAAAACTCAGTTCTGGATTAACGGCTTTACACAAGTAAAATATTTGTTATTGACCAGCAACAAAACCGCCGAAAAGAAAATAAGATAATTTAATCTAACACCAAAATGACTAACTTTTTTGCAAATATTAAACATGAATATGGTACCGAAACCTGCTTATTACTAAAGACATACTGCAGGGAGACAAAAAGATCAGCCAAACACACAGAAAGACTTAAATTTTTATTAGCCTGCAGAAAAAAGGGCTTAATACCGACACATATAGAAAACGCAACAAGAAATATGGATCAATTATTCACATCGTTTAAAATATCGCAAGAATTACAGAAAGTTAAACACAAATTACAGACTAAAATCATTAACCTGGAAATTAAAGAAACGGGTATTAATATCAGAGATATAAAAAGGGAAATCAATAATATTAGATACAAACTTAAATCAAATATAAGTGATAAAGAATATAGAGATTTCATGCAAAAACAGAAATCTAGATATAAGATCATGGTATCTAATGACAGGAAAACACATTTGCACAAAATACAGGACCTTTGGCAAAAGCAAATGAACAAATACAATTTAAAATATAACCCTGATTGGTTTATTAACAAAACTAATGTACAATTCCCAGAAGACAGTAAATGGCTTCTCTCTCTGGGATCGAAATTCGCACTCCCCATAAACGAGAAAAACTTCTCAACCATTAATCTGATAGCCGATTTAGAACAATGGGTCCAGACTTTGACAGATGATAAGGAAAAAGAAGTAATACGATCAAAAATAGCAAACAGAATATTAACGCATAAAAGGACTATGAAAATCAATCAAAAGGACAAATTAATACTAAACATTTATGAAAATACGAAGAGTTTTCTCAGGAAATATAAAGACGAGATTGTTATTACAAAGTCAGACAAGGGTAACAAATCTGTCATTATATATAGAGCAGATTACATGAGACAAATGAACAAATTATTAGAAGATAAATCTACATACAAAACCATACGAGTAGACCCAACACTAAAACTACAAAGGACAAACAACAAACTAATAGCGGATCTATTTAAGGGAGAATATATCACAAAGTACGAGAAAATTAAGCTTACATCAAATTCAGCGACAGCTCCCAGATTATATGGACTACCCAAGATTCATAAGCCAGATGTACCATTACGGCCAATATCATCATCAGTAGAAGTACCATGCTACAACCTATCAAAGTACATTGGCAACATTTTGAAAAATATTATATTGGACAAATACAATATAAAAAATTCACCGGAACTAAAGAAAAAATTAAGTGCAATATCTTTGGACAAAGACGAAATATTAATATCTCTAGACGTTGTATCGTTATTTACAAACATACCGATACATTTAGCAATAAGTAATATTATGGCTCAATGGAACGTTCTTAAAAACCACACAAAAATTCCGAGAACACAATTTCTTAATTTACTGAAATTTTGTCTAAACGACAACAATTATTTTATGTTTGGTGACACATTTTATAGCCAAACATACGGCATGCCAATGGGGAATCCATTATCCCCAACAATAGCAGACATTGTCCTGGATACTCTATTGGAACGTACAACTGAGGATTTGCGGAAAAACCAGAACATAAAAATAAAACTAATTACTAAATATGTGGACGATCTTTTTGCAATTATCAAAAAACAAGACGAAGAGAAGATTTTAAAAACATTTAACAGTTATCACACAAAATTAAAATTTACCATGGAAAAAGAGGAAAATAATTCAATACCATATCTCGATATGAGGCTACACAGGGAAAATGACAAAATTTTAACAGACTGGTACACTAAATCGATTGCATCTGGCCGCATTATCAATTTTCACTCTACTCAACCAATGACACAAAAGATAAGCACAGCATTAAATATGATTAACAACGTTTTTCAATTAAGTGATAATAAATTTCTATCAAAAAACATAAACAAAATTAAAGAAATGTTAGTAAAAAACAGTTTTCCGAGAAATATAATTGATAATTTAATACAGAAAGCCACAAATAAAAACACTGGGGAAATTAGCAATACCCAAAACAATAACACATCTGGCAGCACGAAATTCTACAGCTTAGCATTTATCCCCAAACTTACAGAAAATATACAAATGAGAGAGATTATAAAGGACAACAATATAATATTGGCACACAGAGCAAACAAAACAACGAATTCACTGTTCACGCAAACAAAAACAAAAATAGAAACAAGGGATAAAAGCAACGTAGTATATGAGATAAAATGTATTGGAAACGAACAAGAAAAGTGTGGAAAAATTTACATAGGCACAACAAAGAGAAGTTTAGGTACGAGAATAGACGAACATGAAGCTGACATTAAAAAGCAAAAACTAACAACAGGTCTCTCTCAACATTGTTTTGATAAAAAACATACGGCCGACCTTAAAAATGTGAGGATCCTAGAAGTAGAAAAGAAAGTTGGTAAAAGGTATACATTGGAAAGTTTAAGAATCCAGCAAAAAGCAGATCAAGTGATGAATAAGAAGGAAGATATAGACGGCGCTAACTCTAACTACATAATAGCAATAATTTAATTTAGTTTAACTTCAACTGTGATATTAGCGATAGGATAATTACTGTGATATTTTATTTTAATTTTTGCATTAATTTTTTATTAATTGACTGTGTTTGTATCGTATGTTAAATGTTGTACAAAAAAGGTGTAATATATTTAAAAGTAATGTAAAATTGACGAAAAGACTATATGTAAGTGTAATTATTTTATTGTTAAATTTATGGTTGTTTGTTATTAATATTGTTATTATCCTTTATATATTTATATGGTTGCCAGATTGAATAAAATTAATCCCTGAGGAGGTCGGAAAAATACCGACGAAACGTAGGATTGGAGAAAATGAAATAAACTAGTCTTTTATTTATTTTATAATAAAAAATACCTGACCTTGAAAGCCCAATTTAGAAATTTCTAATAAAAAAAAATTTAACAAAACCACATGTGATTCAAGGAACTCAATTGCATACACATGTTTATGCTGTTATTTTAAGACACAAATGTGATTGAAACGTTTTATGATCAATGGCGTTTACTATCGTGCAGTATTGGAGGACTCTTTTTTGTCAGAATTTTATTTATTTAAATTTAAAACTAGAATTATTTTATTTTTTAAACTGTTCAGAAGCCGAACTAATCAAGAATTTACAATTTATATGTACATATAACATAAACTCTATAGATATTTATTACTCAATATATATATACATAACTATATTCTGAATATATTTTCTGAATACTACCAAATATTTATTAACTACTTTTATTTTCTGCACACAGCTCAAACTAAAAATGAAATTACTGGATGGTTCCAGCTTTAAAAGAAAAAAAAATCCAATCAAATGGCACAAAACTTAAAAACCACAGCACACCATTAACTCAAATAAAAGAAAATACGAGAAGCATAAAAACAAACTACAATTTATGAACACCCAATACTAAAAACTAAATGGAATCAATAACAACTAAATACCACCCAACTAAACTGTCTTTAACTATTGTATGACTTTTAAAAAAGGACTCTACATATTCAAAATTAAGTAAAAGCAACTAACCTACCGATTTTTTTTATAATTTACTGTGAATAAATAAATAAATAAATAAAATAAAATAAATAAATATTTAAACAAACAATTTATATATCATTACTATTTACAAAAAAAAAAAAAACACAAATATTTGCTAAAATTATGTATAACCTATTACTACAACAACTATCTACAAACTACTACTACTACTATTTATTTAATAAAAAAAACTTAAATTTAATAAAAAGTTACATTAATAATTGCTTAATTTATGTTTTTTTATTTATATTGTTATGAAAAAATAAATTTCTCAATTATTTTTGTTTAAATTAAGGTATTATTATTTGTTTAATAGTAGTATTAATTACTGCTAATCATTATTATTTTGTTAATTAACTATAATTTGAATAAAAAAGACAAAAAATATCAAAATACTACAATATTAAATGATAATAATATACAAACAATTGATCGATATACATAAATTTACCTAACTTAACTTAAATACCTTAAAGTAACTGTTTTTTATATACATGTATAAATTCATTAAAAATATACAAAATACATATTTGTTAATTGTAGTAGATATGTATGTACTCTTGTACTTGTGCATTTCAATTGTAACTTGTTTGGAACCACAAAAACAACAATATATTATTTTGAACTAAAACTTGATCACCTCAACCAACTACTATTTACAACTTTTTCTAAACTCTCTAAATAAAAAGAAAGTGTTTGTTATTTAATATGCAAATGAAACGAAATGTTTTCAAACAATTTGTATGAGAAAAGACGATTGTAGTGTGTCATAATTAATCTTTTGGTTTTTAGATAGAATATTTATTTTTTTGCAGGACTACCTGTTTAATTAAGTCTTAAATAATGTTTTGCTCTAGGTATTTAACATGTGTAGGACATTTAATCAAATAAAATTTTAATTGCCGGCAGTATATTATAGCAGGCCCTGGCCAGTAAAATGATTTTATGTTTTTAACTTTTAGTTTTTTATTTCAGTTCATTAAAATTGCAGTTATTGTAGTTTCAAATCCCTTGGCAATTAAGTAACATCAACCAAGTCTTTCTCATTAAATATTTTTAAATTTCTTGAAATATTTTAAACATAAACTTTTTCATAGTAGAACAAATTTGTTATTTAGGTTAAACGCACAGTTTGTTAAATTTAGTTTGTTAAAAATGAAAAAAGTAAAAACCATTTATAATAGTTTTAAAGAAACAATTTAAATTATAATAAAAATTGAAGATAAAATGCAATACTTAACACATTCTAAACAAATTAAAAGTTTTGTTATTAGGTATTAAATAAAAATTAAATAATTTGTAGTCAAATTTTGTTGCTAATATTGATTTATTAAAATTATATTGAGATTATAAAATGAAATATTATATTTTATGTTAAATGCAAGTGCTAAAATAGATCATTACAAAGCTCTAATTATGTGTGAAAAACACCATCCTTCAACACCCGCACTAAATTGAAATTTAGAATTTTTTAAACTTAATAGTTTTATTAATAAATTCATATCTTTTTATGTTAAATTTATAGAAATTAAAATATTTATTGCAAATTAAAATAATTTTATTAAAAAACTTAAATGATTATATACAAACATGAACACGTTTATTAAAAGTAGCATTATTTATATAAACTTACATACATATTTACCCCCATTCATAATATTGTAATCAAAATTATAAAAATACAAAAAACTCTATAAAATACAATAATATAAAGTGGTTTTATTTACTACAATTCAATTTAAATTGTTTTATTTGCTGTTGTTTTTTAATTAAGAATGTGAAATGGAATTTCACATTCTATTTATAGGTATAAAAATGTTCTTTCTATTTATGGTCGTTGAAGGTAAGCAGGCGGCCATAACAGTACAGAACACTTGGCACCATATAACTGGTCCTTTTGTGTTAATGGCCGTTGTAGTTTTTATTACTTCCGACACATGAGTATTAATGATGTTGTTAATGATGATTATGATGATATCAGCATCATATTTAAAAATAAAATAAGATAGAATGCAGTATTTGTCTGCAGCGTGTATTAAACATCCAACTCTCCCTAACGATAATTAATATTTTTATTTTAATGTGTTTAACACTTCTACTGTAATTTAGTTTAACATAGACAGTTGAACAGCTCACTTGCGTCCTTTCAGTTGGTCTCTTTGTTATACCCACCATCAAAAGAAATATTGGTCGTAAAATCAAAAATATACATACATATATTCTGGATCCTTATGAAATTCTAAGATCTAGCAATGTCTGTCCGTCTGTTGTAGACACGATAAGAGCTTCGAGAAAAGAATTTAGGAAGATAAAATTATTTCTAAAAATTTTTTGTTAATCTGGGCTGTTTGATATTGAAAATGGGCAAAATGGAAGGTTTAGTAAGGCCAGTGTTATGGATAAATATTTGGGAAAACCTCTATATTGAAAATGTTTTGCAATTTTTTTAATATATTTAAAATGTTGTATATATGTACATATTACTTTTATTCTTTTATTATAAAAGGCCAAGTGCACCTGAAAATGGTAAGGATCGGTCCATGATTTCTCATAAAAATGTCTTCCTGGAATTTGACTCTATGGTATAGCAATATCTATACAAAATTCAGTAAAAATAAGTTTTATCTAAAGAGAAATCATAAAAAGGAATATTTGACCATAGCCCCCCATATAAAGTCAGCTTCCGAAAACCAATTAAATATTCACCCCTATCGTGAATAAAATTTCCACATGAAATTTGTTCCCTTTTCACATTCAATAAAAATAAAAGGGAACAAATTTCATGTTCCAGCTGTTAAGGTGACCATATCACTAATAACCATTTTAAAGTATCAAATATTCAATACGTAATTTTTATAAATAAAAGTGATTGTGTGTCTGTATGTATGTATGTATGTTTATTATTATTAGTTTAGGATCTATAGACGGCTGAACCGATTTGCTTGAAATTTTCACAGTATATTTCTGTATGTCTGGAAGGAGCTATAGGCTACTTGTTTCTGAAATTTTAAGTGAGCGTGGTACCTCCTATACAAAGTTAATTTTAAAAATCAAATACTTAGGAAACTATAATAGCTATAGTACTCAAATTTTACATGAGCAATTCCATTGTTTGTTTAAATATTTGCGGAAAAATGGGAGTAGTAGCGACAGGGGCGTGGCACCTCCCATATGATGATAATTAAAAAATATCAAATATATGGTATACAATAAGATATATGGTACGGTTATTCTAGCATCAATATTAATATTTAGGGCAAGAATGGGCGGACTATCAATAGTGGGCGTGGCACCTCTTATAGATATGATGACAAATTATACATAGGGAAAGCTATATCAGCTATCAATATTAATATTTAGGACACCAATGCGCTGACTAGCAACAATATTAAGTAAATGTTAAAGTTTGTATACATTTGAAACCCTTATCTATATATAAAAGTGAATATGTGTTTGTTTGTTTGTATATTGTAAATCATAATAAGATAATATAATAAGAATTAATTTAAAAGGAAAACTGTAGATTTTAATAACTCTAAACTTTTTACTTCACTATGAGTTTTAGCTAGTATACATATAAAGATGAATAAATAATAATGAATAATGAATTTGATAAAGTTTCTGATGCGCTTTCCAATAAATTCCAATTAGTGTATTTTACTTACGCACAAAGAATTGAGACTGGATAAAACTGGTCCACCTATTAGAAGGCTAGACTGTTACAATTAGGTCTTAAATGTACAAATGTTAAAATTGTTACAATGTCCATGGACAGTACCAGAGAACAAATAATTTTTATTGTATATTTCGAAAGAAAATCAATCACTAAAAAAAAATACTCTCTAATAAATTACATTAAAGTTAAATAGGAATACCAGAAACTTAATAAATCCAAAATGACCCAATGTTATAACTGCCAAATGGATGGTCATGGTTCCTGTAGGAACAACTTTTTGTGCTAAATGTGCTGGAAATCACAAAACTGAAGAATGTTTCTCTACAGTCATTAAGTGTGAAAATTGTAAACGTCCACATATGGCTATGTCTCCGGAATGTATAAACAAATTCGACGCACTCAATCTAAGAGTCCTAGACAAAATAATCAAACGTTTAATAGTAGATCTAACTACAATAAAAATTCATTCCCACGACAGCCGGTTCTACGCACCGGAATGACCCGAGATCACTCGGCCAAGGGCTGTCAACTCAGCAATTACTGCTGTTACAACAACAACAACAACAATAAAAATTTCCCTAACTCTAAATCAGAGTGGAATTCAGTCAAATACACCACCAAGGAGTCATCCATTCTCATACTTAAGTTTACAATACTGTTAAAAATATTGCAAATACCAACAACAATCTGTTCTAATTTAAAGAACTAAAAAACTTCACTTTTGAATAAATTTCATATCTTAAAGGTTGTAATATTCGAGAAGAGCAATATCAAATTGTTACCAACTGAACATGCAAATTTTTGTACCAATGAACAATAATATAAAGTTATTATCATGGAATGCACGTAGTATTCGCACAAAAAAGAAGAGCTGTTCATGGAAAAATATAATGTTGTCTAGTTTGTGAAACCTGGTTAAATGATAAAATTTCAATTAGAAATAATAATTTCTTTGCTATATGTACATACATATGTATATACGATTGCCAAATAGGTTCAGGAGGAGAAGTAGCAATTTTAAATAAAAAAACATTCAACATCAACTGTTGATATTTATTCATGTTATTTTCCAGGAGGCAGAGTTGGTTCCCACATAAATGTACTTAAGTATATACCAGCGGATTGAAACAAACAACCATACACATTAGATTTGTTCTTAACCAACATATTAAATGTCTGATGTTAAAGTTATTAATGGCCTAGGTTCGGACCATTTGTCTATTATGTGTAATCTGGGTCTGAATTATAAGGCGGTATACAATTTGGTCTATAATTTCAACAAGGCTAACTGGCCACGTTTTACAAAATTCATTAAAAGAAATCTCTCTACGTTAGATGATCATTGTGAAATAACGGAAATCAGTGAAATAGATAATTTGATAAATATTAACAATGTAGTAACAAATGCAATAGACAAATATGTTCCTAAAATGTATATATCACCAACGACCAGACCATTACCTAAACATATTATTATCGTGATGCAAATGAGGAACATGTTCAAATGAAACTGGAAAAGATTTAGAGATAACAGTGTCCACGAAGCAATGTCACTTTTAAACAAAAATATTAAAACAGAAATAATAAAATTTAGCTAAAGCTTAGGCCCAAACTTTTAAATTGGATAATTGTGCCTCGGCACATCCAAGTGACAGCACAAATGTCTCCGAGGGCTAAATCAGAAATTTAAACGTCACCCCACCCAACACACACTATATTTCTCATGTTAAGTGGCTGACACCACAAAAAAAATGAAAACTCAATAAATCGCCAGGTGCAGATGGGATAAATAACAAATGCCAAAATAATTTACCAAATAAAATTATGTTATTTTCCATGTTTTTGTATGGAAAATTTCTAAAATAATTCTAATTCTTAACCCTAATAAGTGCTGACTCTCCTCTATCATATATACCAATTATCATCATTAAGTAAAATTTTGGAATCAATTTTGAAAGATTATTTTCATTCTTCATTGACGAAAACAATATTTTACCTCCTCATCAATGTGGATTCAGAAGTGTACTTAATTAATACTTCACAGCCATTATTAAAAATTAGAAAAATTATAAAAAATAATTTTAATGTTGGTAAATCAACGCGTATAAATAATAATATATACATACATACATAAATATATGTAATATAAAAACAATTTTCAATTGAGATTATAAAAATTATACAAAATTTCCTACACAATAGATTCTACGTCTTTTTGGGTAAAACTTTGTCGGAATAAATCAATATTACTGCTGGTTGTCCTTAAGGATCGTGCCTGTCACCAATCCTTTACAACATCTTTACAGCAGATGTTTTTGAATTTTCCAACTGCAATCTGTCATTATTTGCTGACGATACTTCGAGTTTGTGCTCCGACATTTATTCTACGGATATAATTTGCAGTTTGCTCTTGATGATTTGAAGAAATATTTTGATAAATGAAAGATTATGATAAATTCAGACAAAACACAAGCAATTTATTTTACAAGAAAGCGCAAATCATGTTTTATTCCTTAAAATTCAATGCGTTTTTTGAACTTCGAAATTCCATGGGATATCATATAAAATATTTAGGTATCTTTCTTGATTCTAAAGTAAACTTTAATAATCATATACCATACGCCGTAAAATTAATAAGAATATTGTTTTCTATTTCTATGTTGTTTTCGTCTACTTGATCTTTCTGGCTTCGAACTTGTCCACGACAGATTAGTCAGACTGACCACGAATTTCAGCAGAAGATGCTTAACTTCAATCTACCCACATATTAACGACCATATTTAAATGCACCTTAATCTCTCATAAACATCATTATCAAGTTGAAATTAGACAGAAATAAATATGTATCTTATAAATAATAATATAAATAATGTTTTCAAATTACAGAAAACTTAATCCTGATACAGTAACAAAAAATTATGAAAATTTGTTGAAAATACTCAAAAAATATTTAACAACTGAGGTTAGACTTCTGAAGTAAACCTTAATTAGTTTTGTTCTTGAGTTCAAAGTTGAATTATTTAATTAAAACTTTATTTTTTAAACATGCGTACCTCAAATTGTTAAAAATTATTTAAAGTATTTTAAAAAATTTAGCACATTCTTTTTAGCATTTTAAAACAGCTTAACTTTTTGAGATCTGATCACACTGAATGTAATAGATCCCACATAAGGGACCCTAAAAATAAAATAACGCGTATAAACATCGTTATCGATACAAAATGTTACACAAATTTCTTTCAAGAATGCATAGATCACACTACTGATATATAGGTGATGGGTATATACATAAGATTCAGCACAGCCGAATATAAACTCTTACTTTTTTTTTTAGCTAATAACTCCTTAAAGCTGATATATATTGAAACATACCTTAAATTTTATTATATAATAAATAATTTTGTTAATTAACTTTTTGCGATCGTTAAAACAATATTTCAAAAAATCAACGGACCTATTTTGCACATACACATTTTTTGATCAATTTCACACTAGGTTCATCATTTATTCCATTGATTCAATTTAAAAATAACAAAAAAATATATCGTTGCTATTAAATATTAACCCTAGTTAAATTTTATTGAAGCCAAAACACAATTAAAAAGATAATACATTCAAGATAACAAATTTTTATATATAAATTTTAAGATCTACATACAATTTCACAAAATAAATACAATATAGTATGTTCATACTAAACGTTTTAAAGTACATTTAAGAATCATTCAATTAAAAGCATTTTGCATAGCCAAATATGCATTGAAATCAGTATTTGAATTGCCTAAATTTAAAAATTCGATATCGTTCATATTCTCGGGTGGTATGAACACAATTGAACCACGTTTTAAAACTAAATCGGAATGTCTTTGTAAACGTATAGTACGAGAACCACTTAAAACTAATAATATACCAGGATATTGTGGTAATTTCAATGTATACTCTGGAGCGTTTGATGAAATGTGTACTACTGCAAAGTCTGGTACTGGTGGTGCAAACAATTTGCTGTGTGCGTCTAGTTCTTTGGGATGGAAAAGTTTTAAAGAAGCTGGCAAACCAGTGTAATTCAGTGAAGCCAATAATTGCTTTACATCTTTAAATTTTGGCGTTAAACCTGCACGTATAACGTTATCAGAACATGCCATGCATTCGATACAATCACCAGAGAGGTAGGCATGAATTTCATTGGCTCCCAAATAAATAGATTCACCGGGCTGTAGATGGAGTAAGTTTAAAAAGAATAGCGAGAGTACACCAACATCGCCAGGAAAATCAGAATATATAGCACAGAATGTATCTAGAAGGCTGTACTTAATGAGAACTGCAAAAATAAAAACAAGTAAATACTATTATTTGTTAACAATTTGTTTAATTTTTTACAAACCAGCTTTATAGTCTTTTAATATTATATCAATTACACTTGATACGTTCGCAGGATCTGCAGTCATAAGTGTTTGATAACATTTTTTAAAGTCATTTGTAGAACCAGTGGACAAACCATTTACCGCTGTATCGCCACCTACGAGTTCCTTTAACGGAGGTAAGTCTTGACAAAATTTATAAATTTCCTCATATGGACGAAAACCACAAAGAGCCATAAACGGTGTTAAAGCTATGGCTAGTTCTGGTTTATGATTGGGATCTTTATATAAATCTGGTCTTTCTTTGTGCAAAAGTGTAGCTTCTTCCTAAAATGTTAAAAAAAAATAATTTATGTAGTGAAAATCATTATAAAAATTTGTATATAAAAAAGTTCCTAGAAAAAGTGCATCCAGGGCTTACATTTAAAAAGGTTTATCCGCAGTTCTGTTTATACTGCATTTATTCCTTTCTGAATATAAAACCTCGATATATTTCAAACTCATTTAGAATTGTTTTGCACATATCAGAAGAAGGCAGAAAATACTCCTCTTTCCAAATCCTATAAATACAAAAATAAGACTCTTCCATAAATTATGTAGTAGCACAACATTATTGCAAGCAGCACACTATACATGTCTCTTGCTAACTTCGATCCCCTATAGGATAAAATTTGAAGGTCAACAACAAATATTCACACAATATGTCAACTTCTCCGGTATAATCACATAAATGATATGATCTCATCATAAGTTTTATTTATAAAGTGTTTTTCAATAAGAATTTTGTTTTCCAACAGGAACATATTAAAGTTCTGACTTCAATTAGCAATGGTAATTGTTACAATGAATTCTATTTCGCTTTAAAATCGCATTAATATATTAAAAAAAAAGGTAAATCTGTAAAGCTACATTTCGCAAAATTCGACATATTCGGTCATCAGTCAACATAATCGTTATTCTGAGGTCGATTAAATTAAGTCGACTTTCTCGCTACATAAGGTGTCAATAGCAACACATGTTGGTCGTTCTAGTGAAAATATCGCCTTCTTCTTTAATTGGGGCTTTCCTCACGACCATATGACGAATTTTGAATAAGAAGCCAGACGTCTATTCACTTCGTCATAGATTCGCTGAATTTCCACTGGTTTTTTTTTTGGGTAAATATGTTTTCAGATGAAGCTTATTTTCATTTGTCTGGATACGTCAACAAGCATAAACGTTGCATTTAGACATCTGAAAATCCAAAAATAATTGTTGACAAACATTTTCATGCTTAGCATGTCCGTGAATGGAGCGTTATGTGCTCTGGAGGCGTGATTGGGACATTTATTTAGGAAAAATTCGGCTGGAAATGCTGTTATGGTGAATGGATCAATCATAATGAGTTGCTGGGCTCTTATTGATGATATCTATACACTGACGTTTCAACATGTGTCACACAGCTACCGAAACATCGAATCGCAATATGTTTGCTTGGACGTGGTGAACATCTGTCTAATAGCATTTTTCATTTAGAATTGCCAAACCTTTAAAAAACCATAAAAAGTTCAATAATTTTCATATAAAATCCTGTACCACTTTTGTTAAAGCTTTCTTATCTTATACTCCGTTTTAAAAAGGTTTTTGTTATGTAAATATGTATTTAAAATGTTTACTAAGTAGAAAGGGGCGTCACTTCGAAATTCAGAACAGAATCCATAACCAAAGTTAGAGTCGAAACAAGAGGAAACAAGAGGGTCACATTAAAAGTCATTTGCATGCATACATGCAATTGAAATATACTGTAATAAAGTATTCTTTTCATTTATAATAGACTTTTATAGTAAATACTTATACGTAAATACTTTTTAGATACCTACTTATTATTTATTTTATACACACATGTGTGATCTGTTCTACGGCAAAATGTCACTTAGTATTTATGAAGAACAGATTCAAGGCATATTGATAATCAATATGCCTTGAACAGATTGTTAAAAAAAACACCAAATTATTTTACTGGTAAATAAAACAAAGCAAATAAATTTAAAAATAAATTTTCTTGTTACTGCGTCACATATTTCAAAATATGTTAAAAATATGTTTTTTATTTGTTGTTTAGAGTTTGCCAAACATTATTTTGATGAATTATATTATATGAATTTTTGTATAGCCGGCATGTTGTTGTTGTTGTAACAGCAGTAATTGCTGAGTTGACAGCCCTTGGCCGGGTGATCTCGGGTCATTCCGGTGCGTAGAACCGGCTGTCGTAGGAATGGTATAGCCGGCATCATAAGTGTTGATTATTTGTATGTCAAATATTTTTGGTAATTGTTCTTATTAAATTATAAACAAACAATATATATTGTTGTCAATTTGTTGTCAATTTGACAACTTGTTGTCAATTTGTTGTCATAGTGAAAACCAAGCATTATGAAATTACCAACAATTTGGGCAATTTGACAACAAAACTGACATAGTGAAAACCAAGCATTAGCGTGTTGATTTTTTGCAAAGTGAAAGCTTTATATTATCACTAAGTAACTTGTCTTCTCCGATACTATTGGAGTGTATACATATACAGATAATATATAATATATACCTAGATAATATAAGCACTTAGATAATATATTTGTTTTTTACAACAAAAATTATCTTAAGATTTAATTTGGAGTTATGACTATATTATCGCAAATGAACAATATAACACAACGTATAGAAAGGAGCAATACAACAATTTTTGTAAACTATTACATACATAGATATATTTGAGTGACATTCATTATAGATATAGGATTATATTCATGTTTAAATGGCAAACCAAACTAAACTAACTAACTTTAAGTTCTATACATTTAAAAAAACACCCTATACATATGTAGGTATAAAAATTAAACTTTGAGATATAATGACTTAGCGGTAAAAAGGAGGGATATATTAAAAAAGCAGAGTTTAAAAACATTTTAGAAATCAGAGACATTTAAATAGGTGCTAGTAGTATGTATCAAAACTATTTTAAATTTGATTTTTCTTTAAAACATACATAGGTATTTTTTTTTTTTAAATATGTGGTTCATTCTTTTTTCTAGAAGAAACAAGTAATTCATCATCATACTAAATTTTTGCTGCTACCTATGAATCATTAACTAAAAGCTAACGAGGTAAAAAATTTCGTGCATTTTTGGTTTAAAACATGTGAAAAATAATTTTTAAAAGATAAAAATAAATTTTTACACATGAGATTACAAAATTATGTAAAAATGCATTTTTATATAGGTAGGTACTTTGTAATTGCATTAAACAAAAATAAAATTTCATTATCAGTTTAACAACAATCCCTCTTACCTTATTCGGATGAACTTGTATACTCAAAGCTTTGCGTACACTTAACACTTTAAAGAGATAAGGTAAACGTTTTTTTAACACTTGTCCCAATTCTTGGCCGGATGATTTAAGTATTGACGGACCGCTTCCGTGGTCACCCATCCATAGTTCAGCATAGGGAACGGTTTTTTCAATTTTAACATTTTCATTATTTGCTTTAACCAGTTTGGCCACCTCGGAAGTATCGCCTAATTTACCCCATTCATAATTTTTAATGTTACCCTCTAGTTCCATGTTATTTACAACACGTATAAATTTGTTTTTTTAAGAGAAATTAACGAAAACAAGAAGACTTGGCACAGACTAGTCTGTGGACTTGGTTCCTGCTCGGTGCTTACTGAATTACTGAAAGTATCGTTGATTTAATTTTTCACGTACATACCTACATACTCATTTAAAAACATTTATTGCAGTTACTTGCGCAGGGTCATACCATGAAGGTCATACGCATCACAGACTGTGATACGCATTATATACAACTTTCTTAGCGATATGACCTGAATGAAAGTTAGAAAATAAATAATTTTGAACATTTAATTTGTTGTTTTATTCTTGTTTGCATTTTTTTTTTTTGAAAATTTCTACCAATTAATTTATCTGTGGTTTCGTTGGAACTTTATCGTATTTGGTGGTGTAAATTTTCTTTCTGTATTTTATTTGTTTTGTTTTTTTCAATTACATTTACGTGGTATTAACAGCGTTGTCAACTTTGAAATTTCAAAACGCACCAACATGGAGAAAAAAACGCGCCATTTGAAAAAATCGCACCAAATTTAAGCTGGAGGTCCACACCAAGCGTCTACGCGTTTCACGCGTTCTAAGCAACTGTCAAAAAAGTAGAATCAATGTAGTTGTATTAGTTAAGTTACACACTCAAAAGCGTAGGACGCAAATTTATTTTAAAGATGATGTCACCAGGAAAAATGACAGTTGAAATAACATTTTTTATGAGTTTGACAAACAAACCGACAAAAAACTTCGTATAAAAAAAAATCAGCTGGGCATACGGCATCACCTCCAAAAGTACATACATATAAAAAAAATATTGACGCGAAAAATCTTCGCATGTAACTTGAAATCCCTGACGCTTAAAACGTTTAGAAAGCTTAAAACGCGTTGACGCCAAAACGCGAGTTGTGGACCTCCAGCTTTAATTTCCTTTCTTATTTAATAAAAGTTAATTGAAAAATTTCTCATAAAAAATATAATATTAATAACAGTCTTCAACAGTTCATTCAGTGTTTTTATAAAAAATAAACTAAACAAATTTGTTTATGTACCAGATGTAATTAATTTATTTTTTACCCAGGTTACACATGCAAGTAACAGTTCGAAAAACTCAATACACTCACATTTTTTACTAATACACTCAAATTTTTTCACTTGCAGAGCTAGTCGAGTTTTTCGAATAAGTTTACGTATATAATATGTACACAGCACTTGCATGCAAGTACTTACTTGCATGCGTAAAGAAAGGCAGGTAACTTTTAAAAAAAGTACTCTGCTCAAATTTGGGAAAATGTTGAGCAACATTAATTATTTCATACGGAAAATTTGACGTGTAGCTAATGTACTTTTGTAAACAAAACACATATTATGTTTTGCTTTTTTGTGAATTTGAATCGAAAATAAATAAGAGTTAAAAATATTTAAAAATCTGTGTTGCATCGAAATCGTTAAATAAAAATGCATAAACAAATATTACTGGCCGCATGTGCAGCAGCACAACAAGTAATAGATATTGTTGCGACAGAAGAGCTTTTAGATGACAGACAGTCAACTGTTATTGAAAATTCCACGTGAAACAATTGCCACTTTAATTATTTCGCTGTGAAGAAATAATATTGCCAGATACATTTCATATGTTTTTCACAAAATGAACTTCTGCAACATCTTTTCATGAAAATTTCATGTGATTTTTTTTAACATGTATTTTGACAGCATTCCACTTGTAATTTTGAACAGATTATTACTAAGGCATTGACAACACTGGTAAGAAGCATAATATTACTTGGATCACCTTGTTTGATTTTTTGGCTACAGGTTGACTCAAATATTTTTTGGCATCCTGTAGAAATTTTCTTTAAAAAAGCACATTGCCTACTTTTAGGATGACAAATTTTCAATGACCTTGAAAAATTTGGAATAACGAAATTTGTGGTGAATTTATAAAAACTCACCACGATGTTTTATACTCACCACGATTTTTTACTCACCACGATATTTTCACCACATTTATTTTTAAATTAACACGAGCAAAAAATTTTTTTCTTTTTCTTCTCTCCATGAGGAGGCATGCACTCTCTCTCTAATAATAATTTTTCTTCCGTCGGTCGTCGCCGTTGTTTGTGTGTGTTGTTGTTGGTTGCTGGGGCCGTGGAAATTCTTAAAAGAAAATCGGGTTCGTTGTATATATAGCTAACTTTAAAAAAAAAGAATATGGGAATTATTATTTCGTTTGGGAAACCAGCGTTGTCAACAGTGTTGCCAACTTTGAAATTTTAAAATGGAGAAAAAACGCGGCATTTGAAAAAAAATCGCACCTTTAGATTTTTTTATTTAAAATTTTGAAAAAATGTTATTATTGTGTACAAGCACATGAACAAAAACAACAGCTCTGTGACATCAAATAGAATTATTGAAAATTTTATGCATGCGAAGAGAACTTTAAATATTTCTTTAATAAACATTTTTTATACTTTCAGTTTACAGTTTTTATATGTAAAATCCTCACACATATGATTTGGTACGTTATGAATGAACATCGTCAGTCATTGTTTGTGGCCTGTAAAATTGATTGTAAAAAAATTTTTGCAGTATTTTTGTCAAAGATTTTTCTCACACTGAAACAAAAAGTTGTGTTGAATTTGTTTTGGTGCCACCAAAAATTAAAAAGCGCACCAAAATTTAACAAAAAGCGCACCGCGCATGGTGAAATTAAATACCAGGTGACCGCATTGCTACAACAATTACAACAAGGCAAGAACAACAGGCATTTTTCTATATGAAAAACTTTCGTCACTGTCAAAAAGTTTTTTTTTTATATAACTTTTTGGCATTTTCAAATTCACCATGAATAATCAGCTGGCGCTACGCTATCACCTAGTATTTAAATTCACCTTGGCACCGCGCACCAAGTAAAGAATTTTTCGCACCAAAAATTGAAAAAAACACCAAAAATGGTGCGTAACGCACCAACTTGACAACGCTGGTATTAATTGTCGGTTATTTTGTGTATTCACAGAGTTGCATTATATTGCAACTATACAAGGTGAGTGCAGTAGTCCAGCTGACTGGCTTTGTTTAGAATTTACTTATGTCAAAACTAAATCTTTTTCAAGTATTTTTGACAGTAGTACATTATTTTACACAAACAAAATGCCTGTTGTTTCTGTTTTGTGTTGTATTTGTTGTCGATTTGCACTCACCTTGTATATTTGCACCATGTTATTTACATTTGTTTATTTATTTTTTCCACGACCACCAGTGGTGAATAAGGGTATTACAGTCGGCGGCAAAATCTTTTATAAAATACGTTTTTATTATTATGAAGCAAAATACATAGTTATTATAATAAGAATATAAGTTTGAATTAACTTTTTTCCTTGTGGGAAGTACCTGAGAAAAACAATCAAAAATTAGTATACAGTTGAAATATAACACCCTATTTTATATTCTAATGGTCATGCATAAATTTCCCACAGTTGCTCTATTTAGTTGCTTAAAACACGTTGTATCACCACTAGTTGACAATTCTGGCGGTGTGTTTTATTTAGATCGTTGTCTTGCTAAAGACCCCATGGTATTTCAAGACCTAAAATTTTAGCAGTTACTTCAAACTGTCCTTTAAATTTGATAAGTAATTTCGGCTATACATTGTACTTTCAATGATTAGCTGGTTCTGCTGATGACATACAACCCCAAACCATCAAATACCATCCGCCTGTAACACTAAGGTTCACTATTTCTTGTTCTCCAGACCTCATGATTTTGACTCAAAAATCTCAATTTTACTGTCATCGCTAAATATTACATAATTCCAGAGAAATTGCGAAGAGGTTAAGTAAATTTTTGCAAAGTCTTAACGTTTAGTACGTTTTAATGCATAAAAAATATACCGTTTTTCTAGGTACTCTTCCATTAAGTCATGGTGCAACTATACAATGTGAGTGCAAATCGACAACAAATACAACACAAAACAGAAACAACAGGCATTTTGTTTGTGTAAAATAATGTACTACTGTCAAAAATACTTGAAAAAGTATTACTTTTGACATAAGTAAATTGTAAACAAAGTCAGTTAGCTGGGCTACTGCACTCACCTTGTATAGTTGTACCATGCATGAAGTCTATGGTTATTCAGACATCTTCTAATTGTCGATGCGCTTACTGGGTCGTTCTATTTTTTTTATTTCTTTTGTTAGATAAAACTTATAACAATCATATCTTTCAGTAAGAGAAAGAGATGACTCTTTAATAAAATACAGCTTATCTGCAACATTTTTATAAAAATAAATTTTAAAAATATAAAAATCAGAAAATGATATTTTGTTTGGTTTGGTGTTTGACCATTGGCCTGCTTGATTTTGTGAATATACGTCCATATTCCACGTCAAAAAATTATTTAAATACACACTCATATCTCACTTAAATATACAGGTATTTTCTGAAATTCGGTACCTACGAAATTTCTGAAGATCGGTCCGTAATTGGTCATAGGTCCCATATAAAGACCTATTCCAAAAACAAGTAAACCCAACAAAATGTCAAATAATTATCGATATCGAACCAACATTATATACCGATCAGTAATTTTAATCCAGAAATCATATACTACTGGATTTTGTGGCGGGCAGTCCATAATTGGCAATAGCTCCTAAGTAAAATAACTTCCGAGTATAATTATAATAATCATTAAACTCTTGTAAACTACGTCATTGGCATGAAATTCAACCTAAATAAGCCTCAAATACGTAGAAATCACGTTAGTGGATACTGGAAATAACGTTATTGAAAAATTCAGCTGTAATAAGCCTCACCATATAACCTTACCTTTTTTAAATGTTGAACCAATTTGCGCTAAAACTGAATAAGTAACACTGAATTATAATATTCTAGTCCTAAAAAAAGTTTAGTTTTTGTATTTACCATTTATTTATATGGATGGTATTTAAGTTTCGGTATAGCCGAATATAACTTGTTATACATATTTAATTAAATTGATTTTATATTTGAAATTACTTCGTACTTTAAATTTACAAAGGTTTTTAAAACGAACTTTGTATAGAAATTTTTAGTTAAACCATGTTCTAAGAAAATAATCGTTTTAGAGAAAACCTAAGTAGAAATTGGCAACAAGTTTTAAAAATTAATAAAAGTTCCTATAAGTATTTTTATCATTCTCCTAATTATATTGAGAAACATGAGTTTTGCAAATACTTTTGTGTTTTAGAAAGCATCAAAGAAAATTTGCCATGTTTATATTTACATACAGAAGTATGTATAAACCTAGGGCAATTGCATAACCACAACAGTATCAAAATACATATATTTATATTTATCAGTTTTAATGAGTTTTTAATAATAAGAATATATTATTGCTACAAGAGTCTGCTCCAATTAATGAAAATAATACAATACCTATCACAATCTTATTAACTAACATAAACTGTTTTGAGATGTTAATGCATATCAACACTAGGTTACGAGATTTTATTAATGATATAAAATTTTTTTTTTTTCATTTCACATTTTGGACCGTAACTCTGGGTCTGCGTCACATATTTTGCCATTTTCAATACCATAATAAACAAATTATGAAACCGTGAATTTTTTTATATATTAATAGGTGTACTCAGATATACTCGTAAATATTTGAATGCACTTGCATATTAAAAGTTAACAATCTAATGAGGTGTACTTCAGCTGATATTCTTATTGTTATTAAAAGTCTTAAACAACAAGTATGTAGTTTATTTATATACTTATGTATGTATGTCTGACTAACTAACTGTCTTATCACAACTGTTGCTTTTATTTGAACAACAATTGTTGTTGTTGTTGTTAATTAAACTCACGACAACAACGAAGCTTTTGAATATATGTAGAATAATTCATATTCAAAATTATAAAGATAACGACCAGGTTCCGTATTAATGAGCGAGAAAAAAAGCAACGCAACTGTTATCAATTGTTGTATAAAGAACAGAACAAATATTAAAAAAAAACAACAAAAATGTTTAAATGGCCATACCTTGAATTGTGTTGGCGTCGGTTGTACATCTTATCAGTTGCAACAGTGTTGGAAGATTGCACTTCAGTGTGAAGAATGTATAAACAACTGTTAAAGCAGTGCTGTAATATATTTGCGATTAAAGAAGGACTTCATAATTGTATATCGGAAATTGCTCACGGATTGTAATAAATCGAAATGCCGAAAATTGAAAATTTTATTTTATTATCTGAGAGTTTTTTTTGTTTATATAAAAAACAATATTAAGAGTATTGTACACGCCATCTGTTGATAAAGTTGTTCGTAACAATATTAATACACTTTGTTTGATAGTTTTTTGATGAAATTTTCAGAGGTTGTCTCGGATTTTTGCTCATATCTCCATTATTTATGGACGGATTTTGCTGATTTTAAATAACAAACTTCTCAAAAACATGCCTGACAGAATTATTGAAGATTTGGATCTCGAAGATATCTGGAGACTTCAGAAAATTGATTTCAATAGACAGACAGACGGACATGTCTTAATAGACTTCGCTATCTATAAGGATCCAGAATATATATACATTGTAGGGTCGGAAAATTATATTGTGGAAATTACAAACGGAATGACAAACTTATATATAGTACATATACCCTTATAAAAAAGGAAAATCTCAAAATATAAAACACCATAAATTCTACATTTGGACTAACCAGAATCGAACAATATTTTAATTGAATAGAAAATACATTAGTTTTTATACCTTACACCGCCATAGTGGGGAGGGTATATTGGATTTGTACTGATGTTTGTAACGCCCATAAATATTAGTCTAACACCCACCTTAAAGTATACCGATTGAGCCAGAAACACTAAAGGCAGAATTGGTCTCTACTTTCTGTTCCGATTCGAATCAGCTGATTTGATTCTGTTAAATAGGAAATGTGTAGAAGTCGTTAGTTGTTTTGTTACTTTCCGTGCCGTTGCGGACGAACCTGTTGAATACAAAAATTTGCTAAGTAATTGTAATTAGCACAAAACAGCTGACATCTGCACAACAAAAAAATGTTTGCTTTATTACAAAAATGTTCAATTTCTTTGAATTTAATTAAGTTTTTGTATAAAAGTTATAAAAATATAAAAAATAAACGATGGATGACGAAAAATTCATTACTTTATTCGAAAGTAATGACATATTGTACAATAAAAAAAACTTTGATTTGTATTTGTTGATTTATTTTCGCGGTGTCTTGTCTGTTTACCTAAAACAGCTGATACGTTTATACGGAAAAACTAACTACAAAAATTTAACAACAGAACGACACGGAACAGAACAGCAACAGAAAGTAAAGACTAAAGGCCCAACTATAATATGCATATGCTAGCTTAAGCAAACGTGCGAACACATATAAATTGTATGTGGCAAACTATAATGTACTTAATGAAACTTTCCGTTAAGTTTTTTAACTGTCATTTGCTTAAGCAAAAAGCGAAACTGATCGCACATTCTGTACGGAATCAGCTGTTTGTTGTTGTTTGTTTGTGTTTTGAACAAAATGGAAGAAAATATATTTATTTTAAATTTAATAGAAAATGTGGAAAAAAATAAGTGCCTTTACAATAAAAGCGACCCTTTTTATTTTAACAAAAATGTCTCTGTCGTGGTTTATTTCTCTGACAGAACAAGAGTGTCTTCTTTTACAGTGTAGTTCACTTATTTCTTTTAATGTGCACAGGCCTTCAAGCGCTAACTTTAATATTTTTATATTATTAAAATTTTTAAGTTTTTTCTCCATTTTTACAAACACAAAACGAAAATTAACAAAACATATGTACGTTTATTATTATTTACAATGTAGTGCTGCCACAGCTGTACATTTTAGTACTTTTGCCGATAAATTAAAAAAAAGGAAAAATTATGCGTTTCGGGTACGAAGTTTTCTTTTAATTATAAAATAATATAATAATATTTATAAAATATAGTCATTTAATGGGTTTTTGTTAAAATAAAAACATTTTTTTTAAACATAAATGAGCAACTGTGGACAAAAAGTTTCAAAGTCATTGTAGCCACCTAAAAGTTAACTCTGAACTGGTTATGCATTTGACAGCCTTTTCGTTAACTTTTGCAATTTGCTTAAACTTGCTTATGCATATTATAGTTGGGCCTTAATGAAGCCTTAACACTAAAGGCCCAACTATAATATGCATAAGCAAGCTTAAGCAAATTGCAAAAGTTAACGAAAAGTCTGTCAAATGCATAACCAGTTCAGAGTTAACTTTCAGGTGGCTACAATGACTTTGAAACTTTTTGTCCACAGTTGCTCATTTATGTTTAAAAAGAATGTTTTTATTTTAACAAAAAGCCATTAAACGACTATATATTTTATAATTATTATTATATTATTTTATAATTAAAGGAAAACTTCGTACCCGAAACGCATAATTTTTCCTTTTTTTAATTTATCTGTGCACATTTAAAGAAATAAGTGAACTACACTGTAAAAGAAGAAGCTCTTGTTCAGTCAGAGAAATAAACCACGACAGAAAGACATTTTTGTTAAAATAAAAAGGGTCCCTTTTATTGTAAAGGCACTTATTTTTCCACATTTTCTATTAAATTTAAAATAAATGCATTTTCTTCTTTTTCCATTTTGTTAAAAACACAAACAACAAACAGCTGATTCCGTACGGAATATGCGATCAGTTTCACTTCTTGCTTCAGCAAATGACAGTTGAAAAACTTAACGAAAAATTTCGTTAAGTACATTATAGTTTGCTACATACAATTTATATGTGTTCGCACGTTTGCTTAAGCTAGCATATGCATATTATAGTTGGGCCTATAGTTGGGCCTTAAGTCGATTTAATTATGTCCACCAATCCGTCCATCCATATGGCTGGCTGTTCATGTCAACCTTATCCGCAATTTTGAAGATATTTAAATAAAACTTGGTTCATGATATTTTGGTAATAATTTTATAACGTTCGGTTCATAATTAGTCAAAGCTCCCATATAACTCACGGCACTTTTTTTTACACATAAATATAACATATGGTCGGGCTTGATCGACTATACTTTCTTACTTGTTTACATTGTTGATTTTGTATTAAATCATGATGCAAAGATGATAGGGTTTGGAATAAAACTTCTTCTTCTCTTCTTCTTCTTATATAATAATTTTGCATGAAAGTGGATGAATTTCTTTGATAATGTGTTAAATTTCCTACTACAATTTACGGGTGATGGTGGGCTTGTTGTCATATACCTTAGACTTCAAATGGCTTAATGAAAATAAATTCAATAGTGTTAAATCACGCGATTATGGGGGCAATTCTGACCACTTCTTTTAAATACCCAGAAAGCTATATTTTAAGTTTTCAGGTTTCTAATGTTTTTCGACAGCTTAATTAATACATTATATTAATTATATTAATATATATAAATATAAAAATATGAATTAAGGAACGGGCACATTTGGCAAATATTTGCCGAAAAAGACGTAACCACTAAATAACATATAATTGAACTCGTTTATTTATTTAAAAAAAAACTTTTCTTATTTAGACTAAATCACGACAAATATTTAGTTTTAATTTATTTGATGCTGTTTGATTTTGCAAAACTCTTGTAAGAGTAAACAACGTCAAACAAATTTGTGCTAAAACAAGTGGTTACGCTTTTTTGAGTAAATATTGGCCAAATGTGACCGTACCTTTACAACACCTTTATGACAATGAAAAACTTATAACAAAATAGGTTTTAATATAAACTTCCATAGAAAATACTCGTATGTAAAATTTTCAGTTTTATTATAAAAAAGTTCCGAATATAGGTATATGTACTACTTTTATTACACAATATATTATTATTAAAAATATATTTTGTTTCTAATACAATGACTTATTTTATCTCTTCTATATTTTTACCTGATCAGGTTCAGTTAGTTTTGTTACCAAAATATATATATACATATATAAAAATTTCGAAAAATTTTAGCAAAAAGAAAATAAAGTAGAGCCTTACCTAATTTGTTGTGTGTATGGCGAAGTAGAAGGATTATTTTACCTTTAAAATGTCCCTCCCCCCACTTACAACAACTTACTACACGCACTTGTCATGTTGTGTATGAATCATACAATTTGGGGTTCTTTTATGTTTGCAATAGATTTTTATGAAACTTGTGTTGTGTTGTGGTTCCACAAACCGTTCTTGTTTTTGCTGTATACATTTCATTTTCGTTCGGTGTTGTCTTGGGCACTGAACACATTTGGGGTTGTTATCAACGTTATTATCATGAGCAAACTAACAACAACCTCATTATTAACATCGTCGGTACGAATGTCGTCAACATTATGAAGACAACACCAAAACACTCGTATACGAAATTCGTTGTTCGATGTGTTTACGATTGTTAGTGGCTCTGAATGAAAACAATACTCGACGTTGTACAATGTAGAAGTTTTCTTTTTGTTTGTTTCTGAGGGGTTGAAATAGTTTTGTTTACAACAGTTCTAGTTAGTCGCAAACAATCAAGCCTTGTGTCTGAAGCTATTTTCCAACGGTTCTTTTTACACGACAAAAATCACCGAGCGCGTAGTGAATTTTCAAAAAATTTACAATAAACAAACTGCGAAACTCGAAGAAAACCGAAAAAACTTTTAAATTTTTAAAAAATTTTAAGTTGTTCAAATAAACATATTTTTTTTTTAATTTTAGAAAATTATTCAAAAGCCAAACATTTTTTTAAATACAAAGTAAGTCCTAAATGAAATATTACTACTAATATTTTTTTGTATAAAATTTAGTTTGGATTAAATTTTAAAATCTTTATGATTTGTGGTTGGCATATGTTGGCTAAATTATTTTGTTTTTTTTTTATATTTAACCGCATGTTAAATATGTACTTCTAAAGTAATTTAAGTTTTAGTTTTTGGACATACAAATTCACTTAGAAAGAAAAACCATTTAAATATTTGTTTCATATTAATTAAATACTTAAAAACTACATGAAATATATCGCAAGTTTTATTGTTGTGTTATTAATTCATTGAATATTGGGTTTATGTTTTTTTTTTGGTTTGTATACACATTTTTTGGCTATTGTAGTTTTTTGAAATTCGTTTTTTTTTTTGGCACATTTTCAAAAAAGGCAAGAAAAAATTTCGTCGTCATCTTTAAAAGATGCTGTTTTTGTTATTGTTGTTGTTCGGATCTAAAAGCCACAATGAAGAACAACAATACCAGGAAAATCAAAGAAAATATTTTTTTCTTAATACAAGTGTCCATTATAAAAATATAAACATTTGCTTGCAATATTTAAATAAGAATATAAAAACCAAAATTTTCTTCGTTTATACTCGAATAGGTTGTTTGCTTATGTATGTTTTTTTATTGAGTAAGGTTCGGGTTAGTTTGCGCCAGCTTCTAAAATGTGAACAAAAAACGACCATATAATTTATATCAGCGGAAAGGAAATTGTGTCTACTTTTCAAAATAATAAGTACATTTCAATGTATGCTTTCAAACAGTCGGCCTTTGATTTGTGTACTTCTTAATGAAACTTTGCAATATCGACATTTTGAATTTGTAAGCGCAATATTATTTTGAAATTAAATCGAGTTAAGATATTTTAAAATTTCTTCTTTGTCCCTACTTTTAACAATACGCACTATTTAAGAAAAACGTCTGTTTGGTGCAACAATTGTGATATTAGAGTATTTAAACTTCGTTTCCAAAAAAACGAAAAAATCAAAAACCACGGTTTCGTTTCTACAAAATTGAAAACTGGGGCTTAATCACCGCATTCGATCGAGCTATATTTCGATAAATGTCTTGTAAGCAAATCAGCGCATTCGATACGTATCGAATCGTAATTTTTAGTAAATTGTAATAGATTTAAAACATATGTTTTTGAATGTCAACAAAACAAAGACGTACATTTTTATATTCAATTCAAAAAATTAGTGTTAAATATTGGTAAAATTGAATTAATAGTAATTGATTAAATTAAAAATTAATCCTTCTTTACTATTTTATTTATCCTTACAGACTTCGAGGAAGAAATAATAAAAATAAATAATCTTTGTCGGCAACCGCGCAATATAAATATATGTAAATTTAGATTTGATTTATTTTTTAATTCTTGGTTTCAACTTTCAGTTTTAAAACTAGAGTTAGATTGTGGAAAGAAGCATTTAATTACGTGCTTTGTCGTCTTAAATTTATTGGAAATATGTCCACAGCAGTGCCGCCAAAGTTACAATTAGCGGCCACACTTTCACTTTTGGCAAGTGGAAGTTTTCAATACACGGTGGGGAATGATTATAATAGTTATTAGGATTAGGAACGTTACCCACGTTATAAATGAAATTGAAACAAAACTTTGCGACAACTTTGGTTACATACTATCCACCAAAAAGACGTAAATTCCTAACTTAACCATTTTATGGTTAAAGTCATGATTCAGATGTTTATTACAAACATATATATGATTGTAGTAACTTTGTATATATTTGTTGCAATCATGTTTATGATGAATCCATCTATCATAATTTTTTACTCTTTGATTAAGTTAGAGAACAACATAATATGGTATAATTTTTCATCATAAAACTGATCACCATAAACATTACATAATTGCTATAATCATGTGAATGGTAACTTAACCATATTATGATTGCAGAAATCATAAAAATAATTACAGAGAACATAGTATTTTAAACAAATATTTAAAAATGTTGAAATAGTTGTGGTAAACGTGCATAACTATATTTTTTCTCTGCGTGTGAGTACATATATTTCTATATATGTATGGCATATTTTCGTCAAATTTAAACTTTAAACTTTTAAGTGATTTCCGGAAGTGGACTTTATATGGTGGCTACGGTTAAATATGGATAGATCATTGTCATATCGAGATTGATGATTGTTATATACGTATGGAATATTTGTGTTGAATTCCAACTTGATAGTGGGATTTCTGCGCATTTGAGTGATTTGCGAAAGGGGGCTATGAAAAAATATGGACGGATGCAAACAAAATATCATTTTGAGTTTTCACTTTGCATGAAACTTATTATTGCAGAATTTTGTATGGAAACGGCTTTTTTATAAATATTTATGTACCATAACTTATGCACCATTAAGGAAAGACATTTATATGTGGGCTATGAGAAATCGTGGACCGATTCCTACCATTTTCAACATTACTTGTCCCTATATAATAAAAGAGTGTGCAAAAATTCATGATATTATCTGCATTAAATTTGAAGAAAATAGCCAAAATATCTAAAAAATAAAACTTTGATCTATAACTCGGATCCTACTGGACCGGTTTTGCCCATTACTATTATTTCGATGTGTTACAAACGGAATGATAAACTTAATATTTTTGTTGGAGGCTATTAAGATGTAGATTTTCATTGAAATCACCAATTTAAAATAAATTAAATTAAAATACTAACTTTTTGCCAGTTTTTAAATTTTTAAGCCTTATTTTAAAATATTTAGCTTTGACAATTTTTCAGAATTAAGCAGATTAATATAAGATAAGATTCTAAGATATGAGTAATATTTCATAAAAACTATTGTAAAATATGTTTTTATAAGTTATTTGAAAAGCAATCCAATCTAAATTGAAATATATTTTAAATTGCAGTATCTTTTTTTAAACTAATTAAATCTTAATTTAATTTTATTATAAAATTTATAAAAATCTACCAGAATTATAAGTTTTCTATGTAAACTATTGGCTAATAATCACTTATTACATTAATGGCTCGCACATTTAATTTATTGTTGAGTTGGCTATAGTTTCTGGTATTTTGATTTTAAATGCGGTATCTCGCTATCAAAATATACACAAAAAAATCCATAAAAATACTTAAAGAAATAAATACTCGCGTATTTTTGGAAACATATAAAATATTTAAATTCCCAATGTTTTATTGGTCTGCCGCAGACAGCTATTTATGGAAACGAATTTAATGGAAATATTTTGTATTTAAAATATACATTGTACTAGTAAACAATTTAGTTTTTCAAATTACTATTAATATTTCAAGTAAGTTCTCATATACATAAGTCTTGAAATTATTCAAATTTTATTGATCGAATAATAAGTATGTACATATGTATATAAAAAATGTATTTAAGTATGTATGTATGTATTTAGTACATTGTTTATTTTAATCCTCTAAAACATGCCACATTTTGTGACTTCAGTTACCTTCAATGTGTCATGAAAAACCTCAAATAATAATTACTGAGGCTAAAATGTGTATAATACACAATTATGTTAATTAAGAGTTGTAAAGAAGAGGGCATAATGTGAATATTTTAACTATAACTTATAGAAAATCACATTTCGATATTCCTGCACGTATGAGTAACAATTTTAGTTGGCATTTCCTTTTTAAACATGTTGCGTATACGCCTGCTGTCGCTAATTGTTTTTTTTTTTTCTCTTGATACTTCATTCACTGCGCACACAAAGCCGCAGACTATTTTCTTCTGAGCTTTTGTCAATCCTTTTTGTTTTAAATTTATTACATATTTCCAATGTACGTTAGATTTTATATAAAAGTTTTAGAAAATTAAAATAGAAATGTTTTCAAAAGTTGTTAGCTGTCATCTTTAGCAAATTTTACTTAAATTTGTTAAACTCTTGTAATTGTTTAAAGACAATTATAAAAACATTTTACTTCAAATGAGAAAGAGAATGTTTTGTATATTATGGTGTTAAATTATAAGTGTCATGGTATAATTAATTTAAGTTTAGTTTATGTTTGGAAATTTTAAGTTGGATTGCATTCCGAAATATATATTTTTTTTTTTAATAAAATTAGAAATTTCTGAAGTATAAGTTTAAAATTCTTAAATTCAATTTGCAGTAATGTAGTAAGAAGTTTATACTGATAACGCAACTTGGAAAATTTGGCAAAAAATCGGAGTCACATTAAGTTTTTAAATTTAAATTTTTAAAAATATTACACCAATACTTCCCCAATTAACATAATAATTATGTTTGAAATGGCCATTACTTAAATAAAAATTTTAAAAGCCATATTTGTTCTGAACAAAACTGAATCATTTAAGTCATTTACAAATTGTCAAATTGTGGTACTTTATATGATTAAAATTTTCCTAAAAATTTTTGTTTACTATATAGAATTTTATTTAATATTAAGAACAAAAAATATGTGATTATCAATTTTATAATAAACTAAAAGCTAAAATTTTTTATGTTTAATCACTGTCCGCTTTGTAAAAAATGCATGTAGGACTTTTTCATAAGTTATATTTAAATTCTTGAGTTTAAGCAATAATTAACAAGTTTTTGTTAAAAAGTAATAACCATTTAAGAGAAATGAACTGAAAATGTATTTTAGAAATTAGTTTGAAATTGTTTTTCGATCGTGTTTTTGAATTAGGGTATAATATGTAAAACAAGAATCGTCATACGCAATATTCAGCAATCAATTTGGTACAATAAAATAGCTGTAAAAGCTTTTACTACCACCAATTATACATAAACATTTAAATTTGTCTACTGTAACGGTCCATGATCCTATGTGTCGGGAAACCTATGCTTCCTTTAAAACCGACCCTGCTCAGGGCTATTGGGGTGGTGTTCTTATTTCCCTTGCAATTGGTTAAGAACCGTTCAAAAACTAAATTTAACAAGTTAGAGTGCAATATTTGGCTGTGAAGAATCTTTAATATCCTCCACCAAAACGTAATAAGAAGCACAGAAACTACATACACTGGTTATAGGACTAGAATATCCTTATTCTGTGTTTTCTATTCAGTCTTAGTTAAAATTTTATTAGTATTTTATATATTGTTTGAAAAACAATTTTACGACCATCATAATTTATTTTAAATGTTTTTAAATTTTATTTAATTTTTAAATTTTTGATAATTTTTAGTTAGGCTTGAGTTCATTAAATTTAATTTTCATTAATAACATAATAAAAACGAATGTATTCAGGTTTTCAAGACAAAGTCTCGACAGAAAGAATACGAAAAAACTGAAGAAAAAGGAAAGCAACATGTAAATAAATTGAAAAATGATAATTACAGCAAATTTCGAACCACCAGTACCACTGGTTAAAGATTGATGTTTGACTGTTGGCTAGCAGCCACCGCAGTGGTGCAGAGGTTATAACTCAAAGATGAAAGATGATGGTGATTCTTGAAACATATAAATTCAACCCAGGTTCGATCCTCAGCTCAGCCAAGAAAAATTATCAATAAAATTTTAATAAGATTTCATGTTGTAAAAACAATTCCTACCTTCAGTAAAAATAATAATTTAATGAGTTGTTGATATCGTTGATACCGATATTTATTAGATATTTTTGTGGGTTAAATTGTTTTTCGGTAATGGTCCTTATATGGCAGCTACAACAAATCATGGGTCGATCTTCTTCAGTTTTGGAACAGTGAATTTTATGCATATGGGGATATCTGACGTCGAATTTTAACATAATAATGGTATATTTAAGATATATATTAGTATTAACGTGGATTTCAGGAGTGGACCTTATGTGAGGGATATAGTCAAATATGGATCAATATTCTCAAAATCCAGCAGTTTGATTTAGACATGTATGTAAATGATTTGTGTAAAATTTTGGATTGTTACCCTTATTTATAAGAGGGCTTGAATGATTTTTGTATATATGTATGTATATTATCGGTACCGATATTTATATGATATATATAAAGATTAATGACTTTTTCGGATGTGTTCCTTATATAGCCGACCACCATAAAATTTAGTACAATAATTTATTTACCTATAAGAATTATTTATGTCAAATTTTAACCTGGTAACAATATACGCTTTATACGTATTTGAGAAGTTTACTTTATATGGGGTCAATGGTCAAACATGGACCGAACAAAACAAAATTTATTTTTGCCATTTTTTTTTCCATGAAATTTATTTTTGCTGAATTTTGTATTGATATTAAAATTTTATAAGCAGTTATGTATGTATCATTGAGCCATATTTCGGGAAGATATTTGTATGGGGGCTATGAGAAGTCATGGACAGATTCTTACTATTTTCCTCACACTTTCTTTCTTCTTTTCATAAAAATAATGTATGTAAAATTTCATGGTATTATCTGCAATATATTTAAGAGAATTATAAACGGTTTTTTGTAAACTCTGTTGTTTTTCTGTGTCTTTTGGACGTGAGAGTGTTTTACACAGACAGACAGATACTTTGTTGGGTCTCAGATGAATATTTCTCAGTGTTACACATGGAAGAACAAGCTCATATATACCCTCATTCACCACTTGTGAATGTTTTTTTTAAAGATAAAAATTAAATAAATAAGTTTGTTAAATTTTTTTAATTTTAAAATTTTCATAATTTGGAAGCAGTGCGAACATTGCTTCCAATACAGCTTTTCACAATATTTGGATTCCAAAAAATTTTGAAAAATTGCAGTAAATTATATCTAAAGCGAATAACTGCTTACCTGTAACAACTAGATCAAAATAAGACAGAATTTCACGAACAAAAATTGGAATTCGTAAACTCAGTATTTGTTAATTCACCAAGTGTGTGTGTAGATGGTTTTGTGGGACCTGTAAGTTTGATAACCAAGTTTCCAAACAACTTGGTTGGTATTAATAAAAAGATTATTGTTAAATTAGACAGAGTCGGCTTTTAGTGAAAATAAAAGACTTTCCTTTTTTTCCCAATAATAGAGATGTACAAACTATAATTTTATTTATAAATTCAAGTATGACGGGCTCGATATAAATTCAAAAAATGACTTTAAAAGGTTACTAAATTCCTTGAGATCTAGACAACGAATAGATAATAATAACAAAATGGCTCGAAATCTAACATAATGTTAAAATAAAATTTAACGAAAACTAACTTAAGCTAAAGTATATATAATAGCAGCGCTCTATGTTTTGTCGTTATATTGCTGATGGTAACATCATCTCCCAACAGGACAGAGACGGAAACACCAATACCATCCTTCAGACATGAACAGTATTGTTAAAAATTTGTATTGAATTTTTTACCTGTTCAAATAAAAATTGAGAAATTTTTGTTGTCATACTTAACCACTTCAGCTGTTATCAAATAATGTTTTATACGACCTAATTTCAAAACAACCTCGATGAATTCAGTCTTGGACTTTTGAATGAAGACTTACGCAGACTTATTTTTACAACACGCAAACTATTGTACATGACATATAGTTTTAACCCTTAACTGTCAGATTATTATTAACTCACTAAAGTATTATTAAGTGTTCAATAACACGAAAGCCAAAAAACATATATACATATACAATTAGTTACTAAATAGATTTCATTAATACTTACATTTGTATGCTGTTCTATTTTCCACTGAGCATGTTTAATTTAATGTTATATACTTCAACTGATATATTTTAAATTACTTGTTTTTTACGACTTTAATAAATCATGATTCTAAAGTTAAATTTTATTAATTTGATCATCTAATCGATTTGCATTATTGAACTAATTAATAGGAAGTTTTGCATTTAGATTTTGAGAATTTTTTTTAATAGCTACTTAAATATGTATATGTATTAATATTATCAACACACTGCTATGTCACGGGAATGTACATTGATTAAAATTTTTTAATATTAAAAACAACATCAGCTCCAATGTCATAGTAAGTGCGCTTAACTGATTAGAATTCAAGACAATTTTTATTTAATTAAATATTTTGAAATATAAATATATAAAAGTGGTGTCCAAAGGCATTATGAAAACTTTCACAGACGATAATAAAAGGAGCACATATTTAGATATGTATGTATATAGATTAATTAAGTTTTTATTTTATACAAATTTAAGTAAATGCAATTTAATAATCTACTTCACCAAGTATTAAACACATACAATTTTTTTGGAAAACTGCATTTTTATCTTATCACGAAACAAAAGTTGAAATAATTTAGCACAATAAATTGTTTTTTTTTTTTGTTTTATTTATTTTGGGAGTTAAAATCACTTTCCTTATCACTTGCAACAGAATAGACAAATAAAGCATGTACTATAATCTGTGCTAGACACAATGCGTGTTGAAATTATAAATATTTACAGAATAACAGAAAACAACTCAAACTTATTTTAATTATACTCTTTAAAGATTAAAAACGGTGTTTTAAGAAAATAAAAAATAAAATTTCAACCTTTAATTCGTTTATTTTTCTTCGTAATGATTGTACAAAATTTACAATCGTTAACAAACAGATACTTTATTTTTTTCGCCTTCTTTTCTTGGCAACAAATTGATTTATATGTTTTTTTTTCTTTTACTCTGAATGATGTAAAAGTTACATTTAACACACATCAAATCGAAGATATTCCAAAAACCTCAATATGGTAGATTTAATATATAAAGTCTGTGAGTCTGTGTTACTCATACTTACACATTCATACAAAAGAAATATCTGTATGTTTGCATGGAAGTCTTATTCAACAGAGTTCTACCAAGTCCTAGGAAGTTTTCTTCCTGTTAATTTTTTTGCTTGCTTTACAACTGCTTAAAGAAGGATAAATGTTTGTATACACAAGTTCTGTCGTACAAAAAGAAAAATTAATAAGAAAAAATATAAAAGCAAGTAAGAGTTTTATATTCGGCTGTGCGAAATATTATGTACCCTTCTCCAAAACAAGTTTTTGCAGCCAAATTTCTATCAATCATGTTTGCAAGTTATTTGGGTCCTTCTGAAAGTTAATTTAAACAGACAGAAAGGCGATTGATTCAACTCTGACTTTGTTATCTAAACGATCCTTTATGTCGTCGCAAATGAAAAATGTAGAAATTACAAATGCAATGACAAACTTTTTTACACTTTGAAGGGTATAATACGAAGTAACTTTTTTCTGCATGAAATTCAATACAGTAGTAAAAGAGAAATAATATTTTTATATATTCAAAGTTTAAAATGATTTAATAATATCATGGCGCATACAGTTATTTCGAATTATCGAGTAAATTTTTAAAACAAAAGAAAAAACATTATTTTTCGCAGTAATTTTGTCAATAAGTCAATACTTCTTAGCCCAATTTACCGTTTCTTGCATAGAGAAATAAAGATAGAGTGGAAAACGAAAAATACTCATACTTTCTCTATGGTTTCCTGATTTCTGTAAAATCGTTAATACTTAGTTTAACGTATTGGAATTGGTTATAAGTTTGTTGATATTAAATTAGTTCTCAAAACTAAAAAAAATTATTAATATTCCTCAACAAATGAATGTTTTCATTCTCTAAAATATCTGTCTGTGTTAAAGTCGTTATTTTACTTTTATATTTTCAAGACTTTTGTACAAGTTTATTGCAAGTTCTACAAACAGCAAACAAACAATCAACATGTACAAGCACTATTTGAAATTCTTGCCCCAGCAGTTCTGGTGATTGTCGTCAAACACTATTGATTTCCGAATTACCTATGAGAGTAAGTAGACCATTTCTCTTTAAATGTATGATATTTCTTCTTACTTAAAAGACTACAAATTTTTGCTTTATGCTGATGATATAAATATGTATTATTTTATTTTTATAGTGTTTAATGTTCTCAAGATGTATTGGTTTTGCAGAACAGTGTAGATAATTTAGTTTTATGGTCGGATCATAACAAATAAAAATTGATAAATATTGGAATATTGAAAGAGTCCAACGAAAATTTACAAAACTTTATCTTCCTTTAACCTAGAAAACAGATTACGATCAGATGGTATAATATGTTGGGAATACTAAAACTGGAGAGTAGAAGATCATTTCAATCTATTTTAATATACCCTACACCACCATAGTTGGGAGGGTATATTGGATTTGCGCTGATGTTTGTAACGTCCATAAATATTAGTCTATCATCGTCTTGCCGTCCGTCCGTCTGGCTGGCTAGCTGGCTGTCTGACTATCCATGTAAAGCTTGTGCGCAGAGTACAGGTCACAGGTTGGGATTTTAAATTGGTTGAAATCAGTCCCTTATTTCACCTAGCCCCCATACAAATATCCTCCCGAAATAGGGTTTATCGGTCATTAATGTCTGATTTGTATACGTATCCAAATAGATTTCATCACAATTAAGTTGTATATGAAGCCTAATCACATCTAGAAATTTTGTGCAGATCGGTCCATAATTGACTATAGCTTCCATATAAAACCCTCTTCCGAAAATCACGAAAGATATGCTACACATTTTTTGGATGATGATATAGCGCCCATTTCTGAAAAACTGGCTTCACTCAAGTACTAGGTGTAGGGTATTATATAGTTGGGCTCAACTTGTTGTTATTTGATTTAATAAATTTCAATATAAAAAACTACGTTTGATATTTCTCATTTTTCATCTCATTTGTTTTGCTGAATAATCTGCCTGCTGTTTTTTTTTTTTTTTTTTTTTTTTTTTTTTTTTTTTTTTTTTTTTTTTTTTTGAAAGAGAAGTAACACGCAGGCAATTAATATGCCTATATATAATTGCGTTACTTTCTTTGGAAAGGGATAGATTGAAGAAGTAAAGGTGGTGAAAGTAGAAGAAAGCTTTATATCACAACTCTGCAATTGCGCATTGTGTATGTTTTAGTGCAGCATTTCAGCGCTTCTGGTGATGAGTAGGCGCATTATTTTTAAAGATTAATTTATAGTCTTTATTTATTTATTTATTTTATGTTGATGTTGTTTGAGTGGCAGCGGCTGGAAATTGAACCCGGGCTACAAATACCAACTCATGCTTAATGATCACATGCGCTAACCAATTACCCTACTGTTTTTGGAGCCAAAGGAAAAAACGAAAGGAATTCTACAAGAAAAATATATATAAAATTAAAAATATGTATATCAAACGATAATAATTTTTCTATTAATATAATTTGTAAATTAATAAGACAATTCAAAAATAAAAGGAATAACATAGAAACTAAAATATATAAATCATTAACTTTTATGGACCTAAAATATCAGAAAGATTAGAAAATCGAATATATTTGATAATAACAAATGTAAAATGGCTCCAAAAATGTATAATTCAGTAAGCACATTATTCAGCAAAACAAAAGTATCCTATCTTTTGTTTAAGTTAGTTATGGCAAACGTATGTAGTTTATAAAATACCATGTAATGGTAATAACAATAAAACATATAGTAAAGTATATGTATATACAACTAAAAATAAACTAAAAACTAGAATAGCTGGAAACAAATCTGATCAAAATATAGAGATATGTATGCATTATCATCACATTGTTCAAATTTGAATCACTATCCCGACTTCAAGAAGATATCAGTATTGAAAACAGAAAATAATTATTATATGTTAGAAATTATAAATTAAAAATGTACCAAAAAATCTTAGAATTAATTTAAAAGCAGATACAGATAATGTTGCTCAAATCTATAGATACTTAATTTATAAAAACGGAAAAGGAAACCGAATTATTTTTTCATATTTTTGTTTTTGTAATATATAAAATTTTTTAATTTTGACAATTACTGTTAAATATATATTTTTAATATTGTTTTACAAATAATTTTATAAATTTGTTTATAAATTTTATTTCCCTGAAGATGCTACACATTGTTGTAGCGAAATGTCGGAAGAAATAATAAATAAATAAAAGAAATTTTGGTCTTAAGCTTGAAGAAAATATAATTTTTAATAAAGATAGAAAGGTCGAACAATTAGTTTAATAATTTTAGTTTTATTATTAAAGACATTTTATTTGGCTTGAGTTCATTTTAATGTAATAATTAAAAGAATACTATCTATTGTCATTTTAGACAATTTGCCAATTGGAATGCATTTTCTACCCGACATCAGCCATGTTCATTGACCAAGATCTACATGTAAACATCATCTATTTAACTCACTATTAACACTTTTACAAAAAATTTTTTTTTTACAAAAAAACAAGTAAGACCAATATTCGGCTGTGCCGAATCTTTGATACCCTCCATCTAAACGTAATAAGAAATACAAAAACTACACTGGTTATAGGACTAGATATCATGTAATTACCGATTCTTACTATAAATTACAGAGTTTGTATATGATATTCATAATAATCTTGAGTGTAATTTAACAAACAGAGTATAAAAAAGGATGGGATATAAGGTGTGGCTTTTTTGTTTGAATTTGCTCTTAATAACATTATATACAACACATTTATGGGTGGCATAGTAAAAGTGGACCAATTATGGACTAGTACCTCCTAAATCCAGTATCCACTAATGTGATTTCTATGTATTTTAGGCTTATTTGGTTGAATTTCATCTCAATAACGTTATTTACAAGAGTTGTATGGTTGGTTGGTGTGCTCGGAAGTGGACTTAATTTGGGAGCTATTGACCATTATTGTCTGACAGCTACAAAATCCAGTAGCATAATTGCCGTATAACCGATATTAGTTTGATTTCTGGAATAAAATTACTGATCTATATAAAAGTTGGTTCGATACCGATATTTATTAGACATTTTTGTGGGTAAAATTGTTTTTCGGAAATGGTTCTTATATGGCATCTATGACAAATTCTTAAATTTTGGAACGGTGAAATTTATGCATATGAGGATATTTCACGTCGAATTTCAACATAATAACGGTATATATAAGATATATATTAGTATTAACGTCGATTTCGGGAGTGTACCATATGTGAGGGATATATTCAAATATGGACCGATATTCTCAAAATCCAGGAGTTTGATTTTGGCATATATGTTAATGAGCCGTGTAAATTTTTGGATCGGTAACGTTATTTATAAGAGATTTATGAGTATAAAAGTGATTTTCGGAAGAGGGCTTTATATGGGAGATACGGTCAAATATGAACCGAAATTCACAAAATTTTGCAGAATGTTTTTGATTTGCATGTAAATGATCTGTACAAAGTTTTGAGTCAGTACCGATATTTATAAGATATATATAAAGATAAATGGCTTTTTCGGATGTGGTCCTTATATGGGAGCTATGACCAATTATGGGCCGACCTTTATAAAATTGAGTACAATAACTTATTAACCTATAAGGATTATTTATGTCAAATTTTATATAGGGTATATGGTCAAACATAGACCGAAATAAAAAAATTTTTTTTTGCGATTTCTTTTTGCATAAAACTTATTTTTGCTGAATTTTGTATTGATATTCTAATTTTATAGGCATTTATGTATAATTGAGCAATATTTCGGGAAGATTTTTTGTATGGTGGCTATGAGAAATCATGGACCGATTTTTACTATTTTCCGGAATATCAATATCATAAAAATAACGTATACAAAATTTCATGGTATTATCTGCAATATATTTCAAAATTTGCAATAAAATGGACAAAAAATATCAAATTTTTATGGAGGTTGTCTCACATATTGGTCCATAACTCTGGTTCTACTATAGCTGTTTTGCTATAGCCAAAGTTACCTGCAAAACAAGAAATATTTTTCTGGAAATTTCGTTTAGTTAAGTTGTATAGTTTGGACGTGAGAGTGTTTTACACAGACAGACGGACATGGCTAAATCGACTTAGAATTTCATAAGGATCAAAAAAATACTCGTATATATTTTTTTGGGTCTCAGATGAATATTAAAAAAGTTTCACATGGAATGACAAACGTAATATACCCTCATTCACCACTCTTGGTGGCGGAGGGTATAATAATTCATTATTATAAGTAGTAACTAGAGGTTGGTAAACTCACTAGTACGCTAGTACGGGAACATATACCAGAACTGCTGGGAATGCACACTTTAACCTACAAACAAACATAAAATAAGTAAATAACTATTTGTAGTTGTAGCTATAGTAGCAGTCATAATGAGCATACGAGAGTCTTTACTTTCATTATTATACGAGCATAAAGTCTGAAACTAACAGGATCTTACATTTACTTGACAAGTATTCAAACGTTAAATTGAATATAAAATTTGAGCTAAACACACTCTTCATGGAGTTTACGATACATTCTGCTTATACAAGTTAGGATGGCCACATAATGTAAAAAAACTTTTTGGAGTTAATTAATGACAACATTTCGAAACGGTAGAGTTCTAGCGACAAGTAGTCGCTGGCAAGCACATTAAAATGATAAAAATATTATAATCAGAACCTTTTGAAATAGCAGTATTATATGCAAGGTTTTCATGTGATGTAATATATTTCAGAACAAATATATTTCCAAACTTCTCTAATTTTACAAAATTGTTAGAAATGTTATAAGGAAACTAAAATTGCATTTTGCTTAGAAGAATTAGAGTTTTTGGGGGCATCTTAATTTATATAGTTATATGTAGGTAGGTATTTAATTATGCACATGAATGCGTAATATCTACACATGAGCATGTTTGTATAACACATATACATATGTATGTATATGTATATATGTATGTACAATTTATGTATACAGTATCGATTCGATTTGATTGAATTACAGATTTGTTTGTGTTGTTATTTTCTTCTTTTTGAATGTTTTCGTGTGTTTATGAGAAGAATCCATGCACATACATACACACATATCTATGTATTTATGTATGTTTATATGAATAGGATAGGATTAGTGTGTGTTGTTTGTTTTTTCGAATTTCCAATCACATACATAAGTACATAGTGCTTTTGTATTTATGTACATACATATATAAAAAATGTGTGTTGTACATCTAGTTTGTTATTGTAAGTCTCAGAAAACGTTTAATCCTGTTTATGGTTGATTTCACAAATATTTGTAATTACATAGGCTGAACATTTATCTTTTTTTGAAAAAGGACTGTATTGAATTAAAAATGTGTCTGGTTTTCAACTTTTATTAAACCAATTGAATTAGACAAATTGAATGAGACAAATGAACTAAGAAATTAAATGTAATAAACATATAAAAGTAGATTTAGATAAAAATAATTCTTATTAAATTTTATATTATTCACTTATATAAAGATTATTGTTTTCCTTAGAAAAGAAAAATGTTGTTAAATTGATATTAAGTACTACTACTACTCGTATTTTATATTGTTTCGAACACATACAATTTTTAGCTTTAATGCTGCAAAACTTAATACTTGGAATAGAGGAATAAAGTTGTAGCTTTTAAGGTCATTAAAAAATGAAACAAATATAAAATTTGTATGTATATTAGGGCGGGCCAAATTTTTTGTCGATTAGAGCCGCCCCCTAGGATGATTCTATGGACAATTCTAAGCAACTTTGGTGAAGGAACCATGAGTCTATCTCGATTTTCGAGTCTCCCACTTTTCAAAAAATGCCACATCGTGCGAAGACAAATGCTTCAAATGACTTTCGGTACTCGTTGATGTTGTTGCGGTTTGCGATGTAGACGGCAATGCATTTGGATCCATTGTACACTTTTACTAAAAGAATTAAAAAATAACTGAAATTACCGAAAAATTTTTCTCGGAAAATAGACGAAAATATTACAAATATGCATGAAACGCCCTCTGGTGATAAAAATAAAGATCAAAAATGAATTTCTCGACCCCCAAAACCCCCCATATATACATAAAAAAGATAATATAACGATGAATAAAAAATCGAATTTCAATTCAAAATGATGTTATAGGGGAAAAAATCATTTTTTGAAAAGTGGGAGACTCGAAAATCGAGATAGACCCATGGTTCCTTCACCAAAGTTGCTTAGAATTGTCCATAGAATCATCCTAGGGGGCGGCTCTAATCGATTTTTTCGGCTCCATATAAATTGGCCCGGCCTAATGTATATAGATGTTTTTCATCTTGAAATGATTTCTCTACAACTGTTCAGTCGATTATTTCTTTCTTCTACATTTATTTTGAGGTAGGACACGGTTCAAGTTCTAAAACTTTATAGGTAATGAATCTAACAAATTCAGAAGATTTCTATATTTTCCATTTTGTCATTAACCTAATTAAACTTTTTATACCATAGTGGGGAGTAAATATTGTATTTAACAATGTCCGTCCGTCCGTGTGGTTGGCTGGCTGTCAACGTAAAGCTTGTGTGCAAAGTACAGATCGAAATTTTGAAGATATTTCGATATAATTTTGCGCATGATAATTCTTCGTTGAAATCGGTCCATTATTTCACCTAGCCCCCATACAAATATCCTCCCGAAATAGGGGTTTATCGGTCACAAATGTTCGATTTATATATGTATCCAAACAAATTTTGCCACAAATAAGTTATGCATAAAGCCCAACACATGTGCAGATGGTCCATAATTTCGAAGTCGCACTTTGGAAAATAATTTTTAATAGCATAACTCTCTGAAAAATTTTGATAGCCAAATAATATTCAACACTAATATGTTTAATATATGTATACACAAATCATTGTTCCAATTTTATGATGATCGATCGATAATTAGTCAATGCTTCCATATTAGGACGACTTACGTAAATCACTTTAACGACCATAAATCTCATACAAATTTTAGTTTCGAAATAAAATTCAACACAAATAAGTTTCATAAATACATAAATTATGACACCGAATTTTATAACGGTCGGTGCATAATAAGTTAAAGCTCCCATGTACGACTCTATAAATACAAACTGTTTTTACACATATACTGGGTGTAGGGTATTATATGGTCGGGCTTCACCTTTCTTGCTTGTTTTATTTTCCATTATTAGATATTTTTTATACTTTTTTTCTCATGGAAATAGCTTTAATTTATAGTATTTAAAACACAATTACATATAAAACAAAAAAAAAAAAAAAAGGACTCATAATAGGCCGCATTTAAAAATTCTAAATTATTCGAATAATTTGAAATATGTAATTGAATGTAATAATTTTGGTTTTATCAATTGGCTTCATTTATATATTTTCTCAGCAAAAACTATATTTGATCAGAACATGAAACTCTTTTGAATACTTTTTTCTTCAGTCAACAACTTTAAAATCTAAGTTATTCAATAATTTTAGATACAATTTGAATTGGACGAATATTCTTTACTAAAACAACATTCTCTTTCTCACTAGTGTTGGGTATTTTAGATTCAAGTGGAACGAACAAATACGAAAACTTGTTAACTTCCATCATACAATTGCTTTGAATTAATGTCTTGCTGGCGGCAAGTTTCCGGCAATATTTCCTTTGAAGGATAAAGACTAAAACAAAACACAAGAAACAACAGTTATTATTTTTAATGGCACAATCTAAGTCCTACAAACAAGTAGAGTAGACAATAAACTAAATGTCATTTTCAATAAAAACAAGTAAGAAAGTATAGTCGGTCAAGCCCGACCATATAATCCAGTATATTTGTAAAATAGTTTTTCAGAACCTATTATGGACCAATCATCCAAAAATTTAGTGGCATGAGTTCTGTGCATATATGTAAATACTTTTGTGTTAAATTCTCAAAGGGGATCTTAAAGGCTTCATGTACAGCTTAATTGTGGCAAATTTTCTTTGGATACATAAATCAAACATTTATGACCGATAAACGGGCTAGGTGAAATAATGGACCTATTTCAACCAAGTTCAATCCCAACCGTCCTTGGAGCGAAAGAATATAGCAATACCTGTACTCTGTGCACAAGCTTTACAGGAACAGCCAGACAAACGGACATAATGTTGGACTAATCAGCACAAATCCCTACTATGGTGGTGTAGGGTATAACTAGACTAGACGGTTGTTTGTGTGAACAATACGGAGTAAGAACACTTGTCATTCTTTGTTTTCTTTTTTTTTTTGATACAAATTAAAGAAGAAAGAGGGAAAAAAATGAATAAACAAAACAGAGATATTTGCATATAACGATATGGCAATGAATGACAACAACATCAACAAATACTTTGCACTTAAGTTAACAAATACACAGTTATATAAGAGAGTGTATTATTTGAATGTTTTTTGTAAACTTATTTTATTTTTTATAACATAAAATGATGAAAGCACTATTTTAGATCATGTTAATGTTATCTACGAGTATATATACATAAATACATACATATATATTAAAGAAAACATTTATTTGCATCACTATATGCAAATATAATATTATCAAGTAGTCACGTTAATGATACTGATTTTCATAAGAATGAAATGAATAAAAAACTGCATTTATTACAGGAAAAACAATATTATTAACCCTTTTATGATCAAAAGACTATAATTCTACGAGTACATCTAAATTATATTGAAATTAAGTTTAATCTAACAAGATGATTAGCAGGCAGATTCTAGATAAATATTGTCCAAGTTTTTTGTCTTTTTGATTCTCAAAGGGTTAACAGAGTTGTGTTATACATACATATATTTACACATATTTGCTTGTCTATAAGCACTGTAGAAGTCTCTGTCTCCTTCACTTTAGTGATACTATGCCTTTAGTTAAGGATGTTCATATTGTTTGTTGGCACACTTAACTTTGCTTTATGAGTACTTTTAGTCCTGAGTTTGGTTGTGTTAAACGTTAAAAATTTCATTCAACAAATGCTTTATATTAGCCTCGTATCTTTGTTAAACAAACACTGCCTGCGATTGTGCTGTAAATGCCTGTGAGTACAAAGGGTGAATGAATGGGAGTTAGTCAGTCGTTTATTGCAAAATATTTTAAATTCCATCTATGACACAAGAGACTTTTATAGTATTAGCTGGGCTTAAAGTTTTCCATTTGGATGATTGTGCTGATGTTAAGAGTATAAATAGATTTATGTGCATACACAGTGCACAAAGCCTTTGGGCTGAATCATGGTGAGAAATTAAAATTGTAAAGTCTATAGAAATGATTAAAGTTTTTTATTGATATGATGGATTTCTTTTAAATAATTTAAAAAATATAACACTTAAACGGCAATTTTCTTCAATTTTAGTTATATATATTCGTAAAAAGTTGTTCGATTATTAGGAAAAAGGATTAATTTAAAACTCTGCAAAGCTTTCGTATTATGTAAATTTGTTAATAGGTACAGGTAGATAACTAAAGCGGAGAGATGAATTAATTTTAGTATATATTCTAGGATCAACAAATAATACTTGGAAATTATCTGTCTACAGTATGTGAGTTGAATTTGTTTTAATCATATATGTATAATTATCTTGAATAGTAAGTCTTTTAATAAATATATAATTGGTTCTCTCCACTGGAACCTAATGTACTCAGCGGTGTCTATACGTCATAATTAGGTCACAGAACACATTTGTGAAGGAGTATTATAAAAAAAGTATTGGACAGCCAAATATTACTTTCTATTAAGCCGAATATATCCCTGACCTAGGATTTAGAGTCTATCTTTAATCGTGATGAAACTCAAATAATGTTTTTTGTTGTTGTAATATAGTGATCAAATATAGTGTTTATTTAAAAATAATTGTTTAAGCACATGTAATTGAGTAAAGATCGAAGGTCCATTAATAAACAGTTTAATTAATCTTAAAATTAATTTAATTTAACTTTTTTCCTTAATTTTTGTGTATATGCTTTCATCAGCTGTTCCTAATTATGCCGTTGCTTAAACTTGCAACTAAAACAAAATATCAGAAACAAATCAGAAACAACTCAGAAAGAACAATTTATTAAACTTAATTTAATCACTACTTTAGAATCTAAAACCTTTTTTAAATCTAATTCTTGTAAATTGTCCTTTTTATAAGACAGAATTTAAACTTTATTAAGTACAATTTCAAACAAATATTTTTATAAATGAATATTAAAGAATTCAAGTTAACAATTCATTTAATGGTAACAAAGTTGGTTTTGTTTATCTTGTTGATGATATAACCAATTCAATTGCTTTTACAATTCTCCCTTCAATTTAATTATTTTATCCCTTAAAAATAGTTTTAATTGTTGCCTGAGTTGATTAAAAGTGTTTTGTTCCTTTTAAATTTAAATTTTCAATGAAAAGTTTTTTTGTAGTTTGAACAATATTTTTAGCATTCACTTTTTCACTGGACAAATGAATGTTCGTGGCAACAAAAGGACATTCAATTTGGTACAAAAGCGTACGTCTGCAGTTCGGTTAGTGTTGTATATAGTAAGCTGAAATAGAATACTGCATATACATACATATTTTATTTTAGACCTTGTAGTAACAATCATTTCGAAATTTATTATCTTTATAGTATTTTATTTAAATTAAAACAATTTTTTTCGATATAAGTGAAAACCCATTTTGAAATGAGAATATCTCGATACTTTAAGAAATAGGGCAAAGCAAGTAAACGCCATTATCACCTACTTGAGGTGCCACACTTTTAAGGCAGAAATTTTTACAATTTCCGCTTATGCAAGAATATTATCCTTAATATATTTTTGAGATTGATGCTGAATTCGTAGTTATTTCCTAAATTGGTCCTGAATTACGGAGAGTGAAAGCTTTTTACTAAAAATTCTTAACACATAAAATAATATAAAATGAATTTATAATTAAAACAACTCTGCAATTGTTATTAACTATAAAAAGTCAAATATTACTCGAGTTTCCAACACAGCTGTCATTTATTATCATATTAATTCGTAGTTGTTCATCACATTTAATACTCCTGAATTATTTTACTTTAATTAGACGTTGAGAAAATTATACATTCATATATTCCGACAAATAAAATACCATTGCAGATAGTAAAGAAATATTAATAAATTATTAAAATTTTGTATAATAAAAGTAAACACTTTTAGAATTTAAGTCTACGATATTAATGGATGCATGAATATACATATGTGTATAGACACGAGTTTATCGCAATGCTAGCAAAATGAAGCAACATCTGGCAGTCAAAGATTCTTCATTTCGCATGGCTTGACTGTTGCACATGAATACCATCAACTGGATAGTTGTACACATCTGTGGCAATATGCTAAAATAAGTTAAGTCCAAAATCATACTGTTGCCATTTACTAAATTTAACTAAACAATAATGCCCTTATTCACAAAAAATGAAAGTAGACTTCAAATGTACTTTAAGAAAATTTTGTATGAAAATTTTGTCTAAAAGCACACTTCAAACCTACTTTATTTTTTATGAATACGGCAGTAAATATTTATTAAGCGTAATTCATTTCAAAATTTTACATTGGTAACAAGCATTTATTTTGCTTTTATAATCTAAAAATTTATCCTATATGAAGATATAGGTCGACTTGAGACTTTAATTAACGTGGGAAAACCTGGCAGTTTAAATAAATCAGATCTCTGATCAAATTTACAAAAACTGTTGATCAATATTGAGCCACTTGGCGAAAATTGCATTTGTTAAATATTTAAGTTCATATTATGGCATCTTTAGACTGAGATTCGATGAGATATTGTATTGGCACTAAACTTATTGGTTAGATAATTGGTTATTGAAAAGAAATCATCAAAAAATATCATTAAAAATTAATAGATAGTGATATTATTGTAACAGAATCCAAATAATCATACATATTCATTTAAGAAGCTTAATTAATCTTCACTAATATTCTTCAAGTGCGTTTATCAAATTTTATTTAACTCTAAAAATATAAGAGCATTGCATAATCCAGCATGCTCTCCAGATTATCCAATTATCGGTTTACCAATAAACCACAAGTTTTTGAATCAAATTCTTCAAAGTCTGGTTGGCTCTTCATGTAAACCTAGTACGCAAAGTACAGGTAGCAAAGACAATTGAAATTATGCCATTATTTCGAATGGCTCCTATACAAATGTTCTATCGAAATAGCACTTCATTTGGCAATAAATTGTTGATTCATACATTTGTGATACATACATGATTCATAAACTGTTTTATTTAAAGAAAATGACATTTCAAAATGTTGTGCGAATCAATCCATAATTGAGGAGGTCCATAACAAAACGCAATAATTACACCATCACATTTTTTTGGATAAACGACAAAATGTAATTTAAGTTAGTAGCACATAATTTTTTTAAAAAACAATTATTGAGGTATTATTGTCTACAAAAAATAATATTAATCACAAATTAATTATTTTATCTGTCAGTTTGTTTTAAAGTTATTTAGATAACAACTTTGGAATTATTGCGTTTTGGTCCGAACCATAGTATTTATTTCATTTTGCTTTGAACTGTATGAAAATATTGCGTTCTGATCTGAACTAGGGCTGGAATTTCTGCTTTTTGCTTTAAATAGATTTGTATTATATCATTTTGATTTAAATTGCAACCACTTGCAGAAAAATGAAAACACTTTTTTATGTTAAACACGTTTATTAAATTAAATTTATTTAATCCAAATGCATACAATTCATTAAGAAATATTTTTATATGTAAATATTTAAATTTATAAATTACTTTACTCACAATTAACTAGGCTTGTGTCGTTAATTCACATAAATGAAAGATTTTGTCCAATACATACTACAATTAACTTAACAAAAGCAAAGTGTATTAACTAAACAAAAATTCCTTACGTCTTACAGTTATCTAAGAGTTACCACCAGAGCATAATTTATTTATAAAGTTGACTTTTTTAAAATTTCTTGTAGCGATTTATTGCAAAGATGAGTAATTATTGCATTTTGCTCTGAACCATTATATTCGATATTGAATTGCAGTGTAGTTATTGAGTTTTGGAATGCTTTATAATAAAGGTAATATAGATTTCAATGTGTAAAATAGGATTCAATCAAAAAATCAAAAAAATTGAAAAATGTAATTATTGCGTTTTGTTATGGACCTCCTCAATTGATCATAGCCCCATATACGACCAACTTCCAAATATTAAATTAACGAACATAAAGTTCAACACACATAAGTTTCATTACATTAGTGCGCTCTTATGACCAACAGAGTATAATCCCTTCCGAAAATTTAAAACCAATTAAAAACAAATGGAAAAGGTATAACCGGCCCTATTAGTTTAAATATTTAATCAACATTTTTTTATTTTTAAACAGATTTTTAGAAAATGTTGGCAAGACTATGTTATTTCATCAGAAAACTGATATAATACCAGTTTAGGGACTATTTAAATTTAATTTGGCAATTTATTATTTATTTGCAATAGTTTTTTATAGTTTTTGCTTACAAAGTTAGCTACTAATACATTTTTAGATATAAAAACGTTATTCCTGCTTTTCTAATTATGGAATTTTTTAATTAATTGAATTTTTAATTAAAAACATTTTTTTATTAATTTAAATTGTCATAAAGCTTAAAATATAGGAGAAAAATGATTAATTAGTTTTGCCAAATAAAAAAATGTAACCTAAAACTACTTAAGATGATTTACGATACTCCACAGATATAAATACAAACAAATATAAAGTGTATGCATGTATAATGAACATGAGAGTGTGTAAATATGCATATGCATGTATATATGTGTGTATCTGTATACATGTTTGATATTCGTATGTCCAAATAAACTTTATTTGTATCTCGGCATATGCATTTGTAATATAGTTGTATAATTGTAAGCAGCAACGTAGCACATGGATACATATGTATGTACGTACGAGTATGTGCAATTATAGGAGATTATAGTGGATAGTTGTAGTGATGAATATGAATAGATTTTCATTTTCTGTTTACACTCTATAGCCTGTCTTGGTTATTTAAAGACGAATTTGTAAATGTATAATCACTCCTACAAAATATCAGAGATACATATCATAATTAAAAGTGCTTCGGATAGATTGCTTTTTTGGCACTTTCGATTCGAATTATTCAAGTACTAATGAATAGACATTTTTAGGGTGGCGCCACAAGTAAATTCTGATTATTTAAAGAAATTTGGCTCGAATTTGCAGATTTTGTGTATAAATGGATTTGAAGTAATTAAAAAATAAAATTTTTATTATTATAGTTTATTTGACCTTTTTATTATTAACAATATTTTAGTAATTGTTCAAGCTTAAGGTCTTTTTTTAAAAAATTAAAATTTTTATTTTCATTATTTAGCTACGCTTTGTGTAAAAATTTAAATTAAAAAAAAACAATTACTAAAATATTGATAATAATAAAATTTTTAATGAACGTTGTTTTAATTTATAGAAAATTTCAGAAAAATTATATGAGCCAACTATTTCCTTACACAGAGAAAACAGTACCTAATAAATACATAGTAAAATAGAACAACATTTATAAGATTTCTCTATGGTTTTTACTCAAGAAGAAATTCTTATTATTTTTATTATTTTTCAAAAAATCAAGAAGAAAACTTACGATTTTTACTAGGCTTTCTTATTGTTTTTTTCAAAAAGATTTTCTTCTTGATTTTACTAGGCTTTCTTATTGTTTTTTTCAAAAATGTTTTCTTCTTGATTTTACTAGACTTTCTTATTGGTTTTTTTCAAGAAGATTTACTTCTTGAATCTGTAAGGCTATCTCTTTGTTTATTTAAATAATACTTCTTGATCTTGTTTGATATTATAATTCAATTTTTATTTATATATTTACTTATTCATATGTTTACTTAGAAACTTAGAAATAAAAATTATATATATCTATAGTTTAATCCATACTTTTTTAAGAAACTTTTTAAATAAACAAAAACTAATTTCAAAATTCAGCTAATATATTACCTAGAATACTATTTTTTTTTTTGTTATTCAGTACATTTGACAGAAATAATTTGACTTTTGGTACCAAAATAGTAAATAAGTTAAACGAACGATATGATAGTTGATGATGTTCTCTGTGATGGTATAGAGAGATAGATACATTGCCATGAGCAACACTAACTTAATTGCCTGTATTTTCCAAATAAAAATAATGAAACTGAATCATATGTATCTGTAAGAAATGTATCTATATGTATGTGCGCATTATTTGCAAATGTACACACATGCACACTATAACCATTTCATGCATTTCCTATATGCCATTTCCGTTTATAACATTTGGCTTTAATTAAAAATTGCAGTAAGGGAGCCTGGCTGTTTATTAAAAAATACACTTTACATTTGCTTTTACGAAAATGATTTTCACTTTACGGTTTAATTAAAATTAAAATAATATAGAGGTTTGTAATCTTTATAAGTGGATATTGTTGAACATATTTTTTCTACAACTAAAAAACATTAAATTAATTGTTTTGTTATTAAATGTTTTTGGTTGTTATTCAATTAAATTATATTTAAGTAAAACTCTTTACTCAAATACTCAAAATAGTGTACCTTTGATTATACAATTTAGAAATTTTGGTAATATGTACTACGAGAATAAAGATAAATATTTATAATATGTATTACATTCGAAAAACTCAGTATGAGGTAAAATATTTGGTAAAAATAACAATTAAAGTTATAAGCCTAAAAGTATGCACTAGAAATATCTCACACAATTTAGAAGAATCAATTGTTTAACACTGTGCAAAGAATTGGGTCATTTAAATTATACATACATACTAAATATCTGAGCGTCAATTAAAATTTAATATGTTTTCCATTTTTGTTAATATAGATACATACTAATTCTCATTTGCGACAAGATATTCATATTTTGAAATTATAATTTTTTTGAATTCAGCACATTCCTCTTGCTAAACTTTTACAGATAATTAAATATTAAAGTTTCTGTTATTTGAATTGTTCTATTGTTTATTATAAGAAGTTCTTCATTATAATATATACAGCCATGTCACAGAACTTAATTTCGTTCGGAACTGAAATTAATTCCATGTTTTGCTTTTATAGAAAACGAAAAATTTTTTCGGAATGAAACCTAGAAATTCTTAAAACTACAATTCCATATAGAAAATTAATAGTGATTTCATTTCGAAAAAATTTTTGTTTCGCTTTTTCTATAGAAGCAAAAAACGAAATTAATTCCACTTCCGAACGGAATTAAATTCTGTGACATGGCTGATAGTCTCTTTACGAATTATTTATTTAATCTTCTTTTAGTTCTTAAAATCTTTAAACTGAATTCAAAACATGTTTGCTTTTAATTGAGGTAATAAATAGTGGGTCTCTAATACGATGCATTGTTCGCAATGAATTGATCGAGTTCAAATTGTTTTTAGTAAGAGGTTGCAAATTAAGTTGTAATTTTAATACATTTGTAACTTCTAAATCATGTTTGCATTGGACCTTTTGTGAAAATGAAATACATACTAGTGTTAAATGGTTTTAAAACAGAGCAGCATTTAAGCTTAAAGTTTCATATGGATTCTATGTGAGGACGCCATGCTTAATGTCATGTATATGACATAATAAGTCTAAGATGTTGGGATGTTTAGGTTGTTAATTAAGAAAACTGGCACATTTCTTCTCCTAACGTAACGTGAATATTTACTATGAGTTACTTTGAAAAAGAAAAAAATATTTCAAGGGCGTAATCAAGGATTATTTTTACATAAGTTTTAAAACATAAAGCAGTATATTTTTAAATCTAATCTAAGAATTGGAAAATTACTTTACATATACCAAAACTGAATATTTAGGTATGGTAAAGAAAGGAATTCTGAATCTGAAGGAATTCTGAAATTTGCGAATGTTATTGGCAATAGTGTGTTCGGAAGGTCTATGATGCAAACAATATATTGCTTAAAGTGCACGAAACACATTACGAATACACTAGAGCCCCGATTTGCGTCGTTAATAGGGACCGGGGAAATGCGACGCAAACCGAAACGACGCAAATCGAATCAATTTTTTTTCTATACAAATGTATTGACACAAAATTTCAAAGTCGATGCAAATCGGAATCAAAACTACGCAAAGCGGATTAAATCACATTTAGAAAAGCGACGCAAATCTAACCGACGCAAATAGGATAGACGCAACACGGGGCTCTAGTATACTTAATACCATGGGTACTTAATACCATGATTAACGTAATCTGAATAAGTGTTTATTTCATTTTTAACATGTTCGTTTCTTTAGGTTTTGATAACCATTTAACTATCCGTAAAGATACATTTGATTAGATTCTTGTTACCAATTTCCCTAAACCATTTGATACCCTGAGTAATCACCATTATCTCAGTCTGAAAAACAGTATTGTGATATGAAAGACGATACCATTTACCTATATTTCGTTTTCGTCGCTAATTTTTGAACCATTTGTATGATCTATTCTTGATTTAGTGGTCATTTCTTACTCATATTACTTCGGATAATTCTAACCCTTCCAGTATTATGTCAGTGCAGTTAATGTTAATGTTGAATTTAGTCCGAGTTCTATCACATCTTTCAGTTGTGATATTGCCTTCTAGTAAGATCTTTATTATTCTTAGGCGTCTGGTTATGTGGTAACTTATAATCCCTTCTTTCATTATCATATATCTAGAGACAGCCAGGTTGACTCATATTTCATATTTTGAATAGGTTTAATAATAATCTTCTTCACCATACTATCGAGGCATACGTTATAATCGGTCGTAGGACATTCGTATATAGCCAGTGGGTCATTTTCGGCTTTATCCTCCATTTCGAGTCTATCGTTCTTCGTTCAGTTTTCAATGTGGTCTTTTCAGGATAGTTTTCAATCCAGTACTCCTTCTAGATATTTGACCATTTTCTTATTTGAATTGTCTTGTTTTGAACGACAGGAAATTAGTAATTTGATATTTTCCGCTTTCTTGTGAACATACAAATTTCGTTTTATCCCGGTTTACATTTAGTCCTCCTGTTTGATATGTTTAGAGCTTCTTTTACTCATTCACATTGGAAGTTTAGATCTTTCCCTTTGATCAATATCACGACTTGATTCAAATAATTTTTCAATATGGTATACAACTTCCTGTAGTGCTGTTTCTATGGTTCTTCCTTTTGTTGTTTAAATTTCATTGCGTTGTCTGATATTTTTCTCTTTACCACTGTGTTGAAAAGATTCCATCCGGATCTGATGCCTTATATGGCGAAAAACTTTTAATCGCTTCCGTTAGCATGTGAGTGGTTATGATTATATTTGAAGTGACATTTCTTACTTAGAAGTTTGGTTCTTCCATGTCCATTGTTCCTCCCGTTTGAAATCGTGCTTTCATTTATATTTCTAACGTTATTCTATTGTCAGCGACCTTTTACCATTCGAATATATGAGTGACTCGGCTTGGGCATGGATTTTCGATAGAATTTCTTAATTTTCCAAATGTCATTAACATTATTAACATGTCACAGAAAAGTTTCAACGATTCACGTTTGGCAGTTAGTAATGCTTTGTTGTATGCTCAGAGTTTCACATCGGAGTGCAGTACATTGACCCCTCTATCCGCCACCCACTCCGATGAGAGCAATAGTAATAGAATATAGATATAACCACTAAGTAAAATATATTCGGATTTTATTATTTATTTCAAAAACTTATTTTTAGCTTTATTTTATTTGATGCTGTTTGATCTTACAAAACACAGGTAGAATCGCGTCAATCAAAAGTTTTAAAAAAATTTGGTAACGGTGTTTTGAGTAAATATTTGTTCATACCTGAAGAAAAAGACTCCACACGGAGCTGTTTGCTCTTACAAATCACCTGTAAGATTAAACTTTGCTAAACATATTTGTGCTGAAAAGTAAATATTTGCCTTATTTCTACAGTTCAATCTGTCTGCTCAAGGAATCCGTCTGCCCAGAGCAACATACAAGAGCAATTTGGTATTAGAAATGATCAAAAATTGCAGATATGTAAAACCACAACTTCGTCGATTTTTTACTCAAAATTTAATTAACATAACTGTTCAACTACATACGTTCTGTCTTAATTATGCAAAACAGTTTAATTAAAAAAGTTATTGTAAAATTGCCCATATAAAATTCAAAATTATACCTATCAAGGGGTATAATTGTTAGTAGAAACAATTATTTATCGGGATTCTCTGAAAATCCAATTGAATTGATATATTAATATATTTTATATGTTATTATTGTTATTGTATAGTTTTGAAAATTTCATAAATATCATATAAATCCTGTTAGAATACGACGTTTGTGTTTATTAAATTAACAACTTATCGTTTGTTAAATCCATAAGTATAAATATCAACAAATGCAATTACCAACCTCTTTGTACCGCCTTTTAATTTTGACACATCCTATTCCATTCAGTTTGAATAATTGCTCGTAAACGTTTTTCTTATAAGCGGCAGTGTTAATGTAAAAATACATACATATGTACATTTATGTGCATATTTGTATGAATGTACGATTATTTAAAATTGATTACATGTTTACACTTGCATTCTCAGCCTCCCACTTTGTTACATTTATAACAAATGTAATTACACTGATTTCATACGATACATTGATAAAAAGTATTATTTTTATTTAACAAACATACGTACAAATACAGACATAAGTATATATTTTTATTGTTTATATGTAAATTGATGTAATTTTTATCTGGAATATTATTTAAGCAAACAAATATTTCATATGTAGTACATAAATATATTTATATTTAAATACGTATTCTGCACTTTATTTCACTATTAATACTTAATCTATATATATAAAATTCAATGTATGTATGTATGTATGTATGTATGTATGTATGTATGTATGTATGTATGTATGTAACGTATAGACTCCAAAACGGCTGAGCCGATTTTGATGAAATTTTCACAGCATGTTACTGTGACTCTGGAAGAAATAATAGGGTACTTTTTTTTACCACGCCCACTTTTACGCCCACTTTTTTAAAATATTGTAATTGAAGACCAAACCTTTGGACCGATATTTTTGAAATTTTCACAGCATTTAACTGGGACTCTGGTATGATTAATAGGTTACTTTTTTTTGGACACGCCCATTTTTACGCCCACTTTTTAAAAATTATGTAATTGCTCCCATATAGTTTTTAACAGATTTACTTCAAATTGTATACACATTATATACTCCAGGCGAGGTAAAAATAAAGATTTCTTAAGCCACGCCCCTTTCACGCCCCTTTTCACGCCCCTTTTCACGCCAAATTTTTGAAAGTTTTATACTTTTTGTTCTCTATACAAATTTGTTCATTCCAACGTATTTTTTTTATTTGGTAGTATATTGCTCTTAATACTGTTAACGTCGCCATATAACTATGAACCACGCCTACTTCATCGCCCCCTTTTTTAATTCAGATACTTACGTATACCACTAACAATGTTTGCTATATAAATACTTTTTTTGTAATATGTATTTACCTAAAGTTTTATATACTTTTTAACTACATACATTTTTTTATTACCAAATCCGCATTTTTCGCCCCATTTCACCTTAAATTATATTGCTTTTAATCTATATATATATAAATGAATGTGTGTCTGTATGTTTGTGATTAATAGGAGGCCAAACCCTTGGACCAATCTGAAATTTTTACAGCATGTTACTGTGACTCTGGAAGGAATAATAGGGTATATGAAGTTTTGATTGTACAAACGGGGGTGGCACCGCCCATATAACCCACAAATTTAACCCGCCATATTTTGGGCATTTTTTTACGTACGTCGGTGATATTTGGTACATATGGTATTGGCATAATTAGGAATACGTACCAGGAGAAAAGTGAGTGGGGCCACGCCCCTTTTTAGGAAAATTAAACATCGTAATATAGTCTTAACTACTGGACCGATCGTCATTAAATTTTCACAACAGGATATTCTTACGAAATAATAAGTTCTTGATTATGTAAGTGGACAAAGGGGCATGGTCTGGCCTAAAGCATTGCAATAAATACATTAAAATTAAATAAATAAATGTTTGTAAATATATAAATACGTTTTATTTTATGACGAGGGGGGGGGGGGGGGGGGTAGCAAAGCACACCGGGTTTAGCTAGTTGAAATTATATTAAATTAAATTGTATTTGAAGCAGAGATTATTGCAATTCGTAAGATCTATTAAATTATTGATATATATTCGTACCTGCATTAAACTCAGGCAAATAAATTTATTTATTATTTTTTATTTTATTGTTGTTGCTGCTGTTGTCATTAATTTATTACAATATAAAACATTTAAAAACACATTATTAACAATTTGTTCACCTACATTTGAATTACTTGTAATATGAGAGTAAAGCTACATTTACACATTCGCAAATGCATCTATGTAACTTTAAATGTATGAACAATGGCGGACAAAAGTTTACTTCAATAGTAAATTGTAATTGTGTTTAAAGAAATAGTATTTGCTTTTAAAAGAATTTAGTTAATGTGATCATTGTTCGTTACAATAATCAGCTTGAAAGTAGTGGAATAAGGTAATCCAGTCCAGATAATAAGATAAGTAGTAATGCGGATAATTAAACATTCACAGGTGTTTAAAAAATAGTATTTGCTTTTAAAAGAATTTTGGATGAGGATCCACTAGTTAATGTGATTATTGTTTGTTACAATAATGACCTTGAAAGTAGTGGAATAAAGTAGTATCCAGATAATAAGATAAAAAAGTAATCCATATAATTAAACATTCACAAGCTTCTGCCACACTGTGCAATGTGAAGCTTGTGAATGTTTAATTATCTGGAATAAGTATTAACTATAATTCTGTGCAGAATTTAAGGCAAAACATCTTTTAAATCCGACATATAAATAACATACATATACATAAATAAAATAAAAACAGTTATATACTGGTATTGTTTATTATATACTAAATTAAAAAGTAAATACTATTCTTTCGCATTTGTACCCAACACTGTATCTACATACGTACCTTTCTGTTGATGTGGTATTTAACAAATGCTATTAAACCACAGATACAACATTCAAACATTCGACCGACATGCTAACAAGTGATTTTATGCAAAATTAAAACCCCATGTGGTGCTATAACAGAAGAGAAAAATGCAAAAATATAAATTCTACCATAAATAAATTCTAAAGTTCAGCTTTTGCGGATTAAAAGTCTGTAGTTATTTATGCATGTTCAAGTACGAGTACGTGTAATATGAGATTTACTAGATGTTGCTTAATGAATTGGGTGATAAGTTGATGTGCATGCAAATTGATCACAAATTTAAATTTATCTTTTGTTAATTTGCTGGCGATGCGGGAGTTTTTAATACATAAATAGATTAGGTCACGTCTCCGTTTAATTGAAAAATTAATTTAAATAGTTTGACATTAATTTTGATATACGTGTTTTGTAACTAATCAAAATAAGCCAAATATCGATCGAAAATCTAGGGTATAAATAAATTTTTATTCTAATAACTTTACTCACCAGTGTTTGAAATAGCTTTTTATATCATTGATATTTCGATATGATTAGAGACTATCGGAAATAGTTATATTATTATTCACCATAACATCATTAGCAGCTTGACAATCATCAGGAGTACTCCAAAACTACTCCAAATATATGAAAAAAAGGTGGTTCATTTAACATTGCGATGTCCTAGGATTGGACCATATAACCCATCGGAGTAGTCCCAAAACTACTCCATGGAGTACTCAAGAGGGTTAGTTTTAAACAACAACAACTCAATATGCAATCGCGTTAACACGAAACCATGTCGTTTAACTGCAAACTCTTGTTTAACTATGACATGGTCCATGACTGCATTACATTGGACCATGTTGTAAGTAGTCTATTTCATCTAAAATGGATCACGTTCCAATATTATTTGCAGGGCCCAATCACACGGAATTACATACATATGGAAACTACATTATCTCTTACTCTAATGACCTTTTTTATCTTTTATTCTTAGAACTAGTGAATATTATCTTTTAATAATAAACATGTTCAATTCTGAACATTTAATGAATATTATCTTTTAATAATAAACATGTTCAATTCTGAACAGCAATTAATTAAGTCCACTTCCGAACATAACAATCAACTCTTGTGAATAACGCTATTGATAAGCCTAAATCACATTAGTGGATATTGGATTTAGAAGCCATCAGTCCATAATTGGTCCATTTCTTCTATGCCACCCATAAATAAATCTTTTGTAAATAATGCTATTGAGATCAAATTCAAAAAAATTCTGTTTCTTAACTTGTTGTGAATATGGAAAAATGTTCTTTTAATTTTATAAATTACAATCAAGATTATTATGAAAATCAAACAAACTCTGTAAATTACAGTAATAATCAGTAATTACATCAATTATAAATTGTCGAAATTAGATAAAATTTCAAAATATTTAAAATAAATTATGTTGGTCGTAAAATTGTCTTTCAAACAATACTAATAAAATTTGCACTAAGACTGAATAGAAAATACAGAATAAGAATATTCTAGTCCTATAACCAGTGTAGTTTTTCTATTTCTTAGTACGTTTAGGTGGAGGGTATTTAAGATTCGGCACAGTCGAGCACTCGAACTTGTTTTAGAATATAATCTGCCTTAAAAGTTCTTAATAATGAGAATATACGACAGCAACAATATACAAAAATGTGTATGTTGGATGGTAAAATTAGGTATAACAGATCTTAAATGATTCAATCACTAAATTAATATAGTTATAATCTAGCATATAATATAAGTTTAAAGTAGTATACTGACGTTCATATGGTTGGCATGGACTTAAAAGGTTCATATTTAGAAACCTCCCGAAAATAATGTTAGCAATTCATTTAAGAAACTTCAAATTGAGTTATGACTGTCAAAAATCCATCCTTTATGAGTGATTAACTATGTATCTTAAAACCAAAAACAAAATTAACACTATGTTACATTTCGTAAAACTACAACGCTTTCTATTTTTGTCCAGTCGTTAAAAAACAACAAACAGAAAAAACTCTTAGATTTTTAATTTATAAAGTCCGAGCGGAGAGAAATTACACACGAGGTGAGCCCGGTTGAACGCTGTGGTTTGTTTCGACGTCCATGACATTATGAGACATTTAATTGCCCTTGTGTTCTTTTACAGCTTGATAAGTCCAAGTTTTATCAAATATTATATACGAGTACATTATATTAGAGCTGCTGATAATTTTATTATCATTAGTATTAAATTGAAATAATGTTTACTCTATATAGATCTAGTTTGACGTTATGTTGTCTTATTATTTATATTTTTTATATTATATTAGATAAAACATTTTTATTATTACAATAAATGATTCTCAAAACGGAATCAAAAGATTTTACTTGAATGCTTGCATGCAGCAGACAACCACGTAAACCAACAATAAATGATTAAATATAAAAGATCATGGTCATTTATTAATTCCTTTATACACTTAAATTTAAAAAAACATTATCATGATTATTTTATATTTTTTCTTCTACCAATATTATTACTAAATTATCAGTTTTATAATCAATGTTAGAGGATATAAATATTTATATGTATGCAAGTACTTACATACATACATGCATATATCTAATTCTTTGGGTGGGGTAAATAAACAATAAATAGTAAAATATAATAAATATGTCTGTGTTCAACTCAAGTAGTATGACTAGAAAGTAATTCCATTGCAATCAATGAATGTATGCCTGAACAACTCGTCATACGTACACAACAAGTATTTATTGTATTTTAGGAAAAACCTTTGTTTAAATCAAAACTTTCATTTGAAAGAACAATAATAATAATATTTAGTAAATAGTATTGCAATAAACAATTGCAAAAACCCCTAAAGAACAAAAGAAACAAAATACTTTGTTGCACAATAACGTTTGCATTTTATACATTTATCACCTAATTGTGAATAGATTAAAGTAATTTGTCGGCATAACAGTACAGGTGTTCACCGGCACTGGCAATGGAAATGGCAATATTATGCATTTTGTGTTGTTGCCCTGATTCGCTTGATCAATAGTATTCAAAATAGTTTAACGGAAATAACATTAACTGGTACAACTATTTAAGATTAAATAGATATCTAGATTTTGTAGCAACTTCTTAGTTTAAATGCTTTGGGAGATTTTGTGTAATTTTTTATACCAAAATGTAATTTAGTTTAAGTGTGATGACTGCATAAGCTCAGCTGATCATATGTCTTATAATTAAATAATTAAGCTAGAATCTGTTATAAAATATCTTTAAATTCTTTATAACGAGGTATTAAATAAATTTTTTAATTTACGAAAATAAATTCATTGTTTCTTAATAACTTTAATCATTTTGAAAAATTAAACCTGATATTAATGTGTTTTTTACTATTTGAAAACCAACATTTCTCACATTTTGCTCAAAACGTAGAATTGGATGTCGCTGTGGCCGAAAAGATTTAACCTACTACACTTTACTTTTTGTTTTTGTTTAAATTATAATGTTAAAAATTTTACTGACTCCTGCCCACATAATTTACTTATAAATAAGTATTAATATTAATAAATTTCATATTCAAACAAATGTTCAGCGTATTTATCATTTAATAGGTTGACAACCGTTACTGGTTTACATAAAATCCGGCCATATTGCATAACTTTTTTTAAACCTGGTGGCAATACTTTCGTTTTTTTAGTTTTTTTTTTTTTTGTTTTTTAAATCGGAATTTATTTATACGAATGCTGAGCAATTAAATATCCCAGTGGTTGTGAAAACTAGAATACATGGGATAAAACGGGCAGCCTTTTATGGACAGTAAAACATATCAAATCAGGTAGTCGCAATAGAAAAATATGTGAACAGCAACAAAGAGTGACGAGTGGTACTGTAGTTTTAGATAATAAAACAAATGTTAGCGATGTAGAATAAAAATGCAGCGTAGGTGGATCGAAATGATGTACAACAAAATCAAATCAAATTAAGTGTCTTAAAGAATTTAGTCTTTGAAGTTTAGAATTAAGGGTTTTTAGTTTTAGTTTTGCTTAATATTCATAAGGTGGATTCACCCATTTGTTCCGAACAAAAATTTTGTCAGGACAAACAAATTTTTACTGAGAGTTTTTTGCAATACGATTCACCCATTTTGAACGATTTGTCTGGAAAATCAAGGCTGCCATATGTAAACAAAATCTATTAGTTTTACCAGTGGTAATACTGCGGCCATTGATTTAGTTTGCTTTGGTTAAATTATTGTAAAATATTATGTATTCAAAATGAATAAAAAAAGAAAGTGGCTTTTACTGAAGTCCATTGAAACACATAAGGCATTATTATATATGATGTTGCCCTATAAAGAATCTATTGGCAACTTAGTTCATTTTTGTCCAGACAAAATATAAAATTAAATCAATTTAAGGTGAGAGTTGTTCTCTCTCTTTTTAGGAGAGAGAAAATATTTTGTTCAGAACGAAAAGGTGAATCCACCTTTTGTTTAAAACCTAAAATTTCGAATTATAGCAGTCTTGTATAAAATAAGCAATGTTTGAAAAAAAAACAAATTTAAAATAATTAAACACATAAAAAATAAATTAATTCAATTATTCAATTAAAAATAATGCACAAAGTATGTGAAATCGTGTTAAACTAATTGGTTTTCATAATATAAATTTATAATTTGGGTACCCTACATGATCTAAAACAATTGCCACCTTTAATTACACATATTTTTAATTCGATTATTTCATTCCAGTAAAATTGGCTTCATTAATTCGGTAATTCAGTGGCGAACGCAATTGAAATTAATTAGAACTCGACCATGTGGTAATAAATTAAAGGGTCTCCAAGAAATTCTTGTATAAACATATGTTGCTAAATGAAATCAACATTGAAATTAAATTCAGGACAAAATATTTGTATGTAAATATTTACGTTATTAGTTTCTAAGATAGAAATTAAAAAAAAAAATCAAAAACAATTTGTGTTGTCATTAATAGTTTTACACTGTCTCCAACTATTTCAATATTTCACTATGATGCAGGGTACAAAATAGATACGTTGTTGGACTGATTATAACTTTCTTATTAGTTTAAATTGCAAATTATTATTGTTTAGAAAATAACGGTAAAACTCATTAAAATTGATTTATACAGTGAATAATGTCATTACTACGAAATCAAATACATTGTATTATTTTAATTTGTAATAAACAAGTGTAATATAATTTTATATTTTGTTTGAATCGTTTTTTATTTTAAAAATTTTCATTGTTCATAAATCAAGGTGATTTCGAATTGCAATTTAACGACAAGTCAAAGATTATTTGTTGTCTGGATATGTGCGAGTCTGAATATGCGAGTACGCCGAATAAAAGTAATATACAATATTAAATTAATGTTGTATCAAACAGAAACAAAACATCACAACAATAAAAACAATGGGAGTAAAGTTAGAATTGTGAACATTAAATTGTAGATACAGTGTGTTACAAAAGATATTAAATTTAGCTACACTAGGAAGTGGGATGTGGGATTTTATACAGAATTTCAAATTACATTTCTCTGCAACTGTGAGATAAGTAGATGATAATATATGGAAAATTTAAAAAATTTATTAATAAAATTTTTTATTTTATACGGAAAGTTCAAATGTGGAATTTATTATTTTATTAAGTTAGTTAAAAAAGAAATTCTTATAAAATCGTGAGACACTGTCAAGTATTATAATATAAACATAAATATTCTTACAAATATGGTCACTATTTAAAAAGTTTTGTAAAAACAATGTTTTTCATATACTGCAAAAAATCATTATAAAATTCTTAAATACACCTTATCTTATTTTGTAACAATATTTTGTAATAACTTTCAATTTATTTTTAACCTATTAAAATGCTCCAAAACATAAATCTTAAATAGTTTCAATAAAATTTGTTTAACCCTACACTTCATATTGTATCACTGGTGATACACAATTTTATTATTGCAATATTATTATTTATTATTATGTTATACATTTCACTACTGCATAGTATATCACTGGTGATACATATGAAAATTGCATAATATCTACTAAATTATTGTTTTAAATTTTTTTTAATATTTTTCCTGTAATCAGACGGTAATTTCCCTAATGTAATCAGACGGTAATTTCCCCTTTTTTTCGATCAAATATAAAAAGACATGCAGTGTAGGGTTAAGTGTATTTTTATCAAATAAAATTTTAGTTCCTATAACATACTACTGCCACTCATGTATTTTCAGTTTTATATTTCAAGTTCGTATGATATGAGGGTCCGACATGTTCGCATTTAAAAGTTTTTATTGTTTCAGTATGGAACAATAAAATCAGTAAAGTGGCCGGCCAGCAAAAGTTTCGTTTTATTTAACGTATGTAGGTATATGGTACAACAACGCTGAGTGCAAATCAACTGTCAATGGTCTTTGTTGAATGTCGTATAAGTTCAATATCTGTGTTACCAGCTGTATTATCCGCATATAAAATCAGCATTAGGGTAACAATTAATCCTAGTTTTTTGAAAATGTGTCAACACTTTTAAAGTGTTCCGCTTTAAATTTATAAAGCGAGTCAACTTATGATATGGTATAAAAAGATCCTGTTGGTGAAAAATGCAACACCTAACTTTAAAATAGCTCTAAAATTTTTTATATTATCTTAAATTCTATTTAAATTATAGTTTAATTTTTTTATCATTAAAATATTGTTACCAAAACACTACCATTGCCTTTAACCCATTATTTTATTTAGTAGACTTAATTTTATTCACAGGTATATTAACGTAATTTTGTGGTGTAATTCGCATATAGAAAATCCTGTTCTACATGCAAATTCCAATAAAAACAATTATATTCCAAATTTATATGTATAGAAAACTCTGTCAAGCAGAAAATAATAAACTGTTATACAGACGATATTCTACAGTTATACACAACATTTTTTATTAAAAAACCAGGCTTTTCGTGAATCCCAATCACAAAATAAAGTAGATAATGACACTATTGCGAATTTGCAACACTCAAATGAAAATTGATTGGTATTGCATTACTCTGTTAAAAGAAAGCAAAAAAAAATAGTTAAATCAATCAGGGTGTGACCAGGTGGGGCCACATATAGCAAATATTTGACGAAAAATAAATAACCACCAAGTAAAATATATTTGGATTATTTTATTTATTTCAAAAACTTATTTTATTTAGCACATGTCACACAAACAAATTTAGTTTTATTTTATGCTCTGCTGCTGTTTGTTCTTACAAAACTCTTGTAAGAGTAAACAACATATTTGTGCTAAAACAATTGGTTTATTGAGTAAATATTTGTCAAATGTGACTATAGGTATATGTATATCTTTTGAAATACAAAAAATACAATCGGATCAACTTTTCCATGATTTCTATTTTTATGCAAAAAACATTTTTAACGCAGACTCTAACACGTCCAACTTGTGAATGTGAGGTCCAAAATGTTTTTTAAACGAACAGAAACGAACTAAAATAACTGCAGCTTCAGAATAAAATAAAAATAATAAGTCATAAATACATTGACTTCGCTGCAATATTACTTTCTGGCTCACTATATTTAAAGTTTTTTCTAAGAACCGTTTCGAATCGGTAGCCAACCTTTTAAAAATAACTATTACAAAAATATGAACGTATTATATACATATCGATGGTCTCATGTAGAAAGGCCCTAACTCGCATATTTGAAATTTTACAGGAGAAGGTAAAAACATAATAGAAACTGTAATATTCAACATGTAACTTTTTTTGTACAACTGCTTATAAAAGCAAAAATTTTTGTGAGGAGGTGTATTTGCGTTAAATGCATTGGAATCGCAAAAAAAAAACAAATTTCGAAAAAATAGCGAGTTAGACCCTTTCTACAAGAGACCAACGATATGTACTTATAGTCTAGATTCTTATAAATAGATAATGAGATGATTTATCAAAAATAGTGAAAAAATGACTGTATTGTATTTTCGTGATACAAAACTTTAGTATTAACCTGCAGAGTTTGTCCTGCTGACATTTGTCAACAAATTTTATAGTGCAGAAACAACAAAAGTTAGCTGGTACTTAAGGCTGGCAGTTAAAATTAAAAATTTCAAACATAATCTATATATATAAAATTAAGTGGCAAAACTTCCTGTTCGCATACTCCTCCTAGACGGTTTGCCCGATTTCAATGAAATTTTCAGGGGTGATTGGGGTCTGTGTGGAGGGTGCACATAAGAAATTTAATGTGTATATCTTTGCGTGTTTTGCGAGGGGGTAGCGAAGCACACCGGGTTTAGCTAGTACATAATAAAAAGACGTCGCCCTAATGTGAAATAAAATTGAAACTAATGTACTTGAATTTGATATCCGATAGTTAGATATTTATTGTTGCATTTGGCTTGCAGTTCCCTCCTTGTCAAATGGAAGTGTTGTGTTATGCTTTTTAGTTATTATAAAAAATTTTCAGTTTTATTTATTTTTTTCTGCCGACTAAACAAAATGTTTGTTTTGTTATTTATTTGTTTGTTCAAACAACAGAGGGGTAATTCTATTTCAAACAGAGAAAATCTGGTCACGATCATTGTGTTTAGATTTTGCCACGATATTTGTAACGTATATAAACTATTAAATACAAATATGTATCTAGATATTTTATATAGGTATAATACACATACATACTTATATACACACATACATACTCACCTACATGTATGCAGTTTAATGCACTTGCAGTTCGCTAGATTAATTTAAAATGTCAAACTAATTCCGTTTTAGCTTTTTTATAAGTTCTTAGTTGATTTTAAATAGAGTAACATACCCAGCGTGACCATAACTAAATTTAAAATTCTTAAAATAAGTTCATATAGAATTCATTTTTAAATCTTTATTTAGTTTATTTGCTTGTTTGATCATTTAGCCAAGATAAAAGGTGGATTCATTAGCACCCATGGTAAATTTATATTTATTCATGTATTTATTCGTTCTTGTTGTCATTCGTTCATTAAAAATGTCAGGATTTCAATCACTAATAAAATGTTAAGACTTTATCTCAAGTAACAGAGATAAGTTACAAATGTTGCTGGTTTATTGTATGGACATTGTACATTGTACATGGGCATGCATACATACATATGTATGAATATTAATACTAAAATGCATTAAAAATATCTTTAACAAATCATGTTCTCTTAAAATTAATTTCATTTAAATTTTTAGTTCCACCAACTTGAGAGACAACTTTTCCAATAAAGTTATTTAGTATTTTACATATAGTTATTCTGTGCATGTAACTAAACTTAGCAAAAGTATTTATATCTGTTAGATTGAATAACATACATATATTGCAAACTTAATTATACAACTTCAAATTCCACTGTGCTATGAAAAAGTTTCTAATTAAATTGCAGTAAAACAAAGCTTTAATTGAAGTGAATGTTATATAAAAATAAGTCCTCTTCTTTATGACCTTGAAGATATTTAGTTATTAGAAAATTGGCTTGAAAAAAAAGAACTTACAATGTTTTGAATTTTACGAATTCCTAGATTTTTTAATCGAGTTATGAAATAACCCACCTCAAAAAATAATGTCTCCAAAATAATGCCTTCAAGAATGCTTTTAATATTTAAATATCCATATGCAATCAAATATTTAAAATAGAAACGTAAAGAAATGTTTTAATATTTATGCTAAATAGCCAAATTATGTTCAATCGGCCAAAGTTGGGGACAATTAGAGGGTTATGTCTTTTTTTATTTCATCGACTTAATTTCTTATTGCAGGTATCCTTTTATACAAATATCCGAAATCATAATTGAAGATATGACAAATGATATGCTCTTCAGGCCACAACTGAATATTGCTTGCAATAGCTTTTTACCAAATTTATTCATTCGATTGGTCTTAAAACCAGCATCCACGCGTATTCTTTGTGCAGTACTTACACTTGTTTTCAATTGTTTTATGCGGTAATTGTCGAAGAGACATGACAATGTAGTATTTTCTTTGTAAATTCATAGTTTCTTAGTGTCTTAGTATTTCGACATGTTGATGTCTCAGCAGGGCTACATAATAATACATTAGCGAAAACTTTTCGATTGCATTATTTTGAAATTGTTATATCAATGGAGGGCATCTCGAGATTTAATTCCCGAATTGTTTTCACGGCTATGTTGTCCTGCCTTAGAAAGTGTTCGTCAGACACTTCTTGAGGCTCAGGGCAGATTTAGCAGTGTTTTGAATTTGATGTAAATATAAAGGACAATTATGTTTCTGTCTTTCAGGCTTTTATGGGGAGTGGTAATATCAAGACAGGATATTTTCAATAACTTATGCAGAATGACAGACCGAAAGTCCTAGGCATACATATGTCTATACATGTCAGATGTGTTCATCTAATGTATGGATTAAGAACTTATTTCTTTCATACTATCATTAAAATACATTTATATAATTAAAAACACACTAGCTATTTATGAATGTATATTATTATTCTTGCATCTACAAACCTGAAATTATATAAAGGTAATCAAAATAATTAAAAGTGCGACCAAAACAGAAATACAAAATACTACGTCTTATACAAATGCTTATAATTACGAATTAATCTTCAGAATATTTGTCAAAGCGACAAAGAAACATACAAAATTTGTTTTGTCATGCTAACATGGCATCTTATTTGTCAGACTTAAACAATTATTCAGTTTTGTTTTCGAGAAGTAATAAATTAAACCTACGACAATAAATTATAAAATAAAAAGGCACCCACCAGCTCTCTCTCTCTCTCTCTCTCTCTCATAATATTTGTATTTGCATAAAGTTGTAAGAACAATTCATTTTGCGTATGCGTCTCTTATTATTGTCAACACAATATGGAAACGTTTTCAATACTTCAACATACAAAAGGTGGTGACGGTATAAATCATTGTATAAAACACCCAGAAGCCAGACATTTTTTATTTCAAGATATATGTAATTGCTTCCACAGAATTCGTAAATATGGACATTTAAATATTTATTATGTTTTTAACTGCTAATAATAACAAAATTAAAATATTCACATGTCACAATCATGAATTAACTTTGTCTTTGGTTTACACAAAATATAAACAGCTGTTTTAAAGATCTTTATTATACCCTCTAATTCTCTGGAGAGTATATGTTTATGTTTGTCATTCTATGTGTAACAGTACATTTGAAAAAAAAAACAGTACGTCTGGCACCCCTAATCAGAGAACAAATTCTATCTGAATGTTTTTGCTTAAGAGGCCCTTTACACGATGCAATTTTGCATGCAATTAATTGCATGCAATTGATGATTGTTGGCGAACGGCGTAGAGAAAGTTGCACGACTTTCGTTTGTCATGCAATTTTTTGACATATCATTTTACCATCGTTTGTGTTTTACTTATTTTGTTTTATTCTTATTCTGACTTTTTTATATTTTTTAAAATTTTTGTATATTGTATTTAATATACATACATATGTACATATATTTTTTGTATATTATATTTACATATATTTTAAAATTAAAGAGGAATGTGTAATTAAACGTCAAAAAATTTCATGATTTGTTGCACTTAAAATTGCATCGTATAAGTGCACAATATTTTACGTAGCAATTTTAAAAGGTAATGGAAAAAATTCCATGCAATTAATTGCATCGTGTAAAGGGCCTCTAAGAAAAATTCATAGTAACTGAGAAGTGCGATATTCGTTTTGCAATTGACTTTCGTTGTCATACGTAAATCTGTTGGCTATAATTTCATTTTGTTTTTTCGCTTTAAAACCTTCTCGTTGTCAGCACTAACAAAGCATATTTTTTGTATATTTTATTCGTAAGCATTACTGCTTCAAAAGAGCGATTTTATTGAAGCGCTCGATTATGCGCTTTTTCCCTTAAGTGCTTCAAAAAACACGATTTTTTTTTACTGGGATACGAGTATGTACATACATACATATATGGATTATTGAAACGTTTACGAAAACCGCTATGTTATCCCAGATTTAATAACCAATCCAACTCTTGAACTTGACAATGATGCATTTTTAATTGCTGTTGATAAAAAAGCACAACTTTTTATTGTAGGGAATTTTTTGGACTGTGGTTTTTATTAAATTTTGTTTGTTTATTTATTTATCTTAATTGTTTGGAAATGTTGCTGTACGAGTATTTGGTGTTTTTTTGTCGATTTCTTTTTTCATAAAACCTGTTGAATAAATGCAGCAGAATATATGTACATACTTATATATTTGATTTTTTATTTTAATATTGTACATTCAATGAAAGTAATATATAAAAAAATATTCAAAAATAATCCCAGTTATTAAAAACATTTGTGTGTGAGTTTGTTTTCAAATCATAAACCTTTGCGGTTTTTTGTTTTGTTTTGGTAGTTTTAATTTGCCGGTTATGTCTTCTCTTCTGATTAATTAATTAATTAAATAAATAAAAATTTGTACAACTTAATGCAATCATTGTTCATATTCTATTGTTTCCCCTTTTTATTTTTTTTCTTGTCTTAAATTTGCTTAATTTGATCACAATTGTTGTTATTTTATCACTATTAACATTTATTACATTGCTTTATCATTTATTATAATTCTAAAAGAGAACTGAAGAACAAATTGATAGATAGACTATTGTTAGAATTGTTCTAGTAAGCAATCCTCATTGTAAGGAATTAAAATTAAAATAATAATTAACAAGTAAGAGTGCAATATTCGGCTGTGCCGAATCTTTGATACCCTCCACCTAAACGTAATAATAAATACAAAAACTGCACTGGTTATAGGACTAGAATATACTAATTCTGTGTTTTCTATTCAGTCTTATTGCAAATTTTATTAGTATATATTGTTTGAAAGACAATTTTACAACCAACATAATTTATTGTAAATGTTTTTAAATTTTATCTAATTTTACCCATTTATAATTGATGTAAATACCGATTCTTACTATAATTTACAGAATTTATATATGATATTCATAATAATCTTGAGTGTAATTTAACAAACAGATTAACAAAGGATAAGATATAATGTGAGGCTTTTTTGTTTGAATTTGATCTCAATATTATTTACAAGAGATTTATGGGTGGCATAGTAGAAGTGAGCCAGTTATGGACTGATAGCTGCTAAATCCAGTATCCACTTCTTTCTACTTATTTTGGTAGAATTTCATATCATATCAATAACGTTATTTACAATTCGGGAGCTATTGCCCTTTATTGGCTGACAGCCACAAAAGACAGTAGCATAATTGCCGTATAGTGGTGGTGGAGGGTATAAAAAGAATTTATAAAAATTCTATAAATCGAAATAAGTCGAATAAAAAATCCTCATAATAAGGTGCGTGAATTAAAATAATAATTTAAGAGAAAGATAAAAATCAATAAAATTTATTATTATTTATTAAGAATTTTTAGGGTTCGTAGTATAGAAACCTAAAAATATTTTTTTACTTTAAATAAAAAACGGTAATAAGTTAACTTACATATTTCGAAAACATTTTTTGTGATTTGTTTATATAAATATGTATATTATTTTTTGATATTTTCCCATTCTTTTCTTTGTAGATATTTTATTAAAATTACTACTTCTAAGAATTATTAATAATTTATATTTTTAAATTATCTAGATCTTAAAAATATATTACTAGAACATTACTTGTATATTACATTTTTTTTATCAAATGTCTTTGTATCCCCTTAATTTTAATGTCTTATAGAATTTATTCGCCACTTTTTGAATTACTAATTATATACTAAAGAATTTTTAAAATACAGTTTGAGATAGAGAAATAGCGCACCAATGTGCGCACCAAAAATTGATAATACATATATATATTGATTGACCAATGAAATAGCGCACAGTTATTTTGATTTGAAACAACTATTTAAAAAAAGGCTATTTGGGAAATTCACAAAGTAGGTACAAAACAAACAGAAATAGCTAAATTAAATGGAAGTTCTCGAAAGATGGTTTATAATGTCATTAAATGTGATAAATCAGATGCAAATTTGCTTAATGTAAAAAAAATCTGAAGAAGCCACTGCGAAAGACAACAGTTCGTGAGGAAAAGACAATAGCTAAAAAAATAAGCTAGATCCTTTTAGATACACCGGCACAAGGATATCAAATTCTGAAAAAGAGTAATTTTCACAGATAAAACCAATATTAATATGATTGGTCCTCACCAAAAAACGTAAAAACAAGAATTCAATACCCGTTACACTACTAAAACAATAAATTGCGCTATTTCTCTGTCCATAGCTATATATCTTAAATCAAAAAAATATATAAAGGATTACTTTTTGGATATCTCGAACAAAAATAAATACTTTTTTAGTAGACTGGTCGACAATTTCCTATTACTTATTAACTTAAATTTTAAGTGAGGTTTTTGTTGGGCTTGTATAACTGTATCTATCCTACCATGACTCTTAAATTTTGACCATAGTACGTGTTACTCATAATTGACTTTTCAAGAATAATATGTTGAATTAGGTCGAGTTTTTAACAGATAGATAAAGTTAACAGGTTTTTCTACTTCTTCTTATTGGAATTTCGATACTGAAAGAAAGAATCATTTATAATTATATAAATATTATTATTACTAAATATATTTTATAATTTCTATAACCAATTTTTGGAGTTGTTATAGCAAAGTTTACAATATGATTCCCCTATTATTTTGCTAGAAGTTCTCAAATTACAATTTTACAGCACATTAACTAAATTACACCAATTTCAAATATAAATTAAAATATATTAATAATGCAAAACTTTCATTTCTAACCACACAAACGTTGTGGAAATATAAGAAATTAAACTTTTTTTAATATAAATTTTTCTGAAATAACCACGAATCTTATTTCCAAAGAAAATAAAACTTCTTTAGAATTAATTAAACTAATTACTTATTTAATAGATGAACAGAGTTGTGAATACAAACAAAATATGAATGTAAGTTCTTAAATATAAATTTCCAATTGATAAATTAATTATTATATATTACAGACTAGGCAGACTAGATATTTGTGCACAATGGGTGACATATTAATATGTATTTAAATCTAAAATTACGTTTAATTAATGACACAATAAATTCAAAAAACAAGCAATAAAAAATTTTTGAAATGATGACACAATAAAGGTTCATCTGTACTACATATTTAAAATTATTAAAAAAAAGTTCAAAAAACTTTTAGCAATAAAAATAAGAAACTACCTTAATGGAGCAAGTTATACAATGATTTACATTCTTGGATGTATTACTTTACATATTTCGAAGTATCTTGATATATGTATGTATAATTCTTTTTTAATTTGCAAAATCTCAAATTTTTTACAACAATTAAAAATTCTTTAAAAAAATATGAAAAGTTTTCTATGTAACTATTGTAAAATATGACAACGTTAAACTCATGTTATATGTTGTGCATTTTATAAGTAATTTATGTCACTTTTGAGAATGAAATAATTGTTAAATTGTTAACTTCATAGAAATCAAAATATTATTTTACTGGTTTCAAAATTTATTTACCTAAATTAGGTAATTTCAAAATGTATCCATCCAAAAATAAAGTCTTAAGTTTTTTGTTACATTTCGTGTTAAACCCCTTATTTGGCTAAACTATGTTTTCAAATACCAGAAAGGCACTGTCCAGTAAAACCAGTAGCAGTTTCACAACAAGTTCTAGAAAACATGCATTACACATGCCAGTACTTGTTCTAGTTGGTTGTTACGAAACAAGTTCATTGAAATCATTGCGAATGATTCTGAAACCAGTTCTTAAATCAATGATTGTGACTCTCGGAATTAGTTCAACGGCAGCGATAAATCTTAGACGACACCACGTTTGTTAAAAACAATTATGGCATTCCAAAGTTATTTGATCCAAAACATTTAAAATTTTTCACAACTGGTTATAAAATATGAATATATTTTCGATTTATAAGCTAAGAATAGAATTTATAATTTTAATTTTAATAAAATCTGAGATGGTAAGAATTAGAACTGGGTCGAAAATAAATAGAATGACCCTATTAATAACTCACACAGTGGATTTTTGAAAGGGTTTTTAAAGCTTTTTAGAGGACTCTTAATAGCATGTGAGTTATCTGCAAAATTGCTACCTATAGTTAATTTACAAGTTGAACAAGGATGTATGGACATTTCTTAATTACACTCGGAAACATTATTTCATTAATGATTTTTTGTCATTGGTTGATATCTTTAACCGGACTTATCTGAAAGTTTATCATAACATCCATTTCAAGGTTGTCTTACAATTCATTTCAAGCTAATTAAAAAAAGTTTGTACATTTACTTTTTTACAAAATTCTTTAATCAAACAAAATGATTAATATTTTGCAAACAAGTATTACGTCGATCAAACTTATGTAGAATTATTTAACAATATGTAATTACAAAAATAAAATAAATAAATGCTTATTTCTATTTGTGCATTTAGAAATTCATTAATGTTTACACACAAATATCTGATATAATTAATAAGAATTTCACTTTTTTTCAAGTTAATATTTAATGTCGCGTGGCAATTTCAACACATGTCCAATCGATCCGATTGCCATTCAATCATCAATCATTGTTTTGCTTTCATTTTAGTGATTTTTTGCAACAAAACACAAAAAAATGAAATTACGTCAATGTCATCATCATCATCATCATTATTACCATCGTCAACGTGATGATCATGTGTGTACTATACATTTAATTAAATAATAAATGTTTATTTCATTAATTTCTCACAATTTTCATTTTATTATAACCGATGTTGTTAAAAACTAAAATTATAAATAAAAATAAAAAATATAAATAAAATAAAAATAAAACTACAACATAAAGAAAATAAATAATTAATTGGCGCCAAAATTACTACCACTGATCTGAGTGACATGAACATCTGAAGTAAGTAAATAATTCGTCATTTACTCATTCATCTCAATAGTCATACAAATACATACGGACTGACTGATAGAATGGCAGACAAACTGTCTGGCTGGCTGGCTTACTAGAGTGATTGACTGAATAAACCATTGATACAATATTATCTAAAAAAAAAACCAGAATAGTTGAAAACTAACAGAAACAAAATGATTTTCAAGCATTAAATTGGCAATTGTTCAAGTACTAACAACAAAAATAAACAATCTTTTTATAGGTATATTTTTAAAGAAAAATAAATAAAACTGATAATTTATAATTATTTGCTTTCTTGGTTGGTTTGTGAGTTTTTCTTTTGTTAATTAATGTGCGGGTAATCGGTTCAATTTTAACATCTAAATAATAAAAACAAACTATATAAATTTAAAAGTAACTAAGCGATTCAAATATTATTGTCTTACTTATTTGCCTTTTATTTATTTCAATTGTTTGTCTATACCTCATTTCTAGAATGTATGTCACATAAGTTTTAAGCAAATTTTTAAGTCGAATGCGTAAAAATTTATACAAATTTACTACAAATTGTTTCTTATTACTTATTAACATTGTGAATATTGGTCTGAAAATAGTTTTTGCATTTCATTTATTATACATGTTCTAATATCGTTAAGCTATTATAACTTGATACCAAAAAATCTTAATATTTTATGCATCTATTTGACATGTTGACCAAAACGGTAACCCAAAACTTGTAATCTAAATGGTATCCGATTTTGCTAAAATTTTAGAAACGGAAAAAAATTTTAAACCTTGAGGGTATCGAAAATCGACAAAGTCTAAAGTAAGGGTTGCCCTAACGAACACTTTATCAAATTTAACCATTTGGTGTTTGAATTGTTTTATTAAGACTTGAACTTGAACTTCGATCATATATGAAATTCTTATAATCCAGTTTGTGGTAAAACATGATGAAAAGTGCATTTTCAAGGTAGGTATTTTATTGCATTATTTTAGTATTAAAATTATTACTACTAAAACGCGAACACTCCTAAGACTATTTAATCTTTTAAAATGTATTTATAGTTTAATGTCCTTATTCATAAAACCTACAACAGGTTTATAAAGCAAATTTTGTATGGAAATTTACTTTATAAACCTGTTATAAGTTTTTATGAATAATGGTTAAATATTTATTGTTAGGAGAAGTAAATGCAAATTGAAATGTGGAAATATATATATACTATATATAAACATTATATAAGGTATAAGGTTACCTTACTCTTTGAGCTTCATGCCATTACATCTATACACAGTTACCGATATAATCAAAATTATCATTAGCTCAAAATTACCAACACCATTATTATTTTTTATTTTGTTTTACACTGAATTTGTTGTATAAACTTTAAATGAAATAAAAATTGCATTAGTTACATACAAATAATCAAAAATTCAAAACTATTATTTAGACTGAAATTACCATTACCGCTAAAATACTGCTAACGAAATAATACAAACTAGAGCTACCGAATACATATTTTTTTCTTGGACCAGCACTCAGGGGACGACCCCTACTTATGCAACGCATTGTGTTGGAACTAGGAAAATAGGTTATGGGAGGGAGGATAGAGGGAGTAGTGTTATATACATATGTACATAAGTATATGGTTTTATAAGGATTAGATGCATCATTAAACTGATTGACAGCCTTTCATAAATATTTAGGACTTTAATAACTGTGATTCAATATTAATATTATCAAAAACAAACTCATTTAAAAATCAACAAAGAGTTTAATAAGGGTTCTCATGATATCGTTTAAAAGTATCACAAACTGTGCATTTTTACGCCCTCGTAAATGAGTTGTCAAAAATTACATGAAAAATTATTTACACCGACTTTATAAATTTACCCAACAATTTTGGCTCGTAAACTTGCTTTATTCAATTGTGCATTTAACTCAACAGCTGATTTTTATTTACTTTTGAAAAAAAAAACATCACAGAGTAAGATGGCGGAGAAATTGTTTGAAAAAGTTCGTAATTTTTAATCAAATTTAGAATTGTTTGAAACCCATGCCAATTAACCCGCACAAATTGTTTAAATCCGCTCTCATCTAAACTAGGCAACACATCGAATAGAAAATTGTGTGATTTCGGGACTGAATGATGAACAAATGGCATTGCATAACGAAAATATTCTCCAACTGCAAGAACATAAGTGAAATCTTCCAAAATCTTTTCTTCTGCCTTACGTTGATTATCTAAGTATGTATGAATGTATAAAACCCCAAAAAAGAGAAGTAACACATCGACATACACAAAAGAATTTATGCTTACAATAATTTTTACTAAAAAAGTGTTAACATACCACAAACGGTAACTTCTTCAAATAATCTGAGTAATTTAGTCTTTTGGCTTTCTTTGGGCATTTTTAGAACTAAATATCTTTGTTAAAACAATAATTTGAAGTTTATTTTATTTTATTTATTTTCGAATTGACGTTTCTCACAAACTGACGTTGTTAGATTGCTCAAAACTTAAAAAGGGGCTACATGAAACAAGTCTCGCAAGTTTACCCAATTGCACAAACGACAATTTTAAGCCATGTCATCAGTACTCTTAATGATTTATTGACAAATAAACAGTATGGAAAAAAGTTAAACTGAACAAAAACAAGTTCGAGTGCTATATTCGGCTGTGCCGAATCTTAAATACCCTCCACCTAAACGTACTAAGAAATAGAAAAACTACACTGGTTATAGGACTAGAATATTCTTATTCTGTATTTTCTATTCAGTCTTAGTGCAAATTTTATTAGTATTTTATATATTCTTTGAAAGACAATTTTACGACCAACATAATTTATGTTAAATATTTTGAAATTTTGTCTAATTTTCATTATTTTTAATTGATTTAATTACCAATTCTCAGTGTAATTTACAGAGTTTGTTTGATTTTCATAATAATCTTGATTGTAATTTAACAATTTATAAAATTAAAAGAACATTTTTCCATATTTACAACAAGTTAAGAAACAGAGTATAAAAAAGGATAAGATATAAGGTGAGGCTTTTTTGTTTGAATTTGATCTCAATATTATTATGTACAAGAGATTTATGGGTGGCATAGTAGAAGTGGACCAGTTATGGACTGACAGCTTCTAAATCCAGTATCCACTAATGTAGTTTCTACTTACAAGATGAGTTTAATATTTATTGGCAAAAGTGTGCTTCATTGCGATTTAAGCTAATTTCAAACTCCAAGAGCACTGTAGAAATTTTCAAGTTATGGCCAGAATACACAAAACCTTCTGGCTATCTTTTGGTAAGTATGCAATACAGTTTCTATTTTCTCCTTTAATATACATATGTAAATTTTTAATTTCTAGATCGATATAGATTTCACTTTAAAGTTCCCCATGGCAAAAAAACTTTATGAACGTTGGCCATATTTTTCCGAAGAAATACTCTGTATCTTAAAATCAAAAACATCTTGTTCATTAATTTCAAAAAAATTACATCAAATTGAAAAAACTGATGAAGGTAATTGGTACTTTAAATTATTTATTCAAAAACAAGTACACAATATCTAATTTTTTCAATGTATTTATTTATTTATAGAAGACAATTTTACGACCAACATAATTTATGTTAAATATTTTGAAATTTTATCTAATTTCGACCATTTATAATTGATGTAATTACTGATTCTTACTGTAATTTACAAAGTTTGTTTGATTTTCTTAATAATCTTGATTGTAATTTAACAATTTATAAAATTAAAAGAACATTTTTCCATATTCACAACAAGTTAAGAAACATATTTTTTTTTGAATTTGATTTCAATAACATTATTTACAAAAGATTTATGGGTGGCATAGAAGAAATGGACGAATTATGGACTGGTAGCTTCTAAATCCAGTATCCACTAATGTAGTTTCTACTTATTTTGGTTGAATTTCATATCAATAACGTTATTTATTATTTACAAGAGTTGCGTGGTTGCTTGTTATGCTCGGAAGTGGACTTAATTCAGAAGCTATTATTGACTGACAGCTACAAAATCAAGTAGCATAATTGCCGTATAACCGATATTAGTATGATTTCTGGATTCAAATTTCTGATCCATATAAAAGTTGGTTCGATATCGATATTTATTAGACATTTTTGTGGGTTTATTTGTTTTTTGGAAATGGTTTTTATATGGCAGCTATGAAAAATTATGGGCCGATCTTCTTAAATGTTGGAACAGTTATTTTCATGCATATGAGGATATATCACGTCGAGCTTCAACATAACGGTATATTTAGAATATATATAGGGGGATATTGTCAAATATAGACCGATATTCTCAAATTCCAGCAGTTTTATTTGGATTGGTACCCTTATTTAGATTTATGAGTATTATAGTGATTTTCGGAAGTGGGCTTTATATGGGGCATACGGTTAAAAATAAACCGAAATTCAAAAATTTTGTGGGATGATTTTTGTATATATGTAAATGATCTGTGCAACGTTTTGAGTCGGTACCGATATTTATACAATATATATAAGGATAAATGTCTTTTTCAGATGTGGTCCTTATATGGGAGCTATGATCAATTCTGGGCCGACCATCATAAAATTTAGTACAACAATTTATTTGCCTATAAAGATTATTTATGTCAAATTTTAGCCGTTTAACATTATTTATATATGTTTTATACGTATTTAAGTGAATTTTGGAAGTGGAATTTATATGGGGTCTATGGTCAAACATGGACCGAACTAAAAAAATTTCGTTTTGCGATTTCTTTTTGCATAAAACTTATTTTTGCTGAATTTTGTCTTAATATTCCAATTTTATAGGCGTTTATGTATAATTGAGCAATATTTCGGGAAGATTTTTACTAATTTCCGCACACTTTCTTCTTTTATCATAAAAACAACGTATACAAAATTTGATTGTATTATCTGCAATATATTTCAAAATATTGCAATAAAATGGATAAATAATATAAAATTTTTATGGAGGTTGTCTCACATATTGGTCCGTAACTCTGGTTGGCCTAAACCGATTTTGCTGATTTTCAATACAAATATTTTTCTGGAAATTTCGTTTATTTAAGTTGTATAGTTTGGACGTGAGAGTGTTTTACACAGACAGGCAGACGGACATGGCTAAATCGACTTAGAATTTTATAAGGAGCAAGAAAATATATACTTTGTTGGGTCTCAGATGAATATTAAACAAGTTTCACACGGAATGACAAACGTAATATACCCTCATTCACCACTCTTGCTGGTGGAGGGTATAAAGACTGGATCAGTGAAAAAACAGAATACACAAAGTTACTTACGAGTACATTACTACATACATATATATATATATAGGTAAATTTCACGAGTCAGAACAACAACATTGAGATCGGCAACAATAAAAAAGGTTAAGATCCGGCTTGCCAGACTTGTACATTTTTCAATAAAATTTGGGATTTTGAAAGATCATATTGGGGATCCTTATATATGGAAAGACGATTTAACGACGTCCGTCCGCCAGTGCGTTGTTTTATCAGGCACTAAGTTCAGTACATATCTACATGTATATCTAATACTTATGTGACGTTCAAAAAAATTTGCGGGTTTTTAAATAAGTTTTCCGAAGCACCAGATATATTTATTAGAATATTGGTATTGAAAATCAACAAAATCGGCCAACGAAAATCTGAGATTAAACTACGACTTACTCGATAAACACTAAACGATATATATATCAAAGTTTAGCGATAGACAAAAGGACTATTTCTAAAAAATAGGGGTTACAATAAAAAACAGATTTTACAACAAGCAAAAACTTTTATTGCGAAGAAATGAGTTAAATTAATAATTTTAAACAACTTTTTTAACTAGGTAATGTCATTGAAAGAAAGTACTTACGATAAACGCTTACAAATATAGTAAGTCTTTGCTTTATTATTACTAATATAACTAGTTATATTTAACAATTATAATAACTCATTAATTTGTAACAGTTATAAGTGACTACGGAACGATATGTTAACGAATCTGGGACAGCTAGTTTTGTGTTTTGGATATAATAAAGTTTGAACGATGGTAAGAACAGAAACATATACAATGTTTTAACTAAATGAAATTTATATTTGGGGATTAATTAAATAATGTTATTCAGTAATTGTATTCTTCATTGTATTGCATTCAGTAATTGTATTTCTATTACAGATATATATAAGATTATACAATTTGAGATCAATATCAGTGTTTGCAAGCGGTTTCTATTATATGCTGATCAAAATTTATTTATAGATAGATACTAAAATTCTCTTGTATGTCTATATTTTTAAGCATACTTTTTAGTTATAAAATATATGTTTAAGAATTATAGTGTCAGAATTATTTAAATGCTTAATTGAAATAACTTTTTTCGACAGGAAATTTTAACAAATCCGAAAGAAGAAACTTTATAATTGTTGTAACTAAAAAATGCTTCAGAAAAAGCAATGTTTGGGAATTTATGCGGATATTTTTAATTCCGTTTTGGAACAGCTAAGAAAAGTATCTGGCAAACATGGTTGAAATTCAGTAAAGGCTACACGTATTTAACACTACGGTTTTTGTTACATATTTTTATTTTGATTCTGGCCGTTAAACGAGTAATCCAGAGATGCAAAATGCAAACTTCGAATTGCTGCATCTTCCTTATGGATTTAGAGTCCACATCTAAAATTTACTTAAATACGTATAAATCTGGTATAAATATTGTTACCAGGTTAAAATTCGACATAAATAATCCTTATAGCTAAGTAAGTTGTTGTACTAAATTTTATAGTGGTCGGCCCATAATTAATCATATCTCCCATATAAGGACCTTATCCGAAAAAGCCCTTTATCTTTATATATATCTTATAAATATCGGTACCGAATCAAAACTTTGTACAGATCATTTTTCCGTATCCCCCATTTTACCGTATCCCCCATATAAAGCCCTCTTCCGCAAATCACTTTTATACTCATACATCTCTTATAAATAACGGTTCCAATCCAAAATTTTACACGGATCATTTACATACATGCCAAAATCAAACTGCTGAATTTTGAGCATATCGGCCCATATTTGACTATATCCCCCATATAAGGTCCACTTCCGAAAATCACGTTAATACTAATATGTATCTTAAATACATATATCGTTATTATGTTGAAATTCGACTTGAGATTTCCTCATATGCATGAAAATAACTGTTCCAAAATTTAAGAAGATCGGCCCATAATTTTTCATAGCTGCCATATAAGAACCATTTCCAAAAAACAAATAAACCCACAACAATGTGTAATAAATATCGATATCGAACCAACTTTTATATGGATCAGAAATTTTAATCCAGAAATCATACCAATATCGGTTATACGGCAATTATGCTACTTGATTTTGTAACTGTCAGTCAATAATAGCTCCTGAATTAAGTCCACTTCCAAGCATAACAAGCAACCACGCAACTCTTGTAAATAACGTTATTGATATGAAATTCAACCAAAATAAGTAGAAACCACATTAGTGGATACTGGATTTAGAAGCTGTTAGTCCATAACTGGTCCACTTCAACTATGCCACCCATAAATGTCTTGTACATAATAATATTGAGATCAAATTCAAACAAAAACCCCTCACCTTATATCTTATCCTTTTTATACCCTTCACCTTCATGAGAAGGGTATACATATGTAAGTTTGTCATTCCGTTTGTAATTTCCACAATATAATTTTCCGATCCTATAAAGTATACAAGCCATGTCCATCTGTCCGTCTGTTGAAATGAATTTTCTGAAGTCCCCAGAGATCTGCGGGATCCAAATCTTCAATAATTCTGTCAGACATGCTTTCGAGAAGTTTGCTATTAAAATCAGCAAAATCCGTCCATAAATAACAAAAATATGAGCAAAAATCCGAGACAACCTCTGAAATTTTTATTAAAAAAACTAAGTGTATTAATATTGTTACGAACAAATTCATCAACAGATGGCGTGTTTATCGACATAATTATGCATCCACAACAAAGGTGAAGGGCGCCAAAATGTTTATCCAATATTTTTTGGATAGTTTTTAAAATTAATTGATTTATAATTTAAAATTTTAATTATGGGCACTGGTGAAAACTTAAATAAAAATACAACCGAAGGATTTAGATTCAAAATTGCAAGTGTTTATTTATCCTTTATGTACAAGAAAAGCCTACTTTTTCTTAAAGCTATTTTTCAGCAAACCCGTTACACTTAACATTGTAAGCTGTAAGGGTTTACAAATTGTATTTCTTATTAATACTATTAGGGTAGATATTATAAAATTCATTTATTATTATTATTATTAGTATTATTAAAATATACAAGTATTTAAAGGATCAATACGATCCAACAGGTATATAAGATTCGGCATAGCCGAATATAGCACTCTAACTTGTTTATACTCTGTTTGTTAAATTACATTAGTTAAAATTTTATTAGTATATTATATATTGTTATGAAATTACCAACAATTTGGACAATTTGACAACAAAACTGACATAGTGAAAACCAAGCATAAGACTGAATAGAAAATACAGAATAAGGATATTCTAGTCCTATAATCAGTGTAGTTTTTGTATTCCTTATTAGGTTTAGGTGAAGGGTATTAAGGACTCGGAACAGCACAACATTGCATTCTAACTTGTTATATTTTTTATTTACGTATTAATAATTTGTATACAAAAAATTATAAATATTTTTTTCAATAACAAGCGTGTGACATTTTTTTTGGCACAAATTATAGGAAGACCTTATAAATGCCTTTTTTGTGGAATTGAAAAATTATGTATACCTTGAATCAAATTAAAAATCCACTGATTTTATGTAAATGAATTTTACTGTAGGAAAGAGGCAAAATTACCTATTTAAGTGTTAATTTGTTAAGGGCACGGTAAATAGTGGCCTCCAATGGTAGCACGTACTTAATAAACTTCACATTTCTTAATTATTTTAGAAGTTAAACCAATTGGGTAAAATGAATACATTTTTAATTGAACTAAATAAGTTATAGCTGTTCTATAGTACTTTTTGGATTTTCCTCTTACTTATACCATACCTGGCGCCAACAATCCCATGGCGCAGAATCTCTGTGCATACATCTCTTACGCTCGTGTGGAATAATATTATTGTGTTTGTTTGGTGTGAGTGGCGTATGCATGTATGTTTGAATGTTTTTAGCAACAAAGTTTCTTTTTAAACAAAAACAAATTTTCCGTTTATAAAAATTCTCCTTCAGCGCATGCTCTTTTTTTTCTTTATAATGAAATTGTTTTTTCAGTTTGTTTTTGTTTAATGCCGGCCAGCATTTTTGTTCCGTCACATTTCTACACAGAGTGAAAAGCAATCGTGACCAGTTAGTTAAGACTCACTCGAGTACGTACACAGACCAGACAACGTTGCTAAAAGTATCTTTTCAATTGCAAATACAAAGCTCGCCGGAAACCTCACAAAAAATAAACACATCTACAAGATACAAAAACAAAAATATAAATAAACAGCAAAAAAAAGTTAAAAGTATTGGCTAAATACAAAAACAATACAATATTTTTTAATTTTAAATACAAATCTGTTTGTATGAGAATATTCTAAGCAAAAAAATAGCTGCAAAAAACATTACGCTAAAAAAGTATAGTCGTATAAAACGTGACACTATATAATGTTGACAATCATTCACTCATTCGCCAAGTGTATCAAACGTCGTATTACAAAACAACACATTCTATCCACATTCTTAGAAGGATAAATCCTGCCAGCACCATTAAGGATTTATGAACAAAAATACTACAATTTGAGAAAACTAAAGTTTAATAAAAATCGTGTACTTAGTAAATTGCCAAGTAGCCGTGAAATTAAATAAATAAAAAAGTGTTTAAACATTTTAAAGATAAACAAACATACGTTAATGAGTTAAACAATCGTTTGTGCATTGTAGATGCTCGACAATTTTAAAATCATCACTCAGTGAATGAATGAATATTCGAATTTGTAACAAAAGACAGCAAAGACTAAATGAATAAAAAATAAACAAAACCGAGGAAAATAATAAAAATAACAAAAAATAACTCTTAAATACACAAGTACAAGAAAAAAATCTAAAAGATAAACAAACTCTAAAAATCTGTATCGAAAAAAAAGTCTGGCAAAATTGTTGTTGATTTTTGTCATTTCGACAATTATAGTCATCCCGTTATATTATCTGTGTTTCTTGCAGTTTTTTATTGTTTTGCTAATTAAAAAACTAACAGAGTGTTCAAATTAATTTGTTAATTATTTTATTGCCACGAAATTGTGTGTCGCTTTTTTCTTTTGACATCCCCACTACACACATACAGTTTCATCATGGAAATTGAAAATCTTTCACAAATGTTGAAAAATAATCGCACATTTGCTGATAATGATGCGATTATGATCGAAAAAAGATACACGGTAAGTTAATGGGACGAACAATTGAAAGTGTTTGGTTTTTTGGATTCTTAAATAAAAATTTATGTTTTTCACAGTTGAACATGTGCTATTTTCGTTTAAAAAAAATAAATTATGTTTTACTTATAAACAAGGCAATTAAAATCACAAAAATAATCATATACTTTGTTGATAATTTATTGAGGAAAGAAAACTTTCTAAATACACATACAGAAATCCCTTAAATAATACGGTATGTTTCATTTAGAAGCAATATACAATATATGTATATACATATATTATTATATATTATTAAAGCAGTGTAAAGCAGGATAAAGGTAATTTAAATATACCCGCAAAATATGAAGTTAGTATCCAAAATTGTTTGTGATTTAACAGACTTAACGGATCCCTATGCTTTCCTCTCCAAATCGATTTAAAATATTTCAAAATATGGAAAGAAAATCCTTTGATTTTTTAAATAATGTACATATACTTTTGCATTTTTTATGAACTAACCATAATTTATATGTATTTTAAAAATTTTGAATATTTTCTAAATTTTCAACATTGCTAACATTAGTTGAAATTAATTAACAAGTTTGTTTTAAAGGACTAAATATTTTTTAAATATTTTTTTAATTCTGCCTTATTTGTGAATAAAGTAAGCTTACATTTAATAAAATTGATTGTGACAGGTTAAAGTTATGATACTTTTTCTAAATCGGGACATATTTATGATCTCGTTGGATTGATGTTCAATATAGTTCTATTCCAATTTAAACTGTTAGCTGACTAGAGTCTTATCTAGCGCCACGGAATCAGTAAGAAGCCCGGGAATTCGTCTTTTAACTGATAATTGGTTGTAGGTCTCTTCGGGTTACATGTGGTGGATGTGGTTTAAACCTAAAATTGCAGAAAGAAAACATTTCGTTAAAAGACTGATGTTTATCCTAGTTACAAATTGGCCACCAAATTAACTCTAGGCGCTGTTACCGAATCAACAGAGCCACTGAAAGTAGCGATGGCAATTGGTTATGTGCTCAGGAAATGTACTGGAGTGGTGGCATTCGTAACATGTGTGCTGGTAACAAGCTCTGGACAGGATCACAAAAAGCGGTTTGATAGTCCGTAGTGATTTCTCGGCCTTAGCAGTAGTGGTTGGCCAATGCCATGCTTGATCAGTTTTTATCTGGAGCGATTGCTCGTGTCTAATAATTGTCCTGGGCTTTTTTCATTGATTAAACTATTAATGGCAGGGATTAGATAGCCCAAGCTCTTAAGAAAGGTGCTCGTTACATTGATCGTTGCAGTCATGTACGAAAAATTGCAAATTGTATGTTTCTGGCAGGTGCATACAAATATGCCTTTGTGAGACATAAATTCATGTATCTTCTTGCAGGAAATACATTGCGGTGGTGAACATAAGCCCTCAGGGCAGATATTGTAACTCTATTCATATTTAAAATCTATGGCCCATAATCATAGTCATAGAAAAAGCATACTTTAAGTAAAAGTAGACTTTTAAACAACAAAAAAATATACATTTTTTTCTGAATTTAAAACAAAAGCATGCTTTTGCTTAAAAACCTATCACAGTTTGAAATTAAATAAAACTCACAGTGTAAGAATTTAATTTATTGAGTTTAAACAACAACATTAGTAAAAAAAATATCTATTTTTGTGACCAGTCTTCGAATATCAGTTTATAAATGATCAAAATATATAATTTTACTCCCCATCTGGGACTTCGGGTGCTTTTCTGCGAAGTTTTATTTTTCGGAACTAAATGTCGTTGACATATTTAAATCATTTTGTTGAAAATGCGGATCCAAACACAACATTATTCAGCCCAATCATGAATAAAAATTCCGCGGGAGTTTTTTCCCTTTTTATTTTTTTAACATTGAATTTAAATAGGAAAAATGAGAAAAGGAAAAAACTCCCGCGGAATTTTTATTCATGATTGGGCTGATTATGTATATGTTCTATAAAATAAAAATACTTTGAAATAAGAAATAATAAATCACATTTTTATAAATTGAATTTAATGTGGGAAATAAGCCAAAGAAAATACAATATATATCAGAATAATTCCCCGATGTGGCTTGTTATTACATAATTTCTACAAAGAATACTAATTGTAAGTAACAGTTGTGTTCTTCCTTAAATTCATCACTGCAATATTATAGGTTAGGAATGGCTTTTTTATTTGACAAAAATGTTGTTAAATTATAGATTTATTTACTTTTTACATGTACTCTTCCCGAATTACTAAGATTTACCAGTATTAGTCACAGTTTACAAAAAAACAACCCCTTCCACAGAATATCTTTATTTTTTATTACAATTTCTGACTAAAACCTGTAAATCAAAGTATTAGTCACATTTGTCTTAGTGTTCAAATCAGTTTTTTTTTTGCTAATTGCCAATAATTCAAAAAGTTAAAGACCCGTATTTCAAATTTTAACAAAAAAACAGATATTTAAAAAAAAAATTAAACAATGTGTTTTAAAAAACCAGATACTTGAACAAAAACATTTGTAGCAGTTGAATACAAATTATATTTTATTACTTTGTTCTAAATGGGAATTTCAGTGATTGTAATTTTGATTTAAACATTATTTCAGATTAGAATGTCTTAACTAGATTATTCAAAATGTTTGGAATACTAAAAAAATGTTACATTACATTTCAAACAAAATGACAAAAAATGCAAATAGTATGTATGTATGTATTTAGAACTTATAAAAAAAATTTGTACTATTACTTTCTGGGTTGCCTCCTCAAATACATTAGATTATCTAAATTAAATTGAAATAGTTTTATATTACAAAGGGTGTTTTTTAGATGTATATAACTTTAAGTTGGCAACACTTTTTAACTGGCGGCCATTTTGTCAATTGTCAAGTGATTTATGTTCAGTTTGCTTTGGCATTTCAACATGAATAGACTGACGCCTGAACAACGCTCCCAAATTGTTCAAATTTATTTTTCAAATCATGGTTCTGTTCGAAATACATATCGCGCACTTCGTTCATTTTACGGTCAACATAAACGTCCATCGGAGCAATTATTTCGATTAACTATGAAACGTTCTCGCACCACGTATATTCTAAATGAGAACACGCATTCAGAGAGCATAGTGTAGTGGAAGATTCAAATCAGTCTATCCGCCAACGTGCTCAGGAAATATATATGCGTCAATCCACTTTATGGAAGATTTTCCGGAAATATCTTGGTTTTCGTGCTTACAAAATCCATCTCGTGCAAGAAATGAAGCCACACGATTACCTAGTAAGGCGTAGATTCGGTGCGAATTTTGTTTAGCTATGAAGCTCACTTTTGGTTGAAACAAAACTGCCGTATTCGGAGTAGGGATGGGCACTGTAAAAAAAACATCGATGTTTTTTTCGATGTTTATATTTTCGAAAAATCTTAAATTTATTTTTCATTTCCCAATACTTTTTTCAATAGTGTTTAGAAATAAAAGTTTACCAAGTCTTTCACTACGCAATCTGTTTCTTTGTTGAGTCCGATGTTTCCACCATTGTAAGGTATTTAAAAGCGATCTTGTAAAGCTTGGGAAATTGTGATTTATAATCTTTCCATATATCCAAAGGATTTTCGTTCAGTCTTCCAACAGGAGTCCTCAACTAAACTGAAAGTTCATCAGCCAATATATCTTCAGTCTTGTTGCTTTTCCAATTTCTATGAACCAGTTTATAATGGCTAGTCCATAATGAAAACGTATCCTCACTTTTATCGGATTTTTCTGAGTCAGACACATTATCTTCATTTTGCAAGAGTATTTTTCATTAATTCCTTGATCTTTGATACAGCATTGGCAACGGCTATTGCATCATTAAAGTGCATTTTTTTTTGGAATCGAGGGTCTAAAATGTTAGATATGTATAAAAGTTTATATACCAACATACACGTTCTGTATTTGTCATTTCGATGCATCGAAAGAAAAAATTGATGTTTTCCGATTGTTTTGGAGCAAAAAAAAACATCGGATTATATCGATGTTTCGACACAATACATCGAGTGTTTTTAAAACATCGATGTTTTTTGTCCATCCCTAATTCGGAGTGATGATAATCCTCAAGTTGAGACACCTTTACATCCAGAAAAACTAATTGGTCTGTACTTCTTTAAAAACCAAGCTGACCAGAACGTTACAGTCAATGGTGACCAATGTAGAGCCATAATTACTGACTTTTTCGTTTATCAATTGAACAATCATGATGTGCAGGAGTTGTGGTTTCAACAAGACGGCGCAACATGGCACACAGCTCGTGCCGCAATTGTTATATTGAAGGAAACGTTTGGTAACCGCATAGTTTCACGTTTCGAACCCGTGAATTGGCCTCCAAGATCGTACGATTTAATGCCGCTTGACTATTTTCGGTGGAAATATGTGCAGTCGCTAGTCTATAAGCCCGAAACGATTGACAGCTTGGAGGGAAACATTAGCCGGGTTATTGCCGATATAGGCCACAAATGTTGGAAAAAGTCAATTGGACCTCCAGATTATACCACGTCCGAGCCAGCCGTGACGGTCATATTGTCAAATAAAGTAAATTTCATGTCAATTTAAAAAATCATCTTTGTTTTATTTCATTTCAAATTTCTATACATATTCATATCTAAAAAAAACACCCTTACTAAGTATATTTCTAAAGGCGTCGTGATTCAGTTAAAAAAATAAATTTTTAAACTGAATAATTTTCATAAAAAGCGAGCAAATTAAAAATTTAATTTAAAAATTAAAATTTAAAAAAACCCAAAAAAAAATTAATTGTTCAACTTAGTGATTCATTGAAATTGTTTAAATAAATATTGAGTCCTTGTTTATGAATCTGGCCCTTAATTGTTTGTTAATATTTCTGAATCATGACCTAAATAAATTAGAGACACCAAATATTTTAATCTAAATCATTTTTAAATTCAAAACAAATCCCTTTTTAATTTAATGTAATAATAATGTACTCGTATGTATGCATGTTGTTCTAAAACGAGCGTAGCAAAAATAATGTTTAATGACATTTAGATATACATACATCCATACATACATGCACGCAGAGAAAAAACATGGTTGTGGTAAACATAATCTAAGAGCAACATATTATAATAAGAATTATGATTGTTTTCAAAACATATTATGATGAATATTAGTGCCATAAAATATCATATTATGATCAATTATCATCGTAATATTTCATTATAATATTGTCTTGTTAATCATAATTTGATATTATAACATCATATTATAACCTAATATAGTTATAAAATTATCACACATGATCATATTATGACCCAAGGTAACCATATTATAGTTTAAAGTAATCATAATATGATGTCAAGTAATCATATTCGTATCTTAAGTAATCATATTCTGATCTAAAGTAATCATATAAAATAATCATAATATGGCCTAAAATTATCTTATTATGATTTAAACTAATCATATTATGCTATATATTAATCATATTGTGATATATAATAATCATATCATAATCAATTTTATAATTGCGAAAAACATACAAATGTTTATAGTAACTAAATTATTGTTAAAATCAAATTAAAATAACAATTATTTGTGTATCACAACAATATATTGTTACCAATAAAACATTGTAGTTGTCGTAACCATGTCAATCATGTTTTTTCTCTGCGTGTACATACATTGTATATACATATGAACTTTGCAAACCTAATTCATGTATAAATTAATCAAAAAATAATAAATAAAATAAATACATATGTATGTAGTTCCACTTTTCATTTTAAACTAAAATAATAGCAATATTAACTAGAAACAAAGGCCATTTTAATAAAAAGTCACTTAATCAAAATACTATTTTTCTCAAAAAAGATGTTTTTCAAATTTGGAATCTGGGTGAGTTGCAAGTCTATAGTATAAATAAAAGTAGCCTAAATGTGTTTGTATTCATGTTTTTAGAACACAACAATTTCCGGAAAAAATAAAGAAAAAGTGAAAACAAATAATATTAACTAATAAATACAAAAAGTTTTCACATTGACATGTACATATGTAAACATTAGGGTGGTAGATTTTTAGGAAATAGTTTTATGCGCTACGATGTCGTATACTTTTTATGGGTTAGCCAAATAAAATTTTGTCATATTGAATTAAAATATACTTACGAAAGTCCACGATTAAAATTTTTATATGAGGATTAATTCAAATAACAACCTAAAAATTACGAAAAATTTAAAGAAATATAAAGAAATTTAAAGAAAAGAAATTTTAATACTAAGTTATTTATTATTCTCATTTTTTAATTTTCAGCTTTCGGATTTATATCCAATTACGAGACTATCCCATAAAATGGACAGTGTTTTAAATGTTTCCTCATCGGCCACCACCACCACAACACAAACTCAAAAATCCGATGATTTGCCTTATACAGTGGAAACCGTAATTGCCGAAGATTCTGATAAAGTTGTTGAAATGTTGAAATCATTTTTCTTTAAGGTGAGTTTTAACTTCTATTTTCATTTCAACGTCAATTTTAAAACACAAACATAAACAAACAGTAAACATTAAACATTAAAAAATATGTTGCAAACAAATCAGTTTTGCTAAAACATTTGTATACAAATTTGTATACACTATAGTGTCAATATATTTGAAACACTTGCTCGCACGTGCGAGTGCAAATAATATTTTAACAATTGTTGCCAACAATTTAATTGAGCTATGCAATATTTAGAAAAAACCTCATTAACAATGTTTTAATATCGAAAATAAAACGTCTTGTACAATAAAATATAAACAAAAGCAGCTAGGAATTAAAACTAACAGTGCTGACAGAGAGGTAAAGGAATGTAAATGTAAATTTAATGAAAACCAAATTTGTTAAGTTCGTTTCTTATTGACAAATATAGATTCGAGTCCTGACATTTTATTTTCCTAGTTATTTATGTCGTCTTTTACATTATCTGGACATTTTATCTAAATTATATTTTTCAACATCACTGCGCCATTTATTCATTATTGCAATTCAAAGAATAAACTATACTAAGATCCAACAGTGTGGCAGAATCAAATTTGTTTTGAAAATAAATCTGCCACTTCTGGCGACTAATCGGACTGGGATAAAATTAAAATTTAGAGTTCGTTGAACAACATAGTTAATTTTAATAACGAATCCATCTATTAACAGCTCTTCATCGCACGTACATACTTCATTACTCATTTATGGTATGCACACTTCTGCTGTACGTCGTATCACGTATTCATCGCTTTTAATTTATTTTTCACACTGTTGTTTACTGAAAATAAAACGTCGGTGCAAAATTAAAACACATTTGAAACAATTTTATATTTATGAATTTAAATTTCAATATGAATGATTACTAGTGATGCGTACAATTTTCAAACATTTGTTTATTTTTTAATTCCATTTAAATAATATACCCTACACTACCAGATTAGCTTAAGAGATTATTATGCTAAGGTTAGCAATATATACATATATGTATTGGTCAAATTAGAGATCACAGTTTTGTGTACATTTTAATTAACTTGTTTAAAAATACTGTAATATATAAGATCATTTAGAAATCGAACTGGAATGTCGCATTCTTCACTCCATAACACTGGTTTACAAATTTTTAATTTGGAAAAATACCAAGAACGCCACTTGCCTAGATAAGTTAATTGGGACCTCCTGAACACGAAAAACGCTGTAATTTTTTTTTCTAAGTACCGTTTTTTAGATAACGGTACTTTTGTGTTTTTCGGTGTATGGTCCCATTCAAACCCTTGTGGAGCCCAACCGACGAGCCCGATCGAGATGAATGGCATATCGTTGGAAAGGTAATCGAATGCCTTTTCCGCTGATATGCTGCAAATTTTTATCTGATAAGAAATAGCTGAGTTATGGCACCTCAAAGTTCGAAATTTGCCTATTTTTTACGTTTTTTTCAAAATTTTTCTTTTTTATTTAATTTTTTTTCTACGTTACAGTTAATATCTGGAATGTTTTATTTTTTATCCAAATAGTTTATTTAATTACCAACATTTTAAGCGTAATTTGAAAAAAATCGGATGAAAAATATAGTTTTTATTAAGGATTTTGTGGAACGACAATATTTTCATCTTCATTGCTTACACACTATATTCGGCGTAAATTCAAAAAATTTAAATTAAAATGGCGAGCGACTTGAACTCTTACGTTTTTTTCGGATGGATCTTCGCGAATGAGGAACCAACAATAGTCCGCCATCATTTGTTCGTCCCACCAGCCTTTGTAACGTCTCTCGATTTCTTCCATTTCTTGATGAAATCTTTCACCTTGTTCATCACTTTCGGAGCCCAAGTTGGTGGGGAAAATATCCAAATGACTGAATAAGAAGTGTAATTTAGGTGTCATATTTGAACCTAAAGGTTAAAAAGAATAAATTTTAAATCATAACGGCCTTTTTGATATACATGTTTTCACTCAACGCTTACCAATGGCATTGAATTTTTGCAGTAATGTATCGATCTTCTCTGCGTAATCAGGACTTCTGTAGTTTCCCAAAAAGTTGTGAACGATGTCCTGGAATGCTTCCCATGCCTCCAAATGAGCTGGACCTTAACACTCATTAAATGCTTGGTCACCGTACAGAGCCCGAATTTGAGGGCCATCAAATATACCAGCTTCAATTTTGGTCGCTGTGGCTCTCGGAAATTTTTGTTTAAGGTAAATCATGGCAAGACTGTCATTTGGCAACGTTTTCACAATCTTTGTAAATAACCCTAGCTTAATATGTAATGGAGGAAGTATTATCTTCTCCAGAGGAATGAGTGGGTCATTTTTGATATTGTACACTCCCTGCGTACGTTCACTTCGCTCGGGCCAAACTTTTCAGGTGTAGTGATTCTGACGGTCACGGCTGTCCCATAGACATAGAAAACAGGGAAACTTCGTATTGTCCCCTTGCAATCCAGATAGTATGGCAACTAATTTAAAATCAGAGCAAACTTTCCATTGATGTTGGTCATAATGTATGAGATCGAGAAGTTCTTTCATTGTTTCATATCTTTCCTTTATGTATTTTCCATATCCGATTGGAATTGATGGTTTCGTATTCCAAATTCGGGCTCTGTACGGTGACCAAGCATTTAATGAGTGTTAAGGTCCAGCTCATTTGGAGGCATGGGAAGCATTCCAGGATATCGTTCACAACTTTTTGGGAAACTACAGAAGTCCTGATTACGCAGAGAAGATCGATACATTACTGCAAAAATTCAATGCCATTGGTAAGCGTTGAGTGAAAACATGTATATCAAAAAGGCCGTTATGATTTAAAATTTATTATTTTTAACTTTTAGGTTCAAATATGACACCTAAATTACACTTCTTATTCAGTCATTTGGATATTTTCCCCACCAACTTGGGCTCCGAAAGTGATGAACAAGGTGAAAGATTTCACCAAGAAATGGAAGAAATCGAGAGACGTTACAAAGGCTGGTGGGACGAACAAATGATGGCGGACTATTGTTGGTTCCTCATTCGCGAAGATCCATCCGAAAAAAACGTAAGAGTTCAAGTCGCTCGCCATTTTAATTTAAATTTTTTGAATTTACGCCGAATATAGTGTGTAAGCAATGAAGATGAAAATATTGTCGTTCCACAAAATCCTTAATAAAAACTATATTTTTCATCCGATTTTTTTCAAATTACGCTTAAAATGTTGGTAATTAAATAAACTACTTGGATAAAAAATAAAACATTCCAGATATTAACTGTAACGTAGAAAAAAAATTAAATAAAAAAGAAAAATTTTGAAAAAAACGTAAAAAATAGGCAAATTTCGAACTTTGAGGTGCCATAACTCAGCTATTTCTTATCAGATAAAAATTTGCAGCATATCAGCGGAAAAGGCATTCGATTACCTTTCCAACGATATGCCATTCATCTCGATCGGGCTCTTCGGTTGGGCTTCACAAGAATTTGAATGGGACCATACACCGAAAAACACAAAAGTACCGTTATCTAAAAAACGGTACTTAGAAAAAAAAATTACAGCGTTTTTCGTGTTCAGGAGGTCCCAATTAACTTATCTAGGCAAGTGGCGTTCTTGGTATTTTTTGGCTGTAAACCAGTGTAATTATTCTTTACACCTCAGAAATTTCATTTAAATTTATTCAAAAAAATTAATTTTTTGTGAAATTTCACTTCTAGAAAATCAATATATTAAAGATTTACCTCTAATAGAATAAAACAAGTTAGAGTGCTATATTCGGCTGTGCCGAATCTTTAATACCTTTCACCTAAACGTAATAAGATACACGAAACTACACTGGTTATAGGCCTAGTATATCCTAATTCTGTGTTTTCTATTCAGTCTTATTGCAAATTTGATTAGTATATTATATATTGTTTGAAAGACAATTTTACCTATAGGTCGTAATTCAAATGTAAATGTTTTAAAATTTTATCTAATTTTGACATTTATAATTGATATAGTCAAATATGGACCGATATTCTCAAAATCTAGCAGTTTGATTTTGGCATATATGTAAATGATCCGTATAAAATTTTGATCGGTACCATTATTTATAAGAGATTTATGAGTTTTGGATTGATTTTCGGAAGAGGGCTTTAATATGGGTGATACCGAATGGACCGAAATGCACAACATTTTGTGGGATTTTTGTATATACATATGTAAATGATCTGTGCAAAGTTTTGAGTCGGTACCGATATTTTTCGGATGTGGTCCTTGTATGAGAGCTATGACGAATTATGGGCCGACCACCATAAAATTTAGTACAACAATTTATTTACCTATAAGGATTATTTATGTCAAATTTTAGCCGTTTAACATTATTAATATCAGTTTTATACGTATTTAAGTGAATTTTGGAAGTGAACTTTATATGTGGTCTATGGTCAGACATGGACCGAACTAAAAACAATTTCGTTTTTCGATTTCTTTTTTAATGAAACTTATTCCTGCTGAATTTTGTATTGATATTCCAATTTTATAGGCATTTATATATAATTGAGCAATATTTCGTGAAGATTTTTGTATGGGGGCTATGAGAAGTCATTGGCCTATTCTTACTATTTTCCTCAAACTTGTTATAACGTATATAAAATTTAATGGTATTATCTGAAATATATTTAAAAATATAACAATAAAAATGTTTAAAAATATCAAATCTTTATGGAGGCTGTCTCACATTTTGATCCACAACTTTTGTTCTACTATGCCGATTTTGCCAAACTGCTTAGGAGAACTATAAGCGGTTTTTTGTAAAATTTGTTGATTTCGTTCGTGTTCTTTGTACGTGAGAGTGTTTTACACAGAGAGACAAACAGATAGACGGACATGGCTCAATCGACTTAGAATTTCGTAAGGACCAAGAATATACATACATATATACTTTGTTGGGTTTTAGATGAGTATTTCTCAGTGTTACACACGGAACGACAAACTTATATATAAGAACTGTCTATAACTAAACAACGAGATGATTCTTCACAAAAACCAGATTAACTGTTTAGCGGTGTCGCTTAAAAAATTGATTCTCGCAAAAAAAGCTTTCTAGAAATGCCTGAGTTTACTGCTGAGTTGAAGGGAATATAAGATTCGGCACAGCTGAATAATATATGTATCACTCTAACTTTTTCTAAATTTGATTTGTTTATATCACACAATTGAATAGAAATCCAAAGAAATATTTTCATGAAAAAACAAATGTTCGATGAAATTGAGTCGATTTTATGAATTAATTTTGCACCTTTTGGAAAAGTACACATTCGTGTGAATAAAACAAAACACACGCTTAAAAGGGGGTGACCAGGTGTTCATTGTTTCTTTCGCAAACGTATTGCTAAAGGGGTAATTGTGATAAATACAAACAAGTATTTATGGAAATTAGCATGTTCCATATTGGGTGACAAATGATATTCACAATCATCGCTTTATTATACATATAAAGTGCAATAATTGCAGAAACAATTCAGATTACATTTACTGAAAAAAATAATGCATACTTGATTATCTTTCCCATTTTCCAACACATATACATACATACTTAATAAAAATATTTAATAAAAGGTTTAACCAGCAATTTAAATAGTTTTTATTGAAAAGTTAAAGATCAGTTAAACTAATTTATGCCAACACACGATTTTCGTGTAACGTTAGCAATATTAAATATTAATATTTTTTTAATTCATTTTAGGATTTTTACAAAAAACCAACACAACCAATGCTTTGTTTACACACGAAAACCTATTATTATTTATTTGAAGATTACTTGGGTAATTTGCATAAAAATCGCAAATTCAAAAATTGAATAAATGAAATGACTTTCAACAATTCTCGGTATTCGCAGTATTTCCTTAAAACATGAATTTTATACCGAATTGCTTGCATATATTAAGAGTTTCGTTTCATTTGTAAAATATTATTAAGTGATGTCGTTGTATTAAGTCATAAATAACGAACAATCGATTGTTATCGAAAGCAATTAAGGTGTCATAATAAATTATTACCCAGTTCCTAAATTAGACAACATAAAACCAAAACAAAAACAATCAGTTCAGAGACCAAATAGTAAAACAATAGACCAAATAACTATTGTTGGACAATTGCACGTTGCAACAATTCGAATACGTTTTGTATTCGATTAGTGTACATATTAGAATGAGAATATTTTATATAAACTTAAGTTAAAAGGTGTCAAACTCGTAGGCAACCGTTTACAAAAAACATTTAACTCTATTTTGCATGTTTACATGCAACACAGTTGAAAGCTTTTACATTATTGAATTGTTTATATAGTAAATCTTAAAAGTAAATACATATGTATGTATATACATTTTTACTATAATTAACAGTGAAATCTTAATTATTGTGTAGAGTAAATTTCAGTTTATTTACTAAAACCCAATAGAAAACATACCTTCCAAAGAAACAAAAAAGAAGTAGAATTTATAGTAAATTGCAAAATAAAAATATCAGAAGCAACGAATCTCTTGAATCTGTGCTGTAGTAATAATAATGATGGTACTTTTAGGATGTCATAGCAATTAATTTCTTTCAAACTCCCTCTAGTGTAAAATATATAAAATGTTAAATATGCTGGACGTCTTCTATAAGCCACTCCCATACTTAATATGCATTAATAAGTATATCTACAAAAATTTATCGTAAATACGGTGATGATAAAGCCTGATTTTACTCAAAAACAAAAACGATTTTTTTCTTTTAAAGCATTTTTAATATGGTCATCAGCAATTTATGTCGCATTTTAAAAACTTTTTAATACAAATAATCCCTTGACTATATGTAATGTTTGTATGTAAGTAAGTATGTACGATGTGTGTAATTGTGAGAGTAATTGTGGCTTGATATTGATAAATATAGATATTGAAACGGACGTACAACTGGAACATAACGATGAAATAATGAAGTAAATTCACTTCTCTTAACCCTTTACGACGTATGAACGCAAATTTTAATAATTTGGTAGTAAATCGAATGTCATTAATGGGAAAAATAAAGAATTTTTTTTTTTTATTAAAACTTAAAGTATTATTTTCGGGAAAAAATTATATGTTGCAGAAATGCAACATTGCGGGGACAGTTCTTAAAAATAAAAATTAAACTTAAGTAACATGCAAATTGTTAAAACAGTTATTTTGCTTGTTGTATCACAAACCAACTCCTCAGTTTGGGAATTTACATCTGACTCGTTTATCGGCCCAAACTGGCCAGTTTTCCCATTAGTCCAAAATTACGTCTTTCTTCTTTTTATTTTGAATAAGATATTCAACATCACTTTCGCTTTGTACAGTTAATTGTTTTATATTTGCATAACGTTTCAGCTATTTGTATTCTGAATTCATCGGAGCTTTCATCCACATTCCCCTCTACGTTAGATCGGCGGCATCGTCGTCGTCAGAAAAGTCAAGGCCATCTTTACTATCTTCCCATTCTGCTAGAAAGCAATTATGTCAGATTATGCAAACGTATAAACATAATTAGGTTTTGCCATAAAAATATATTGATTATTGAAATAAATGCTTTTACTTTTCACTCGCACAAATTTCAAAAGCAAAATATCAGGGGCCAAATTACCGCATCCGATATCGAGTAAAATTGATCGTAATTTTCTTATTTGAGATTATGGCATTCGATATCGAGCAAGAAATTTAGTACATTTTATCATAATTTCGATATCGAAATCATTTTTCGATACGATAGCTCATTCGATCACGAATGCGGTAATTTGGCCCCAGTATTTGTTCACTATATAATATTTCGTAAATGAGTTTTTTGAGTGCAAAACAGACTTGTACAGGTGCTTCACTTGAATGAAATAAATATACAAATGTTGCCATCTAGTAAGACTATTAACAACGAAACCGATAAAATACTGTGTTGCCGAACTCCAACATTGCTTAAAATCGCTACATCAGCATTTGCAATATTTTTACATTTATTTTAAGGATGTGTTACGGAAATGCAACATGACGCCGTAAAGGGTTAAGATGAATACATTTTGTTACAATGGAACTAGAAAGCTTAAAACAATTGACAAAAAAAGTTTATTTATCATTTGATTTCCAAAATACTATTATATTTACTATTTACTATATATCCATCTGAACCTAGAGATACTATAGTATCTGAAATTTGTCTCGGATTATTAATAATTGAACGTTAAATTTAACTAATCATTTCAAATACGATTAAATTTATAAACTGCTTACATTTCACAGTGTGAATATTAAGTCATTACAAAACGTTTTAAAAACCCATTGATGTAACTACAATAAGCCATAATGTAGATTAATTCAACAGTATTGTTGAATGAATAGCCGTCATTTAAATTCTAAATACATTTGATCGTTATATTAATTTTAGCGTGTATTACAATAACTACTTACATATATAATACAAAGTATACTTATAATATTAATAATAAAATAATAATAACATTTGATTCAAAACCGCCTGCAATCAGTCACTGCACAGAGGGTGAAGTCAAATTAAATGTATAGTTAGTTGTCTATTATTATTGTTATTGTTTTTTGCATTTTGCATTCTACGTGTTGATGGCATGAGTGATTAATTAGATTTGGACAAAAAATTAAAGCAAAATAAGTGCAACCTATTGTATTCGTAGTCGTCGTTGTTTTTATTCTCGTTTAAAACAATGATTGAAGGAGTGTTTACATTTTAATATGAATAAATGAATTCATTTATTTATACATATTTGTAGATATTTTTTGTTATATTTGCTCCATTACTACTATTAATTAAGAAAAAAAATCCATGCACATGTCTGAGATTATTTTTTGTCGTGTGTTTTAATTTTTTTAGTTGCTTTTGTTGTTGTAAGTTAACAGCACTTAAGTGAGGTGGGTGGCAGGTAAGTTGGTTGGCTTAGATTTGTATGGATAAATATATAAAAATGTATACGTGATTCCAATATAATAAATATGTATAATTAAATTTGCACTTGCTTTCTATACGCTCGAATAAACATACATCATTCATTCATACAATTAACCATCAAATTTATATTTTTAAAAAACTTCACAATAATTTTGCATAATTCGCAATTCATGATTTTGTTATACTATATAAGATATTTTTGATGTTTTGTTTTGAATCTAAAACGTAAATAAGTTAAACGAAATGCGATACCAACGTGCGGTTGGTTTAGATTTGTGACCTGTTAAAAAGGTATTAACTTACCAAAATTTTTTTTTTAAGAGAAGTAACACTCAGGCAATTAATATGCCTATACATATGTATATAGGTTAGGTTAGGTTAGGTTAGAAGGCCGTTGTGAGGTTGTCCCCACACCATCACCCAGAGACCAATACAGTCCATTGTGATTATACATATATAATTGCGTTACTTTCTTTGGAAAGGTGAAGGTAGAAGAAGTAAAGGTGGTGAAAGAAGAAAGAATTTTATATCACAACTCTGCAATTGTGCATTTTTTTAGAGCAGAATTGCAGCGCCTCTGGTGGTGAGTAGGCGCATTAATGTTAAAGCTTGATTTTATAGCCTTTATCTAATTATTTTACTTCGGCGGCGTTTCAATGCTATACCACCGAAGGAGTGCGCTGTGATAAATATTAGCTATGATAGATAGAAGAAAACTAACAATTATAATTATCAGAAACTGATGTTGTTTTTGAATGACAGCGGCTGGAAATCGAACCCGGCCTACAAATACCAACTCATTCTTAATGATCAAATGCGTTAACCAATTAAACTACAGCACCGTGAAAAATTTACCTTTAGCGTAAAACTTTGGTATTTCCCTGATGAACAATATCTCGGTCTGAAAGACACTTGGCTGAAAAACGTTTTGAGTACTTTAGAGTACTTTATTACCAATAGTTTCTCACCATTCAAGCCTTCCGAAGAGAAGAGTCGAATCATTTGCCGATTACGTGATATTGCAGGGCATTGACAAAGTTTTCCTCGTCACACAAGCTGCAAATGTAATCACACATGCTGAATTCTGCTTTAATCATGTATAATATTTTCTCCTGGAGAATTATCCTACAATATGTCAGTATTAAGCCGAAAACTATCTCTTATTGTTTTGTATACTAAGTGCTTAGCAGGCTAACTATAAATATGAAATAGTACATCAGACTTTCCGTTCCAATAATTTCCTTTTTCGGCATATACTAAATAAATAATTAAATATTGTAATAATGGAATTATTTGAATAAATAGTATTAACATAGATGTGTGAAGAAATTGTTCTGACAGTTACCAAATGGAATGATCAATTGTTCATACTCACTATTTGACCATACATTGCATAAAAACAATAGAAAGTAATTGTTAGTAAACAATGTTTAAATAAACATATTTATGAGCGATAATAAAATCAAATATTCCAAATACAAATAAATTTTAATATGTTTTAGATTAAAAAAATTCAAATCCATGTGGATGAATACCATGGTGTAATTATACAAGGTGAGCGCAAATCGGCAACAAATACAACACAAACAGGCATTATGCTAGTGTAAAATAATGTAATACTGTCTAAAACACTTGAAAAAGTATTACTTTTGACATAAGTAAATTGTAAACAAAATCAGTCAGCTGCGCTACTGTACTCGCCTTGTATAGTTACACCATGGATGAATACAATACAAAAATATTTGATTAATGCAAAAATAACAATATAATATAAACAATATGTTATTGATTGTTTCAAAACCATTGTTGATTTTTTTTTGATAAATCTTAAAGTTTTAAGTTAATCACAATAATTTTATAATTTACTAAAAACAAAAAAATCTATTAAGAATACTAATGAGTAAGTATCGTAATTAGCAAACGTTTTTTTTTTTTTGATTGTACATTATCTAGTAATAAAGTAATTTTTTGGTACTGGTTAGAAGATGCATTAAATCATCCAACAAGGTTAATGGCCCTCGAATTTAGCTTCTTTTCAATTTAAGTATGACGAAAAAAAATTTTTTATGTTAATTTGTTTTGTTTATTTAATTAGTTAAATATTAAATAACTAGCTTTTGTACCCGGCGTTGCCCGGGATATAATTGATATTTTATTCCTGACCACTGATCATTTAACATTTTCGAAATCAGTTTTAGGAATAGCACACAATCGTAGCATATTTGGTGTGTAAAGTTGCAGTTTATTCTATAGGAGAAAAAAAAAACATTCATTCATGCAACTCAAATTCTTTTATGTGACAGCGTTTTTCAAAACAAATTCATTATTTATTTCAAAAATCTAATTTTTGGACATTCAGATTTTAAATCTCTGGTAGGGTCTTTATTTGTTTTCTTAATTTACCCTTTTCAAATGTATATTTCAGCTTGCTAATATGCTTAATTTTTTTAAAAATTGGTAAACTTAAATTTAAAACTTGAATAGTCTTTATTGTTTTGACGTTTTTGTCCATAACATATAACATCCTCATTGCTATTGAAAAGTGTGTGCTAAAAAATAGTTCTTTGTTCATCATTAAATGAAGAGATGTCCTGATTAAGTATGGATAACATCAAAAAACATTAAGGTCATCAATGCTTACCAAGCGGATATATATATCGGAATTCCAGTGCAAACGAAGCTCTGTTAAAAAATATATAAAAATATCATCTCAGTTCATTAATAATCATCGTCGAGTGATATTTACATATATATACATATATATATGTGCTTTCCACTTTCTCTCCCTTTTATCCCGACCTAATCCAAGTATTAAAAAAAGATATATTGACACGGATCTACTGACGTTTTCAAGCATGGATCTATAAACGATTAAAATTTCAATAAAATCTTTTCAGCTGTTTGGTCTTACCAGTTTTCGTTTTTGTATAGGTTGTTTTTTAGATGCATAGAACTTTGAAATTGAATAAAAATATGATGATGATTAGTCTAATCTGGAGGTCCAATTATCCATGAATTTTTCCAACATTTATGGCAATATATCGGCAATAACGCGTCGAATTTTGTCCTTCAAGTGGTCAAGCATACATTCTAAATTTCATAACAATCGTTTCAGCCGTTTAGGCGTGATTGCGAAGCAAACAAAAAAATCGACAAACAAACAAACTTACAAAGTCATTTATAATATACAAGTATATGGATATATGGATTAATTATTACTTTGGAATTTGTTTAATTTCAGGATGAACCTTTAAATACGTATCTAAATTTGGGAGAATGTAAGGAATTGGAAGAATATTCAGTAAAATGTATATCAGATGGTTGCTCATACAAGGCTGTTACCAAAAGCGGTGAAATCATTGGAGTCTTCTTGAATGCACTCATGCATCGTTCGGTAAGTTTTAAAATGAGTGAGTACGATGAACGATGAGTAAATAATTCGTTCTAAAACAATATTTTCAGTAGAGTGGTTCGATAAAAAAAGTTGTGTCAGTCACCCCCTAGGATTAAAGATAATGTAAAAACAATTCCAGAAATTTATTTATTTTTTTGCCACGCACACAAATACCGCCCTTTTAGTATTTTGTTCAGTTTGTCGCTATTTTTAGTCCGATCATAACATTTTGTATACCGGTGTTCATGGCTCTGTAAGGGCTACACTTCTCTTCTTAATCATTTTTTACTACTACGTCAAATTCTAGTCATGAGTTTTAATAATTCGTTCAAAAATATTAAGCATTATTGTGGCTACGAACCAAGTTTTTAAAAGTCATGACTAGAATTTGACACAACTTTTTTTTTGTATGAACCATAAACTATTAGTAATTTAAAGTAAATTTAAATTAGTAGCGAAGAAATTCTTCAGATGAACATCCTAATTCCAAATAGAATTCCGGAGATAGAAATGTTGTCACAATAGTAGTTTTATGGTACCACATATTTAAAAGTACCTTAATATTTCTGTGACTCATGATACTTTCAAAAAAAATTTAAGCAATTCATGTAAAATAAAAATATACATTCTTATATTCTCTGAATGACGCAAATATAAAAATAATAAAAGAATATTGTAATCTGATTTTTCCATCCTTAGCTATCACAGAACCCTACCAGCTGGACAGTATAGACTTATCTTAAAATATAGATTTTAGCCTATTTTTAAAATTCAAAATATTTATATAAAATCTGAACAAGGTATTTTGGTCTATTCAAAAACTAGAAAGATTTCAAAAAATAATAAATGTTTATTTTAAGTTGTTATTCATTTTGCTGATTTTATAAAATTTAATAAATTGATATGATAATAACAAGCAAAAATTAAATAATATAATTTACAAATTTAAATGTTTACTTCTTCATAGGCGCCCAATACTGAACATGAAAAATCCGCTGAATCCTGCGATCATCCAAAATTCAGAAAAATTTTACAATTAATGGATTTCATTGAGGAAGATTTCAATGTCTTTGATTTATATCCCGGCACCGATGTTATTATGGATGGTAAAATTCTTTCAGTCAATTCCAATTATCGCGGTTTAGGAATTGCCGGTCGTCTCACCGAATGTACTTTGGATTATATGCGTGAACACAATATTCCCGTTATGCATGTTTTATGTTCCAGCCATTATTCGGCCCGTGTTATGGAGAAATTGGGTTTCCATGAGGTATATCGCCTCAACTATGCTGATTACAAAGTGGATAATAAAGTCGTTCTTGCACCCGCAGAGCCCCATTTAGCGGCCCGCATACTGGTCAAAGAAATTGCTGATGTTAAGAAAAGTCAGCTGTAAAATGTTGGTTTTAATGGTTAAAACTAAATGGAGATATATGTACATATGTAGGTACACATGGTGATTATGTACTTCTAATTACAATTAAAAAATTACAACTAGAAAATTATTACTAGAAAATAACCCACCCAATCATTTACCGAAAATGGTTGTAAATGTTGTTAAACTTTAGATTTTAGTGGTTAATTAATGATAAATACAAGTTAAATACATTTAAAAATACAATATAGAAATATTAATTCTTATGTGATTTTAGATTTTTCTAAGTTAAACTTAAACTTGGTGTTGGTCATTAATAATATTTATAGATATTAAAATAACTACTCATTCGTCTAACTATACATTTCCTTTCCCTATGCTTACTCACGCCCACAATTTGTGTGGGTGTTTAAATTTGAGTTCAATACACAGTGACGATCAAAATGTATTTAGCATTTACCATAAACAAGTTCTTATAATTCGCAAACAAATTTTTTTAATATAAAGTTTTCTAAATCTGTAAATAATGTTTTAAATTTTGTTCGTCACAGTAAGAATTTCCAGTGTATATTTTTTTCATTATGAATTATGAATTTATTTAAATTCTTTGTTTGTTTATAATCCTGAGAACAGAGAGAGATTGTAATTACATATTTATATTTTAACAATTTTATTATGTTCTAAATCAGTGGTCCTCACTAGTATTGTTCAGAATACGAAGATGTTCGGCTATTTACATGTACACAACACGATCGCAAACAAAACTCACAACAAGAGCGTAAAAATACAAATATTTCATTCATGTTTTCTCTTTTTCAGTTCATTTTTGTTGTTGTTTTCAGTACACTGAGAAGCAGCGATCACATAAATGTATACATTACATACAAATAGATACAAAATAACAAACGAATGTTTAATTGAGGTTTATTTAAACATTACATGTTATTTCTTTCTGTGTAGTGTCACCCATACATATGTAATTACCAAATTCTCTCTTTTTGAGGACCACTGTTCTAAATAATAAAAGGCATTCATTCGTTCATTCATTCATTCACAACGTAATTTATCATAATTTCATATTTGTTTAAAATAAAAAGTATAAATTTTAGAAATCCTTAAAGTATACCTTAAATTAAAGGAAGGAGGAAACTTTGTGAGAAGTTGTAAATGAATGTTGGTGTTAATGTTGATTGAATCCTACGATTTATATTTATGTATATTTATTATACAAAATTAATTATGTTTAAATAATCTTGTGTATGATATTTTGCTCATTGGCAGCAATTAAAATTGCGGCGATAACTATTTTTTACATGCATAATTATATATTGTTAATATTTAAGTTATTTTTAAATATTTTTATTATTATATTATGATTGTTTTAATAAATAAAATGCCAAAATATCCAAAATGAATGGAATTATTCATAATTTACCAGCATTATAACTGAAACTAATTAAATGCTCTAGAAAACAAGATATGTTTTATATGTACAAGTATATGCATATATGTATGTGAGTAAGTAAATACGTGTGAAATAATTGCGGTCTTTAATGCTAACATTTTTTAAGTTTACTATAATCATTAAAACAATAAAATCATTATTTATACAAAGTGAAGTACATAGGTAAACAAAATTAATTTCAAATCTAATAAGGTCTTCAAATCGTTGGTATGAGGTGGGAAATTGATGTCACCAGCTCATATAAAATAGTACCAAAAGAAATAATTCAATGAACTAATTAATTGGAAATTTCATTACCATTTAATTGTAAAAAATTTAAATCATAAAAAGTTTTTCATTAAAAAAATTTCAATTTCTTTGAAATACTATTTGAATTTTAAAATTGATTGTGTATGAAAACGGAAATTTTGAAAAATACCAGCAAACTTTATTTTGTATTTAAAAAAAAGAACAAATAAAGATTCTATAAGTTTCACTAACTATGATTTTATTTAATGATAATTATTTGAAAAATGATACTAGTATGATTGGCGGATCTTCAGGTAGTCATCCCTCAATGTGAAATTTAGGTGTCAACATATTTGATCAATATTTTATTAATGAATTTGAAACATTCTTCATTGGCAGGTTTTATAATTGGATTCAACTATAGTTATTATTTTAATAAAAACTCTAATTTATTTAAATTTTATATTTCATGTAAAGTAATAATAATATATAATATCTGTATGTATTTGAAAAATAAATACATATTTAAACCATTTAGGAATAGTAATTAAGATTGAACAAAACGTCATGAATGGTATATATTCTTTACGTATGTATGCCAATTAAAAATTTTCCCATATATAAAAGATGGGGGTATATTAAGTTTGTCATTCCGTTGGTAGCACATCGAAATATTAGTGGTAGAACCAAGAAGTATATACCTTCTGGGTGCTTGAAAACAATTTTAAGACGATTTAGCAATGTCCGTCCGTCTGTTGTAGACACGATATAACCTCAAATAAAAACTTGAGGAAAATTAAATTTTTCTCAAATATTCTTTGTTAAATGGCCATGGACCAAAATTTAAGACAACATCGATATTTTTAAAAATATTTTGCCTTTTTCTTTAAATTAATAGCAAATAATAGTATTGAACAAATATTTTTTTATAAAAGTACAAGTCATGTTGAAAATGGTAAAAAACGGCCCATGATTTCTCATATAGCCCATACAAATTTCTTACCGGAATATGACTTTATAGTACATAAATGCCTATAGAAAACCAGTATACATATTTAGCAAAAATACGTTTCATGAAGAAAAAAAGAAATCTCAAAACAAAATTTTGTTTGCATTGGTCCATATTTGAACATAGCGCCCATATCAAGACCATTTCTGCAAATCACTCAAAAGCAAATAAATATCTTATAAACATCAGCATCAAATTAAAATTGAACGCAAACAATGGAAACAACGCAATTGAAAAACATATGGAGTCAACTTCCAAAAATTCTATTAAATGCGCAGAAATATTTTACAAACATCTACTAGCAAGTGGAAATTCGAGACTTACCCCCTGGCCCACGATGTCGAACGATGACGTTCGCTTAGATAAGACTTAAGACACAAACTTTTTATCGTATCTATTTTTTACTCAATCAAGTTTGTTTATTCCAAAATCAAGTTTGTGTCTTAAGTCTTATCTAAGCGAACGTCATCGTTCGACATCGTGGACCAGGGGGTTAAATTAACATGTATATAAATCGACGTACCGAATTTAATGATCGGCCCATAATAGGCCATAGCTCCCATATAAGAACTACTTCCGAAAAACTCATTAACCAACATAAGTATCGAAAAGAAATTTTACACAGATCAATAAACTTCATTTAAAAATCGTTATTGGGATGAAATCCGAGCAGAATAAGCCTCATATTAGGTGGTAGCTCCCATGTAGGGGATCCGAAAAATAAAATACAAAATGTAACACAAATTAATTTCAACTATACATAGATCACACTACTGATATATTGGAGGTGGGTATATAATATTCGGCACAGGCGAATAAAAACTCTTTCACATTAGGTCCATCTTACACAAATTTCTCACCACTGAAACACTATTTTCAATATTATGTTATTTGCGAAAGCAATTGTTCTGGTCCTTTTTTAAAGTCTCTACAAAAAAACAATTTTCACTTAAATTACAGGGGGTTACTGCGTATTTCGATTCGAAAGCAAAAGTTTTCGAAATACAATGCAAAAAGTATACAATTTCGAATGAAATTAATGAATGGTGACAATAAAGTGACATAAAATTATATAAATCATTTATAATTTTTATAATATTTGTTTGCAACCTTATAAACCATGCAACCATGGGCATAGAAAAAGCGCACTATACTGTTTTAGTAGTGCAACAGGGATTAAATTCTTCGTTTTTTTTTATCGATGAACAAACGTTTTTTCGTCATGACCAAAGACTAATTTTGGTTTCATCTATGAATATTTTCCAGAATTTGATATCCTTGTTCCGGAGTAGTTTTGCAAAAGATATACATACATACATATATTATTTTTTGACAGAAGTGTTTTTCTCTACTTACACGACCATAAAGTTAATTTTCATTGATGCGTCTTGGTACAAGTCTACTGGAAACATTTAACTCAAATTCATAATTTTTTCAGTTGTTGTTGTTGTAACATCAGAGGCTGCTGAGCCCTTGGCCGAGAGAACTCGGGTCATTCCGGTGCGTAAAACCGGCTGTCGTGGGAATGTTTATTTATATCAATGACTTGAGAAGATCTAGCTTACTTTTTATAACTATTGCCTTATCCTCGCGAACTGTTGTCTTTCGCGGTGGCTTCTTCCGGTCTTTCTTTACATTAAGCAAATTTGGATCTGATTTAACACATTTAATAACATTATAAACTATCTTTCGAGAACATCCAATTATTTTAGCAATTTTTGTTTGTTTTGTACCCTTGAAGTTCTCAAATAATCTTTTTTTCAAATGAGCGGTGCGGTCCTCTTCCCATTTTGATTGACAAAATTAATGATAAACGATATTTTTGTTAAATTACACAAGAATTTACCACCGAAATTAGCATCAACTATTTTTGTTTAAAATCGAAATAACTATGCGCTATTTCATTGTCTAACAAAAAACATTTTCAACGAATTTTTGGAAAAGTAGTGAAGCAAAATAATAGCATAGAATTCCATTTTTCAATATAATACGTTTGGCACTTCATAGAACATTGGTGCGCTATTTCTCTGACCATAACTGTATATTTTTTCGATTATGTACACATGTATATAAATCAGAAAAATTGTCCCTTAAATGGCTAGGACAGAAGCAAAAACTCCAAATACTTTCAGAAGCTCCCACATAATGGAAAAGATTTAAAATGCAAATATTTCAACAATTTAATAAACAATAAATAATGATAAAAAAAGTTCTAGTGGTTTTGTTAGTCTACTACAAAGACGAGCATTTTTAATTTTCGAGGTTTAAAGCTCCAAGCGAAACTCGTACAGAAAATTTTTTTCTAAATTTTTTATTTGTTAGATAATTTCAATAGATACATATATCTAAAGTTTATTCGTGGGATTAATAGCGAAACAAATACTTCATTTAAACTAAATAGCAAATTAACTTAAAACCAATGCAATGTACATGTAATTAACGAAAATTAAATTATGTACATGTATTTGTGTCAAAGCCACCTCCATTTTAAATAATAGAATAAAAACGTCATAAGACTTTTGCTCTGATAACCATCTCTAACTTGCTGTAGGCGTGCATTCCACAACCTTACGAGAAAATGGGTGTCCTATTTTTCGCATTCGCTTTAGGCCTGGTTTTCAGGAAATGCTGTGTTTTTTATGTTGGTATTGAGATAACTCCATAATTCTTCGTAGGTTAACGTAGGAATTCTGTATCTTCAAACATTCGGGCAGTTATACAATAACCATGACCTCAGCGGAGTTATTGTGTATCGTTCGAATTTATGTACTTTTTATTTACATTGTCTTTCGAAAACTTTTGCTTTCGAATCGAAATACACAATAACCCCCCAGATTATAAGCCTTTATCCATAAATCATTGTCGTGGTATAAATGGTAGTTGATAATAAGACCCAGCCTTTGTAAAATTTCCAACCAATCAATCTGCACCATTATACCTTGAATAACGTGTAATGAGCCAGGTGCAGCTGCCGAAAAAGACTCCAACCCATTACCGAACATTCAGCATGCATTACTGTAGGTTTAGATTTTTGATGTAAGCTCTACATTAGTTTTTCTACACCGGGTATATGAACAAATGCAGTTTTTCAGAACTTTGCTCTGTATGGAAGCTATGACATATTACGGACCGATAATTACAAACTTTATTAGTACAACTTCTGTGCATATACACATTGGGTCGAATTATTTATTCCGTCCCACGATTCCGGAAAGAAATTTTTTGTACGGAAGCATAATTTCAAATTATTCATTCCATTGTTGCGGTATTTCTCCTTTTTACGGTACCATCTCTACACAGACAGTATTGCGGCATACCGCAGGAATGAATAATTCCATTTTACATACCGATCGACATTTCTTTTCTAACAGCATTTTTAAATATCTTAACATTTTTAAGAGTTTTTTTAAATGTTAGTTTTAAATCTCTTAAAAAAAATTTAACAAAAATAATTTTCATATATTCAGAAATGATGACACCCATTTTTATAATGGTCGGTCCATAATTAGTGAAAACTCTCATATAAGAACCTCTCCGTTATTCACTCTAACCACCATAAATCTTTTAAAAATATTTATATCGAGATAAAGTATAACATACACAATATTTATATTCACGGAAGTCATGGCACTAAATTTTGAATGATCGGTCCATAATAGGTAATATCTTCCATATAGCGCCCATTTCTGAAAAACTTTTTAAATTATATACTTGTTTCTTCTTATGGTTTTGTAAAATTACTCCAAGATTAGAATGAAAGTTGACGGAAATATCTAAATGAATTTTCATTCCAAATTTTGTATATACATGCATATGTACATATTTATTTGCAGTTAGAAATAAAAAAATAGTAATTAACAATTTAAAGATTTTATATTAATTTTTTTTAGCATATTTTACAATATTAACGTATGAAATTTAGCCCTAAAGTACAAAAACAAAATTTCTTGGGGTCTTTTTTCATTCTACGATTTAGGGGTCATTTTTTATTTCTCTTAAAATGCAAAAATACTTCAAAGAAAAAGTACATTATAACCCCAACAAAAATTAAAAGAGGTAGAAATATTTCGTGTTCTTTTGAGCCATTTTTCTTTGGTTAATTTTTTACAACCCCAAATTTAAATGGCATGACTCTTGCATATGTATTGTGTAGAATTTTATTTCAGTACCAACATTCATTAAACTTGGGCGAATGATGTGTGTGCCTATAAAACATTTTTTAAAGACATTTATGTTTCCACTATGGTGGTATAAGTGATAAAAAGCTTGAACCATTAAAATGCAAATTACAAAATAAAGGTCTAAAAAATCAACTTGCATACGTTAACAGAATTGAATTATTATTGGCTGCTTAGAAGAAAATAAAAATTTTCATTTATAAAAATATATTAATTTGTTTATGAAAAATATCACTCACTACTAGGTATACAATTAATGATTATCTAAACTTGGATTTCTCATCATATGCACGAGATAAAAATTTTGGTTCTATCTATCAATTTCATTTGCAGCTAAACGATTAATAACACGTCGAAGTTGTTCATCTTTACTGTATTTTGCAACATCAGAACGAATTTTCTGATGATGTTCATTTGCTTTAACTGACACTTCGTCCAATAGTTTTTGATTCGTAGTGAACGATTGTCTAAAAGTATGCCAAATATATTAAGAAATTAATTGCAAGTACTACAAAAATGTAGGTAGGTATAATAAATTGTTGTTTTTTTTTTAATTTGTAAGAACAAACTTACTTACCTAACGGAAGCAATACCAAATACTCCGCCAAATATTCCCAAAACTATAAGTAATAAAGCCACTTTGGAATTTGTAGTTTTGTTAAGACCTTTTATACCATAATAAGGTCCTGGATTCGGATCGTAGTTTGGTTTTATTTCCCAAGGCCTAGAAATAATTGCTGTATGTGAGTATAAAAAGGAAAATAATAATGATTTCTATGTGATATTAAACTCACCTATGAAGCTCAGATTTTGTGGAACTACTTGTCTCATAGACTCTCATAGAATGAGCAGCTTGCAAGTTTTGATCATATTCATTGCGTAGTTTTGGTTTGCTTAGTGTCTGATATGCCTCAGCAATTTTCAAAAATTGCGCTGTATGATTTGTATCTTCTTTTACTCCCTTTACATCAGGATGAAACTAAAAATAGACAAAATCGCAAAACTATTGAAAATAATAGGGGAATATTTTCTTGTCACCTACCTTTTTCGAGAGTTCTACATAGGCCGTTTTTATCTCTTTATCGCTGCAATCGCTACGTACATTTAAAATGTCGTAATAGTTTTCTGCACTGCTATTCTTAGCCATAAGATTTTGTACAATTAATTTAAGATTTAATTCCCTTTAAATAGAGGGGAATGTAAAAACACCAAAATAGATACAATGAAACAAATCCAATGCATAATAAACAAATGTACTACATACTTGGAAATTTACTAATCAGCTGTTGATTCTTCTTCTGCAAATAAATGTCAATCAGACAAAAAAACATATGGTCAACTCACAGGGCCAGCAGTGTTGCCATTTTAGCACTTTCAGTGCAAGATTTAGCATTTTGTTTCTCGAAAATGCATTGAAATTTTTAAAAATTATGCTAAATGGTTTTTAGCATAATTTGCTTGATAAAAAAATTTGTTTCTCACTCCAAAAAATACTTTTGGAGAAATAAAAAATAACTTTTATAATATTTCAAATAAATTTTTTTCGCTGTGGTAAGTATATGAACATATATATGAAATGTAATCTATTAAAACAAGTCAACAATTGTTATGAACAAAATTAGAAAAAACTATAATTTATATTTGCAACATTTAAAATAAAGATTGTATTGTTACATTGAAAAAATTTAGCACTTTTTTTTCTTCTGTAGAACATTTTAGCACTTTGTTTTTTAAGTTTTAGCAAATTTTGAAATTCATTTTCTGGCAACACTGCAGCGCCATGATGTAACTCACGGATGGCAAACATGGTACAATTGTACTTTTTTGATACATTTTAAACACAGTTGGTACCGTGGTACTACCACGAGTCATATAGTACAATTTCAAAATACTGTTGCATCAAAATTTGGTATTACAGAAGAAACAGATAAATATCAGCGATGTCACAGAATTTAATTTCGTTCGGAAGTGGAATTATTTCCGTATTTTGCTTCTAAAGAAAAAGTAAAACGAACAATTGATTTCATTCCGAACAAATTTTTCGTTTTGCTTTTTTTATATTAAATTTTATGAACATTTTGAAACTGATATCAATTTGAGCTTTAAATATGCATCTATAAGATGATTATCACAATAAATTTTTGGTTGAATTATCGAACAATATGAGTCTTTGACATATTCATTTACATTAAATGATTTTGAGGCTAAATTCAAAAACTAAAGCTTAAAATGTAGTTAATCAAGATTTCAAAATCGTTAGAAGTTAACTCTTCTATTTATTTTATTCTTACAATAATAATTCTAGTTATTTTGGAAATATATATATATTTACCAATGTTAACTTTTCGCAAATGACTCGATACTTAATTTTATTTTATTTTATTTATAAATAAAAATATTTTATTATTTATTAAATAACTATCCTCATCATTATTCAGCCCGATCTTAGCAGAAACATATTGTTACGAAATTGTATTTCAATTAATATTTAACGGTCGGTATCAACATACGCAGGTGTGAGGTTTATCGACATATAACTTGAGAAATTTCAATTTATTTTATAAACACAGCTGAGCAATAATATGGCAACATTGACTTACATACAATAAAAAAAAAAAAATACAGATGACAGCACCTGTTTGAAATGACAAACGAAAAATTATATAAATTCCCGTATTCTTTTTTTTTAAACGTTTGCATCCATCAACACCGGATTTTATTTTCTAAGACACAACCGGAACCCAACAAAGCCAGCAAGCCGACAAGACGAACAGGAAAAGAGGAGGAGGAACAGGCAGACAGACACCCAGCATGCAAAAAACGGCAACGACGGACGAAAGAAAGACAAAAAAAATAGGAGAAAAAAAAAGTGAGTGAGTTTCAAGGGGAAAAATTTGCCATCCTACAACACCACCAGAGTAGAATTTTTTTGCTCGTCTGATGAATTTAAAAAAGTGGTGAGTAAAAATCGTCGTGAGTAAAAAATCGCGGTGAGTATAAAAATCGTGGTGAGTTTTTAGAAATTCACCACAAATACCGTTAATCGTAATTTTTCAAGGCGTTTTTAAAATGTGTCACCCTAAAAGTAGGCAATGGGCTTTTTTCACAGTTTTACGGGGTGGTTGCTGAATTAGCTAACAAATAAAGAAAGACTTTGCAAGACCTGTTATTATATACACCAACAACAACAAATTATGTACTTTTTATAATAATAATTATAACTATTAACAACCGCTATTATTTGAAAAATGCTCAAAAGAAAGATAGATTTTATAATAAAATACATACTTCTGATAAAATAAATGAAATTATTCCTACCACTAAATCGTTTTTAAAAGGTTAGGCATGCAGTAGTTGTTATTCAGTTTAACGAACAATAAAAATATAATAATAAAAATATAATTCGTTAAATAAATTCGTGCTGGTGAATTAAATTTTTTTCCTTCTAAAATTTGTTTTTGCAAATGAATGAAACAAAATAAAAAGAGCTTATAATTTGATCAAATGTATGGGAACAAATAAAATGCGAAAAATTGTTGAAATGCAATACAAAATTTTAAATTTGTTTAAGAGGCTTTGTCCGAATGATTAAAGCACAATAAATATGATACATATCTATATACAAGTACATATGAAGTTTGTCTATTTTCGCAACTAACATCTGATTTTACAAAAAAAAAAAAAAAACAAATAAAAAATAACATGATCTGTTTTAAGGCATTAAAAAAATATTAACCAATCAGTCAGTTTGAGGTAAAGGTGCCGAAATTTTTGCTAAAGACTTGATGAATTGTTTAACAAAAATATTGATAAAATTTTCGTTTTACTTGAAAATCCATAAAAATGATTAACAAAAAACCCTTTTGATTAATTACAAATACATGTGATATTACGAGTATATCTTTTTATACATACATATGCCAGTATATATGTATGTACATATGCATGTATGAATACTACATGCTTACTAAATATTTTAAAATTATTTTACAAGAGTCATAATTGGCAAAATTCTAATTTTCCATGGACGTCCATGGACATTATCAATGTATTTCGTGCGCTTTACGAAAACCATTGAAGATTTTTACTGAAAATCAATGGTTGATCTTTTCGAGGCTACATACATATATTTAGAAATTTCATTAGTTTTATTTTTCTGGGAATTTTTTAAAATCTAATTTTAGCACTGCTGAATCTTAACAATTCTCAAAAAATCTTTTGAGAATTTATGACGTTTTTTGAAATTTTAATGTAAAGAAATATATATGTACATATGTCCATACATACATATTGTATGTACAGCGAATCGCGAACAAAGATGAACAAAGTTAAGAAGCTCTATAACTTCAACAATGAAAAATCAATGCAATGTTACAGAAAAAGCTTCTTATTTCCGGGAATACCATTTATAGATATACATATATACATATGTATGTACATACATAAGTATGTATAATTATTGAGAGGATCACATATGTATATTTTGACTATCAATTTATTTAAAATATGTTCTAAAAAAGAAAAACCTTTAAAAATCTAAGAAAAGGCTTAAAATATGCTCTTAATAAGAAACAAGTATAATTTTTTTTATTGCAAAATAAGAATTATTTGATATATTGTTTTAAACAAAATTTTACGACCAACATAATTTGTGTTAAATATTTTCAAATTTTGTCTAATTTTCACCATTTTTAATTGATTTAATTACCAATTCTTACCATAATTTACAGAGTCTGTCTGATGTTCATAATAATCTTGAGTGTAACTTAACAAACAGAGTATAAAAAAGGGGTACAATTCGGTTTTAGTGATTTTGCTCAAAAAAAAAAAAAAAAAAACACAAAATCAAATAGGGCTTTTAAAGGAGATAACAGCAAAAAAAAATTGTTGGCGGTCACGCCTATTTTCGAGAGGGCGGGCCCTTAAAGTTGAAAATATATAGGCCTATATCTCGGGAACTACTAGGTGTCTGATAATTTGTAATACATTAAATAAAAGGTATTAAAAATACCTTTCCAACGATATATATAATGATTATAAAATATGGACCGAATATGGGTTAAATCCGAAAAGAATATTTTTTGACCCGAATTTATTTGTTTTTTGGAAATGGTTCTTATATGGCAGCTATGACAAATTATGGGCCGATCTTCTTAAATTTTGTAACAGTTATTTTCATGCATATGAGGATATTTCACGTCGAATTTCAATATAATAACGCTATATATACGATATATATTAGTATTAACGTGGATTTCGAGAGTGGACCTTATGTGGGGGATATTGTCAAATATGGACCGATATTCTCAAAATCCAGCAGTTAGATTTAGGCATGTATGTAAATGATCCGTGTAAAATTTTGGATTGGTACCCTTATTTATAAGCGATTTATAAGTATTAAAGTGATTTTCGGAAGAGGGCTTTATATGGGGCTACGGTTAAAAATATACCGAAATTCACAAAATTTTGTGGGATGATTTTTGTATATATTAAAATGTGGTCCTTGTATGGGAGCTATGACCAGTTCTGGGCCGACTACCATAAAATTTAGTACAACAATTTATTTGCCTATAAAGAGTATTTATGTCAAATTTTAGCCGTTTAACATTATTTATATCTGTTTTATACGTATTTAAGTGAATTTTGGAAGTGGACTTTATATGGGGTCTATGGTCAAACATGGACCGAACTAAAAAAAATTTCGTGTTGCGATTTCTTTTTGTATAAGACTTATTTTTGCTGAATTTTGTGTAGATATTCCAATTTTATAGGCATTTATTTATCATTAATCCATATTTCGGGAATATTTATATTTGTATGGGGGCTATAAGAAAGCATGGACCGATTCTTACTATTTTGCGCACACTTTCTTCTTTTTGCATAAAAACAACGTATACAAAATTTCATGGTATTATCTGCAATATATTTCAAAATATTGCAATAAAATGGACGAAAAATATCAAATTTTTATGGAGGTGGACTCACATATTGGTTCATAACTCTGGTTGACCTAAACCGATTTTGCTGAATTTAAATAGCAAACTTCTCAAAAGCACTTCTGACAGAATTATTGAAGGTTTGGATCCCGAGTATATCTGTGGACTTCAAAAAACTGATTTCAACAGACAGACAGACAGACGGACATGGCTTAATCGACTCCGCTATCTATAAGGATCCAGAATATATATATACTTTATAGGGTCGGACAGTGTTTTTGTGGAAATTACACACGGAATGACAAACTTATATATACCCTTCTCAGGATGGTGAAGGGTATAAAAACTACACTAATGGTTCCTCCGAATACGTAATAAAAATTGTTCCATAAATTGTTCCTCTTCTTAAAATATCAGAAGTAAAGCTTTCTTCGTTGCACAATGCACTTTTTTTACCTAAAAGACGGGGAATTAATAATGACGATGTTTATGCCGCCCATGGTGCAACTATACAAGGTGAGTGCAAATCGAAAACAAACACAAAATAGAAACAACAGGTATTTTGTTTGTGTAAAATAATGTACTACTGTCAAAAATACTTCAAAAAGTATTACTTTTGACATAAGTAAATTGTAAACAAAGCCAGTCAGCTGGGCTACTGCACTCACCTTGTATAGTTGCACCATGATGCCGCCAATGTTGACACTCCTCGTACAACCAATGGAACAAAAATATTGTACAGAAATAGTATTTTATCTTTAATAGCTGCTGAAAAGTCTGATTTACTAGTATCCATAATAAACTCTCCCAACTGATATCACTTGCTGCTATGGCTTTGAAAACAGCACGGAAAAGAGTATGTACCTAATAATACTCTTGCGCATTGTTAGACAAATATTTAAATGGTGTAAAAAAGGGACGACACTGTAAATACAGTTCCATTCTCTGTATTTTCAGCGAAAAGTGGAATGTGGAAATAAGGTCAGTGATAAAATTATCATATCATTAACATAATTTAATATATGTAATTTTTATTTTTCTAAAAAAATATCCATTGTTGAAAATGGAATTAGCATCGTTATCGCTATCGTGCCCCGATAGACTAGGCAATAGTATGCCGGACTATCAGTCAGAGGGTTGCGGGTTCGATTCCCGCCAAAGACTCTGGGTGTTTTCTGCAGACAAGCCAAAAGCTTCGCAGTTTGTGTTTGTTTTAAAAAAAAAAAAAAAAAATAAATAAAAAAACTAAAAGCCAAGTTTCCACAATTGACGCAAATGAGGCAGTAAAAGTATTTAAAAAAGCACTAGCACTGGACTGGCAATGAAGGGCTTCAAGATTGTATGGACGAAAAGCTACAGGCCGTCCCCATCCCTAGAAATGTTTTATGGATTGTAGAAACATGTTTTGAAAAATATTAGGATGAAAGGAAATTTGGAGGTGCATTTACAAGGGAAAAATATGAATTTAAGTTATGCAAACATTTTGCCATTAAACAATTATTTTTACATTTTAATGTAAAACACTCGAAATGCGTACCAAATTAGAGTTCTAATACTAGTATATATAAAAGTTAAAAATCGGTTAACAAATTTTAAAGTTATTAAGTATTCCCAGGGGCATTAACATGTTTCCGACAGCTTGAATAAGAAATGTATGAAAAAATTAACAAATTTTGAAAAATATTCGGATAAAATTATATCTTAATTCAAATATATACGTATGTATTTACTTGTATGTATATAGGTTTTTATCTTCTTAGCATAACTTTAACCTATTATCTAGAAATGGTCAAAACTTGTTTAGTTTTCAAAAAGAGTTTCAAAACTCCATTTTAAATTTTTAAAAATTTTTTTAAACAAAATTTTGAATTTTTAAAATATCTATTTTTGGGATTTATTAAGGATATACGAGCGAACAAAAATATAAAAAAAAATTATGTCAATACCTCCCATAGTTTTTTTTTGCACCCGCGATTTTAATTTGGCGAAATTTGGGGAAAAACTAATATTTTTGCCATATTTTGGTGAATAATACTAATTTCTTTAGTATTATGAATTTAAAAAAAGTTTTACTTAAAATTAACTGTTAAATCGTGAAAGTCAAAGGTCAAATTTTGCTATATTTGGGATTTTTAATGGAAAAATAGCGAAATGGTATAATTTTTGAGTCGACTTTTATGAAACTTGACCAAAGCATATCCTAAAGTCCAAAATTTACAATAAGAGTGCAAAAACCTAAATTAACTCTTAATCGCGCTTGTTGATCCTTCGGGGGTTTATAGTGGTATCTGTCACAGTCGATCAAATTTAAAGAATGTTTATTTAAAGGGGTTTTTTGGTTGTATAGAACTTTAAGTTGGCAGCACTTTTTTAACTGGCGGCCATTTTGTCTACTGTCAAATGATTTATTTTTAGAGGCCTTTTAGATGATGCAATTATTTGCAACAAGCGTCTACGCGTTCTAAGCAACTGTCAAAAAAGTAGAATCAATGTTTTAAGTTTCACACTCAAAAGCGTAGGACGCGTTGACGCTTCAAACGCGAAAAGTTCGTTTACTTTCTACTTTTGAACGCGTCGCAAGCGGCGAACACCTGACATTGACAAATGCAAAGCAAATTTAATTTAAAGGTGATGTCACTAAAAAAAAGACAGTTGAAAAAACATTTTTTATATGAAATTGACAAACAAACCAATAAAAACTTTCATATAAAAACAAACTTAGCTGGACTTACGACATCACCTCCGAAAGTACATACATATACATAAATATGTATATAAAACACAAATGATTGACGCGAAAAATCTTCGCTTGTAACTTGAAATACTTGACGCTTAAAACGTTTAGAAAGCTTAAAACGCGTTGACGCCAAAACGCGAGTTGTGGACCTCCAGCTTTAGAGTGACGCTTAAACAGTTCTTCTAAATTGTGCAAGCTTATTTTGAGAAATATGGTTCTGTTAGAAATACGTACCGCGCACTACGTCCATTTTACGGTCAATCAGAGCAATTAATGTATTATTTTTTTTAAACAATATTTATTTTATTTCACATTTTTCTATTGAATAATTTACAATTGTTTAGTATTATTTTATTTTTATAATAAGGACTAGTTTTTCATTTTCTGGTTTCTATATTCTACAAAAAATTATGCAAACTCTCAAATAATTACATACAACGAAATTAACTTAAACTAAATTTTAATTACAGATACAAAGAAATGAGAATTAATGAAATATAATAAGAAGAGAAGCAAATATTGACTAATTAAATATTTATATTATTTACAACAAAACAATATACAAAACAAATTAATGTTAAAACGAGTCGGACAACATGTTTGCTAAACGAGTAAATATTTTTTTAATTTTGCTTTATTTCGTGCGAAATTTTTATTAATATTACAAGTTGAAGAAAAATTTAAATTGAGGGGGAAAGGCGAGGGGAAATAAGAGTTAAGTCAGATGTGGAAAATAATTAATTCATAAACGGAATAAACTGGAAATTTTTAAAGGAAGAAAATACGCCACGTCTTAATAAAAGTAACGTGAAAGTTTTTAAAGATGTATTCCAGCATTTGAAACATGAAATATGTTTTTGTTAAGGGTCCTTACTTTATAAAAAGAAACGACATATGTGAAAAATTTAGTTTGGACAAATTACATACAAATTTGTTTTATAAAAACAAGCCATGAAATTATAGTTTTTTATTTCACATTAACATGCATGCTATTAAACAAAGTTTCTTTCTGCGTATATGAATTAAATCTCGCCAATTACTGACTTTATTTATGTTAAAATTGTTGTTTTTTTTTATTTAAAATTAGTTTAACTTATTAAATACTAAAACTACTTGTCGGTTTTTGTTTATTTGCTTAATTTTTCAATATTTTTTTTGCTTATGTAAAAAGAACCCTGAGTTTGTTTTGATACACTTTTATCTCCGTTATTTCTATTTTAAAGATTTTTATTTAAATTTCAGCTATTTGTTATAACTATAAATTATATTTCTTTAATTAACAAGTAATTTATGTACATAGTGCTTGATTTGATATTAAGTAAGTTTATTTTTGATTTTAGATCTTTTTATTTAAAAGTAGTTTGTTTGTTTATCACAGCCAAATGAGCAAATTATAGTTATTTCTGCTGTTTTGTTTTAATTAAAGTTCATTTGTCATTTGGCAATTTATTTAGAGAACTAAATGTTTTATTCAGTTTGTTTTATTTGTTTTGTTTTTTTTTAGTGTACGTTTTACATTGACTCTCGACTGTTATCACTGTTGTGCTGCATTGCCAACTGACATTCTGTTAATGTAGGGGTTGTTGTTGCCTTGCCGCTACTGTTATGGACATTAGTGTTGGTGTTTGTACATTTAGTAGTTGCCAAATTTTTTGTATGGTTTTGTTGTGTGGCTGCTGACGCCGACGGAGACGTTGTTGAGTTTATAGCTGGCGGGGAGTTGGTTGTGGTGGTAACAGTGTGTTGCGTTAAAATATCGGCTGGTATTAGGCCTTCTTTAACACGTTTCTTTTGTTTCATGCGACGATTTTGAAACCAAATTTTAACCTGAAATTTAATAAGAGTACATAGTTATTTGTCTTAAATTCTTTATAAACTTTATTAAATGCTATAAAAAATCAAAAGTTCCACTTTGTCATTAAATCTATTGTTATGTATGCATCTTATGTGAATTTGTAAAAATGGGTAAACTCAAAGAAATCAAAAATGAATAATAATAATACCAACAAAATTGAGAGAGTCAGTACACCAGATTTTATATGAATCTCATTTAGGCATCGTTAAAACCAAAGCACTAGCCAGATCCTTTGTTTGGTGGCCTAAACTCGATATAGACATTGAATATTTAATCAAGTCATGTATTCCGTGTCAAAAACTTATGGCTAATCCAGAGAAAAGTGTTCTTATACCATGGATACCTACAAACACTGTATGGCAAAGAATACATATAGACTTCGCAGGTCCCATTAAAAATTATCATTTTCTTGTAGTCATAGACTCATTTTCGAAATGGGAAGAAGTTTTCAAAACCAAGGAAATCACTTCTAATTTCGTTATTTCAAAACTCAGAAAAATTTTCTGTCTTTTTGGTATTCCTCATACTATTGTCAGCGACAATGGCAGGCAATTTGTTTCTAAAGAATTTAAAATTTTTACTTCAAATAATAAAATAAAACACATATTAACAGCTTTAGGGCATCCTGCCACCAATGGCCAGGCTGAAAATTTCGTGAAAACGTTAAAAAAAATCTATTTATGCTAACTTGTCATCCGAAACAATTGAAAATATCAACGTTATTTGAAATCGTTTTCTAATGGATTATCGTAATACTAAACACAGCTCAACGGATGAAAGCCCAGCAAAACTTTTTATTGGAAGATCGATTAGAACTTGATTTGATCTAATTAAACCACCTCTTGTTAGAACAACAAAATAAAAGTATTTTAAATTATAACGGTAAGAGATCGGTTGCGTTTGAGAAAGATCAAAATGTTTTCATACGAGATTATACAAACGTTAATTTAAAGTTATGACAAGCCCACGTTCATATCAATGTATTCTTTGAACAGGTAGAATTATAAAAAGACATACTGATCAGATTAGGGCAGGATTGAATTAGAATCAAAACATTGAAACCAATCACGAAAATCAAAATGATTCATCAGATTTACCATCACGCTCAAATGGATAATAATAAAAAAATATAGATGAATTAACTTTAAATTTAGAATGTAATAAAAACGTAGACAATGATAATAATAAAAATTTGTCAAATTCAAATCAAACAAGAGATGGTGAAAACATCTCTTCAAGAGTGTTAAGACCTAGAACACATAAGAGATATACTTAATTGTAAGTTGCTATTTTTTTATTTTTAGAAATTCTTGTATGAATTTTATATTTTACTAAAAAAAAAAAAAAAAAAAAACTAAACTTTCATTGCATTAAATAAAATACATACATATGTATGTATATTGTATGTTAAAATTATATATTCTTTTATATATACATATATATGAATTTTTATGCCTTATACATAATTATTAATTTTATACTCTTGTAAATATTATTAAAATTTATATTTTGGAAATTTAAAAAAATAATCAAATGTAAGGGGAGGCGTGTTATGTATGCATCTTTCTTACATACACCTCTCTACCTCTGTTATAATTAAGCTTTTCTTATGTTAAGTAATTGACTATTATTTACTTATTCCTTGTTAATAAAATGTAAATAAAGTTAGCCATTGATTGAACTCCAATTGAATCGTTTCAATATATTACATTTATCATCAACTACTGAACCGATTTTAATGAAATTAAAACTGGAGAAAAATTTAAGATGTTTCCTCTTTACAAGAAAAAAAATTACTAAAATCTACCTACATCGGTTCAAAAGTTACAGATTTACAGAGTTTTTTGTACCACGATTCACCCATTTCAAACGATTTTTCTAAAAAATAAAAGCTGCCATATGTAAACAAAATCTATTAAGCTATGTGTCCACGATCGTCAGATATTACAACGTTGTTCAAAAATGTTCAGAAAATGTCTAACAACCGTGTAAACTTAAAATTTTTGCCTTCCAACGTTGTAAGAAAAAGCATTTTCAGTACATTGGAAGACAAAAATATTGTCAGACATCTAACAATCGTGTAAACACACAATTTTGTCATTGTCATTGTTTTAAGACAATTGTCAAACACTTTTCATTGTCATATGTGCAAAGTTTATGCATCTGCTAATGGCAGCATTATCATAGAAATTATTTCTAAATGCAACTCTGTATATACATAAATAATAAACATACAAATTTTTGAAAAAAGTGGAAGAAAATTAAAGAATTAAATTAAAGTGTGCATTAATAAAATTTTTAAACACACACACAGAGCTGCAAAACGAATTTGACAATGCCACACAACAATCTGACAACTGTGTAAACTGACAATTTCGGTTGACTGATAAATTCATTCTGTGACAATTGTGTGCAAATGAAATTGTTAGTTTTCTTACAGTCGTGTAAACTGACAATTTACCTTTTGCTAAAAAATTTTCAATGTCAGCACATTGCTAGATATGACAACGTTGTAATATCTGACGATCGTGGACACATAGCTTTAGTTTTACAAGTGCGGCCATTGATTTATTTTGCTTTGAGTTTTAAGTGTCAAAATACAAATATTAACCTCCTGGCCCACGATGTCGAACGATAACGTTCGCTTAGATAAGACTTAAGACACAAACGTGATTGTGGAATAAACAAACTTGATTGAGTAAAATATAGATACGATAAAAAGTTTGTGTCTTAAGTCTTATCTAAGCGAACGTTATCGTTCGAAATCGTGGGCCAGGGGTAAATTATTTTAAAGTATTGTGTATTAAAAATCGCAGATATAAATTCAAAATGAATGAAAAAAGAAAGTTGCTTTTGCTGATGGCCATGGAAATACATAAGGCATTGTACATAAATAAGTGTACATTTTGATTGTCACTCCATAACTCGAGAACGGCTCGACCGATTGCCATAAAATTTTTAGGGAAGATACAGGGAGGAGTGATGATGGTTAGTTGATTTTGAAATCCAAAATCGGTCTAGCCATTCTCCAGTTATGATTTTTTTCCTGAAAAAATTCAACATTTGAAAAAAAAAGTCCCCTAAAGTATGCTGTACAAATTTGCAAATAAATAAGAGCAGGCAGGTTGTGAATACATCTTATTCTATGAAATACAAATCAATAGTAAATACCGAGCGAAGCCGGGGCGGTCAGCTAGTTTGTATTAAAAAATGCAACCTATTGTCAACTCATTTAATTTTTGTCCAGAAAAAATATAAAATTAAACCAATTCAAGTTCATAAAAAATATTTTCTCTCTCGCAAAAAGAGAGACGTCAAACTTTATATAAAAAAAATTGTTCGAACAAATTTTTTGTTAAGAACGAATGGGTGAATCCACCTTAATTGTAAATAAAGAGCTGACTAACAAAAAATTAAATTTCTTCCACATCATCATTACTTTCCATATCTAAAATATTGATGTTAAATAAAGGTACATATGTTTGTATGTACCTTCTTTTAATATAATTTCTTCAGCAGCATTTTCTATTAAAATGTCCACTGTTACTTTTGTATCTTGCAATAAGTAGTGCAAAATAAATTACAAATATTATTCACAGTTGGTAGCATATACATATTTGCAATCCCAAATGCACAAGATTGTGAATTGCGCTATTGTACAGACACAATTTGTGTTCTCGTAGTAAATACATTGCGAATGAAAAATTTTTATTTTGTGTTCTCGTTGCTGCAGGAAAATTTTGTATGGCAAAATATTTTTAGAATAACTGCAAGAAATATTTCTATCATGAAGGTTGTGCATATATGGCGTTGGTTAATAGTTTGTATATTTTTAGTATTTGTGCATACATATAAATATGGAAATGGTACATATTTATTGTATAGTCAATAGTAAATTGGAAAAAATGTTAACCCTGGTTTTTACTAAAAAAAATACATACAAGCAAACCAGATAATGGTAAATGAAAGATGCTTTGCGTTTCAAATGCTTCATTTTGCATTGCTTAATGATTTGTTTTGCTTTGAAGTGTTTAACTTAATTATCCCACAATCAAACTTGTATTCGTAACAAAAATTCGCAAATATTGTTTTTAATGAGGTAATATTAGGAAATTTTTTTTGGAATATTGATTTTGACAGAATTTAATACTCTGCCATCTAATGATTCTTGCCTTGACAATTCAATTATCAAACAAACTATGGCAGGGAACAAATTCAAATGGATAAAACGTCTCCTTCATTTTAACAACAATGATAACCTGGTTATAAGTGCTAAGCTGTCAAAGGTAAAGAAGGTTATTTCTCTTTTATCGATTAATGAACAAATTGTTCCATACTTTGGTCTGGAACAAACCAATTCGTTTTGGGTACAAAATTTGGTTTTTGTGTTCTTCTGGCGGATTTAATTGTATACCATATTCTGGTTCGAGTGACAACTATGATCGTCAAATTGGTTTGGTTGCAGACATGGTTTTGAGACTATTGGAAAGTTTAGAAGACCCCACCCTATATCAAATATATTTCGACAACTTTTTACACCTATTTGAAGTACCTTTTAAGTGAGAAAAGGTTTTGCGCTATGGGAACTGTTCATCTAAATCGTATTGCAAAATCCCCACTACGCACTGGAATGCAGCTGAAGCGGGGAGAAAGTGATTATCAATTTTTTAGAACAAGTACGATATTGGTTTGTCGTTGGGCAGACAACAAAGAGATGACGATTCTCTCCAACTTTGAACAAATTGAACCGATGTGCAGTGAAAATATATGAGAATCTGCCAGAACTTGATGATAATACTGTTTCAAATTACAGAATAATTATTAGGTTATTTATTTATGTTCTTTGTTCAGTAGTCACTAATGCGTGAAAACTACATTCCTTTTTGGTAAAAGCGGAAACAAAAATATATTATCGCAGAAAGTTTTTAGAGTGAGGATAACCAAAGCTTTGCTATTAAGTTCGCAGTTAGATGCTAAATCCGCTCAATAAAGGTTCGACATATTTACTTTACCAATCGCCACGTATTCTATTAGAATACATTCCAATAGTTTAGCCACAAGGAAAACCTCGAAGGTGCCAAGTAAAAAGGTGTGGCAAAACAATCAAGTGGATGTAATAAAAATGCAATGTATATTTGCATTGCATTTACATTGTTATTATTTTAATAATATGTATGTTGTATTTATGAAAATTTTTATATAATGTACATAAAATTGTTCATATCAAAAAATCATGTCCAATTGAAGCCAGTGCTCACAGCCAAGGTAGGACCAAACCGATAACTGTTTTGGATTCAGAAGCCAAATTACTATAAAAAGGTTAGATTTTTTTGAAAAGCTTACGTTTGAATTTTCTTGGCCGAGAATGGGTTAAAGGACTATTTAAAAATTCTTTCATCTACAAAACTGTTTGAAACTAATTTAGATATGCTTATAAATTTCATTTTTTGAATTGATTCCTGTTCTCTTGATAAACCCTTATATAAAAACTGAAGCAGGATGCAATACATATTTTAGCATAACTCAAGAACGATTTGTTAAATAAAATACCAGCAAATTCTAATGTTGATCTGCTTAAGGAATAATCAACCGTTAATAAAAGTAAATAAAATTTAAATTTATGTTCACAACAAATTTCTTAATACAGGATCATGCGTGACTGTTGTCATAATGTCATCTTATTGTTTTCAGCATTGTTTAACTGTACTGCTGAAATCAGCTTTAGTAATGTGCTTAGAGTAATGGTGCTAACGCTATGCCCCGATTGATTGTTCTTTAGGACAATAATAAGGATTCCGACATCCATTAAGTGTTTTATTTAAAATGACCGTCGAAACTATCCAACAAATTTGATTAAAAAGTAACTATTAGATAATTAAAATTTTTGAATGGTATTTTATTTGACCATATCGGACGGTTTATAACGAGAACTATAGTCAATTTATAGTCCTGTGTATTAACTGTACCTGTGTTTCATTCAACTGCAAAGTATTGGCAATTTCTATACGTCGGGCCCTTGTCAAATAGCGATTAAAATGAAATTCCTTTTCCAATTCGGTCAGTTGTTTATTGGTGAAATTGGTGCGTCCGGAATTGTTGGTGGCTGCCAAACCGCAAGACATTTGTACCATGCTGCTGGGACTATGACTGCCAGAGAGTAGGACAGTTGGGGTACCTTGTCCACCCATTTGATGGGCCGCCAATACGCCGCCAGCCGTTGAAGCATTGCGACACATTACATCCAACGGAGCTTGACCATTCATATGATGATAATCATGCAATGTGGCAGGTAGTTTCGGTGCTGCAAAAACAAGACAAGAAAATACGAGTACAATACCATAATTAGACAAGTTGTTAGTTTTTTGTATACAAACATATGTACATAAATAATATATATTTTTATATCATTTAATTTCATATACATACATATGTATGTATATAATATACCTTTACAAACATATTGTTGTGGTTTAACAGATTATGAGTGATTTTGTCAGTGATGATCGCTGTCAAAGTTAATCAGCGTGAGATTTTTTGGGCATTGATACCAAAAACCACAAGAACAACTAAATTCAAAATTGTGTATTTATTACATTTTCTACCTTTTTTCTTGTGTATATTTTCTTCTCAAACTCTACGGGGTTTTTATTGAATGATTTGGAATTTTTGCCAAAATAAAAACACACTAATCTTTGTAATATACAGGTACATTTATGTCTAGTTTTGATTTCGTTTCTGTGTTTCTTTTTTTTTTTTTTTTGGCATGAGTTGGTAATTTTAATTTGTTCCTTTCTGGCTCGAACATAATGTGACATGCGCCCTGTGGCTCAGTCTAACGATTATGAAAATCATATTTTGTTACTGTTGTTCGTTTTGACTTTACGTGTGTGTTTACATTTGGCTTTTCAGCAGAAGGATTTCTTAATAGGATTAACTAGAGTTTGTTTGAAAATATTGGAATTAACTTGTACAAATGTAAATAAATATGAAAACAGATGAAATATGAACGTCTATACTCTCTGTATAGTATATACGTTCATATACATATGTACATATATGCATATTTATTGTGGGAGTTCCTTGAAAAGATTTTCATCACAAAAGAAGAAGGTTTCAGTATTAAAAAAATGTTTATAACAATTCCAAGAATATTAAACAAGTAAAAATTCGTTTAATATTACACATAAGTATAGTGAAACATTGTCTGTCCTAACTTTATATTGACCACTTTACACCTTTCATTATCATAATACTTTAATTAGGCCAATAATATATATATAATTTGTATTGCATGTATTTCTAAACATACGTGATTTTTTCGGCACATTTTTATTTATTTCATTATTTGGGATTTACACCCCATAAAATGAACAAAGATAAGATCATAAAATATATTGTATATGGTCATATTTTAAATGCTACTGTTGTAAATTAATTTTATTATAACCTCCAACACCACAAGTGGTGAATATATAAGTTTGTCATACCATGTGTAACACTAAGAAATATTCATCTGAGAACCAACCTCTAACTCTAACTTGATTGTCTTTCTGTATGTCTGACCTTTAAAATTATAATATAAAATTCAGTAAAAAAAAAAGTTTCATGTAAGAAGAATTTGTAAAACGAAATTTTGATTAGTACGGTCCATGTTTGACCAAATAACTTAAATACATATATATCTGTTATAATAGTACCAATCCAAAATGTTTCACAGATAATAAATATATATAAAATAATAAATATAAAGTCCAATATGGACCAATTCCGAAAAACAAATAAACCCACAAAAATGTCTAATAAATACCGAAGTCAAACCAACATTTTATACCGATCACTAAGTTTAGTCCAGAAATCATGCATATATCGGTCATATGGCAATTATGCTACGGGATTTTATAGTTGTCAGTTCATATTTGGCAAACACTGAGTAAGAAATACTGAATAATTTTATTCTGGTCCTAACAACAGTGTATTTCTTGTAATTCTCACTATATTTAGGTGAAGGGTATTTAAGACTCGGCACAGCCGAATATTGCACTCTAACTTGTTTTTGTAACTGTTTTTTTTTGGCTAGAAAATCATCGCCATATTATATGTCAACTGTTTCTAATAACAAAAAAGAGTAAAATTTTTAAGTGTTCGAAATCAAATGTGTTACAAAGTTAAATTAAAAGAAAAAATCATGATCATAAATAAGTCAAGAATCATTGAGAATGATCAATCAAATACAAGTCAAAGAAATCAAAAAACAAGTTTGTATTATAAAATCAACATTTAATTCATTAACAAATATTTATATACATAAAAAACGAGGGGTGTTCTCTAAATTTCAACATATGCGATACCATTTTTAAAAACTGTATTTTAATAAAATTTTCCAAAACTATAATTTATGAATTCTTTGGGTTTATTTGAACTCATACTGCATTAGTATGATTTCAACTTTATAGTTTGTTTGCTATCACTGGAATCGAAATTTAAGTTATATTAAAAAAAAATATTATAAAATTAAATACTTATGTAATTTTGTAATCTAAATTGAATTATTAACTGTTAAAAATGATGGTTAAAAAAAATTTTTCAAAACTATTTTTGATATCATTCTAGACGATTTTATATTAATTAATTGGTACTGGCAAATCCATCACTCTCTTTTGTCTCTTTATAGTTAACGATACAAGACAATGATTATTAGTTCATTCGGATAGTTGGATTTCTTAAAATGTTTTGTATGTTTTTAAGATAAAATTAAAATGTGTTCTTATTTTAATATGTAAAATAATAATATTTATACTGCATAAGAAACATAAACTAAACACATTTATAATAATTTAATATAATAAATATTCTTAGTTGTTCCTAAGTTTAAACCGATTATTTGAAAAAACGAGCTTTATTTTTTTGGTTGATTGTACATCACTATAAAGTTCTGTGCGTTTGCATAATACAAATACAAATTGGAACAAGTCGGTTTTAGTGACATTGCTAAAAAAATTGCATCAAATAGGGCTTTTAGCTTATACATTTTCAACTTTGAAGAGCCGCCCACTCGAAAATAGGCGTGACCGACATATATTTTTTATTTTACTCAGAATTTTGCACTCCGTTAGAGATACAATTTTGGAAGTGATTTGAAAAATTTCAATAACCGACTTAAGCCTTTTTATATAAAAAATTCACACAATTTAAATTATTTTCATTAAATGCTTTCACATAACTTTATTTGTTGAAATAAAATATTTTAACGTTACTTTAAATTAGGTGGGTAGCTGCTTTAAGGCTCAGTTAGCCGACTGTAATGGAATGTAACTGCAACAGTAAGAAACAGCTGATGGATATTGTTATGTGTAAAGTAATGCAAATGGTTATGGAGATGTAAAGTAATGCAACACCGTAATGTATAAATCTGTAAGAAATAGAATTTCCTTACATTTTTACGTCATTACACAACATTCCGTTACAGTCGGCTAACTAAGGCATTAAATTATTTGATATTACCATCGCTTTACACATTACACACATTAGTTTACCAGCCTGTAATAACGCTGTAAGTCTGAATTGTAAAAATCACTACGTCTTACATAATTTTAAGTGTTTGTTATAATTCTGCCATTAAAAATATCTAAGCATTTTTTGAATCCAGATACTTTAAAGTAACCACTTTGTTACGAAAAGAGTGTGATTTTTTTGCTTTCCCAGGAAGAAGATATTTTAATTTTAAGAAGAATGTAATAATTCTTCGATAAATTTCTTTCATCTGTATTGATATTAACATCATTAGTTAAATTGCACTCATCTAAATTTGTTTTTTTTTTATTTTGTTTTAAGTGCTTCACTAAATCAGCTTGTGATTATAATTGCTCTCTTGATTCTTCAGAACTCCATTTCAATCTATTTTGTATTTCTGGACTTTGGTTTTTTTTAGGGCTAACTCAGTTCGTGAAACTAACAACAAAGCTCCTTTTCATCAAGAGATACTCACCATTCTTTAGAGATAAACATACAACCAAACTTCCGCTTTGTGCGCATAGCAAAAAATTCGAGCTGCAGTGAACAACAACCACGATTGAATTTCAAATTCAGCTATAAGCGGTAGATAGAAATGGTGCTTCATCGTCACAATCTCGAATAAAGTTGATCAGAACAGTTTTGTTGACTTATAATAAAATAAAAAGATAAGGAACTCTTACCTCAATGGAACAAAATAATACTTGTGGCTATTTTATTTGAACATGTTTCCCCCACACCCAGAATAAGTAAGTTTCTTTTAAAATATGCTTCTGTATTTACAACATCTAAAGTTTCTTTTAATTCATAAAACAACATTTCCTCATCTTAACGATTTATTCGAAGTACAAAATTAAATATTTACATTTTAAGTAATATAATTCACACCATCGGATACATTAAACAGCAATCCATTCGCTTCTTGCCACAATGAGAGCAAATAGCAGTCTTTGTGTGACGATACTTGGACCCCACTAAATGCCACTACAGTACTCAAGTACTGGCGCCTGCATAATGTTGGAAAATAAAGAAAGAAAATCTACTCTTATCATTTGATAAGACAAACTTCTATTGAATTACTGTATTTAGTTGCTAATGAAGTTGCAATCATGCAAACCATCTATGTTTGTATGTATGTGCATATAGTGCTATGCACACAAAAACATCCATGCAACATACATGCGAATGTGGCAACATGCATTATTAAACTTATTGTGTATACATAGTTAGTTGATGAAATGAGTGTCAACAGGAATTGTACTTAATTAAGTTGTCAACAACTTTAATTGCAAGAAATGAGAAAAAACAACAGAAATATAATTTTCTACAAACATAAAATTATATGAGGAAGTCTTGGTATGCATGCATTTAATTGCATAAAAAAGTAGTGCATATAATGCATGAATGTTTTAAAAAAAATTAAAAAAAAAATTGTTAAACATTTTTTAAAAAAGGATCTATGTATAATCCACAAAAAGATAATGATTAAATTAATTTTGTTATTGCACAATAGATCAATTTAGATCAATAAACATATAAGGAGGTACGAGTAGATGTACATGTTTCTATCTGTCTACATAACTTCATTCGTCTATTAAAGGCACTTGCATTCTTAAATGGATGACAATAAACAAAAAAGTATTAAGAACAGTGCAAACCGACAACATTTAAACACATGGACCAAGAACAAAAAATTCAATATCAAATCCATGCTAAATACTCTTATTTCTAAAATGTCTGATTAAATCGTATTAGGTTGCAAATCAAATTGACACAACTGATTTAGTATTGACATTATCTAATTATGTTTTACAATATTGTTCAATCCCTTTATTTTCATTCCACAGATGGTCAATATTTTACTGGACAATAAAATGTAGTCGGAAATTAAAACCATACATTAGACTCATATATAATTTGATTTAAAAGTAGAAGAAGGCAATTGCTGAACTAATCAAATCTATGAAAATTCCTCACTTGTTTCTGTTCGTAGGACTCAATCATTTCAGTTTGAAATTAATACCTTTAAATGATGCTGTCAACGCCAAAAGTGTAACCCTTCTTCTTAAATCATTTAATATTAATTGTGTATGTGTGGAGGCAAACTAAAAGCTGAAAGTGAAGCCAAGACGAGGGTGAATGACTGACTGTAAAAGAGAAACCATATATAGATACACAAATGTACACATATCTACCCTGCAGTTCTAAAGGTAACACTGGCCAACTTTTCACTAATATATCTACTATCCTCTCTGCATTACCTTCCACCAATAAAATCTCCATGCCAATGTCTATATTTAGTGATTAATTGTTAACAATTTCAATCTCCTAAAAATACAAATTATAATAAGTAAACATAAATCGCGAGTATATTGTGTTTTATTTTTTTATCATAGTTCCAGGGGCTGCAGGGTAAGCTCATATACTCAGAGATACTATATGGTATGGGCATAAATGACAGATAGTATAATTTTGATGTGAATTAGCCTCATCTTAACTCATTAGCAAAAGTCAACACATTTTGATACAGCATTTTTGAAATGCCCACATTTTAACTTTATTTATGATAGTGTATGAGAGTTAAACAAAATTTAAGCTTTGACAGACCTACATGAATATTTATTTCTTTATTTTATTTGAAATTCTTGAATTGTTTTTGTTCAGATTCCAGAAAGATTTCAATATAATGACTTGACGAAAACATACACTAATCCATTTATACTGTCATTTTTATTACTTTTTAAGTTTTGTTAGCTGTCATTTAGAAACTTTCTACATTGTCAATAGTAGTAAATGAATTTGAAAACAATCATAAATAAACTCAAAGAAAAATCTTAGTATTACTAGAGGAAAATATATTTTTATGTATCTAAAAAAAACTTTCGGAAATTGAAATGTAAATGATTTAAATGTGGTACCTTTTTAAACGCGAAAACTTGAACTAAAATTATTTATTACTTTTATTAGAGAATTGTGATAAGACCAAAATATTGTCGAATTTATTAAAAAACCGAGTTACTCACTGTTGCAATCTTCGAGAACACAAATTCCTGGAAAAGGTTCAAATACATAAAAATGGTCTTAATCTAGTTGAGTCCCAATTTGGCATTATTACAGATGATACTTTACATGATGTCTATTGGACTAATTCTAAGTAATTCAGGCATGTGGTAGAAAGAAATAGTTAATCATTACCACCAGTAAGTAGGATTAATAATATATGTAGGTGCCAAATTGCACTAATGTTGGAGGAAATGTAAATTAATTCACAAAAAATTTTGCTTACATACAGAGGAAAGAATGTGCGTCTTAAAATTTGACAGTTTGTACCAAAAAAATTTAACCTTTTCATTATGGATATTTTAAATTTAAAAAATTTATTACACGAATATTTCAAATATTATAACTACATGCGTGAATATTTTGAGTGTATTAAGTACATACTTTTATTTATTAACATTCAAATTCTTAGATGCAGTACGTATTGGCAATGACTTGGTATTTTTTTTTGTATAATTTTTGAATTTAATGAAAAAATTTAGATTATATGTATGCACATGCATGTTCATTTGAAAGTGCATTGATTTGATGGCTCCCCGCGGTCATATTAGTCACGATTTGTTATAACGTTTATAGCTGTATAAATATTCTTATAAGCCTACCAAAAATTAAATTAAAACATTGAACCCAATATTATTATTCTTTCTCCTCTTTCGCTCTCTTTTTACATATCGTTCGCCATCATCAGCAAGCTTATTTTTGAGGAGACAATTCGTCCAATGGGATTTAAGACATATTTTGAAGTTAATCTCATTACAACCATTTATATACAGCAACAAAACAATACAACACAATAAAATTCAAATACAAGTAACAATATCAAAAGAAATGCACTATTGTATCAATTTAACTAATCCTTTTACTCGGGGGATTTAAAGTGGCGCCATTGAATGAGGTTTATCACAACTGTACATTTACAATTTTCACATTAACTGTGTATGTGTCTGGATGTCAATATGTGTTAGTGTTCAAACAGGAAGTTTGTTTAATGAATTATTTTTCTGTGTATGTTATGGGTTGTCATACTCATATTTCATTATAATCGTAACACCTTGCAATGTATTTGTCTTAACCCCTTTCACAACATGTTTGTTACAGTTTTTAAAATGTTTGTTTGGATTTATTAAAAAATTTGTTCGGTGTTTGTCTTTAAAAATACATATTTATACTTAAAATAATAAAGTTTTAAAAGCATGTTTGCATTAGGCATGTTTTTAAAAAAGTTGTTATCATTTTGATCTTTAAGAATAAGTAAAATGGTAAACAGTTTTATGGTGTATATTGCATTTAAACATATATACGAGGGCGGTTCGGAAACTTCTTAGCCTAGAACAGAAAGCGCGGTAGAAACAGAAAAATGTTAAGTGTTCTGGAAACTTCCATCTGTGCTGTAAAATTCCTTCATATAAAAACAAGCGTTCAAAAAAAAAACGCATCCGCGATTTTTTTACAATGGAAAAATTAGAAATTCGTGGTGTCATTAATATTTAAATAAAAAAGGTTTATCGGGACAAAAAATCATGGTGAATGTGCTCCTTTATATGCAACAGTACAAAATTGGGTTGCTGAATTTAAACGTGAGGATGAACCATGTAGTGGACGTCCAAAAACAGCAACAATTACAGAAATTGTAGCCAAAATGCCTGATATGGTATTAAATGATCGACGAATAAAAGAGCGTGAAATAGCTCATATCATGGCCATCTCATATGATCGAGTCCATTTAGTTTTGAATGAAGAACTACAGATGAAAAAGCTTTCTGCAAGATGGATGCCGCAATTGTTAAAAGTCGACCAAAAACGCATAAGAATGAAAATTTCTCAAGCTTGTTTGGATCGTTTTAAGAAAAATAAAATGAATTTTAAGCGTCGTTTCATGGATTCACCACAATACTCCAGAGACAAAAGAACAATCCAAGCAATGGACTGAAGCTGGAGGAAGTGCCCAAAGAAGACAAAAACAATTCAATCGGCTGGTAAGGTTATGGCAACGGACTTTAAATATATTTTATTGATTGACTATCTGCAAAAGGGTAAAACAATAATTTCAGAGTACTATTGCAACATTTTGGATCAATTAAATATAAAAATTCGACAAAAACGTCCTGGCTTACAACACAAAACAATAATTTTTCATCAAGACAACGCACCAGCTCACAAGAGTGTTTTAACAATGACTAAAATTAACGAATTAAAATAAGAGTTGAGAACACCTATCTTATTCTACTAATATAGCTCCCAGTGATTTTTACCAGTTCCCAAATCTAAAAAAAATCCTAGCTGGCAAGTGTTTTACCTCAAATGAAAATGCAATTGCAGTTGTAAACCACTATTTTGAAGGCCTTGAGGAAAACTATTTTAATTAAAGGATAGAATTGCTAGATAAGCTTTTGGCTAAGTGTATTGGAGTTTCAGGAGATTATATTGAAAAACAAAAATGTTTTTGAAAAACTAACTATTCTCTTTCTGTGCTAGGCTAAGAAGTTTCCGAACAGCCCTCGTATGTATGACAGCATTATGATGACATATATTAAATTTGAGAAAACAAGAATATGCGAGTGTTCTTGAGATAATTTTAATTGTCTTAAATTGTAATTTATATTAATTAATGTTTAGAAGAGCATATTTTTATTGTTTAAAAGTATATATGTATACCTTTTCTGTCCGATTATCGAATCGGATATTACTTTTATCCGATGAAAAAGTGTTATATTTTTAAAGTCACATTTAAACTGGTCACTCACAAAATATGCGGTTAATAATCTTTTGGTATGTAATAAATCAATCATTAACGATTAGACTTGTACAGTAGTGGCTCATAAATAAAAACAATGAAATTTACTAAAATAATATCTGTCTATTCGTATAAAGAATTTATAACACCTTTTACACACTTCAGTTGGATAAACAATTTGAAATTGTTATTGTTGGCTGAAAAATCCGTAAACAAAACCAGGGACAACAATGTAAAGAAAGCAATGATATGCACATTACCTGTATTATTTACACGTATTTGTTAACTAAATATCAAGAGAGCGAGAGATTGACAGAAATAAAAAAGAAAAAACCCATTATGACCGCAACTCTCAAACTAAACAGTAGCAATCTCAAATACTTATGTATGTATTTATTTTTTATTTATTGCCACAACAAACAAACAAACAAACAAAGTATTAATACAAAGCTGCATTTTATATAAACAAACTAAAAGACACATACTCTTACATACATATGCACATACATAGATATACAAATATGTATGCATGTAATTATGTAAGCGTATTGAATGCAACATCCCAGCGGGAAAAAGATGCTGTAAAGAGGCCTTCTAGAAGGCCTTATTTTGCAGTCATTAGGATTTCCAGCCGCATTGCAAAATCATTTCAATTTTACATGTCGTGTCCTTTTTGTCTACTCGCAACTGGTTAGATGTCTGATAGAAGGCCTACTTGAGAAGGGCAGTTGGAAGGTCGACCAAGTAATGTCTCATAGAAGGCGTAAGGTCTGTTAAATTAATAATTTCATTGAGTAAAGTAATATAAAGGATTTTAAATAAAACAGGTTTTTAAATTATTTTTAAATTAATTATTTTTAAATTAATAAAAAAATCACTGCATCACTGCTCCCTTTATTCTTTTTTAATATTCGTATAACAAAGTGAGTAAAACAATAGTTGTTGTAGTAACAATATACAAGAATAATTGCAAAATCATTCGTGTTTGCTATTGAACTCATGATTTGTTGACATTCTTTTGAAATGCTATTTTGAATGTGTATGAAACGCCTACTGGAACACCTTCTGAGAGAAGGCATAGTGGAATAAGTATCGAATCTTTGAGAATATGTAAACAGGGGTTTGGAATAGTAAATTGCGTGAAGTTTTGGTAGTTGCACTTTCGATGAGTATGAAAGAATTCCAGAAGAAGGATTTTCGGAATTGACGTATTGAGATGCTTCCACAAATTCTTCATTGTCGTCAACATTATTCTCATTTTCTACGCGAGATGCTTGAGCTCTTGCAACACTTCGAGTTACTGGTCTATCGTTTTGCATGTTCAGCTTATGTCGGGGTCACCAGTTTTGGAATAGTAAATTGTGTGTTATATTTTTTTGAATTTCTAACAAAAACTAATTTTCCTTATTTTCAATATTTTTAAAATAAAAATAAAAAACAACTTCGATTAAATAAAATAATATAAAAACAAAGTGTCTCCACAGGGGTTCTAAAAGGCCTACAAATATAAGCACTTGCAATTTTCCCGATGGAATGTATTAATACACCTTACATTCTAAAAACGCCAAGAAGACGCCTAATTATGATTAGATTAGTTATTCAGTATATTCCACCAGTGATTATTCAGTTGGCCCATACAATTTATTAAATTCACCAACATTAATTTCTTTTCGGCAAAAATCTCTGTTTTTTAAATTGTCCCATTGGTCGTGTGTTCTTTTGGTTAATTGGACATATTAAAGTAATATTGGACAGCTAACCGAGTGTTAAGTGTGTTTATATAATCTTTACCATGTTTACCTTCTTGCTGGCTGCTAAGAAAATCCTTTTACAAAATAAAGATTTTTTTGCCTTACAAAACAAAGGCTAATCTGTTAAATTTCAAACTGAAAAACGGGTGTCGTTATCTACACAAATTTTTAAACTTTACATTATTTTACCACTAACTACTGGCTGAATGTCGGTTGCTCTTGCTATTGCTACTGCAGTGGTGACACTGATAGACAAATATACAAACAAACATATTCATAACTAGACAATCACTTGAGAATGTTATATTTACACACTTGCGCTACATACTCGCACACAGGTAAATACGTGAATGCAATTGAAGAATGTGTGTCGACTTTTATGCGAGCAATCGCTTCATGTCAAAATCGACGCGGCCAGTTGGCGGCGCTAATGTTGGCCCACGGCGCCAACGATATCTCGACGCTTGTAATATTAGTTTAAGCAGCTTATTATCGGTGATCGTCATTACGCTTAACTGTGGCAGGCTACCCCAACATACATTTTATTTCATTTAGTTTTCCTGCTCTGTTTTCATTTATGAAAGAACTTGAGTCTATTTAGAGTAGAAAACGAATACTTCGATAGATACATAGATACACTTACTCGTACATACATGCCTATCTATATTTGAACTTTTCCGCGTTTCTTACATTACAGCTTTATGTTTGGTGACTATCAGAACTCGTGAAACGGTATCATGATTGGGGGTGGGAATGGGTATTGAACAATCGTAAGCGCCACTGGCACCATAGCATTAATGGTAACAATGTGTGACAGTTTTGTAAACAAAAAGAAGTTGGACAGACGTGTAGACCAGACCACATACGATACTCAAGCTTACTTACATTGGAAAATTGTTCAGATAAACTAATGGTTCATTAGCTTGTTTATTTCAATGTCTGTCCATTGACAGTATGCGAATAGAGATAATCACTGTTTTTTATTCGTCATTTGGTATCGTTAATTACAATTACAGATTTTTCTATTTTCTGTTTTTTACTATTAATTGATAAATTCTTGGTATTCATATTCAAACTGATAAAGGCCGACGGTAAATAATATGGCTATAGAGAACATTCAAAAATATGAATTACCTAATGGAATTACATTTATGTACAATATCTAGAGGAATTCCCTTAGTTCATGGGGAGTTTTTTGTGCAAATATATAAAAATTCAATAAAACGTACCGAAAACATACCATTATTGCCAAAATGTTATGTGTGTTAAATTTTATCTCGTTATAAATACTTTTAACAAATTTATGGAGGTTAAAGTGAATTACGGAGAGGGGAGTTTTGACTAATTATGGACCAACCAACACAATAATTTAAACATTTATGACCGGTAAACCCCTGTTTCGGGAGGACATTTTTAGGGCGGCTAGGTAAATGAATGGACCAATTTCCAGCAGTTCAATCCCAACTTAGGCTGAAAAAATATCATGTTCCAAATTTTATCGAAATATTGCACAAACTTTACGTGGACAGCTAGCCAGACGGACGGACGGACATCGTTAAATCGACTCAGGAGATTCTGAGTCCATCGGAATACTTGAAGGTGGGTGTTGGACCAATATTAATTGGCGTTACCAATAGCTGCACAAATTCAATAAACTATGGTGGTGTAGGGTATAAAAACAATAAAATGCTCGTTTTTTACGCCACAGCTTATTTTATACCGCACATATCGGCTGCGAAGACTCGAAATTAAAATACGATTTAATATTTGGCATGATAAATTTTCGATAACATTAAGGTCTGGCGACTGTGGTGGCGGTATCATCAAATGTGGGTAGTTATCATGAAGTAATAAACATAGATGGCGCATTCCTCTCTTCAAAAAAAATTTTCTACTGCGCATCAACGTCATCAGACAATTTATTATTTTTTTATATTTTCTTTTTCGCGAACTCGATCTCTCTATAAGCTCCTGGTTTAATTTTCTTATTTTAAAATACATTTGTTACAACAATTGTTCACTGTACACCACATTTTTGTTTTTAATTTACACGATTTTTTTAACTTTAATGACTTTTTACTTTTCACAATAATTTACACAAAATGAGCTGGGTGAGAGCAACAAAACTAACGGATCTGCGCAATGCGCAATCTTGTTTCTTTCATTCATGGGTAGTTATATATTAGCCACATTTGCACAACACCCGATTTGTGTTTTGGATCGTTATCCTTTCCAACAAGTTGTTCTTCTCTTGTTTCGTTTATTGAATTACGATTGTGAATCATCCCGTTTTTTTTTGACAGTTCTTTTTTATGTGCATGAAAACGTAAGTAGCGATTTTTACTGTACTTTTTTCCACTTTTATTATTTATTTATGTACATATATATTTATTTATTTTCACTTTTATTATTTTTCACAATTATTATTTTTACCTTTTTAGTTTTTTGTTTACAAACTGAAACTTAAAATTTTGTATGGCGAAACATGTTGATTCAATCATGATTGGGGTGCGAATCCCGAATGAGTGAGCGAAGCACGAATTTCAGTGCCCGTCTGAACATGGTATTAGATTCATCGGCGAAGATGACCGAATTCCAAAATGTAGATTCCTTGCAAACATGTTCTTTGGCAAATTTAGCATGCACAGTCTCTTTTTTGGGTTTATAAATGGTTTCTTGCGTGTAACTCGGCCTTTAAATCATGTTGCGCAAGACATGACAAACAGTCTCAACGCTAAATTGTTTGCCCCGGTCAGCTTCAACTTTGGAGGTGAGTTGTAAAGCTTATAGCCTTAGATTTGCACTTATTTTTCTTAAAACGTGAAAAAACGAGTATTTTTTTTTGTTTTTATATATTAAAATGTACACTTTTGCAACGAATTATTTTTGTTTGTTAGACTATAATTTTTTTTCTTTTAAATGGCACCAATTTTTTTTTAAGTTCCTGTTAGTTTTCTTTTTATGGAACTTTGAAACCAGAAAAAGAAAAGCACTGCATAAAAAAGCTGTGAGCCACTGTAGTTTTGAATCGGTTATAACTGCATTTAATACTAACTGCCGTATTCATAAAAAATAAAGTAGATTTGAAGTGTGCTTTTAGACAAAATTTTCATACAAAATTTTCTTAAAGCACATTTGAAGTCTACTTTAATTTTTTATGAATAAGGGCATAAGTATACACTACACATCACCATTCTATGTCTATTGTTTTAAATCTGCTAATCGGAAACAACAATAACATAAATGTATGTATCTTCCAAAATACTGTCTCCAAAAGATATATGAAAATCGAAAAGAATCTGAGTTTAAAAACTTACTTCTACTACTATATAAAAGTAAGTATTGACATTTACAAATTTTGTTGCGAATATCGAAGCAATTTTTAGAATGAGCCTTTTGAGAAGTAAATACAATTTCGATTTCGAGCAGACATCCAGTAGATACTAATTCTGATCATCACATCGAATTGCTGGCTACACGTCTGCACTTTTATTTTTTGGCTATCAAAATATTTTGAAAACTTTGTTTAATTTTACACCCCAATCGTAAGTGAAACGTTGCCTATTAAAACAAAATTTAATTTAATTAAGTTTAAAATTGAAATGATAAAAAGCACCCCAAAAAATACAAAATGATTTATTAGAAAAGTATTATCTCTTGTAAACATAAAGTCAATTTTCAAAAATACAAGTTAATACCACTCACTTGTTTTGTTTAAAAGACACACTCATAAACAAGTACAAGTAAATCGCACAAATTTGTGGTCTTGTTAATTTGTCTAATGAAATTTGAAATTTGCTTCATCAAATTGAATATAAGCAAAAAAGGCAAAAAGAAAAACAAAAAACCAAACCCCACATATTAAATAAGAAAATCCGTATTATAAAAATTTTTAAACAAAAAAAAAAAATTGGCAACAGAAGCCGTTAATAAAGAAAAGACATTTGTGAGACACTTGTGTTAAGGTTGTCAGAATATCGAAACACACACAACAAAATGTAAATATGTGCATTTAATATTAGAGTTTTTCATCTGTGTGTAATAAGTTTGTATTTCGGAAAACATTGTAAAATTTTTACAATTTTGTTTGCTGTTTTTTCGTCATACGACTTAAGATTGATGATGACATTAGCATCATTGTCAAAAATGTATTATGAAATAAAATAAAACACAACCAACCAATGAAATACAAAAATTAACAACAACAACAACAACCAAACAGAAGAACATTCAAACCGTCTACCAAATAATTATAATGTAATATCGAAGAGCAAGACAAGTTATTTGATAAGACATTAAGTGCCTGGCTGCCTTTTTCGTACACTAAACGCTTTAAATTTGTAATGTTGACATTTTAATTTTGCCGTAAAAAAGAAGACGAAAAAAAATGTATTATATTCACACACAAGCATCATACACATACTTAAGGGATTAAAAGAAGGATTAAAGAAGAAAACAACAAAACCCAGACTCCTAAGATGGAATGACTTCTCTTTAAGCTCTACCATTTTCCTTAGGTGTAGCGTGGATAAACAGAGGATTGGAGAGGGGGTTTATTAATTAATTAAATACAAATTTAACCGTTACGAAGTTCGCCATTTTGTTTTATTGTTGCTATAAGTTACGAACACATGCTTATTTGTATATACATATGCATACATACACACGTTGTATGTCTGATGAGATGAGAGGATGTTGATAGTTTTTTCATTTGAGATTTTTAACGTTACATACACGGACGCACACATGCGATAACAAAACACCCTTAAACTCTTCTTGTGTTTAACTAAAACTTAACATTGCTGTTACTTTTTGGTTTGCTATATACATTTGTATGTATGTATGTAATAATTGTAAGCGAGATCTTGGGTATGTACATACATACATACATGTATATATACATGTGTATATGGATAAGGTTTGGTTTTCTTAGTTGTACAATGTACAACTATGATACTTTCATACACCATTTACATTTGCAAATAAATGAATGAATGCTGACAGTATAGTTTCGCAATAAGATCATCAGTAGTTAACAAATTTATTCGTTTTTAATCTTTTCTTCTTTGCGTCATTGAAAATGAAGAACACGTTCTTATTTTTTTCCAACACTGTATTTAAATGTTTATCCTCATGTCTTCGATCTACATGTATGTAACGCACATTATAATAGTTCGTTCACGCATACATAGCTATACATATGTCAGCTTTAAATAATTCGAAACATTTACATTTAAGACAACTTTGGATATATGTATGTAACAAACATATATCTTTTTTTTTATCAATTGAAGGACTTTCTGCAGTAACACAATAATCTATCAGCAAATATTTAAAAAAAGTTCGCAATATAAATGTACCTTCTTTCTTTAATTAAAAAAAAAAAAAAATAAAATGTTTTTCTAAATAGAAATGGTTTAGCAATAGAATATAAAACTTTTTAAAATTCTTGTTACACATGTGGGCATACGCAACCCACGAAATATTTTAGACTGCCTCAAATTTTCAATTTCATATCCGATGTTTGACCGACACTACACCGAAGTTTTTATGAGTGCTTCAAAAGAAATCTAACCATTTGCCTGATGACATTTTATTTGTTTTGTTTAAATTTATAGAAAATTAAGAATTATTATTTTTATTTATTTGAACTGTTAATTTTAAATCTTTGATATTTCTTTATTTAGGCTCGAGTTCATTAAATTTAATTTACATTAAATTATTTTTTACTGAAGGTAGGAACATGTAAAATAAAATGAAAAATGATAATTACAGCAAACTTCGAACCACCAGTAATACTGGATAAAGGATTGATGTTTGACTGTGGGCTAGCGGGCGCCGCAGTGGTGCAGAGGGTCAGAACGTAAAGAATTCTGACGAGAGAAAGTGGTGTTTCTCGAAACATATGTAAATTCAACAAACAACCCAGGTTCGAATCCCAAGCCAAGAAAAATTATCAATAAATTTTAATAATAATTTTCATGTAACAATTCATACCTTCAGTAAAAAATAATTTAATGTAAATTAAATTTAACGAACTCGAGCCTAAATAAAGAAATAGCAAAGATTTATTGAAAATTTATACATGTTTTTAGATATAACTACAGATTTTTGTGAAAATAATCAGCGTATAAAAATTCTGGTTTCAAATATGAACCTCAGCAAATAATGTGTACTTGGTACATACAGATGTACATATGTACTTATGTGTATTTTTATATACATACAATACCCAGCATACCATTCTAGGAGTGCTCCGAAAAAGGAGTCAGAAAAGAGTCCAACTAAAAAGCATTTTCGGAGCGAAAGAAAAATTTGCTTAAAATTTTATATATTTAAATGAATTCCATTTTATTTTTTTTACTGTAAATACAATTTATTTAATTTTCTTTCCATTTCTAATTTAGTTTTAATTTTTTGTATATAAAATTGCAATGACGCTTTTCTAACATAATGCAAGAACTCTTTCTGAGCCCAAAAAACCCTCATTAAAGACTCTTTTCTGACATTATCCAAGAGCTCTTTCTGACGGAACATTTTCGAACACCCTTTCTTCTGAAGGTTTTCGAAGCAATAATGATTGTTTTTTGGGCTCATAAAGAGCATGAACGCTCCGGAAAAGGTGTCAGAAAAGACTCTTTTCGGACTCATATGGCTTGCTGGGTACATACCTATGTACATATATTTATGTATGTAGTAAACAAATAATTATGTGCATACTTTTTGTGTTTTTATTTATAAGCACATAATACATTATGTTTTCTATTGTAAAAATACACACGTAAATACTACTAACACACACATGTGTATATAGTATATATATACACACATTAATATACATATATACAAAAATACTACATATGTACTATTATAAATTCCATTCATTTTTCCTCCACTGCGTTTACTTTTGCATTTTTATTTTTTCTCTTGTTTTTTTTTTTGGTTGGTGATCCGTCATGTTGTCAAAATGTATTACCCGAATTAAGATTTTAATTTTTTCTTCTTTTTTGACATTGAATTAACACGTACATACTGGCATATTTTGGAACATATCCACTAGCAAAAAAAAAAACAAAATAAGGAAAATATAAAAACGCAGATGTACATTGGAACTATTGTTAGGAAAACAATGGCCTATCAAGTGTAGAAATTTGTATTAAAGTTTATTTTAACGAAAACTAAAATTTTATTCATTTATACATACGAGTACATAAAATAACTTACAAGGGGTGTTAAAACTTGAATGAACAAAAAAAAAACAACTTTAAGAAACTCAAATTTTCAGTTGAATGGCCATAGAAAGTTTCTATCTAACGTACATTTGTTTGGGGTGTGGTTGAAAGTTACAAAAGTTTTCAGAACTATCGCATAAATTTCATGAAAAAATGTCCACTTTACATTACAATAATTAATTCAAGTAAGACCATATTTTTATGTTTACGAAGAATATTAGAAAACATTTTTAGGTTTTACTAATTGTTCTGTGGTAGAGTCACTTGGGGCATTATCAGGGATTAATTGAAGATAATTTATAGACAACACGTTATTACGAAAAAGAAGAGGTTTGATGCATTATCGGAAAGTAAAAGTGTAAAGGCATGGTCACATACAACAAATATTTACACAAAAAAGGATAACCACATTTTTAGTATGACGCTATTTGATCTTACAAGTATTTTGTAAGATCAAAATGCATCAAATAAAATAAAACTAAATTTATTTTTATGGCCTGTCCTAAATAAAATAAGTTCTTGAAATTAATAAAAATAATTTAAATATATTTTTCTTAGTGGTTACGTCTTTTTCGTCAAATATTTGCCATGTGTGACCGTACCTTTACTCTATCCACTAGCTTCTTTAGATTAAACAAACGTTTTATTTGGTAACATTTTGCAATTGAGAATAGTATCAGGAATCTGAAGTCTGTGATTTAATAAATTCGGAGTGAAAAATTTGCTTATTTTATATTAAAAATTACCTTATTGGCTAGCGTAGTGGTTAGTTATTAGTGCGGAAGACTAACTTAGAATTTTCAAAAGATTTAAATCTAGTGGTTTCCATAACAAAAAGGGATTTTATTTGTAACTACATATTATAATTAATAAAATGTTCTTAATTAAATAAACCTGCGTATTTGTTTGAAGGAATAATAATATAAAAAACATTGGATAAAATTTACTTCCGTGTGTCTTTAACCAGCGAGGCGGATTCCTCACTTCAACACATTCGTTATATAAGGTAGTTAATGTTGATAAAGTTGCTTTACGTTATATCGAATTTCCGTTAAATTGATATTCGTTATACGGTGATCTTTTATATCTTAATTTTATTTAAGAAGAACAATTTTCTCATTTAACTATTATTTAGCATTTCATACGAAATTTGAGTGTAAATTGATAAAATATTGTATTTAATTTGTATTCGAATAAATACTTATTTATTTTTCAAAAGTTTAAAGTTGAAAATGGTCGTAGTAAAAATCTCTTATTACAGCGACTGACGTTATTTATGCAAAAATTATGTAAGATCATACAAATAATTTGTCCAAACCCCTTACACATTATTTTCAATACTCCATTACATGAAATCGGTAAATTCATTAACTTTTCAAAATTCAAAGCACATGTGATCAGAAAATACTTTAGAAAATACAGTTTCAGCGATTGATGAAACCAGGTACATTAACAAGTAACTAATCGACCAACTTTTAAGGACTTTTCAAAACAGTTCTGGCTCTAAAGTGTAACATGCAATGTTCTAAAAATATACGAGTTTAGTTTAAAAACTTATATAAATAAACGCTATCAAGAACTTATTGCGTAAATGGAAAGAGATAATTTTTAAAATTTTGAGCAATTCCCTTAAACTTCGTTGATGCGTTAGATACATTTGCTTCCTCAATATTGTGATACACAAAGCTGAAGAAACTCAATAGTGTAAACCTTTACATTCTAAAATATAACCTTTATTTTCCATTATTTTAGCCAGCCTTCCAACATAATATAAGTACTAAGACGCTTTCTGAGGACTTTCAGTAATGCTTCTTTTATACTTGATATAAAAGCTTTCAATTTCAATGTGTTTAACTGTTTGACCTATTAAATAACTCTTCAAAAGCGCATGTGTGTTTACGGGTCTCGTATCACAAATTTCGATGAATAGAGAAATTATTGTTTTCTTATTGAAAACTTTCAATCTGAAGGTTAATATTCAATACGTAATATACATAGTATGACAAATAATAAGAATTATTTTTATTCCTTCCATGGTAGCTTTGAATCACCTCTCGGTCTCTCGAATTTTAAATTGTTGACCAAGAGCTGGTTGTTATCTGCATGATAACTTATATTATACTCGTATCTGTTTAGTCGGGTGGTTTATAAAATTTATAATAATTCACAATAGAGACAACGAAATTTCCTAATATTCTGAGGTATGTTTTTCACATAATGTTTACTGAAGTATTTTTGATATTATTTAACACTTTATTCTTGAGCTTGTTGCTAAATTACCAACTGGGTATAAAATTTCTCAGCGGTTTCAGTTTAAATGATTTCTCTATGCTGACGTAAATAAGTTGTCCTTTGTTAAATAAATACAACTTTAAATACCCAGGAGAAACGAAACTAATACAGAATTATATATAAGACTATTATTCAGATTTAGTTCTTACTATTCTAGTGACTTTTAAAACTCAACATCGCAAATCTATATAATATCGAATTTTTGACTACCGATACTAAATATAAAACGTAATCATCAGTCAGTTTGTTATTCTCAGTTATTTTGTTTAATATTAATACAACAAAATTATTTAAATAAAATAATCATACTAATTTTGGCGACAACTTTTTAGAGTAAAACGTCTAATTTTAGGACAGTTACATTGAGTTAGATTGAAAATCCTTAAATACATTTTTAATGGCGAATTCCAGTGTCGTGTTGGTAGCGCAAATTGACCTCACACTGCAGTAGTATCAAAATCGTGTCTTTAAATCCTTCTAAATATTTACAACAAACATAAATTTAATTAATACGTAATTAATCGATTTGATGCGTTCAGATTACGAATATTTAACGAACTTATTATTGGTGTTAATTTATGATTATTTTTTACTTTTTATGTATTAATTTATTACTATACTTGTGTATATGATAATAAACTCTCGTTTTATTAGCAATTATTATTTTATTTCACATTTTTATTTTATTATGAACTTAATAAAGACAACACGCAAACCTTAAACACTCCAGTGATGTTTGGTTGATTCCAAACAAAACACAACATACAATGAAGGAGTTTCTTTGTTGGATACATATATTTTTTTTTTCAAAAGTGTAAAGTGAAAATTAATAAAGAAAACCATACAAACCACACACACACGACACAGGTCAAATACATGGTTAAATAGTTGTCATGTAGTGAGAAGAAAGACGTTGAAATGTATATTACAATCGCCTTTAGCTACAGATATTGAAAACATATTTGACATTAAAAAGTAGAACAAACTCAATGTGAATACATACAGAGTTAATAAAATACTTAAATACTATAGTTACCTGCTACTATGAGTATTCGTTTATATGAAAATAGAAGGGTCAGCAGCAACATTAGACGCCAGACAACAAGTCTAAACTGTCAGTCACTCAAATTCAAATAAAATTTTACTTCTAACTTCAACAACCGACAACTACATATAAATGTAAAAAGTTTATTTATTAGAGCATGAGTTGGTGTCCGTGTTTTGGACCCTCCCTAAAGCGCCTTCTATTATTATTGTTGTTGTTATTGTTAATTTTGTTGAATGTTTCTAATCATAATCTAAACTCATACTTGTAAAGATACACATAAATATTTATTGTTTTACTATTTAGGAACTTTTTATGAACATTTCGTTTCTTCTTTTTTATATTTTTACATTTATTTGATGTGATGTTGTGATATTTTTTGACACTTGCACGCAATGTCATTCTTGGCACTTTGAACAGCAACAACAACTATGCACGAACTCTCTCACTCTCTCCACCATTCTCTGATATTTAGTGCTCTAAAAGTTGTGTTGAGCATGTTTAAAAGTGCCAAAGACTTGAACAAAAATTTGAATTAATTATTACATTCTGGTAAAAAGTGGTTAATTAAAAAAAACTTGATAAGAAAATAAAAAAAGAAAAAACCCAAATTGACCACCAGGAGGAATAAAAGATAAATATCTTTGCCCACAATACTTGTCGGTACACATCCAAACAAATGTGTATTTTCTATTAAATAAATGTACGAAACGAGATACCTTATAGTAAAATCAATTTATTAGGTAAATTTCTCCATCTTAGTTTAACGATATTTAATTTTGTTAAATTAAATGCCATTGCCACTGTGCTCAAAGATGAAATGTTTAAACATTTGGGATTGTAAAATAAATGGTAACGAAATACTTTTTATCAAAACTCCAAATAAAAAATTTGAAACAAGTCGGATTTAGTGACATTGTTCAAAAAACTAAATTTCATCGAATAGGGCTTTTAGAAGTGATAAAAGCAATATAAAAGTTTTTTGTCGGCACGTCTATTTTCGAATTGGAAAATATATAAGCGTATATTTCTATATATCAAATTAAAGATACTAAAAATGCCTTTCGAACGACATATATTATGATTAAAAATATGGATCGACTATGCATTAAATCTGAGAAATATATTTTTTAATCCCATTTTTTTTAATAACTAATATCTAAATAATCTTTAAAAAAGTCTATATAAGTATTATTTTAGTTTATAAATATTAATAGCCCGGAAATTAAGCTCTAATTTAAGGTATGATATGTGTCTGTAGGTATCATGATCATAGATTTATAAGATCTAAAAAATTTAGTAAACATACTTTGTAACTTAGTTTCTAATCTCCCATCTCTGAATCGTTGGAGTCTGCTGACGAAAATAATTCTTCATGAGATGCCAGAATTTGTATATTTGTGGCATGCGGTGTATCACTTAAAGGATTATGGAGTTGCCCACTGCGGTTTCACATAGTAAAGATTTCTTGTATTTTTTATGGTGAAATGTCATAATCTTTCCTTAATAACTTCTTGATTTTAAATTTCTTAACTTTTAAATTTTATCGTAAAATATCGGATCAAAAAATAATTTTACGAAATTGACCAATAGAAATATGTAGGTCATTTTATATATCGTTGGATAGGTTTTTGAAATAAATATCATTAGATATATATATCGTCTAAGAAAGAAATGTAGTTTACAAGATATAGCTAAATATATTACAAAGTTTAGATTCCCGCCCACTCGAAAATAGGCGTGACTGACAAACAATTTTCTTTTTATTTTACTGGGAATTTAAAATTCTACTACTGTCACTAAAACCGACTTAAGCTAAAAATATTCCACAAGGCTAGAATTGGTTAAAAATTTTGGTTAAAATTAAACCCTCTAGTATACATACTCAATATTATATACATATACAAGGTCAAAATTGGTCAAAGTTTTTAAAACATTTTATAATGGATTTTTTCAAAATTACATTTTTGTGCTCTTTTCCTTCGCATAAAGTGTTAGCTTTAATTTTTGCATGCAAAGTTTAAAATACAGATACAGCAGAATTATGAGGGGTATTAATATAATTAATGATACAAATAGCTTTTAATTTAAACGAAATAATAAAGATAACTTCAGACATTTTTAGAACTTGTTTAATAATATTTTAAAAATCTTAAAATTTGAATTTTTAAAATCATTTTGGAGCTGCAAGTGAGAATGAATATACTTAAAGGAATTGACTACCCATATTAAATTACAAAAACAAAAATGCCTAAAATGTTAAAAAGTCTGAATATTTTTTATGTCCTCGGATCTATTTTTCGCTACTTTATAGATTCGACGAAACGATAGTCACTAAAAAACCATCTTCGCGTGTACTTAAAGATTTTAAACCATTCCATAACACAGTTTATTGAGCCTTGTAATTACAACCTACACCACCATAGTGGAATTTCTGCTTATGCTTGTAACGCCTATAAATATTTGTCCAACTACCTTAAATTATACCGATCGACTCAGAAGCACTTTCTGAATCGATTTAACGATGTCGGTCCGTATGGCTGGACCTCCCTATACTAAATGTTTGAATTATGCAATCCAATCCAAATAACATATACAAATTTTGTGCAGATCGGCTCATAATTGACCATGGCTCCCATGGAAGGAACACTTCCGAAAATCACTTTAAAGAGCATAATTCTTTTAAAAATGTTGGTATCCAAATAATATTAAACACAACATATTTGTGTATATATTTTCAACATATTTTCGTATATAAAAATTATGGTGCAATTGTTAGTTGTAGCTCCAAGGCCTACATCCTAAAATCACTTTAACGACATTAAATCTCTTAAAAATGTTGGCATCCAAATAAAATTCAAAACAAATAAGTTTCATATATACAGAAATGAGGACACATAATTTGTATTCACAGAATTCATGACACTAAATTTTTGTATGATCGATCCATAAGAGGTCATATCGCCCATTTCTGAAAAACTGTTTCATACATATACTTGTTTTTCAATTATAATTTGCTCAATAAACTCTACCACCATACAACTGGCCCTTGTAAATTTTCTAATTGTTTTAATATTTCGTGACAAATATGTATTTTTAAGCTTTGTTGAACAAAAACTTTTTACAAATACACTAAAATTGAAAATGGATTTTCTACGTTTAAACCCACCATTTATTACAATGATAAGTGGTTAAAAATACAAGAGAAATCCACTCAAAAAGAAAACATGATTAAACCCGGTGGTAAGTAAATGTTTTTATACTTTTGGTCATTTATGTGGGTACAACGAAATACGGTTGAACATTTTATTCGAAATATATGTAGTTTAAATTAATTATATAAACCTAATGATCTAATGTTGACAATTATTCTTTTTCGTTTTTTTGAATTTTGTGATTTTTATCTTAAGCAGATTTGTAATGGTAGATAAAGTAAATTGGTTACATTAATAGGCACTTAAATACCAGTTAAAAATATTTTTCAAATTTGAAGTAAAATAATGAGAATCGTATCGTATTGTATTTGTACAAAAATAGTTTTTCAAAACTGCTCTTTTACAATCAATATTTGCATACCAAAATTAACACATTTTCAAATTAAGTTGAATTTAGTGCATGTGAATATTTTTGATAAGTATTGACGTCGAATATTTCTTTGCTAAAAATTACACAAAGTCAACTGGAAAAGGGATATTTACTCCATTAAACAAAAAAAAAAAACACTGTCTATGTATTTGGTGCTTCTGTCTGACTGTGCGTCTATTTAAACGAGTGACACAATGCCAACAAATATTAAAACATATTTACTTTGGAATTCTCATTTCAATGATTGCGAATATTATGTAATATTAGACACATCTAAAATTGGATATTACTCGATACATATATTCATACTCATATTTGAATTGTGCCCCATGATATCACTGTGCAAGTGCTTGTTGTGTGAGTGCGTGTTGTATAAATCGATGTATAGGATGTAGGAATGGATAACTTATCTTTTATTTACACATTCTAAAATACATACATACATACTTGTATAATTTCTTAATGCTCTTTTTCGCCAGTTGACTTTCCAATATTATGGTTTGGCACATTCTATCTAGAGGGTGAATTTGGGTAAATAAAACGTTTTTGTTTAACTAAGATCAGATTTCAAAACTTTTATTTTTGAAATATTTACTCAATGTAAAATTCGCTTCAAATACGAGTATGTATGGATATGGAGAATTGTTAATGTGTCTTTGCAATTTTGGGAAATTCAAACAAAATTTTCTATTTTAACAATAATTTTTGAAGTATTGCAAGAACTGGGAATTTCCTGGAATATGTTTTTTAAACCTTTTGTCGGCAAATTTCGGGACTGTATATGTATATAAGTTTTCTCTTTCAATAACATTATTATTCCTGGGCATATAAAACAGTTGTGTTATTTGTTGCCAATATTAATGGTTTTCTTTTTATTATTTGCTTTACAGAGAAAACTTTTTAAACTTTCCTGAAATTAATTTTGGTTTGTAACTCAGTTTTTTTTGCAGGAATAATAACTAAATAAAATTTGTAGCCAATTATTGAAAATGATTTAAATAAATGTTGCAGAAAGTTAGTTTCAATAAGTAAAATATATCACTAGATCACCGATTATTTAATTTCTGCCAAACAAATTAGAATTTAAACTTTGGTGTACAATGTAAAATAACTACTTCCTAACGTGAAATATTAGAACCACTTTAAACTGACAACACTAGAAATTGCTTTGAGACACTAATGGCGTTTTCTTTTCTGGCAAAAATGTTACACGTTTTTCCCATTTCGCATCTTTTTTAATTTTGTTTGTGTTCTTTTCTGAAAAAATGTCAACACTGCTAAAGTGTAGTGTGTTCTTTTCTATAAGTGTCACACTATAAATTTAAAAAATTGTGCACCTTTCACACTCTGTATTTTTAGAGGGGGAGAATCGCACGATAAAACAGCTGACCAGTGATGCCAACTTTTGAGACTCAAAACGCGTAAACATTTTTGAAAAAAGGGCTAAATTGAAAAAAATCCATATCCAATTTTCTTTTTTTTCGCGTTTTGAGTGACTAAAATCCGGCTAAATCTAGCCCGAAAAGGGCTAAGTTGAAATCGCTGCAGCTGACATTTGTTTTGTTTATGAATGTGTATTTGTGTTAAGAAACAGAAAAGATATATACAAAATGGAAAATATTACTACTTTTTTATGTGCTGAAAAAATTTTGGATGACTTGATGGATTCATCTTCATCATCTGATGATGATAAAATATTTTATATGATTATGGAATGAAACCCACAACCGCGAGTGAAAGGCTTTGTAGAGAACGTAATTAATGAATACTCTGAAGTTGATGTATGTCAAATTTCATAGGACAATATCTCCTACTTCTTATGTATATATGTAATGTATGTCTATATATAAATAATTTTTATAGTTTAAGAATAATTTGCGTATTAGTCGGGAAGGTGGTCTTTTTGATAAATATTCATTATCTTATTTCAAGCAATCTTACCAGGGAGCTATCTGCTTCTTCTTTTTTAACAAAAAAAAAAAAAAAAACAGCTGTACATGAAAAAAAAGTGTTACAATATTGTAATTTTATGTTCTATTCTGACCATTAAAAATGCGACATCTTTACAATGTGGGGTAAACATTATAAAAATGTTTATGTAAAAGTGTAACATTTTATTTCAGAAAAGAAAACACCATAAGTGTTAATTAACTCTACATCAAATTACATGAAATGTGTATAACAGCCATTTGACTTTTCTTTGTATTACAAATGATTCGTAAGAGTCAAATCTCTGTAAAAGATATAAAATGCTGAAAGAAGTACATAAAAAATTGGCTTATAAATAGTCTTGTTTATAAGGCGTTTACTGCAAGCTGATATTTTCTGTAATATCTCCGATTTTTCCTACAAAAAAAAATTAAATGTAAGCATTTAATTACTATTGCCTCTCAATTGAATTCAAATAAAAACAATAATATTATTGATCAAAAATTTCGCCATTTGTTTTTGCCAACTTGTCTGCTGATACCAAATTCGATAAACCAAATTTTAGAGCAACCTACAGCTAAATTAATCGCTGATAAGATTAATTATAGAGAATTTTGATTAGTACGGTTTGCAAAAATAAACTCCAAATATATTCGAAAATCAATTAATAAATTCTAAGTACAAATTAAGTCAATAATGTTATTAATATTAATACTTTAATCTCTGTGACATCTGTTACGGTTTTAAAAATGGTATAAACGCTTTTATTTTACTTCCGACGCATTTTCTTGATAAAAAAGCCAAAACAAATTTATGATTTTAAAACACATGTACTATGTATATAATTCACATGAGAAGTAACCGCTAAAGAAATGTTAATTAAATAATAAACTAATAATACTACATACTACACACACAACAGAAGAAGAAAAATAAAAAACATACAACACTAAATTGTCCACTTTAATATCTTGGCGTCAAGTGGCTTCAATTTCTTATCACCACTTACTACTGGGTCAAATATGCATGTAACACCTAATCCTCTTGTTACATGTATACCAGTAAAAAACTGGTAATGGCTGGCTATTAGGGATTAACAGTTGTACTTTTTACCGTATGCATTACATACTTTAAAGTAGTTTAATAATGACTTATTTATTGACTGATTTAATTAATTTTTAACCAAAGAAGAAGGGAGAGTTTAAAATTTCCCTCTGTTTGTAGGCTCACTATATATTTTTTCCAAAGTATAAAATCAACCGTGACCTAGTCCATTATCGTATTGTATCGTATCTTAGAAATTACAATTATTATAAAGCTAAAGGTTTATAAGCTCACATTCCATTTTTTTTTTGGATAATTGGACACATCTCATTTACATATGTGATGTCTTGCTTCACAAACCTTGTCAATACAGTGTTAAGTGTATTATGTTCGTATTTCTTTTTTGTTTATATAGTTCAAACTAGAAATAATGGACAATTTTTATTTAGTAAAAAATTAAATGTAATTGTTGTACTTCGTACATTAAAAATATGAAACAATAAAAAATTTGGGACTGGCCTGATTTTAATCAAACAAAATATTATAACGACTGTTATAAAGAGTGATTTTTTAAAAGCTTTCGACTTTGATTAAAAACAAACAAACTAAATCGATGAACGCGTTTCGCTTTTATTCACAATTAAGTAAAAGTATGAATTTCAACATTTTGTGCATATCTAGCTAGAGTAAATTTTTTAAATTCATACCTTATTATGACAAACAAGAGAGCCTAAAACGTGACAAATTCCCTATAGATACTTACTAACTTCAAATCGATATATCTCGATTCCTAGATGTGACCCAGCGAAACGCCGCACAGTGGCGCCCGTAGAGCAAACGAGGTTGCAAAAATCAAAATTTTCATGAGCGCCGACGAAGTTTTTATGGTAATGGATGAATATTTTACAGAAAATTTAAAAAATAAATTTAAAAAAAAAATTATTTTTTTTTTAATTTGTTGGGTAAAAATTTAAAACATATAACCTTAAAGAAAAAAAAAAATAAAAACAATCTAAAAATGTAAAAATAAATTTTGTTAGTTACCATAAAATCGATTTTTCTACTAATTTTAACTTTGATAAACCATAAGTAGGCCCCTACAAAGCGTAGCACCCAGTTATATATCATATGCTGTTTAAACTGTTCAATTATCTTATTCGGTTCAAAAGATATGATTTTTGCAACGAAAAAACTCAAATGGCGCCACTGTGCACCGGGACACGTATAACTTCTTTTTTTATCGATATAACATTTTCCATTGGTTTCATCCCATCCCGATCATTGACCCCTACCATTTGTCTCACAGTGTTATAGACCAAACTGAAAATGTTTAACAGTAACATGTTACACGAAAACATCTGAGATACCAAAAACAGTCTTGCCAAAAAGAAAGTTGCTAAAAAACCACCCTTTATATAGAATTTTTAAATGACAACTTTAACAGCGGCAATAGGTAAGTTCGCCCAAACATGTATTGATAAGGCAACTAAACATAACAAAAGAAAATTGTCTACGGTTTCTTTTTAATAAAGTATTTTTAGATGTTTTGTAATTACAAAAAAAAAACAACAGAAACAAAAAATCACTCTAAAGATTTCGAATGACAGTGGCTGTACGATTGTCTATCTGTAACACACAAAAAATAAAACTTTTCAAAGAGACAAAGAAATAAAAATTTTAAAAAATACATGGAGAACATTTAACAAACGTTTTGTAATTGACCATTATTCATTTTCATGTAGCGTGTTTATTGGCCCCAAAAATCCCTTTTTCCAATTGATACCACAATGTTTATAGAAAAAATGTCTTAAATACAACTACTTGTGAAATAATGAATAAATGACTGCCTTACCGCCGGTAAACTATAAACACACGCTAACAATTGAAGAATTCAAGTGTTATACTCGTAGTAAAACAATAATTTTGTTAACTCGCACCGAAATAAAAACACACATACTCATTGTTTGTACTTTCATATAAATACATATATATGTACATATACATATATTTATAACGTTTTCTATTGCCAAATATCTGCCCGTGGTTGTAATTGTGTAGATTGGAGAGCTTCTGGTGACACCTTGTCCAAATAATAAGGTCTTGGGCCTCGTATTCATTTAGAGCGGCAGCTTTGATGACCAGATCATAAGTTTAGTACAATTCAATTATAATATCAAGTTGAAAATTTTCAACTATTGGTGATTTTTTTTTAATAATATAAATGAACAGAGACAATATCAAACAAATATAATTGCTTTAAATTATTGCTCAGAAATATGTATTGTAGCTAGTACGATATTTGTTTTTATTTTTACCCGGGGCAAAGTTTGCTTTTGAAATGTATTTTATAAAATGTACTTTACTAAAATGACTAAAATATTCACTTAAAGTACTTCTTTAGTTTAATATATAATTTATATAGAATTTTATTATTTATCAAAATGTTTGTAATGATCTATCAGATATCGAGTCAAATTACTCGTATTTATACCACATTTGTTTGTAGCGTCATGATGCTATATTTTTCAAATAAATTTAATCTCTCTACCGAATTGAAATGGTGAAAAGGTAACGAACGCTTACTTCTATTATTCCGATAAGGGTATTTTCTGTTATTTTGGTATAATTAATAAAATTTCAAAGTATGTTTACAAAGGTGTAGATTTCAATTAACTTAATTATGTATAACAAAAATTTTTATTTTTATTATTTATATAATTATTTATTGTACGCTAAAAAAACTTCTGTCTAAATTAAAATCAAGATTTTCATCAGTTTGAAATGTTTGAAAACGATTTTATTTAAAGAGTATAATGTTGTCTGGAAGAAGTTATGTACATATATCTGATCAAAGAGGTGTCATTAGCTTCTTTATATGACTAAATAAATCGATGTTTTAAAAAGGATTTTATTTGAAGAGGTTTGGTATTTTGCAACACAGTATTATTGTCCCTGAGTCGATTTAACGATGTCCACCCGTCCGTCCGTCTGGCTGGCTGGCTGTCCATGTAAAGCTTGTGCGCAGAGTACTGGTCATAATTTTGAAGATATTTCAATACAATTTGGTACGTGATATTTTTTCAAGGATGGATGGGATTGAAACTGGTGGAAATCGGTCCATTATTTCACCTGGCACCTATACAAAAGACCTCCCGAAGTTGGGGTTTACCGATCATAAATGTTTGAATTATGCAAAGAACCAAACAAATTTCATCACAAATGAGTTATATGAAGCCAAATCACATCTACAAATTTTGTGCAGATCGGTCCATAATTAGTCGTAGCTCCCATATAAGACCCACTTTCGAAAATCACTTAAGAGAGCATAACTCTTTTAAAAATGTCGGTATCCAAATAATATTGAATACAAATAATACAAATACACAAATAATATGGTAGAATTTTATGATGATCGGTCCATAATTAGTCGTAGCTCCCATATAAGACCCTCTCCGTAATCTTTTAAAAGTATTTATATCGAGATAAAGTATTACATACATAATATTTATATTTACGGAGTCATGGCACTAAATTTTTGGATGATCACTCCATATAGCGCCCATTTCTGAAAAATTGTTTTATTTATATACTGGGTGTATGATATTGTAGGGTCGGGCTTGACCGACTATACTTTATTACTTGTTTACTTTTTCTTTTTTTTCGGATTTTAAAATTTATTTCTAAAAATTTGAATCGAAGTTGCCTTCAAGTTAAATATACAATTTATTTGAAAATAAATTGTTACACTACATTTATTTTTTGAATATTTCTGTTATATGTCTTACTTCCGTTGGAAAGCATAATGCAAAATCATACAAAAATATTCAAAGAGACACTAGCATTTGTTTATTAATACTCGTAAGAGGAATAATTCTCATTTAATTTATAAAAAAAAGTTAAATATACAGAGTTTGAAAATAAAACACTATTAGACACAAAGAATGCTGATGACGGCTTTAGCAGGCCAGAAAAAATTACATTTTGCTAGTGTCTCTTTGAATATTTTTGTATGATTTTGCATTATGCTTTCCAACGGAAGGCTATGTAAGACATATAGCTAACAGAAATATTCAAAGCTTCGGATTTAGAAATTGTTGATATGGTCGAAAATATAGCGACAATTTCTAAAAAAAACATTTTATACATATACTGGGTGTAGAGTATTATATAGTCGGCTTGACCGACTATACTGTTTTACTTCTTTTTATTATTGTTGTTAATGAAATAATCTTTTTGTATTAAGTTCAAGTATAAAGGTCGTTTATGAACGTATTCCAAAACTTATCCTAAAACAAAAATTTAATTACTTTAATTTATCATTTCATAAAACTAAAATACATTCTCAAACGTGTAGAATTTGATAAGAAACATTTAAATATAATTATTCCTGTCCAATATTTGTTTTGATGGATTATATGGCGCCAATTTGTTAAATTCTTTATGAATTTATTACTGTTTGGAATGGAACTTAAAAAGGGGCTGGTCTATTTGTAGACAAACTGCGTAAAAATTCATGATAATACCAAAATGATATATGTTTGGAGTTTTGAGAAAATCAACAAGTGAGCAGCTATGAAATTGCAATATTTAAATACAATGCAAAAAATTATAAATCAATGAAAAAATAGTTGCAAAACATTCGGAAACCTTGCATTATTCCTAACTGTAATAATTTATCGAACTTGGAAATATACTATACTTTAAAATGTTAAGATAAATTCAAAATTCTGGTTAACAAGCAGCATATTTGTTGTTTGTCCAATCATTATGCACAACTCAAGGTGTCACCATTCTAAACCGCAAATATGACTTTTACTTTTGAGAAAAATTATGTTTTTCTTATTCTCATTTGACTATGTTTTTTCTTTACTTTTGTCATATCTGTTGCATCTGGATAAATTTAAATACGGTATTAAAACTCTTCTTCTACATTGTTTTCTTGTTGTAATTGTAATTTTTTATAACTCAAAAGTGTCATTACTACATTACCCATATCAGAAAATGTCATCCTACTGATATTTCAATATAATACACCAACAACCAACCATTCGTCCAACCAACCAAACAGACGCCATACAATAAAAAAAATGCTAACGGAGATTCAGTAGAGATATATATTTGTACACTGCAGCCTTATTCTACGGGACAATTAAATTCTTCAGGTATAACAATCAATTGACAGCTTAATATACATATGTATAATTCCTTTAACAATTTGAAGTATATATGTATGTTTGTTTCTTTAAAAGGCTTTCTGAATTTTCTCGAAGATATACTTATAAAGGATGATAAATTTTTTTCGTTTAAAATCCGTATAAAATCCTTAAATTTAGATCATTGAGCAAGGTTCCTCCCTGGCATGGGCATGCTAATACACTATTGTATTCATAAAAGAACTAGCATTTAATTCAAATCTTTATTAGAGGAATTGTTAAACCAAAAGTATCGCTGATTCAGCCTTTCTGTGTTCTAGCCGAAAAATCTAGATTAAAATCTCATTGGACGTGCAAATATTAAAATAAAGATGCAATGCATGTGTACTGGAGTTTAACCCTTTTTGCCAGTTAATACATGAGTTCCAGACACAAACATGTGAGTTTATTTTTTGTGTGGTTGGAATTAAATTGTATCTTTTTTGTTATATTTAATCATATAAAATGTTCGGTTTATACCCATTTATGGCCTTTCTTGCCCCTTCATAGAAATAATTTTTGAAAATATTAGAATAAAAATAAGATATCATTTTTAGGTCGTTTCATTTCAAAATGTGCAAACAAATTGTACAATTTTAAACCCTTAGAAGTTTTAAAAAGTGCAGAATACATTTAAAATTTAATTGCTACTTTTGGTTGGATACACAAAGTCTACTCGTATTACAATATATTTGGCGGTTTTTTTTTCTTCTTAATTTAAGGAGAATATATTTTATATTTTATTTCTATGTTTATTTGTTGTAGAGATACATCCCATAACTCCCTTGGAGATATTTGCAACAAAAATTAACTCAAATTTAAACTTTTTAAATTTAACGGTTTGAGCTGGGCTATGTTGAATCAGTCAGTCACTTTTATTTTTTATAGAAATGTCAGTAAATAGCACATAAGGGTAAACATTAACAAAATTGCGGGTATAAAAGCACCAAGATTAATATTCCTTATGATTTATAATTTTATAACGAAAAGATAACATCGATTGACATCGATTGATTTTTATTAAACTAATATGTATAACAAAAACTTTTACACGAATCTGTTTTTTTTTATGTTTTTTGTATGACTATGACGTAGTAGATCACTTTATCGGGCTTTAGTTTCACAATTACAACAAATACAAAGTGCCTTTAACTCATCTTTTGCTGGTCTAAGCCACCTTTTGAATACTAGCTCCCAAGCTTTTCTGTATGTTTGTTTTTTCAAAATTAGTTCATAAATTTAAAATAAAAATGCTCGAAGAACTTACTTTTTTTAAATTTGCACGAAACAAAAGTAAAATAACTGCCTAACAAATTAATTATAAAAGTTTTTGTACGGATTTTCAAATATATGCTCGAAAAAGTTCTAGAAGCGTTTGTCAAGTCCCTGTTTACACAGTCGAACATTTGGAAGAAAAACATTTAGCTTGTTGAAAATTACGGCTGGGGAAGAGAGAATCAATTTTGTGTTCGGTACTCGGTGTACATGCTTTGTTGACATTTTCTTTGCTGGAATTTACTACAAATTATTACACAGCACATAACTATTAATAACTATTAAATAAATAAATTTTGAAGAAATTTTGCTGATTACACGAGTTTGAAGCATTTTGAAGAGCAATTTTGAAGGAAATTTCAATCGTGTAAATCTAGCTTAAGAGAAATGTCAAAAAAGCAAATAATAATGAAATGTGTCTGACAACATTTTTCGACAGTGTGACCGCGAATGAAAAACAAAAAAAAATTCCAGATGTTTTTCTTCCAAATGTTCGACCATGGTGCAACTTTACAAGGTGAGTGCAAATCGACAACAAATACAACACAAAACAGAAACAACAGGCATTTCCAAAACGGGTATTTATTAAAATTTGGGGTATTTAAAAAGCAAACAAAGCACCAAAAATACCCTAAAAGCGTCAAAATGGCAACGCTGATCATAATATTTCACAAACTAAAAATGAAGAGCATATCTGGGTCTTATGATAATTCAACAAGAAATGATAATGAATAAAAGTAAACTCTAATATACAACAATCGCATGTCCTATCAAACTGACATTGCACCGATTCTATGTAAATATCAAAACCTATTTACAGGTTTTAAGTTCACGTTTCAAATCCATCAGTAAAAAGTGTACTCTTAGCTTTAAATGTATTTTTGAAATACATATTTGGCAAAATGGTGTAACATAAGTGTTTGGTGTAGTCCTACAAATGTTTCAGTTCATGTAAGAATGTGTGTATGTATGTATGTGTGTAGTTAACATTTGTATTAGTGTGTATGAGTGCATACATATCTATGTATGTATGTAAATTATGTATAGTCATGAGTCAAACAAGCCAGTCAAACAAAACAAATAAACAATTTAAAATTGTTACTGATCTGGAAGTCAAGTTGCTTGTCATAAAAAATTACTATTGAAATGCCAGTACAAAAGAATGTTACGAGTTAAAAACTTAAAAACTTTTTTTATATTTATTTTTTTTTGTTTGGGATCGTTTGTTGGTTGGTTCGCTCGCTGGCTGGTTGGCGGGTTGGTTATTCGGTTGTTGGTTGAATGGATGACTGGATGGATGGTTGAATGGATGGTTGAACGCGGGCAACAAGTACACTCATGTACAGATAATGCGTAAGATGCAATTTATGTTCTTCATTTAGAGCTGCTCATATTTACTATGTTAAGGAGCATGATATTGATGAAGTTAGTGTCTGGCTGTGAGCATGATTGTTTGCTTCATCTGTCATGTCATCCATTGGAAAGTATAAAATACTCATACTCAGTCGAACATATAAATGTAGCAGTATTACTGTGTTCTTTTTTTTAAGGAATACCTAAGAAAAGTTTAAGTTTTTTTTTTAAATAATCAGTAATCATGATCATAAATGGTAGTAGTAGCATTGAATATTTTTAATATTTTTTTTATTTTTATTGGCATGTATCAGAGTATGGCACAGTGATGGTGAGACAGAAACTCAATTCACTTGACTGAATTTTTGGTTACTTAATCATTACATGTCTGCCTGACTTTGCAATCGAATACGGTGCCCATATAGAGATCATATGTATGTGAGTGCATGTAATAGTTAGTCATAGTATGTGGTGGCTGTTGCTGCAGCAGTTAATAAAGCATATCTTGTAATTAATTAAACTTGTTGTTTGCATGCAAAACAACAGCAACGCAGCCAATAATATGTTGATATGGTAAATGGAATTGCGTAAATTGTATGTATTTCACTGGTGTGAAATAACTTATAGATATTTGCATGGAATAGTAAAATAGTAGTGGTATTCGGTAGTGCTACTCAAAATACATATGTATATATCGTTGGTCTCATGTAGAAAGGCCCTAACTCGCCATTTTTTCGAAATTAGTTTTTTTTGCGATTCCAATGCATTTAACGCAAATACACCTCCTCACAACAATTTATTGCAATAGTGTAAAAAATAACGCTTTTATAAGCATTTGTACAAAAAAAGTTACATGTTGAATATTACAGTTTCTATTATGTTTTTACCTTCTCCTGTAAAGTTTCAAATATGCGAGTTAGGGCCTTTCTACATGAGACCATCGATATATGACATTTAATATAAATACATATGTAGATGCATTTTATGAAAATCTTTATCAATATTTTAAAGAATAGTTTTCATATAAAAGGTTTTTCTTTTCAAACGTTTACATAATACATTTTTGGGTTGAAAATCTCAATTTATTTTGAAATAAAGATAAATCATTGTTTAGAGATATGATCCAAAAACCATTACAACTTTGATATTTGGAAGTAGTTTTTGCAATTTATCAAATACTATGTTTTCCTAACGCTGACCTAACAAGGTACTGAACTGTCATGTAGATATGTATGTATATCTATTAAAATCAACTGTGACTTAACCATTCCCATTCCGGAATCCCACTGCTACTATTATTGCGCGAGTGTAGCCAGACAAAACCAGCTAAATTAAATAATAATTTCAAATGTCACATTAAATTGATTCTAAAATATTTACAAATATTTCATTTGATTTTTTTTTTTCTTCACTTAATGCTAAAAATATTTCCTTTTAAGATATTTATCAAATTTGCAAAAAGTATGCACGTTTTTTTTCAGTTTGTGTATTTGTTTTAGTTTAGTTTATTTTTAGTGAGTCAAGCCAATTCATTGTATTTTACGCGTACACTTGACAAGTGACAACTTGACTGCACAAAATTGACAAAATTATCTGAAAAATTTTTTGAAATACAAAAGCAATCGTACACACTAAATTAGTATAGGAACAGCAAGAACAACAACGAGTTCAAAATGTTAAAAAGATGCTTCTAAGAGAAGAAAGAAAATATGAAATTATGAAATGTCATAATCACACAGTCACGAATGCACACAAACATTACTCGTAACACACACATACTAATGAATTTAATAAAATCTAGATACTACCCAGCATACCATTCTAGAAGAGCTCCGAAAAAGGAATCAGGAAAGAGTCCAACAAAAGAGCATTTTCGGAGATCTCCGAAAAAAGGAGTCAGAAAAGAGTCCAACTAAAGAGCATTTTCGGAGCGAAAGAGCCCAAAAACCCTCATAAATGACTCTTTTCTGACACTATCTAAGAGCTCTTTCTGACGGACCATTTTCGAATGTAATAACCCTCCTTTCTGAAGCTTTTCGGAGCAATTATGATTGTTTTTTGGGCTCATAAAGAGCGTTAATGCTCCGAGAACGGTGTCAGAAGACTCTTTTCGGACTCATACGACTTGCTGGGTTATGTATGTGCGGATGAATTTACTGGTATGCAAATGTGAATTTTTTTTATTAGGTAAGTGCATACATATCAAATGTATAGTCGGCAGTCGAATTTGACAAACGAAAATTTTCTATATGTACATATTTTCTACATCCGAATATTATTTATGTTATAAATATTTATTAAAGACAGTATTAGACACAGGTTTTCTAACTGCTCTTGGTTGCAAATACCTAGAACGCAATGTATTAATAATAATCTTTATCTTCGCAGGTTCTCCGACTTAGCTCTACAATTTTTCATACGTATATTTTACATTTAAACCGAGTTTTTGGATGCAGTAAAACTGAAGTCTGAACTGACATTCTTTTTTTTTTTTAACTCAATAACAAAAAATACCTGCTCGATCATTCTAATTATTACTAAAAGATATTTAAGTTTACTAGTATTAGAAAATAAAAAACTGTCTAATATATAACTCCTTTATTTGAATTTAAACTATAATTGTAGAACTAAAATTTTAATTTAAATATATAGGTAATCCATTTAATGAATAAATTAACTATGTACATATTAATAATTTGAAAAACACAAATTTTTCTTTAAATTTTGGATAACCAACTGCGTTAGATGATACTCCAAGAGTTTAGTTTTGAGATCTCCTAATAACTCGGTTACTTCAAAATAATTAGAGATAACCCTGAGATAACCTCACAAATGGTTTAAAATATGTCATATCTAGTAGCAAAACCTTCTTATTGGCTTATAGATTTCAATAAGAACACAAAATTAAACCGTAATTTTATATCAGTAGTTTCCTGATCTAATTGATCGCAATCATCTAGAATTTAAATAGTAATTTTATATCAGTAACTCTCTCATTAGATCACTCTCCCAAATTTTTAACGGTAATGAATATTTCCTACAAAATTATGGAATATAACTTGTTTCCCTAACAGTAAGAGTATCTCTATAGGGAGGAAAGGACATTGAAAATGTCCTATAAATATAAAGTCTCTTGTAAGAGAAAAATATCGAACTCAATCAAAGAATATTACGAGTCGCTTTGAAGGATTACGTGGAATGCAATCTCAGAAACTATCTGCAAAATTTAGCTCCTACTAAGCCAACAGAATATTGCTACAAAGAATATATTGAGTACAATCATCGTAATTATGTTTGAATAATGTTACATACATTATTACATTAAAATCTGCCATTTTTTTAACACAAAAAATTATGCGCTATCCTAATTTCCGTATAGCCAAATGAAGAAAAAGACAGACATTTGGGTTCAAAACGACAGGCATTTATATTTTTAGGTGACATACCCTCTGTTGGACGTCTGATAGTTAGTTGAAATATCTTGGCTTGTCAATCAATGTTATTTTTTTTTTTTTTATTCGAAGTCATCAACTCTGTGCCTCGTCTTCTTACTCTTCTATATCGTTTTGATTTATGGTACAAAAAAAAAAGTTTCTTAACTGGTAGATACAAGTTCGCTTTCAATGAATTTAATAATTCGATAGAAAACTTTAGATTAAAAACAGGTATTAAAGAATTTATTTAAATCGTAATAAATACATTTTCTCTCACTCTTCGCTGATTAAAATATTTAAATTTATTTTAACAATAATTTTGATTGTCCAACAATACAATTAATCTTCTTAGTTGATTGTAAAGTTTAATTTTATTGTTATTATTTATTTATTTTTTTGTTAAATCTGATTCATTGTATTACATTATAATTCTGTTTTTGTTTTGCATTGTCTGTCTTGCATTAAATTAAGCTGATTTAAACATTTCTTATCTAGATTATTTAGTTTATTATTTCTTTGTTGTAACATCGAGATTGTTGCACACATAAGGTGCGACACGAGTCAAATATTCTGAGAAGAAGGAGTATTCGATATGATGCACGTTTAGCTAGCATGTTCTTAAATCCATACACTTATTATTTGAGGACAAGAAACATTGTTGTTAAGGAAATTTTTACATCTATTTAGTTGAGCATGCAACCTGTTTTTAACACTGTAGGTAGTTGATTGTAATTAATTAAATCCAACACACATTTAAGTTTTTAGAAAATTAATATTTAAAAAAAATATTTACTTTATATGAAAATTATGTTTTAAAAAAAAATATCAGGTGAAAATTCAAAAGCATTGACATAACAAATTTTACATTTGAACATAGTTGTCATTTTTGTTCAGCTCACATGTTCAGCTCACACTCTGATTTTCAGTTTGGAAATTTATAATCTGGAAACTATTAAAAACTAAAACTACTCTCAGTTTAAACATTTCTCTATTAATTAAAATAACACGCAAAAACTTTCATTACCAAGTAATGAGTTTAAATTCTAAAATATAAATTTTTAATATATTGTATAAGTTAGAAAACTTCGAATTTTGGAGCATTTCAATGCACTACTTACCATAGCATTTTAACTTACACCATAGCAAGTACTTACCACAATAAAAAAATAAATATATCATTACTTTAATATCACTACAACTGGTTACATATAATGACTTATGACTGGTGTTCATGCAAATGACTATAAAGTAAGCAGATATATAACAGATAATAAATAAATCATTATACAAATACTTTAAGTAAATCAGAGGTTATGTAGTAGTTACTGAGTATATTAACAAGTTTTGCTAGAGAAGTAGTGCTGGCAAAGTATTGAGTAATGGGTACCGAGTATCGAGTATTTGCCCTTTTTTTGGATACTCAATACTCAAAAGTAGTTACTCGATACTTTCTGAGTTGTATTTTTAGGCAAGTTGAGTGGGTAAAATAGTGCATAAAAATACATCACTGTATAAAAAGACAACAATGTGTAAGTTACAAAATTAAACCAACCGCCGAAAAAAAGCTGTCTATTATTTCTTAAGTTGTTGTTAACGTTGAATTAAAAGTTAGCTTTACATTTATTTTTGATTTAATAATAAAAGACATACAAAACCAATAATAGTTGAAGATCTATTTTTACTTTTTAAAGAAACTACTTCAATTTGCAGATAAAAACTATGCGTTACAATTTAAAAAAATCCGTTAAAAGTATCGACTAGTATTGAGTACCCAAATGAAAAGTATTGAATATTATTGAGTAATGGAAAATAGTAGAATTTGCCAGCACTAAAGAGAAGTAAGAATAAAGAAGTTTGTGACAGAATATTTGAATTGTGAGAGTAATTTCATCACAATAACTAAAATCTTACGGCAAGATTATCGTTGACAACAATAAAATATTAGTTGTCTTGACACAACTTGTTGTGTTGTAGTGTTGTGAATCGTAATCGCAGTTTACAACTTACAACATCAAAATACTTAGTGTTGTGAACGGTAATCGGGGCCTTAATTTTAATATATTTACTTCAATGGATCATATTGTTCATTTGATCATATTGACTATTTAAAATCTTAAAAATATACATTTTTTAAAAACTAGTTCACTGAGGGTTCAGTTCTAATATCTACTAATAACTCGCAGTTAATACGCAGTGATCATAAATTTAAATGGTAATTTTATATCGGTGGTCCTCGTACTGGATCCACACTCTCCCACTTTCTTGATAGTATTTAATGTTACAAACAAAATTAGAAATAAAAGAATTTGTTTCTCTAACAAGAAAAACTAACTAAATAAAGTACACTATTTATTTTTATTTCCACAAACATATAATTGAGAAATGAATATGAAGTATAATCTGTTATAGCATCTGCACCAACAGTCTCTTTGGAAAGTAACGGACATTAAAAATGAGCTGTAAATGTAGAAAACAGGAACTAGGGTCTCCAAACCTAAAGATTCAACTCAATCAGTGTCAAAGAAGATTATGTGTCGTCTTGAAGGAATATGTTGAATCCAGAGACATTTGCTAATCATTTGGTAATTTTATATTCCCCAAATAGAACACATTCTGGTATTACTCCTCCAATAAATACTTTCACAATGATAAGAACTAAGAATGGTTTGTATTTATATTTAACCGACCTCATGGAAAGTATTAGAGATTGATATAATTCCCAAGCCCGGAAAGGAAGTAAATTAAGTGACTTCTTATCGCCCAATCAGTTTGTTGACAATATTTTTTAAATTGTTTAAAAAGTGGCCTGATACCTATCCAGGTTTCCGAAATAAACTATCGACCAGTTTATAGTCTTATACGGAAATCATTCAAGAGAAAACAGTATTGCTCAGTATTACTTGTAGATATCTCCCAAGCATTGAAATCTCCCACAACAGACTAATATGTAAAATGATGTGCTTATTACCAGCAAACGTACACAAGTTCCCTGGCTTTGGGAAACAGTCTCATCTTCTTATATGCAAAAATTACAAAGAAAAAAAGAAAGAGTTTTATGAGTATAATAATGAATTTTACTTTGTACAATCGTAACATCCACAGGGACCTTAATGTTCCTATAATACGCGAGGAAAGCAATTTCTTCACTTTAAACTACAGAGAACTGCTATATTTCATTGGAGGTTGCATTTGCTAAATCTAACGATAATACTATGTTTCCACGACGACTTGAATCACATGCTTCACCTTCTGAATCATGTTTATGAATCATGCTGTTTACATGACTAATAAACTTGATTCGATTTGACAGTTGTCTATAATAAACAAACAGAATAAAAAAACAGAATTTAGAATTTGTGGAAAATAATTTTTTTAATGGACAAACAAAAGTGAGTGGAAATTAGTTAGCTTATTTGAAAAAAAAAACATACATTCGTACGTATTTACTTTCTTTACTTCCAGCAACAAGCAAATAATTTGCTTTGTTTACAATAATATTAAATTTTTACAGCTAGTTCAGATAAACTTGCGATAAAAATTAGAGAAGAGTGCAATTTTTCGTGCTTCGCAAGTAGATTCAATATGAATCTACTTGCTTCGCTCTTAAAATTTTGAAGCAAGATGTTTCGCACATGATTGGGATGTGAAGCATGAATAGAGAGCGAAGCATGTACCGTGGAAACATAGTATAAACGTGTGTATTATATTTTTGAAATATTATAGTCGGTACGCTGCTGTGGTGAATGTGTTTAATGCTTAAGATGTTAATACTTATTGTGAATTTCTAAAACGAAATAATACAAAAATATATCCTAGTACATTTATATATTACATTTTTCGAATTTGAAAAAGTTTGTCAATTGTTATGAACGGCGACAGTGAACATTTTGAAATCGAATGATGGCAATTTGTGCCGCATCGGCGTTAAAGTATGGAAATTTTAACTTTTTGTGGTGAAGTGATTTTAAATGGAAAACGTAATCTATGTAGATTTAGCAATTTACAAAATTACAAAACTTTAAAGTCTGTTGGAAAAATTTCTCCGACTATTATGAGTTCTCTATCACATGTAAAGGGAAATGCCAAGCCATATGAGTCCGAAAAGAGTATTTTCTGACACCTTTTTCGGAGCGTTAACTCTCTTTATGAGCCCAAAAAACAATCATAATTGCTCCGAAAACCTTCAGAAAAGAGGGTCATTACATTCTAAAATGGTCCGTCAGAAAGAGCTCTTAGATAATGTCAGAAAAGAGTCTTATATGAGGGTTTTTTTGGGCTCTTAAAGAGCTCTTAGATAATGTCAGAAAAGAGTCTTTTATGAGGCTTTTTTGGGCTCTGTGTAATCTTGTTTTTATCATTCTTGTGTGGTACAGGCATGTTTTTTTTTTTTTGTTCAAAGCACAAATAATAGGACAACTACGCTTTGGTACACAAATAATTAAGTGGAATTTCTGAGTCATACTGCGTGCCGACTCAGGACAGTAACAAGCAAATTTTTCTTTCGCACCGAAATTGCTCTTTAGTTGGCCTCTTTTCTGACTCCTTTTTTCGGAGCGCTCCGAAAATGCTCTTTTGTTGGACTCTTTTCTGACTACTTTCTCGGAGCGCTCCTAGAATGGTATGCTAGGTGAATATTATTATCAATACCGGAATAACATTTAAATATTTATGATTTTTAAAAAATTATCGAAAATTTTAAATGTTATTTTTGTAAATAACATCAATTCATACAATGAACTATTTAATTTTAGGTCCCAATTTACACGAATCAATTTTTATTAAAAATATTGATACAATTTTTTCCTTGAATTTTTTTCGGTGTTCACACAGCATAATTTTATTGCTTAAATCGCTAGTGTTTTTATTTGAGAGTAGTATACACACATTTGTATACACATATGTATGTAATATGAATAAACGATTAACACGAACTGCTAGTACAATCAAGTGTCGTCTTATCATCCCCTCACCCGATGTCTAAATGGTAATCAGATTAGTTTTAAGAACTGCTTGGTGTAAAGCAAAGTTATTGATGGAAATAGAGCGCATGACTACTTTTGGTAAAATTTTCCCGCATATTTATGAAATATTAAACCTAGTTTTTGCAACGAAACAATATTTTAAAATTTAAATGCACAAATTTTTTTCTAATTCGAATCTGCGTCTTTGTTTCTTGCTTTTTTTTAAAGAGATGTAACACTTATGGCCGAATTCTCGGTCATTAGTTAACCATTGGTAAACTAAAATACTAACTATTGTTTAACTATTATTTGTTATTCTTATGGAAAACTAAGCATTGCGAATAAAGAATTATTAGTTAAGCCTTTGTCATTAGCTAACTAAAGACTGTGAATTCTGTGAACTATATAATAATAAATTAATTGTGTTCTTTTCTTTGGAAAGGGATAGGTAGGAAAGGAATAGATGGTGAAAGTACAGAAAAGCTTTTCATAAGACAACAAAGTTACTGCGCGTTATGTTTATTAGTAGTACAGTATTGCAGCGCCTCTGGTGGTGAGTAGGCGCATTGATCAAAGCCTGATTTATAGCCATTATTTAATTGTTTTACTTCGGTGGCGTTTAATGCTATACCACCGAAGGAATATAATGATAATGATAAATATTAGTTATGATAAGATAGAAAAACTATTAATTATCAGAAACTGATGTTTTTTTAGTGGCAGCGGCTGGAATCGAACCTAGGCACTTAATACCAACTCATGTTTAATGATCAAAGGCGCTAATCAATTAAGTTAAATTTATATACTTTCAATACAAATTCAGATTACCTATAATCTAATAATTATATAATCTTGATAATGTTGCACATACACACATATGTATTTATGTATGGAATGGTGGTAAATCGAAGAAGCTTACCTTGTGGTTTTGGTACATTTCTCTTCAATTGCATCCATTTGTAGGTGGGTAAATTATTGCCATGACTTGGAGATTTAGCTTGGGACGTAGTGTTATTGGAGCCACCATTGGAGCCCGAAGTGCTGGTCACAGAAGATGTAGATGCCGCAGAAGTGGTGGTTGTGCCACCAGGAGACACTACGTTTTGTGACCTTGAATTTTGACTAACACAAGCCGTGGTGGGTGGTGAATGATGTTGAAGCAATGATTGCTGTTGACCACCCAACTGTGGGTTGCCTTGACTGTGGGCAGGTAAATGTTGGGGCATACTGTGAGGGTGTAAATGTGGATTCATATTATATGAATCCATAGGCAGACCGCTAGAATCCAATGTATTGGAGGCATAGGAGGCGGACATATGATGTTGATGGGACCACAATTGTGGGGAGTGCTGTTGATTTTGTGTATTATTTGCGCTGGCAGTCAAATGCATCAGAGTGTCGTCCATGGTGTATTGCGAATGTAAAACTGAAGCGTATTTCTCTTCAGCGGGCAGATAGGTGCTTTGATTGGAATGTTGATGGGGAGAGTTTTGATTGTACAAACAATCCAGGTTAGTGTAGCTTAAACCATTTTCCGAACTAATAATGGCTGGATCCATAGGAACGTTTTGAGCAGCATGAGTCGTGGCATTGGCAGCAGTAACAGGAGAATTAGTAGTGGCCGGTGGCACTGCAGCCACAGCTGCAGTAGCATAGTAAGCATGAACCGAGTCATTTTCATAGTAAATCCCTTCGCTAGGTGAATGACTGGGATTGGAGGGATGAGAGGGAGTAGCTGCAGCCAAGGTGTTGGAAGTTGTAATGCCATATTCAGCAGCGGTAGGACTAAACAAATGTGAATGCGAGTGGGAATATAAAGGTTGTCCCTGGACAGATGGTTGACTGGGTGGTGGTGTCAATTGTTGGGGCTGTTGCTGCGGATGTTGTTGCTGTTGCTGATAATAGTTTGGCGACGATCCATCATAGGCGGTGTAACCACTATTTAAATGATGGTTTTGCTGATGATGTAAAGCCCCATGTGTCATTACCGATGAGTTGGGAAAATATGCGTTGGGATATGAATTGGCAGCAGCCACTGCGGTCATGTCTGGCACTCCAGCTGCACCACTGTGATAAGTGTTAGAATGATGAGGATGATGATTGCCGTACATGCTGCTAATGTCCATCATTTTGCGTTAAACTACCGGTACTTCTTAATAACCGGTTACAGGTTATTAAGTTTCTTTTTAATCACTCTCTCTCACTCTCTCTCTACAAACAAAAACAAACACTTCTCGATTTATACAATTTTAAATTTTTTGTTGGTAATTATTAATTATTTGATTTTTCAATAATTTTTATCAATTCTTGTCATCCTATTTTGTAGTTCTAACCTTTGATTATTTTGCTTTCACTATGTAATTCAATGATATATGTATGTAAGTACATATGTATGTACCTGTGTATGTATGTATGTATATTTGATTATTGAAAATGATTATTCATGTTTTATTTAAATTGGCACATATTTCATAAAGAAAGAAATGTAATTTCGTTTTGTAACCAAAATATCCACAGGTTTTCAGTTACAAAATATATTTAATTCATCAATTTGATTTCTTTCTTTTAACTTTTGAACACCGTCGCTTTAAACGTTTTATTGCTTATTTTCGTATTGTTTTTCTATCGTTAATTTTTATGTTTGTGATCGTATAAAATCTAAAAAACAAGAATTTTTTATATTATTTTTTGATTTCAAATGAAAAATTCTAACGAGTGCGCACAAAAACAAGTCGTTCCCGCGTGAAACCAATTCACAACTGATTCACAAGTACAACTACCCGTATACGGCACAGCCAACACACAATGTCTGTCTGTTTGTATGTCTGCTGCCTGTCAGTGTCAGTAAACAACCACCACTACAAACTACAACAATAACAACACGTTTCCCTATAACGTTATCTTTGTGGACATAACGAACTCAAGCTCCACCCTCAATATGCACCACACTGGTTGTTTCTGTCAGTTGAATGCCCGACTCTGGAATTGTGTTGATATTTTGTCTCGTTCTAGCTAAATGTTCCTTCATTTTATCTTGTCCAAAAATGTTTTTTGTACCGTTGTGTGCGCCAGGTATTAGTCACTAATGCACATTCACTATGCACTGGTTTGATCATGGTCGTAGTATACGTGGCCAAGAAGGTGTTGTTGATTGCTCTGTGGTTCAGCTGAAACTTGCGTGTTAAGAGCTTAATAAGAAATAATCTGAGAAAGTCCAGACTTTTCTTGAAAAATATACCTATAGGTAAAACTCAGTTTCTTTTGAATAATAAAAACTAACTAGTCAACACCTTTAAATTAAGTCTTTTAAATATCGAGTACTTCAAAAAATATAGGTACAAATTGAATAATGGTTACAATCGGCCCATTATTTCATATCCTTACCAAACAGGACTTTATCGGGCAAAAATATTTGGTTTATACGCGTATCAAATAATTTGTATAAAAACCCAAATCAGACCCATAATTTCACTTCTGAAAGTCACTTTAACATGCATAAATCTTTTACAAGTGTTGGTTGGTATCGAGATAAAATTTAATGCAAATAATTTGTACGAGTATATGCAGAGAATTCATGCTACTAAAATTAATGATGACCGGTCTTATCTCCCTCAAAAACTGCTTTTTACTCATATGCTCGGTGTAAGGAAAGTCTGGCTATACTTTCATACTATTTTTACCAGTATTTTGGATCCAGTGTGATGTCCGCTGGACCAAAAACATTTTTCAAGTGTCAAAAGAAGCGCTCAAGTGCCTTGGTTTTTTAAAACGGTGTAGAAAATACTTCCCGCCATCTGATCTTCTTACTATTTACACCACTTATATTCGACCGAAAATGGAATACAACTCTCATGTATGGGCCGGTGCTTCGAAATTTATTTTGGAATTACTCGACCGCGTACAGGAGAAGGCGAAGATGCTTATCGGTGACAGTAGGGTATCCAACTCTATTGATTCATTAGAGCATCGTCGCAATGTGGGTTGTGTTTCACTGTATTATCGATACTATAATGGAATGTGTTCTGCTGAAATCAGGGAACTTGTTCCTGAAACACGTAGTTTTTTACGTAATATAGTTCTTCAGTCGCTTCGACAGTTGATCGCACAACACACTACAAAGAAAATTCGTTCTTTAGCCGTACTGTCCGTATGTGAAATAAACTACCAGCTCAAGTATTTGCTGCCACTTTCAATATAGGAAAATTCAAGTCAAATGTTCACAAACACTACTTCCTCTATCCTCCCTCCCATAACATATTTTCCTAGTTCCAACACTATGCATTGCATAAGTAGGGGTCGTCCCCTGAGTGCTGGTCCAAGAAAAAAGAAGAACAAATTTGGATGCACAGAACTTTAAGTTGGCCATACTTTTTTAGCTGGCGGTCATTTTGTCAGCTGTCAAGTGATTTATGTTTGAAGTCGCTAGTCTACGCCGATAAGCCAGAAACGATTGACCACTTGGAGGACAACATTAGCCGCGTTATTGCTGATATACTAATGCTAGAAAAATTCATCATTTCTAAAAAAAAAACACCATATACAATAAAAAATTTCTCTAATTTTTAATTTTAATTCTCATATTGTTCCACATTTATAAGAAAGATTGCTAACTGTAAATATTATTTAATTTTGCACCTAAAATCTACCTACGTCTCTGGTAATTAACCAAATATCATGGATTTGTTGTTATTAAATGTTATTAATAAATGTTTGCTTTTTACTTTTCAAATGTTACGCCCTCTTGTGTGCTTAGTTTGTGTGTATTGTTTAGGAGTTTAGTTTGCAAATCTATTGCAACGTCAACAATAAAAGCGACAAATGCCACATGCTCCCTTTAGTATCTGCTTGTTAAACTGTCAGTAGATTTTATTTTTACGTTTTATGTTTATTTATATAGAATTATGTATATATGTATGTATGCATTCACATGCATTTGTATATTTTTTGTTACTTTTTCTGTTTGCATGAGTGTTTGTTTTCTGGTCACGAATTCGAAATTCCTTCGAAGTTTAATTCCCTATGGAGAGAGTTTACACACAACTGAACGGATAGAAAATATGAGTAGGAATTAAGATACACCTTTATTCAACTGTTTTTCACTACGTTTGTCTGTCCATGCGTCCATTTATCTGAATGTCAGTTTATCGAGTCTGTCTGTCTGTCCGTTAATTTTCATGTTTAAAGTATTTCTTAGAGTAACGACTACTTGTAGTTTATGCTGTCGTGTGCAGTTTACTCATGTGACAGCTTTACTTACAATTTGCAAAAATGTAAGTGAGTGCCAGAGGAGAATGGATGAATGCAAATCGTCAGTCGGTTGCACAAATAAAACCCAGTGGGTTGCATTGTTGGATGCATTAATTATATATACATACATACATACATATGTACATACGTACATATGTATCGTATCAGGCTGAATAGATTGTACGACACTTCGATCGAATAGTATGAAATGGAATGTTTTATGTAGGTGCAGTCTAAGAGCATAAAGATGTCATAAAATTGACAGTTGTTTTTAAACCACAACTCCATACATAAAAACGTATGATGCATGTGTGTGTTTACGTGGTCAATCTGAATAGATCTTTTAAAATTTGAGAGTCATAACCAGCATTTTTAAAACAAGTTGAATATTTAGAAGTACCAATGAAGCTTGTAATCAGCGTTGCCATTAGGAATGCCAATCCCGAATCCCGGGATTTGTTAAAAAAAACCAAGATTTTTGGAATTAACAATTCCCGAAAACTAGTATTTATTTACAAAGTCATCAGCAAGAAACATACATATGTACATTGGTAAAAGAATTAAAATTAATTTTGGACTCACACACTATTTGATGTGTCTATAGTTTTTGGAAATTGCTTTAATTGATTTAACCCTTCTTTGCATGATGTTTTCTTTATTGGTGAAATAAATCAGGGTGATATAATTCATGTTCAAAATTAAAGGAAATTGGTAAAAAAAAATCTTAGTATGTATATATGTACATATTTATAGTATAAATTTATACTAAATAGAAATAAAAGAATGCATTAAATGTTATGATGGAAATTTCCACCAGATTAAGAACTTAAACAAATAGTTGTCATTTTAAAATTTAAATTTGGTTAAAGTAACAGACAAAGCTCTTTGTCGCAATGATATGAATCTCTGCACTTTTATCAAGTATGTATACCTTTTATTTTCTTTTCTCTTCTCACCTAACATTACTTGCCATTACTAAATATATATTAAAGAATTACTTTATATATATATATATATATCTTAAAAAGGTCATAATTATAAAATCCAAAAAATTTACTTCAAATAAATAGATTTAAAGAAGTAAGTCCGCTTTCACACGTTTTAATTCTGACACTTCAGGCAAGTACTTATGGGTGAGAAGGGAAAAGAGTATAAAAGGGGTACATACTTGACGGTACTAGTCAATTTTCTTATTTAAATATTGTTTTCTTTTTTTATTTTTCAGTCTTATTCTACGCGAAGTTGTTTGCACGAAAAAGTAAAAACTTGATGGTAAAGAGCACGAAAATTGAAGATACGCGTGTGAACGAAATAACAGGTTTAAAAAAGAATTGAACATAAACTGTTAAGTTCAAACTGAAATGTGTAAAACAGCACTTATTATATGATTGTAAATCTGTATTAATATCATTTTGCAATAAGTTTCCTTAATGTTTATTAAGTTTGTTTATTTATTTTATACCTTTTTGTTGTAATCAGTCTACAACTACATATTTTTATAAAGCTTTTAAATATAAAAATAAGCTATTAATTTTTAGGTTAAAAGTTGCAAAATTGTAACGGATTGACAATTTCCTATTACTTTTTAACAATTTGTAAGTGAAGTTTTTGCTGGGATAAGTGTGTAAAAAGACAGGTAGTGTTCAATTTTTTTTATTGTTTTTGTGTACTCGTTATATTTTCTTTAAACTACTTGACGCTTTTATTTTGCAATTAATCGGAATCCGGTTTATTTAAAGTAATAAACCATCGTAGGTAAAAACGTCACAATATATTCCCTATTGAAAACAATGACATTATTGCAAAAATATTGAATTCTTTTAAAAACGAATAAAACATGAAGGAATTTTTGAGGAAATGTTTTATTCCATAGAAACTACAATTTTACAATATTCTACTAATATAGCCTACAGTGATAAGACCTTTTAAAACCAGGTAAAATTACTCAATGGGTTTAGAACGCTTATGTAGTTTATATTTTGAAAGTTCTAACGATCGGAAGATTGTATAAATGTTGGTGAAAAATAACTATGTATTCTGAATTTTAAATAAATTTTCAGATTGCTCTCCTATAAATACTTATATACAAAAATCTTCTGCAAATATTCACATATCTTTTCTTTCCTGTGGAGACACAATTTTTGATTGACACTTTCACAATAGTTTTGTTACTGACCCATTCCTTAAGATACTTAAATGCCATCCATCCTTATCTTTTAGTTTTTTGTCCTTCATTCTTTTTTCTCTCACATATGTACATCCATATGCATGTGCAATGTACATACATGTGCGTGTGTTTATCCTTTTTGTTTGTGTGTATTGTTCTCGTATGGTGTTTTTGTTTTATTTTGTACATATTTGTGTTTTATATCTTATTTATTTGTAGTTTTCTTTTACAAAATTATTTCATTTCCATTAAAAACTAAATTCATTTTTGTTTTTGTAGTTTCTGCTGCCGTTGCTGTATAATTTTTTCTATCATTTGTGTTGGGTTGGCATGGTTGGTGATCTATTACTTTTTATTAATTATTATTATTAATAGCAACATGATGTTATTTGTTTGTGTAAATGTACATACATACATATGCGTATGTATGTAGTGTTATTATTGTAAATAACATGTACGTATGTATATGGGATATCTGGGATATTGTTGTTGGTGTTATTTTTTTCTACTATATATCTTAATCATTTGCCAAATAAAAATAATATGAGAAATGTATGACTTTGTTTGAATTTGAACAACCCTATACAATAATAATAATAATAATAATAATAATAATAATAATAATAATAATAATAATAATAATAATAATAATAATAATAATAATAATAATAATAATAATAATAATAATAATAATAATAATAATAATAATAATAATAATAATAATAATAATAATAATAATAATAATAATAATAATAATAATAATAATAATAATAATAATAATAATAATAATAATAATAATAATAATAATAATAATAATAATAATAATAATAATAATAATAATAATAATAATAATAATAATAATAATAATAATAATAATAATAATAATAATAATAATAATAATAATTTTTGAATATTTCAGTACCCTGATTCAAACTAAAATATAATCAACCATGTATTAGTTTTCCAATTGTTTTTCCAATAGAAATTTCTGGCGCTTTAATAATTTGTATGTATCTAATTTTTTCATTCCTTTTTATATCCTTATCGAACAAGTTATTTTTCTTAACTTTTGTAATATTATTTGAATAAACCTTTTTATTGAATTAAACGACACGGTGTCTTCACTTTTAAGTAATAAGATTTGTGGTTCAGATCAGGATTGTCAACAAAGGTTATGGGCTCAGATGCACGAACAAAAATAAATAAAGAATAAAATTACTTACGGAGTCTTTAAAGTTAAAGTGAGGTTAGATTCTCTGCTGTCGTCTTGGTTTTAATTGTTTTATCCGGAGCTAAAAAACAAGGTAAAAGTATGTCGTCTGCGGTGTCCACTATTGAAAAGCTGAGTGGCGATAATTATGCAACTTGGTCCATTCAGATGAAAAGTTTGCTTATCACCCTAGATTTATGGCAAACTGTTATACAGTCTTGTCCAAAGGAAGATGCAGATAAATGGGCTCAAACTGATGCTAAGGCGCTAGCAACTATCAATCTGAGTTTGAAACCAAATCAATTGATATTAATAAAAAACTGCTAAACAGCAAAGGAAGCTTGGAATGTTTTAAGTTCCATTTACAAAGCAGACACAGCGTCCAGAAAAGTCAACTTGTTCAAAAGGTTAGTTCGTTTTAAGTTCAACTCACATGAAAAATTTGCATCACAGCTGAATGAATACGTCTCTATGGTTGATGGGTTGAAAGAAATAGGAATCACACTTAATGATGATTTGTTGTCCATTATGTTGCTTTGCAGTCTTCCTGATGAATTGGAAGGTTTTATAGTGGCTATTGAAAGCCGTGATGAATTGCCCAAAATTGATAAATTAATTTCAAAAATCTTAGAAGAAGAAATAAGGCTCAATAACAAAGTTGAAGAAACAAACAACGAAACTGTTTTTGCGGTGAATTCGCGTAAAGAAATTAAAAGAAATAAAATTAATTTTAACAGCAAGAATAATTACACAAATAATTATGTTAAAAATTCCCAACAGAAGTGTAATAACCAAACAGAAAAACGAAATACCTGCAATAATGCATACAGCAATAATAATAACAACAACAGTATTAAATGTTTTCGCTGCGGTAAAAAGGGCCACATTCGATCACAATGTAAAGAACTAACAAATGATAAAAGAGAAAATGGTTTCGCATGCTCTTTAAAAGAGAATGAACTTAATTTAACAGAATTGTAGATCTTAGACAGCGGTGCATCATCCCATATGATTAACAGAAAGGAATACTTTGAAAGTTTAACAATAACAAAACAGAAAATATTTTTGGCATCGGGTGAAGTGGGAAAAATAAAATTAAAAACTACTTTCTGTACATTAACATTGAACAACGTATGGTATGTCCCAAAATTACACTCGAATTTTCTGTCCATAAATAAAATAATCAAAGCTGGACATACAGTTCAATCTATTTATTTTAAATTTAATAGAAAATGCGGAAAAAAATAAGTGCCTTTACAATAAAAGGGACCCTTTTTATTTTAACAAAAATATCTTTCTGTCGCGGTTTATTTCTCTGACAGAACAAGAGCGTCTTCTTCTTTTACAGTGTAGTTCACTTATTTCTTTTAATGTGCGCAGGCCTTCAAGCGCTAACTTTAATATTTTTATATTATTAAAATTTTTAAGTTTTTTCTCCATTTTTGCAAACACAACACGAAAATTAACAAAACATATGTAAATGTTTATTATTATTTACAATGTAGTGCTGCCACAGCTGTACATTTTAGTACTTTCGCCGATAAATTAAAAAAAAAGGAAAAATTATGCGTTTCGGGTACGAAGTTTTCTTTTAATTATAAAATAATATAATAATATTTATAAAATATAGTCATTTAATGGCTTTTTGTTAAAATAAAAACATTTTTTTAAACATAAATGAGCAACTGTGGACAAAAAGTTTCAAAGTCATTGTAGCCACCTGAAAGTTCACTCTGAACTGGTTATGCATTTGACAGCCTTTTCGTTAACTTTTGCAATTTGCTTAAGCTTTCTTATTCATATTATAGTTGGGCCTTAACATTGAACAACGTATGGTATGTCCCAAAATTATACTCGAATTTTCTGTCCATAAATAAAATAATCAAAGCTGGACATACAGTTCAATCTGCTGGTAATAAAGCATAAAGGCCCAACTATAATATGCATATGCTAGCTTAAGCAAACGTGCGAACACATATAAATTGTATGTGGCAAACTATAATGTACTTAACGAAACTTTTCGTTAAGTTTTGCAACTGTCATTTGCTTAAGCAAAAAGCGAAACTGATCGCACATTCTGTACGGAATCAGCTGTTTGTTGTTGTTTGTTTTTTTTTTTGCATTTAATTATTTATTGAATCTTCATATTTGAAATGACAATAAGTATTCAAATCTTAATACTAACAAGTAAGAGTGCTATATTCGGCTGTGCCGAGTCTTAAATACCCTTCACCTAAGCGTAGTAAGAAATACAGAAACTACACTATACAAGAATATCCTAATTCAGTGTTTTCTATTCAGTCTTAGTGCAAATTTTATTAGTATATATCAATTGTGTGAAAGACAATTTTACGACCAACATAATTTATGTTAAATATTTTGAAATTTTGTCTAATTTTCACCATTTTTAATTGATTTAATTACCAATTCTTACCATAATTTACAGAGTTTGTCTGATGTTCATAATAATCTTGAGTGTAACTTAACAAACAGAGGTTTTAGTGATTTTGCTAAAAAAAAAAAAAAAAAACAAAATGAAATAGGGCTTTTAGAGGAGATACCAGAAAAAAAAATTTTGTTGGCGGTCACGCCTATTTTCGAGGGGGCGGGCCCGTAAAGTTGAAAATATATGGGCCTATATCTCGGGAACTACTGGGTGCTTGATAATTTGTGATACACTAAATAAAAGGTATTAAAAATACCTTTCCAACGATATATATCATGATTATAAAATATAGACCGAATATGGGTTAAATCCGAAAATAATATTTTTTGACCCGAATTTATTTGTTTTTTTGGAAATGGTTCTATATGGCAGCTATGACAAATTATGGGCCGATCTTCTTAAATTTTAGAACAGTTATTTTCATGCATATGAGGATATTTCACGTCGAATTTCAACATAATAACGCTATATATACGATATATATTAGTATTAACGTGGATTTCGAGAGTGGACCATATATGGGGGATATAGTCAAATATGGACCGATATTCTCAAAATCCAGCAGTTTGATTTAGGCATGCATGTAAATGATCCGTGTAAAATTTTGGGTTGGTACCCTTATTTATAAGCGATTTATGAGTATTAAAGTGATTTTCGGAAGAGGGCTTTATATGGGGCATACGGTTAAAAATAGACCGAAATTCACAAAATTTTGTGGGATGATTTTTGTATATATTAAAATGATCTGTGCAAAGTTTTGATTCGGCACCGATATTTATACAATATATATAGGGAAAAATGTCTTTTTCAGATGTGGTCCTTGTATGGGAGGTATGACCAGTTCTGAGCCCACTACCATAAAATTTAGTACAATAATTTATTTGCCTATAAAGAGTATTTATGTCAAATTTTAGCCGTTTAACATTATTTATATCTGTTTTATGCGTATTTAAGTGAATTTTGGAAGTGGACTTTATATGGGGTCTATGGTCAAACATGGACCGAACTAAAAAAAATTTCGTTTTGCAATTGCTTTTTGTGTAAAACTTATTGTTGCTGAATTTTGTCTTGATATCCCAATTTTATAGGCATTTATTTAACATTAAGCCATATTTCGGGAATATATATATTTGTATGGGGGCTATGAGAAATCATGGACCGATTTTTACTATTTTCCGCACACTTTCTTCTTTTATCATACACACAACGTATACAAAATTTCATAGTATTATCTCCAATATATTTCAAAATATTGCAATAAAATGGACGAAAAATATCAAATTTTTATAGAGGTGGTCTCACATATTGGTTCATAACTCTGGTTGACCTAAACCGATTTTGCTGATTTTAAATAGCAAACTTCTCGAAAGCACTTCTGACAGAATTCTTGAAGGTTTGGATCCCGAGTATATCTGGGGACTTCAAAAAACTGATTTCAACAGACAGACAGACAGACAGACAGATGGACATAGCTTAATCGACTTCGCTATCTATAAGGATCCAGAATATACATATATACTTTATAGGGTCGGAAAATTTTTTTGTGGAAATTACACACGGAATGACAAACTTATATATACCCTTCTCACGATGGTGAAGGGTATAAAAAGAAAATAATAAGCCCAGCCAGTGCTAGACAAACATTTTTATGACACTAAAAAAATTTCACATCAACTGATCCAGTCATCTATTTTGCGCTTGAGTTAAAGCAAGGGTATCCCTCCTTCTCAACCGCTTGTGGCCACTAAAGTTAAGGATGTCTCGTGCAAGTGGGTTTGGATGGTGTTCAAGTTTGCTGACATACTTTGACGCATATTTTGTAAATTCGACTTTTACTAATGGCACGCCTAGATCTTTGTGGATTCGAGAATTTTTAACATACCATGGAGCTGCAGTAATTATACGTAGAATTTTATTTTGACCCCTTTGAATTTTTTCAATGTTTGATGCTGAGGCAGTAGCCCATAATTGAATTCCATAACACCAGATTGGCTTTAGAATTGCATTGTACAACAAAAGTTTGCAATCCAATTTCAATGTAGAGTTTCTGCCGATTAACCAATTAAGTTGCACTGCTTTTAACCTCATTTGTGTAAGTTTCGCTTCAATATGAGACTTCCAAGTTAAACGGCGGTCGAGGTGAATGCCGAGGTATTTGACTTCATTATGTTGAGGAATAATTTGATTATTTATTCTGATTGGACGAGCAGGTATCTTTTCGCAATGTGAAAGTGATATGAATACATTTTTGTTCATTTATCCTGATTTTCCAAAGCTCTAGCCAATTCTCTAGTTTATAAACATAATTCTGCAAATTCTGTGATGCAACTTGGTGGTCCTTATGGACGCTGACAAAGGCTATATCGTCTGCAAAAGTTGACGTGTGGATTTTGGGGTCTGACGGCATGTCGGAGGCATAAATCAAATATATAGTAGGGCCCAGTATGCTACCCTGTGGCACACCTGATTCAATTGGCTGAGCGGTACTTAAAAAATTGCCTTCTTTGATTTTAAATTTGCGACCGTATAAATAACTTTCCATGAGTTTATGGGTGTTAGCAGGCAGAGTTAATTTAATTTTGTGAATTAAACCGTCATGCCAAACTTTGTCGAACGCTTGGGATACATCAATGAAAAGGGCGGAGCAGTATTTTTATCTTCAAACGACCCTCTTATCACATTTACCAATTTGTGAGTTTGTTCGATGGTACTGTGTTTAGCTCTGAATCCGAATTGATGATTTGGAATACATTCAGTGTCATTCAGAATTGGAGTCAACTTAGTCATTAACAATTTTTCGAACAGTTTAGAAATTGTCGGCAGTAGGCTAATTGGCCTATATGACTCCACTTTGGTGTGGTCCTTCCCTGACTTAGGAATCATAGTGATCATAGACACCTTCCAATCTGCAGGATAGTATTCTAGGCGTAAAATAGCGTTGAAGATAAAGAGGATAATCTTTCTTGCTACACGAGGTAACTCCACAAGCATTTTATTGCTCATTTTATCCATACCTGGAGTCTTTCTAAGGTTCAGAGTACCAATAGCGTTTTGGACATCACGAAAGTTTAGTCTTAGAGGTACAGGAGGTCTAATAACGAGTGGAGGCAAATCAGATGCATTATTTGAGTTGTTTATAGTAAACACTTTTCTCAAATGATTAACAAATAAAGTCCCCTTCTCGGAATCATTTCTAGCCCAGTCACCAGTCGGATTTCGCAGAGGAGGTTTTCCTCTAACTGGTCTTTTTAAACCTCGTGCCGCCTTCCATAACGAATAGTCAGATTGTGGGGTACTATCAAGACCCTCCAAGTAAGATTTAAGTGAAGCCATTCTTTGGGTTTCTAAGAAATTTCTTAGTATATCTCTGCATACCCGTAGCCTAGCTTTCAGTTCAGGAGACCTGTGGATTTGCCACTCTCTTCTAACTCTTCTTTTTTCTGACAGGAGATGATCGAGTTCAGCGAAATAAGTTCTATTTGTCCCACTTCTGCACTCAACGTCGTATGTGGAGGCGTGATGTACAGCTCTTCGTATGTCCTCAGTAAACTTGCCAATCGACCCATCAATATCCTCGGTAGTTCTCAACTCTACATTTTCCGTGCAGTGGGAACTTAAATACTTTTTATACTTTATCCAACTTACTCTGGTTTTAGATATGTCCCGAAATGGAGAGCCATTCCCTTGAAGGAAACGCATTGAAATAATAGAAGGAGAGTGATCTGAAGACAAGTCTAATGAAGGCTCCACTTGTATCGATTCTACAGGGATATTTTTTACTACTCCGAAGTCAATAACATCGGGAATCTTCCGTCGGTCCGTCGGCCAGTAGGTGGGATGCCCGCTTGAGAGTACATCTAATCCCATTTTGGCAATGGTGTTGAAGAGTTCACGACCCTTCGGGGTCACCAGACGTGAACCCCAAAAAGTGTGTTTGGCGTTAAAGTCACCAGCAACTAAAAATCTAGCCCCAAGGGAGTTGAAGAAGCTGTAGTATTGGTGTTCTTTTATTGAAAATCGAGGCGGCGAATAAATTGATGATAAAACAAAATTGTATTGACAGAATTCAATACAAATGTTTGTTGCTTGTAGGTAATCCTCACATATGTTGTTCATTAAATATTGTTTTATTCTGTTCTTTATAAGAATTGCCGATCCTCCACATGCTCTTCCGCGGGGATCTTTAGTATCATATAACACGTAGCCATTAATTTTGAAGTACGCTGTCGCCGTCAAGTGAGTTTCAGCAATCATCATGACATCAATCTGCTTATCCATCAGGAAGTGTTCTAGTTCGTTTTTATGTTGGCGGAGGCCGTTCGCATTCCAAAAACAAATTTTTAAACAAATCATTTCTTTAAAATGGCTTGTAAGATAGTGGATTGCATTTTCAGCATTTCCTGCATCATGGATGTCATTGTGGTCGTAAAAGTGTTCATGGTTTGGACAAGTGTCTGCAATGTAGTCTCTAGAGTGTTAATATTAGGCTCGTAATATTGTGATTTAGTTGCCTGCTCCAAACCTGGCATATTAGATTTAACCACGTTAGCGTAAGAAACTTGTCTAGAACTAGGCGCGTTTACATGACTAGTGGACCGTAACAATTGCGGGAAATTGTCACTCGATGCCAAAATAGGCTGTTGACGATGATCAGGTAATACTGACGTCTTGTTGGTACTTATGGCTTTCAAATGAGTGTAAATTGGACAACCTCTATAATTTGCGGTATGATTACCTCCGCAGTTACTGCATTTTTTTATTTTTACGTCAGTTTTGGACTTATTACATTGAGCAGTTGCATGTAGCTCCCCACACGCAACACAAACAGACGGCAATTTACAGTAAGCTTTGGTGTGGCCAAATTCTTGACAATTAACACACTGGACGGGTCCAATGCGCTTATGCGGTTCCTCCACGGTAATTCTACGATGCAGAAGATAAATGAGATTGTAGATTGGATGGGACTCGTTTTTCTTTAAGACAACATCTCCAGGTTCCAATTCTACCCTGAACATGTTGTTTGTTTGTGTTTTGAACAAAATGGAAGAAAATATATTTATTTTAAATTTAATAGAAAATGCGGAAAAAAATAAGTGCCTTTACAATAAAAGGGACCCTTTTTATTTTAACAAAAATATCTTTCTGTCGCGGTGTATTTCTCTGACAGAACAAGAGCGTCTTCTTCTTTTACAGTGTAGTTCACTTATTTCTTTTAATGTGCGCAGGCCTTCAAGCGCTAACTTTAATATTTTTATATTATTAAAATTTTTAAGTTTTTTCTCCATTTTTGCAAACACAACACGAAAATTAACAAAACATATGTAAACGTTTATTATTATTTACAATGTAGTGCTGCCACAGCTGTACATTTTAGTACTTTTGCCGATAAATTAAAAAAAGGAAAAATTATGCGTTTCGCGTACGAAGTTTTCTTTTAATTATAAAATAATATAATAATATTTATAAAATATAGTCATTTAATGGCTTTTTGTTAAAATAAAAACATTTTTTTTAAACATAAATGAGCAACTGTGGACAAAAAGTTTCAAAGTCATTGTAGCCACCTGAAAGTTCACTCTGAACTGGTTATGCATTTGACAGCCTTTTCGTTAACTTTTGCAATTTGCTTAAGTTTGCTTATGCATATTATAGTTGGGCCTTAAGTCGGCATCCTATAGCACAATAGTGCAGAGAGCACTTCACACATACACTTAAGGCCCAACTATAATATGCATAAGCAAGATTAAAGGCCCAACTTTAATATGCATAAGCAAGATTAAGCAAATTGCAAAAGTTAACGATCCTATTGCTTGGGAGTCGCACAAACAACCTGTTGTGGCTCTTAGTACCATGGAGGCAGAATACATTGCTCTATGTCAGGGAACTAAAGAAGTCGTTTTCATTCGTGGTCTGATGAGTGAAATGGGGTTTAATCGATATGTTGAAAAGCCAACACCTATATTATGTGACAATCAAGCTGCAGCGTTTATGGTGAAAAATGCTACGGTCCAGCAGAAAAGTAAACATATTGATATTCGTTACCACCACATCCGACAGCAGTATGAAGAGAAAGTTATTGACGTACAGTATGTCACATCTGATGAAAATGCAGCAGATATACTCACAAAGGTTCTGTCAAAGCAAAAACACAACAATGGCTGCATTATGTTAAAAATGATTTTGTAAATTTTTTTTGGTTTGTGGGGGAGATTGTTGAATATTTCAGTACCCTGATTCAAACCAAAATATAATCAACCATGTATTAGTTTTCCAATTGTTTTTCCAATAGAAATTTCTGGCGCTTTAATAATTTGTATGTATCTAATTTTTTCATTCCTTTTTATATCCTTAAGCGAACAAGTTCTTTTTCTTAACTTTTGTAATATTATTTGAATAAACCTTTTTATTGAATTAAACGACACGGTGTCTTCACTTTTAAGTAATAAGATTTGTGGTTCATGTATGCATTAGGGTATCCAAATTATTCGGTTTGTCCTTTGTTCGAATAAAAATAATAGTTCGATCACATACTTAAATTAAATTTAAAAAAAATTTAAAACACATCTTTTCAAAAGTTTCTTACTGTATTTGACATTTACTACATTCCATAAGTATTTTGTTTGCAATCACTTTCAAAATCACTTCTAAGTTATCAATAAGGCGTGGTTTGTTTTCACATCACGGCCGCTAATCGTATGTTCTCTGAAAAGGCCTATATTTACATATTGTTAATATAATAATTTGATATTGTAGTTTTTCACTACACGAAATTCAAAAATGTCATCATCAAAAAAATTGAAATAACAGACAATAACAAATTAATTTATAACAACAAATATCTGTTATTAAACATGTCTTATTTTGTTAATAAAATTAAATTGCAATAGTATTAAGTTATGACTTTTAAATTAAAAAATGATGACAAATTTTAAAAAGAAACGATAAATTATAACAAATGTATTTATTTTTAAATTCTGCAAAAGAATGTGTTCGATTATTCGAATGGATACCCTACTATGTATGCATTAAAGATATTTTACTACATTCTCTATTTTAGCTCCTTAACTTTGTTCTTTGTACTATTGGTGGACATTTCGTATTTCCTTACAAAAAACGATTTAAGCTGTGTTTATATTGTGTGTATTTGCCATGTGGAATGTCACTTTTCTACCCATATGTAATTTCATGAGTATGTCAAAATTTGAGTTTTACATACGGTTTATAATTTACATGTTCATATGTTGGTATGTCAAGTACATTTAACATAACCTATAAAAAAAATCTTAAAGCAGCTGATTGCTGTATGAAATGAAATTTTATTTAAAAATGGAACGAGGGTTGATAAAATAGTTACATATAGATTACATGAACCTTTTTTAATTTTAATAAATTCTTCCAGGAAATCATTTCGTTGAACCAAAACACATATGCACATCATCTCCACCGGCCCGCTCCTTTTTTCTTTTGCTTTTGCAATTTCCCGACTATATTGACCGCGCAAGTATGTCATTTTATTCTGGAAATATATTGCGTTACATTTATTACAAATAACAATTTCCAAATGCTTTAAATTAACTGCTTTAATTAAATTAAATAGTTTACCTTAACTTCATTAGGGCCAAACGATGAATTCAAAATTTTTAATTTGTCAGCCATATGATTAATGGTAAAACTTGTTCCGCGGGTTATACAAGCATTCATTCTCTAGCCGCATTTCGATCAACTGAAGAACCGCTTTTTTGCACCACTCAAACTGGACCAACATAAAAATAACTACAAAAATTGCAATAAAAAAATACATATGTATGTACTTACTTTTGTTAACTCTTCTTCAATTTTCCCCTCCATTTTCAATAATAAATTTGTGTAGTTTTTTTTTTTTTTGTATTTTTGTTTTACTATTAGGCATAAATTATATTTATTATAATTTCAATTAATTTTTGCTGCCACAAAATTTTGGTTATAAAAAACAGATGATGTCAGATGGTTTGTCACTTGAAAATAGAACTCGTTCTAAATAAAAAATGTCATGTGTATTGTACACGGAGAAATAGCACATGATATTGTTTGCAGGTGTTCAGACTATATGTACAAATTTGATATGCGAAAAAGTTACAGTCCACATGACAAATACACATAATGTGAACACAGCTTTATATAAGAAGTTTATTTTATATGTATTTTAACATGACTACACATGAGTACCCACAAAACACGCCATGTGTAGAGTACATATAGAACAAACAACATAGCAAATAAACAAAAGTTTTTTACGCCATACATACTTAGTTTGGCAATTTTTCGCATTGCGATTGAAAATTAATTAAATTATCATACACGAATATTGTTTCCAAATGTTCATAACTCAAAAAGAACTTTAAGCCATTTTAGATGACCATAAACATAACTCTCAATGTAAATATACAAATATACACTTTAATCTGAAATTCGTATTTAGATTAATTTTTGAAGAATGTATTTAGATTAATTTTCCAAGTCTAAATTTAAAAAAAAATATATATTTATAAATATAATATTAAATTGCTCATTAATCTTTGAATGCAATCTCGAAGGTACATAGTTGATGTGTGAGTACTACTGTTTGTTGGCATATCTAATGTACATACATACATAAATACATATCAAGTATATGGTGAATTTCACGTCAAGTGACCCAATGTTAAAAATCGATTTGGATGAAATTTGCACCAAGGTTAGTACTATTGGATAGTAGGCCAGACACAAATTTTCAGCTCTATCAGTCAAGAAGTGCCGTAGTTAGAGGGGGTCAAAGTTGGAAATTTAGGTCAATTTTGGTCATACAGGGTTTTTTTTAAATGAGTGTAACTTTTCACATATTGGTCCTAGCAATAATTGTCCAAAAATATTTTTTTTAAATTTTTAAAAAAATAAATTTTAATATTTTATTTTTAAATATCGTCAACTAATTAAAACCGCGGGTGTTGACGTTTAACAAATTGTTGACGTTTACGAATGTAAAATTATTAAATAAAAAACATATCGATAATGTGCTTTTAAACGTTTTTATTGATTATAAACTAAAATCAAAAATAAACAATTTCAAAAAGGAAACAAAAAAGGCATTCAACCTGACTAGAACCATAGAAGACAACTAGAATCAATGCATTTAAAAAAATCTATTATTTTTTCTGTTGTTTTTTCTTTGCAACACTTGGAAGAGAGCCTCTATTTATTTTATAAAATTTTAGAGTAGGTAATGCAAAAAAAGGGTTGACGTTTTGGGATGTTGACGTAAACGAGCGTTGACGTTTTCCCGAGTGCACTGTATATCGAAGCACAATTATAAATAGCTCATACAATCGGAAAAAAACCGACTGCCATATGTATTTTTATTATTCAAAATAATAAATAATAGAAATTCAAAACTTAAAAAATATTGAGAATTGATCTACTGAAATAATCTTTCTATAGAATTTATAATCTGTCGTAACAATTAGGCTAAATAAAATTTATTGACTCAGATTTCTCTTAACATATATTTGTTTGAAAATGTAATTTTGACAACGCATTCCCAACGATCCACAGTGGGTTCGATGACACCGAAAGTGGCGATTAATTCACGGGAGCCGTAATTTAAATTTTTTTGAAATTTTTTTTTTCAAATCGTTAAACATACATAAAAAGGCATATTCTGAAAAAAAGATACACTGAAAAACATTTTTTTTACGATTTTATAGACATTTTTATTTTTCGGAAAATTATAGTTTGTTTCGGAATTTTCGCCGTAATTTTAAAATGGAAAGTAATTTTTTTAAAAATGAGAAGCAAACAAAAGCTTATATTGTCTTCTTGCTAAAAAATAAAAAAAAAAATATATATTTTGCATAAATATGAACATAAGTTTAATTTAAAGTCTGAATTTGGGTATTGAAGGATTTCGAGAATTTTACAAATTTTTTAAAAAAGTAACGAAATAAATTTTTATAATTTTTTTTGTTTATCTATAATTGATGATATTATTTCCTTAACTATTTTTGAAGCATCAGTTTTTTCAGAAACTCTCAAGCTCATTTGTGTGGCGTGAGCCAAAACAAGTAAAGGAATATTGTCTCTTATCTCCTTACATTTCTTTGCTTTTGTGTTTTCTTTACACTCCTCAAATGAGACATCCTTGCGTCCTCGTTTTGGTGTTGGTGGTGGAACAAAACATATAGAAGCATCAAGCCAATTATTATAATTTTTTAAAAAAGCTTCTTCCTTTCTAACACATTTTTCCCACCGAGTCTTATATTCTGAACAGAATTTATTAAATCTTTTTATAAAATCGAGCATATCTGAAGGGTCGACACGTTTGATTACATCCAACCTCAGAAGCTTAAATTTATCTTTTAGTAATTTAGGTTCTGAATTTTTCATAAAATTATGTAATTCCCGACGAGAAATAAAAATTGTTTTGGGACTTGTTCCTAAAATAGTAAGATGTCAAGTGTTTATAATTTGAAAAATGTTATTCGTTTTCCCTTGTACCAAATTACGAGTAATGTACAATTACACAACACTTCAAATAAATAACATCACAGTAAACAGACACAATCAATACAAAATACAAATCAATATGGCAGTGCCAAATTTTAAATACCCTCCTATGCGGAGGAAGTTTAATTAAATATTTAAATTTATTTTTTACTTCAAAATATTAATATACCATAATACATTAATTATCAACAGCTTACACATAAAAATTAAACACACTCTACTCGTAATTAAAATTAAAAAAAATTACCCACTATAAATTAGGTAAATTTCAACAAATTCTGTAATTTTACATGAAATATCTTAAAATTTACTTAGCTTATGTTAGAAATTATTTAGAATATGTTGAAATTTCCCAATTTATAGTAGGAATCTTTACTTGTTCTATTAAAGTGCAAATGAAAACCATACTTCTATGTATCTTCAAATGCTTGTGCCCAATTTTTTTATGTGGGGTAAAATGAACTATAACAATTAAAAGAGATGGAAGCGTGACACGATATTTTTTAAATGCAGTGTTCGTGAGTTACATATAATTCTATTTGTTCGAACACTAAGTGTTTTCGTGATCATTTCGAGCTCGTGAGTTAATTTTAAATTTAATAAAAGCACGAACGTATGCAAAAATTAGAATTCGGTGTAAATAAAACAGAAATTATTTTTTGTAAGTGAGCGTGAGTCAAAATTAACTCAAGCAACCATCTCTGATAGAAACCAAACTTATTTATAACAATAACTTTAATACCGAAAATAAAGACAAAACAGAGTTAAAAACAAACAAGTTGATTTGTTGTTTGTTTTTTCAGATTAAGTATTTAGCAACTGGAGTTCTTTCACAAAAATTTTAATAAGTACAAAAACGCGGTGCCTCTGCAAAAGTTTGGTGTGGAATATATAAGCTAAAATACTATATTAAAATATCACTTAATAAAATTTGCTGGATCGCAATAAGAAATTTGTTGAAACTCTGTGTATATATCGAAAATACCCCAAATATGGAGCAATTTTTAAAAAAATATTAAAAATATTTGCAAAACATTTATCTAAAAAACATTAATGCAATTATGTAGCCAAATACCTGAAGATGATGGTTCCATTTTAATAAAATTACTTTTAGAACGCTTAATAAGAATTATCAGCACCCAAAATATCTCAATTTTCAGTTTTAGGCACGGCACGAAAAATGTTGAAAAATTATTTGACTTTGACATAGAGCTGCAAAACTATCGATAGTCGGCACCATCGATAGTTTCGATAGTTTTAGTAAAAACTATCGGATATTCTTAAGTGTAGTAACAAGACTGCAATATCACAATAATTCAATTGAAATAAAGGCTGTTTTCATAAACGCAGTATGCAATACAGCATTTCATTGCATAGAGTTCATAATAGCATTTAGAATATAATTTAAAAACTTTTATCACATAAAATATAAAGATATTGGACTATTAAAGAGAATCTTAAAACAAACATTTTTAAATTATATTTCTAAATGCTATTATGAACTCTATGCAATGAAATGTTGCATTGCATACTGCGTTTATGAAAACAGCCTTTATTTCGATTGAAATTTTCTTCAAACAGCAAAATTTTTGCTGTTTACACGAGTTTGAAGCATTTTGAAAATTTATTTAATTGTTATCAAATAAATAAATTTTGAAGAAATTTTGCTGTTTACACGAGTTTGAAGCATTTTGAAGAAAATTTCAATCGTGTAAATCTAGCTTAACACATTGCTCATTTATTTAAACAATGTCATAAGTCAAAAAACTTGGTTTGGAAATAAATTGTTGATTTTTGTAACAAAAATTTTATTTCAATTGAATGGTGGGTATAAAAACATAAAAAGTATATAAAAAACATAAAAAGTATGTATATAAAAAACATAAGCGCTTACTTCAAAATGTTTTTTTTAGTTTTAAACAAATATAATAATTATAATAATTCAACATTAAATTAATTAAATGAGATAATTTTTTTTAAAAATTTTTTAAAATTGAATGCTAAATAACAAAACAACAAAACAAAACTTGGATACATATTCATTCTTTTACAGCTCTGTCAGATACCCAATAATTTTTGTTGATAAATAAAAGTTTATCAACAGTTTTTGGTTTTAAGCAACTTCTACGGTCTGAAATTATGGCTCCCGTTTTGCTAAACATTCTTTCAGATTCCGTAGAAGTTGCTGGTATGCATAAATATCTTAAGGCACAAGATTTAACTGTCGACATATCAGTTCCAATATTCTGCAAAAATAAATATTTATTATTTGTTGCTATTTTACTTTAATATATGTACATTTTACCTTCCAATATTGTAGTGGGTCACTATCTACTGGGGTGTTTTCATTCTCCAAATATTGTCTGAGGGATATTATGGCGTCGACTTGGTTAGTTCTCACTTTGTTGGCTATTTTCTTTCCAACAAATTTTAAAAGTGGCGGCTGCTGTACTTGATTCGCAATGGACGGTTCTGTATGCTGTTGAAATGAAGTATTTATTTTACTTATGAAGCTCAGTTCATTTTTTAAAAGTTGGGACCCATTATCAGCATTATTTGTTGATAAAAAGCCTTCCTTTTTAAATCGCGGGTCTAGCAATGTTCCCAGTCTTGCTGCAGTTCGCTCTTCATATGGAAAAAGTCTCTTTTGCACTTTTTCTTTTAGAAAAATACAAGCCTGTTGTCCTTCAAGCGACTTCAAATTTGGGTTTACTTCATCCAAAGATTGAAAAAGACCACACGTAATTGGAATGATTAGCGATATTGTAACGGAAGTGCTGGAGGAAGTTTGGATCGTTGCTGACTCAAATGGTTTCAATAGCTCTTTCAAATCATTCAGTATAGCAATATCATCAGCCGTTAGAGGTGGTGGTACTTTTGGTGTTTCTAATAGTACTTTTGAAATCCAGCTGTTTGTGAGTAAAATCCTTTCAACCATTTTCAAGGCGCTGTTCCATCCAGTGGGTACTTCTTGAAGTAAACTATATGGTTTTTCCTTACCTTGTTCAATCTTAAATTTTTCATAAGCCACCGTACTACTTTTAAAATATGTTACAATCCTCTTACATTTTGTCAAAATCTCTTTAATATTTTTTTGAGCTAAACAATCCTACTACACTACAAGATTCAGCGTATGTGCAAAGCAAGGCAGATGTCTCTTTTGCAATATGTCGCACGCCTTGATCATGGTGCTGTCGTTATCAGTGACAATAGACGTTACTTTTTCCATAACTCCCCAATTATCTAACACTGCTTGCAATGATTTGGAAATGTTATCTGCAGTGTGGTTTGTTGCAGTTAAAAGTTTCTGTGTAGACAATACGGCAGCACGCAAGGAAAATTCTTTTGTAATAAAATGGCAAGTAACGGTGAGGTAACCCTCATTAGCACGCGAGGTCCAACAATCTGTGGTAATTGCACAGTGCTCTATTTCCTCTAAAATAGATTGTAACTTTGCTTTTGTGTCGTTGTACACTTCAACCATCATTTTGTTTTGCAATGTCGTACGTGAAGGTAAAGCATATCGAGGGTCTAAGGATTTGACGAAGTCGTGAAAACCTTTGTCGTTCACTATGCTAAACGGCTGCACATCGATTGCAATCATGGGCATAAGAGCTCTGTCCAGATTCTTCTTACGGTTCGTTTCTGAGCCGTATGTTTCATTATTTTTAAAGAACGACATGATATTCTTTACTGGTTTTTCCACTTCTTTGAAGCTCGGATGTGTTCGCTTAAGGTGGTCGAGTAGATTGGTTGTATTGCCGCTTGTTTTATAAAATTTTCCACACAAACGACATTTTGCAGAGTTTTTCCCCTTCGTTATATCAAAATAGTTCCAGACATCTGATGATACCTTACGGGTCCTATTGGGAACGGATTCTGCATCGTCATTATCTTCCTCAATATTTTCGTTGCCACTTTCTAAACAAATTAAATATATGTACATATGTATGTATGTACATATATGAATAAGCGGCTCCTAACATTTGAAAAGTATTATAATACTTACTATTTAATTTTTGCAAATACCTCTCTATTTTTCTAGAACCGTCAACTTCTTGGTATTTATGTATACTTTACAAAATATAAATAAATATTATTTAAAAACTTTTGCTTATACGTATATTTTTATATCACTTACTTTTAATTGCAGCGTCATGTACATATGTATTTATAAAGAGAACAAAGTCAAAGGTTGAAGTCGACATTTAGCCGCTGCCACCGGTCAAATGTGACTGAGATCTATTTATATATTTTTATTCAAACAAGTCTGTTAAATTATATTAAAAACTTTTTATATTAATTTACACCTACTCTACATTAGGCAAATACCAAAAAACTTATTGCAAATAAAACAAATTAAAAAAGATACAATAAAAATTATCAGGCGGCTAAAAACCTGCGTAAAATAATTTGGCAAGAAATTAACGTTGGCTACATTTAATCGACTTCGTATTACTTCGATAGTATCGATAGTAAAAGAAAATTATCGATAGTCAGTAAAAAATAAAACTATCGATACTATCGATAGTACTATCGATTGTTTTGCAGCTCTACTTTGACAGCTCACAGTCGATAAAGTAATTTACTCAAAACAAAAGTTTTTGGCAAATAGTGATGTAGAATTTAATTACCTTTCACCCAGTACCACACACGAATGTGTAGGATAAAGTTCAGCTTTTGAATTAATCCTCACTTTTGGTACATTTCAACCCTCTGTGCGATCTTTCGAAACTCTATAATCAAAGTGTTATTAAGGCAATAGTGTAAATACAATTTGTTTAATTTATTTTAAAATTTTCAATTACATAAAGCCAGTCACCATTTTCGCACTCTGCGACTAGTCACGTAACTAACCAAAGACCACTTTTGTTTTGCATTTAATAATAGTTTTATTCTGTTTGAAGTTATGCCGATAAAAGACAATATTTACACGAAATTAGTCTATTAAAATAAATCCCGAAATCGGCGGAATCAACAGTTGCAGTTTAACAAGTTTATTTGAACAAAATTTACAAAAGAACCGTTATAAGATTTGCTGGTTTGTAACTGATAAGTGACAAAAATAATCATACCACAATGATATCAAACTTTTATCGCCGACGGCATCCATATTTTTAACTATAGCCACTCCTACATGACATATTTTATGGAGACAGACGATTTTAACTCAAGTTTGTGTCGCCTCTAGAAACAACACAACACTTTTAAAGTCTTTATAAATACAAGTACTTAAGATAAATATAAATAAATGCAAGGCTCCGGCTTCTTTGAATGATCTAATTATCAAATATTTCTATTTTTCTTTATCGATTGCATGCATTTGTTTTGTGCGAATGTTTTCCATTTCTAATCTTGTATCTTAACACTTCTCAAGTAGTTTTGATATTATCGAAGACTCGTACACAGTCGTTATATTCTGATACACTCTAACTGTAGCCTATGAAGTAGTGGCATACACAGCGGTTTAGTTTTGATGATATGGACACATTCTACCAAAACTGATAAAGTTAATCATGAGACTATTGAGAAGTACAGAACCAATACACACAAACACAACAGACTGGTTCTGCTATTTTTGTCACCAAAAACAAAAACACCACCCAACATCATCAACACCAGAACCAACACAAACCCAAACACTACCCACACCTCCGTACATACATATGTACATTCGAGCATAGATACGCAAAGAACCAGTGGCTGAACTGAATGTCGCGGCTAATGACGCGGCAAATGTTGAAAAAGATTATTTACGTGTCGCCTAAATGGTTGAATTATGTTACAGATATTGTTGACTGGTTGTTGTTTGACTGATATTGTTTTTGATGTAATTTTCTCCAATAAAACCGCCAACTAAGTTTTTAGTTGCTGAAAATATTTGAATGAATGACGGAGATACAAGTGAAATTTAGCTGAGTGGAGTACGAGTAATGCAACAATAATGTTACAAATAATGTAGAATATTCAAAATACAACTACGAAGGGCGATATCGAAGTTGAGCAAAACGTAAATGGAAACCAATATTTGCTGCCGATTCAAATCAAGTTTTTAAGGACATGTTAAGTGTACATATACTTATACATAAATAATTGCTAATGACTTTTAAGCTATACGATTAAAGTTTGGATTTCCCGGGAAACGAGAATTAAAAATTGTATTTCCCGGAATTTCCGGGAATTTAATTAATGCTTAACCACCCAGCAAAAACTTTACTTACATTCTTAATTTTAATGACTTTCACAATTCATTATTTCGCAGCTTTATTCGCCATTTTTTGCATTACTAATTATACATTAAAGAATTACTTTGTATACATATGTACATATACTCGTATCTTAAAAAGGTCATAATTATAACATCCAATAGAGTTACTTCAAATAAATAAGAGAGCAATAAGTTTTCTTAGTATTTGTTAAATTTGTTTATTTATTCTATAACATTTTGTTGTTTTCAGTCTACAACTACTTGTTTTTATGTAACTTTACGGATTACTTTTGAGAAATACACACAATACAACACATGAGAAAGGTAGAATAATCGGAACAACTTCCACAGTCATTGCTTCAGGAGTATTATCACGAACAAAACATGAATATTCAGGCGTTCTAGGTCTTTGGCCCGATTTAAATCGATTTAACTTTGACCGATAGTTTTTAACTATTGAATACCGAAACAGCAAGTCAATTATTATCTGGACATTGTAAATAGTTGCATGGACTTTACACAACACTGTGCGCATGACATTGACACTATTTGGCCTACGGTAAATATGTGGTAGTATTTTTTCGTAACCTTGCATTAAAATCTAAATGAGATTTACCACACAACCCTCCTTAGGCATTTTTTTTTTGTAAATTTTAGATTATTATACATAAATTCATGTTTTTAAAATTTCTGGGGAGTCTCAAACATCAATGTCGTTTCTAAAGCTCTAATAATGATTGACTGGTACGTAGAATAGTAATTTGAAATGTGTGTGTGTGTGTCTAACTGGTCATACTTTTCAAAAAAAAAAAAACAAACCAGACCAGACCATTAATACCGTATGAAAGTCCGTCACTGAGGTAGCCAACGTCAATTATTCGTTGTACGACATTCTTGTGTGTTACACTTTTGATGACTTACAATGGTAATTTGTGAATAAAGTAGCATGGTAATTGATGGATTTGAGTTTGTGGCGCCTCGGCGTTATGTCAGCGGCAAACGTTTGCTTTTTATTTTAGCCCTATTTCTTTAATGGCCGAATTCTCAGTCATTAGTTAACCATTGGTAAACTAATATACTAACGGTTCTTTAACTAATACTTGTTATTCTTATGGCAAACTAAGCATTGCGAATAAAGAATCATTAGTTAAGCCTTTGTCATTAGCTAACTAAAGACTGTGAATTCGGCCATAAATCTTATTGATATTATTTTCTAATATTAATAGAAACTTTGTGGTCATTTTGTTGTTCGTTTTTTTTTTTTTGGTAACAAATTGATCATTGTATCTGTTTAATTCAATTTTGACATTGTCTCATACTATTTATTCACTTTAGCTATGGTAAAAACATTTCTTTGATTTTTATAAAAACTGCCTCAATTTAAATCAGTTAGAATAATGTCGCCTTTTACCTGAGTTTGATGGACACCTATGCAGTTGTAGCCAGAAGCAATTGGGTTAATTGTGTTGACAAGTTACTGTATAGACAGGCGCCCTTGGTGTCAATTTAAATTAGCAAATATGACTCCACAGCCACATAAAATATTTGGATGTTACAAATTGGGTGTATAGTATTATATGGTCGGGCTTGACCGACAATACTTTCTTACTTCTTTTACATTACTTTTAACCCTTAAATGCATGAGGTCAGAACTCTGAATCGTGAGTACTCTACCCTTATATAAAATCATTCACTAAATGTAAATTCGGCATTATTTTTCTCTGAATCGTGAGTACTCTACCCTTATATAAAATCATTCACTAAATGTAAATTCGGCATTATTTTTCTCTGAATCGTGAGTACTCTACCCTTATATAAAATCATTCACTAAATGTAAATTCGGCACAGTTTTTCCGGAAAATTCAAAAAACTAAATTTTTTTTATGTACCATATATGGTACAGTATGCATTTAAGGGTTAAGCTTAGAGTGCATATCATTTTTTCTTTAATAACTATGTAAAAACACATGGTATTTATGATTTAATACTATAAACCTGAATAGTTGTTTTTAAAAAATCCTCGTTTTTCACTCTTTTCAATAGGTTTTAGAGATAAGGAACCAATTACCTATTTTGCATACGATCAATGTCTTTTTTACACAAAGTTTTCCGGTATCAATAAACATAGAATTAGGTGTACTATATTTTTAAAGTGTTTAATAGAAAGTGAAAATTTCCAGTGGTAATAAGGAATTGTAAATTTCCAAATGACCTCTTCATTATTAATGTGTTATAACGCGGAGACACTAAAACATGTGTCCTTGAAGACGTACCACAATGAAATATGGCGGGCAGCCTGATTGAAGTAAATAATGTTTTAATTTTTCTATGTTGTGTTGTGTCGTACCAATATATACTTCTATTGCATAAAGGAAACTAATTATTTCTTTATATTAAATAGTACATAGATAACAACATAATGAATATGAAAGATATTGTTGCAATAACGTGATTAATATGGACTCCAATATCTAATTTATTATCCAAATATATCCCAAAAGATTTAAAGTATGACACAATTTGTATAGGTATATCTCCCAAAGAAAATGTTACATTCAAATGAATGTTATTTGAAAATAATATAGTCAGAGTTTTTTTTTGTAGGATTGAGACTTAAAAAAATGAAACCTGACCATTCCATGATATGCAGTAACTCCTTATTTTCATATAATATTAAATGATCAACATGGTGTTCATTTTCACAACCTGTACTCGTATATCGTTAGCATAAACGTAACAGAATTTTATCTGTGAAAAAATTTCATTAACGTAGGTATATTTTAAAAATTAATGGCCCTAGCACTGAGCCTTGAAGGTTTACCTCTAAGAGTTACTGTGATCGATGATACCCTTCCTTGAACCTCTGGAAACTGACTACGATCCGTAAGAAAATATTAGTCTGCAAGAACTGTTGTTGAAATTAAATTGATTCAATAATTTTCTTTCTTATTAACATAATATGACTTGTAGAGTCAAAAGTTTGAGAATAATCCAAAAATGCTGCCACAGATTCAAATTTCATGTCCATATTATGTATGTCGTAAAGTTTGTACTATCGCCAAATTAAGTCCTGTAGTGGTATATTTTTTTCTATATCCTGATTGAAATGTTTTGAGCAATTCTTTTTTAAGTAAATACTCCAGAATTTGATTCCTTAATAAAATCTCCAAATTATTAGAACAACAAGAAAGTATGTTTATTGGTTGAAAATTAGTTGTCAATCGGAAGACTTTGTCCTAGGAACGGATACAACTCTCCCTATATTCCAAATTTGAGGAAATTTTGATGTAGTAATTATTTTATTGGAATTAAAAACCAGTGTCTGTGAAATTGCAGGAAAAATTAATATCGAATATTTAATAGTTATCCCATTATATTATATACTTCTAACTCATCTACAGTTCTAGAAGGAAATCCGGTATTATAAGAAAGATCGGCAATATTAAATTATGTACTATTAAATTCCTCAACATCCAATGAATTTAATACTTTTCCATTATCTGTAGCACCTTCAGATCCTACTCCAGAACTTTGATTAACTGCAATTGGAAAAAAATTATATTTGCATTTCTCCTATACATATTTCCTTATTAATTTGGTACATTTGTTGGTTATACATATTCGCAATTATTTTCTCACAGGGCTGTGAAAGCTAAATTACTTTTAAATTGAGCAATTTTTATTTCATTAGAATAACATTTAAATGTTATCGAGAGCAAAATATGTATAGAGCTACATAAACGTACATATGTAGTGAACAAAGTTGTTCATATACATATGTACCTAACTTGCAAATCTATATTATTTTAATACATATTTTATTATTTGTATTTTTGAAAGTGGGACGATCGTCATAAAATTTTATGTAGATAAGAATTACTTGTCTCGAATTTTAACTGAAAACTATTTTTATAACAGATTTATGCGTATTTAAGTGATTTTCGGAAGTAGACTTTATATGAAAACAATGATCAAATATGAACAGATATTGACAAAATCCATTAGTTAAATTTTTATACAAGTGAAGATTATTGATGCCAAATTTTAACTTGAAAAAATGTTTATGTATATTTAAGTGATTTACGAAAGTAGTCTGATAGGCCGGTCGTCATAAAAATCAGTGATCGATCCTTACGTACACATATTTATAATAATTATTTTTATTTAATCTTAACCTCAGAGCAATTATAACAGATTTATGTGACTGTACTCGTATATGGGGTTTTGAATTTTATCTTTAAATGAAAAAAAAAAATACTTTTTCTGAAAGTATGGATACTGCTTTTCTGTTCCATAGGGACACATTCTGGAAAGACATTTGTATGGATGCCGATGGAACGATTCATACCATTTTCAACATAATATTCCCTTTATTGTTTTTACAACGGACAGACATTAATCGTATTAGAGTTTCATAAGGACCCATAATCCATACAGGGTGAATGCTCCTAGTCGGCACTTTTGACTTAACAGTCAAATAAATAAGATGAACCATAAATTCACACATGAGTTCAATTACGCTTTCATTTTTAATATACTCAATTCTCTAAATTCTCTTCTATAGTTGGCATATGGTGTCGACTACAGGGGCCAAATTACCGCATTCGTGATCGAATGAGTTATCGTGTCGAAAAATGATTTCGATATCGAAATTATGATCAAATGTACTAAATTTCTTGCTCGATATCGAATGCCCTAATCTCAAATAAGAAAATTACGATCAATTTTACTCGATATTGAATGCAGTAATTTGGCCCTAGGTAAAATAGATTTTTCTCATGTTGAGCTTTAATAATAAAAATTCGTTTATTCCCCTTCTGTCTTTTGAATTCGTACAAAAAAAAAACAGACTTTTTATTGAGTACAACTATGTATATGTGATCAAGTATTCTAAAGTCGGCAGCAGCATTTATTTTAGTTGAGAATACAAAACACATTATAAGAGTGGTTGGTTAAAACTCTTCAGAAAACCATAATGCACCCACAAGGAAAAAGAACAATGCATCTATATTTTGAAAATGCATTAAAAAAGCTTCAGGATAGGCTTAGCGGATACATCTCAGAAGGCCCTGTTAAAATAGGTTCACATACAAAATGGTGTCAAAATTTAAAAGAACCTGGATTTCCTTTAAAATCTGATGATTTGCTGAATAAGTTCAGTCAATTGCTAAGGAAGATAAACGTCCGACACCGTTTTTAAATGGTAGACCAGGAAAGCTCTGGTTTTAAAACTGAGGTATTATTGTTGCCGTCTTACCTTATTCCTTTACAATTACGAAATATTGCGAGAAGCTGTATGAAGGCAGAAAAAGTGTTCTAACAATTCTTACCAAATTAAAATTTCTAAAAAATGTTCAAAATTTTACCATAAAACTTTACTAGTTCTGGTTAAATGCTCTAGTTATAAAATAGAAATAGGTATCTACATACATATGTATATAATAATAATTCTGTGCAGTCAGTATCTACTGACGAACTTATTATTTTATTGATTTTAAATCTTGTAACGGTAATAAATGTCTCGATTTTTTATAAAAACAAATTTCGAAACAAAGTGGGTATGATGGAATCTAAAATTAATTTATTTCATTCTCGTTTTCCAGGAAATTCCAAACCCAGATGATACTCCACTTGTTAACAGTTTTTTGAAATACACAAATAACAAATGAAACTCTAAAAGAAGACTTAATTTGTAAATATGTTAGCTGTTAACTAACTACTATAGAAAAAACTAAATATTTGAGAATCCTTGTACAAACCTAGTTTAATTTCCGGCTGGTACGGAAAGTTTGTTTGACAATGACAATTTGTAAATAAAGATTTGTATGTATTTGTATATATGTACAAAGGTATTATGTTTAAATTCATTCGCTTTTCATAATTGAGGCATCAATTTAGTCTACAAGATTGTTGTTAAAAATGTATTGAATCCTTTAAGAAATTTCAGTTGAAAAAAATTGTTTCCCTTGACTTTTGTTAACAATTTGTTTTTCTCTTGTTACAATCTAATGAAGGTTTTTTGCTTGTTGGAAATCATTTAACATGTGTGTTGCCTGACGACATACAAATGCATGTGTGTGTGCGAATGTATTTGGCCAATTCAGGTAAAATACAACCAACAAACTACAATAGTTAGAGTGAATAGAATATATTCTCACCTAATAATTTCAAATTTACCAATCAGCGTCAAGCATATGTTGCGCCATTATAATTGGTTGTGGTTTTCTCACTCTTTTCTTCATTCACATTTTCAAATGATGTGTGTTTGATTTTGTAAACTTTCTTGCAACTTGCTTATCTACCCTCTGATGGATTCACAAATTTGCAGGATTTATTTGCCTTCACACATATCCACACATGCACACTCCCTGTTACTCGTACTTGGTTCTACTAATTTTTGTTCTTGCAGTCGAATGTATCTACGAGTATTTTGGTATTAAGATGTCTATTCGACATCAGTTTGTTGTGTCTTGTCGAAATGTAATGAGCAAATAATAAAAAAGTAACATGAATAGAAACATGTAAGAGATTTTCCGTTGTATTGTGTAAAAGTGTTGAAATTGAATTGTCGGGCTTAAGTTTAAATAATAAATATAAGCGTTAAATTGTCAGGATTTCGCAATGCATTTGAGAAATAAATAAATACTAAAAATCTTTCCTTGATATTTAAAAGATTTGGCTAAAGAATATGAAACAATGGGTCGTTAACAAATACCTACCTACAATTATAAATATTAGTCTTAGTCTTGCTAAAACTAGTTGATTTAAATATGCATACCTACAAAAAAAAAACATTTTTTGAGTTTAAAAATTTTTTAAAATTTAAAAATTTGGTTCATCAGTGGACTTTTTGTGGACAATATTGTTCTTTCGGTCTTTACGAACCATTCCGGTTGAGTAGGGTACATCCTTCTTTAGCGTATCGGCCTTGGTGATTATACCAGAAAAAGAAGGAAAGGCAAAATGCATTTTAGGGCATTTAGTGTCCTTTGTTCTGTCACTCACTTTCGCCCTCATGGGTAGGTCGCTCGCTCTATTCTGGTGATTTGTAGGCCTCATGTGCACTGTGCCATACCCATAGCCAATGTGGTAATTCTTTTCTTTTAATTTGGAAGCTGATTTAGGGTCAATTGCAAATGTGATTTCAGCAATACTGCCCTTACTGACCCGATTCAATATCTACCAGAATTCTACCGTTAGGTCACCATTCTGGCCTTCTATGAGTGATAGAATTCTGCTGTTGGGTATATCAGGTGCTTCGGGAAAATATCCAACGAATTTCTCCGTTCGTGGAACATCATCCTCTGATACAACCTTTATTGCCGCATCACTCCAAGGTTTTAGTGTGAGAACATGACCTGATCCATTGAGCTGAATCGTTTCCCTTGCAATTAAAAACAAGCCAGCCTGGTTTGAACGTGCAGCCTGCAAATTGTGGTTTTATTGAGCCTTTTTTGAGCTCCACTATTTTGTCCAGGACCGCCGCCTGTATAAGCTTTAGCTTGTCATCAGACCATCTCGTTATTGGGAAATCTGATGGAATTACCCCTAGTCGCACAATTTGAACCATATCCCTGTACGAGGGTAGAGTAGGATTAGGTGTGTCTATGCTTTTGGTATCAGGTACACCACATGCAGTTGCACTAGCTACTCTTTTAGGGGGGTTAGGTTTTTCAGGAGATGATCCGTCTGACCTACCACTCTTGCAAATAACGTTAATGAGATTAAATTCAACCAAATAAGTCTCAAATACATAAAAATCCAGTTGCTGAATTGTATAGCTATCAGTCCATAATTGGACCATTTCCATTATGAAACATAAAGGTCTTATAAATAACATTATTGAGACGAAATTCAACCAAAATAAGCTTTTTTATACTCTTTACCTCGTAAAAAATTTACCGATATTCATTTTAAACGAAAGCTTTGGTAATATTTTATTTATGTGTTTTAGGAAAATGGCTAATAAAATGGTATGAAGAAATTTTATAGGTATAAGTGTTGATGTTGAAATTTTATTGCATACAAATATTCCCCCAAGTTCTAATAAAAAATGATTTATTTTAGCTTCAAGAGAAGCAAACTTTTCGCCTTGAAATTTTCAAGGTTCTTATTATTTTGTTGTGTAGGTTTTAGGTACTATGTCAGAAAAGGATTAAATATATTTAAGTTATTTGAGAAGCTGCAGATTAACGAGCTGAGCAAGTTTTTAAATTAATATAGATGACTATCGAACCAACTGATAGACCTGTTCTGCAAACACAAAGACTATTGGAAAGCTACTTAACTGGTCGAAAATTTAAGGTTTAAGTTTCCCAAAACTTACTAAAGCATAAGTATCCCAAGGTGGTATCCTGGGTCACTATTTAAAAATGTTGATATATTCGTCTGACATGCCAACAAACAAGCTGATAATAAAATTTAGACATGCTCTCGACTATACAAACTAATTTTGTGATAAATATTTTTATTAAAATTAGTAAAAAAAAAAAACTACCATATTCGGCAGTTGAGTAGTGTAATTTGTTTGTCTCAAAACATGTTAAATATTTGTATTTACTTTTAAGTAAGAGATATAACAAGCATTTTCGATCCTTGAAAAATTATATATACATATTATGCAATATCATAAAAATAAGAAATGATAAAGTGTATTCGATATGTACCTATGTATATATTTTTGTTTTTGAAATATCCAAATTTAATGATTGTCGCTATTTAAATATCTCTTCCGAAATCCTTCTTTACATGGTATGTATTTCTTTTGGGAAATGTTTATTCTATACGTAAAATTATTTTATCTCATACTACACTAAAATTATGAACTATCCAGCATTTAATTTTAACTGTTCGTATTCTAGTAGAACGCAGTGTTCCTGTTAACAAAACTTAATAACATTATCATTATAAACTGTTAATATACCAACTATAAACTTAATATAGAAGTAGCATACTTTTAGGCATAAGTATAACAGTGTACTTATAGTAATGTGTAGCTGTCATACACAAGTATTTACATACTGTATAAAATGAATAAAATGTAAACAAAACTTGTAAAAATTAAATCGTTTTTAACTTTCAGTGGGAAAAAAACAAGTTTGATAAAATTAAGCTTGAAATTCTAACTGAAACGACTGCTTAATTCCAAAGCATTGACAGTGAAAGGAACAGGTTCGTTAGTACGTTTAAAAAAAATATGAGTTAGTGCAGAAGATCGAACAAAACAAAATCCACGCAACAGAAGCAATTCGCGGAGGCAACAATTAATGGTTGAATAGTTGGATGCATTAATGAACAAACGGATTTAAGGTCAAGTATTTGTAGTGATAATGATGATTTGTGTACCCAATGTGACTAAATTGAAAATGTGTGTTTATGCAGAATGAATGAATGAATGGTGACCTTGCCGCAAAACTTAAGTACCTGTTCTTTTTATGTATGTATGTACATATGTACATATATATATACATATGTATGCTTTTTTGTTAGCAATCGAGTGTTTAGGCCAGTGGATCATTGATGAAACTCTCTAAAGAAGACAACAACACCATAATTATGAACTATATGTACATATGTATATGTATGGATGCGTGAGTGTGATGAGTGAGTATGCAAAACTTTCAATGTTATTTTATTGATATAAAAATGATGTGTTGCAGGACACAAGATCACAGTTCATTTACAACGCTTATTCCTTCGACATACCAACAAGTTACTTAATATTTTTTAAAATGCAAATAAAAGTAATATTATAATATGAAATAAAATTTTCAAATATTTAAAATAAAAAACATTTTTCTTTAAGATTTTATCATTCGTTGCCTGTGTTGCTGTAGTCAGTGCCGGTCGTTTGCCTGAATCCTCTTCAAGTAATTTTGATTCTCACCCTCAATACAACTTCAAGTATAGTGTGGATGATTCCGTAACTGGAGATGTTAAGGCTCAGACTGAGACTCGTGATGGAGATAATGTGCAAGGTCAATACACCCTAAATGATGCTGATGGTTACAAACGTATTGTTGACTACACTTCGGATGCTGTGAATGGCTTTAAAGCTGTGGTCCGTCGAGAACGTTTGGAAAGTGTGCCAGCTAAAATAATTGTACCAAAACAAGTTTTAACTGAACCAATAAAATACATTGCACCCAAGCCTACTACTACGACTGTGGTGCATCATCACCAACCCACTGTCTATCATCAAGCTCCTCATACTTTTCACTTTTTACATTCTTCGCCTTCAGCCGCAATTGTTAAATCCGCTCCTGCTTTAATTTCCACCACACATCATCATTCACCAGCCATAATACATCACAGCCCAACTTTAGTACATCATGCACCAGCTGCTGTGGTCCATCATGCTCCTGCTTTAGTTAGGACATCGATTAACACACCTCATCATGTTTCATATGCCCATTATCATCACTAAATCCACATTGTTTAAAGTTGGAAATTGTTAAATAAAGATAATTTTAAAAGTAATTGTTAATGTTTTTTCTATTATTTCATGGATTTTGGGTTTTCCTCTCAGGCAGAATTTAATAATGAACTGTGTTGTTGTTATTTTCTCCCGAACCACAGTGGTGTAGAAACGTTTCTTTTGGAAATAATTTGGTATCTCGGCAGTTTCTGAGGTGTTTCGAGTTGATTTACGGTTATTCGGAGGAATGGTAACCAGTGGTTGGCCTAGCTGTTCAACTTGGGTCTCTTTTAAATGGGCAAAAATTTAAAATATAAATAGTTGAGAATATCAACAAAAATGTGCAAACTTGTGAAGGTTATCCCTTTCTCGTTAATTTTTTGGGTTTTTTAGATATGGCAGGCCTACGAAAGGTCGAACATATTTTCTAAAATAGTAGCTTAATTTTTGATAAAATTCTAAATACTGCTTGCTTTTTTGGTTTTCTTCGAGCTTATATACCATTTTTATATGATCCGTAAAAAGAACTTGGAACACATTTTCGCCGTTTTAGGAATTTCAGTATTTGAAAACAAAAAGTGGCAAAATTTATAATGACATTTATTTAACAGCATTTGGATATATATTATTTCCAAACTTTATTTATTTCTTCATCACCATATTATGATTATTTTAATTTTTAAGGTTTTTTTGGAAGGGGGTCATCCAAAAATTTTACAAAACTGCTGGTCTGAACAATAAACATGGACCCCACAAACCCTGCAGAGGACCTTTGACATGTAATGTTTAAGCGTGTGCAATTTTTTTTTGTTTTCATCCAATTCATAAGATTGAAAGTTTTTGCTGGAATTATTATTCCAGTCAGTGCCGGACGAAAATTGTTTGACCATTATATATTTTATTTATAAGTTGGCATTCATCCTTCTTGTCTTCGGCTCAGATCCGCTGTATCCCTTCTTCTTAGTCGAATATAGCCACTATTATTTAATATGTTGCGGGCAAATGAGTTTGGGTGTACTTCAAGCTTTTTTAAGTGTTTTTCTGCATTTTATTGGATCTCAGTTTTTACCAAAGGCACGTTTAGCATTCGTAGCAATTTGTTTCGGCGTCTTTGCATTCTGTCTACATTTGAAGCTGAGGCTGTTTCCCATAGCTGTATTCCATAACACCATATAGGTTTTATGATTGAGTTGTAAAGCAAGAGTTTGCAATCTAAACTTAGCTTAGAGTTCCTGCCAATGAGCCAATTAATTTGGATTAATTTTAATTTTATTTGAAACAATTTTGCATCTATATGGGATTTCCATGCAAGGTGACGATCAAGATGTATACCAAGGTATTTAATTTCGGATTGTTGTGTTATTGCTTGATTATTGATATAAATAGGAGAGCATGATTCTCTACGCAATGTAAAAGTTATGTGAGTGCATTTCTGCTCATTAACTTTTATCCTCCATTGCTTTAACCATTTTTCTAATTCAAATATGTGATTTTGTAGGTAGCGAGATGCTTCTTGAGGGTTTGCATGAATGCTTAGAATATCAGAATCATCAGCAAATGTTGATATATGAGTACGATTGTTGGCATAGCAGATGTGTATATCAAGTATAAGAAGGGTCCCAGGATGCTTCCTTGAGGTACTCCTGCTTCAATGGGTTGTGCGGAGCTTAATAAATCTCCTTCTTTAAGCTTAAATGTTCGACCAGTTTAGTATCTTTCCAATAGCTTATGTGTGTTTACGGATAAATTTAGTTTCAACTTGTATATTAGACCATCATGCCATACTTTATCAAAAGCTTGAGAAATGTCAATAAAAAGGGCAGAACAATATTTTTTTTCTTCAAATGTTTTTTTTTACGATATTGACAAGTCTATGGGTTTGTTTGATAGTTTCGTGTTTTCTTCTAAATCCAAATTGATGATTTGGAATACAATTGTTTTCGCTGGTATAACTTGTTCATGAGCATTTTCTCGATTAGCTTCGATATATTATATGATTCTAATTTTGTGTGGTCTTTTCCCGGCTTTGGTCATGGTAACCAGTGAAACCTTCCATTCTGTTCCATTCATGGCGTAATATAGCGTTGAAAATAAAAAGTATTATTTTTATTGCTATCCAGGGTAGCTCCATAAGCATCTTGTTACTGATTTTGTCAACACCAGGTGCTTTATTACAGTTTAAATCAATAATAGCCTTTTCCATCTCTCGAATCTCAAAACATAGGGGTCCTATGGCAAGTCTTTTGATTTTTTTGATGGGTTTGAGGTAAATTTTAGCAAATATATAATTAGCAAATATATTGCTTTTTTCAGTGTCATTTCTTATCCAACCCAATCAAGGGGGGCTTAAATAAGACAGGTCTTTTAAGATTTTTAGTGGCTCGCCATTGTGAGTAATCTGATTGCGGAGTTGCGTCTAGACCAGAGATCGGCAATGAATCGTTTTTTTACGATTCATAACTACTCATAACCTTTTAAGTATAAGTGGTTTTACATCATTGAAATTTAACTACTCTGTGTTACTCAAACTCACAACAACGTTGACTTATAAATGCGGGTGGATATACGTATGAGTACTACGCCGACTTCGAGCTCATACCATTCCCAATATGTTTGATTCATAAACAACGGTATTTAGATTTACATTTTAAGAAAAATACTCACATACTCATAAAGTATTCAACTCAGTTAAGTCATTGAAAAAACATTTCAGCATATTCCGTTAGGTATTTATACAAAATAAGTAAAAAAGAAATATAAAAACATACAAGTAAGTTTATAGGAAAACATATTAGGGAAAATATAACATTTATTATTTTGTATAATTTTTATAAGCGGACTGTAAAAATGAACGACACTCGCATGAGTGTATGCGAGTCATACTTATTTTTTTATCGTCTACGTACATTGAGTTAAGGAGAGTCTAAATAAACAACATCATACATGAGATTAGGTATGAATATATTGAGTACTTCAAACTTTAAAGATGAGTAGTGGTTTGATGATATTGAGACAAGTATGAGTACGTATAAGTATAACAAATTATAAGTCATGATTCAAGTATACTCACTTTTTCAGTACTCATAACTGATCTCTGGTCCAGACTTTCTAAGTACTTATTTAGTGATTCAATATGCTAATATTCCAGGAGCTCTTTAAGTCTTTTTATGCAATCTTTTAGCTTAGATTTGAGTTGGGGTGATCTGTGCAATTGCCACTCTCTTCGAGTTCTTCTTTTTCAGTTAAGAGCCGTTCGCCATCTGCAGAATAAATTCTGTTATATCTAGTTAGTCGGGGAGTTTGGGCAGCAAGTTAGGCAGCCAGTTTAAGATCATTATTCAAACTTATAAGAGAGTAATCGATATTTTCTGGTGTTCTTAGCGGTATGTTTTCAGAACAATGTGTAGATAGGTATTTTCTATATTTAACCCAGTTTATTTTTGTGCTTGTCATCGCTAAATTACCAGTCGGGGATACACTATCTCGGGGGTTCAATATACTAACAATTGTGGGTGAGTGATCTGACGATAATTCTAACAAAGATTCGACGTGAATTACATCTCTCGGGATATTTCTTGTTACTCCAAAATCAATCAAATCTGGTATCTTCTGTGGATCAGTAGGCCAGTAAGTAGGTTTTCCGCTCGAAGTCACATTTATTCCCATTTTAGAAATTGTATTAAATAAAACTCGACCTTTTGAAGTAATCAGACTAGATCCCCAGAATGTGTGCTTAGCGTTATAGTCGACAGCTAGCAGAAAACAGGGGCCTAGTGATTTAAAAAAAATTGTTGTATTGACATTCCGTTATTTGAAATCTAGGGTGGGGGTGAATATACATACCAAATCACTATATTTCGATGAAAATCTTCGATACAGATCGTTGTGGCTTGAAGATAATCAGCACAAAGATCAATCATTAAGTAGTGTTTAATTCGAGTTTTTATTAAAATTTCTGTGCCTCCACATGATCTGTCTCTGGGGTCCTTAGTATCATATATGATATAACCATTTATGGGAAATAAACTTGCAGACGTTAAATGTGTTTCCGAAATCAGCATCACATCGATTTGGTGATTTTTTTTAGGAAATATTCAAGCTCGTTTTTATGTTGGCGAATGCCGTTTGCGTTCCAGAAACATATTTTCAAACAGTATTAAGTACAGCTTGCAGTAGAACGGATTGCATTTTGAGCATTTCCTGCATCATGTTACTCATAGAATTCGTAAAATTATTAACCGATTGAACAAGGGTTTCCACTGTAGCTTATAGTCGGCTAAAGTTAAAAATGGTGTTTGATTGTTTGGCTCCATGTTGACTTTGTTATTGGGTAACGGGTTCTGAACATTTTGGTGGATTTTTAGTACATTAACGTAAAATATATTTTTTGTTGTCTGCTCCTCATAATGTGGGCAAGTTACGTTCCGAATGTTCGGTACTTGTACCGTGGGTACTTTATTTCTACGTTTTAGGGAGCTTTTTACAATATAATATACTGGGAAACGTCTATAGTTATCAGTATGATTTCCTTCACAATTACTAAATTTTTTTTATGTTCGAATCATTTCTGGGTTTATAACCATATTCTTGGCAGTTTAAACATTGGATGGTTCTTCTACCATTATTCTTCGGTGCAATAAATATCTCAGATCATAAATTAGGTTTCTTTCCCCTTTCACCAATTCTACTCGAAAAAGTGGTTGGGGGATTTTTTCACGATTTTTAATATTTATCGCGTTGTTTATTTTAAAGCCTATAGTTTCCAAACTACTCTTTATTTCCTGGGGTTCTACGCAGGAGTCGATACCCTTAATAACAATTTGAAGTCCTTTACTGCTCTTTAGCTGATAGGTATAGAAACTTTTTTTACGTGATTCAAAATCAGTTACTATTTTGCAATAATCATTTTCATAATTAACCTGAATTTTGGTTTCATTAATATTACCTCTCTTAAAAGGGACCACAAAGAATGAATTTTTGCCAATTAACGAATTTAAATCATTCACTAGTTTGCTGGAGTTTTGATCTCTCAAGTATATTGGTGATGATTTTGTATGATTGGTATGTCATTTATTTCGGTCAGAAGTTTTGATCGATTTCTCTCAAATTTATTTCGAAAATCGCTTATTTTTGGACATGAAAATTATATTGCTTTGCAAGCATGGTTATCAAAGTTATTTTATTCAGAATTAGAATAATTAGTATTTAGTTGAACTGTTAATATTTTAAATTAAAATTAATAATTAAATTAAATTATTTTTACTGAAGAAGGAATTGTTTTACAACTTGAAAAATTTTTATTTTTGATAATTTTTCTTGACTGGGATTCGAACCTGGGTTGTTGGTTGAATTTACATATGTTTCGAGAAACACCACTTTCTCTCATAAGAATTCTTTGCGTTCTGACCCTTTGCACCACTACGGTGCCTGCTAGTCAACAGACAACATCAATCCTTTAACCAGTTTTCTGTAATTATCATTTTTATTAATTTCTATTTAAGTTGTTGTTTTTCCTTTTCTTCAGTTTTTTTCTTTCGTATTCATGTCAAGACTTCGTCTCGAAAACCTGAATACATTTGTTTATTATGTTTGTTGTCCACTTTCGTACACATGTAAACATTACCACTTGTGCCTTAGCTATTTCATAGAATAATTAGTAATTAGTTAGAATTTTCGAAAAAAATTTCGACACTTCGTAGGCCGCCATATCTAAAAAAAACTCATAAAATATCGAGCAAAATTAAAAAAATATACCTAAATAACTCTTGAACTAAAAGAGATAACACACATATAATCGTATTTTTTTATTTATCTCCAAATAATATTGCAAAAAAACGTTTGTATACCACTATGCGATGTTGTTTTCATTTTAAATTTTAAACACTTTCCATTTTCCAAGTGATTTGCTGATTTTATTTACACCTTTATTTTTTTGTTGTAGTTTTTTTTTTTTGGTTAATAAACAGTCATTAAAGTAATAATGAATGATTATTACAAGGGTCAGCCACTTAATTTATTTCTTTGTTTATTATTTAAAATTGCTTTTTAAAAGCACTTTAATTTAAAAAGCAACTATCCAGATAAATGATTCAATAATGAGTGTGCCCTTTTACTATATATGTAATGATGAAATGCCAGTATTTCATAACTCATGTTACCTCATGTGTATCATAAATGCATCGTGTTCATAAAATAACAAATCAGTATGTATTTGGTACGTTTTACAAGTTCTAACCATTACAAAGTGTATCTGTTTTTAATACCATTTTCATAAAACATTTTGTTTTCTATACTTTTTTACATAAAACTCGGCAACACTGCCTTTTTTAAAACCTGCTGGCAACACTGATTTGTGTTTTAAACATACATACATACATACATAGCAGAGATGGGCATATTGCACTATATTTTTAGTGCACTAAAAATCAAATAATTAGTGGTAGTGCTATTAAATTTGATGTTGCATTACCACTAAATGGTTAGTGGTAGTGAAATTTTAATAGCTACATTTTAGTGGTATTTAAAAAAAATTGCACTATCAAATGTAGTGGTATTTAAAAATAAATTGCACTACTTTTAAATTTTGTCGTATTGTAAAAAAATCAAAGCAATTTGGTTGAATTATGTAGTATAATAGAAAATTAAAGATATATTTTCAGGCTTTCATTTCAGGTGAAATAATGGAGCGATTTCCACCAGTTTCAATCCCATCCATCCTTGGGCCGAAAAATATCACGTACCAAATTTTATCGAAATATCTTCAAAATTACGACCTGTACTGTGCGCACAAGCTTTACATGGACAGCAAGCCAGCCAGAGGTACAGACGGACATCGTTAAATCGACTCAGAAAGTGATTCTGAGTCAATAGGTATACTTTAGGGTGGGTGTTGGACCAATATTTATGGGCGTTACAAACATCAGCACAAATCCAATATACCCTCCCTACTATTGTGATGTAGGGTATAGACACGTAATTCTAAAGAACAACATTTCATTTCAATTAGCCATTAAATATTTATATAGTAAATAATTTAACGTAATGGCTCAACAATTAAATGTTATTTTCTGGAATTGTAGAAATATTAAGAATAAATATTTAGAACTTTATAATTTTTTACATAATAATAATGTAAATTTATGCTTTTCATCACAAAATTGGTTGTCAAGTTCTGTTAATTTACCTCAAATGGGTTACTATTGCATTCGTCGTGATCGAGCAGATCGTGTTGGTGGAGGGGTTGCAGTTCTTATTAGAAAGGAAATTGGAAATTTTAAACCGATTTTCGTCGAATGAAAATGTTGGAATTTCTATAACGACATCTGATAGAATGGAACTAAAACTGTTCGCGGTATACTTCCCTGGGCTTGTTGAAAATTCGGAAACTAAAGGATTATTTAAAAAAGATATTAGAAAAGTCCTTGCAGTTGATAGTAACGTTACCGTTTGTGGAGACCTAAACAGTAGACATAGTTTTTGAGAACTGTGATCGTGCTGATATCTGGGGAAATATCCTCTATGATACTGTGCCTGTTCTCCCGTACACTATTTAACACTCTGGCTCGCCAACTTATTACTTGAACTGATTTCCGATAATAAACTTTTATATCCAGGTAATGACAGTGATAAGTGTTAAAAGTGAAGGAAATAACATTTATTTTAAATAATTCAAAAATCAGTTTGTTTTATTACTGACATTTATTTATCATTAAGGCATTTATTCATCATTAAGTCATAGTTCGGGAATATATATATTTGTATGGGGGCTATGAGAAATCATGGACCGATTTTAACTATGTTCCAAACACTTTTTTTTATCATACAAACAACGTATACAAAATTTCATGGTATTACCTACAATATATTTCATAATATTGCAATAAAATGGACAAAAAATATCAAATTTTTATGGAAGTTGTCTCACATATTGGTCCATAACTCTGGTTGAGCTAAACCGATTTTGCTGATTTTAAATAGCAAACTTCTCGAAAGCATTTCTGAAAGAATTATTGATTTGGATCCCGAATATATATGGGGACTTAAAAAAACTGATTTCAACAGACAGACATGCGGACATGGCTTAATAGACTCCGCTATCTATAAGGATCCAGAATATATATACTTTATAGGGTCGTAAAATTATATTGTGGAAATTACACACGAAATGACAAACCTATATGTATATACCCTTCTCATGAAGGTGAAGGGTATAAAAATAATCAATCTAAACTTTCTTTCGTTTAGCTACGAAGAATATATCATACAAACACATAGAAGTCGAAAAAATCGATAAAAACGCAAGCAATTTTCTTCACTTTTCTGCCTTTAACAATGTTTAGGAACTGCAAATCTCAACTTAAAGTCTAGGAAATTACCAGCTAGATGTGAAATTTTGTTGGCTATCGAGCAGCTTTTAAGATTTCTTTAAATTAATTTTTGCCTTTTTGGCCAGCTTTTTGTTTCAAATACTCCTCTGTGTATTATTTAGTTTGATTGGTTTATTTATAATTGTTATAAAATCACATCCACACATTAACAAGAGCTTAACTTAATGTAAATAAAACTAAAAGTTAAGAAAAAAAAACAAAACACCGATGTTGACCGATTATTGTAATTGGCATAAAACGAAATTAGTTCAATGATATTGGGTCTTGGCAAGGTATTCTAGCCAGTCACATTGGCATTCAACAACAAAATTAAACACTCGGCCAAATTCACATACAAACATACATACATACCCATAAACATTTATATGTATGGATGTGTGTACGTGAATTTGTATTAAATAATAATAACGAAGACCAACAATAATGACAAGCAAAATAAACAAAGTGACGAAAGGAAATATTGAATACCTGACCATAATTACGTCTATTTGTAAAAAAAAGGAAATACTCGTTCGTACCAGAAATATAAACAAAAAAAGTTAGAGTACAATATTCGGCTGTGCCGAATCTTAAATACCCTCCACCTAAATATAATATGAAATACAAAAACTACACTGGTATAACGTTATTTACAACATCTTTATGGTTGGTTGGTATAGTGACTTTATTTGAAAGCTATTGCCAACAAAATCCAGTAGATTAGTTGCCGTATAACCAATATACGAGTATGTAAGTATGACTCTTTTTCAAAATGAATGATCTGTCAAAAATGTTGGTTCGATATCGGTATTTATTAGACATTTTTGTGGTTAACTTGAAAGTGGTCTTATATAGGAGCAGTGACCAATTTTGAGCCTTGCGATTTCTTTTTACATGAAACTTATATTTGCTGAATTTTTAATATAGGCATTAACATATGTATCATTTTTTTTTTGCATTTAATTATTTATTGAATCTTCATGTTTGAAATGACAATAAGTATTCAAATCTTAATACTAAAAAGAAAATAATAAGCCCAGCCAGTGCTAGACAAAAATTTTTATGATACTAAAAAAATTTCACATCAACTGATCCAGTCATCTATTTTGCGCTTGAGTTAAAGCAAGGGTATCCCTCCTTCTCAACCGATTGTGGCCACTAAAGTTAAGGATGTCTCGTGCAAGTGGGTTTGGATGGTGTTCAAGTTTACTGACATACTTTGACGCATATTTTGTAAATTCGACTTTTACTAATGGCACGCCTAGATCTTTGTGGATTCGAGAATTTTTAACATACCATGGTGCTGCAGTAATTATACGTAGAATTTTATTTTGACCCCTTTGAATTTTTTCAATGTTGGGTGCTGAGGCAGTACCCCATAATTGAATTCCATAACACCAGATTGGCTTTAGAATTGCATTGTACAACAAAAGTTTGCAATCCAATTTCAATGTAGAGTTTTTGCCGATTAACCAATTAAGTTGCACTGCTTTTAATCTCATTTGTGTAAGTTTCGCTTCAATATGAGACTTCCAAGTTAAACGGCGGTCGAGGTGAATGCCGAGGTATTTCACTTCATTATGTTGAGGAATAATTTGATTATTTATTCTGATGGACGAGCAGGTATCTTTTCGCAATGTGAAAGTGATATGAATACATTTTTGTTAATTTACCCTGATTTTCCAAAGCTCTAGCCAATTCTCTAGTTTATAAACATAATTCTGCAAATTCTGTGATGCAACTTGGTGGTCCTTATGGACGCTGACAAAGGCTATATCGTCTGCAAAAGTTGACGTGTGGATTTTGGGGTCTGACGGCATGTCGGAGGCATAAATCAAATATAAAGTAGGGCCCAGTATGCTACCCTGTGGCACACCTGATTCAATTGGCTGAGCGGTACTTAAAAAATTGCCTTCTTTGATTTTAAATTTGCGACCGTATAAATAACTTTCCATGAGTTTATGGGTGTTAGCAGGCAGAGTTAATGTAATTTTGTGCATTAAACCGTCATGCCAAACTTTGTCGAACGCTTGGGACACATCAATGAAAAGGGCGGAGCAGTATTTTTTATCTTCAAACGACCCTCTTATCACATTTACCAATCTGTGAGTTTGTTCGATGGTACTGTGTTTAGCTCTGAATCCGAATTGATGATTTGGAATACATTCAGTGTCATTCAGAATTGGAGTCAACTTAGTCATTAACAATTTTTCGAACAGTTTAGAAATTGTCGGCAGTAGGCTAATTGGCCTATATGACTCCACTTTGGTGTGGTCCTTCCTTGACTTAGGAATCATAGTGATCATAGATACCTTCCAATCTGCAGGATAGTATTCTAGGCGTAAAATAGCGTTGAAGATAAAGAGGATAATTCTTCTTGCTACACGAGGTAACTCCACAAGCATTTTATTGCTGATTTTATCCATACCTGGAGCCTTTCTAAGGTTCAGAGTACCAATATCGTTTTGGACATCACGAAAGTTTAGTCTTAGAGGTACAGGAGGCCTTATAACAAGTGGTGGCAAATCAGATTCGTTATTATTTGAGTTGTTTATAGTAAATACATTTCTCAAATGGTTAACAAATAATGTCCCTTTCTCGGAATCATTTCTAGCCCAGTCACCAGTCGGATTTCGCAAAGGAGGTTTTCCTCTCACTGGTCTTTTTAAACCTCTTGCCGCCCTCCATAACGAGTAGTCAGATTGTGGGGTACTATCAAGACCTTCCAAGTAAGATCTAAGTGAGGCCGTTCTTTGGGTTTCTAAGAATTGTCTTAGTATATCTCTGCATACCCGTAGCCTAGCTTTCAGTTCAGGAGACCTGTGAATTTGCCACTCTCTTCTAACTCTTCTTTTTTCTGACAGGAGATGATCGAGTTCAGCGAAATAAGTTCTATTTGTCCCACTTCTGCACTCAACGTCGTATGTGGAGGCGTGATGTACAGCTCTTCGTATGTCCTCAGTAAACTTGCCAATCGACCCATCAATATCCTCGGTAGTTCTCAACACTACATTTTCCGTGCAGTGGGAACTTAAATACTTTTTATACTTTATCCAACTTACTCTGGTTTTAGATATGTCCCGAAATGGAGAGCCATTCCCTTGAAGGAAACGCATTGAAATAATAGAAGGAGAGTGATCTGAAGACAAGTCTAATGAAGGCTCCACTTGTATCGATTCTACAGGGATATTTTTCACTACTCCGAAGTCAATAACATCGGGAATCTTCCGTCGGTCCGTCGGCCAGTAGGTGGGATGCCCGCTTGAGAGTACATCTAATCCCATTTTGGCAATGGTGTTGAAGAGTTCACGACCCTTCGGGGTCACCAGACGTGAACCCCAAAAAGTGTGTTTGGCGTTAAAGTCACCAGCAACTAAAAATCTAGCTCCAAGGGAATTGAAGAAGCTGTAGTATTGGTGTTCTTTTATTGAAAATCGAGGCGGCGAATAAATTGATGATAAAACAAAATTGTATTGACAGAATTCAATACAAATGTTTGTTGCTTGTAGGTAATCCTCACATATGTTGTTCATTAAATAATGTTTTATTCTGTTCTTTATAAGAATTGCCGATCCACCACATGCTCTTCCGCGGGGATCTTTAGTATCATACAACACGTAGCCATTAATTTTGAAGTACGCTGTCGCCGTCAAGTGAGTTTCAGCAATAATCATGACATCAATCTGCTTATCCATCAGGAAGTGCTCCAGTTCGTTTTTATGTTGGCGGAGGCCGTTCGCATTCCAAAAACAAATTTTTAAACAAATCATTTCTTTAAAATGGCTTGTAAGATAGTGGATATGTATCATTGAGTCTTATTTCGAGAAGAAATTTGTATAGGGGCTATGAGAAATCATGGACCGATTCTTACTATTTTCATCATAGTTTCACCTTATATCATAGATATAACGTAGAAAAAATTTCACGGTATGTTCTAGTTAAACAAAATTGCAAAAAAACATATTTTGATGGAGGTTGTCACACATATTGGTCCATAACTCTGGTTCTACGATACCGGGTTTCCTTGATTTTCAATACGCAACTGCTTAGGAGAATTATAAATGGGTTTTCGTAAATTTTGCTAATTTTGGTTGTACGTGAGTGTATTTTACACAGACAGAAAGAAAGTATCAGAATATATATCGCACCTGTTCAACAAAATGGTAGTAACTCAAAAAACTATTGACATATAAATAGTAACTCTGAAGATATGAAAAGTGACATAACGGTATTTTTTGACGAAAGAGTAGACAAAATAATGGAGATTTTTACAGTAGAGTAGATCATTATGTATCGTTTTTTAATAAAAAGTGAAAATTAAAAAATTTTGAGTTAATAACCTGTTGTTGAACAGCTGCGATATACTTTGTTGGGGTTTGGGTGAATATTTCTTAGTGTTACACACGGAATGATAAACTTACTCACCACTTGTGGTGGTAGAGGACATAAAAAGAGCAAAATAATGATTATGCACAGAATTAACGTTAAAATACAAAAACAAAAAAAGTAAATACCAATACTGCAGACATTTGTAGCTCAAATTCGATTTTATCGAAATGTATATGTTGCAAGTTAATATATTTATTGATGTGCATAAATTATTAAGTTACACTGAAGAAATTGCAATTTATAGAAACTGAAAATTTTGTTGAAAATGTGTCATGAAAGGTAAGTAAAAGGTAGATTAAGGTTCCTACCATAGCTGCGGATAAAATAACATAACATAATCCACCAAGAGAAAGAAAGGAGAAATGACAACAAAAAAACATACATATGTACGTTGCTGTTATTGATCTACAAAAAAGTAGACGCAGCAAGAAAAGCAAAAACAAATCTTTAATAATACAAGATTTGTAAATAATAATAAGGAATACACACACATTGTAAACGTACGTAAATTTCGTTCTAACTCACAACACGTAAAAAAAGAAATATATAAGAAAATCCGAGAATTATGATTCTATTTCTCAAAAAACGGTGAGTTAAATAGATGATGTTTACAGATTGATCGTGGATAATGAAGATTGCTGATGACGCTCTTGGCAGGGTTTGCCAATTGTTCCAATACTTTACAATAGTATTCTTGAAAATTCGAATTATTAGCCTGAATAAAAAAAAACTTTTCTCTTTTAAAATTGTTCCATTTTGATAGCTTTGTGTTGTCTCTAAGAAATAAAGAAGATGTGGTTTCTTAAATTAATATTATAAGAAGAATGAATTGCTAGATTAATATTATAAATAATGGACGATTTTACAGTGAAGATTTTGGTAGTAGTATAGTTATAGCCTTTGAACAAGGCCTGCCCATTCTTGGCCATATATAAACATATTTCTTGCTATGAATTTAAAGTAATTTTTTTACTCATCTTCTTTTTCCCTCATGAAATCATTATTTGATGGGTTAAAAGGTTACCACGCACTCAATTACGTTCTAAAATGGAGTTCTAGAGTTTACACAATTTTCAGCAATAAAATTACCAGTGACAGTCCCATGTTCAATTGACTGGTAAATGTCTCATCATCCAGTTGGAGGACATCTAATATATATGTGACCCGGCCTATGAAAAGGTGGCTTATGACTCAAAAAAGAAATTGCGAGACACAGCTGTTAAAGATAAACAATGCATTTCGTCAGTTTCTTAGTAGTTATTCTTTTCCATTATGAACAGTCATGGCCAAAAAGCAACCAAAAAAGGCAAAAGAGCATAAATGAGATAAGTTCGTGTGTGTATATGAAGAGCGATGTTTTTTTTCAATGCAAAGCACAAAATTTTTCAATTCCATTTATTATCTTGATTCTGGATTTTCAATAAAATTCTGTTTTTCTTTCATTTGTGCGATTCTTTCTCTACATTTTTAGTACACTTCTAAGCAAGTTAGGACTTTCTAGTTTTCACCACGTAAAAGAGCGTCTCAAAAACTATCGAAACCAAAAAAAAGTGGAACATTTTTTTTGAGTCATAAGCCACCTTTTCATAGGCCGGGTCACATGTATCTATTCTATATCATGTAATAACTAATTATGTTTGTTTTCCTTTTATTAGTTTCAATAAATCTACGTACATTTTAAAAATTGTTGTTGTAGACGCCACCACCGATAACTCCCTTCTAAAAAAAAAAAGGATTTTGGGCTGTAATAGTCTATGGACTTAGTAGATTAGACATTTTCCTTATTTTACCTGCTGTAACCTGCTTGTGCTCCAAGCCTATGATACCTTTGTATGTGTATTTTGCCATCACTGATTTCGAAACTTTTGCTGCTATTTTCAATCTTGGAGAGTGCGGTTCAAAATTAATTTAATATACAGCGACAACTATGTTTTATAACAGATTAAGAATCGATTCCAATCTTTTGGCACTGGTTTCATCAGTAATTCCAAATGTAATATAACTCTACAATGCTTTTGTAGTCATGGAGGTATAATTTATAAATTGGTCCCTTATAGTGCATTTACACTTGTAATTTTCAAACTAGTTTATGATCATAAGCTAGTTTCATAAACCATTCCGTTTACATCAGCATTTTTGACAGTTAATTTGTTTATCTTTGACAAGTCATATAAAAGCTGACATTTTGTTTGTGTAAAATAATGTACTACTGTCAAAAATACTTGAAAGAATATTACTTTTGACATAAGTAAATTGTAAACAAAGTCAGTCAGCTGGGCTACTGCACACACCTTGTATATTTACACCCTGAAAAGTTTGTTTATATTTTTGAGCAAATGTCAAATGTGTCCAGCGTTGCCAGAAAAATGTTGAAAAAACAAAGTTGCATTAGCAAAAACTGGTTGTTTGTAACTATTTTATCTCAAAAGCTACTTACAAAACCTGTTTTTGATTTGTATGGATAAACAAGTTTCTCAAACTAGTTTATCACCATAAACAACATATAACTAGTTTATTGCGTAGGTGTAAATGCACTATTATCACGATGTTTCAATAAGTAATATATTTGCTGACTTCTTTTCAACAACTTATTCTACCAAGTCCTATATCATCAAATTTCTTCTCCTCTATCACCATGTCAACATGGGTTTCGTAAGTCCCGTTCAACTACAACTAATGTTTTGGAACTTACCACTATCATCAATGAAGGTTTTACAAATAAAATGCAAACTGATGTTATATACACGGATTTTAGTAAGGCGTTTGATAAAGTTAACCACAATCTTCTATTACACAAATTATCAGTTATGGGCGTTAGTTTCTCAGCTTTAAAATGGTTAAACTCTTATCTATCACAAAGACCTCGACAAGACAAATTTGGGAATGTTATATCAAAAATCATTCAAGTACATTCTGGTGTTCCTCAAGGTAGTAAACTGTACATAGTTTACTAAGTGCCGACTTTTGCAATTTTTCTCAATGGTGCAGATTTAATTTATTGGAGTTAAATATTAAGAAATGCAGACACATACCATTTTTTAGACACAATCCGATTGAGACTTCGTATTATATTAATACTGTTATTTTAAATAAAGTTCAAACCATATGGGATATTGGCATACTGTTGGATCATAGACTTGATTTTCGCGAACACATCTCTATAATAGTAAATAAATCCTATGGGGTACTTGGTTTCATTAAGCGCTGGTCTAAGGAATTTTTAGATCCTTATATTACAAAACTTTTATATACTTCTCTTGTTCGCCCAATTCTTGAGTATCGATTAATTGTTTGGGATCCTTGTTATTCAATTCATATCAACAGTATTGAATCGGTACAAAAACAATTTTTAATTTTCTGTCTCCGTGGTCTAGGTTGGAATTTTTATGTCTTGCCACCGTATCAAAGTAGACTTGCTTTGATAAAATTGCCAACTCTAAAAAGTCGACAATTGATGCTGGGCGCTTTTTTTGTTCTGGGCATAATTCGTGGTGATGTTGATTCGGAGTTCCTGCTTAGTCAACTAAACTTCAATGTTCCTGTTAGACCAACCCGCAATTTTGAACTCTTAGCATTAAAATACTACCGTTCTATATATGCTAATAATGATTCTTTTCGTCGTGCATGTGTTAACTTTAATAAATGCTATCACATTATGAACATATCTGAGAGAAATGACGTACTGAAGAGAAAAATTACTTTATATCTAAATTGTCGAACTAATTATTTATATATATATATTACTGTTTTGTCATTTATATGTAGTCAGTAAGGATGTAAAATCTATTGACCTAAATAAATAAATAAATAAATAAATAAATAAATAAATAAATAAATAAATAAATAAATAAATAAATAAATAAATAAATAAATAAATAAATAAATAAATAAATAAATAAATAAATAAATAAATAAATAAATAAATAAATAAATAAATAAATAAAAAATCATCAGTAATTATATCGGAGGATATTTATATGGTTGGAAGCTTTTAATAGTCCAGTGCAAGCTGTCAGTGTCGTGTAACACCGATTGAACGATTTTGTATAGGATCAAGATGGCATCCATTAATACTTGCACACTAATATTACAATTACCATACGGTTTCTGGATGTATCCAGGGCAGGATTTTTTTATACTACTACAGAAACGTCTGTCGTCTGCGCTTCATTAAAAAACTTCCAATATTTTCTTCGTTACAGTATAATGGAGTTTGAGCATCTCGGTGGCTTTCCGTTACATATATGTACAGAAGGTTTAGATTATATTCTTGTTGCCTTCTTCAAGGCATGTGGCGTTTTCATTAATGTCCCTAGTCCACCTAATACTTGAAGGCTGGAATAGCTGTGTGAAGATAATCTGGTTTTGTGCATCACAACATGTTAATGAAAGCTTCCATACTTCTGTTTTTTTTTTAATTATATTTATAATTGATTCCAAAATTACTTGGAATCATGCCGAGTCGTTCAAAAGACTTTCCAACCATACCCGGGCATGAATGGCTTTCGCTAAGATATCATCACATGATTATCGTAATCGTAGTAGTCTTTAAAGGTTCTTTGCTAAGCATGATTTTTTAAGACGGTGACACATACTTTTTCTTCAAGTGTACACCAACGCAAAATGCATTGCGATTTCTTATACGCGGGCGCATGAGGTAAGTTTATATAAAATTCAAATTGTAACAAAATCCACCAAAATCCATTGGTGTTGTTGATTGTGCGCCTAAAGTTACTTAAACAAAATGTTGGAAAATGTTTATATTAACACCAATTGCGTGCTTTGACTTTGATTATATTATTTCGGCTGTTGATCCAAAGCTTAACTGCTACTGACAGTCATTCTGTCACTTGGTCAGTCGGTCAGTGGTATGAAAAGTTTAAAAATTTAATAAGTAATCATTGGGTAAAATCGAAATTTAATAGTTTATTTAATATTTACCACTTAATATACGTCAAAATACATGTGTATATATTTATTAATTGCATCATTGTCACATACGAGTATTTAATGCCTGCGATAATGCGTTTTAAATTTATCCAGCCAGCCTTGTGATTTGTGCTTGATGTGATATATTGTTGCTAAATGTTGAGTCTAAAAGTATGACTCTGACTGTGTATTGTAATCACTTTTAAACTATGTATGCATGGATATGTACATTGTACTAACAACACCTCTTGCACTTCGGAAATACCCCTGAAATATTAAAGCCATGCTTCAATACGCTATCTAGAAACTTTGTGTGGGTACTCTTTATATTAAATTAAAACCAAAGAAGTCAATTTTTATTTTACTTCAATATTATGACGTATTTGTTGTTGGTATTTAGTATTTTGCATGTGTAACTGAATACAATCCACAAAACTATTGGATGAGTTGAAATTCAATTAACGTTTATTAATTTCAGTAGCATGTTGATTTGTGTTTAATCGTATTTTGTCATACATTTATTTTGTCCATGTTAGTTTTGGTCATTTTGATACACAATCTTTTTTGTCGTTATTTTCATATAAAATGTCGACGTGAACAATTAATCGACACAGTTCAAATCCAAATTTGGAATTTAGATCATCTCAACCCAACACTTCGAGTAAAATGGCTTTAAAAGTAAGGATAATTAAAACTATTTATACTCATCTACATTATCGTTTGTGAAATGGATTATTATAAAATAAAATACTTTTGTAATTTTAGTTCACTGCTTTCTTCGCTGCTTGCCTTGCTGTTGCCAGCGCCGGTGTCATCCCAGCTGGTGCTCCTTTAGCTGCCGTTGCCCAAGTTGAGGAATACGATCCCCATCCCCAATACTCTTACGGTTATGATGTTAAAGATGCCATCTCTGGTGATTCCAAGACCGCTGTGGAAACTCGTGATGGTGGTTTCGTTCAAGGCCAATACTCTTTGAATGACGCAGATGGTTACAGACGCATTGTTGATTACACCTCCGACCCCATCAATGGCTTCAACGCTGTTGTTCGTCGTGAACCTTTGGTAGCTGCTGTTGCTGCTCCCGTCGTTAAAGCTGCCCCAGTTGTAGCCGCCCCTGCTGCCGTTCCCTTCAGTTATGCCTCTGCACCTGTTGTTCAACACGCCGCTCCCTTCGTTGCTGGGCCATCTGTAGTGAAAACTACTTTCGCATCTCCCCTTATCTCGTACGCTTATTAGATAAATGCTTTCGGATTGATTGCGACTGTTAGATTAATAAAGATGTGATGACTATTTTATTTTAGTAGAAATATAATTTTGTTTTATTTAAGTGAACCCAGAAAAATATTTCTCAAAGTTTTCAAATTTGTTCATGTGAGGAATGACGTACATACTTTAAAGCAGCTACCAATAACTACTTAATCGTACTACTTGAGAATTGTCAAAATCGTAATTTAGGAAAAGGATTGACTGTTACTTTGAATTGATTTATTTTCTATATACATATGTATACATAAATGTATATTTGGAAAATTCTGTTTAGTAGTTCCTGAATTTATAGATTAACAACAAATACTTATCTTTTATTAATATAGATTATAAATTTATTACAGCTGTATTTCAGTACTAGTAAGATTTATATGTTTTTCAAAAGGACAAACAAATTCGAACAAACAAAATGGATTATTATACCTTATCTCTTCTTATTTCGATGACATGGTATATTGTCATCTATGTTCATAAAAAAATGTAAAGGTACGGTCACATTTGGCAAATATTTACTCAAAAATGTGTAACCACTTGATTTAGCACAAATTTGCTTAACGTTGTTTATTCTTACAAAAGTTTTGCAAGATCAAACAGTATCGAATAAATTAAAACTAAATATTTGTTGTGATAAGAAAAGTTTTTTTTAAATAAATAAACGAGTTCAAATATGTGTGATTTAGTAGTTACGTCTATTTCTTAGAAATTCAAAACTGCTTATTAACATTTATGTTTTCACACATTTGTGTTTTCACACAAACGTTAATAACTTTTGAACTGTTAGTCAGATTGATGATCATTATCGATTTTTAATTTATGATGTGACTACCAGGCCAAATTGTTTTCTCAATCATGCGCTTGACACTGTTTCTTTTTTTTAAACAAATATTGCATTAAATGTGTATAGTGTGACCACATGCATTATTTTATGTAGTTTTGATCAAACACAATGAAATACCTTGCTGCGAAATATTAGCGTAGTCTGAGCTTACCATAAAATTATGAAAATTGAACAAATTAGATGTCTTAAGGAAATAAAATTAGATTTGTCAGAGTTACAGCGGCACTTGTGTTCTCGCTGTTGCAGGTCTTGAGCTCGCCGTGTGTAGTACGTACATAAACCTTAACACAACAATCACAAACTTTACTATTTACTACTTTTTCCATCACGTTTTCCATGCACATTTGATTAGTTAGGTCTGTGATTGCTCTAATGCCAATTTCTTAAATAAAGGCCAACAAGTTTTTAAATGATGTTTTTATAAATTTAGGCATCTGATTTCAAAATAACATTTTCCAAGTTAGCACAATTTATGGTTTACTAGGTAAGTGGGAAATGGTTAACCCATATCGAACTATGGTTGCGAAAACGCAACACTCACTTTAGGGATGTGTGATTCTCAGTTTGGCTATCTTTTTCTTAAACCCGATATGCAATATGTAAATTTGGTTAAATATCTAAGCAACATGAGTTGAGATTTTCCTCAGAAATGATTTTTTCATATTGAAATCAGATCGCAAAAAAAAGGATTTTTCCAACTTTTTTCGATTTTTTATGAATTGTTATAAAATTAGTAATAATATTTAATATATCGACGGACAGCTGTGATAGTATGAAGATTATACATATATCTATGCATTTATATAAGATTTGGAACCAACAAACACAACGCCTATTGTCCTATTGGGTGTTGCGAAAACGCAACGCTAGTCCTAAACAAGGGCTGGCGCCACGCCCAGTGATTCAATTTGAACCAAAATTTTTTTTTCGTAGTAGGACATAAATAAACATTTTCTAAAACTCTCTTCATTGTAACTCGATGTAATCTTAGGGCAGTCTGATATGGGTTAATGCGTGCCTCAAGACACTGTTTGGCTTTTATTGACATTATTATTGCATATGAGACTTTTTGCAACGCTGACACCATTTTTTTACCGTTTTCCCTATTTAGAGAGGGTAATAAATAATGCTATCATAGTGTATACCCGCAACTGGATGAATAGTTTTTCTGCTTATTTTTAATGATTTGCTTGTGGTGAATTTACTAAGAATGCAGTACACGATCTAACGCTTGGGCTACCTACGGACTGTTTTTCTTGATATGCAACTAGTCCAGCAGCAATGGCATCCCGAAATTCTGGTAACTCAGGTGCTTTGGAAATTAGTTAGAAAAAAGTTTAGCAAAATATACAGAATTGAGCTTTCAAAGTCTTTGAAAATATTTTAGTCCGTTTATTAGCAACTGTTAAATAAGCTTTTGGAATAAACAAGCTGTTACATTTCTCACTATTGTCACTTTTGTGATAAGTGCCTTGAGACATGGTTAAACATTAGCGTGTTAAGGTTTCTTTCAAATATAGGTCATTTCTGCTTGAGATATCAAATAAAGATATAAAAGAACAGGAATTTGTAAAAATGTTTGGTGTACATCTCGGACAGACAGGAAAACTAATGACAAATTAAGTTGCATCGCCAGGATGACTGTTTAAATCAATAAGTTCCCACAAGTAGAGAAAATGTAAAATTTGCAGTGAAAGATAGGAAAATTTCTTATATTGGTGTCATCGCGGTGAGGTCAATCCTGACACAACATCTGCCAGATGAATCCTTATATAGAATTCTGATAGGGAGATATACAACTTTTTTTTTTATTATTTTAATACATATATAGTTGGTATATTTTTTTTTAACGTACACACAATGTAGGTCAATGAAAACGTCGCACACTGTGGCCACTGCGGCAATAAATCAATTTGGACCTTCTGTCCGATTTTGATGATTTTTGCACAGATGGTTAAAAACTATCTGAAGGTCATGTGTGGAAAATTTCATGCAAATACCTCCATTGGTTTTCTGTCCCGAGCAGCGCAAAGTTGAAGTATGTGAACAAGTCTCAAATGTGATAGTTTTCTATGTTATATTCAAAAGCTTGTTACTTATAAAATATACACCGAATGTACCTTATAAGTATTTTTTCACTTAAAATAGACATTAAGCATTATGTAAATTAAAAAAAAAAATTTTAAAAAATTTAAAAAAAAAATTTCCTTTGACAATATATTTTGAGCCAAAAAAATAAACATTTATGATTTTCTTTTAGACTTTTAGTTGTGTGCGAAGCAGTGCGACACATGGAGTCATATACCAAATTAAAGCTGAGAGTCTCAGCTAACAGACTAAAAAAAAAAACCTGCCCCAATTTGCCCGCCGCCGAAAAAACAATGAAAAACCAAAAAATTACAGTAAAAAATATGCGTTATTTTACGCGTGCAAAAACAAATGCGCATTCTTTCTTTCTTTGCTACTCGTGCATAAAGTTTTGATACATGGTAGCAAAATTGTATCTGAGGCCATTCTACCTATAGGTAGGTTAAATATACAATTTGTTTCATACATTTTAAATTAACATATGGTTTATTTTTCAAAGGAATGTTATCAGAAGAAGCACATGAAGCGAGGAACAAAGATTATAGACGTTATAGGCTATATCACTCGCGCAAGACTGGGCGCTGTTCTACTAACGAAGACGTAATGCATCATTTGTTGATATCCTCCGACCCATATATCAATTCATTTAGAACGAAATTTAAGCTTAAAAAATTAGATTATCACGAAGATGTAAAAAAGTTGTTAGTAAATGAAATAGAGTGAAACTGACAAAATTTTTGTATTGGAGTTGTATGGGGGGTGGGTGTTACAGTGGGCGGATTTTCTTCATATTTTTAAAACAGCATTTGATAGATGTTATATGCATTTTTGCGAAAAATAAACATTCTAGTTACAAATTTACAGAAGATATGGCATTTTTTAAATATCATTTGTATGGGAGGTGGGCGTAAAAGTGGGCGGATTAAGTTCATATTTTCAGGAGCTCATTCTACAATTATAATATTAACGTTTTATGAAAATTGAGTTGATATATTTAAAATCATGGAAGTTATGCCACATTTTCTATTTAAGTTGTATGGGAGGTGAGCGTAAAAGTGGGCGTATTACAAAAAAAAAAAAATTAAAATTCTTAAAAAATTTAACATAAATGTGTGCAAAATTTCATGAAGCTCCGAAACCTCCTTGATTTAAGGCCATTAAATGCACTACACGGCCACAGTGTGCGTCGTAGCAAAAACAAACCCATCTCTGCACTCGCGCACTTGATCTGCCAGAACAAAAAAAAAAATGCTCCCCCAAAAAAATTTATAAATTGATTTTACAATTCATTGTTTACTGTTAAATCCAATTAAATTGAAAACATCACACATACATAATTACTATTGTTCATGAAAGTGAAAGCAAGATGCACTTTTTAAATAAAACATAACAATTATCACATCTATCAGTCACAATCAAGCTGAAAACAATAACTTACGATGAACAGCAGTGTTGAAACTATTGATGGGGTCGGAGGTATAGTCAACAATGCGTCTGTAATCATCATTCAAAAAGTATTGGCCTTGAACGAAACCACCATCATGAGTTTCCACAGCGGTCTTGGAATCACCAGTGATGGTATCTTTAACATCATAACCGTAAGAGTATTGGGGATGAGAATCGTATTCTTCAACTTGGGCAACAGCAAAAAAACGATGAACTAAATTATTAAAATCAAAAATTTTTGTTGGTCTTTCGAAATAATGTTTTTAGTCATTTTAGTATTCCTTACTTTGAATGCCATTTTAGAATTGTTTAAATTGAACTTTGTCTTTTATTTCTTCGTTCAGGTCTTATCCATATATGAGAATGATAACAAGTGTTAGTGCAATATTCGGCTGTGCCGAATCTTAATTACCCTCCACCTAAACATTATCAGAAATGAAAAAACTACACTGGTTTTAGGACTATAATATCCTTATTATGTGTCCATATTAGATATTGTTTGAAAGACAATTTTACGAACAACATCATTTATTTAAAATGTTTTGCGACTTTATCTAATTTTGACCATTTATAATTACCAATTCTTACTACAAGGTGGCGCAAAAGTAATCCTCCTATCAGAAAATGCTATACATTTTGCGATTGGCCCCTAATGTCAGTTTAGTTTTTACATTTTTGTAGTAATCACATGCGAAATACACGTTAATAAACAATGTTACGCTACACTGCTCCGGAACGCGGAATATTGCTGACTAATTATTTGACCAATAATCGGTCGGTGACAGCCAAAAAACATCGGAAGTTTACTTTTGCGCCACCTTGTATAATTTACAGAATTTGTCTGATTTTCATAATAATTTTGAGTGTAATTTAACAATTTATAAAATTAAAAGACCATTTTTCCATATTCATATTTCAGGTTAGGCTAAAAAGGGTGAGATTATTGAATTTAATCTCAATAACATTATTTACAAGAGATTTATGGGTGGCATAGTAAAAGTGGACCAATTATGGACTGATAGCTTTTAAATCCAGTATCCACTAATTTGGTTTCTACGTCTTTGAAAATTTAATTTCAACAACGTTATTTTCAACAGCTATGTATGGTATGGTTAATTGTTATGCTCGGAAGTGAACTTAATTCAGGAGCTATTTCTGGATAAAAATTTCTGATCCATATAAAAGTTGGTTCGATATCGATATTTATTAGACATTTTCGTGGGTTTCTGGAAACGGTGTTTAACTTCTTAAATATAATAACGGTATATTTATGATACATATTAGTATTAAAGTGAATTTCGGAAGTGGGCCTTATATGGGGGATATATTAGACTATATATCCCCGATATTCTCAAAATCCAGCAGTTTGATTTTGGCATGTTTGTAAATGATTCGTGTAAAATTTTGGATCGGTACCATTATTTATAAGAGACCTATGAGTATTGAAGTGATTTCCGGAAGAGAGCTTTATATGGATATTAATAATAAATATATAAATATTAATGACTTTTTCGGATGTGGTCCTTATATGGAAGCTATAACCAATTATGGACCATCATGAAATTTAGTACAACAATTTATATATCCATAATAATTATTTGTTTCGAGTTTTAACCTGGTAGCTATATTTGTACCAGATTTATACGCATTTAAGTAAATTTTAGAATGGACTTTATATAGGGTCTATGGTCAAACATGGACCGAACAAAACAAAATTTCGTTTTGCGATTTTTTTACATGGCACTTATTTTTGCCTAATTTTGTATTAAAATTCCAATTTTATACACATTTATTTATCATTAAGCAATATTTCGGGAATATATTTGTATGTGGGCTATGAAAAATCATGGACCGATTTTTGCTATTTTCCCCACACTTTCTTCCTTTATAATAAAAATAACATGTACAAAATTTTAAGGCAATATCTGCAATATGTTTAAAAAAATTGTCAGACAAATATTTAAAAATATTAAATTTTTATGAAGGTTGTCTCCAATTTTGGTCCATAACTTTGGTTCTACTTTACCGATTTTGTTGATTTTCAAAGTGCATAGGAGAATTATAAACGGGCTTTTGTAAACTTTGTTGATTTTGGTTGTGTGTTTTGGACGCGAGAGTGTTTTACAGAGACAGACTGACAGACGGACATAGCTCAATCGACTTAGAATTTTGTAAGGATCAAGAATATATATACTTTCTTGGGTTTTAGATGAATATATAACTTATATATATCCTCATTCATCACTTATGGTGGTGGAGAGTGTAAAAAATATAAAAGCAGAATTAAAGTCAAAAGTGTAACAAACACTATGAATACAGAAACCAGCATACTAATGCTAATACTCGTTAACATTAATTTAATTTTTTTGTATTTACATATATAATTAACTTGGAGAACTAAACTAAACTCTTGACGAATTACAATTTTGTGATACGATACAAGTTTAAATGATTATAAATGTCAGTTATTAAACATTTTCCTAAAAAGTCCTTTTATGTTAAAATTATACTGTAGGAAACAGTTTTAACATGACCGATAATTGATCAGAAAGTTAAGTTTTGGGGCTTCTTGAATACTTTCATGTAGATCTATTTAATGTATTTTAAAGGGTCATAGCTTAATTTTATTATACGCTACTTCACCATAGTGGGGATAACAATATTTATATGCGTAGAAGTTCTGCCACTATATTTTTGGATGATCGGTCCATAATGGGTCATAGCTCCCATATAGAGCTCATTTGTGAAAAACTGATATTACAAATATACTGGGTGTTGGGTATTATATGGTCGAGCTTGACCACCTATACTTTCTTACTTGTTTTATATGTATTACATACTAAACGTTGAATTTACTTACAAACATGTGTACCACCTTAACTTATATTTGCGTATGGCATACAAATTCAATTAACGTTTACGAATATTAGCTTTTAGTTTGTGGTTTATTTGTAAATTTAATTTTCGCATTTAATTTGTTTGTTTTTATATTTTTTGTCATTCTCATATAAAAGACCGGACTAAACAATTAAACGACACAGTTCAAATCCACTTTTGGTATTCAGAGCACATCAAAACCAAACAATTCTAAAATGGCTTTTAAAGTAAGAAATAATCAAATGGATCGCCAACAACAATTATAATATAATCCAAAGGATTATTTCCAATAATATTTATGCTGCTTTTTCTATATAATTTTAGTTCATCACTGCATTCGTTGCATGTCTCGCTGTTGCCAGCGCCGGCCTCATTCCAGCTGCTGCTCCTTTGGCCGCTGTTGCCCAAGTTGAAGAATACGATCCTCATCCCCAATACTCTTACGGTTATGATGTTAAAGATGCCATCTCGGGTGATTCCAAGACCGCTGTGGAAACTCGTGATGGTGGTTTCGTTCAAGGCCAATACTCTTTGAATGACGCAGATGGTTACAGACGCATTGTTGATTACACCTCCGACCCCATCAATGGCTTTAACGCTGTTGTTCGTCGTGAACCTTTGGTAGCTGCTGTTGCTGCTCCCGTCGTTAAAGCTGCCCCAGTTTTAGCCGCCCCTGCTGCCGTTCCCTTCAGTTATGCCGCTGCACCTGTTGTTCAACACGCCGCTCCCTTCGTTGCCGGACCATCTGTAGTGAAAACAACTTTTGCATCTCCTCTTATCTCGTATGCCTATTAGACAAATGCTTTCACTTGATTGCGACGGATAGTTGTTAGGGATTAATAAATATGTGATGATTGTTTTATTTAATTAAAAAAATATTTTGTTTTATTGAAATACTAGCTAAAACCCGGTGTGCTTCGCTACCCGTATTTTTTAAAATTAACTTTGTATGGGAGGTACCACGCCCACTTAAAATTTCCAAAAAAAAGTAGCCTATAGCTCCTTCCAGACATACAGAAATATACTGTGAAAATTTCAAGCAAATCGGTTCAGCCGTTTAGCCGTCTATAGACTTCAAACTAATAATAATAAACATAACGACACACATTCACTTTTATATACATATATAGATTTTAAAATGTTTATACTCGTATGTATGTACGGCCAAGTAATACAATGCCTTAGCTGTTAATAGATCCAAGTTTGGTATTAGAAACTACTATAACTGTTTCTGAATAAAATACAATTTATCAATGAATATTATACGAAATTGTTAAAAAATAATCAGACAGTATCAGATTTTGTGACCAGTGGATCATTTGTATTAGATTCATCACCTGACACACGGGATCTGAAAGGTGTCAATTTACACACTCTACTTCATATAAAGTGATTCTCTTCAAGAACGTACTTTTCAGTAACCATTTGCGTGATTATTATACCCACCACCAAAAACATATACCCCCCATCAGCGTTTGTCATTCTGTTTGTAACACATCGAAATAATGGCCGTAGAGCCAAAAAGTCTATATATTCTGGGTTCTTATACGATTCTGAAACGATTTAGTCATGTCCGTGAGTCTGTCTGTTTGTTGTTGGCACAATAGAGCTTCGAAAAAATGACATAGAACAATAAAATTTTTACCAAATATTCTTTGATACACCGAAATGTTTGGTACTGCAAATGCTTCAAAATACCTCGATATTTTTTGCTGTTTTCTTCAGCAAATTTCAGTATGAAATTTTGCACACTTTATTTTTATTATAGATGGACAAGTCCTGTTAAAAATGGTAGGAATCGGTCCACGATTTTTCATAGCTCCCATACAAATGTCTTCCCGGAATATGGCTTTATGGGACATACATTTCTATAGAAAAGCCGTATCTAAACAAAATTCTGCAATAATTATTTTCAGGCAAAATGAAATCTCAATATATATATATATATAATATATATATATTGTTTGCATTGGTCCATAATTTTGACATAGTCCCATATTAAGTCCAGTTCCGAAAATCACTTGAATGGGCATAAAAACCTTACAAAACCACTATCAAGTTTAAATTCAACACAAATAGTCCGTCGATCTCATATTTATGATGATCTGTTTATATTTGACCGTAGCCCCCATGTAAAGTCTACTTCTAGAAATAACTTAAACGCGTATAAAGTTCTTATTAGCATCAGCAACAAGTTTAAATTCGATACATATATGGGGGATTCACAAGGTGTCATAAAGTCATATGTCTTAAAATAATAACATGAAAAAATACGACTGCTGTGAACAACCCCTCATAATTCAGTGTGCTATTTTGAATTTAAATCAGCTGATTTGAAACAAATACAAAAATTAATATTGTTTTCCACAATGCCAAAAATAAGTGAAAAACTAAAATAATAGCCAGTTTGTGCGAAAAATACATTTTAGATGTTGTGATGGCAAACTCAAGTAAATAAACAAAAAATGCTCAGCGCAGGTCTCTTCTGATTAATTACGACAGCACAATAAACATAGCAAGCAAAGTTCTATTAATTAAGACACTTTTTGTTTACAAAGCAACAAAAATATTTTTAAACCATTGTAAAATGTTAGAACATTATGACAATATAACATGATAGCACACCTTGTGAATACCCCAATAGTTAATACGATGATGATTGGCCATAGACCCCAAGTCTTCTTCCGGAAATCACTTAAATGCGCATAAATATCTTATAAATCTTTATAATAGGTGATTTGGTGGTGAGTATATATATATATATATATATTCGGCACAGCCTATTCGAATAATTGAACAATTTCTTACGAACAGTACGAATAATGATCGAAAAATTGTCAATTTATCGAATAACGAATAATTTTATGTAGAATGCTGTCTAAGAAGCAAAAATACTTAATTACAGTGACAGCTTTTTCTATTAACTATAGAAGTTATAATTCTAAAAATTAGCTATCGGCCGCAATTTTATATTGAGGAAATATTCTATATGATGGCGAAATACTGATAAAAGGCATACAAATGTGGCCTATTTAACACACATTATTATTTTTGATATTAATAAAAAAATAATTTTATCGTTCACAACACTAAAATGTTGTGTTGTCTCGACATGCATTTTCATACGATTAAACCGATAAGTGTTGTGAATCGTAATAGCACTTTACAACATACAACATCAAAATACTTAGTGTTGTAAACTGTAATCGGGGCTTATATTTTTCAAAATCTCGTTCAATGCTTAAAAATTTCGATAAGTTGCCTAATATTAGACATTAATTTCGATATAGATGTAAATAATTTTAAATACATAAAATAATATTTCTATTTGTTTTTTTCTTGTTTATATGTGTTAAGTTGACAATCTTCCTTCTTGACTTTGACTCTATTATTCAATATGTTGCGATCTAATGGGTTAGAGTGTACTTCAAGCTTTTTTAAGTATTTGTCTGAATTTTTTTTTGGATCTCAGTTTTTACTAAAGAATATTCGATTTTTTTAAACACCAGGGGCTTAGAGTTTCTGCCAATAAGTAAATTAATTTGAATAAATTTCAATTTCATTTGAGTCAATTTTGCATCTGTTAACTTTTATCCTCCATTGCTTCAACCATTTTTGTAATTCAAATATATGATTTTGTAGGTAGCGAGATGCTTCGGGAGGGTTTTCATGGACGTTTAGAACAGCAGTATCATCAGCAAATGTTGATATAAAGGGTGTCCCAACTAGAACGCAATTTTTAAATTTTAAATAAAACGCAGATTTAAAAAAAATCGTGAAACTTTATTATATCGTAAATAAGACAGAATGAGGTTATGTATGGAACAAGATATCGTGCAGATCGCCGCCGCGGCTTTGCTGGCACACACGCGATCTTTTAATGAAATTATCAATGACCTTTCTGCATAAATGCTGCGGTATTTCATTAATGCAGCGTCCAATTTCCTCTTTTAAGGCTTGAGTCATCGTCGACTTATTCCGTAAACCCCAAAGAAAAAAAATCTAAAGATGTTAAATCTCACGATCTAGGCGACCAATACTGGTCTCCAAAACGCGAAATAATACGAACGGGAAATGACTGATGCAGCAATTGAATTGTTTCTCTGGCTGTATGACATGTGGCGCCATCTTGTTGAAACCACATGCCCTCCACATTCATTTCTTCAATTCTAAAATAAAACCTTTTATAATTCTCCCAAGCAGTTTGAAATTGAAAATCAGTAAAATCGGTGTCGTAAAACAAGAGTTATGGACCAAAATGTTTGACAGCCTCCATCGAAATACATGTGATATTTTTCATAATGCAATTTTGTGTACGTTATATCTATGTTATAAGGTGAAATTGTGATGAAAATAATTTGAATTGGTCCATACTTCTATACAAATTTCTTCCCGAAGTAAGGCTTAATGATACATGTGTAAATGCCTATAACATTTTAATGTCAATTCAAAATTCAGCAAATATTAGTTGTATGTAAAAAAAATCACAAAACGAAGTTTTGTTAAGGTCGGTCCATGTTCGTTGACCCCATATAAACTCCACTTTCGAAATTCACTTAATTACGTGTAAATATTGTATGCAAATTTTTACCAGGTTAAAATTCGACACAAATAATCCTTATAGATATTGATAGTGTTGTACTGAATTTTAATCTCTTAAATAATCATATATCTCTTGATCTCTTAAATACACACATATCTCTTTAATATGAATTTTATGATGTTCGCCCCATATAATGACCACATACGAAAGATCGGCTCAAAATTAGTCTCTGCTCCTATATAAAGACCATTTCAAAGTTAACCACAAAGATGTTTAATAAAGATCGATATTGAAACAAATTTTTTGACATAAAAGAAAAACATAACTTTATAAAGAGTTCGTGGTTTCAAATACAAAATTTAATCTGCAGTTTTCGGTAGAAATTTGGATCTGAAAAACACGTTTTTTATTAAAATATAATTCAATATCCAAAAAAATTAATTTTGATTGAAAAGCAGACCTAACACTGAATAACATGATCAACCAACGAAGTGTTTGAAAAAAATACAAGTATTTTTATACTCCACTGACTCTATCAAAAAAACATTGATGCATTGCTTGTTCACTTTGTATCATAGTGTAATTAATGAAAATATTCTTTTAGTTACTCTTAAAATATTTTTAAATGGCTTAAGCATGGTACTCTGTTCAAATTTGCGAAATTTCTTGAGCAACATCAATTATTTCGTTTGAAAATGTTGACAAATAGCAAGTGGTGACAATGCCGCGATTTATAAGAAAATTGTCGTTTTTATTGCCCTTAGGTATACAACATTGATTCTTTTATGTAAACAAAAACCATATGTTTTTTATTTTATTTATTTAATTTAGGGCAAAATAATTATTCACATATAAACGTGTTTATTTTATTTTTGACATACTGCAGGCTACTGTAATGAATGTGTTTAATGCTTTAAATTTAAAAGATGAACTGTCCATGATCTAAAATTTTGAAATAAGTTATCTCGGTTTAAAAACATAACACAGCACAGCACAGGTCATCTAGAGTCAGTTTATTTCACATTTTTCAAATAAAAATTTTAAATTTAAAAAATATTAAGAATTAAAATTCAAATTCGTATAAAGTGAGCAATTACATTTAAATTTCACATAATAAACAAAAACTTAATATGATTTAACATTCTCGTTTAGATTTGTTGAAAAAGCCCATTTATTCTATTTTAAAATTTGTTATTTTTTACAAAAACTCTTGTGTTTTTACAATCATAGAAAAATAAATGCAATTCAAACAATCCGCCTCCTAAAAATAAATTACAGCTAAAGCTCTACAAGTGATTGTTCTCAAATACTCGTACAGTAATGATGAAGTTACAGAATTGAAGTTATCGAATTTCAGCCTTATAATTTATTTTTTAGTATTTAAGCATTACTTTATAGTTGCTTGGTAATATTAATGATTTTTATTTCAATTATTGTAGTTTTGATATTTATTGTTTGTTAGTTTTTTGTTAAGATATTTTTAAAAAAGCCTGGCTAAGAATGAATAATAAGAAAAATAATTAAATAGTATTACAAGCAAAATAATAAAAACTCTCGCTTAAAATTACAATGAAGGTCATGCACACCAGAAAATCAAAACACCAAATGTGTACAAACTTTGGCACGTGAGTGTTCGAAACACAAAAAAATTAATTATTATATTATGTAGGTATGAGAAATAAGAATGCCGAACCTGAAAATAAAAGTCAATATTAACATTTTTTCAAATAGTAAAAACTAAAAAAATTTGTTAAATTTTAGAGAAATTTAATTTAAATTATAAAATACTCGTAAATAACAGTTAAATTTTACCAATAGTAGGTTGGTTATCACAGAAATTAACATTGAGACCGGTAAAGTGACCGCTAAAACAAAACAGTGAACAATGAAATTATGCCTAATAATGGGCTACTGTAATCATGAAAAGGGATTTAATGTTATTGACATTCTGCCAAGAAAATTAAATAAAAGTAAAAGTAAAACTTAAATGGAAGTAGTAAACGCAAAAGAGCTCAATGAATATGAAATTTGACATACATACATACATACATATGTATGAGTAATAAATGTACACTTAATTCTGTTTTTACACGATTATGATTTAACATGATTTGAAAATAAACAAATTTTAATTTTTTACACGACTTTATACATATATTCTTGGTCCTTACGAAATTCTAAGTTGATTGAGCCATGCCCGTCTGTTTGTCTATCTGTCTGTGTAAAACACTCTCACGTCCAAAGGACACAACCGAAATCAATAAAGTTTACAAAAAACTACTTTATATGTAGTTCTCCTCAGCAAAATCGGTATAGTAGAACAAGAGTTACGGATCAAAATGTAAGACAATCTCCATAAAAAATTGATATTTTTAAATATTTTTCTTGCTGTATTTTTAAATATATTGCAGATATTCCCATGAAATTTTTTATGATAAAACAAAAAAGTGTGAGGAAAATAGTAAAAAGCGGTCCATGATTTCTCATAGCCCCCATACAAAAATATTCCCGAAATATTGCTCAGTTATACATAAATGCCTATAAAATTGGAATATCAATACAAAATTCAGCAACAATAAGTTTCATGTAAAAAGAAATCGCAAAACGATTTTTTTTTAGTTCGGTCCATGTTTGACCATAGACCCTATATAAAGTCCACTTCCAAAATTCACTTAAATACGTATAAAACCGGTATATATATTGTTAAAATGTTAAAATTTGACATAAGTTATCCTTATAGGTAAATAAATTGTTGTAAAAAATTTTATAGTGGTCGGCCCATAAGTGGTCATAGCTCCCATACAAGGACCACATATCGGTACTGACTCAAAACTTTGCACAGATCATTTACATATATACAAAAATCATCCCACAACATTTAGTGCATTTCGGTCCATTTTTAACCGTTCCCCCTCTGCCGGAAAACACTTTAATACTCATAAATCTCTTATAAATAACGGTACCAATACAAAATTTTACACGGATCTTTTACATACATTCAAAAATCAAACTGCTGGATTTTGGGAATATCGGTCCATATAAGGTCCACTTCCGAAATCTATGTTAATACTAATATAAAAAATAATCTTAAAATACATAGAAATCACATTAGTGGATACTGGATTTAGAAGCTATCAGTCCATAATTGGTCCACTTCTACTATGCCACCCATAAATCGCTTGTAAATAATGTTATTGAGATTACCCTTTTTGGCCTCACCTGTTATAGATATGGAAAAATGTTCTTTTATAGCCTGTTTATAGATCACGAAAGATAAGCGAGCGTTATATAAGACTTAAGACACAAACTTGATTGTGGAATAAACAAACTTGATTGAGTAAAAAATAGATACGATAACAAGCTTGTGTCTTAAGTCTTAGCTAACGTTCGCTTATCTTTCGTGATCTATAAACAGGCTATTAATTTTATAAATTGTTAAATTACACTCAAGATTATCATGAAAATCAGACAAACTTGTAAATTATAGTAATAATTTGTAATTACATCAATTACACTGGTTTACAGCCAAAAAATACCAAGAACGCCACATGCCTAGATAAGTTAATTGGAACCTCCTGAACACGAAAAACGCTGTAATTTTTTTTTTCTAAGTACCGTTTTTTAGATAACGGTACTTTTGTGTTTTTCGGTGTATGGTCCCATTCAAACCCTTGTGGAGCCCAACCGAAGAGCCTGATCGAGATTTTCATCTTCATTGCTTACACACTATATTCGGCGTAAATTCAAAAACTTTAAATTAAAATGACGAGCGACTTGAACTCTTGCTAGTGTGTAAGCAATGAAGATAAAAATATTGTCGTTCCACAAAATCCTTAATAAAAACTTTATTTTTTATCCGATTTTTTTCAAATTACGCTTAAAATGTTGGTAATTAAATAAACTATTTGGATAAAAAATAACACATTCCAGATATTAACTGTAACGTAGAAAAAAAACGAAATAAAAAAGAAAAATTTTGAAAAAAACGTAAAAAATAGACAAATTTCGAACTTTGAGGTGCCATAACTCAGCTATTTCTTATCAGATAGAAATTTGCAGCATATCGGCGGAAAAGGCATTCGATTTCCTTTCAAACGATATGGCTCTTCGGTTAGGCTCCACAAGGGTTTGAATGGGACCATATACCGAAAAACACAAAAGTACCGTTATCTAAAAAACGGTACTTAGAAAAAAAAAATTACAGCGTTTTTCGTGTTCAGGAGGTCCCAATTAACTTATCTAGGCAAGTGGCGTTCTTGGTATTTTTCCAAATTAAAAATTTGTAAAGCAGTGTTATAAATGGTCAAATTAGATAAAATTTAAAAACATTGTTGGTCGTAAAATTGTCTTTCAAACAATATATAAAATACTAATAAAATTTTGCACGAAGACTGAATAGAAAACACAGAATATTCTAGTCCTATAACCAGTGTAGTTTTTGTATTTCTTAACTGTATTTAAGATCTGTGCAGAAGTGAAACAAAGCAAAAGTAAAATTAAAATATAAAATGTATGCCAATACACTAGATTCTTAAATTTTCCAGCCTTTAAAAACTTTTAACGTCAAGGCATTTGCTTTTACCTATATTTAAAAAAGTTGCTCATAATTAATGAACTTACTCCTATTGATCTTATATTTTTATAAAGGTGTGAAAGCTTAAAGCTTTTAGACTGAAATTTTAGTTACACATATGTTTTTTATTTTTTATCTTTAAAATTATAAATATTTCTACTTTGCAATTTTACAAATATTGATTGTATTTTTCAAAAAAAAAAAAAAATAAATAAAATTTTAACAAACCAACCAAACTATCAATCGTTTCAATTGTAAATAAAAACTACGAAAAGCAACATCAGGTGCCAAATTACCGCATTCGATATCGAGTAAAATTTATCGTAATTTTCTTATTTAATATTATGGCATTAGATATCGAGCAAGAAATTTAGTACATTTTATCATAATTTCGCTATCGACATAATTTTTCGATACGATAGCTCATTTGATCACATGTGTCTTAATAATTCTGTAAAAATATCTCAATTAATATTCTTTATATCAAATTTATTAAAAATTTGTAAATCTGCCACATAACTAGCTCTGTGACAGGTTCCTAATGTTATTATTGAAACCGCAGCTACACCCTGTATTTATCCAGAATAATATTTCTTTACCCACCTTCAAAAAGATGGGGGTAAATTACGTTTGTCACTCCGTTTGTAACACATCGAAACAATGGCCGTAGAGCCAAAAAGTCTATATATTCTGGGTTCTTATACGATTCTAAGACGATTTAGTCATGTCCGTCCGTCTGTTGTTGGCATGATAGGCTTCGAACAAAATACATAAAACAATGAAATTTTTACCAAACATTCTTTGATCCCCCGAAATGTTTGGTATTGAAAATGGGCAAAATAGGTATAGTAGGAACCGAATTATAGATCAAAGTTTCAGACTACCTCGATATTTTCTTTGAGCCCCATAAATGCGCATATGCACATGGGTGCCCCGATAGACTAGGCGATAGTGTGCCGGACTATCAGTCAGAGGGTTGCGGTTCGATTCCCGCCAAAGACTCTGGGTGTTTTCTGCAGATAAGCCAAACAGCTTTGCAGTTTCTGTGTGTTAATTATAAAAAAAATCTTTAATAGAACTCACTATCAAGTTGAAATTCAACAAAAAGAATAAACGTATATATTTAAATTGTCGTACAAAATCTCATGATGATCGGTCCATATTTGACCATAGCCCTCATACATAGTTCACTTCCAGAATTCAATTAAATGTGTATAAATATCTTATAAGCATCGGCAGCACAAATAGTCCATATAAATGTATATAGAAATACTCATATTTGATTGGAATCGTCATATTTATTTTGAAAAATTACTTAAATGCGCATAAATTTCTTACATACATAAAAAATCATTATTACCTTGAAATTCAACAATAATAATTCGCATGTATGTATGTACATATAAATCGTCGTACAGAATTTCATGATGATTGGCCCGAAATAGGTCATAGTTTCCTTATGAGAACTACTCCCGAAAACTCAATAACCTACATTAACCTTATTTCGGTGCGAAATTTTATACGGATTAGTTATAAGTATGTAAAAATTATACTATTGACTTTTGCGAAAGTTGGTCGATAATTGAGCATAGCTCCCGTACAGGCACCACTTCCGAGAATAACCACAGAGTATACAGAGGCGACAATTTTGACGTTTCAAAAAGCAAAAATCTCTTGGCTAGGGCTTTTTGGTACTTAATTTATAGTGTGTTAAAGTAAATCTCTTTATAAACAAAGTGTAAATTTTCGATTATAACTGGAACATTAATCTTATAAATATCGTTATTGAGATAAAATTCAACTAAAATAAACTTAAAATACATAGAAATTACGGTACAATATTTTATAAAGTTCACACCACAATAAATGATTTGGGGGAGAGTATATAAGATTCGGCACAGCCGAATATAAACTATTACTTGTTTTAATATTCCATTCACACCTATTACATTACGTGAATATATTCACATGTGGTCAAATGAACACAAAATACAGTGACGTGTGACGGAAAACCCCTTAAATTATTGTTCATAGAAACAACAACTGCGCCACTGTTTTGCAACCATTTAAGTATTTCTTTTTGGAGTCAATTACAACGGAGTATTTATTTTTGAAACCGTAATAAAAAATTAAGTAAACAGTTTGTTTAATTATTTGCAGGTATATTGTGCGTGTACATGTCAATTTTACTACGTACTATGTACCACCAAAAATATGGGGGGTATATTACGTTTTCCATTCCATTTGTAACACATCGAAATAATGGTCGTAGAACCAAAAAGTCTATATATTGTGGGTCCTTATGAGATTCCAAAACGATCTAGTCATGTCTGTCCGTCTGATGAAGGCACTATACCATGATTTTTACCAAATATTCTTTGATCCACTGAAATTTGTCGTATTGAAACAGTAGGATCCGAGTTATAGATCGAAGTTTCAGACTTCCTCGATATTTTTCAGATTTTTTTTGCTATTTTCTTCAAATATATAGCATATAATATCATGAAATTTTGCACACTTTATTTTTATTAAAGAAGGACAAGTCCTGTTGAAAATGGCAGAATCGATTTATCATAGCTTCCATACAAATGTCTTCCCGTAATATGGCTTTATGGTACGTAAATGTCTATAGAAAAGCCGTATTCATACAAAATTCTGCAGTAATAAGTTTCATGCAAAGTGAAATCGGTCCATATTTTAACATATCCCCATACAAAGACATGAACATAAATCTTTTATAAAAATCACTATCAAGTTGAAATCCACCAGAACTAATACAAATGCACTTCTAAATCTTCGTACCGAATTTCATGATGATCGGTCCATTTTTGACCGTAGTCCCCATACAAGGTCCAGTTCCGAAAATCACTTCAATGATGAGTGGTCCGTAATTGGTCATAGTTCTCTTTTGAGGACTACTCCCGAAAACTTATTAACCTAGCTCCCCTAAAAGCTCCACAAAATAACTACAGAGTATACAGATGGGACATTATCAAAAAGGCTTGATAAGCTCGAATATAACGATCAACTTACGAGTAAATGTAGGGTACAAAAACATCCGTAGCTGCTAACTGATATTGCTTGAGTGGTTTTTTGGAAAGTCTTCGCTGTTGATGTTATTATTTTTTACCTTAGCAACAAAAGAAAAACAAAAAAACGGTAATTACCAGTAACAAAAAAAAAAAAAAAAAAAAAACAAACAGCATTATCGAAAACCGCATTAAAATAATGGTTGACTTTGACCTTAACACTCAGTTGCCAAAAGCAGAGAACAACACGTATACAACAACAACAACAACGAACATAAAAAACATAAAAAGTTTTTTTTTATTGAACATGGATGTGATCAGAGTCAGAGTTTTAAAACTACCGAAACATTTATTATGAAATTCATGAATTAATGTTATAAAACATTCATAAGGATATTAATGTTATTGGTTTCATTAGAAAATTAAAATTTTAAATTGTAAATTTCAGCACCCTATACCTATATATTATTACATAACAAATTTTGCAAAAACTTCATCATTTTGATTATGAAGAAAAACATAAAACGGAATTACTTTGTTAATTCTTATTGTCAAACTACTGGTGACTTTATGTTGAATTTATACTGATAAACATTTTATGAATCTATTTAATCGTCATAAGTTAATTTCCTAAATTTTAAGGAAAATATTAATTTGCTCGAATAAAAATGAAAGCTGAAATTTATTAAATTCGACACATGATTTCACCATACAAATGCCCTCTCGAACACCGGCATATGTAGTACTTAAAAAATTAACGCAAATAAGTCTTCAACATATTTTTATATTTGTGAAGATCGGCCTATAGTTGATCATAGCTCCCTCATCCAATTATCCTTTTTTTAATTAAATATGCACAATATGTAATAATACATATACATATTGAGAGGAGGTTCGATTTAAATGACTTTTGCAGTTATAAATCACATACATACTGCTCAAAGCATTGTAATAGTTGACATCCACTCGTTTCGCTGTAAAATACAATTTTCTTCCGGTACTTTTGTAAAGTCCACTTTAACATAATATGTTAAATTGCATGATATATTGGAAAACCAGCATCCATACGTATTCTTCTTGTTGAAACTGAACTGGTATTGTATTTTTTCGCAATCATTGTCGAATTGATCCGGATTTAATTTTATTGAACGCAGTATTTATACCCTTCACCACCATAGTGAGGATGGTATATTGGATTTGTGCTGATGTTTGTAACGCCCAGAAGTATTGGTCCAACACCCACCTTAAAGTATACCGATCGACTTAGAATCACTTTCTGAGTCGATTTAACGATGTCCATCGGTCTGGCTGGCTGTCCATGTAAAGCTTATGCGCAGAGTATAGGTCGCAATTTTAAAGATATTTCGATAAAATTTGGTACGTGATATTTTTTCGGCCCAAGGATGGATGGGATTGAAAATGGTGGAAATCAGTCCATTATTTCACCTCATTTCCATACAAATGTTCTCCCGAAATTGGGGGTTACTGATCATAAATGTTTGAATTATGCAAGTATACAAACAAATTTCATCATAAATGAGTGGCAACGGAAGCCAAATCATATCTACAAATTTTGTGCAGATCGGTTCATAATTACTCCTAGCTCCCATATAAGGCCCACTTCCGAAAATCAATTTAAAGAGCATAACTCTCTCAAAACTTTTGGTATCCAAATAATATTGAACCCAAATATATTTCATATGTATACAAATAATACGGTACAATTTTATTATGATCGGCCCATAATTAGTCGTAGCTCCCATATATGGCCCACTTTCGAAATTCACTTTAACGATCATAAATTTATAAAAAATTTTGTTATCCAAATTAAATTTGACACAAATAAGTTTCTTATATACAGAAATAACGACACCTAATTTTATAATGGTCGGTTCATAATTATTTGAAACTCCCATATAAGACCCTCTCCGTAATAAACTTTAACATCCATAAATCTTTTAAAATTATTTATATCGAGATAAAGTTTAACACTTATAATACATACTTATATTCACAGACATCATGACACTAAATTTTTGGATGATGGGTCCACAATAGGTTATATCTCCCATATAAGGTCCATTTCTGAAAAAATGTTTTATACTTATACTGGGTGTAGGGTATTATATGGTCGGGCTTGACCGACTATACTTTCTTACTTGTGTTTGTTTAATTCCTGGTTTCTTTTAATAAAATATTTGCCTTTATTTTGTTTACGAAATCTTAAGGTTTGCTGTATCGTTTTATAACATCCTTTTCAGTACATTTCAAATAATTTCTATCTTTTATGACTTTTCATTATTCAGTACTGGTACAAATATATTCCGATTGATTATTTTTTACAGATAGCAATATTTGAAAATGAAATTAATCACTGAAAAAAACGATTGTGTTTGCCACTTTATTTTTGGAAAAAACATCTATATTGTGAAGAAGCTCAAAACTTATTACAAAATGTTATTATAATAAATTATGTACTTCTAATGAGTATTCACTCGGTAGATATAGGGCTTGATCTGCAATCGCATATTTTAAAAACTTTCTAATTTCTGTCTTGATTAGCCAAAGTTTAATATAATATATGTACATACACACATATGTATGTATGCTATTATCAACTAAAAATAAAGGAGTTAATTCCTTAAAATTCTCTAATTGAAAATAGACCACATATCTACACACATAACAACAAAGAATCTTATGGGTCGCACCATGTAGATTTTAGATAAAAAGCCAAAAAACCGAAAAAATCGAATATTCAAAAAACGAACAGTTAAAGTTTAATAAAAAAAAATACATTTGTATGGATGTCTGTAAAATGACAGCTATAGTCGTTATTTTTGCATTCATCGATTTTTATCGTCCAGTGTCTTGAATTAATACATTTTACTCGTTCGCATACGAGAATGTTGTTCCTGTGTAATTTTGGTTTTAAGTTAAATTGGTTGAATTATTTAAAACGACAGCAAACTTAAAATAAAATTACACAAGAGCAAATGCTTTGTTAAAACTGTGGCAGATTGTTTTGATCGTTTATTGTTTTTATACCCTACACATGCACAGGAGGATATACATATTGAATTTGTGCTGATCCAAAAATATTGGTCTAACAGACACCTTAAAGCAGCGACTGTGAAAATATATTGGTATATAAACACAAAACATTAAATACCTACACAAAACATTAAATTTTCTGATGAGCGGTTCATAATTAGTCATGGCTCCCATATAAGGTCCACTTCCGAAAAGCACCATAACCACTAAATCCATAAATCTCTTAAAAATATTGATAAGAAAAAAAATTCAACACAAATATGTTTCATATATACAAAAGTCCATTTGCACATATACTTGGTGTAGGGAACTATATGGTTGGGTTTTACCTAACATACTTTCTTACTTATTTAAAATAGCAAACTATTTGTATCATCGCTGTGTTACATGGCATCGCCTCGTGTTCGTCACACATACAATTTCAGAAACCACCACAGTACAAATGCATTTAGTTTCGTTGGACTTACCGAAGAAGCCCAATTTAAGTGAGTGTTCGTTGGGTCATTTATTTACACCGTCATCCAGACTCGAAGTATGCTGATTTTATCAACACCGTCATTGTGTACGCATGTGTGAATGCAACTGTTGAGAATTTGAGCAGCAGTGACCTGCAGTTAATCATTTGTGGTATTTGCTGCATTTCAGTTGGCAAAATTTTGCCATAATTGAAATCTTCAAAATAAATCATCATGAACATCAATTTTAATATTTTACGTTTTATATGTCATTTCTTATGTATTGTGTTGTTCACTCTTATTTAATTCAATTTATACAAAATATAATTGAATTGTTTTCGCTTAAATAATTGTAGGGTAAGAAAATTATTACTGATTATTGTTGTCAGATATTTTATGGAAGTTAATTTACTGAAAATTTAACTGGATTAAATATCAAGTTATCCACGAAATTATTGGATTGACAATTTGACAAATACTATTATTTGGAAAATAGGTCACCAGTTGCTCAAATTAGTTTTCGGATGAAAGTTGTAGTAAAATGACATATTTATTATCTGTTATATAACTTCTTATTTTCATGCTCACATTCTGTTTTTACTGATACCGGTATATAAGTTATTATTTGTAACTATATGCTGATTCATTTAGACCTTTTCTTAATTTTAAATAAAACACTTAAAGTAGAACTGGATGTCGGAACCTTAATTATTGCGAATAACGACTTTTGACATCACATAAGTTCACAAGTTCTAGGCAGTGAGTTTTCTGTTCACCCAAATTATTTTCCCATATAGACATTGTAGTTTTTACACATCCCTCACAGAACGCGGATGCAAGTACGATGCCAGTCATGCGTGATCTGTAAAAAACACAAATCAAAAGAAGGTCTAATTGGATCACCATAAAATTATATTGATTATATAGTTATAGCATTTTATAAGCGCTTGTACTCAGTGGGTAAAAAATAAACTGTCAGATTTTGAAAATGGGGTGGATTACACACACAACAAATATTGCGGACATTTTTTGTATGAATAAGAGAAAAAATCGGTAAAAAAAACCTTTTAAGGGACTGTCCCGCTCAGTAGCGCAGACTAAGATATCTTCGTGCAGGTTTCATTTATTATCTGCACTGTCTTTATTATAAGTATCGATTGGTTCTCTGGCAGACGACATGAAGGAGCTTTTTAAAATGTTTAATGTTGCCATTAAATATGTACCTAAACCGAACATGTAAATGTTTAATAATTTACATAATACAGGATAAATTTCGTTTTATGTCTTAATCTGAGTATAATTAAAAAATACTTAAATATTAAAAATTACTTTCACGGTAATCTTGGCTCATAAATCATAATTTTCATAATTTATATCTACAAAATAGTGGAACAATGACTTGCTTGTTTTGTAGAATAACAAGGCATTTTTAATTAAATATGCTACAATTTATTTTTAAAACTAAATAAAAGAAATTGCAACAGCAATTTTTCATTAAATGGCATTTAATGTTGTTGATGATAAGCTACTGGAACTGGATATTGTTTGGAAACAGTGCTGGCTTCAGCAGGTGCAAAGTAATGAACATGAGCAACTACCTTTTTTACAATAGTCTTAACGTGCTGTTGTTCCAAAGATATACGATTGACAACAGCATTGAAACCACTGTAAAGATCAACGCTATAGTGGATTACACGTCTAAAACCATCAGCATCGATCAAGGAGTATTCACCATGTAGAATATCACCATCGCGTTCTTCTTGATGGCCGTGATTATCACCAGTATGTTTTATCAGAACGGGTTGTGGATGAGCCTATGCTACAGGAGCAAATTATTTGACCACAGTGGTCAGTGAGGCAGCAGGATAAACTTGAGTTATAGGAACTACAGCAGCACTGGCCATACTGATGATAGCAAAAAGAGCAACAATCTGTATAAATAAATATTATTAATAATAAGAAATTTGTAGTCCTTATATAATTTCTGATTTCTTTCTTTACCTTGAATGTCATTTTAACAAATTTTATAATTTTTTTATAGGAATGTTGTTATGAAATGTTTTCGGTTTTGAATTTGTATGATTAATATTCAAATTAAATTTGATATTTATAGAAAATTGTCCCAATTTATGAATTATTATATTACATACATTTGCATAAATAATTACGAGTATGTTTGCAATTTAACTTTACTTTCGAATATTAACATGTTTTTGTTTTTATTTCATCACTTTCATGATTTTGTTTATTTTTATTTATGTACATACTCGTAAAAATTTCTTTAAAATAATTTATTCAAATCAATTAATTGTTTCTCATTTATGAGCAGAATTTGACCAGTAATTAATAAAGAATGAAAAACAAAAAATTAACTTAAAATTGTGCAACTTGTTTTCTGTTAACAGATTAATGTCATTTGCTAAATGTAAATGTGAACAAAGGTCTTATATTTTGGCAAATTTACGCTAAATCAGCATTAAGTGTTTAGTTTTGTGGCTTTATTATGTGTGTTCGTTATTTATCTTATGCTGGAGAAACATTTCGGTGCGGTTTCTTTTACATGCTGCGTAGGTTTTAAATGAATTATTTTTACAATCATTTACGATCATGACATTAATCCGAATACATAAATGCAATTTTTGTACCCTCCACCACCATAAGTGGTGAATGAGGGCAAATATAAGTTTGTCATTCTGTGTGTAACACTGAGAAATATTCATCTAAAACCATCAAAGAGTATATATTATTGATCCTTATGAAATTCTAAGTCGATTGAGCTATGCACGTCTGTCTGTGTAAAACACTCTCACGTTCAAACGACACAACCAAAATCAACAAAGTTTACAAATACCCGTTTATAATTCTTCTAAAAAGTATGAAAATCAGCAAAATCGGTATAGTAGGACCAGAGTTATGACAAAAGGTGAGACAACCTCCATAAAAATTTGATATTCTTAAACATTTTTCTTTCATTTTTTTTAAATAATTCCAGATATTGCCATGAAAGTTTGTACATGTTATTTTTATGATAAGGGAAGGAAAATAGTAAAAATCGGACCATGATTTAGAAAAGCCCCATGCAAATATCTTCCCGAAATATGGCTCATGGAATATTAATACAAAAATAAGTGTCATGTAAAAAGAAATCGCAAAACGAAATTTGGTTTTGTGTGGTCCATGCTTGACCATAGTCCACTTCCAAAATTCACTTTAATACGTATAAATATGCTACAAATAAATAAATATTGTTAGCAGGCTAAAATTTGACATAAATAATTCTTATAAGTAAATAAATTGTTGTACTAAATTTTTTGCTGATCGGCCCATTAATCTTTATACATATGTATATAAATATCGATACCGACTGAAAACTTTACATACACCATTTGCATATACACAAAAATGATTTAACAAAATTTTTTGAATTTCGGTCTATATTTGACCATATACCCTCTATAAAGCCCACTTCCGAAAATCACTTCAATACTTATGAATCTCATGTAAATAACGGTACCGATTCAAATATATCATAATCAAACCACTACATTTTGAGAATATCGATCCATATTTGACTATATCCGCCATATAAGGTCCACTCTCGTAATTCACTTTAAAACTAATATGTAACTTAAAAATACCGTTATTACGTTGAAAATCGACCTATGATTTCTCATAACTGCAATATAAGGAAGATTTCCGAAAAACAATTTGACACACAAAAAATTGTAATAAATATCGAACCGACTTTCATACGGATCAGAAATTTTAATACAGAAATCACACTAATATCGATTATACGGCAATTATGCTACTGTTGCTTAACTTGTTGTGAATATGTTTTTTAGTTTTATAAATTGTTTAATTTCACCCAAGATTATTATGAAAATCAGACAAATTATGTAAATTACACCAAGAATCGGTAATTAAATAAATTATATATAGTCGAAATTATACAAATTTCTAAAACATTTAAAATAAATGATTTTGGTCGTAAAATTGTGTTTCACACAATATATACTAATAAAATTTACACTAAGACTGAATAGAAAACACAGAATTAGGATATTCTAGTCCTATAACCAGTGTAGTTTTTGTATTTCTTATTACGTTTAGGTGGAGGGTATTTAAGATTCGCCGCAGCCGAATATTGCATTCCAACTTGTTTAAATTTTTTATTATTATTTTTTTTTTGTTATTTTGCTCTTGTCTGTAAAATGATATTATTGAAAAATTAAATAAAATTAAAATGTATCTGGTAATAATAAACTCGCTCACATTTTTCGACCATATTAGACTACTGTGTTATACTGCAGCGTTCGGCATTTTTAAAAATAAATTGCAAATATGCTATATGAAATTCTCAGTCTAGAGCTACATCGAATTCTCAACTTCAAAGACTCCAAATCTCGAAAAAAAACATAAAATCCTATGGTGCGGCGCTCCGTATGCTATTAAATACTTTATATTATTAATTAAAATAAAAAATCTAGGACTTAAGGGATTTTGAGAGAAATCTTGTTCATTTTTACTAGATTTCCCATACAAAACAAAATCTAGTTCGTCACGAGATTTTGGCAAAATCTCACAAAATCTTGCAATACATACAACTCTGAATATCATACTAAAGTACTAAAAAATACAGCACTGAACAAGAAAAAATTGACAGTTCCACAAAAATAAATTTAAAAAAAATAATAAAAAGAGCGGGTATAAAATAAATTTGCAACAAACTACACCGCATACGAAATAAATAAATAAACATTTGTGGAAATTGATAAACCAATAATATGTAAATTATTATATTAATATAAAGTGTAATACTGTAATTTACAGAAAACGTTTCTTCTCTCATAATAGGCACATCATCCTCATAAAACGAGCAGCGGCAAGTACATTTGCAGAAGTTTGTGAAACCTTATGTTTAACAAATGCTGCTGTTTTTTTTACGCAAAAATGTTAATTCCGATTGTTGTTTTTTTCAGATCTGGATGTAAAATATAATAGAATTTATTTTTGTCCATTCTTGTTACTAAAAGTTTACAATATAATTTATTTTCTTTTTCAATCAGCTGTTTTTATTATGAAAATGAAATCCAACAATACGTCAAAAAGTAGTAGCGTAAACGCCAAACATTTTCTTTAACATTTTAATTAAAATCTACTAGATTTTGCGTAGGTGTAAATGTAGTATTATATACAAATGATTCTTGTAAAATTTTAGATCGGTACTGTTTTCTATAAGAGATTTTTGGGTATTTAAGTGCATTTTGGAGGTGGACCTTATATGGGGGGCATGGTCAAATATGGACCTAAATTCACAAAATTCTGTAGTATGACTTTTGTGTATATGTCAATGTGGGGCGACCAGCAGGAAATTCAGTACAGAAATTTTAATATCTATAAGGATTATATGTGTCGAATTTTAACCTGGTAACAATTTATATACAATATTTATACGTATCTTAGTGTATTTCGGATATAAAGTTTATATGGAGTGTATGGTCAAACATGGACCGAACTAAACTTAATTTAGCTGAATTTTGTAATGATATTCGAATATTTTATCATAGATATAACGTACACAAAATTTCGTGGTATTATCTGTAATAGTTAAACAAAATAGCAAAAAAAAAAAAATTAAAAAACCTGTTGGTAAATATCATATTTTAATGGAGGTTCTCAAACATTTTGATCTATAACGCTTGTTCTATGATACGGATTTTGCTGATTTTCAATACCAAACTGCTTAGTTTAAAATTTTTGTAAACTTTGCTGATTTGGGTTGCGTATTTTGGACGTGAGAGTCTTTTACACAGACTGAGAGACAGGCGGCCAGACAGACAGACGTACATAGCTCAATCGACTTAGAAAATCATAAGGATCAAGAATGTATATACTTTGATGGGTCTCACGGAATGACAAACTTGCGGTGGTGGAGGGCATAAAAACAAATTTCAAATTATGATGGAATTTTTTTTTATCACATTTATTATTAAATTTAAAACAAAAACTAGTCAACAAAGATGTCTATAAAATTAACAAGTGCCCGCTTTAAAAGTGTCTGACGGTGTAGGCAGGAGCAGCGGCAACGAAGGGAGCAGTTCTGGCGACGGGGGCAGCGACGACTGGAGCGGCTCTTACAAATGATGCGGGAGCAGCAACGACGGGAGCAGCCTTAATAACGGGAGCAGCGACAACGATGGGTTCACGGCGGACGACAGCGTTGAAACCGTTGATGGGATCGGCTGTGTAGGTAACAGTACGTTTAAGGCCATCAGCATCGATCAAGGTGTATTCACCGCGAACAACATCGCCATCGCGTTCCTCTACATGACCCTTGGAGTCACCAGAGAGATTGTCTTGAACATTGTAACCGTACTGATATTGGGGATGAGCGTCGTATTCTTCAAGTTCGACAGTCTTGGCCAAAACGGGAGCTGCTGGTACTACAACAGCGGCATTGGCGATAGCGAATAAAGCGAGGGCAATCACAAACTACACGAATGAACACAATAAGTAATATAAATTTATTAGTTTATTTAAATTTGTTTTAGTTTAATTTTGATTAAATTTTGCCACATTTTTCTATAATTCAATTGTTTAGTCAATATTATTTCAATAGTCCTTTTTAATCCATTTGATTTGTTTAACTTGGATTTTATAGCTCAAATTTTTTTATTCTCTAATATTCTTTATTTAATTTTATTAATGTTTTTCTTTTTAACCCACCTTGTAGGCCATTGCTTTTTATTAAAATTTATTTTTTGTTTAAACTTAAACACTTAAATTGTTCTTTACACTTGGTGTACAAAACACTGAATGTCTTCCTTCAGCTAATGGGCCACAATTTATAGTTGATAATTTGTCATTGAGGCGTCTTCATTGAAATTCATTTTTGGTAATGTTTTGTTTTTTCGATAAAAATTTCAAATTAATATTCTGCACATGCACCCCCAGCAACTAATACCAATTTTGATATGTCACTTCATTTCGTCATAACTGTGTTCTTTTGGTTTGTTTGCAGTTTTTTTTTGACTTGATTTCAATAAAACTTTTTAATATTTTTAACCAAGCAATTTTAAACTGCAAACATTTACATACATACATATGTGCATGTATGTATATAGAATTATAACGTACATCACATTTTAAGGTTAGGAAATATTTTTTTAATACATAGTACTGGTTGTACAAACAATTTTAAAATAATAAAAATAAGTGAAGCATTTTTATTGTAGCTGAAAAAAATTTTAAATAAATAATTTAGCGAAAATAATTTGAAAAAACAAAATGAGGATTAAGATCAGTTAACATACAATTATTAAGTTGTTTACTTAATCAAGTTTTATATTTATCTCTTTCTTTCAAAACTGCCTTTTGTTTATATTTTTGCAGCATGTAGCATTAAGCGATACACTTTAACACACAATAAATTAGGTACCAAAATGTATAGTGTACCTTTGTCTTTCAATGAGGACTGCCCAGGAAAGCTGATTTTGGCTTGTTGAAATGTCAAAATTGTCACCTCTGTATACTTTGTGCCTTAACCGACTAAAACTTACTGTTTCCTTAACGGAACAAATTATTGATTCTGCTATAAGAACAACTCGTGCGTCATCGCCAATATCATAAAATCCACCGCCTTGGTGAGCCGTCATTTTGTTCGCACAAGTACAAAACATTGTCAAATGTCAACGGTAGGCAATCCCCAATCAGGTTGTTTTTTTATATGAAAGAATGTAGTCCTATAATTCATTTAATTAATTTTATTTAATTTTTGATCATTGAAATGTTGTCTTGTCAAACTTTCGATATTTTAAAGAATTTTTGAATATTTTATGAAAATTTTACTTTCAAAATTAAAAAAGTTAGACTTTTTAAAGTCTTTTGGACATATTAAACTCTTTAGTGTTAATTTTTGAAGTAGAAGTTGATAACACTAGTTTTATATAAACAGTTTTTACGAAATTTCAATAGATAAGCTTCCGGATAGTCTTGTTTAGAAATTGTTAAGATTGTCATACAAAAACACACAAAAGAATTATGGTATTAAATATAATATCACAAACTTTTTCAAATTCATTCAAAAGTTTTGTAAGACTGGTTATTCATCATTAAGGAATATGAAAATAACGTTTTTGATACTCGTAATATAACTTTTTTTTTTTAGATTTTTACACCATATTAATGATAAGGAATAAATATAATTTGAATAACTTAATACTTTTAATATTACGATTTTAGTTTTATTATAAAACATAATGTTTTAAATATGTAATCACTTGTTTGCCTACAAAAGCTTTTTGATTACAATTAGTAAATAAATGAAAAATAAATTTAAGGTAGAAAAAAGACCATTTTCGAACATCTGAAATTTTTTATTTTAACGTTCAATTTAAATTCTAAATTATCAATTTTATTTAAAGCAAAACTTAAATTAATATAATCTTTATTTAGAAAAACCTGCGTTGTCTTTTTTGTGAAGTCGAAAAAGTTAAATATACAAAGTTTGAAAATAAAACACAATTAGACACAAAGAATGCTGATGACGGCTTTAGCAGGTCAGAAAATGCATTACATTTTTGTTTGATTTTGCATTTATGCTTTCCGACGGAAGGCTAATGTAAAACATATAACAGAAATACACAAAAATAAATAGTAGTGTATACAATTTATTTTCAAATAAATTGTAGGTATACTTAACGTAAAGTAAACTTCGAATAAAATTTTTTGTAAAAAATTTTACAATTAATACTCGCAAGAGGAAAAATTCTCATTTAATTAATAAAAAAAGTTAAATATACAAAGTTTGAAAATAAAACACTATTAGACACTGGCTTTAGCAGGCCAGAAAATGCATTACATTTTGCCTAGTGTCTCTTTGTTAATTATAACCTACACCACCATAGTGGGGAGGGTATATTGGATTTGTGCATATGTTTGTAACGCCAAGAAATCTTGGTCCAACACCCACCTTAAAGTATACCGATCGACTCAGAATCACTTTCTGAGTCGATTTAACGATATCCGTCCGTCCGTCTGGCTGGCTGGCCATGTAAAGCTTGTGCGCAGAGTACAGGTCGCAATTTTGAAGATATTTCGATAAAATTTGGTACGTGATATTTTTTTTTCACCTAGCCCACATACAAGTGTCCTCCCGAAATTGGGGTTCACCGGTCATAAATCTTTAAATTATGCAAGTATGCAAACAAATTTCACGACAAATGAGTAATAAATGAAGCTAAATCACATCTACAAATTTCGTAAAGATCGGTCCATAATTAGTCGTAGCTCCCATATAAGGCCCACTTCCGAAAATCAATTTAAAGAGCATAACTCTCTTAAAAATGTTGGTATCCAAATAATATTAAACACAAATATGTTTCGTACATATACATATAACATGGTAGAATTCTATGACGAGCGGTCCATAATTAGTCGTAGCTCCCATATAAGGCCCATTTCCGAAAATCAATTAAAAGAGCATAACTTTTTTAAAAATCTTGGTATCCAAATAAAATTCTACAAAAATAAGTGAAATATATACAGAAATGATTTTATAATGGTCGGTTCATAATTAGTTAAAACTCCCATATAGGATCCTCTCCGTAATTTACTTTAACCTCTTTTAAAAGTGTTGGATAATCGGTCCATAACAGGTAATACATCCCATATAGCGCCCTTTTTTGAAAAACTATTTACATATACTGGGTGTAGGGTATTATAAGGTCGGGCTTGACAGATTATACTTTCTTACTTGTTTTTACATGTTTAAAGAAAAGTAGCTTAATTTAAAAGTCAGTTATGATTTTAAAATTTTGATTTTTCAATAATTCCTATCTAGAATATATATTTATAGTGGCCCACATCTTATTTTTGGCTTTATCTTTGTTGGGTTTTGTTTTCGACTGCGTTTAGTCCAAAAGATTCAATGATGTCTTAAATACAAATTTGTTTTTTTCATAAAATTTAGTCAGTTATTTCATGACAATTAAAGAGAGTAGTTTGACTGTAAGAATTAATTAAGTTATTCGTTTTTAAGTTCTTCTTCTTTGAATCATTGAAAATTAAGAATATGTTCTTATTATTTTGCCAACACTGTATGTTGTTACAAAACTACAATTTTTCCATATAATTTTAATAAATTTATTTAGCTATAAATTAGAAAACAATCATATCTACATTTGTATGTAACTAGTTAATGATGAGTTATTACGGTATGAGTTATCAATAATGGCATTTAATGATGGGTGACGTAGTGTGCTGGGGCAGAGTAAGCTGGAGTAGCAAAGTGGGTCTTGACAACAGCTGGAGCAGCATAGGTGGTATAAGCAGGAGCAACAGTCTTAACCAAAGCGGGGGCAGCAGCGTAATGGGCAACTGGAGCAACGGTCTTAACAACAGCCTTGACAAGAGGTTCACGGTTCACAACAGCGTTGAAACCATTAATGGGATCGGCAGTGTAGTGAACGGTACGTCTGTATCCATCAGCATCAATCAAAGAGTATTCACCACGGACAACATCACCATCACGTTCTTCAACTTGGCTCTTGGAGTCTCCTGAAATGTTGTCTTGTACATTGTATCCATACTTGTATTGTGGATGGGGATCGTATTCGTTGTCGGATTTAGCCAAAATTGGTTGAGCAGCATAGTGGGCTATGGGAGCAACTGTCTTGACAACAGCAGCAGGAGCAGCATGGTAGACTTGAGCAGCAGGAAGGAAGCCGGCATTGGCGACTGCGAGCAAAGCAAAAACAGCAACAAACTAAAAAAAATAATAATCAAGAAATTTTTAATATGTAGTGTAATAGAAATAGAGCAACATGGTTGTATAACAATTGTTATAGTCTGTAATATCTAGTGGTACAATAGGTAATAAGTACAATATTATTCGTACCTTAAATGCCATTTTGATTAGTTATAAAATAGACCGTTAAGTGGATGGATGTGTAATTTGTATGTCACTTGCTTAAATAGCGAATGATGTTTGCTGTCTGAAACTGATTTTGTCGTAGTTTTTATAGTTACAGTTTGTTTTATTTCTCTTCTGTTTTGAAATTCAATTCAAATTAAAACCTTTAATATTAACCAAAGAAATAAAAAAGTAACAAAAAGAGATTTAAACGTGAACTGGTTTTAAGAAGTACATACGTATGTACTTAAGTGGTAAGCAATTGTTTTTCATTTGTTTTATTTCTATTGTTGTTGACCACTGTTTGTCTGCTTGTCACTTTTATTTGGTTGAATTCGAATTGAGTCTATTTGCGCCATAATGACTAAATTCATAGTCTTTAGTTAGCTAATGGCAAAGGCTTAACTAATGATTCTTTATTCGCAATGCTTAGTTTGCCATAAGAATACCAAGTAATAGTTGAACATTTTAGTTTACCAATGGTTAACTAATGACCGAGAATTCGGTCATTAGTATAATAGTAATAAATATTCTTTAAAAATAACTAATTGTGAAAATTCATAAGTTATACAATGTTATAAATGGATTTTATAATAATTAATTATGTTTTGTTTAGGTGCTATTTGCTATTTGTCACATATGTATGTCAATAGTTTTTGATACAATCTCGAATGTACAGTTGCGGTAAAAAAAAATAGCACCAAGGATAGAATTGGATTCCTTGGTTGATTTTTTCATAATTTCGTTTTTAAAAATTTGTTATATACTAAAATATAAATAAAACACAATTTTACGTAAAATAAATGATATTTCATATTTATATTTTTTATTTTAATGAAACGGTTAAACAAAATTCATTTTAGGTCCTAAATGAAGTCGGTAATAATAATAGCACTTCAACTAAAAATTTATCTTTTAAAAAATTGTTAATGAGATTGCAATGTTCTCTAATATTTGGTTACATGACCTTTGCTGGCAAGAGCGGCGGCGCAACGCCTTGGCATGGAGTTCGCTAGATCTTCACACCTTTTTTTCGGTCTATTGCGTCATGCCGCTTTTACTACTGCCCATAGCAGCTCATTGCTGGTAAGTTTTGTTTCCCAAACGTGTTTTTTTACGTCAGCCCAAAGATTTTCCATGAGGTTTACGTCTGGGGACTGATCCGGCCACAACATGACATTAATTGAATGTTCTGCAAACCATTGCTTAGCTTTTCGACTGATGTGTTTTGGGTCGTTATACTGCTGAAACACCCATAACAACGGCATTTCTTCTGAGGCATATGATAGCACTGGCTGTACCCTGCGCGCGTTGCTACGCTACCAATTAAAATAAATTTGAAAGAAAGACATTACACAAATATTCAATTCATTTTAAATAATTTTATTGATTTTGCTCATTTCGAAAAAAAGTAGGCGGTCGAAAGAAGTATTCTTAGTAATGCCGGAGTCTTAGTTATATTCCGTCAAATTTTTAGTAAGATCGGTCCAGCGGTCGGCCTTCTCGGCTGGCATTGTCCTGCAAGCGTGAAAACGGGCGTGGATTATGAATCTTAATTTTTACCTCACCTAGAGTAACATGTGTATTCGATTTAAAGTAAATATGTTAAACTCCGTGTAGAATCAATTACACAAAAGTAGGAGTGCTCGAAAAAAATAAAAAGCTTTGGCACATAAAATTTTAATTTTTACCTCGCCTTCAGTAAGATGTGTATACAAATTGTTTGAAGTTAATCTGTAAAAACCCGTGCAGAAGAAATTAATCAATTTAAAAAAGTGGGCGTTAGAGTAGGCGTGGTCGTACCAACTAAGAAACCTTCCCGGACTCATACACAACAAACTTCCCCGAAGATCATCACATGATCAAATGCATAGTTTACGATTCTATAAAGGACATACATACAAACATTAATTTTTATATATATAGATATACAACCCTAGATATTTAATATTAACAATAATTTTGTATATGAGATAAATATTCACTTTCTGTGGGAGCTGCCACACCCACTGGTATGATCCCACCCAATTTTCCCATGACTATTCACATTAACAAATAATCAACGTGCACAAATTTCTAAGACTTTGACTTTTATAGTAATGTAGATATATGATATTAAATATTTACTTTATGTGGAAGCTGCCACTCCCACTGGTCCGATCTCGCCCATTTGTTTTTATGGTTATTCAAATCAGTAACATATGGGATACTGCAATGTTTCAAAACTCTTGCTATCACAATAGTCAAGATATTTGATATTATTCAATTTATGTGGGAGGGGCTGCGCCCACTTGAAATGTATATAGCCAAAAACCTAATTTCGACTATAACCTTTCAAATGAAACCGGTTTGGGCCAAATCGGTTGGATAGTTTTAGAGTCTATAGAGGACAAACATACAAACATTGTATTTTATTGCCCTTATTCATAAAACTTACAACAGGTGTATGGAAATTTGATTTATAAACCTGTTGTAAGTTTTTATGAATAAGGGGTTATATATATAGATAGATAGATAGATTGCCAAAACAATTTTATAGAATAATATTACAAATTTTAAGTGCAGTGAAATAATATTTTTTATCTTCGGTAGACATATTTTATACTCCATTTACTCTTCATTGATATGCCATTTGCTGATATTTATGTTGTTATTATTGCATTTTTTAAATATGTATAAAGTATGACAATGTTTTAGAATTATAATTTTATAATAATAAACATTTTATTCGAAAATTTGTATAAATTTCCATTTCCATTATTTTTACTTTAATTAAATGTATGTTGATCAATGGTGGGGTGTCATAAAGCCATAGGACATAAAGCCATATGGCGTCAAGTCTCGTTCCATTGAGCCATAAGGGCATATGTCATTAAGTCTCAATGGAATGGGACTTAACAGCATATATTTTTTTCCAAAAATGAGACATAAAGCCATATTTTTGATAATGTTACATGTCACCCTATTTCATGCAAAAAAGTGCGGTACAGTGAAATAACTCCCAAATGAAATAAGTCCCAATTGAAAAATGAAATAAATCCCAAAAAATGTTCCATACAGATTGGGACTTATTTCATAATTTTTGTTTTTGTTTTTTATGAAATAACTCCCAAATGAAATAAGTCCCAACAGTTTTTTTTGTTGGGAGTTATTTCATTTGGGCGGAAGGATTTTCTCCTTCCCTGTATTGCCGGCCTACGGATGAGCGGAAGGGGTTTCTCCTCAATGGTATACAAAATACCGGCTTCGAATTAAACAAATTTCTTGTATTGCCGTTAATTAATTTTTATTGGGATTTATTTTTACATTTTGAAATAAGTCCCAAATAAATGGGAAAATTATAGTGGAAAACTATTAATTTTTCCTTTTACGAAATGTTTGCGCCTTTAATTCCTGGAGCTTAGAAATTTAAGATTTTTTTAAATCATTAATTTCATAGATAAATAAGCATAGCAAGTGAAATAAAGCATTTGTAACGCAAAACATCAAATGGGATATAAAGCCATTCAATAAAAATGGTATGACACTTAAGGCCATATCAAAATTATGTCTTTATGTCCGTTTGAATTGAGACATAAAGCCATTATGGCAGTGTTATCTGAAAATCTAGATATTGTGGTAGAAATTGTAGAAAGTGTTGGTACACACCCCTGTGGAACTCCAGCTCTGATTTCGTAGGCACTTATCACATAATCGCTGTATTTAACCCTAAATAAGCGATCATATAAATAAGACTCTAATTATCTATGAGTACTAGGAGGCAGTAAGCATATAATCTTATGTATTATACCTTTATGCCAAACTTTATTTAAGGCTTGAACGCCATTTAAAAAGATAGTCGAACAATATTGTTTAAGTTCAAAAGGTTTTCTTATCTCCCCAGTTACGCTGCTAAATAATTTGGCAAAATTTACAATCTTTTTGAAAAACGCCTAGTTTTAAGATTACATTAAATAATATATAATGTGCTAACACAACAATAGCTACATTAGGTAGGTTTTTTTTTATCATGGATGGAGCTATTTGATCATAGCCCGGAGACTTTCTAGGGTTAGTACGTATTTTGTAGTTTTCTGAATATCTGCATGTGATATCTCCAGAGTATAAATATGAAGTTCTCTGAAATACCAATTTTTTCACGCTAGGATGGAGATGAGTTTTTAATAAGTCAATATACTTTCTGTAATCCATTATGTCATCGATTATATGTAAATTTCCAACTCCAGAAGCGCTCATGCCCACACTTGAACTGAGCCACCCCCATGTTGAAAAGTTGGACACACATTTTTTCTTTAAACTCCTTATTTAGTTTTCTGCGCACTCTTCATCTTCCAGCGTGTCATATACATTCTGTTCCAGAAGCAGTTCGATTCTTTCGATGTTCTTTGGCATATTTAAGATATTGTTTGCTTTGCTGACGAGAAACACAACTGTTGTACCAAGACTCATGAAGCACTTTTTGTACTGTATTTGGACAAACGCTTTTGTTGGAGCTGGTATTAATAGTTTTTTGGTATTTTCACTCACTTTCTGAACTAACTGTACATTTTTAATTGGAAACAATAAATTTTTTTTTCAATGACAGCCAAGTTACAACCTCTTGATTCATTAGAAGTAGAAGTTCCGTGTCAAATATTGACAAAGTATACTGCAAATCAGCCATTATTATTTAGTGTTAAACAAGCCAATCCTATAAGAATAGTCAAATCTTTTACTATTTTAAAATAATAACAATTTTAAATAATTTATTTAATCAACAACAATATAAATAATCATTAGTGGTCACAATGAGTTAACGAAATGAGCATTTTAATGATGGGAATAATAAGTGGCAGGAGCAGCATACGTTGTGTAAGATGGTGCAACAGTCTTGACAACAGCTGGAGCAGCATAGGTGGTATAAGCAGGAGCAACAGTCTTAACCAAAGCGGGGGCAGCAGCGTAATGGGCAACTGGAGCAACGGTCTTAACAACAGCCTTGACAAGAGGTTCACGGTTCACAACAGCGTTGAAACCATTAATGGGATCGGCAGTGTAGTGAACGGTACGTCTGTATCCATCAGCATCAATCAAAGAGTATTCACCACGGACAACATCACCATCACGTTCTTCAACTTGGCTCTTAGAGTCTCCAGAAATGTTGTCTTGTACATTGTATCCATACTTGTATTGTGGATGGGGATCGTATTCGTTGTCGGTTTTAGTCAAAATTGGTTGAGCAGCATAGTGGGCTACGGGAGCAAGTGTCTTTACAACAGCAGCAGGAGCAGCATGATAGACCTGAGCAGCAGGAATGAAGCCAGCATTGGCGATAGCGAGTAATGCAAAGACTGCGACGAACTGGAAATACATAAATGCATAGTGATTAATATAATTCATTGGGTTTTGTTATCTCGTACTAGTTTATTGACATATGCATGTATATTAGGGGTATTCTATTATGACTTTTTTTTGTTTTTTTAAATTTACATGGCTGTACAAGATGAGAAACATTAAAAAAATCATAAGTGCGTTTTTAGTTTTTTATTTCATTCAAAAAAGTTCACGCACCAAACGATTTTAAAATTTACATGCGCATATACACACAAACATGTACATTTGCATTGGCAATGTATAGCTGTTAACCGCTTTTGCTATTTGTTTTCGTTTGCTTTTGTTTTGTTTTGTTATACTTGAAAACGAAAATTAAAAAATTCTTACATTGGAAATATTTTTAATTATTTAATTTGACATTAGAAGAAATAAATTTCAAATTCAAGGTTCTTCCATTTTTACAAAACGAATATAAATCTTTCACTTCCGTTTTAAATTTGGAATGGCTGAATCTTCCTTCACCCAGTGTCTATTTAAACATTGGTGTGCAGTTTTGAACGGCTTCACAGATTCTTCCCAGCATTCAAAATTATTGTTGCGAAAACGTTGGTCGGAAAACCATACTTCGTACCATGCACTGCATATAAATTGACAAAGTGGTAAAAGTTTTTCTCTGTGATTGGGAAGGAGTATAAATGTGAGCAATGCAAGAATAGCTCTGGAGTTCCAACGGGCGTTACTGAGCAATGGTAAAACTCGAAAGTTAATGAACGGAAAAACGTTATGTTCAAATATTGTGACACTTTTTCCATTCTCAAGCACCATTACCGCTACTCGCACTTCTTTAGTTTCATTTGACAATACCACTACCTGCACTTCCTTTTTTCCAAACATTCTCCCGTCAAATTGAAGACACAAATTCTCTTTTTGTAACGTTGTCATATATTTTGCTTCCAATCGCTCGGCTGATTTCATTGAGGCTTTATATACGGCAGATTGTGTGGGTGCTGGAATAGCAATGCCTGATTTCACTAATGCTTCACATACTTTAGTTGCTTTCCTGCTACTCAAACTTGTTTCCTCTATCATGTCTACTGCGACCCTTGTTTGACACTTGACTTTTCTAAGTCTTTTTGCAGGTGGTTCAGGGTGATATAATTCACTATCTCAGATACACTTGAATTTATATTACTTTTGTTTTGTACGGTCACTGGTTTAAGTAAAACAATTTTTGATTGATAAATATTTGTTTCCTTTTCAGTGGTGTATCCAACATTTCCATTGGAAGCAGAGGAGTAATTAGTTCTGACTGCAAAATAGCGGTAAATTTTTACCACTACTTTCAAAAAAACCAAAATTATAACACAACAAAACAAAATAAGAATAAGAACTAGAAAGCAAACGAAACAAATAGCAAAAGCGGTCAACAGCTATACATTGCCAATGCAAATGTACATGTTTGTGTGTATATGCGCATGTAAATTTTAAAATCGTTTGGTGCGTGAACTTTTTTGAATGAAATAAAAAACTAAAAACGCAGATAACATTTTTTTAATGTTTCTCATCGTGAATGGGCATGTAAAACATAGGTTAAAAAATAGAATACCCCTAATGTATATATTTGTATTTTTATTTTAAGACATGATCATGAAAATCTTTATCACTAACTTGATCTTTATAAATCCTTTTCGTAATGGGATTTTTGGATTTCTCATACCTTGAATGCCATTTCGATAAAGTTAATTTAGTGACACTTTAAAATGTAACTGAATGAATTGAGTGCAAAGTAAATTGTGATAAGAAAATGTACCATCAACAGCTTTTATACAAATTAATCAAAATAAAAATGTCTTGTGTCTTTATCGCGCAAAGAAACACACATGTTTTTAATACTCGTGTGCGTGTACGTGCGGATAAAATATTCATTCACCTGATACCGCTGAGAGTATTGTAATGTGGGAACAAAAACAAATCGTTAAGTTGATACTTTTTGTCAAATTTACACTAATTATTATGAATGAATTGCTGTGACGTATGTAGGGCTACTTAGAGTCACTTGTACACAAATTTGTAGAGAAAGGGTTGACATTGGAAGAGCACGAGGAAAATAAAAAAACTGTTGACTCATTTAAGTGTAACACTGACCAATATTTATAACAATTCCTTGTGTGTCTGCTTTTTATGATTTTATTGAAATAAAATTGTTTCTTTTGTGTCCAACCTGGCTGCAAACCATGTTAAAGTATTTGGCATTCAGTTTCAGCTACCGGATATTAATTCTGATTTGCTTAATTAGATTTTTTATTTTTGCTATTTAGAATAATATAAGCTGCTTTGATGTTTTTGAATTTAACATCCGTAATTAAATTATATTTGTAGAATGTACGGTGTATCACAAAACTATTTCTTGCTCACTCATTATACTCTACATCACCATAAATATTAGTTCAACACCCATCTTGAAGTAAACCGATCGACTCAGAATCACTTCCTGATTCGATTTAACGATATATGTTCGTCCGTCTTACTGGCTGGCTGTCCATGTAAGCTTTGTTCGCAGATTATAGGTTGCAATTTTAAAGATATTGCAATAATATTTGGTATGTAATAGTTTTTTGACTTAAGGACTTTGAAATTGTTGAAATCGATTCATTCTTTCACCTGGCCCCCAAGCAAATGTCCTCCCGAAATTGGGTTTTATCGGTGATTAATGTATGATTTATGCTCGCAAATAAGTAATATATAAAGACTAATCACACACAAAAACTTTATGCAGAGCTATCTATAATTGACCATATCTCCCATATAAGGCTCATTTCCGAAAATCCCTTTAAAGAGCAAAATTCTCTTAAAAATTTTGGTATCAAAATAGTATTCAACGCAAATATAGTTTATATATGGTGAATTTCACGTCAAGTGACCTAATGTTAAAAATCGATTTCGATGAAATTTGCACCAAGGTTAGTACTATTGGATAGTAGGCCAGACACAAATTTTCAGCTCTATCAGTACAGAAGTGCCGAAGTTTGAGGGGGTCAAAGTTGGAAATTTTGGTCAATTTTGGTCAAACAGGGTTTTTTTTTAAATTTTAAATGCCAACTCGCCTCAACAATGCCTTAATGGCGCTGAGGCACCAATATTGTATTGTTTATTTATATAAATAAAGTTGAATTGAAAAAAAAAAAAAAAAAAAAATGTGTTACTTTTCACCTATTGGTCCTAGCAAAAATTGTCCAAAGGACCATAGATAGCTATTTCTTTAATAATTTTAAAAATATTTTTTTTAATTTAAGAGCTTTGTGGTCACTTAATGGGATGCAAGTAGTGTATCTATAAAAAAAATTTGCAACTCAAAGAAGAAAGTGATTCAATTTGTACCATATGCACTTTTTTAATTTTTTTTCTATTTATTACTTATACTAAATAAGAATAAATAATAATAAATAATTTAATAAAAATTAATATATAAATGGAAATGTTACATGTGGCAAATATTGAAAAATCCTATTCTTGAGTTAAAAAGCAAATAGTCGCACAGTTGGGCAATTTGAAAAAAGGGAAACAAATCTGTCATTTCTAAACGGCAAGTAATATGTCAATATTCAAATTCTTATAGAGCAAGTTTTGTTGAATTTAAGTTTTAAATTTTGACCTCGTAAACCCACCTAGAGCGGTGCCAGAAGTCCTAAAAGTGAATCAAATTTAAAACGATACTAATTCTTTGTTTGTGATCCGATTTTTAATATTATACTATATATGAAATCTAGTAGTCAAGTACAAATGAAAACTTCCTCATAACTTTGTTATTGTTATAAATTTGTTTTTTGACATAAAAAGTTACTTCTATTTAAGAAATTTCTAAGAATACTTATAACGTATTTATATTCATCGGAAAGATAACTTTTTTAAAAAAAATTTTATACCTTTCACCTTCATGAGATGGGTATATATAAGTTTGTCATTCTGTTTATAATTGCCACAATATAATTTTCCGACCCTATTTTTTTTTTTTTTTTTTTTGCATATTCTTTTTTATTGTATCTTCATTTTAAATGAACTAACAATAGGTATTCAAATCTTAAAACTAAAGTTAATTAAGATAAGTCCAGCCAATGCTAGGCAAAATCTAGTTTTCAAATTCGATAGGATATAATGAGCAACTTATATTTATTCATCTGAGAGCGGTGGTGTCCCTCCTTCTCAAACGGCTATGACCGGGATGTTGTAAGATGTCTCGAGCGAGGGGATTTGGATGAGTTTCCAGCTTACCCAAATAAAGGGCCACGTGTTTAGTTATTTCCCATTTGACAAGTGGAACATCAAGATCGTTGTGTATGTTGTTGTTTTTAATATACCAAGGAGCGGTAGTTATCATTCGTAGAATTTTGTTTTGACGGCGTTGAATTTTCTCAATATTGGAGTTGGAGGCAGTGCCCCATAACTGGATACATTAGCACCAAATTGGCTTTAAGATTGAGTTGTAGAGTAGAAGCTTACAATCGAGCCGAAGGACGGAGTTTCTGCCGATGAGCCAATGAATTTGGGCTGCTTTCAGTTTCATTTGAGTCAGCTTAGCATCTATATGTGGTTTCCATGTGAGGCGACGGTCCAGATGAATACCAAGATATTTCACGTGTGAGTTTTGAGGCACTATATGGTCATTAATATGAATAGGGGGACATGATTCCCTACGTAGAGTAAATGTTACGTGGGTGCATTTCTGTTCATTTATTTTTATTCCCCATTGTATTGCCCATTTCTCCACTTGCGTTACGTGGTGCTGTAATTGAATCGAGGCATCTTTTGGATCTTTGTGAGTACTGAAAAATGCCGTATCATCAGCAAATGTTGATGTGTGAATTTCATTGTTTGTTGGCATGTCTGCTGTGTACAGCAAGTATAGAATTGGTCCTAAGATACTACCTTGAGGGACGCCAGCACCTATAGGTTGAGGACGGCTTAAATAATCACCTTCTTTAATCATAAACTGACGGTCGATTAAGTATTTCCATAGTAGGTGTTGAAGATTCACCGGCAAGTTCTGCTTTAATTTAGATATCAGGCCTTCATGCCATACTTTGTCGAAAGCTTGAGAGACGTCAATAAAGAGTGCCGAACAGTATCTCTTTTCCTCAAAGGTTTTTCTTATGACTTGTACCAATCTATGTGTTTGTTCTATTGTACTGTGTTGACGTCTGAAGCCAAACTGGTGATTGGGAATGCAGTTGTTTTCATTCAAAATCGGAGTCAGCTTGGTTATAAGCAATTTCTCGAATAATTTGGACATAGTTGGTAATAGACTTATTGGCCTATACGATTCAATTTTGCAAGGATCTTTTCCCGGCTTAGGAATCATCTTTACTAGTGCAATTTTCCAAACCGGAGGGTAGTACTCAAGCCGTAAGATGGCATTAAAAAGAAAGAGGATTAATCTTTTTGCAATGCGAGGCAGCTCAAAAATCATTTTATTGCTGATTTTATCAAACCCAGGTGCTTTTTTAACATTTAAATTATCAATAGCCTCAACAACCTCCAGATATTGAAATCTTATTTGTACAGGTGGTCTGGCAACAACAGGCGGTAGTTGGCTAATGTCAGTATCCATATTGGGAGTGAATACATTTTTTAAATGACTTACGAAAAGGTTGCCTTTTTCTTCGTTATTTCGTGCCCAAGATCCGTTCAAAGTACGCAGTGGAGGTTTTGCGATTACGGGTTTTCTTAGATTTCGGACTGCACGCCATAATGAATAATTTGACTGGGAAATTGCGTCTAGACCTTCCAGATGTTGTTTGAGAGACTCTGCTTTTTGCGCTTCTAGCAAGATCCTAAGATTTTTGGTACATTCTCTCAACCTAGTTTTAAGTTGGGGCGATCTGTGTTGTTGCCACTCTCTTCGGACTCTCCTTTTTTCAGACAATAGTTGCTCAACATCTGCAGAAAAAACTCTGTTGTACCTATTCGGGCGGTAAGTGGAAGAAGCATGTTCTGCGGCTTTCTCGACATGTTCATTAAGACTTTTTATACAGGCATCGATGTCTTCAGCAGTTTTTAACGGGAGTTTCTCTGTGCAGTGAGTGCTGATGTATTTTTTGTATTTTAACCAATTCAGACGTTTGACAAGAAGTAAGGCATCAGTTACGATTTGCTGAGGACTTCTGATGGTGATTACAGTGGGTGAGTGATCTGAAGAAAGATCCAGTGAAGCCTCGACTTCAATGAGTTCCGGGGATACCCCTTTCGCCACGCCGACCCTATAAAGTATATACATTTTGGAGCCTTATAGATAGCGGAGTCTTTTAAGCCATGCCTATCTGTCTATCTGTCTGTTGAAATCAATTTTCTGAAGTCTATTGCTGGTGTTTGCAATATAATTGCACTCGTTTTTAGTTACCACCTTTATTTAAATTTCAAATAAATTTCCATTTCTATGACCAATAGCTTCAACTTTGTCATCTCGCATAAAAGTGCATTTATTTTTATTGGATTTCATTACATATCCATGGCTGCTGTGGTAGAAAATAAATTAACTTTCATCTCTGGTACAAAAAGAACGTTTTGTAAATATTTTTGCTTCCAGCCATCATCACTATTAATTAAGACATCAATATTTCCTTCGCCCACTGCATTTAAGGTGTTTCCATCTCCAATTATTATTTTGGATGGCTCTTCAAATTTTCGATAATTAGAAAACCATTCTCTATGTGAGGTCATATGTTCAGAAGCTCCTAAATCTACCAACCGGGTAGAAAATGCATTCCAATTTGCCAATTGTTCCAGTACTTTACAATAGTATTCTTGATTATTTGAACTATTAGCCTGAATTAAAACTTTTCTCAAGATTCGTCTTGTTTGGAAACACTTGACCTTCCACTCATGAAATCATTGGATTTTGAATTATTTAATTGATATAAATACTGCCTTTTTGTAATGAAGAAATTTATATGAGTCAAAATATTAAAAAATAAAATATTAAAGAATCACACAAAAAGTTTGCCTATTGAAGAAAAGTATTTATGGATTAAAACAAGCTCCAATATGTTTTAATAAAAAATTTTGTGAAATTATGGACAAATTCAGTATGAAAGTTAGCAAGTCTGATACATGTCAGAGCATCATCAGAGCACAATCAAACTTATAAAGAATCCTGAATATCACAAAAGGACCAAACATATCGAGCCATAACCGCCGAAAAAATGTATCCCACAAACTCAAAATTTTACAGGGGAAGGTTTTTTTTAAATAAAATCAGTTTGAATAAAGCCATTATTTTAAAATTTATAATGTAAATATTGTTTTGTGTAATACATTTAATTTTAATAATTTTAAATGATGTTGAACTATCGATTTCGATTAAAAAACAACAATCGATTATGGTGTGGGATACATTATTTTGGCGGTTATGGCTCGATATTAATGTGAAATATCACTTTATTCGAGAAAAATTTTGTAAACACGAATTTGGTCTAAGTTTTGTTAATTCTAAGGAACAATTAGCAGATATTTTAACTAAACCCCTTTCAAAACCACTTTTTGAAAATTTTAGTAAACATTTAAATATTGTTCATAATTCTGTTAATTAAATTAATTTTTCGTTTTGCGATATATGTATGTATGTGTGATATAATTGTAACATTAATGGGAGGTGTTGATTATAATGTTATTTGTATGTGTCTACTGTAAATACTTTGTTTGAGAATATTTGTAGTAAGCTTTTTGAATATTGTATTTTATGTTTTTTATATTTTCAATTCAATAAAAAACATTATCATAAAAACATCAATACTCAACTAAGTCCCCAGAAATCTGCGGGATCCAAATCTTCAATCAACATGTCAGCATAAGTAACGGAGATATGAGCAAAAATCCGAAACAACCTCTGAAAATTTCATCAAGAAAACTATCAAGCAAAGTGTATTAATATAACATACATACATATATATGTATGTATATAATAATGCATCCACAACAAAGCTTTGCAAAGGTGAAGGGTATATAATAGCACTCTTACTTGTTTTTTATGAAAAAATTAAAAAAAAATTAATTACCGATATGACCAGATTCATTAAAATATGGCTATTTTTTAGTTAAAATTCAATTTTAGGGCAAATTTTCTTAAATCGCAAAATCAATATCCAAAAACAAAAACCAATTTAATATGACCCAATATGTTAATAATTATTTTATACAGATATAGACAAAATATCTAAAAACGATATGGCCTAAAGAAAGAACAAGAACAAAGAATTTGCCACAAATAGCAATGAACCTAAAAGGTTGACCGGGGGGGTTACGCCGTATTTTGATACGAAAAGAAAATCATTCGAATTTGTGTACTTTTTACATTGTATTTCGAAAGCTTTTACTTTCGAATCGAAATACGGAGTAACTCCCCAGGTATTAAGTTTTGGATCATAATATCTGAGAAATTTGAGTACTGAGTAACCAAAACACGGAAATAAGTACCAACTACTAGAATTGCGGGTAGATGAGAAATATCTTTAACATCGAAATCGGAGGTGTTTAGGTTCGGAAATCGTTTGTTATGGATTTTTTTTAATATATGCTTCGTATTTGTAAAGAACTACAGATTTAATGATTCACATTTTAAATTTTCATTAAGAAATTAATCATGGGCGAAAACGTCCATAAATATATGAAAGCTTTGATGTTCATATACCCTTAAAAAAACGAAATTCTTTGTTTCTACCTACAATAATTAAAAACATTACTTGAGAAAGGTGGAATTATAAAAATGTTGAATATTTGTAGTGTGAACTTTATTTTTTGAGAACAACTTATAAATTAAATAATTTTCATAATTCCTCTAGAAATGGCAATTAGTGGTGAGCAATATAAGTGGCTGGAACAGCATAGTGGGCTGTAGGAGAGATGGTGTTGACTACAGCTGGGGCGGAATAATGAGCTACTGGAGCAATGGTTTTGACGACAGTGGGAGCTACTACAGTCTTAATAGCTAGGGGTTCGCGGTTAACAACGGCGTTGAAACCATTAACGGGATCAGCAGTATATTGGACAGTGCGTTTGAAGCCGTCGGAATCAATCAAGGAATATTCTCCACGAACAACATCACCATCACGTTCTTCAACTTGGCTCTTCGAATCACCAGAAACAGCATCTTGAACATCGTAGGCAAATTTGTATTGGGGATGGGGATCGTATTCATTATCAACTTTAGCTAAAACTGGTTGAGCAGCATAATGAGCTACGGGAGCAACCGGGGCAGCATGGTAGACCTGAGCAGCTGGAATGATGCCAGCATTGGCCACAGCGAGTAACGCAAAGACAGCAATGAACTAGAATAAAATGTACATATTAAAATCCTTCAAAATTTATTTTTAAAATTCTATTTACATACCTTGAATGCCATTTCGATTAAAGGAATATGCGTTGCTTAAATGAATCAAACTATAATTAAACTGCAATTTGTTGATAAAATTCACAAGTTTTTATACCAGTTATTTCGTAGTGTTATAATTAATTTTTTTGTTAATTTATTTCTTTAATTGTTGTCTTTAAATTGACATTAAGTGACAAAAATTTATAATAAATAAATATAAATGTGAAATAGTTTATGTGCGAGTATTTGTGTCTTTTTATTCAATAACTTATTGTTGTACTAGTATTATTAATACCAGTTTCGGCTGGTATAAACAAAATCTTATTATCCACGCTTAATTGTTTTTTTTTAAACAATTCTGACAATAAATCGCATTTTAGACGTACTTATACATATTTGCTTTTTTTTAATTTTCTTAGCCATGAAATTGAAGAGGGTCGAGGGAGAAAATTGTATCAGAAATGTTTATCGCCGAACTACAGAAATATAAGAGAATACATATACACAGAGAGGGGGAAAAAAAAGGAAAAAGAGGGAAATTGGGAACGAATCGTGAACAATATTTTGTTAACTTTCGGTATCAAATCAAGCTTAATATGTTATTAAGTTAAGAACAAATGGTACAAAAATTCCATAAGTTAATAAGATAAAAAAACATATGGTATTACATTAATAAAGAAGGGGTATCAAATTATGTAGAAATCGGTATGTGGCAACTTTGATTAATCTGATTTGTCATTTATTAGTTATGATTTAAAAGTGTTGGTTGTGTGGCAAAAATGAAAGAACAATTATTTTTTTTAGATGTGGATGGGAGTTTTTTTTAGAGCAAAACTCTAATGTAGGTACGGAGGATACAGTCCTTCCAGAGGGCTGTGACGACCAGAAGCTGAGAAGTTTTCTGCAATCCATAGGTATGGATTGTATTTTTGATTTATTGAAAGGTAAGTACAAAAACATGAAACAAATGTTTACATAAAATAATTATTTTGTTTTAAGCTGCCAATGTGACTCTGAAGAGTCTGAGATATTTAAAAAGCGAAGATTTGAAAGAAGCAATTCCCCCACTAGGTCTTAGAGTAGAGTTTAGGGAGAAATTGTTGCTGTGGAAAAAACGGAAGTAATGCTTTATTACCTTGTTTATTCTTTTATAATTTTAATGTGTTTCTAGTTTTTTGGCTTTTTGGGAATTGACGATGAGACCATGTCAGTGCCATCTAAAGTGCAGGAATGGCTAAGCCAGAGCCAAAAAGATAGCACAATGTCTCCAACTTGCTCTATTAGCAGTATAAATCACAAAAAGGTAAAATAGAAAAAAAGTGTCTTTTGTTGCTTGCAATAAGCCTATTGGCAAAGATAAATAATTCAAAATCTTATTTTAGAATAAAGTATATATAAAACAAAAACAAATTTAAAACTAATTTATATTTAATTTAATACTATTATAATGAATTTATAAGTTTCTTTTGTAATTTAAGTACATGTATACAAATGTATGTAAAATGAATTTTAAAATTTATACTATAATAAATAATAATAATATTTATAATGAAATTATAAATTTGTTTGTAGTTAATACTTAATGGGTTATTTATTTGTGTGCAAAAAACAACAAGGCGTTCACAAAATAAGAACATATGGTATCATAATGAGAACGGACCGTTACCAAATTAAGAACAAACGGTAACAAAATATGACGGGTACGGTATCAGAATAAGAATATTTAGTTATCAAAATAATAACGATTGGTAATAAAATGATACCGAGTTGTTTTTGAAAGGGTGATACCAACTGTTATCAAAGTAAGCACAAACAGGCTTAACTCAATTTCAACAACAAATGGTATCAATTTCGGTATTATACTACCGCTTTTTTCCCTCTGTGTATAAATTCAGGTTTACTTTGGGTTTACTAAATTTAACTAAGTTTTTAAGACTACGTTAATAATTTTCTTTTTTTTTTAATAATATTTTGTATTTTTTAAATTCATTCGTGCTGAATATTTATTTCAATTTTAAGTAACTGACTATAACACATTATTTTTTCACTTACTTATTTGCAATCTATTTATAAAAGTTAGCAATATTAAGCAAATTTCAGGATAGACTTAAACGTTACATTTGTTTTAATCCCCAGTGAGACCTAAACATATTAATAAAACAATATATATATAATTATCTATGTATGTATGTATGTATGTATGTATGTATGTATGTATATATTAAGGCATGTGATGGAAATCGAAAACGAAAACGAATGAGTTATAGAAGTTAATTTTTTCGTAATATTTCTCTATTGAAAAACTTTTATCGCATAAAATATAAAGATATTGGGCTACTAAAGATAATCTTAAAACAAAAATTTTAAAAATATAAATGCATTAAAATGTATTTCCAAAACTGATTCGTTTGCGATTTCCATCACATGGCTGATTTTTATATTTAATAATTATTAAAAAATAATATTTACATTTCAAGAGGCGTTAAATCGCACGACCTCGGAGGTCAATTCACGGGTCCGAAACGTTACCAAACGTTCCCTTCAATAAATCAATTGTGGCACGAGCTGTGTGACGTCTTGTTGAAGCCATAATAAACCCAAAACGGTTGATCACTTGAAGGACAACATTTGCCGCGTTATTGCCGATATGCGGCCACAAATTTTGGAAAAAGTCATTGTAAATTAGACCTCTAGATTAGACTATGTGCGAGCCAGTCATATGCCAGAAGTCATATTTAAATTCTAATGCCAGAAGATTATCTGGCACCCTATAGATACCTACGTATTTCAAACAGAACCATGATTTTCAAAATAAATTTTCACAATTTGGAAGCGTTGTTCAGGAGTCAGTCTTATCATGTTGAAATGCTAAATCAAACGGCTGCCAGTTAAAAAAGTGTTGCAAATTTATAGTTCTATATAGTCCTCTTTAGTCCGGTCTAGCCTGATCATATAATACCCTACACCCAGTAAATGTGGAAAAACATGATTTATGATTTATTATGGACCGATCATCAAAACATTTTGTGGCACTACATATAAATATTGTTCGTGTTAAGTTTTATTTGATTATAAACACTTTTTAAAGATTTATGCATATTAAAGTGATTTTCAGAAGTGGGTCTTTAGGGTGCTATAACTAATTATGAACTGATCCTTATAAAATAGGGTGTTATAAATTCTGGATAAATGAAACTTATTTATGTTGAATTTTAATTGGATATTAACACTTTTATGAGATTTATGGTTGTTAAAGTGATTTTCGGAAGTTGACATATGACTATTTATGGACCAATCATCATAAAATTGGAACAAATTATTTGTTTATAAAACATATTTGTATTAAATGAAGGGCATTTGTATTGGGGGCTAGGTAAAATAATGGACCGATTTTAACTAATTTCAATACCCTTCGACCTTGTGCTGAAAACGAAACATGTTTTAAGTTGTGACCTGTACTTTACGCACATGGTTTACATGGATATTCAGAGGGACGGACGGACGCATATTGTTATATGGTCGATTGGTGTACTTTAAAGTGGATATTAGACTAATATTTCTGAGCGTTAAAAACATCAATACAAATCCAATATGATGGCGTATTTCTACTCTAATAATGAAAAAAAAATATTATGACTATTTTTATTCGTCATTCGTTTTTTCAATTTTGTTTGAAGAAATTCAATCTAATATTATGGAAAACTTTTGTTTTTTTATTTCTTAAATTGATGAATATATATATTCAGTGAAAAATTCCATTCGGTACTTTTTAAAACTTGTAGCGGATTTTTTTTGATTTCTTTTTAAATTTGTTTAATAGTTTAATTGAAGGGCACGACAACTTTTTTAGAATCTATATGGAAGTTTCTCATATTTGTAATAAATGTTTCATTAAATGTAAGAGTTTTACTATACAATCGACACATCTATTCTGTATTTTAAGGGCACTGCTACACGTTCAATAAATATCGTGATATTTGGATCGCGATCCATTTTAAAGTATTGATGGATCACGAGCGTATTCGACATGTTCAATATTTAATAAAGAAATATTATTTATTTTTTGTGCTGAGCGGGTCGTTTATCAATGTCGCGAGAAAATCAAAAGAAAACCTGGGGCCAAATTACCGCATTCGATATCGAGTAAAATTGATCGTAATTTTATTATTTGAGATTATGGCATTCGATATCTAGCAAGAAATTTAGTACATTTTATCATAATTTCGATATCGAAATTATTTTTCGATACAATAGCTCATTCGATCACGAATGCGGTAATTTGGCCCCTGTTTAGCTATTTTGCTCGCTTTTGTCAATTGTTTTACTTTTCTTTGTTTAATTTTTTCCACTGCGTATTTTATATTATTTTATTTCTTTTATTTGTTACTTTTTATTGACGTATCATGATTTAATATCATGAATGAATTTCATATTTTAGGCCATTCTGCGATATGGATCGCGATCCATCAATATTGCATGCTACACGTTCAAAAAATATCTTGATACTAGAAATATCACGACATTTATTGAACGTGTAGAAGTGCCCTAAGTGCACTTTATACAAACAATTTCAACAGAAAAATTATTTATTTTTTCTCTATGGATTTTTCAAATAAAACGTCTAATATAATAATTAATCGTTACACTTGAAAATTATAAAAATTGTGTTTTAGCTAAAACTACTCCAAAAAATATTAACAATTACAATAAATTATTTGTTTTTCAGCATTGTTCAATGACAGAAACGGGAACTGGCTTAGGTATATTCTGTTCACTGACAATGAACAGAATCACATCCGAGATTGTGTGGTCCAGCAGGTATAATTATTGGGCACTGTATAATTGAAAAGATGTTGATATGTATAGGTAACCCACGTAACAACTATAGCGGAAGTTTACTGGATTATGTGCCTGTCCTAATCTATGGGAGGTTAGAATAAGAAATTTTAGGTCGCAGTAAAATGGTTTATTCGTTTCATAGAAAACAAAATCTTTGATTTTCCCTAAAACTCAAATTCTTAAAAAGCTTTTAAATATCTTCAAAAAAAAAAAGACTCGATCTTTAAATAACTACAAAAATATTTCGGTTTTGAAAATAGTTTCTTTTATTTGAAAATGTGAAAACATTTATTTACTAATTAATACTAATAATACCAATTCTCTAGTTAGGATAGAGAACAGTTTACGAATATACTAAATAACAAAATGAAAAGGAAAATGAAAACAATAAAAATGATAAAAATGCTGCGGACGAAAAATGGCCGATCATAGTATTTCCTTAATGTTGATAATGGGATTCGTGTGAATCTTGTTGGGGGACCTCATAAGTGGTATATGTTTGGTGGGCGGTTTGCTCTGGATGGGCATGATGGTTGACGGGAGGAGCATACGAGTGTGTATCATAAGCCACTGGTGCCTTGACAACAGCAATAGGAGCTACATAAGCAGTAGGTTCATGATGGTATTGAGTGGTGTGTACAGGAGTCACATGTACGGGGGAAACATGAGCAGAAGCAACTACTTTGTGGCCGTTAATGGGTTCGCGATGAACAACAGCATTGAAACCATTGACATCATCAGCAGTGTACTTGACAGTACGACGGAAGCCATCAGCATCAGTTAAGGAATATTCGCCATGTACTACATCTCCATCGCGTGATTCAGTTTGACTCTTGGAATCACCAGATACGGAATCTTGTACTTCATAGGCAAAGTTGTATTTAGGATGGGGATCATTGGGATATTCTTCATGGGCAGCGTGAGTCTTTTGCAAAAGTACGTGATGTTGTTGAGGTGCAGCATGCTGATAAAGACCGGCTTGATGTTCCAAGCTGACATGTTGTGGTATTTGGATAACACCAGCATTGGTGACAGCTACAAAAGCCAAGATAGCGATGAACTTCAAATAAAAAAATAAAATTATTTTTAGTATTTTGGTCATGAAAGAGTTTATAAGGATTAGGGCCAAGAGTCCTTGATCTTATTGGGTCGTATTTACATCCAACCTTTTATATTTAAATTGTAAATTTCACAAAAGTCTTAAAAACCGCAAAAAGTAAATTAGTTAGTAGATATTGCTTGAAAATTGCAATCACTTGTGTTTTCGATTTGGCACTTTAATTCATGAATTGCAATATCAGCGATACAAAAACATAGTCTTTATTATATGTTGCCATGTCAAAATTCCAATTTAACAACAATACGATTTTTAAATTATTTTTATTTAATTTTTGTCGTGAAGGCAAAATTCCGAAAATTGCAATGAAACAAGAGATGTAACTCGAACACAAACACATACACACACACTCACCTCGAAGGCCATTTTTGCAAAAATCGATTTATTTTATCCGAAAGACGAAGAAGTCCTAACACTTTGAAGTACGTGATTTGAATAATAATTGAATCGACAAATGCATTTGTTTTTATACTTCCCAAAACTTTGTTGAGACTGGCATGTATGAAGGTACTTTGGGATGGTTGATTGAATGGAATGCTTGGATAAATGATTACACTCTTAGATGTGTGTTTGTAGTACACTTTATTTCTTTTCGTATTTTTTGATTATTTTTAATTTTGCCATTTCACTTTTTATTTTGTTGTTTAATGTATAAAACTTTAATAAAAAAACCTTTAAAAAACTATACAAAAAGATAAAAATAACTGAAATAACAATAACTATTTATAATTCTCCGCAGGCAAAATAGTGAGTATCGAAAAAATCAAAAACAACAACGAATATCAAACATCAAACAGGCAGACACCCACAGGTCAGACACCCATGTCAATGTCTGTACACTATTACTATTCAACAGTTTCAATAGATATGCATGTATTACCGCATAACAACATAGTAAATACATACACACACACTCAATCAATATTAAATAACTCGAATCGATATTTTGCTTGTATGATATATATGTATATATACAAATAACTAAGTACATGAATAAAAATAAGTGTGAGCAAAAAGAAGTAACAAAACAAAAGAGTTAAGCGAGCAACGTTGTTTTATAAATTATTGCACATAATCGTGGTACTGTGCGTGCCTGCGTTTTTTTATTGTGTTTGAGTACAAGTTAATGTTGTAGATTATTTTATTGTATTATTTCTTTTAACAAATTTATATATTAAGTACTTTTCATAAGCATACTAATTATTTATTACGATTATACTTACAATTTGAATGCGAATGTACACAACACCCACCAAATAATCATACGAGTATCAATCAATAATAAATACTGTATTAAAACTATTAAATTATAATACGGTAATATATGTTTGTGCATTAGGATGACACAATAAACAAGTTGCCGATATTACCAAATAAAATAAAATGTTTTTTGTTTGTTCTAGCGTTAGGAATGACAAAGTGTTACTACTCGCAAAAAATTTTAATAAATATGTCTACTACTGTATGAACCAAAATATAAATTTGTATGTAAGTGAACATGTTTTTTTTTTTTTTTTTTTTTTTTAACTTCCCTTTATTATTACACCTGTCAACAAGATGACAATAAGTAATTTAATTTACAGAGGTGGGATGATAATTATCTTAAATCAGTACCTAAGATAACTTAAATCGAATTATTGAATGATAAGTAATATATAAATTTTTTTAGTATCGCTCAGCTAGATCTGAAGGTGTATACCGTTTAAGTCTTCTAGGTGCCAGGATTTCGTTTGCCGGCAACTGTCTGAGTTCCATGTTGGAATGTTGTGTTAAACGATTTGTATGTTTAATGCTGCTGATACGGATAATTTCTTTTATTGTTTTGACGTTTAGATCTCGATGTATGTCCTCATCTCTAATATACCATTCTGCGTTGACAATAGTTCGCAATATTTTAGATTGAACTCGTTGAATAATTTTTAAGTTTGTTGTGCTAGCTGTACCCCATATTTCTACCCCGTACTTCCAAATTGGCGCTATAATTGTGTTGTATATAAGTAGTTTGCTTTGAGTTGTTAGTTTAGATTCTCTCCCTAACAGCCAAAATAATTGTCTAAACCTGTTGTTTATTTCTTTTTTCTTTTGAGTGATGTGATCTTTCCAGTTAAGTTTTGAGTCAATTATAATGCCAAGATACTTCGCCTTTGTATCCATAAGAATTGGTAGAGTATTTATTTGAATAGGTTGAAAGTTTGTTATCTTTCTATTAGTGTAGATTACTTGAATTGTTTTATCACTGTTTACTTGAATTCCCCAACTACGGAACCAATTCATTGTATTATTGAGCAGTTGTTGTAAGTTTTGCATAGCCCATTTGATGTTTGCGTGTGATGATAGTAGAACAGTGTCGTCAGCAAATGTTGCTATCATATTGTTATTTGTTGTAGGAGTTGGAATATCTGATGTAAACAGGAGGTAAAGCATTGGTCCGAGGACACTACCTTGAGGTACTCCAGCTTTTATAGAAAGTATTTTTGAATACTCGTCTTTATATTTAACATAGAATCTTCGATTTTGTAGGTAGTTTTGTAGTATTAAGAAGAATTCTTTTGGCAATTGATTTTTTAGTTTATGAAGAAGACCTTTGTGCCATACGCTATCAAACGCCTTTGCAACGTCGAGGTATGTTGCAACGCAAAAGTTTTTTTTGTCAATATCAGACGATATTTTATTTGTTACTCTATGAATTTGTTGTATAGTAGAGAACTTTCGCCTAAATCCAAATTGGTGTTTGGGGATGAGTTGTCTTTCTAGAAGAATTGGTTCAATACGTTCATAGAAGAGTTTTTCGAAGATCTTTGACAGCAGTGGCAGAAGGCTAATTGGCCTGTAAGATGTTGTTTTTGAGGCATCTTTGTTTGGTTTAGGAATAGCGATTATCTCAGCGACTTTCCATACTTTTGGGAAATATTTAATATCTATAACTGAATTAAATAAATTTCTTAAATAGACTAGGGCCTTATTCGGCAATTCTTTTAGTAGTTTTCCGGTGATCTGATCATAACCAGGAGATTTATTATCTTTTGTTGTTTTTATAATTTTTTTAATTTCATTAATTGAAATTCTTTTGATATGAGAGTTGGAAGAGCTGTTTGGAAAACTTTGAAGAGTTATATCCTTTTCGTCCATTGGATTTGTAAAGGTTTTAGAAAAATGATCTGCAAGAACATTAGCTTTTTCTTCATTTGTGCGGGCCCATGTGAGATCAGGTTTTTGGATCGGCGGCTGATGTAAAATTCCATTATTTATTTTTTTGGTTGCTTTCCAGAGCGAGTAATTTGTTGTAGCTGATGAGCCAAGGTTAGTAAGATATCTTTGTAGTTTATCTTCTTTGTCCTTCTTTAGCAAGTTTTTGAGATCTTTTGTGAGCCTATTAAGGTGGGTTTTGTCCTGAATTGACCTTGTAGTTTGCCATCTTTTTCTTAATCTTCGTTTGGCTTTTATTTTCTCTTGGATGTGAGGTGGGATACTGAATTTATCTACTGTGTGTGTTCTGGTTGGAGTAGAATCACTAACCGCGTTTATAAGCGTATCATTGAAAAAAGTTATAGAATTATCCAATTCTTCTTCGGTTTTTAGCGATATATTTGTCTCGAGTTTTGTCTCTAAGATTTCCCTGAAACAATCCCAGTCGGTTTTCTTGTTGTATATAAATTTATTTTGATTGGATAGAAGTACATCGGTTTGGTATATAAGTACCACTGGAGAGTGGTCAGAAGATAATTCAAAGCATGATTTTTATATTTAGATAGTCATGTCTTATATTCTTGGTAATAAAAAAGTCTAAGAGATCTGGTTTTTTGTGAATGTTTGTAGGCCAGTAAGTAGGCTCTCCAGTACTTATAAATTTGCATTTGAATTCATTTATTGCCTCTAGTAAATTTTTTCCTTTCGATAGTGTTAATCGAGATCCCCAAACTGTATTTTTGGAGTTAAAATCACCACCCACTATAAACCGATTCCCAAGAGATTTAAGGAGTTCAAGATATTCAATTTTTGTGTTATTATATTTCGGCGGGCAGTAGACTGCAGATAATACAAATGGACCGTGTATATCTTCTATTAAAATGGAAGTAGCTTGAATATAATCTTTTCTAAAATTCTGTAATTCAGTACATTTAATGGATTTTCGTATTATTATTGCTGTACCCCCATGCGCTGTGTTGTCAGGATGATTTGTATAAAAGATTGAGTAGTTTGGTATGGCTATAAAGCTTTTTTGTGTGAAGTGGGTTTCAGAGACAAGTAGCACGTCTACTGAAGAGCGATTTAAAAATAATTTTAGTTCGAGTGTGTGTTGGATAAGCCCGTTCGCGTTCCATTGTACTATATTAAGTTTACTTAGTCTGTCCATCGAGCTTAGTTAGAAGTACTGTGATAATGTTCATCATGTTAGATACTTGAGAAATCAGTTGCTTCATCATATCTTTAAGGTCTTGCATATCATTACTTATTTGCGGTGTAGTGGAACTGAATAAAGAATTACTAATAATGGACATTTCCTCAGTATTAGGGTTTTGACTCTGTGCTGTTGCTTGAGCGTAAGTCACTGTTGGATTTATTCTACTGTTTGTTGTAGGTACGTTTCGAGAATTATCAGCTTGTTGTGTTTGGTGTTCTTGGACGGTTATTTTTTCTTTGTTTCTTAGTGGTGGAAATTGCTTAATTTTGAGGGATTTGTATACCATACATCCTTTATAATTTGCGGTATGGTTTTCACCGCATAACGCGCATTTAATATGTTCGCTTTTCTGTTTGATTGGGCAAAGCATAGTTTTGTGATCTCCAGCACATTTAACGCAAACGGGGATTTTGTTGCAAAAGTTTTTGGTGTGGCCATATTTTTGGCAGTTTGTACATTGAGGTAAAGTTCTTTTTGAACGTGGAGGTTCAAAACTAATTTTACAGTGTAAAAGGTGGGTTAAAGAATATATTTCCTTATTATTTTGACTTGATTTAAGTTCAATAGAAAACAGAGATAGTGGTTTTTTTGTACCAGTTTGTAGGATATTTTGGATATGTGTTACTTCGTGTCCTAGTTCACATAGTTCTTTTTTTATTTCCTCTTTGTCGGTTGAATAATGCATATTACGCAAGAAGACCTTGAAACCTTTTTGTTCTTTAGGTTTATAAGTGTAGTATTGGGTGTTTTTAGCTCTTAATAGGTTTACTATTTGGGTGTAGTGAATAGATTCTAAAGGTTGAATTTTTATTTCATTTTCTTTAAGAACACGTATTTCGTAATGACAATTTGGTAAGGAGTTTAAAGCATTATTGAGGTTATCTATGAATTGCACGTTTTGAACATATATTGGTGGGGGCTTTGTAGGTTTATTTTTTTCTGGTTGTTAAACATGTTAAATTAAAATTTTGAAAACTTAATAAGAAAATAAATTATAGTGAAATTCCATTCCAAAATTAACATAAAATGTAGCAACGGTTTCAAATATTTTATATTATATAAGAAGATTATATAGGATGATTCATTTAGGGTTCTTTTGCATATATCACGTATGAATGATGCCGTACTGTCATCATCTTTTTATTTAGTATCGTTTGGCAGTTCACCATTTAAATACTCATTTTGGTGAGCATTCTTGCGATATTGTGCCTATGTGTCTATTTTTTAAAAATATACGTACATGGTATCCAATTTATAAAATTTTCCTTTTTCTTTTCGAGTAAAATGAATAATTCGAAAAGGAGTTTAAACCAAAACTGTTAAAATCGGTGTGCGATAATTTGTGTTGCCAAAATTAAGACCTCACAGTGTATTTAAATTACACTGATTATTATATTACAGAAATTATATTTTGAATAATAAATTATATACAGCATAATAGAAACAAATATATTTATTCGTTTCAATCAATTAAAAAATAAATTTATTCGAATTATTTGTTATTCAAAACTGGGAATTTTTAAATTCTTGAAATAATTATTCATTATTTGAATGGATTACATAGTACATACATATAAATATTAGCAATAACTTTTAATGTACAATAAATTTGATTTCATTTTAAAGACAGAAATATTATATTTATATAATATTCGTGGATATAATTGCATATTTCTTTCAATAGCTCAATTATTGGGGTACTTTCAGAGTCACATACTCGTATCTCAAAAACAGAAACTTAAATATATATCTTCTGTATCACTGTATCACTGATTAGAATTTATTATACCCTACACCATCATAGTGGGGAGGGTATATTGGATTTGTGCTGATGTTTGTAATGCCCAGAAGTATTGGTCCAACACCCACCGTATACCGATCAACTTAGAACACGACACTTTCTGAGTAGATTTAACGGTGTCCCTCCGTCCGTCTGGCTGGCTGGCTGTCCATGTAAAGCTTGTGCGCATAGTACAGATCATAAATTTCTTAATAATGTTTCTTATATGCAGAGATGATGACACCTAATTTAATAATTGTCGGTCTGTAATTAGTCGAAACTCCCATATAAGACCCTCGCCATAATCAACTTTAACCTCAATAAATCTTTTAAACGTATTTATATCGAGATAAAGTTTAACATACATAATATTTATATTCACGGAATTCATGACACTACATTTTTGGATGATCGGTCCATAATAGGCCATATCTCCCATAAAGCGCACATTTCTGAAAAATTGTTTTATACATATACTGGGAGTAGGGTATTAAATGGTCGGGTTTGACCGGCTATACTTTCTTACTTTTTTTTAACAGTTTTTTCTTTGTAAGTACATAGTCCTTAAGAAATTGATTTTCATATGTATTTGAAATACGGATCTCAATTTTTAATTTCTCTTTAATAAATTTGAATTTGTTGTTATGAACAATTTTTGTGCTAATATTTATTTTGATTTGAATTTTGATTTTTTTTTTCTAACTGTATATCTTCAATGTCAAAACGGGTGGCATATGAAAAATATAAAACAAAAACAAATATATAATAAATAAATTGCTTGTTTTTAACCACACATTCTCATCGTTGCTCACCAGATTTTATAATGCAATATAAATATGTACATACATATGTATTTTAAATAACTATATTGCTCATTATTTTCTTTAGAAATAGTTTTTTTCTTTCACCAGTAAATTTACAAAATTAATTTTTTTTATTTTGAATTTAAATATTTTTTATTTGTCAATCATAAAACAAACATAGTTAAGTAAACAAATACTAGTAAGCTGTGTTTGTAACTACACTATGTTAAAGGACAAATTACTCAAAAAAACGAACCGCATTGCCACCAGATTTTTGAAAAAAAGCAAAAAATTGCTTTAACCTGAAACAATACTTGAACAACTATAAGTTGAGTAAAAGAAAGGTAGAAGGAAAAATTAGGTTCAAATAAACCCTCAACAAAGTTTTATATTTTAGTGAAAATTGCAATCCCGTTTTAAAGATTACACACCTTAAATACTCTGTTTAATTGAATACGTGTACTATTATTAATCATATATAAATTTATTGTCCAAAGTGTAAGTTACTGTTGGTAGGTATTTAGTTTTAAAGAAATGTTTTTTTTTTTTTGTTAAACTTTAACTCAGTTGGAGTTGTGTAATTAACTGGTTTGTTTATGTTGCGCGTTTATGTTTGCTGAATCATCGCTGTGAATTCAAAATTCAGTGTCAGTAATATTTATACTATTTAATAGAATTTATTTATTGTTTATTCATTATTACTGTTTAAATTAATTAAATAATTTTAATTTTACTATTTTGGCTTTTATAACTGTAAGTCTATATAAATAATCATTCAACTATAAAATGGTAAATAATAATAAATAAAAAATGCAAATGAATAAATAATTTACAACTTGTAACTAAATACTAGTTAAATGATATTCAAGAGAGGTATATGAATTATTAGTGAAATTTCACAAATCAGATTTCATAATAAAGATGCATGTGGCAAATATTGCCAACAATAAAAAAAATATTAATTGCAAATATATACATTAAGGTATGGCCACACTTGGCAAATATTTGCTGAAAAGACAGAACCGTTTATTTATTAAAAAAAAACTTTGTTTATTTATGACAAGACACAACAAATATTAAGTCTTATTTTATTTGATGCTGTTTGATCTTGCAAAACTCTTGTAAGAGTAAACAACGTCAAACAAATTTGTTCTAAAACAAGTGGTTACGCTCTTTTTGAGTAAATATTTGCCTAGTGTGACCTTACCTTTAGTATGGAATTAGCAATTAGGGAAAACTGAAAACTGAAACTCTCAGCTTGAAATGGTTTAATTTGATATTTCGTCTGGACAAAAATAAACAGAGTTGCTGATAAGTTACATTTATATCTGTGGTGTTTGTAAAATTAAATTATTCATTTAATGTATTCTTTAAAAATTTCGTAAATTGTTTTTGAAAAATATACACAATATATTAATATTATTTAATATTTGTTTTTTGACACTTAAAATCCAAAGAAAAGTAGATCAATGCAAGTTAATTTTTTAAATGTCGTCAACAAAGCAACTTCAAACAAAATTTTTTCATAAAATTCTGTTAATTTTCAAACGGATATGGATCAAGTATTGTCGTATTGGCAAAAGAAAAAAATACGGGGAAAAATTGTAATTTACAATTTTTTTTAATAAATGCATGAAATTTATATTTAAAATACTATTAAGATGTGTTGTGTAATAGTTTTGTTCTTTTTTCTTTATAATTTTTGTGTAAAACCCCGAAAATTTGTTGTAAGCATAACTTTTATTTTAACACTGGTAGCACTGTTTATTCATTTGTCATTCTACTTACGGCAAGTGCCAAAAATTTACTTACAAGCAAATTCTCTTGCAATTTGAGCTGGAAGTGCGAAAAATATGATTGTGTTAGTAAAAAACTGCAAGTGTATTGAGTTTTTCGAACTTGCACTTGCATGTGGCAACGGGGGTTACTTACCCTATCCCTGCCTTTACACATGCAAGTACTTACATGCAAGTGCCGTGTACATATATACGAAAACTTATTCGAAAAACTCGACTAGCTCTGGAAGTGAAAAATGTGAGTGTATTAGTAAAATAGTGTGAATGTATTGAGTTTTTCGAACTTGCACTTGCATGTGGCAACGGGAGTTACTTACCCTAATATGTACAAGGTAAAATAATAACCAATTACTGAATGCTTTTAATTTTAATAAAAATTATTTTAAAATACTTAAACAAAAGAACAATATTAAATCGTAAAAACAATTGTTCATTTCACAAACTATTGCAATCTGAGTTGTATGTCGTCTGGCGTTATAATAGGTTTTACAAACACATGTTGCTGGCAAAATTTCATACAACGTGCAACTCGTACGATAGTTTGTGAGTTGAACAAATATATCACACATAAAACTTAAATCTAACGAGTTCTTGTTTAAATAACAAAATACTGCGGCAGGTTCCCATGATGATGATTCTAATTAATGTACAAAGATACAATTCAGTTGTCCAATTTAATGATGATGGTTGTAGTAAGAAGGAGCCAATTCGAAAGCATGATCATAATGGCTCTTAACGGCTACGGCAGCGACATGAGCTACTTTAACCAAGGGTTCGCGATGTACAACAGCATTGAAACCATTGTGGTCATCGGCAGTGTAAGTGACAGTACGTTTGTAACCATCGGCATCAACAAGAGAATATTGACCATGTACAGCATCACCATCACGTTCTTCGTGCTGACTCTTTGAGTCTCCAGTTACTTTATCATCGACACCGTAAGAAAACTTGTACTGAGGATGTGGGTCGTATTCCTCAGCCGTTTTGGTGTAGACCTTGTGGGCTACAGGTACAATATGATGTTGCACTGGAGCAGCATGGTAAACAGGCTCAGCACGATAAACTTGTTGATGATGTAGAGGAACGTATCCAGCTGCAACTGTGGCCACAATAGCTAAAGATAAGACAAGCTAGATGGAAAAAATGGAGAAGGTTTAAATTTTGTTTTAAGGAATAGAATGAAATAATTTAAGAACTCACTTTGAATGTCATTTTGCGGAAATTGTTGTTTGTTCTTTACGTTTGTGTTAACAAATGAGGAGTGATAATTTTTTAATTAAATCAACTGCTTTATATATGAAATACAAAAATTTTAAATTGCTAATTATATTTTTGTTAATTTGTTAATATTTTTTTAAAACACATATCTTTTTGTTGGTATCTACACACACATACATATGGTTGTATTATAGATAGTTTTTAGGTTTGCTCCATTTTAATGATTTTCTTATAAAACAAAACCATTTAGTTAAAGAAACATATCATGATATCAACAACTTAATTTATAAATTTTATATATGTATACTACGTGTTATATAAATAAGTGCATGTTGTTAGAGATTTTTAAAGTTATAATTCCGCAAATAACTTGATGAATTATGCCTAAGAGTTGACAATTTGTTAATAAATTTCAAACAAATTTAGTAACAAGTAAAAAAGTATAGTTGGTCAAGCCCGACCATATAATACCCTACCCCCAGTATATGTCTAAACACCAGATTTACAGAAATGGGATCTATTATGGGTCGATCATTAAAAATATAGTGGCATGACTTCTGTGCATAGAAATATTATTTGTGTTAAATTTTATCTCGATATAAACACTTATAAAATATTTATATATTTATTGATGCTGCGTTTAATTATGGACCGACCGTTGTCATGATTTCTGTATATATGAAACTTATTTGTGTTCAATTTTATTTGGATGCTAACATTATTAAGGGATTTATAGCGTGTTCACATATACACCTTAATTGCGTTAATCGCAATTAACGCCATTATTGAGCTCAATATTCCATATAAAATCTCAATTAATTATTGCGCAATAAGTACGAAATTGTTATAATATTGAGTAAGATTTTGAATGCAACACTGTTCACAACTGTGTTTAGTGAACAAAATTGTATAAAATCGCAAATGTCAACAAAAGAAAACAAAAGAAATCATTGAAAAGTCAATGTGAAGGTAAGTTTGTTTACATAGAAACACAACAACCATTTAGATTATTTTTTGTATTGTTTTCCAACTGTCAAATGATTATTGAGCAAGCCAAAAATTACGTATGCTTGAACACTTAAAATAATATTGTCAATTAACAGAATATTGACTCAATTAAGTTTCATATGTGAACACGGTATTATGGGAGTTAAAGTGATTTTGGCAAGTGGATTATTACAAAATTTGGCCAAATGTTTTTTGTATATATGAAATATTTAAAGTGATTTTAAAATGATTTCCTGCAGCGTCCCTTTAATGGGAGCTATGGCTAATTATGGACCAATTATGGACCGATCAGGACAAAATTCGTTGATGAGATTAGGCTCATGTACAACTTATTTCTGGATAAATTTATTATATCCTACACCACCATAGTGGGGAGGGTATATTGGATATATTTGTGCTTATGTTTGTAATGCCCAGAAATATCGGTCCAACACCCACCTTTAAGTGCACCGATCGACTCAGAATCACTTTCTGATTTAACGATGTCCGTCCGTCCGTCCGGCTGGCTGGCTGGCTCTCCATGTAAAGCTTGTGCGCAGAGTACAGGTCGCAATTTTGAAGATATTTCGATAAAATTTGGTACATAATATTTTTTCAACCCAAGCATGGATGGGATTGAAACTGTTGGAAATCGATCGATTATTTCACCTTGCCCCCATACAAATGTCCTCCCGAAATTGAGGTTTAACGATCATAAATGGTTGAATTATGTAAGTATCCAGACAAATTTCATCAAAAATGAGTGGTAATTAAGGCCAAATCAAATCTATTTTGTGCAGATTGGTCCATAGTTACTCGTAGAGCATAACTCTCTCAAAAAGGTTGGTATCCAATTAATATTGAACGCAAATATATTTCATATGTATACAAATAATGGTCGGTCCATAATTCACTTTAAGCTCCATAAATTTTTTAAAAGTATTTATATCGAGATAAAGTTTAACACATATAATATTTATATTCACAGACATCATAACACTAAATTTTTGGATGATCGGTCCACAATAGGTAATATATCCCATATAACGCCTATTTCTAAAAATCTGTTTTATACATGTACCGGGTGTAGGGTATTATATGGTCGGGCTAGACCGACTATACTTTCTTACTTGTTTTTATATGTGTATAAATCAACCATTTATGACCGATAAACCCCTATTTCGGAGGACATTTGTATAGGGGCCAGGTGAAATAATGGACCGATTTCAACCAGTTTCAATCCCAACCGTCCTTGGGCCAAAAAAGATCTTGTGCCATATGTTATTAAAATATGTATCTTAAAAATTGCGAGCAGTACTCTGCGCACAAGGTTTACATGGACGAACGGAAATAGTCAAATCGAATCTGAAAATGATTATGTGTCGATCGGTATACTTTAAGGTGAGTATTAGTCTAATATTTTTGGATGTTACAAACATGAGCACAAATTCGATATACCCTTCACACTATGGCGGTGTAACTCATTATGAACGGATCAATGTGCGTAACTATAAATACATAAAACGTTTCTCAATTTTGTAAGTTAAAGAAGAAGTATAACAGTTTAACCTTCATGTATGCGAAACGAACACAAAAGCAGAATTATTTAACAAAAAAATATTTTTTTTTAATATTTTATTTTATTTATTTACCGGTTAATAATGGGTTAGATCTCCTTATATGTATAGGTGCGTTGTCTTGTTGAAAAATAAATGGTTTTTCATTACAATTTTCTAAAAATGACACTAATTTCTCGCTTAGTAATTTTGTGTAATCAGAAGAATTTACTTTGGTGTTTAGAAAATCAAGCATACTATCTTCACAAGTATCTCCCCAAACCTTCAAACAAATCAAATACAAAATTTGGTCAGTCTCGTCTCATCGAACTGTTCGGACGTGTTACTTTTAGTGCGGCTGAATTTTCGGTGAAAAAATCGTAATAGGTGAAAAAGTGTAAAAAGTTAAATTAAACAAAAAAGTGAAAAAAATAACTCGTAATAGGTTAAAATATATAAAAAAAAAAAAAACATTAAACATCGTATAAAAACTGTATGAGTGTTCCTCTCAGATGTAATTCTGAGAAAGAGCTTAGCTCGTCTAGAAAAAATAAATGGGTCTCTGAGGAAGAATCCATAAAAAAATCTCTGGAGAATTTTCTCACTACAAGAGCCGTAGAACGGCGTCGTTCCTGTTCGCCCAATATAGTGATTTCAACAGATGAAAAAACATCATCTTCATCAAATAGTGCAGTCAAACCAAAAAAACAAGTAGGTATGGATAAGTACATAACCGTTCTCAAGCGACAGAGAAGCCCGACATCTGCTCAAATGTCTTCCAACTCAAAAGTTCCTAAGACCGTCAATAGTGGTAAACCAAATGACCAAAACAGATTTTCTATACTTCAGACGGATGATCCAGAAATACCAAAAAAGACATTTAAGCCCCCACCAATTTACCTGAGAGAGCCCACTTCCAACAAACTGATACAAGGAATTGTTGCTGTAATAGGTGAAAACATGTTTAACGTAACCTCAATTAAACATGGAAATATCTGCGAGACAAAGATCCAAGTGAATAGGGAAGATGATTTTCGAAAATTGTCCAACCAGTTGGAGAGGGAGACTAGGGACTTCTATACCTACCAGCTCAAAAGCGCAAAAGGACTCCAAGTCGTTCTAAAGGGTATAGACCCATGTGTTGATCCTGCGGAGATAAAGACCGGTTTAATGGACAAAGGGTTCAAAATCAAGAGCGTAGTGAATATCAGAAACCGTGAAAAGATCCCTCAGCCCATGTTCAGGGTAGAATTGCAACCTGGAGATGTTGTCTTAAAGAAAAACGAGTCCCACCCCATCTACAATCTGATGTACCTTCTGCATCGTAGAATCACCGTGGAAGAACCACATAAGCGTCAGGGACCCGTTCAGTGTCTCAATTGTCAAGAATTTGGTCATACCAAAGCGTACTGTAAATTGCCGACAGTTTGTGTTGCGTGTGGGGAGCTACATGCAACTGCTCAATGCGATAAGTCGAAAACTGACGTAAAAATAAAAAAATGCAGTAACTGCGGAGGTAATCATACCGCAAATTATAGAGGTTGTCCAATTTACACTCATTTGAAAGCCATAAGTACCAACAAGACGTCAGTATTACCTGATCATCGTCAACAGCCTATTTTGGCATCGAGTGACAATTTCCCGCAATTGTTACGGTCCACTAGTCATGTAAACGCGCCTAGTTCTAGACAAGTTTCTTACGCTAACGTGGTTAAATCTAATATGCCAGGTTTGGAGCAGGCACCTAAATCACAATATTACGAGCCTAATATTAACACTCTAGAGACTACATTGCAGACACTTGTCCAAACCATGAACACTTTTACGACCACTATGACATCCATGATGCAGGAAATGCTGAAAATGCAATCCACTATCTTACAAGCCATTTTAAAGAAATGATTTGTTTAAAAATTTGTTTTTGGAATGCGAACGGCCTCCGCCAACATAAAAACGAACTGGAACACTTCCTGATGGATAAGCAGATTGATGTCATGATGATTGCTGAAACTCACTTGACGGCGACAGCGTACTTCAAAATTAATGGCTACGTGTTGTATGATACTAAAGATCCCCGCGGAAGAGCATGTGGAGGATCGGCAATTCTTATAAAGAACAGAATAAAACATTATTTAATGAACAACATATGTGAGGATTACCTACAAGCAACAAACATTTGTATTGAATTCTGTCAATACAATTTTGTTTTATCATTAATTTATTCGCCGCCTCGATTTTCAATAAAAGAACACCAATACTACAGCTTCTTCAATTCCCTTGGAGCTAGATTTTTAGTTGCTGGTGACTTTAACGCCAAACACACTTTTTGGGGTTCACGTCTGGTGACCCCGAAGGGTCGTGAACTCTTCAACACCATTGCCAAAATGGGATTAGATGTACTCTCAAGCGGGCATCCCACCTACTGGCCGACGGACCGACGGAAGATTCCCGATGTTATTGACTTCGGAGTAGTGAAAAATATCCCTGTAGAATCGATACAAGTGGAGCCTTCATTAGACTTGTCTTCAGATCACTCTCCTACTATTATTTCAATGCGTTTCCTTCAAGGGAATGGCTCTTCATTTCGGGACATATCTAAAACCAGAGTAAGTTGGATAAAGTATAAAAAGTATTTAAGTTCCCACTGCACGGAAAATGTTGTGTTGAGAACTACCGCGGATATTGATGGGTCGATTGGCAAGTTTACTGAGGACATACGAAGAGCTGTACATCACGCCTCCACATATGACGTTGAATGCAGACGTGGGACAAACAGAACTTATTTCGCTGAACTCGATCATCTCCTGGCAGAAAAAAGAAGAGTTAGAAGAGAGTGGCAAATTCATAGATCTCCTCAACTGAAAGCTAGGCTACGAGAATGCAGAGATATACTAAGAAATTTCTTAGAAATCCAAAGAACGGCCTCATTTAGATCTTACTTGGAGGGTCTTGATAGTACCCCACAATCTGACTATTCGCTATGGAAGGCGGCACGGGGTTTAAAAAGACCAGTTAGAGGAAAGCCTCCTCTGCGAAATCCGACTGGAGACTGGGCTAGAAATGATTCCGAGAAAGGGACTTTATTTGTTAACCATTTGAGAAATGTGTTTACTATAAACAACTCAATTAATGCATCTGATTTGGCTCCACTCGTTATTAGACCTCCTGTACCTCTAAGACTTAGCTTTAATGATGTTCAAAGCGCTATTGGTACTCTAAATCTTAAAAAAGCTCCAGGTATGGATAAAATCAGCAACAAAATGCTTGTGGAGTTACCTCGTGTAGCAAGAAGAATTATCCTCTTTATCTTCAACGCTATTTTACGCCTAGAATACTATCCTGCAGATTGGAAGGTATCTATGATTACCATGATTCCTAAGCCAGGGAAGGACCCCACTAAAGTAGAGTCATATAGGCCAATTAGCCTACTGCCGACAATTTCTAAACTGTTCGAAAAATTGTTAATGACTAAGTTGACTCCAATTCTGAATGACACTGAATGTATTCCAAATCATCAATTCGGATTCAGAGCTAAACACAGTACCATCGAACAAACTCACAGATTGGTAAATGTGATAAGAGGGTCGTTTGAAGATAAAAAATACTGCTCCGCCCTTTTCATTGATGTGTCCCAAGCGTTCGACAAAGTTTGGCATGACGGTTTAATGCACAAAATTAAATTAACTCTGCCTGCTAACACCCATAAACTCATGGAAAGTTATTTATACGGTCGCAAATTTAAAATCAAAGAAGGCAATTTTTTAAGTACCGCTCAGCCAATTGAATCAGGTGTGCCACAGGGTAGCATACTGGGCCCTACTTTATATTTGATTTATGCCTCCGACATGCCGTCAGACCCCAAAATCCACACGTCAACTTTTGCAGACGATATAGCCTTTGTCAGCGTCCATAAGGACCACCAAGCTGCATCACAGAATTTGCAGAATTATGTTTATAAACTAGAGAATTGGCTAGAGCTTTGGAAAATCAGGGTAAATTAACAAAAATGTATTCATATCACTTTCACATTGCGAAAAGATACCTGCTCGTCCATCAGAATAAATAATCAAATTATTCCTCAACATAATGAAGTCAAATACCTCGGCATTCACCTCGACCGCCGTTTAACTTGGAAGTCTCATATTGAAGCGAAACTTACTCAGATGAGATTAAAAGCAGTGCAACTTAATTGGCTAATTGGCAGAAATTCTTCATTAAAGTTGGATTGCAAACTATTGTTGTACAATGCAATACTAAAGCCAATCTGGTGTTATGGAATTCAATTATGGGGTACTGCCTCAGCATCAAACATTGAAAAAATTCAAAGGGGTCAAAATAAAATTCTACGTATTATTACTGCAGCTCCATGGTATGTTAAAAATTCTCGAATCCACAAAGATCTAGGCGTGCCATTAGTAAACGTCGAATTTACAAAATATGCGTCAAAGTACGTCAGCAAACTTGAACAACATCCAAACCCACTTGCACGAGACATCCTTAACTTTAGTGGCCACAGTCGGTTGAGAAGGAGGGATACCCTTGCTTTAACTCAAGCGCAAAACAGATGACTTGATCAGTTGATATGAAATTTTTGTAGTATCATAAAAATTTTTTGTCTAGCACTGGCTGGGCTTATTATTTTATTTTTAGTATTAAGATTTGAAAACTTATTGTTAGTTCATAATATGAAGATTCAATAAATAACTAAAAGCTAAAAAAAAAAAAAAAAAAAAAAAAAATACAAAATTTATTTTTAAGAAATATCGTGGTTCCTTCGGTAGGTCTCTTTAATAGCTGTTGAAAACATCACGATTGAATTTCTTCTTATCGGAAAAATTCACCATAAACAATATACTCGTATGTTTATATATGTTTCCATTTACTTTCAACCTTTTTTTTTTTTTGTCGAATTCAAGTCTAGCAGTTTTGAGCCGAAGTAATAGCCTTGGCACAGAGGACAGCTTTTGTCTAGTAATAGTCTGGGACTTTTTAAGAGTCTACTTATGGTTGATTTGGACACATTTACCATACATTCATTTATATTATTCTTTGTTTGTCATAAAATAAAATGTAATTATAGTTATGAAACACAAACAAAATATTAAAGCACAACTTCTCTTTTAAAATAATAAAGTGGACTCACAAATTTTGGATAGGAAAAGATCAATAACCACACTTTTAAAATATTTAACAAGTTTTAGAAAAACTGTTTGTAACTTTAACACAAATAGCAAACAAAAAGTGTAATTATATCTGGCATATGACCGCCACGGCTGGCTCGGACGTAGTCTAATCTGGACGATCAAAAAGAAAACTAAAAAACACGCTTTTGTGTATATTATATATGAGGAGGTGAGAAGCAAAACTCGTTCGTTCCATGTTTACAAAATTTTGGTAAAAAAGCTAAAAACTTGCTACATCTTAGTTAATGAACCAAATAAGTTGAAAGCTACTAATATTTAAATATTAGGATATTTTTTATTAAAACTAAGCTAACTAAAGAAAATTAAGTTTTGCAAGTTTTGCTACGATTTTTGAAACAAATGAGTTTTGCTACATTCCATATTGCAACGAACGAGTTTTGCAACTTACAATAACCCACCAGTAAAATAAATTATTTAGCTTCACTATATTTTAAAAGGTATATTAATTTATTAAAACTAAGGAAACTTGTTAAAAAATTAAAATAAATAATATGAATTTTTCAACAGACAAAGAGAGTACTTCGTCTTCAGTTTACTCCGCGTTGTTTTCTTCCACGTCATGACCAGCATTTTTGTTGTCGAAAATCGAAGGTTTTGTTTTGTCTACAATTTTCTCCAAAGTGATTGGACAAAAGGGCTCCTACATCTTTTATTCAGGTTTAATCGCCACATTTATGGCAAGTAGTTTTGGAATAAAATCTTTGATTTTCTTTCCTCACCTCAAGAATGTTTCTATAATTAATCTCCCCTTGCAAAGTTATCTGATCATACTTGCGAGTAATTATCTTAACAATTGCAGTAATATAAGGAACAATTAATACATAAAAATATTTGGAATTTTACCACACACGATGGTACTTTGGCTCACTTCAAACAGGGAACCAACAAGTTTTGCTACGAAATATGCAACGAGCTAGTTTTGACAATGACTGTTAATTGGAACGAAACAGTTTTGCTATGAACTGCAATTTTAGGATATAAAAGGACATAAGAAAGGATATGAATTAATACCATCGGTATATTTATCCCTAACAGCATCCACTGTTATCTCAATTTTTAAATTTTTGGAACGAAAGAGTTTTGGAACTCACACGCTCATATATATTACTTATAATTATTGCCATATACATATGAATATAGTAAGTATTTATGTAAGTGGTGATGGATACAATGTTCACATATTTTATTGAATTATAAGATATTTGCTTTACGGTTACATTGAAAAACTAAAATAAAATATAATTATTTGAATTTGACAGATGCTGTTAACTGATAATCTATTTTAATAAAATCTAAGATTATTATTTAATTACTTATAATTGACCCAAATAATTGAAATATTTCCATAGCTAAATTAAGGGAATCAAAGTAAATTATTAATTTGGTAATGAATAATGAATTCAAACTTACACAAATATTTGCCACTGTAAGAATACTTGTCTGTCTGTCTGTCTGTCAGTCCATATATTTACACCATTAATATAAGGTTAAACCTATGAGTGTATGCTTCAAAGTTTGTTCAGTTAGACAAGTGTTGAAGTATTATTATTTAAGTTGTGATTTGAAATTAAAAAATAATGTTTTTCACTGTCACTTTCATTACTGGTATTTTCTGTCATATTTTTGTAATAAAAGCAATTGTATTTGCTGCTAATTTCGTCATGTTTATTATTCTTGTCATAAAGAAACCCGCATATACGAGTATATATATTCACTACCATTGAAAGCAGTGCTTTTTAATAAAAAATACAAACATTAAATTTATAAAAAAAAAACTATGTTAAACAAAATAACTGGCAAATGGTGAGTATGTTTTTGAAAAAATGTTGACCGCAAACGAAGAAACAATCAAAAAGTGATTGTATGTATCTGATACAATGTTCTGCTTTAACATGTACATACATACATATGTATGTACATACGAGTACAATACATAAATTGTAGAGTATTTTAATGTATTCAGTGCATTTAAATTGTTTTCTTTACTTTTTTTTTGGCTTAAATTTTATTGTTCCCGTTTACCTGGTTGATTGAAATATACAAGAAACGTAAAGAAACATATATAGTATAGTCTTAAATAACATGCAAGTAATTATTTTGTGGATTGGTTTTAATGGATACAAAACGAAAATAACAACAGAAAATCAGAAATAAAAAAAAACGCACAAGACTAAAGTCAAGGTTGTCATACATTTCAAAGTAATCAACATTTTGTTGAAAAACCAATTGTTTGATGGGGTCGGCCAAATAGACGACCAAAAAATGTTACAAATTTTATTTACAACAATTGAATTAAGCAAGTGACTAACTAATCTTTAAACTAAAAGTATTTCCTCTTTACCACAAACAAAAGTTAAAGTTATTCGAATACCACGTCATATAAAAGTTATTTGGTCGTTTTAAATGGATTTATTGCAACTATTCCCACAATTAAAAAATAATAAAAAACAATGTTTCACACATTTAACAAATAAATAAAATGCGGCATTTTTTTGAGTATGTACATTGAAGGTTTGTTAGCATTAACTTGACGAAAATACTTTTTGAAAACCTACTGATATACATTTGATACTAGTTGACATTTAATTTAGTGCACAAGTGTACAGAATAGCAAAATTTATAGTTCAATAATCAATAATCGAAAAAGGTCATGTCCAATCTCAGATAATTAAAATATGGGTTGTGTTAAAGAAACAATCGTTTTATAGTGGTGTTCTAATAAACACATTATGGAACAACAAAATAAATATATTGGTTGAAAAATTACATTAGTAAATTATTTATAACCGAGATTTATTAAATCCATCTATTTTACATCAGTCACAATTAGTAGTAAGTACTTAGCCTATGAAGAATATAAGTATTAAATTATTCAAAACAGTAGAAGTTTATTTCCAAGGCTCATCACTGAGTTTCTAAAAGCTGTCAATTTACACATTCTTAGGTCAGTGCAAAAGTAACAATTCTTTTAAAACCTTTCCCTTTCTTAGAACTTACACTTATTTCCCCTACTGTAAAACGAATATAAGCAATATCATGTAGTATATCGTTGGTCTCAGGTAGAAAGGCCCTAACTCGCTATTTTTTTCGAAATTTGTTTTTTTTTTGCGATTCCAATGCATTTAACGCAAATACACCTCCTCACAAAAATTTATTGCAATAGTGTAAAACATAATGCTTTTATAAGCAGTTGTACAAAAAAAGTTACATGTTGAATATTACAGTTTCTATTATGTTTTTATCTTCTCCTGTAAAGTTTCAAATATGCGAGTTAGGACCTTTCTACATGAGACCATCGATATGTATGTTGTCCATAAAAGTGCTTAACTGTAAGTTTAAGTTAACTATCGAACATAAGTGACCGTATTGCTCAAATTTATCTTGAAAACTATTCTGAAAAATTGCATATATTTCCGATTGCAGTCAAATTCAGTTTTTCCCGAAATAGCAATGTTCAAATCGCAGATACGCAAAGTAAAGAGGATAAAGTACTATTCCAAATATTTGTGAAATTGTTTTGGCTGAAGATTGAAAATAATAAATCATATGTAGACACAAGTTAATGATTACAACATTGACATGCATTATAAAATTTCCCAAAAAAAGTAAACATTTTTCTTGTTTTACATGTGGCCAAAGATAAACGTGTTTATATCCCAATAAAAATACTATGTTCTATTCGGAGATATTTTCAAAGAACTATATTTTTATCTCAAAAATGACTGGTGAGAACTGTATAGATTATGCAACCTTCCGAGTGAATTATCAAGGTTCGTGAATATACTCGTATGTTTCATAGAAGATCATGAAGAATGCATCAATATATCCAGTATACAAATACAAATTCTATAGACACAAATTTAGAAGAAGTGGTTATTTTTATACCAAGAAAACAGAAAATAAATTCTTTTAAAAACTTATTGTAAACTTTAGGGCCAATATGATTCTGAAATTACAATAAAAGGACTAAAGCTAGATTTACTCGATTGAAATTTTCTTCAAAATTGCTCTTCAAATTACTTCAAACTCGTGTAAACAGCAAAATTTCTTAAAAATTTGTTTATTTAATAACTATTAATAACTATTAAATAAATAAATTTTGAAGAATTTTTGCTGCTAACACGAGTTTGAAGCATTTTGAAGAGAAATTTTGAAGAAAATTTCAATCGTGTAAATCTAGCTTAATTCGAGAGTAGTTACAAAAATTTTCAAAATAATTTATTCTTTAGTTGAGTATTAAACAAAGAGGCGAATAATACAGAGAAAAGTGAAACAAATTGGCTTGTTAGACTTTTGGGTCTATTATGTATAACAACCAAACTGGAGGTGGATTGCCAATAGGAAACGCAACTGACATGCAAGTTGTTATTATGTAAGGCAACTTTCGTTTTTAATATCTTTTCGAATTTACCAATTAAAATAAAATCAAAGCAACCACAAATTCTCGGTTGCCATGTCCGGCAACTGAAGTGACCCGCTGACAGTTGCAATCTGTAATATGTTTTTGGCAACTGTCAACTCCACAGAGATTCAGTTGACATCCGTAATTGACCCATTTGTGAAAAAATATATGTATAAAACCTACAATGAATTCTAAAAAATTTTAAATGCGTTGCTATGATTTTGGTATGAAAAATTCATTGTTTATAATATTACTTTGCTGGCTGTTCTACAACATTCTTAGCCTACATATGAAATAAATTCAATATACAGATTACTAACTAGAAATAAATATGTACTTATAAATAAAATATTGACCTTTTGTTATATCCATTTTTGTTTCATAACAAAAGAACACAAATTCATAAAAATACCTCCATGTTGTAAAGCTATTTATAACATGTTTTCAATCTGCTGATCCTACTATCGGATCCAAAATCAGTTTTAAAACGGAACTACACTACAGAAACTTAAACCGTAAACTGTACTGTTTGGGTATTTCTTATTCTTCTAAATTTTAAAATCAAAACAATTGTTATGGATACGAGTACACCTCCCTAACAACCAACGTCACAGAATTCTTTAAAAAATATATGAAAAACAACAATTAAATAAAGCCAGTAATGTTTGGTACTCTACTGTAGGTTGAGTTCCAATATTGGCACACAAACATTTTCGGTTATACATCATTATATTTCTATTTTCTAATTGATAAACTGGATGACATTACATGATTAATAAAAACAATACTGTAAATTAACCCCCTGTTTCACGATGTCGAAAGATAACGTTCGCTTAGATAAGACTTAAGACACAAACTTGATTGTGGAATAAACAAACTTGATTGAGTAAAAAATAGATACGATAAAAAGTTTGTGTCTTAAGTCTTATCTAAGCGAACGTTATCTTTCGACATCGTGAAATAGGCCATAATATTACTTTCTAAAGAAATTTTTAATTAAGCTTTTAATACGTTCTGCTGGTATTAAACTTCACTGAACAAAAGCCAATTTAGTACACACCACAAGTAATAATAATAATAATACATCTGACATGCAAATACAAGCGTGCCTTGTTAATATTGATTGCTATAATATTGATTCATGTATGTATAGGCAATTTGTGAATTCAGCAGCTTTAATAGAATTTAATATGTTACAAAACCGAAGAAAAACTGAATATACCATCCCGCAATCCATAAGTCGTCGTCACATTTACTTAAGCTGCAATAATCAACAAGATTTCGATAAAATTTACTGTGTCATTCATGCATGTTTGTACTCGTACTCGTATGTGGGTTTTTTTCTTAACCAAAAAAAAATATGTTTAGAAGCTGGTAAAAAAGTTACATAACAAATTCAAATCATGTCCGCAACAGATCGATCTCACTAGAAACAAGAGTTGTTTCGCATATTAATTCAGATAAAATAAAAATGATTTGATAGACAAAAATAAGTTTGTATAATCGCATTATTAACAAAAGATTCTAACAAAAAACAACATAAAAATTATAACAATAACATAATATGTATAAGTGAATTGTTACATTTGAAAATCATTATTCTATATGTTACAGTTGAACTCAGTTATGGCAAACAAACTCCGTAAAAATAGTTCGTTTTAAGAGAAAATCGTAAAGAGCGGCGTAAAACTAATTTTGATAAGAAAATTTATTTATAAGTACAAACACTGGTCATTTTCGAAAAATTCCAAATGTTTCTTTCGGAAGATAAAGTAGATCTGAATGAAATACAAATATTTTTTGATTCTAAAGGGTTAATTAAAGTCATATACGAGGGCGGTTCGGAAACTTCTTAGCCTAGAACAGAAAGCGTAGTATAAAGAGAAAAAATTTAAGTGTTTTGGAACACATGTTAAATTTCTTTACGTTCTGGCAACTTCTTCATATAGAAACAGGTGTTCAAATAATACACATACGCGATTTTTTTTTACAATGAAAAAATTAGAAATTCGTGGTGTCATTAAATATTTAAATAATAAGAATGAAACTTTTTCAAGCTTGTTTGGATCGATTTAAGAAAAATAAAATGGATTTTAAGCTTAGTTTCATAACTGTTGATGAGACATGGATCCACCGCTATACTCCAGAGACAAAAGAACAATCCCACCAATGGATTGAAGCTGGATGAAGATTCAGGAAAAATGTTTTTGAAAAATTAACTTCTCTCTTTCTGTGCTAGGCTAAGAAGTTTCCGAACCGCCCTCGTAAGGCAATGGTAACAGAAAAGACGTAGCCTTTGGTACTAAAAATCTAATTTGCCATACAAATTTATAGTTTTAGAGATAAAGGTGCTATCAAACGGGATGTATTTTCCATATGTACTGTCACTTTTCTTACCCATATGTAATTCCGTATGTATGTCAAAATTTCCATTTTACATACGATTCATAATTTTTGCTATCACACCTGCTTATATTTTCCGTATGACAATAAATATAATAAACATAATTTAATTTATTAAAAATCGAAAAATCCATTTTCTTTAATTTTTCTTTCCAACAATTTTTTTTCAAAACAAGCCAGCTGTTATGTTTATGTTTGTCACAGGAAAATAAAGCGTGTTATAATCGAAAAACTTACATATGTATTTTACACATGCAAAGTTTCATATGTATCACACGAAGTGTACAACTTTTACAGATGGAAAATTTGACGGTACATATGTAAAATACATCCCATCTGATAGCACCTTAAGAAGTTCTATAAAATTATATACAAACGACAATTGAGTTAAGTATTCCCAGCATACTATTCTAGGAGCGCTCCAAAAAAGGAGTCAGAAAAGAGTCCAACAAAAGAGCATTTTCGGAGTGCTACGAAAAAAAGGAGTCAGGAAAGAGTCCAACTAAAGAGCATTTTCGGAGCGAAAGAAAAATTTGCTTGTTACTGTCCTGAGTCGGCACATAGTATGACACAGAAATTCCACTTAATTATGCGTGTACCAACGCGTTGTTGTCGTGTTATTTCTGAGAGCTTCTAGAATGGTACGCTGGGTCTTTTCTGAAGGTTTCGGAGCAATAATGATTGTTTTTTGGGCTCATAAAGAGCGTTAACGCTCCGAAAAAGGTGTCAGAAAAGACTCTTTTCGGACTCATATGGCTTGCTGGGTTGTTTTTATGAAAATACGTCGGAATTATAAAATATGCTTGTAATAATAATAATATATTTTTTAAAACCTAGTTTTACTCTAAAAATAATCTAGGGAATTTTAAATTTAAAAAATATGATAAATGTCATTACTTCAGTGAAAATGAAAACTAAGATTTCACCACAAAATGTTAGAATATGTAAAAAGTTTACATTTACGTTTACACAAGTCTCAAGAACGGATTAATAAGTCCCAAATTACACGAAGCAATTCTTTAAGCTAAGCTGATTATCTTTAAGACATGGGGGGGTGAGGCGAAGATAAGACGAGTACACACCTGCTTTTATACTAGCAATTCGTGTTACTCTCTTATTTGTATTACATATGTGTATACAAATGTGTTTATACTCTCAAAGAAAAAATACTAGCGTTTAAACTTTAAAGCAATAAGTCCCGATTTACACGAAAAAGATTTTTATTTGATACACATTTTTATACACATGTGTGTTACTCTCTCATTCGTATGTAACAAGTACAAGAATTGCTAGTACAATCCAGTGTGTACTCGTCTTATCTGCCACTAATTCCGATGTCTAAAAGGTTAGCAATATTGCTGCAATATTTTCGTCGTGTAAATGGGGACTAAGAATTGTGCTGTGGGAACACCGAAGAAACTTCAAGAAAAAAATTGTATCACTCTTTTTAATAAAAATTGCTTCGGCACTAACAGATTTCAAAAATAATATATATTATATTTATTTAGAAATAAATAAGAATTACTAGTGGAGTTTTTATTGTTTTTATTTTTTATTTTTTACTTTTTACTTTTTTATTAATTATTGAATCTGCCTTATTTCCTTAGGCCTAACAAGAAGTACTCAAATCTTAAAACTAAAATTAAAACTAATTACTCTGTAACAGAGCATTAATTTGTTATTTGCCGATAAGCCCACGAAGCCTCGACTGCGTCTGGCTCTGAGCTAGAATTCTAGCAAGCGGATTCGGTGGGTTTTTGATGTAGTTCTCTAGTGGAATAGAGATAAATTTTCTAAACTTGAAATATTTCTCTTTCTAAAACATACCTGCTTTACTGACTAGTGACTAGGTTTTCGATATTTCCAAATTGCAAAATATATTTCACTTAAAATTGTTGACTGCCTCATGTAAAACTTGATTTTTTTTAAACAATAAAACCAAAAGCAATCAGTTGCGATGAAAGTTCTTCATCGTTATTCATCGATATGCTTGGACGCGGATGTTGTTGGTTTGAAGGTTCTTAAGACTTTCACGTTTTATAAAAATCGTTTCACGTCCTTTCCACTGTGTATATGATAAATTATGGCCAAACGTGTTTATTTAGACATTCATAGAATTGATGTTTGTAATGTATTTCCATTAATAACTTGATCTTATAATGTTTGAAATAAATTCAGCAGAGACATTGTCGAGGAATGCCGGACTTATATTAATTTAATTTCTTTTTTGATTGTGAAAGAACAGTAATAAATATGTTAAATATTGACGATAAACTACTTGTAGTAGGAATATGAAACAAATGCGAAAATGTGAGAAATGATCTCTTTAAAATCTATAGCACATTGAGAGCTAATTAAGTTATCAAGAGCAAATCTACATAAAACACATTAATCAATAATTTCGTATATAAGTTGGCCGAAAACTGAAGCAGACATCATTCACTACTTGTGTCTGCTTCTAAAAAGAACCAATCCACCAACTTATTGTAATAATATGGCTTTCAAGGTAAGTTTTCTATTAATTTTGCTGCCGTTAAATGTTGTCAGGTGCAAACTCACCGTCACCATTACAAGCAAAATTAAGTAAATGGATAAATAAAACCTTAACATTAAAATCATTTCATTATTGTGTTTGCAGTTTGTTTTCGCACTTGCCTTTATAGCTGTAGCCAGCGCTGGTTATGTTCCAGCTCATCAAGTATATCATGCTGCTCCCGTTGCCGTACATGCTGCGCCAGTAGCTGTTGCTCATAAGGTTTTGGTCAAATCTGAAGAATACGATCCTCATCCACAATACAAATACTCTTATGGTGTTGAAGACAAATTAACCGGTGACTCCAAGAGCCAAGTTGAAGAACGTGATGGTGATGTTGTTCGTGGTGAATACTCGTTGATTGATGCTGATGGTTACAAACGTACCGTACAATATACAGCTGATGATCATAATGGTTTCAATGCTGTCGTTCATCGTGAACCTCTTGTAAAAACCGTTGCTCACTATGCTGCTCCTACAGTTGTTAAGACTGCTGCTCCCATAACTCATTATGCTGCTCCCACAGTTGTCAAGACTTTTGCTCCAGTTGCCCATTACTCAGCACCAACTGTTGTTAAAACAGTTTCTCCTGTAGATCATTATTCAGCTCCTGTCCACTACACCTCATATGCAGCTGCTCCTTCTTACAACTATCACCACTAAACTCTATTGAACATCATAATCCATACATTCGCCCTATTTGTATTTATTTAGTTTGTATATTTATTCGAAATACTCTTTGATAAAATAAAAGATAAAATTTTGTTAAAATAATAAACAAATGCCAATGTTCTATGTATTTGATCCTTCCGTATTTAGTTAAAAATTAACTCACCATTTGAAAACCATCATTTCTATAAGCCACCATAGATTTTAATACATTTAAAGAACATATTTAATTTATCTCTATTAGATCATCAGTTGAAATTATATATATTCGTTTTAAAGTCTTTTAAAATATTCTTAAATAAATTAATATTTATTGAGGATATCGCAATAAAGCATGAAAATTCTAAATATAATTGCAAACAAATTCTTAATTTATAACCTCTGTAATAGATAAATATTGTGCAATTTTATTTGCTAATCAAAAATTTCCTTTCCTTCTTACTTATCTGCTTCGTCAATCATTCTACCAGAACTTTGTAAATTTGTATCGTAATATGTTTAGGAATTACCGATTTTGCTCATTTTTGATCACATACTTTTATTTATGTTTATTGAGTGTGTTTGAGTAGGGTTTTTACCTTTTTTATTTATTTATTAGTAGTATTTAAAATACTTTTATATAACATTTCATGTTCGTTTTACAGTTTAAATCTATAAACTCTGGTTTAAATTAAATATTTCTTATAAAAAATACAGTTTTTCTTATAAATACATTTGGATTTATTTCATTTTTAATATTATTAGGCATCATGTTGTAGAGATTTAATCCCTTATAAAAGAGAGATCTTTTCATCGTGTTGTTATCTGCTCGCTGTAATCTGAAATCTTGAGCGTTCCTTAGGCTATATGGTTGAACCTCTCCTATGTACCTTATTTGTTCAATTAAATAATCAGGTGCATCTCCCATTTTCATTTTTTGAATAAAATTAATTGTGTTTAGCTCTAGTCTTTGTTGTATATTAAGCCATTTAAGTGTATCTAACATATGTTCTATTGGGGTAAATCGATTGTATTTAAGTATAGAGCGCATGGCTTTATTCTGCAGCTTTTGTAATCTTGTTATTTGCTGTTCTGTGCAGCATGTATACAACACAGTTGATCCAAATTCAAAATGCGGTTTGATCATTACATTATAAATATTTATTGCCGTTATAACTGATATTTTATTTCTTATACGTTTGAAAAAACCGATTTTTTTTCCAATTTTTTTACATATATATTCAATATGTTCTTTTAATTTTAAGTCTTTGTCTATTAGAAAACCCAGATATTTTATATTATTTACTTTTTCTATTGTTACATAATTTATTTTAAACGTTAAGTTAGTGTTCATATTTATTTCCATTATTTTAGTCTTATTTTCGTTTAATTTTAATTTGTTAATTTTTAACCATTTATTTATATTGTCCATATCATTCGTTAAGTTATTATAACATATTTCTTCCGTTGCCGCTTCTGTGAAAATCAGCGTATCGTCTGCATATAAAACAATTTCGCATTTTTCCAAAACTTTTTCCATATCATTAATATATATAATAAATAAAAGCGCACCTAGAATTGAGCCCTGTGGTACTCCAAAATTATTTTCGGTAGCATTTGATAATTTCCCATTAACCCTTGTATATTGCCTGCGATTAGTTAGATATGACTCAAACCATTTTAACTCATTGTCCTGAATTCCGTATTTATATAGTTTTTGTAATAGAATGTCCCTGTCTATTGTTTCGAATGCTCTTTTAAAATCCAGGAATATCGCCAATATTTTATTATTTTTCTTCATGAATTTCCACCTATTTATTACATAGTTGACTGCTGTTTCACATGAATACTTTCTTCTGAAGCCTGACTGATATTTCGAGAGTAGTTTGTGTTGTTCCATATAGTTTTCCAATTGATTCTTAACAATCTTTTCAATGATTTTTTCGAAAGTTTTCAACGTATTTATTGGACGATATTCTTCACATTTGATTGTTTTTTTAACTTTTTCAATGGGGGTAATCATAGATTCTTTCCAGTTATGGGGAAATATTCCCGTTTCTAGTGAATTGTTTATAATATTCAGCATAATAGTGCCGGTAATGTTCCAATTGTCTAATATTAAATTGCTTGTTATTTTATTATAGTCAGGTTTTTTCTTAATATTCTTACATATAATTTTAAGTTCTTCTAAAGATATTGCACGGAATTTAAATTTTAAATCTATCACAGGTATTTTGTTTTCATATTGCACATAAATAATGGAATTTCTAATTTCCTTCATACTATTAACGAAATATTTATTTAAATGTTCAGCTATTTGAAAATTATCTTTATATTCTACATTATCTATTATCACAGTTTTTATCACATTTCTGGATTTTCTTAGTACTAGTTCTTTTATTTTGCTCCACATTTCTTTTTGGTCATTTGCGTTATTTATTTTGTTATTTATGTATTTATTTTTTTCATTTTCAATTCCAGTTTTATATGTATTTCTTATTGTTTTATAGTTATTCCACGCTTCATTTGTGTTTTCAGTTATTGCAATTTGATATTTAAAAATCTTTTCCCTTTTTAGCGTTCTGAGATTGTTGTTAAACCATTTGTTATTTCTATGTTCATTTATTTTTGTTTTCACACTAAATCTTCGTATTGTATTTTCAAAAACACTATCAAAGTTGTTGACATTATCGTTTAATCCTTTTTGTTCATCATATTTCAATATTGCATTTATTTCGTTTTTGAATCTTTCCTTATTATATTTAAAAATGTTTATTTCTTTAGTTTTATTGTCTCGATCTATACATTCGCACTCAATAAAAATGTCTATAGATTCGTGATCAGATATTTTATTATTTATATTTCCCTTTGCTGAAATCATTTCACTGTTTGTTATAATATAGTCTATTAAGGTTTTTGAATTTTGTGTTATTCTAGTAAATTCGTTCATTACATGTTTGAGACAATTATCATTAAGTATACTTTTTAATTTCCCCGTATAGAAATCGTTATTCCAGTCAATATTAAAATCTCCAGCTATTAAAATATCACAGTTCGTTTCGCACATTTCTTCTATAAAATCTTTAAATATATCACAAAATTCTGACTTTGAACTACTTGGTGATCTATATACTGCTATAATTATAATTGATATTTTTTTATATTTTGCCATATATGCGCTAATCCAGTATTTCGAGTCTTTAATATTGTCTTTTAGTTTATCAATCTTCCAATGTTTTTTAAAATATATTATTATTCCACCAGTTTTTGATGAGTTTGACAATGTGCTATAATGGTCGTATTTTTTTAGTTCAATTTCATTTTCGTCTATTTCTGTAGTTTGATGTGTTTCTGTTAGTATTATAAAATCAGGTTTATCTGTTTCTGCTATAATTTCCAATTGGTTGAAGTTATTTGTTAAGCCTTGTATGTTTGTATATAACCCATGTATCTGCTTTGTTTGTTAGGCGGATAAACCTATCCTTCTCTTTTTTAGATTCAGTTTATTCTGATATACCGGACACGCCCGGCTACCAGTGACGTGATCAAGACCTAAATTTAATCTTTTATTTTCTTTTATGCAGTTTACACATTTTATTATTGTTTCCTTATTACAGTCTTTACTTCTGTGGTTTCCATGGCATTTGTGGCATACATCTTCATTTTTGCAGTCCGACGATTTATGGTTATATCCTTGACATTTAAAACATTGCATTATATCTGTACCATCGAATACCCTACATCTATCCCATCCAACATTCAGTTTTTGACTTGCTATTACTTTCGGATATGATTCATCGTCTATTTTTAATTTCGCGTTATATATTGTTCTATTATATCTTTTTGTTTCAAATATTTTAATAACATCTATTTCACTATTTTTCAGTATTTCGTTTTGTTTTTTTAATTTTTCTATTATTTCTTTTTCTGGCATTTTAAAATTTAAGTCTGTTATTACTATTTTCATATCAGTATCTTTTGGTACTTTTACTTCGTAGTCTTCACTAATTTCATTTTGTATTGCCTCTTTTATTTTTTCACGTTCTTCGACATTTTTACTTTGAATCACTAATGTACCGTTTTTTCTATTTTCAACATTTGTAATTTTGAAATTAATTGGATTAACTTTTTTGTTTAGTTCAGCTTTGGTTTTTTCTACACTTTGTTTTTCCTTTGGTTTTACAATTAAGGGGACATTTTTTGCTAGATCTGGCATCACTACATTAGCTGTTAAAGCTTGCGCGTACGACATTTTTGTTGTTTTTACATTTGTTTCTTTTATAACCTTCTTTATTTCATTACACATTCTTACATTGTTTTTTTCAATTGTATCATACATTTCTTTGTTTTTATTTTCTACTTGATTTATATTTCCATATAAGTTTTTAACTTCCTGAACATTCTTTTCGCAGAGCTTTTGAATATTATCTATTTTTCTAAATCGTTCATCATAACGTCTTTCAATAGCTTCCAATAATGCTTTAATTTCACTTTCATTTTGTTTAAGTGAACTTTCAAATTCATTTTTATATTCAACTAATGTTTGTTTATTTTTATCGATGCTATCCTGTATTTCCCTTATAACAAGATCTACATTTTGGATGTATTGCATACAATCATTGCATATAAATCTTACAAAATTGTTTTCATCTATAATATTCGCCGAATATTGGTCAATACCGGCACATTTCTTTGTATAGTGATACACTTTATCACATACTCCATTGCATCTAATGCCACTTTCACCTCTTATTGCTGACCTGCATTTACTGCATTCAGTCATAGCTAAATTTTTTAAAACAATTATTATTTATGTAAAATAACTTATATTTTGTTGTTTCTTTGTTTTCCACTTTATTAATATTAATAATTTTATGTTTTTCAATAGTCACTATCTATTTTTTTTAAACACTTTAATATTTTTTTATAACTTAAATCAGAGCTTTTATATTTTGCTTGTTTATTGTAACAATGTTGCCAATCGTATTTTATTAAATAAAAATAAAAAGTATGTTAAAAATAAAAAGTATGTTAAAATAATGTCTGATGGTCCTGCGGCTTAATTGGTTAGCGTATTTGATCATTAAGCATGAGTTGGTATTTGTAGGCGGGTTCGATTCCCAGCCGCTGCCACTTAAACAACATCAGTTTCTTATAATTATTAGTTTTCTTTTTATACATCATAACTAGTATTTATCACAGCGCCCTCCTTCGGTGGTATAGCATTTAAAAACGCCACCGAAGTTAAATAATTAAATAAAGGTTATAAAATCAAGCTTTAACATTAATGCGCCTACTCACCACCAGAGGCGCTGCAATTAAGCACTAAAAACAAACATAATGCGCAATTGCAGAGTTGTGATATAAAAAGCTTTCTTCTTTTACCGCCTATACTTCTTTAATCTATCCCCATTCCAAAGAAATTAACGCAATTATATATAGGCATATTAATTGCCTGAACGTTACTTCTCTTAAAAAAAAATAATAAAAAATATCTTAAAATAATATACAAACGCTCTTTCATTTAAACATTCATAAATGTAGTATATGACAATGCAGTTCTTGTCCTTTTGTTAACATTTTTTTAGTAAATGAAGGACAGACTTGCAAACAGTTTTTTAAGTACACTAGAGCCCCGATTTCCCTCTTTCCTATTTGCGTAGCCTTTCTAATTGTGGTTTAATCCGCTTTGTGTCGTTTTGATTCCGATTTGCGTCGGCTTTGAAATTTTATATCAATCTGCTTTGCGTCGTTGTGCTTCCGATTTGCTTCGCTCTATACCATAATTTTCCATAATTACATGTAAATATTTTGCCTACTTCCGTTTATTTATACAACCATATAAAGTTAAGTGCTATTAAATTAATTTTGGTTGTGCTTTTATGTATGTAAATAGATTTTTTTTTCTCCTTAAATTTTTTTTTATTCCTTGCTTAAAAATATATTATCAGTTATTTCTTTATAAGAATAACAAAGACCTGCTGAAATAGTATAATCAAACGTACCATAAGACGTTTTTTTTTTTTTAATAAAAATATGATTTTGCTTGCAAAATTTTTAAATTTGGGATGCATTCTTCAAACAGTCAGTACATTTGTATAGAAAAAAGCGATTCGATTCCGGTTGTTTCGGTTTGCGTGGAATTTCTCCGGTCCCTATTACCGACGCAAATCGGGGCTCTAGTGTATTATTATACCTAATTTGAAATGTGTCCTGAAAAACCTATAGCTATAAACTAGGAATTAACAAATCCCGAAAACTAGTATTTGTTAACAAAGTCATCAACAGAAATGTTTATTTCAAAACGTTTGTCGAAGAAATATATGTACATTAGGGTGGCCCCAAAATAAAATTGCGGATATTCCCGACTAATATGAAAACCCATTTGGGTTAAATTGCATGATGTTTGTAATCACGAAATTTCAACAATTTATTTAAGTAAATTCTATGAAAAAATAAAAAAACACTAAAATTTTGTCTGAAAATTTCAAAATTTTTGAATTAAAAAATATTGGTTTTTAATTTTTGATAAACCATTGAGTGCGCCATCTCAAAGACCTTTCATATGATGACAAATTTACATATAGTTCCTTTAGAAGAAATGTGAACAAAATCAAAAAACCTCTAAATAGGACATTTTTATCCTTTGATCCAGCTCACCAAATATTGACCCCAGGACAAAAAAAATTGAGAAACGTGGTTTTAAAATGAATCAAATTTTCATATTAGTCGGGAACATCGATACCTTATTTTTTCTCCATACAAACGGGGCCACCCTAATGTACATAGGTGAGAGCATGGTGTAACTATACAAGGAGAGTTTGGCAATCCAAAATTAATTGTCATTCTTTCACCCATGGTGTATCTACACAAGGTGAGTGCAAACCGGCAACAAATACAACACAATACAGAAAGAACAGATATTTTGTTTATGTAAAATAATGTACTACTGTCAAAGTCAGTCAGCTGTGCTACTGCACTCACTTTGTATAGTTACAGCATGCCTTCTAATGTTCAACGAATAATGAAAAAATATAAAATGTCATTTAAAATATAAAATATTTATTTATTTTATTCATAGATGAGATTTTTTTTTCGAAAAATGCAAAAAAAAAATTAATTACTAATAACAATGTTTAATATGATGCTCAATGGTGTTTAGTGGTGATAGTTGTAAGAAGGAGCAGCATAAGAAGTATATTGAGTAGGGGAAGTATAATGCGCTACCTCAGCAGATTTCACATAAGTGGGAGCAGCATAGGAAGTATAATGATCTGGAGCTGCGTAATGAACTACTGGTGCAATTGTTTTAACAACAGTTGGTGCTGAGTAATGGGCAACAGGTGCTGAGTAGTGTGCTACTGGAGCAACGGTCTTTACAACGGTGGGAACAGCTACTGGAGCAATAGTTTTGACAATAGTTGGGACTGTCTTTACTAGAGGTTCACGATGAACGACAGCATTGAAACCATTATGATCATCAGCTGTATATTGTACGGTACGTTTGTAACCATCAGCATCAATCAACGAGTATTCACCACGAACAACATCACCATCACGTTCTTCAACTTGGCTCTTGGAATCACCGGTCAATTTGTCTTCAACACCATAAGAGTATTTGTATTGTGGATGAGGATCGTATTCTTCAGATTTGACCAAAACCTTATGAGCAACAGCTACTGGCGCAGCATGTACGGCAACGGGAGCAGCATGATATACTTGAGGAGCTGGAACATAGCCAGCGCTGGCTACTGCTACGAAAACAAGGGCAAAGACAAACTAGAAAAAAAATGTTCAATGTTAAGGTCCAATTAGCTAAAGTTGCTTGTAATGTTTTTATCATCTCGATATTGAATTTAGAGCACATGATATTGTCAAAAACAATAACGAAAACAAAAACTTACCTTGAAAGCCATGTTATTACAATGATTTTGTTATTTCTTTTGGTTCTTTGTAGAAGTAGACACAAGAAGCGAATGATACAGTTTGAAATGTTTAATCAGTTTATATACCAAATATTTTAATATTTCACACAATTCCTCTCATTTATTTTGTTGGCACAAATACTTTTCTATGTACGATTCATTGTTGTACTTTATATTTTGATAGCATGTAAATTATTTCATTCATAAACGAAATGATTGCCCAATCTAAAATTCAATTATAAACAGGATTTATTGTTGTGTAACGTTAGATACGATTTAATTAAATATGTATTTTAACCATTCATTACACATTGTCTTTTTCCGTACATACTTTGTTTAACGAATTAAAAAACACTACTTTTATAAAAGTCAGCGAAGTTTTTTTCTTAAATGGAAATAAAATACATTTCTATAAACTTTCATCGAAATACAAACATCGTTAACCTCAAAAGATTTTAATCCTTAAAATTGTGTATGCTTATGACTAACGCGTCCAGATGTGTTTTATTCATAAAATGGATTCTGAAAATTAAAAATGTACGAGTAATTTTTTATTGCGTATTTGTAGGAATAAACGAAAGTATAAAGGGTAATTCATTTATAGAGCATTTTTTAATTTAAATAAAGCACTTGAAATATATTTGGATATCGAAATCTTTATTATGAAGTGAAAGAGCTATCTTTGGCATTTAATTTCTTAATTTCATTAAATTGTTGGCCATTGGAAGCTGTAAATGGTCCATTCGGAAATTCCAATTTTCGATCACTCTCTACCAGTATCTCTCGAATTACTAAGCTTTCCAGCATTGAAAATCGCGAATTTAGTTCTCACATATATCTAAAAAACAAGTAAGAAAGAATAGTCGGTCAAGCCTGACCATATAATACCCTACTCCCAGTATATGTATAGAACAGTTTTTCAGAAATGGGCGCTCTATGGGAGATATTAACTATTATGGACCGATCGTGTCATGACTCCCGTGAATATAACTATTATGTATGTTATACTTTATTTCGATATAAATACTTTTAAAAGATGTATGCTTTAAATCGCACAAAATTAAAATTTATTTTGTTTTCATTGAGATTTCTCTAAAGCGCCCATCTCTTCAAATATTTCAAATATATGTTACTTAGTTGTTGTGTCTTTTTTGGCAAATATTTGCCAAGTGTGACCGTACCTTAAGAAATATGAAATACTAGCTAAACCCGGTGTGCTTTGCTACCCCCCCCCTCGTCCTAAAATAAAATAAAACGTATTTATATATTTACAAACATTTATTTATTTAATTTTAATGTATTTATTGCAATGCTTTAGGCGAGACCATGCCCCTTTGTCCACTTACATAGTCAAAAATTTAATATTTCGTAAGAATATCCTGTTGTGAAAATTTAATGACGATCGGTCCAGTAGTTAAGACTATATTACGATGTTTAATTTTTCTAAAAAGGGGCGTGGTCCCACCCACTTTTCTCCTGGTACGTATTCCTAATTATGCCGATTCCATATGTACCACATAGCATTGACGTAGGTCAAAAAATGTCCAAAATATGGCGATTTAAATATTTGGGTTATATGGGCGGTGCCACCCCCGTTAGTACAATCAAAACTTCATATAGCCTATTATTCCTTCCAGAGTCACAGTAACATGCTGTGAAAATTTCATCAAAATCGGCTCAGCCGTTTTGGAGTCCATACGTTACATACATACATACATACATACATACATACATTGAATTTTATATATATAGATGAATAATGAGAAAAAGTACATTAAATTTTAATATTTTTTAAAATAATATGAATTATATACTGTTAAAATTTGCATCATTGATACTCCAAATTTGTCGCATGTTTTTGATAATAAACCGAAATCAATTGCCTCTTTTTTTTTGAGTTTTTGAAGGGCGCAATTGAAATTGTCGTGCTTCTTCACAATCTGACTGATCACATTCTGTTTCAAATGCACTACTCAATATATCCACAGGAATTTCGACAATTGTTTGTTGTTTTGGAGTAGATTTTTCTCGTAATATCTTTATTTTTAATAAAGTTTTATTGTTCTAACATCTAGACTACATAGTCATACTCATTTGTCTAACAGTTCTTAGATCTATTATGAAACTTTGCTCTTTTTAAGGAATTTGTTTTGGTTTTAATGCAAGCATATTTAAGATCTCTGCACTTACATGCCGAAATATATTATCTACTATATAAAAAAGCAGAATTTATATTTTTGTGTCATTACATATATGATGGGTTTTATATTTTTACGTCTGTGGCACGTCTTATTGAACCTTTAGACTGAATCAGTTCTAGATAACGCTAGCTTAGTATATAAATGCCCTAAGTCCTTTATTTTAGTACAGTTATATAACGGGATTACCTCTATATACCGATGCAAAAAATTATTATGCATAATCTCGTATGATGTCAAAAATCTACTTGTTCCGAAATTTCCATCGCTATCCGGAGGCAGTAAAACTTCAAATAACGCAATAAAAAAATTTTTGTTGTTTGCAGGAATTTCAACGCCACTTATTTAATTCAACTAAGAAACAAGTTAGAGTGCTGTGCCGAAACTTAAATGCCCTCCATCTAAATATAATGATAAATACTACAACTGCACTGGTTATAGGACTAGTACATCCTTATTCTATGTTTTCTATTCACTCTTAGTGCAAAATTTATTATTATTTTCTATATTGTTCGAAAGACAATTTTACAACCAATATAATTTATTTTAAATGTTTTGAAATTTTATCTAATTTTCACCATTTATAATTGATTTAATTACAGAATCTTACCATAATTAAAAGAGCTTGTCTGATTTTCATAACACACTTAAGTGTAATTCAATAATTTATGAAATTGGCATGCATGTAAATGATCCGTGTAAAATTTTGGATCGGTAGCATTATTTATAACAGATATATGAGTATTGAAGTGATTTTCGGAAGAGAGCTTTATATGGGGTACATGGTCAAATATGAACTGAAATTCACGAAATTTTGTGGAATGATTTTTGTGTATATTTAAATAATGTATGTAAAGTTTTGAGTCGTTACCGATATTTATAATAAATATATAAATATTAATGGCTTTACGGATGTGGTCCTTATATGGGAGCTATGGTCAATTATGGACCGACCAAAATAAAATTAAGTACAACAATTTATATACATCTATAAAAATTATTTGTGTCGAATTTTAATCTGGTAGCTATATTTGTACCAGATTTATACGTATTTAAGTGAATTTTACATGTGGACTCTATATGGGGTCTATGGTCAAATATGGACCGAACAAAACAAAATTTCGTTTTGCGATTTCTTTTTACATGAAACTTATTTTTGCCGAATTTTGTATTAATATTCCAATTTTACAGGCATTTATGGATCATTAAGCCATATTTCGGGAAAAGATATTTGTATGGCGACTATGAGAAATCATGAACCGATTTTCACTAGTTTCCTCACGGTTGCTTCTTTTATCATAAATATAAAGTGCACAAAGTTTCATGGCAATATCGGCAATATATTTTAAAAAATTGGAAGAAAAATATTTAAAACTATAAAATTTTTATGGAGGTTGTCTCACATTTTGGTCCATAATTCTGGTTCTACTTTTTGCTGATTTTCCATACCAAACTGTTTAGAAGAACTATAAACGGGTTTTTGTAAACTCTGTTGATTTTGGTTGTGCATTCGACTTAGAATTCTATCAGGATTAAAAATATATATTCTTTGGTGGGTCTCAGATGTATATTTCTCAGTGTTACACGCGGAATGACAAACTTATATATACCCTCATTCATCACTTATAGTGGTGGAGAGTATAAAAATATTTAAACAATTCTGGTGTTAAATAACAAGCTTTCGAAACCTATGGCTTGGGCTACTGCAATTAACAATATATATGATAACATATATTTTGGAAACAAAGTCAGTATGAATAATCAAAGACAATACAATCTCTAACGTGCGCTAAGACAAGACAGCGTTCGATTTTAGGAATTTGAAAGCAGGGAAGATTCTTGCAATTCAGAAGGGAATTTTGCTAAAAACCGTAAGAGCCGTTGGTATCAAAATAAAATTTAATACTAATAAGTTTCATATATAATGAAGTCATGTTACGGCCCATACCAAGTCACAGATATCATATAAGGCCCTTTTCTGAAAATCACTTTAACTAGCATAGATATTTTACAAGCGTTTAGTCGATATAAAATTTAATGCAAATAATTTATATATGCACAGATGTCATGCTACTAATTTTTATATAGCGCCCATAACAGAAAGAATAGTTTATTTGAGAATATACACACATATGTATACACATACAGTGGGTGGCCAAATTATTAGCTTATTAATTTTTTCTTTTCTGGCAAAAATGTTACACGTTTTTCCCATTTCGCACCTTTTTTAATTTTTTTGTGTTCTTTTCTGAAAAAATATCAACACTGTTAAAGTGTAGTGTGTTCTTTTCTGTAAATGTTACACTATAAATTTAAAAAATGGTCTACCTTTCACACTCTGTATTTTTAGAGGGGGAGAATCGCACGATAAAACAGCTGACATTTGTTTTATTTATGATTGTGTATTTGTGTTAAGAAACAAAAAAAAAATATACAAAATGGAAAATATTACTACTTTTTTATGTGCTGAAAAAATTTTGGATGACTTGTTGGATTCATCTTCATCATCTGATGATGATGAAATATTTTATATGATTATGGAAAGAAATCCACAACCGCGAGTGAAAGGCTTTTAGAGAACGTAATTAATGAATACTCTGAAGTTGATGTACATATGTAAAATTTCATAGGACAATATATGTATATAATTTTTATAGTTTCAGAAGAATTTGCGTATTAGTCGGGAAGGTGTCATTGGTCTTTTTGAGAGATATTTATTGTCTTATTTCAAGCGATCTTACCAGGGAGCTATCTGCTTCTTCTTTTTCAACAAAAAGCAAAACAAAAACAGCTGTACATGAAAAAAAAGTGTTACACTCTTGTAATTTTATGTTCTATTCTGGCCATTAAAAATGCGACATCTTTAAAATGTAGGGTAAACATTATAAAAATGTACATAATAAAGGTGTAACATTTTATTTCAGAAAAGAAAACACCATAAGATTCAACCGCTTTTAATACGTATATAAATTTATTTATTGTACCAGATGTTTTCGTATTTTAATTCTGGTAATACTGTTAAATATTTTGTACAGTGCCAACAATGATTGGTGACATTAGAGTGCAGTTGTAGATCATTATCTGTCATTCTGCTCTGAAGTGTGAAATATGCAATTTTGATTAAATTGATTAAAGTCTGGCATCACGATGAAGAACTAAAAGAAAATGTTCAAAAATGCATTCAGAGCATGCCAAAAAGGGTGCAAGCTGTAATTGATGCCAAAGAAGGTTCTACGGAATATTTAGATTTTTTTTTTCAAATATTTTTGTAATATTTCTTTTCCTCAAATATATATTTTTAAAACAAAAGAATTTATTTTTAATTGAATTAGAAACACTTAATTTACCTAAAAGAACTAATAAAAGGATAAATTTCCACTATTTTAAAATGTTATACGGCTTCAAACTAAACAATTTTGCATGTGTAACTAATAATTTGGCCATTCACTGTATGTATTACAAATAAAAAAGTAACACGAATTGCTAGTACAAAATCAAGTGTGTATACGTCTTATCTTCCCCTCACCCCGATGTCTCAAAGGTAATCAGCTTAGCTTAAAGACTTGCTGCGTGTAAATTGGGCCTAATAAATGAATTAAAAAGTTAATTGTAAAATATTGAAGCACTATTTATTTTATTTGCTTTAAAGAGTTTTTTTTTTTTGAAAAATATTATATAAATAAATAAAAACAATGTGAATGTATCGAAAATGATTCTGAAAAATATTTAGTGATGGTAGTTGTAAGTGGGAGCGACATATGAGGAGTATTGAATAGGAGCTGCTGCAGATTTCACATAAGTGGGAGCAGCATAGGAAGTATAATGATCTGGAGCTGCGTAATGAGCTACTGGTGCAATTGTTTTAACAACAGTTGGTGCTGAGTAATGGGCAACAGGTGCTGAGTAGTGTGCTACTGGAGCAACGGTCTTTACAACGGTGGGAACAGCTACTGGAGCAATAGTTTTGACAATAGTTGGGACTGTCTTTACTAGAGGTTCACGATGAACGACAGCATTGAAACCATTATGATCATCAGCTGTATATTGTACGGTACGTTTGTAACCATCAGCATCAATCAACGAGTATTCACCACGAACAACATCACCATCACGTTCTTCAACTTGGCTCTTGGAATCACCGGTCAATTTGTCTTCAACGCCATAAGAGTATTTGTATTGTGGATGAGGATCGTATTCTTCAGATTTGACCAAAACCTTATGAGCAACAGCTACTGGCGCAGCATGTACGGCAACGGGAGCAGCATGATACACTTGATGAGCTGGAACATAGCCAGCGCTGGCTACTGCTACGAAAGCAAGTGCAAAGACAAACTGAAATAATAAAAAAAAATTATGTTCAATGTTAAGGTTTCAGTTTTATTGCTTGTAATGTTTATATTGTTTTGGTGGAGCATTCACAGCACATGAATGCGTCTACGCGAATAACAAAGACAACAACTAACCTTGAAAGCCATGTTATAACAGTTGTGATATGGTTTTAGTTCTTTTTAGAAGTAAACACAAGAAGTGAATGATACAGTTTGAAATATTTGACCAGTTTATATACCAAATATTTTAATATTCAACACAATTCTTCTTAATTATTTTGATGGTAGGTCCAGTACTATTTTACTTACGATTTATTATAATTTACTATGTACATATGTATGTATGTATGTATGTATTTTGATACCATGTAAAATATTTCATTCATAATTGAAATTTTTGCCCAATATTAAAATTCAATTACAAATAAGATTTGCTTTGAGGCTTAATATGCATAAATGTTTTTGTTTATTTCATTTATTACATAGTAATCAAGTTTGATACCTTTTCAATTACAATAAATAAATATTGCTAATGCGATACACATTTGAGTTTTTACACATACATAGGTACACATACATATGTACATTCCCCCAAATATTTATTAGAAATTCATCATAACTCAGAAATTATTGTTGGAATAAACTGCTAAAGTTTTTAAATTGGTCAATGGTGTATTAGTTGTTACATATAATCGTAGTAATCTAATTGCTTTGGTTAATCAACGAGAATGTGCAATTGGTCCTGGTTTTATGACGAATATATGGAAAAATATCTATTTTGAAATTTTGGGGGGCTCCCAAAATTTCTCAGAATCACCTATAGATTACGTTTTTGCTATACGCATTCATCAAAAAAAAAATCGTTCCATACAATTTGACCCACCCTAATGTATGTGCTCTTAAAACTTATATATAAGTTACTAAAAACAAAACCCTGTTATGAATTTCGCATTTTTAAGATAAACACCCAATATAAAATTATTACAAAACAGCACATCAAACAGCCAACGACTGTATAAAGAAGTACAATTTTTACCATTTTATTAGAATCTAATGCTTAAAATTAGTTTTAGCGTCACACATGGCAAATAATTGACTTAAAAGACGTAACCACTAAATAAAATATATGATAATTCTTGTTTTTTTTTTTGAAAACTTCTTTTCCTAAGGATAAATTACAAGTGAACCTTATTTCTATTTTATTTGATAATTTTTGCTCTTGCAAAACATTTGTAAGGTTAAACAAATTTGTATTAAAAATAGTGGTAACGATATTATTTCCGTATATGTATATTGCTAATAATAAGAAATTTGACATTTTGTAGAAAAGCGACGATTCAATATAAATTAATAGTCTTACCTTTCTTTATTAAATACTAGGGATGCCAATCCCGATCCCGAAAATCCCGAGATTTAATCAATTCCGTCTTTGCCATAAGGGCACACGGGACCCGTGCCCAGGGCCCCGACCTCATGGAGGCCCGAAAGGCCGATATATTCGATTACACGAAAGAAAGAAGTTAAATATTTTGTATTTTTCTGGTGATTTTCAGCAATTCAAAAACAAAAAGGAATAGAAAAAAAATTAACTGAAACTTACATATTAACAAATACTAAAAAAATGTATTTGGGTGATTTTTCAACTGTATTTGGCGATACAAACCAAAAAAAAAAAAAACTGGCAACCTTGACTGTGCAGATAGTAATAGTTGACATTGTGTATATTTCGGGGATTTCCCGTGTAAGGCGTGTAAGTGTTTAATGTGAATTATTGAACTTATTTAAAAGAAGTTTTTTACCAGTTTGACGTCTTAGTTTTAAACAACTAGACTATATTGTTTTATAATTAATTTAATTATGTCGAAAAGAACATATTTAAGTGGTTCACAAAAAGAAAAAAAGTTCTGGCTCAAAAAGAAATAGCCGAAAAACTTTCTAAAGTTCCTTCATTTTTTAAGGTGGAAGAAACAAACAGAATGACTGATTCTTCGTCTTCATCATCTCAAGATCCGGTTACTTTCAAATTTCAACGGGAAAAAGAACTTACGTCTGACAAAAATGATAATATTATGCAAGTTCCAGATGTAGAGACAGTAACAGGTATATTAGATGCTGAACCCTTCAATTCAAGCTTATTATTTACGAGCATAGAAAGTGTATCTCCTGATCCTGGTACCTACTGTGATTAAATTTTCACCGAAGAAGTACGCGATATTTGGACTCAAAAAGGGCCAGAATTTTTTCAAAATAAAGAGTGTGACTTCTCCAAAACTTCTAAAATTTTTCCAGATTCAAACAGTAAAACAAAAACTAGATACTTGACTAAAAATATGTTAACCCGCATATTGACGAATGGTGAGTCTTTAGAAAGAAAATGGCTCCTATTTTCACCGTCAAAGAACTCTGTATACTGTTATTGCTGCCGTCTATTTAATACTACTGCTAGTACTGGTCATAATTTGAGTTCTTCAAATGGATATAAACATAAGTAATTTATTAATGGAGCATGATAACAGTTTACAACACAGGGAATCAATGATGAAATATGTCGCAAGAAGCAAAATTACTGGGCGAATTGACAGCGTTTTTGACAGAGTTTTTGTCCCAATTTAATACACAAGTCAATTATTGGAAGAATGTACTTAAAAGAATTGTTGCAGTAGTGAAATTTTTGGCTTCCAGAGGACTTGCTTTTCGTGGTGATAATGAAATATTAGGGTCTCAAAATAACGGAAATTATTTGGGATGCTTAGAGCTAATTAGTGAATTTGATCCTTTTCTTGCTGATCACATGCGAAACTGCGGAAATAGTGGAAAAGGATATACATCATATTTTTCTGCAAATATTTGTAATGAATTTATTAATATAATGGGACAGCAAGTGCTAAAAGCGATTGTTAATGAAGTAAAAGCTGCAAAATACTACTCTATTAGTGTGGATTCTACACCAGATCTTTCACATATTGACCAACTCACCTTTATCGTTAGATACGTCAAAGACGGAGAGCCTATTGAGAGATTTTTGCAATTTTTACCTATGGATGAACATAATGCTCAGTACATAGCAGGTGCCATTTTAAACTTTACTGAAAGTCTTGATATTCCTATAAAAGATTGCCGAGGGCAGAGTTACGATAATGTATCAAATATGGCAGGAAAGTATTCTGGTGTTCAGGCAAGAATAAAAGAAAAATGTGAATTTGCCATTTTTGTTCCATGTGCGGCACATTCATTAAATTTGGTAGGTGTTGAAGCTGTTCAATGTGTTTCAGATGCAGTATCCTACTTCCAATTTGTCCAAAAATTATTCAATTTTTTCTCGGCTTCGACCAAACGATGGAAAATTATGACAGCGAATTTGGGAAAAAATAAAGTTTTGAATTCTCTCCCGGATACTAGATGGTCTGCACGTGCTAATGCCATTAATGCTTTGAAAAATGGTTATTTTCATATTTTTGAAGCTTTAACATCAATTGCAAATGACGTCAATCAACCAGGAGAAACAAGAAACGAAGCTCAAGGCCTAGCCAAAAAAATTGAAAAATTTGAGATTATTCTTCTAACGGAGATTTGGAATGATCTTTTAGGAGTTATAAACAAAACAAGCATAAGTTTACAAAAAAACACCTTGACACTGGACGTTGCAACAAAACTTTACGTATCTTTAAGCGGTTATGTCAGTAACGCACGCGATAATTTCGATCAGTACGAATCGGCCGCTAAAGAAAAAAAAACCCCCAATGGTGACTATAAAGATATGTTTGAAAGAAAAAAAAATTCTCAGCACACGTCTTACTTTTTTGACGGATCAGCGGAGGCTGTACAGTTAAATGGCAAACAAAAATTCCGCGTAGAAAAGTTTATTCCCATAATTGACACATTACATGTTCATTTAAAAAAGCGTTCTGCTGCATACCAAGAAATTGATGAAATTTTTAGTTTTCTTTCTCAATTAATAACAATTGATTCGAATTCTACCACAAAGAATGTTTTCATTTAAGGCAGTACCTCAAGAACATAACAACGGAATCATCGGATTTGAGTATCTCAGCTTTACATAACCTAATAAAGTCCGATAAGGTAGAAGAAACTTTTCCAAATGTTGAAATTGCTACAAGAATATTTCTTTGTTTGATGATCACTAATTGTAGTGGAGACCGGTCATTTTCTCGGCTAAAGAGAATAAAAAATGATATACGAACGTCTATGTTGCAAGAACGCCTAACTAACTTGTCAATTATGTGCATTGAAAGTGATGTCCTTCAAAAAATTGATTTTGAGGATATAGTAGACGATTTTGCAGCAAAGAAATCCTGAAAAAAAACCTCTAGCGTCGCCAATTTAAATCAGAACACAAATACCTAGGTTATATTTCTTATAACATTAAATAACATGTATTAAATTTGTATTAAACATAATAAATTTAAAATCATAATAAAAAATTCTTGTCATTCGTGTTCTTTACTTTCCAGTTGAGCCCCAAATTATTATGTGCCCAGGGGTCCCGACATGCCTTAAGACGGCCTTGGATTTAATGAATGTAATTGAAGCCACCCACAACAGCCAATTATATCTGTAACGATATGGAATCAAATATTGAATAATAAATATAATTACATATTTGTTTCAAAGGGTGAGAAATTATTGTTTATGCCATCAGCATACAACTTTGTCTTAAGTCTTATCTAAGCGAACGTTATCGTTCGACATCGTGGGTCAGGGGGTAACTTTTTCCAAAAAAATAATCAAAACTTTTCGGATAAACAAAACATTTTTACAAATATAATTTTTTATTTTAAATCAAAATTAACAATGTTAAAATATGACAAGCATGTTTAATATATATTTATTGTATACTATTTATTTATACTATGTTTAAAAACATATTGTGAAGGATAATAGTTTATCAAACATGATTAAAAAAAACTTTAGTATTTTTTTAAAGAAAAGCTTCTTCTAAAGTACTATTATACTTTACTTATTTTTTGGTCTGTTGGGCTGAATATAAATATATGTGTGTATGTATGTATATTATGTAGTATATATCAAAGTACCAATTATTTGCATCAACATACTGCAAAATAGAAAAGTATTTTTCAAAATGTTTTCTTTACATTCCCAATAATTTTAATATTTGAATTTGTATATAGTGTGAAAATACCTGGAGTAGTTTAGATAAAGGTAACCAGGATGAATGTTTAACCCAGCATTTACAATCCATTAATTAAAATTGATAATGCAATTTCGTAACAATATTACTGTAATTGTGGATATTTAGTATTATTGTCTTCACTCTTTCATACTTAATAAACCTTATAATAATATGTTACTCTTTGCAACAAGAAAAACTAGTTTATAAATCTGAAACGTTTTTCACATACTCAATTGTTTAATATTAGTGATATTCGAACAAATTTGCTTACTATTTGTATTACCTCCAGCATCAAAAGGTAATCAAATGAGAAATATTCATCTTACACCCAAGTATTTATATTATTGATCCATGTGATTTTGCTATCTGTCTGTGACAAACACTCTCACTTTAAAAATACACAACCAAAATCCACAAGACAAAAAAAAAACTTTTATAATTATTCTATAATTATTCTGGCTATGGGTCCAGTCAGGAATCAAACTATGACACTATTCCAAAAATATTGATATTTTTCACAAAATGTATGGCATTTTGTTAAAATGTATTTTAAATAATGTCATGCAATTTTTCATACGTTATTCCTATGATAAAAAGATAAAACTTTAAGGAAAATAATAAGAATCGTTTAATTATTTCTTATAAATGGAAATATAGTCCAATTAAAAGTAAATACCTATAAAAAAGCAATATAAAAAAAAACTATATGTGACCACAAGCCAATTCTGTAAAAGTATTAAACTTTCCGGTTTAAATAAACATAATATTTTTGTTAAAAGAGTTAATACATCTAAAAAGAGTCAATACATAACTAATATTGAAATAATTTCAGTTTAAATAATCGGTGCGATAAATGTTTTTATTTGTGTAGCAATAAAAACCATCATAAATATTTCTCCAATGCCCACCTTAAATTATACCGACCGACTCAGAATCACTTTCTGAGTTGATTTAACGATGTCCATATTATTAGTTCGTCCCACCGACGATTGGGACTGAAATTGGTTCATTATTTTATCTAGCCTCATAAATGTTTTATTTATGCACATATCCATACAAGTTTTGCCGCAAATAAGTTGAACATGAAGCCCAATTACATCTACTAATTTTGTGCAGCTCCCATATAAGGCCCACTTCCAAAAATTACTTCAAAGAGCATAACTCTCTTAAATATGTTGGTATTCAAATAATATTTAAAACCAATATGTTTCATATATAAAATGGCATATTTTCATAAAGTCACTTTACCATGTATAAATCTTTTAAAAGGTTTTATATCCCGATAATATTTGACATACAAATTATTTATATACACAGAATTATGCCACTAAATGTGTGGATGATTTCTGTGATGATTCCATCATAGGACATAGCTGCCATATAGCGTCCATTTCTGAAAAACTGCTTTCACACATATACAGGGTTTGGGGCATTATACATATGTTCAGAATTGACGACTATACTTCTTACTTGTTTTATTCTAAATAAATTGATTTCTAATTTAATACAACTTTTATTACTTAAACTTGAGACACAATTTTAGTTAATTTTTTTAAAATGTTTGGCTTGTCTTTGTATTAATCTTTCAATTAAACAAAATTGTTTAGATTAAATCAAATTCAATTTAGTTAATTAGTGTTTAATTAAAACAAAACAAAAAAAAAAACAAGTAAGAGTTTATATTCGGCTGAGCCGAATCTTATATATCCACCACTTTATAAAATTTCCTAAAATATTGTACCGTAATTTATATTTATTTTAGTTTAATAACATCTCAATAACGATATTTATAAGCATTTTATGCATATTCCAGTTATAATCAAGACTTTATACTTTGTTTATATTTTTGCAGCGTGTAACATAAGGCGATATAATTTAACACACAATAAATTAGGTACCGAAAAGCCCTGGAAATTGATTTTGGTAACTGATTTTGAAACGTCAAACATCTCGGAAGTGGCCGCTTTGTTCAATTATTGACCAACTTTCAGAAAAGTCAATAATATATTTGTATATATTCATAATTGTTATGTGTAAAATTTTGGTTAGATATGGATGTTTATGTAAATTATTAAATTTTCGGTAGTAATCTTTATAAGAGAACTATGACCTATTACGGGCCACTCAGTATGAAATTCTGTACGATGATTTATATGTGTATGCGAATTATTTGTCTTGAATTTCAATCTAATAATGATTTTTATAAGATATTTATACCCATGATTGTTCGAAGTAAACTTTATATGGCGACAACGGTGAAATATGGACCGATATCATAAAATTAAGTACAAATATTTCTATGTCTATACGGACTATTTGTATCGAATTTAAACTTGCTGCTGATGCTTATTAGTGATTTATGCGCACTTAAGTGATTTCCGGAAGTAGACTTTATATGGGAACTGCGGTCAAATATGGACCAATCATCACCATATTGAGATTGACAATTTATATTGTATGTATGTACTATTTGTGTTGGATTCAAGCTTGATAGTGATGTCTATAAGAAATTTATGCGCTTTTGAGAGATGTCCGGAAGTGGACTTTGTTTGGGGGCTCGGTACATATTTGATACCGATTATGATACATGAAATCTAGTATGACAATTTAGATGTATATACGGATTACTTGCGTTGAATTTCGCTTCGTAGTGATTTTTATAAGCGATTTATGAGCATTTAAGTAATTTTTGGAAGTAGACTTGAAATTTGGTATTTGATTAAATTTAGTACGACAATTTAAATAGGTATTTGGATTATTTTTGTTGAATTTCAACCTGATTGTGAGTTCTATAAAAGATTTATCCGGATTTAAGTGATTTTTGGAAATGGACTTTATATGGGGCCATGTCAAAATATGGACCAATGCAAACAAAATACCAAACTTTGATCTATAACTCGGATCCCACTATACCGATTTAATCAATTTTCAATACCAAACATTTCGTTGGATCAAAGAATATTTGGTAAAAATTTCATTGTTTTATGTTTTTTTTTTTTTTTTTGAAGCTCTATCGCGCCTTCAACAGACAGGCCCAGCATATTTAGACTTTTTGGCTCTACGATCATTATTTCGATGTGTTACAAACGGAAGGACAAACGTAATATACCCCCATGCTTTTGGTGGTGGGTATCAAAATTACACCTTTAATTCGAAAATTCAAAAGTATGTGGAAGAAAGTGTGAAGTACGTTTAACAATAACTTAAAAATACATGATACGTATTTGTTATGTAAAATATCTTATTCTCAATAATTCATTAATCATTAAGAAAGCAAGCAAGCTCTAACGTGCCAACTAAATTCTAAGCCGGATATCTGCAGCAACAGGCGAAGCCAAATATGGTGTATTTAATGGAGTAAATAAATTAATACGTAATATTTTTTATCAATTAAACAACAAAAAAGCGTATCGTATGTCAAAGATTACTACATCCAAATATGTACAAAAAAAAATACAATTGAAATTCAATTTCAATCTAAATTAATTGCTATAAAAGTTGACGATTATTTTCAAATTGTATCATTCACTTCTTGTACACATTTCTGCAAAGAACCAATCAACCAATTACTTTAACATGGCTTTTAAGGTAAATAAAAACACGAGCCACTCTCGCAAACTGTTGTCATGCGACAATATAAAAAAAAAACAAATTAAGCATTACAAGTCAAATTCATTGAATTTGGTTAAAAAAGATTTTAAATAAATATTTAAAAATATATTTACAAGATATTGACAATTGATTTACCTTTGTTTTTACAGTTTGTTTTCGCACTTGCTTTCGTAGCAGTAGCCAGCGCTGGATATGTTCCTGCCGCTCAGGTTTATCATGCTGCTCCAGTTTCCGTACATGCTGCTCCCGTAGCCGTCTCTCAAAAGGTTGTTGTTAAATCAGAGGAATACGATCCTCATCCACAGTACAAATTCTCTTATGGTGTTGATGACAAATTGACTGGTGATTCGAAGAGCCAAGTTGAAGAACGTGATGGTGATGTAGTGCGTGGTGAATACTCATTGATTGATGCTGATGGTTACAAACGCACTGTGCAATACACTGCTGATGCCGTCAATGGCTTTAATGCCGTCGTGCATCGTGAACCTCTTGTCAAGACTGTTGCTCCAATTGCTCACTATGCTGCTCCCGCTGTCGTAAAAACCGTTTCCCCTGTAGCTCACTACTCCGCTCCTACTGTAGTCAAGACTGTGGCTCCTGTGACCCACTATGCTGCACCTTCTTATGCTCACTATGCAGCACCTGCTGTTGTTAAGAGCGTTGCCCCAGTTGCTCATTACGCCGCTCCAGTTGCTCATTATGCTGCTCCTGCTGCTCACTATTCCGCTCCAGTCACTCACTATTCAGCTCCTGCTCATTACACATCTTATGCTGCTCCAGCTGTTTCATATCATCACTAAATCATTGAATATACCAATACTACATAAATTGTTTATCTGTTCGAATATTTATTTTACGAGTACAAAAGATGTTGGAATGAAAATTTGTTAATTTAATAAAAATAATATCTTCACAAAAATGGAGACGTATCGTCCAATCTTTAAAACGATATTCACAGTGTTTCGTGATATCAGAAAAATTAAAAATATATGTCACATACATGCCACATTTGTTTTTTGAAATTTTTACCATAATTTTAAGAAAGTTCCTCATGATCATATAATGTTCCTGGGGATCTGATATCAATATAGAAAATACATGTATCTCGAACTATAGACTCGTGTTTTATAAAAAATCTGCGAAATTAAAATAAAAACGTTTATATTTAATTATATTTTTTACCATTATTGATATAGTCATTCGCTCATAATTAAGCGACTATTTACCCTTCTTGTAAGGCCGATATTGGAATATGGATCAGTTGTACGGGATCCATATTATAATGTTCATATTAATCACACTGAATATGTTAAAAAACATTCTACTATTTGGCTTAAAAAAACATATATTGGGGCTATTTTTATTAGAGGTCCGCAATTATTTATAAAAGATTAAAACGTATATTTATTGAATAAAGATTATAGACCACTAAGACAACACATTTTTTCATACAAAATATTTTAGAAACTAAAATAAAAATAATAAAGTATATTTTTATAAAGTGGAATTCGATTGTTCTCCCACACCCTTCCTCAATTGGATTCCACTCGTAATAGAGATCGCAATTTCGTAAATTGGGGTTTGGACAGCGGCTTTGTCAAAACATCAGCTAACATATCATTTGAGGGACAGTATACGCATCTGATATCACCTTTATCGGTATGATCCTTTACGATCAATGTGTTAGTCCTGGAACTTAGCTTTTGTTCTTTTATCATATGTAAGCAGCTTTGGTTATCTTCATATATTACAATTAGAGGTATGTGCATGTCATATAAGAGCTGTTTTATCCAAATCGCTTCTTTGCACGTTTCGGATAACGCAATAAATTCAGCTTCTGTTGATGACAGGGCGACAAGTGTTTGCTTTCTACATGACCAACATAACCAGAGTTAGATTTTCTATCTAGCCTATCTTCTGCCAAATTCGAGTCTGCATATCCTATTAATATGTTTGGATTGACATTTCCATCACTCATTCTCAAAAAATATTTGTCAGTGCCCTTCAAATACTTAAGTACTCTTTTCAACTCCGACCAATCCTCTTGAGTAGGGCAACTAACTTTACGAGCAAGTATTGAAACGCTTGCAGCAATATCGGGTCTTGAAAAACACTTAAGTACAATAGTGATCCAATCAGTGTTGTCGTTATTTAGCATATTCTCAGATTTAGTTTTACCGTATCCAGGGTTTACTGGGTATTGAGAAATTATTGAATCCTCTAAGCCAAATTCTTTAACAATATTTTTGATATATGTTGATTGACTAATGCAATAATTTAAATTTTCATTTTCAAATATTTCAATTCCCAAATAATGATTTGCCTTTCCAAGACAATTTATTTCAAAATTTTGGGACAACAAATTTTCTACATGAACTATACTCGTTTCTTTTTGACTACCAACCAAAATATCATCAACGTAAATCAAAATATACACTAGCCCTAGTTTGATTAGAATAAAATAAAAATAATAAAGTATATTTTTATTAAGTGGAATTCGATTGTTCTCCCACAATTCTGAACTTTCGTGGTATTCAACAAGACTTGCTTTAATAAACTTTAAAAAGTCAAAAAATAATGCTAAATGTTTAATTTATAATACTTTTTTCTCTCGATCAAGATTCCATTAAATATCCCTGAATGTTTATTACGATCAGTGTTGTCAGATAATTTTTTTTCTTCCCCCCAAAAAAATTTAGAAACCCACTAGATTCTACACTTTTAAAAACCCCCCCTAAAGTAAATTGAAAAGTATTTCAATTCTAATGATATGTACACCTGAGTATTTCAGGTTTTGGAATAAAATCTTGACATTTATTGTTTAACGAGTACTTGACTCTTAAAATACTTTCAACTATTGAAATATTCATTCTGTTTCGCAGCTTATTTTTTACCACATTAAACATAGAGAAAGCTTTTTCAATTGATGCTTTAGAATAAGGTAGTAGCAATAAAGATAATCCTAGTTTACTAATTCTGCAAAATTTTTCTAAAGACGTCGTATTACTCCACGATATAAAGTGCAAGTTGTTCCACTCACTAAGAGTTGCATCGATATCTTCACAAATGTTTTTGAAATGAACAACGACACTGGTAATGTCTTGTTTTTTAGCTTTCTATGCATTTTCGATGGAAAACAGTGATAATTTTTCTAAAAGATCAATACTATCTGGAAGTCGCTTTTTTATTTGGACACCTATTTCCAAAGTAAAAGTTTTGCAATTTCTTTAAATGAGCATAATGTCTTCTATTTGCATCGAAAAATGTTTAATGTTTGTAGTTGCCAGATTGCTTTCTAAATCGTCATATCGTTACAATATCTTCGACATGCTCAGTTGTTAAATTACGTAATATACCAAACTGTAAGTTCGAAAATTCTCTAAATAAAATTTTCTTACCCCCAAATTTCCCCCTAAATAATATTAACCCCTCAATCTGCCCTTAAATAGAAAAACACTCTAAATCTAGGGGGCAACCCCCTAATCTGACAACACTGATTACGATAGAAGAATCCAATAAACACAAATTTCGTAATAGGAGATCCATTTAGAAATGGTTTTAAAAGAAAAGCTAGAGTTTCCACTTAACAGCGAATTTTTGAAAGATATTAATTTTATCAAAATTTAAGTCATTCTTAACTAACAAGTATACGAATCTTAACCTAGTATAGTCGGCATGTGTACGTGATGCTGTTTCCTCTTTCTAATCTTATTTTATTACAATGTTAATATTAAAAAATTTTTTTTATTTCTCATCTTTATAAGTGACCATCTTTGTCAAACTTCAAACCCTATCTATTCTTTTGCCATTCATACTCATTTAACCATAGACCAAACCCTTTGGAGATTGGGGAAATGAGGCAGAATATGAATAAAACGCTGAGCCGTAATCTTGAGACAATCTCGGAATGGGGTTGTGCGAATAGAGTCGATTTTAACGCATTTAAGACTCAGTGTTGTTTATTAACGCACAAGCGCACAACAGATCATGTTGCTGTTTTTCTGGCCGGTGTAAATATTAAGGAATCAGACGCTCTTAGCATTCTAGGCAGGAGAATCCAGTGTGATGTCCGCTGGACCAAACACATTTTTCAAGTGTCGAAAAAAGCGCTCAAGTGCCTTGGTTTTTAAAACGGTGTAGAAAATACTTCACTCCATCTGATCTTATTACCATTTACACCACCTATATTCGACCGAAAATGGAATACAACTCTCATGAATGGGCCGATACTTCGAAGTCTATTTTCGCGTTTCTCGGCCGCGTACAGAAGGAGAAGGCGAAGATGCTTATCGGTGACAGTAGGGTATCCAACTCTATTGATTCATTGGAGCATCTCGCAATGTGGGTTGTGTTTCACTGTTCTATCCATACTATAATGTAATGTGTTCTGCTGAAATCAAGGAACTTGTTCCTGAAACACCCAGTTTTTTACCTAATACACGTTCTTCAGTCAGGGCTCATCCATTTGTGGTCGACTGGACAGTGGATCGCACAACACACTACAGAAAAAATGTCCGTATGTGGAACAAACTCCCAGCAGAAGTATTTCCTGCCACTTTCAATATAGGAAAAATTCAAGTCAAATGTTCACAAACACTACTCTCTCTATCCTCCCTCCCATAACCTATTTTCCTAGTTCCAACATAATGCATTGCATAAGTAGGGGTCACCCCTCAGTGCTGGTCCAAGAAAAAAAAATATGTACATAGCATGAGATTTTACCTATAAGTATTACAACATTTAACAGCTAAGTAATTCAATAAGGAAAGTAATATTAATATCACAGAAAATATGTATTTCAATAAAAAACCATGTTACAATCAAGATAAGTCATAAGAATTTCTAACAACAAGCACTATCGAATTCTTTCTTTGCGAAAGATTCACTAGTGATTGTTTAACAAAATTTTTATCAGTTCAAAGTCAGATACTCTGCATTTTTCATTAAATGACAGAGTCAGATCCTTGGTGTATAACATAGTTACTCAGTACATACGAGTAACATAAGCTCAAGAATTCTATGTAAGATAAAGGAAGTATTGTCTGTAAAGTTTTGGAAAATGTAACAAAAGATGACAACTCATTTTCATTATACTTAAATGTATAAAATACTACAACTCGAAAACTTATAGATTCATAATCAATTTTTAATATATGTTTAATATAACAAGAGTGTTTTATCGGTTATACACCTCTAGTAAAAAAATCACTTAGATTACAGATTAATTCATTTAAATGTTATAGAAAAATGGAAATATTCTTAGTGATGTATAGTTAACAAAGATATGCATATATTTTGATTTAAAACTTTTCATCAATTCAACCCATTTGTTCGTTTTTGGGCATTAATATTAGCAACAACTGTTTGTGTCTAAAATTTTTTTGGAACTATCGTCTTCTCAAGAACGAGCGGACCTTTTGGTACTTGGGTTTTTTTTATGTGCCTGAATAAGAATTTATTATTCCCATATTCCGGGAATTCACAAAAACGATACAAAAACAAAATCGTATACAAATTTAATTGATTTATTTTTAAAATACACCAATTTTTACCCGTTAAAATAAAGTAAGCAGTGACATCATCCACAGTCACAGTATGTGAAAAATTTCGTGATATTATTTGTAATAAGTTGGTTGTCTAAAATGTTGCTCAATAACTCTGGTTCTACTAGACCGAGTTTTCGGTTCTACGACCAATATTTTATTTGTTTTATAATATACAAGAATGCATATTTTTGGTGGTTGGTACAAAAATTTATTATGTACATATAATGAGGTTTAGTATTTTAATTCTAATACAGCATCCCCATAAATGGGTATCAGACAAATGTACATATTGTATTTCAAGCGGAAGTATTATTACCTGTGTAGCAATACATACCAACATGGTATTGAATAAAAATCAACGAATGTGTATATTACTACATCCAAAGAAAATACAATCGAAATTCAATTTCAATCTAAATTAATTGCTATAAAAGTTGACGATTATTTTCAAATTGTATCATTCACTTCTTGTACACATTTCTGCAAAGAACCAATCAACCAATTACTTTAACATGGCTTTTAAGGTAAATAAAAACACGAGCCACTCTCGCAAACTGTTGTCATGCGACAATAAAAAAAACAAATTAAGCATTACAAGTCAAATTCATTGAATTTGGTTAAAAAAGATTTTAAATAAATATTTAAAAATATATTTACAAGATATTGACAATTGATTTACCTTTGTTTTTACAGTTTGTTTTCGCACTTGCTTTCGTAGCAGTAGCCAGCGCTGGATATGTTCCTGCCGCTCAGGTTTATCATGCTGCTCCAGTTTCCGTACATGCTGCTCCCGTAGCCGTCTCTCAGAAGGTTGTTGTTAAATCAGAGGAATACGATCCTCATCCACAGTACAAATTCTCTTATGGTGTTGATGACAAATTGACTGGTGATTCGAAGAGCCAAGTTGAAGAACGTGATGGTGATGTAGTGCGTGGTGAATACTCATTGATTGATGCTGATGGTTACAAACGCACTGTGCAATACACTGCTGATGCCGTCAATGGCTTTAATGCCGTCGTGCATCGTGAACCTCTTGTCAAGACTGTTGCTCCAATTGCTCACTATGCTGCTCCTGCTGTCGTAAAAACCGTTGCACCTGTAGCTCACTACTCCGCTCCTACTGTAGTCAAGACTGTGGCTCCTGTGACCCACTATTCTGCACCTTCTTATGCTCACTATGCAGCACCTGCTGTTGTTAAGAGCGTTGCCCCAGTTGCTCATTACGCCGCTCCAGTTGCTCATTATGCTGCTCCTGCTGCTCACTATTCCGCTCCAGTCACTCACTATTCAGCTCCTACTCATTACACATCTTATTCTGCTCCAGCTGTTTCATATCATCACTAAATCATAGAATTTACGACACAAATTTTTTATATATTCCAATATTTATTTTACGAGTACAAGAATGTAAAAATCTTAATATGTTTTGTTAATAAAATTAATATGTTTCCAAAAAGTTTAAATTCATCTATAATAATATTATGAGAAAATTTGTATATGTATTACGAATCCACGCACCAACAACTCTTCTTGTTTAATTTTGTAAAAGATTGAAAAAAATGTTACGGGAAATATTTCGGTGTTGCATAATAGCGTTACAGGTTCCATCCATCCTTTACAGAAACACATGCAATTATCGAACCGTTCTAACTTACCTCTTATGCTACTTATTACTTTAATATAAAAAACGTTTACAGTATGAGTTGCTAAGAAACCGTAACTTACGGTATATTAGCGATAGCCGTAACGGTAACAAACTTTGCAAGTTATCAATTAAACTACTATGATTCTTACAGCATTAAAACTTCAGTATGTTGTCTATTTTTATATATATGTACTCGTAATGAATGTATTTATGTACCTATAATTGTATTATTTTATTTGACAGAGTCTAAAGACAAAAACCAGCTTGGTTTAAGTTACACTGTGCGTCAAACTTAGTTATCTTCTTTATACCTACAGATTTCAAGAAGAATTAAAAGAAACTTATATTATTAAGAATTTCATTCGAAATTCAACCAATCCCGATACAATGATTGAACCTGAAACTTCTCGTTGCACGTTGTAATAATAAATTTGTAAATCCTAAATTGCATGACTTCATAAAACTGAGTTCCAAATCTAAAAGCCATTAAAATTAAAATCCAATACAGAAAGACGTGTAACGGTAAAAGTTTTTCAAAAAATTTACCCAAACACAAAATGTACAAAGGAATATTATTTTATAGGTGATAATGCGGTAAAATGCCACATAAATATAATTTTGGCAACACCCCTACAATTTTTCGCATAACACACCTAAAAACGCAAAAATATCGCAGAAGAAGAAATCACTCAAACGGTTTTTTTTTCGTTTTTGTTGATTTCATTTGATTATTATTTACAGATGGTTCTTTTCTTGCTGGAGTGACTTTAGACTTTTGTACATTCTTATCGCTGTTTTTAGATCATTGTCGGAATTTCTCATAATGACCCTTCATCTGCTCTACTCTTCTCTCTACTCTAAAGTAGACTAAACCGGCAACTACTCGTGAATAAGTAAGTACCAACCAAGCGACGAACAAACAAATCTACTTGTGTCATTTTGTAAAAGATTGCAAAATACAAAATGTAGTTCTTAAATGCACAAATGTTGACCAACGGATTTTGATTGTGTTCTTGGCAAATGTTAAAAACACACACAGTTTCTACAAAAAAATGCCTAAAAAATAATACTTTAAGTTTTCTTTGTATTAATTTCGATTTTACACCATGCTAAAAAAAAGAAAAAGAAATAAAACAAAAATACTTGGTCGGAAAACAATAGACAAAGAAAGGATCTTTTGTTATAACATTATTGTCCATTAGAATGGCACCCCAAGATACCAGTACCAGTAGTCAATCGTATGGGTACAAATACAACAAACAGACAAATAAATGTTTCCATGGGTGAACAAACTTGTTTTTTTTGCGAATTAAAATGCAAAAGCTCTGCCAGCACAGAAAACAACCTAAAATCAGTATAAAAGTTCATAGATCTTTTGGATGCATTATTGCTGCATTATTTAGAATTCTCGTGTGTGAGTTTCATTGAATCTTTATTAGATCGCATTATCCGTGTGATGTGTGTAATTTGTCCGAGAGATAAAAGATGAAATACCGACTCGCTGACTGACTGGTTGCTTGGTTGGCTGACTGACTGTTTCATTCATTTCATTATTTTGATAATAAAAGATCGAGAATTGCCTAACAAAAGTTTCAACACAAAACACAAATCAAGAAAACTTTCATCAATGCAAAACAAAAACTAAATTTATTACTAAAAACAACATCTTTGAGAAACAAAAAAATAACACTGAATTCACAGTGGTTCGAAAAGAAATCTTCTAATAATTTTTATTCATCTCATCTCATCTAATAATTTTTATTCATCGTCTTTAATGTTTACTGTAAAATCACTAAACAAAATCAGTTCTGGATATTTAACAAAATTGTATTAACAAGACGTGCACCAACCACTATTACCAATGGAACGGGAATTGTTCAAAACGAATTTCAGTAGAATTCAACTGAATATTTGATTAAGTCAGATAAAGTTCAGAATAGAGCAAACGGGTGTCGGCTAGTTTTCTACAACCAATAAACAATAGAAAAACAATCCCGTTAGAATATGAAATTAAAGAAGCTGAAGTGTTAAACATTTTTCTCAATCTAATTAAAAAATGTTTGTCTAGTCATATAAAACTATTTAAATAAATTCTTAAATATTAAACACTTCCCCGAGAAGCATTTATCGGTTGTATCTTTATAAATACACCAATCGCATAATGTTTGATTTACACAAAATATTTGTATTGATAACCAATGCATATCATACACATACAGCCCAATCATGAATAAAAAATTCCGTGACAGTTTTTTCTATTTTCCCATTTTTCTTATTCAAATTCAATGTTAAAAAAATAAAAAGCGAAAAAACTTCTGCCGATTTTTTATTTCATGATTGGGCTGTATATGTATGATATGCATTGAAATTGATAATATCGATTACGAAAGCATTTATAAAGATGTTGAGTGACTCTCAAAATCCGGTCATATGGATTAGAACGATGGTGACCTACAGTTGTTGGTTCTGGTCAAACAGCTCAAACGTTTTCTGACAGTGAGCCACATATTCGACTTACATATATTTGAATTGCTTTTCTCAGAAAATTTCGCAGCTTCGATATTAATTTCAAGTCATTCGAATTTAAATGAATTTTATGTCATTGCAGTTTTATTGTCAGTAGGTAAAAAAAGCATTCTTTGTTTCCTGAAATTTTACAGCAACATATGTATATTCGTCGCAACAATAAATGTGCTGGAATTTACAAATTTGATTGAAGAAATTACACTGGTATAAGTTTTACATTACTAATTGTACTCTCATTTCAATTATGAATTTAGTCGTAACCGACTATACGTAATTAAAACTGTTCCAGTATAAAAGAGATTAACTAATATTTCTGCAACGAAATGCACAAATCCATAAAAATCGTATCTAAGTTTTTCCGGAACATTGGCAGTACTATTGCTTATTTAACCTTAAAGTCAATCCTTGGAAAGGGATTATTTATTCTAAATAGTATTAGATATTGAAATAAATATTACTTAGTATTTTTATGTCTATACTAGCTAAAACCCGGTGTGCTTCGCTACCCGTATCGTAATGAAATAAAAAGTTTAGAATTAAATAAATATAATTATTAAGTTATTAAAATCTACAGCTTTCCTTTTAAATTAATTCTTATTATATTATCTTATTATGATTTACAATATACAAACAAACAAACACATTCACTTTTATATATAGATAAGTGTTTCAGATGTATACACATTTTAACATTTACTTAATATTGTTGCTAGTCAGCGCATTGGTGTCCTAAATATTAATCTTGATAGCTGATATAGCTTTCCTTATATATAACTTGTCATCATATCTATGGGAAGTGCCCCGCCCTCTATTGATAGTCCACCCATTCTTGTCCTAAATATTAATATTGATGGTAGAATAACCGTACCATATATCTTATTGTATACCATATATTTGATATTTTTTTAATTATCATCATATGGGAGGTGCCACGCCCCCTGTCGCTACTACTGCCATTTTTTCCGCAAATATTTAAACAAACAATGGAATTGCTCATGCAAAATTTGAGTACTATAGCTATTATAGTTTCCCAAGTATTAGAATTTTAAAATTAACTTTGTATGGGAGGTACCACGCCCTTCCAGACATAAAGAAATATACTGTGAAAATTTCAAGCAAATCGGTTCAGCCGTTTAGCCGTCTATAGATTCCACACTAATAATAATAAACATACATACATACAAACACACAACCACTTTTATATATATAGATAAAGGGTGCTGATGTTTGTAACGCCCGAAAATATTACTCTAACACCCAATCGACACAAAATCACTTTCTGAATTGATTTAAAGATTTCCGTCTGGCTTGTTCTCCATTCAAGTGTGTGCGCAAACACACACAGAATGTAAACTTTTTTCGTTCCAAAAACGATTGCGATTGAAATTATTTATTCTAGCCCCCATACGAGCGGCCTTCCAAAATATGACCGATAACACAGTGATACAAAATTGAATGAAATAGAAAAACCTGGGACCCGATATTATTTTTCTTTCATTCGAAAGACCTCAGTTTCTTCTTTCCAAATCTAGAAAGAAATTTAAAATAGGATCATTATCAACAAAATTACAGGTTTATAAGTGCGCAAATGTACAAAAACCGGTTTTTAACTGTAAAACCGGATTTTGAAGGTGTCCGGCATATTTCACTATTGGAATCTTCTTATACTCGACAAGCCCTACAAGAAAAATAATATCGGATCCCAGGTATTTTGGACTGTCCACCGTGTAATAGGTCATAAATCTATGATTTATACACGTATGCAAATAAATTAAGCCACAAATTAGTTATATATAAAAAATAATCATAGTTAAAAATGTTTGTGGATATCGGTCCATAATTCACTATAGCTTCCATATAAAGCCCACTTCCGATAATCACTTTAATGACCATACATTTCTTAAAAATTATAGTATCATAATAAAATTTAACATAAATAAGTTTTATAAATAGAAAAGTTATTCACCTAATTTTAAAACGATCTGTCCATAATTAGTCGTCAAAGTTCCCATATAAGACCCTCTTCTGAAAATCACTTTAACATGTAGAAGCCTTTTACAAGTGTTGAAATCAAGATAAAATGCAATGCAAATAATTTGTATATATACACAGAAGAATACACATAATATATAAATAATGACCTGTCCATAATGGGAATTTTTTTAAACTATTTCGCTCACATACTTGGTGTAGGGTATTATATGGTTGGGCTTGACCAACTATACTTTCTTACTTGTCTTACTTGTCTTACTTATCGCCGATTATGGCGACAATTTTCGTAAGTTTTGCAGATTTTTATCTATCTACATATATACTGCAGTAATGTCAAATATTGTATGATAATCGGTCCATATTTAGTATTACTAACCTATTTATATAAAGCTCACTTCCGATATCTTTAATGTACATAAATATTTACAAGTAGTGATATCGAGATAAATATTAGCACAAATAAGTGTTATATGTTAGAAATCAATTTGCTATATTTTATAGGTCTATTAAGGGTCAGAAACACGACCGGGAACCAATTTTCAAACCTATTTTCTAAAATTAGTTGAAATCTACGTGGTTTTTATATAAACATTTGTGCTTCTGAATAATGCCCTAAACTCAAATTTACAATAATGACACAAACTTTTCTACGGCTCTTAAATCATTTGGGCAAATTTTAATATTAAATATTTATTTAGATAATAATTGGGCATAACTCCTCTATATGCTAAAATTATATATTAAAGCACTTTACTAAGAAGTCTATTAAATAATTTATTTTAGTCTCTAAAACAATTTCTAGTGTTCTACTCGATGTAGCGCCTGTCCAAACTTTCGTATTCGATTACGATTTACAAAATTTCCTAATTTCTTCCCTATGAATTAAAATATTTTATCTGAATATGAATTCAGAAACGTTTAAAATGAGTTCTATATTCAATAATTCTTGAATAATACAAGAAAGCTTAAAATAGAAAATGTCATTAAAATCAGTTGAATTCAAATAAACAAAGACGAAGTTAATGATCAAAAAATTAAAAAAAAAAACTTAAATACAGGTCTACAATAACAAAAAGTGGATCTTTGGTTTGAAAAATGGGTTAAATAGCACGATAATCCCGCAAATCCGAGAAGTTTGATCATGTGTTGTACATACACGAAGTATGCGTGGAACTTAACGCAGGCATAGTTAAATTCCTTGCACACACACATTGACAATGTTTAAACTGGAAATTTAAAAACCTTAAAATAAATTTTAATATTATAAAAATCTTAAAAATTTTTTTTTTTTTTTTTTTTTTTTTTTTTTTTGCATTTAATTATTTATTGAATCTTCAAAATGAAATGACAATAAGTATTCAAATCTTAATACTAAAAAGAAAATAATAAGCCCAGCCAGTGCTAGACAAAAATTTTTATGATACTAAAAAAATTTCACATCAACTGATCCAGTCATCTATTTTGCGCTTGAGTTAAAGCAAGGGTATCCCTCCTTCTCAACCGATTGTGGCCACTAAAGTTAAGGATGTCTCGTGCAAGGGGGTTTGGATGGTGTTCAAGTTTGCTGACATACTTTGACGCATATTTTGTAAATTCGACTTTTACTAATGGCACGCCTAGATCTTTGTGGATTCGAGAATTTTTAACATACCATGGTGCTGCAGTAATTATACGTAGAATTTTATTTTGACCCCTTTGAATTTTTTCAATGTTGGATGCTGAGGCAGTACCCCATAATTGAATTCCATAACACCAGATTGGCTTTAGTATTGCATTGTACAACAAAAGTTTGCAATCCAATTTCAATGTAGAGTTTCTGCCGATTAGCCAATTAAGTTGCACTGCTTTTAATCTCATTTGTGTAAGTTTCGCTTCAATATGAGACTTCCAAGTTAAACGGCGGTCGAGGTGAATGCCGAGGTATTTGACTTCATTGTGTTGCGGGATAATTTGATTATTTATTCTGATGAACGAGCAGGTATCTTTTCGCAATGTGAAAGTTATATGAATACATTTCTGTTCGTTAACCCTGATTTTCCAAAGCTCTAGCCAATTCTCTAGTTTATAAACATAATTCTGCAAATTCTGTGATGCAACTTGGTGGTCCTGATGGACGCTGATAAAGGCTGTATCGTCTGCAAAAGTTGACGTATGGATTTTAGGGTCTGACGGCATGTCGGAGGCATATATCAAATATAAAGTAGGACCTAGTATGCTACCCTGTGGCACACCTGATTCAATTGGCTGAGCGGTACTTAAAAAATCACCTTCTTTGATTTTAAATTTGCGACCGTAGAAATAACTTTCCATGAGTTTATGGGTGTTAGCAGGCAGAGTTAATTTTATTTTGTGCATTAAACCGTCATGCCAAACTTTGTCGAACGCTTGCGACACATCAATGAAAAGGGCGGAGCAGTATTTTTTGTCTTCAAACGACCCTCTTATCACATTTACCAATCTGTGTGTTTGCTCGATGGTGCTGTGTTTAGCTCTGAAGCCGAATTGATGATTAGGAATACATTCAGTGTCATTCAGAATTGGAGTCAATTTAGTCATTAACAATTTTTCAAACAGTTTTGAAATTGTCGGCAGTAGACTAATTGGCCTATATGACTCCACTTTGGTATGGTCCTTCCCTGGCTTAGGAATCATAGTGATCATAGACACCTTCCAATCTGCAGGATAGTATTCTAGGCGTAAAATAGCGTTGAAGATAAAGAGGATAATTCTTCTTGCTACACGAGGTAACTCCACAAGCATTTTATTGCTGATTTTATCCATACCTGGAGCCTTTCTAAGGTTCAGAGTACCAATAGCGTTTTGGACATCACGAAAGTTTAGTCTTAGAGGTACAGGAGGCCTTATAACAAGTGGTGGCAAATCAGATTCGTTATTATTTGAGTTGTTTATAGTAAACACATTTCTCAAATGGTTAACAAATAAAGTCCCCTTCTCGGAATCATTTCTAGCCCAGTCACCAGTCGGATTTCGCAAAGGAGGTTTTCCTCTTACTGGTCTTTTTAAACCTCTTGCCGCCCTCCATAACGAGTAGTCAGATTGTGGGGTACTATCAAGACCTTCCAAGTAAGATCTAAGTGAGGCCGTTCTTTGGGTTTCTAAGAAATGTCTTAGTATATCTCTGCATTCCCGTAGCCTAGCTTTCAGTTCAGGAGACCTGTGAATTTGCCACTCTCTTCTCATTCTTCTTTTTTCTGATAGGAGATGTTCGAGTTCAGAGAAATAAGTTCTGTTTGTCCTATTTCTACATTCAACGTGATAAGTGGAAGCGTGATGCACAGCTCGTCGAAGGTCCTCGGTAAAGTTGCCAATCGACTCATCAATATCGTCGGTAGTTCTCAACACAACATTTTCCGTGCAATGAGAACTTAAATACTTTTTGTATTTTATCCAACTTACTCGGGTCTTAGTCATGTTCATAAATGGAGAACCACACACTTGAGGGAAATGCATTGAAATGATAGTAGGAGAGTGATCTGAGGACAAGTCCAGTGAAGGATCCACTTGCATCCATTCTACAGGGATATTTTTCATTACCCCAAAGTCAATAACATCGGGAATCTTCCGTCGGTCCGTCGGCCAATAGGTGGGATGTCCACTTGAGAGTACATCTAAGCCCATTTTAGCAATGGTGTTGAAGAGTACGCGACCCTTTGGGGTTACCAGACGTGAACCCCAAAATGTGTGTTTGGCGTTAAAGTCACCAGCAACTAAAAATCTAGCTCCAAGGGATTTAAAGAAGTTATGGTATTGGTGTTCTTTTATTGAAAATCGAGGCGGAGAATAAATCGATGATAAAACAAATTTGTATTGACAGAATTCAATGCAAATGTTTGTTGCTTATGTTATTCATTAGATAATGCTTTATTCTGTTCTTTATAAGAATTGCCGAACCTCCACAAGCTCTACCGCGGGGGTCTTTAGTATCGTAGAACTCGTAGCCATTAATTTTGAAGTACCCTGTCGACGTCAAGTGAGTTTCAGCAATCATCATAACATCAATCTGCTTATCCATCAGGAAGTATTCCAGTTCATTTTTATGTTGGCGGAGGCCGTTCGCGTTCCAGAAACAAATTTTTAAATAAATCATTTCTTAAAAATTAATAATTTTTATCGATTACTTTAGAAATCTAATCGATAATATTAAAAAAAACTGGACATAGATAAACTTAACTAGAACATTAACATAAACAGATGTGAAACAAACACGCTTAGTTTTAGTACTTACTATTTTTTAGTAGAAATAAATCCTATCCGATTTTTACAATACCAACAGTCATAAGTTATACTCAGTAAAAATCTTAATATATTTTATTAATTTCAAATTAAAAAAGGAGATTAATGAAATAATAAGAAAATGCTATGGTGATATAATTATGTATATGAAAAAAATGTAGTTTTATCTTTTGGAAGTATCTACACGGTCAGGAATTATTTCTTGCATTGTTAAAACTAATTGTCGTTCATATCAACATCATACAATTTAAAGCTGTGTTCACATTGTGTGTATTTGTCATGTGGAATGTCACTTTTCTACCCATATGTAATTTCATGTGTATGTCAAAATTTGATGTAATTTGAGTTGGTATGTCAAATACATTTGATGTAGCCTATAAAAAACTCTTAAAACAGCTAATTGCTGTGTGTATGTATGTATATATAAAATAAATTTTTAATTAAATAAAATTTTATTTAAAAATGGAACGAGAGGTTGATAAAATAGTTGCATATAGATTACATGCACCTTTTCTAATTTGAATAAATTCTTCCAGGAAACCCATTTCGGTGAACCAAAACACACATAGCACATGCACATCATCTGCACCGGCCCCGCTTCTTTTTGCTTTTGATTTTGCAATTTCCCGGCTATATTGACCGCGCAAGTATGTTATTTTATTCTAGAAATATATTTCGTTACATGTATTACAAATAACAATTGTCAAATGCTTTAAATTAAATGCTTTACCTTAACTTCATTAGGGCCAATAGATGGATTAAAATGTTTAATTTGTCAGCCATATCATTAAGCCCTGCGTACCTGCTTATTATGGTAAAATTTGTTCCGCGGGTTATACAGGCATTCCTTCTCTTGCCACATTTCTACCAACTGTAACACCGCTTCTTTGCACCAGTCAAACTGGAACAATATAAAAATAACTATAAAAATTGTAATAAAAAAATACATATGTACATACTTACTTTTGTTAACTCCTTTTAAATTTTTCCCTCCATTTTCACTAATAAATTTGTGTAGTTTTTTTATTTTTGTTTTACTATAAATTATAATTATTAAAATTCCAATTAATTTTTGCCGCCAAAAAATTTTGTTTATAAAAAACAGCTGATTTGAGATGATTTGTCGCTTGAAAATAAAACTCGTTCTAAATGAAAAATGTCATGTGTATTGCACACAGAGAAATAACACATGATATTGTTTGCAGGTGTTCAGACTATATGTACAAATTTGACATGCGAAAAAGTGACAGTCCACATGACAAATACACACAATGTGAACACAGCTTATGTAGGAAACTAAACTCCAGCTAAAACTCCGCACCAAGCTGTGACCCGTAGTGGATGATATTGTTGTACGACAATCATACAAGCTTATCAATAATGATTCGCCATAAGCAGTAGTTTACAATAAAAACAAGTAAGAAAGTATAGTCGGTCAAGCCCGACCATATAATACCCTACACCGACTATATGTATAAAACAGTTAATCAGAAATGTGGGCTATATGGGAGATGACCTATTATGGACCGATCATCCAAAAATTTAGTGTCATGATTTCTGTGAATATAAATATTGTGTATGTTAAACTTTATCTCGATATAAATACTTTTAAAAGATTTATGGAGGTTAAAGTTGATTACGGGAAGGGTCTTATATGGGAGTTTCGACTAATTACGGACCGACCATTATAAAATTAGGTGTCATCATTTCTGTATATTATTTATGTCGAATTTTATTTGATTACCAACATTCCTAAGAAATTTATGATCGTTAAAGTGATTTTCGGAAGTGGGCCTTATATGGGAGCTACGACTAATTATGGACCTATCATAATAAAATTATACCGTATTATTTGCATGTATATGAAATATATTAGGGTTCAATATTATTTGGATACCGACATTTTTGAGAGAGTTATGCTCTTTAAAGTGATTTTTGGAAGTGGGCCTTATATGGGAGCTACGACTAATTATGGACCTATCATAATAAATGTACCGTATTATTTACATGCATATGAAATATATAAGGGTTCAATATTATTTGGATACCGACATTTTTGAGAGAGTTATGCTCTTTAAGGTGATTTTCGGAAGTGGGCCTTATATGGGAGCTACGACTAATTATGGACCTATCATAATAAAATTGTACCGTATTATTTACATGCATATGAAATATATTAGGGCTCAATATTATTTGGATACCGACATTTTTGAGAGAGTTATGCTCTTTAAAGTGATTTCCGGAAGTGGGCCTTATATGGGAGCTACGACTAATTATGGACCGATCACAATAAAATTATACGGTATAGTTTGTATTCATATAATATATAATTATGTTCAATATTATTTGGATACCAACATTTTTGCGAGAGTTATGCTCTTTAAAGTGATTTTCGGAAGTGGGCCTTATATGCGAGCTACGAGCAATTATGGACCGATCTTCACGAAATTTGTAGACGTGATTTAGCTTCATTTATTACTCATTTTTGATGAATTTTGTGTGCATTCTTGCATAATTCAAAGATTTATGACCGGTAAACCCCAATTTCAAGAGGACATTTGTATGGGGGCCAGGTGAAATAATGGACCGATTTCCACCAGTTTCAATCCCATCCATGCTTGGGCCGAAAAAATATCACGTACCAAATTTTATCGAAATATCTTCAAAATTGCGACCTGTACTATGGGCACAAGCTCTACATGGACAGCCAGCCAGCCAGACGGACGGACGAATATCGTTAAATCGACTCAGAAAGCAAAAGTCCAGAAATTATTTTTTTATTTTTTGCCACGCCTACAAATACCGTTCTTTTAGTATTTTGTTCACTGCGTCACTATTTTTAGTCCGATCATAACGTTTTGTATACCTAAGGGGTGACTGACACAACTTTTTTTTTGTATGGAAGGCGAAACACTCAACATTTCATGTTACAATTATAGAACACAATTTTTTTTAAAGAATAAAAACCAAAAAAATATAAAATTAAATGTCATATAATATGATAATATAATAATGTGAATAAATATAATAATAGAATGCATCATCCCCCAGTCCATCGCTTTTACTTAAAATTTAATTCAGTATCACTAGAATCCATAACATGTTTTTGACAAACGATTTTCTTTTCTACAGTTCGTTTTCATTTCGTTTGTGGAAATGGCTTCAAAGACCAAACTCTGCCAGACTTGGCGGTGCAATATTCCACATTCAAAGGAAAAGCAACATTATTTGCAATATCCGGAAGAATATCTTCTGCTTGTTCTTCTTCTTCTACTTTCTCAATCTGGTCTTCCGTTTCACTATCTTCACTTACATAATTACTACATATATAGTTAGAGTTGTCACTTTCGCAATCTAATTCTATATCATTAGGATCCTTTTCACTGTCATTTACACAGTCTTCTATCTGTCGCTGGGATAGCTTTTTTGTAATTTTCCTTTTTTGATCCTAAAAAAACAACTCACGGTGTGGGGTAACTTAGGTACCCCAAACGAAAAACTTACCTTCTAATTACAAACAGATTGGTGATAAGATTTATATAGTATTCAACATAAAATTAGATTACCTAAACGGAAAAAGACAGAAAAAAATTGCTTGCGATCCCCAATTCCGTACTCTAAGAGATATAATTGTTGTAATTTGACCAAAAACAGAAACCTGACAAAGTTTAAAATTTTGCATATAGTCGAGGCGTTCTATAAAAAGGTTGGTCATTATAGTCCATGTTCAAAAATTAAAAAATTTGTCTGGCTTCAAACTATTGTTTGGAGTCTACTTATCGCCGTTAAGGTCAAAATGGATGTTTTTATTTTGCTAATACATATAATAATGTATTAGAATATATTGATTTTAAATAATTTATGCTGGAAATATTTCGAATAAGTTAAATATTGCCCAAATCTATAAAAAACATCAGAAAATGTCTAAAAGCAGAGTTTTTTGCGAAAAGTGTTTTCCTATAAAACTACTGTGCATTTAATAAAATGTTCTATTTGTACTGTATACAAATAAGCAGAGTGCAATGACCAGAAAGTGATATTTTACTTCCTTAATTGTTGTTGCTTTTGTTTATTCTTGTATTGTGTCTGGCCTGATTATTTTTTACTCATGCAAGTCTATTGGATGCATAAATACTCGTAAGTAGAATATCAAAACACTCAAATAATCGCACAAATGTATAAGTAAAAAACAAAAATATGTTTTTTAAAATTCCAAAACATAATGAAAATTTATATGTTGGTACTTGAAATCAAAATATGTAAAATAAATAAGAATCTTAAGGAGTTGCTCCAAAAAAGACCAGAAAAACGAAAACGAACACAAAAACTAAAATAAAATGAACATTAAATCACATTAGCAGTAAACAATTTAACAACATTGTAAGCGAAAAACCAGCTGTTGCCAATAAATTTACAAGATTTGTTTTCCATTCTGTTTGCAAAGGATGTGAGACAGGGAATGTATGTACGCAGTCGAAGTCTGCTGGATAGAATTACAAGTGTGTTCAAGGTCATTACATGAAATCACAGCCAGCATCTTGGGCAGTTCATTATCCTTTCGTCTAGTTACCCCAAAACGAAGCAAATAATCAGTTGAAATTCAGAAATAAACTCGCAAACTGTCTGTGGGTACGGTACACCTGGTGTTATATATTAAATACTTAAATAGTAGCGAGATAATGAAAAATTGTTCTTATTCGCTTTGTTCTCTTGGTTCTATTTTGTTGTTATTATACTTTACCTTCCATACAGATCAGGGATCGATGCATAGTTGGTTAGTTAGTTGTTTTGCATTGTTTTTGACCAAGTAGTGTAAATACAAGTTGCTGACCTTTTTGAGTGCATCATTTGAAATGATGGAAAGCAACAACTGAAGCAGGGAACAAACAAAAGTGTTCAACAACCAACTTTCAATGATGACACTCCCTTGTGCTTTTAGTAATATGTTTAAATTATTTAAAGGATCACAACAATGCAATCGCAGCGAGACAAACCCTTTTCTTTTTTGTTTTTTCTCAGTTTTGTTTTTGCTTCGTATGAGAATCTGAGTGTTTGCAAGTATCTTCTGTCTTTTTAGATTTTACATTATAAAACTTGTACTATCAATTATCAGTGAGCTACCACTGCAACTGCTGACTGCAATCCCTTTTTCAAACTTTTTGCATACGTTTCTTAACGATTCCTTTTGTTTTGTTCCACTAACGTGCCCAGTTGAATGTAAGAAAGTTGTGGCAAAATGTACTTGATATAAAATGCAAATAGTGATTTAAATTTTTACTCAATTCTAGTATGTCTGTTGGATTGTTTTTGTTTTTCATCAGATTTCTACTCCTTTGAGTTTGTGTATAAATATGGGTTGTGATCTCCTGATACATCATTCAGTGTTTTGTGTTGAGACTGTTCAGAGTTTTTTGTTTGGAGATTTATTTTCCCATTTACCGGACATTTGTTCGCGTTACGTTTTTCTGCATCAATCATCCTCATCATTATTATCATAATTTACAAAATTTAAAGGATCGGATCAAATACTAATTCTTCCAGCTTTGTGACAGAAAAACAACAAAGAACAGATTATGGATTAAATAAACAAATAAAAGTTTTTTGTCTGTCTGGAGCTTTCAAAGGTATTATTATTGATCTATAAAAGTGAATAGTGTTAGTTTTAATTAAAAATAATTAGTAGTAATTTAACTTGAAAACCCAGTGTTGAAGTGCAATAAATAAAATTTTAAGTCGAAAGTTTATTATACTTTAAAACAATATAAAAACATGATAATTACTTTTAAATTATTTGTTCTGTTCAAGCGATAAAATATTCAATTGTTAATAATTCGAATATGAGGTAACATAAAAAATGCATATTCAATTAATAAAAACCAAAGAATTTTAAATTATTTTTGCTCGAGTAAAAACAAGTATGATTAGAGATTTTTCTGCACAACAATTATCAAATGGACTTTTGATGCTTACTAATGCAGTATTTATTTAATACGTATTTTAAATGATCTGTTTTTAATTAATGGATATTTCTTTAAAACTTATATTAAGAAATATTGGTTCATTCAAAACCATTTTTAGTTTTCAATATAATCTCCTGAAACTTCAATACACTTAGTCAAACGCTTATCTAGCAATTCTATCCCTTGATTAAAATAGTTTTCCTCAAGGCCTTCAAAGTAGTGGTTTACTACTGTAATTGTTGCTTTATTTAAGGTAAAACGATTGCCAGATAGGAACTTTTTTTTAGATTTGGGAACAGGTAAAAGTTACTGTGAGCTAAATCAAAAGAATACGGTTGGCGGTCAAGCACTTCGTACTTAAATTCGTTCATTTTAGCAATTGTTTAAACACTCTTGTGAGCTGGTGCATTATCTTGATGAAAAAAAAAAAATTTTTGGTGTTGTAAGCCAGGACGTTTTTCTCGAACTTTTACATTTAATTGATCCAATAGGTTTTAATTATTGTTTTACCCTTTTGCATATAGTCAATCTATAATATACATTTGAAGTCCCAAAAACTCATTGACATAACTCTACCAGCCGATTGAATTGTTTTTGCCTTCTTTGGGGTAATTCCTCCAGATTCAGTCCATTGCTTGGATTGGTCTTTTGTCTCTGGAGTATAGTGGTGGATCCATGTCTCGTCAACATTTATGAAACGACGCTTAAAATCAATTTTACTTTTCTTAAAACGATCCAAACAAGGTTGAAAAATTTTCATTCTGGTGCGTTTTTGGTCGACTGTTAACAAATGCGGCACCCATCTTGTAGAAAGCTTTTTCATCTATAGTTCTTCATGCAAAATTAAGTGGACTCGATCATTTGAGATGCCCATGATATGAGATATTTCACGCTCTTTTCTTCGTCGATCATTTAATACCATATCATGTACTTTGGCTACAATTTCTGGTGTTGTTTCTGTTTTTGGACGTCCACTACGTGGTTCATCCTCAATGCTTCTACGACCACGTTTAAATTCAGCAACCCAATTTGTTACTGTTGCATATGAAGGAACACTTTCATCTAACACATTCACCATATCATTATGAATTTCTTGTCCCGATAAACCTTTTTTATTTAAATATTTAATGAAACCATGAATTTCTAATTTAACATGTGTTCATAGCACAAATGGAAGTTTCCAAAATACTGAACTTTTTTCTGACTATACCGCGCTTTCTGTTCCAGGGCAAGAAGTTTCCGAACCACCCTCGAAAATAACCACAGAGTATACAAATGGGACAAAAAAAAAACTCTTGTTTAATTTTAATTTTGCCATTTTGACCCAGTATTTGAAGCATAAATTAAATTATGCAACGCTTAAATGTTACACGATTTTACTAAAATAGTTTGCTGTTGGTTTTTTAGATGGAAAATCAGCAAAGTCATCAAACGGTCACCCAAATGTACATGCATATACGAGTATATCGTAAAACAAGTTTTAATGTACAATACATTTCCATATTAAGCCTACAATCAAGAAAACATTTTTTTATAAAACCCTTAAGTTCCCAGGTGTATCTAGTTTCGAAAAATGTTGGACTTGATCTCGGGCTTAACAAGCACAAATATAGGAAATTTTTTCGAAAACAATTTAAAAGTTTCGTCAAAAATGAATAAGTACATATATGATTATACCCTACACTAACATAGTGGGGAGGGTATATTCGATTTCTGTTGATGTTTGCAACGCCCAATAATATTATCCCAACATTCACCTTAAAATATCGACACAGAATCACTTCTTGAATTGATTTAACGTTGTCCGTTGGGCTGGCTGTCCATACAAATTTGTGCGTAAAACACATATGGAAATTTTGAAGATATTTTGACAAAATTTGGTACATTATATGTTTTTCACACAAGGACGGTTGGAATTGACATTGGTCCATTATTTCACCAATTACAAATCTTCTCCCGAAATAGAGGTTTATCGGTCATAAATGTATGATTTATACACGTATCCAAACAAGTTTCACCACAAATAAGTTGTACATAAAGCCTAATAACATCTGCGAATTTTGTGCAGATCAGTCCATAATTGACCATAGCTCCCATATAAGGTCTACATTCGATTATCACTTTAAAGAGCATAATTCTATGCAATTCAACACAAATAAGTTTCATATTTGTGTACTGAAATCATAACATCTAATTTTATAACGGTTAGTCCATATTTAGTCAAAGCTCCTATGTATATAAGAACTCCTTCAAAAATCACTTTAACAAGCTTTTAAAAGTATTTATATCGAAATAAAATTTAGCACAACAAATATTTGTTTACACAGAATACATTTCACAAATTTTTTAGATGATTAGTCCATAATAGGTCATAGCTTCCATTTCTGAAAAACTGTTTTTACACTTATGCTGGGTGTAAGCTATCAGGCTTGACCAACTTTCTTACTTGTTTTACAGTTATTTTTGTTTTAAATAGAATATTTTTAAATAAATGAAAAAGAGCAAATTTATAAAAAAAAACTATTTCAAATATTTTTAAATAAATTTTTTTTAACTGCTTTCAGATGCTTCCCGATTTGCAACAATCTCCAGAGTTCCCGTGTGTTAATCAAAGGTGATACATAAAACTCTCAAGGGATGCTCAATGCTCAACACTGAATCGCCCAACGATGCTGGGATACTTCAAACGATGTTTCGATCATTAAACAAAATTTTATATGTTGTTGATAGTTTAGGTTAAATCAATAAAAAATTGCAATAGGCGTAAAAAATGTTTGCTGGCCCAGCAGCAAAGTGTTGTGTATTTTTTATGAATGGAATGTAGGGTATTGCGTTAAGTTCTTATTTTCGTCACCATCTTTAACTCAATATTAAATTGTTATTATTGAGTGAAATACTGAAACTGGTTGATATTTTTAACACAACAAATTTGGAAAAAGGCTTCCGCATAACTTCTTTATATTCCATGTTTTTGCTCTGAATATAAATTAATCACGTTTAAATTTAATTAAAATACTTATGATAATTAAACATTTCGGTTTGATGGATTGTTTAATTAATAACAAAAATAGTAATAATTGTATGGACAAAACACTGAAACGGTACTTTTCAATTTTACATACACTCGCACATGTGAGGCATTCACACCTACAACAATAATGCAAAGGAGGAGCGATATACATTCATATGTATTGTTTATTAGATCTATAGCTGTGTGTTTTAGACACGTAATTTTAATTAGGTTACAATTTCAGCTAAACAATTTAATTTAACATTTTTATATTTTTGTTTCTATTTCTGTTTGTGTTTTTTGTATTATTGCGACCAACTGCTGGTACATAATATTCCGTTTGAATGTCTGTCTTGGCTGGATTTTAGCATGCTACTCCCCGTATGTTGGATTTGACCTTCATCTGAAATAATTTGCGCACAATCGTGAAACTATTTGCGGTTAATAAAATAATGAAACAAACTGATCTAACAACAATAAAAAAACGATTTCAATTTTAAACTTTAACAATAACAGTGATTCCAAAAAATTTAAATTATGTTGCCGTTTATTGTATTGTATGTGAAAAATATTTGTATGTACTTTACTAAACACAGCATGCTAGTGATCAGAGAGTCTCAAGTTGGGTATAGGTTCCGTCTGTATTGATAATTCAAAAAGAAATTGTAACAATTATAAAACTTTCAAGTCACTGACCTAATCTGTCAGAATATTATTCATTAAAACAAATTAAAAAATAAGTTAGAGTACTATATTCGGCAGTAACGAATCTTAAACACCCTCCACATACATATGTATATATGTATAATAAGAAATACAAAAACTACACTTGTATAACGTTATTTACAAGAGTTTATGGTGGTTACAGTGACTTTATTTGGGCGCTATTAAAAATTATTGAGTGAGCGTAACAAAATCTCTGACTCTGCGATATCAATCTTTGTGATATCAATATTTATTAGACATTTTTGTGGTTAACTTGAAAGTGGTCCTTATATGGGAGCAGTGACCAATTTTGAGCCGATCTTTATAAAATTCGGTACAGAGAGTTTTATATATGTAGGTACATACGAGGATATATCACGTCGATTTTTAACATAATACCGGTTTATTAAAGAGATACATATATGAAAATTTAAGAGATTTTTCGAACTGAAATCAACAGTTTGATTTTGGTATATATACAAACGATTCATGTACAATTTTGGATCGGTATTTTTTGGTATTTCAATGAGTTTTGAAGGTGTACCTTATATGGGGGATATGATCAAATATGGACCGAAATTCACAAAATTTGTGGTATGATCTGTGTAATGTTTTGGGTCCATACTGATATTTATAAGTTATATATATATGGATTAATGTGGCTCTTATATGGAAGTTATGACCAATTATGGGGCGACCATTATAAAATTTAGCACAGTAATTTCAATAGCTATAAGGATTATTTGTGTCGTATTTTAACCTGGTAACAAATTGTACGAGTATACAATATTTATACTTATGTAAGTGAATTTCTTTTACATTAAACTTATTTTTGCTGAATTTTGAATTGATATTGCAATTTGATAGGCATTTACATATATATAACTGAACCATATTTCGGGAAGAAATTTGTATAGGGTCCTTGAGAAATCATGGACCGATTCTTACTAATTTCAATAAAGTTTGGCCTTTTACTTTAAATGTAACGTACTGAAAATTTCATGTAATATATTTAAACAAAATTTAAAAAAAAAATTGATGGAAAATATCATATTTCAATTTAGTCCATAACGGTACGGTACCGATTGCTTAGGATAATTATAAACGATTTCTGTAAACTTTACTGATTTTGGTTGTGTGTTTTGGACGTGAGAGTGTTTCACACAGACAGATGGACAGACAGACATTGCACAATCTACTTAGAATTCCATAAGGATCATGAATATAAATACTTCGATGGGTCTCAAATGAATTCACAACTTGTGGTGGTGGAGGGCATAATAACAAAAGTACTTCCATATAATAATCGAGTGCGACTGTATAAAATGTATGATGTGAACAAAATCTGCGCAAGCGCCTTCTTTGAATTTTGTAAAGACTCTATAATATAATTTGTTTTGGGGGTCTGAATGATTTATGTTTTTTTTTTTTACTTTACTTTTAATTTTAAATTTTTATTATCTGTGAGGGTTTTTTCAATTTCATTTAGAGAGTCACAATAAACTTCAATAAGCGTATTTTTTAAACAATTTAATTTAATGAAATCATTTTTAAAGCTTAATTCGAAACTACACACAATTGTACAACAAAAATAATTTACTTTTTTTTAATATTTTTTGGCTACTGTGTTTAATGGTCCACAGTCTGTCTGTTTGTCACACTGACAGGCTTGTAACTATAAATTATGTACGTAAAAAAATTAAATACTTTGTGTGAAAGGGTAGAGCGAGCGACATAATGACAGACATACATGCAACTATGTATTTCTTTTTCACCTTCAATACAACTTAACAAGTGCGTAAAACGGTTTACCTGAACATTTTTGTTTGTTACAATTAAATTAATTTCACAAGATTGCAAAACAAATAACAAAAAAACATTATTTGAACTTGACACCAAGGACCGACAACAATTGTTTAAATCAATTGCTTTAGTCAATTATTTAATATGATTTTATTTAGAACAAAGATCGTTTTAATTTTTCATGGAACTTGGTTGAGATTGTTAATTGTCTTAATTGTGAATGTTTATATGGACTATTTTTATGGAATGCGTTCAATTACAATATATAATAATGAATTGAATTTGAACAACATGAAGTTGAAAATAAATTATCTATTATGTGTTTTACCACTATTTAATTGGGACTATCAAGTTTCCATGTAGTTTCTTAAATACACACTTTGTTGAGAAAACAGTTAATCAATATACTTTATAGATTAAAATTATCTATTAATACAATTTGACATATGTGCATAACTAGCGATATAAATAGCTCTTTTATACCCACCACCAAAAAGAAGGCGATATATTAAGTTTTGTCATTCGATTTGTAACACATCGAAATATTGGTCGTAGAAACAAAATTTTGGTTTTATATTCTGGCCATGTCTGTCTATTGAAGGCATGAAAAAAAACTTAAAACAATGAAATTGTTCCCACACAGTTTTTGTTTCGACGAAACGAAAATCGGCAAAATCGGTCCAGTAGGCTCCGAGTTACAGACCAAAGTTTCAGACAACCTCGATATTTTACAGATATTTTTTGCTATTTTCTTCAAATATAATGCAATTATAAAGGGACAAGTTCAATAATTTATCATACTCCCATATAAAGTCCAAATCCGAAAACTTGTTTAATGCTCACAAATCTTTTATAAACATCATCATCAAGTTGAAATTCGACAGAAAAAATAAGTAAAAAAAACATTTAAAAAATCATGGTAACCATTTTTATGGTGATTTGTCATAGCTCCTATATAGGGGAAACTTCCGAAAAACACATTAAGCTTTGTAAATATTATATAAATATCAATATCAAACTGAAATTTTTCACCGAACAGTTACTGTTGGATTTTATATTTTGTAAAGTACAGTCCATAATTGGCCACAATTCCATTATAAGGTTTATTTCCGAGAATAACCGGAATAAACAAAAAAACCTATAAAATATATCGTTATTGGCATTAAAAAATATTGTTATTGAGATATGAAGTTTACCATAAGACTCAAATACAATAAAAGATTTTGTAACGATAGTCACATACCATGTTAATGGTTCCCATATTAGGGATCCGAAAAATAAAAAAGAACTCGTATAAACATCATTATATATACATAATGTTGCACAAATTTCTTTCAAGTATGGATAGAGCACACTACTGATATATATGTAAGTACATATGTAGGTGGTGGGTATATAAGATTCAGCACAGCCGAATATAACCTCTTATTTTATATTTCTTTGTAATCTCAAATATCGAAATCCGCTAACAGTTGGTCATAAACTTAAATCTTAAAAGTAGAACTTTAAGCGAAATTTATTATTAAATTCCAGATTCATGTATTCAAGATTTGGTTAATTTTAGTAGTAAATTCCAGATTTATATATTGAGTGTTGTCGGGAACAAAGTATTTATAATGATGATGATGGGAGCTATGCGGTACAGTGATTTTTCAATATATATGAATTATTTATGTCGAACTTGAATTTGAATAAATACTATTAATAGATTTTTTACTTCTATTTATTTATTGTATCTTCATTAAAAACAAATAACAATAAGTATTTCCAACTTTTTTATATAAAAATATACAAAGAGCCACTAGCAAAATGTAATGCAATGGCCTGCTAAAGCCTTCATCAGCATTATTTGTGTCTATTAGTGTTTTTTTTAAATTTTTTATATTTAACTTTTTAAATTGACTGAATGAGAATTTTTCCTCTTGCGAGTATTATTGTAAAAATTACATTTTGCTAGTGTCTCTTTGTATATTTCTGTATGATTTTGCATTTATGTTTTCCAACGGAAAGCTATGTAGAACATATAACAGAGGTATACAAAAATAAATTTCCAATAAATTTTTATATTTAACTAGAAGTAAACCTTCGAATTAAAAAATTTTATAAAAAATAGTAATTTTTCGTAAACCTATTCTTACTATTCCTTTATCTGCAGTATAAGTATAGAAGACAGCAACCATTTTTGAAAAATCTCTAGCTGTCTCAGACTGATTTTGCCCCTTTTCAATACTAAATCGCCCTGATTAACAAAGTTCTTCCCTCGAGGCTTTATGCCAAATATTATATGGGCAAAATTAGTTTTAAGTTTAAAAAATGTTTTGCTATTTTTTTTAAATGTATTGCAGATTATATCACGAAATATCGCACACGTTATTTCTATTAGAAGAGGACAAGCCCAGTTGAAATGGTGAGAATCGGCCCATGATTTATCCTAGCCCCCAAACAAATGTCTTTCTGGAATATGGCAGCATTATTTTAAAACTCATCACAAATAAGTCTTATGAAAGGAGAAATCTCAAAATTGTATTTTGTTTGCATCGGCCCATTTTAGGGCTGCTTTCGTGTTAAAATTATACTGTAGGATTTTGTAATGTTTAGTTCATAATTGGCCATAGCTTTAATAAAAGATCCACTCCTAGAAATAACTAAAATACCCATAAAACTAAAAAAAATATTATTGAGATAAAATTTAATCAATTTAATTATAATCACCCCTATCGTGAATAAAAATTCCACATGAAATTTGTTCCCTTTTATTATTTTAACATTGAATTTTAATAGGAAAAGTGTGAAAAGGAAACGAATTTCATGTGGAATTTTCATTCACGATAGTGGTGAATATTTTATCGCCCCATAATAGTTGATAACTTCCATATAAAACATCCGAAAAATATAAGAACACGAATAAATATAATTATCGATAAAATAAACGAATCTTTTTCAAATTTGAGTTTTTGTAAGTAGTCTTGTAATTTTAAAATTTATATCTGGGTTAGGTTGAGTAGAGGACTATGTATGTATATCCGAAATAGGTTGTGAGCTTTTATATAAAAAAGTTCAAGTTAAAAACGTTAATGCTGAGTATTTAAATAATATTTCTAAAATTATCTTTTACCCATTAGCACTTTTAAGTCTCACTGGATGTTTTCATTGCTGATGCTCGCGTCATTGTCTTAAGAATCTTTATATGAGAGCAATACTGGTCCAAGTTGGTTTTAAAACAGTTTTATACACAATGATTTTATAGTCAATATTTTCAAGTGTTCCTGCTTGAGTCCAAGTGTGAATTAAGAATAGCTGTGTATATATGTAAGATCTTTACGAGAAACTGATCAAATAATAAATAGTTTTGAAACTTTAATTCATAACTTTGTGAAAACATGATGGTCGGATATCCCTTTTAAATATTTATTTGTTTCTTGATTGAGTTATAAAAAAATATTAAAAACCCATTAAAACCAAAATCTATTGGAAAAAGTTTAAAGTTTTTTTTTTGTTTAATTTTCAAACTCAAATTGTTTAAAGTTTTTTAAATTTAATTATCTTATACTAAAACGATCACATCAGTTTAAAATACCTCATATTTATTACTCGTGAAATGTTTAAATTTGTATGCCTATTTACGCTTATACTTTTGATTTATTGTAAAATGTTGGTAAGTTGGCCGCTTTAAAGTAGCCGTAATTGCTAGCCCGTTAACAGGCTGATTCTCCCATAAACTATTTTATTACTCTTGTTAAGACAAACTTCAAATTTCCTGTAATAAATCCACAATTTATTTAATGCTTAAAATGGCTTTAATGATCAGTATTTAAATGTTCAGTGTCTAAAGATAAGTCAAGGTCATATCGAACCGAAAGTTAATCAAAATACTACATATGTACACATTTTTCTTGTACACTTTTTATAAAAAAATAATCTAATTAATTGAACTCATTAATTTGGTTAGTACATTTTTTATTTTATATTAAAAACATGTATTTTTAGAAGAAACAATATAATAAGTGTAAGCATTCTATAAAATGTTATTTTTAAAAAAACTAAAACAGCTTGTTAAATAGTTAACATACGTTAGTTAGAAAACTACTTTATAAATTTAAACAAAACAATTCATTGAAATTATTGATCAAATGATTTTCTAAAGGTGGATTCACCCATTTGTTCTTAACAAAATTTTTTTCCAGAGAACAATTTTTTTACTGAGAGTTTTTTGTAGCACGATTCACCCATTTCGAACGATTTTTCTGAAAAATCAAAGCTGCCATATGTAAACAAAATCTATTAGTTTTACAAGTGCGGCCATTGATTTATTTTGCTTTGGGTTTTAAGTGTCAAAATACAAATATTATATTATTTTAAAGTATTGTGTATTCAAAATCACAGATATAAATTCGAAATGAATGAAAAAAGAACCTTGATTTTGCTGATGGTCATGGAAATACATAAGGCATTTTTATTTGTATGAAAAAATGAAACCTATTGGCAACTCAATTCACTTTTGTCCGGAAAAAATATAAAATTAAACCAATTCAAGTTCGTAAAAAATATTTTCTCTCTCTCAAAAAGAGAGACGTCAAACTTCATATAAAAAAAATATTGTCCGAACAAATTTTTTGTTAAGAACGAATGGGTGAATCCACCTTAAGTGCAACTACAAATGTTTGTCTAGTGAAATACAAAATTAAACTCCAAGTGTTGGGTAGCAAAGTTATTTAGTTTATCACACCTTCAAACATATTTAATTATTTTATTTATATTATTTTTACTTTGAACTCTGTTTCTTTTTCAACACAACTATATTTCATCCTAAATAGCTATTTAATTCATTATTCACATTAAATTATTATTTTTTTTTTCAGAAAATGAAATTCTTTTTGATGAAATGAAATTATCTATACTCTGCAGCAATTTTCCACACATCCATACTCCAGGGATTTTCCTTCCATAAAATCACATATTTAAAAAAATAGAAAAGGAAAAAAAGGGACTACTAGAAACACCCATTTCGAAAATAAAATTATTGTTAAAATATTTTTTGACATTATTTAGGTTTTAACACGTTTACGTTGTCCAATTGTTTTTTGTTTGTTTGTTATATTTTTGTATGCTGTTACCGGGTATTCTCTGTTTGGTGATCAATCTTAAATTTTCACCGCTTCTGTCAAAAATACTCTTCCTAAAAGTGTGATACTGTTTGTATTAAGAATGTGAATGTGAGTGAACGAGTGTATGAATGACACCATGCTCTTGTATTCTCAGCTGGCCGGCCATCGTATTAACAGTTTCAATGCTTTCCTGTTGCCTGCCCGTATGGTGTGATGAGTTTCATGTTGAGCGTTGCCATTTGTTGACAGTTTACAACAGAAATTCAGTGGCTTTTAGAGTTTTAAGAGACTATACAAATGTACATAGAAAATATACACATTACAATACCTCATGCCTTTTATACTCCAACTACCAGTAGTTTGAGTACATTTAATTGATAGATATATGAATTATAAAACCACTTAAATCCTTTGAGACTTATGTAAAATATTTTTAAAAACACATTGTACAAGAAATTGACTTTGAAAAATATAAAGTGTTTGCTTTTGGTTGCCAAAACGTTTATGTTCGATTTAATTCTACAATAAACAATATCCAAGTCAAGAAATAAAAGCCGATATTGTTTTAATATGATCGAAATATAAATTTATTTCTTATTGCAAATTTTATCTTCCACTAAATGTGTTTTTCAGAAGTTGTGCTTATATGAGGACAATAGTGGGTCGATTGTCATAAAATTCAGCACGGTGAATTTTATATACATACATATGTATATGCGATTATTGATGTCGAATTTCTACTTGATAACAAAGTTTTTTAGAGATTTAAGCCATATTAACTTTTAAAAACTAGTACTAAATGTTTAGCATTATTATTAATTTGGCCCCACTCTTGATATTATATTATTATGAAAAATAAGTTAGAGTGCAATATTCGGCTGTGCCGAATCTTAAATACCCTCCACCTAAACGTAATAAGAAATACAAAAACTACACTGGTTTTAGGACTAGAATATCCTTATTCTGTGTTGCTTATTCAGTCTTAGTGCAAATTTTATTACTATTTTTTTAAGGACCATTTTGCGACCAACATCATTTATTTTAAATGTTTTTAAATTTTATCTAATATTTATATGGAGGCTATGAGAAATCATGGACAGATTCTTACTAGTTTCCTCAGAGTTTCTTCTTTTATCATAGAAATAACGTGTAAAAAATTCATGGCAATATATTAAAAAAAATTGCAAGAAAAATGCTTAAAAATATCAAAGTTTTATGGAGGTTGCCTCACATTTTGGTCAATAACTCTGGTTCTGTATATTGATTTTGATGATTTTCAATACCAAACTTACCTACAAAATAAAAAATATTTTCCAGGAAATTATGTTGTGTGTTTTGTTAAAATATGTTGTGTGAATGTTTTACACATACGGACATATATATATAGCTAAATCGACTTGGAATTTTATAAGGTTTAATATTATATATACTATGTTGGTGAACAAAGGTTCACACGGAATGACGAACCACTTGTAGTGTTGGAGGTTATAATATTCGGTTTTTTTTATGCATGTCTACTCTTCTGTTTTCCAATTATTTGTTGAGAGCAAAAATTTGAGTTGTTTCTGTTTTTACATGGAATAAAGTCAGTTTTGGAAAATTTTGAGTTGTGACCCTTTTGTATTTAGGGTGCGATATGTATAAAAAGCACAATGTACGAAATGAGAGTATTTGGAAAAACTCAAACTAATGAAAATAAGGTTAAAATAATTCCAACCAATAGCTGTAAAATTTATTTAATTATTGAATGCATGTCTATCCCTGTATAAAAAAATATTGGTGAAGTTCTTTTTGTTTGCTATAACGAAAAAATTCTTATGAATGATTTGCTTTATATTTTATTTTTAAAAGTTATTTTTATTTTCTAGATGGCTTATTATGCGAGTGTTGGTCCCGCAACCATAATGGCGCCTCCCATTTCTCTGACAAATCAATCCGGTAACAACATGCGAAACCGAAAGTGCTAATAATTTACATAGGAAATATTTATTTTTCATGGTCTAATATAAAGCCCTCATAATTTTTTTAAATTTTGCATGAGTTTGTGTTAAAGTGTTTGATCGATTATGATTTATACTTTAAAACTATATAATTAATACACTTGAAATCAAATTAATACACATATGTAAGTACATATGTTTTTATGTACGTAAGTGGAATACTTCAATACATTGAAAACTGCTTATATACATACCCACATATACATATATATGTATATAATACGAGTATGTAATAAAATTTTCCACAGAAAATTGTACAATATGCTTTAACAACACTGCATTTGTAAAACATATTATTGCTCACAGCCATGTCTAAGCTGTGAGACTTTTAGAAAATTTAAGATAATCTATAAAACAGCGTGATGTCGAAGTGTTGACATTACATCGATCCATCTTCAAGCTGTCAGTCAGTCACTTCTCATTCAAAATAAGGGACATGTCTTAGTTAAGGGTTTCAACCATTTTTCTTGTCGCTGCTGTGCAATGTACTGCTAAAAATTGTTACAAAATGTTGGTTAACAAAAAAAAAAAAAACAAATAATTTTTATTCACATTATTTTATTGTTGGATGATATTTTTTAAATTAATAATTACAACTTAAATTAGAAAATATTTATTTTGTTTTTCTTATGAATTAATAAATTTAATTTAATATCATTATTAGTTGTTATTGTATTCTACTATTTTTATTGTTGTTACATTTATTTAGAATTGCTCTTTAATGCAATAGATTTAGATTCGTTTTATGGTAATTAAGTAAAATAGTTTTTAGGCAAAATGTTGGAATTTGTTGCAAGTAAAATAATTTATTTAGTTTCTTAATTAGATTTTTTTGTTTTTTCAAACCTACAGTTATACAATATTACATAAATATACGAGTACATAATACATATTTATACAAAATACAAATAAAAATAACATTTCAGAATATTCAAATACTTGTGGTGAACAGTTTAATATTTAAGGCTGATTTTTAAAATCAATTTATTAAGATTTACCAAATAAAGTCCAAGTAAGAAATAAGGGGAATTTTATTATTATTTATTAAATTATGCTTAAAATTATATTTAAGTTTAAGGTAAATGATATGCTCCGAACAATAAAAATGCGGTTCAATCTAGGTGAAGCTTCTATATTATCTGACAAACCTTTGATATTATGCAGAGTTGCTTTGAGCTATTTTTTGCAGACAATTATAAAGTCGTTAAGCAAGTCTGATATGATATACGCTTGCACAAAATTAAGCGGAATATGTACATACATATGTATGCTTAATAGAATCTACTGTGCGAAGCAAAATTAGTACATGTTTATATAAACTTACTTGACGAATATTGCTAATGTTAATAAGAAAGCAAATTTAAAATAAAATATTTACTTTATGTGCAATTTTTAGAAAGAATGACAAGAACCAGAAAATACTTCAACTTAAGTTTGTATCTTTTGAGAGCACAGTTTATTTTTTGCATTTTTTAAATATCCATTAGTTTTTTTTAGACATTACGCAATAAAATATTTGATCTTGAATTATATTTATTATAGACTTGTTTCTCCTTTTAAATTCCATAACCTGTATTTCTTCTGTCGGAAACAGGTCTCGGAATCTTCTCAGGAAAAAGTCAGTTAAACACTGCGGCATACTCAAAATGTCATAAAAACAATATAATGTTAATAATGCGAAAAATAATCCATCCATAACAAAATTTGTTCATGAAGAGAACGGCGACGGTTGCAAGAACCCTAGCAAATTACCTTCAAAAATGTCTTTGCATCGACAAACAAATTTTAAGAATTTTTTTGGACAAGAATATATTCAAATTCGGCCGGATCAGAGGGGAAAAATGGCTATTACCTTATAGACCAACAAAACATAAAACAAGTTGTTTGACTCCATTACAAAAGTTCATAACGGTCAGCGCTGAAAGGTTCTGATTATTTTACCACTTGATATATTAGCGTATCTCTATAAATATCAGTAAATTCAGATAATGTAAATTACAATTTTTTAATAATAGAACATTTTCGCAGAAGCTCTGATTAATTTTTTAATAACTCGGCTAAAATTTACCTATTCCCATCTAATACCATTTTTATACCATTTTAAAACTCCAATTTTATGATTATTAAAATTTTGTTAAACGAATAAATATTTTCTCTTTGTAAATCTATTTTATCTTTGTGAATTTATTATTCATTAAGGATGTAAGTCCAAAAAATATCTTTGATTTTCAAATATTTCGGAAAATAATTAAATTTTTGTCAAAATAATTCTATACTTCTTATTGAAAAATCAAAAGTATCAACTTTTCCCGATTTTAGTATAATCTTTAGTAATATTATATATTGAGTAATTATCTGAATTTTTCCTGATTCCGTTTATTCCGAAATCATTTGCTTTTTGATATTGAAAAATTATTTTTGTTTGTAAAATTCCTGAATTTCGCATAACGTATAATTAAAATACAAATCTAGAATTGTTATCGGTAACTCATTAGAACTTTATTTGTAAACATGTATCTCATTCTTTTAAATGTTAAGAAATGTATTTTACTGTAATTTACATACATACAAAAGCAATTATTCACAATAATTTAGATAACATTTTCAATTTCAAAATATACACCACATATTATAAATAAGATTTTTTAGAACATTTCTGAAATTTACATTAACTAACTTAATTGATAATATTCGGGTACAAAATCATTTGCTAAATTACTCAAGAAATTAAAATCTGATGAACTATTGGAATTATCAACAAGACCATTAAGATTAGCCCCCGGACCAGTTTGTGGAAAATTTGCATTATGGGCAGGCATTGTGGGCGGTTGAACATTGGCAGGATTAACAAAATTGTTATTAGGGCCACCGGTTGGTATGTGAATATGTGGTGGCGGATCGGTGTCTAAGAGAACATCGCCGGGCAAGGGAGGGACCACATGATTATCTGAAAAAAATTTAAAGGTAATTTTTTATTTCTTTGATAAACTGAATTTGAACTATGTATATGTACTAAGTAAAACAGATTTAAAAAACAGCGTTGTCAACTTGGTGCGTTTCGCACCATTTTTGGTGCTTTTTTAAATTTTTGGTGCGAAAAATTCTTTAGTTGGTGCGCTGTGCGCTTTTTTTTAAATTTGGTGCGCTTTTTAATTTTTGGTGGCACCAAAGCAAATTCAACACAACTTTTTATTTCAGTGTGAAAAAAAAATATTTCTACAATAATATATGTACACATGTTTGAGTACCATTTCATTCAACACTGCAAACTTTTTTTTTTTTTGTATTTCGGTGCGTTTTTTATTTTTTTCGAAAATGCGATGAAATCTTTATTTTAACTGATTTTTAATTGCAGTTTTTCAATAATTCATATCTCATGAAATCTATATGATGAAAACATGTACATGTTTTAAATACGAATGTATGATAAATGAAATCAAATTCTTCAAAAATCTTTGTTTGAAAATCAAATTAACATTTTAAACATGTAAATAAAAATTCTTGTATAACCTGATGGTTTGGTCTACTGAACTGTAGACGAACTACCAGGGTTAGAGTACCATGGGATCCTTATTTTATTGGAAAAAATCAAATAGAAGTTCTTTAACTAGAAAATAAAAATATATAAAAAAGTACCAAATATGTACTGAAATTAGCTTTAGTTCCGAATTAGTACTTTAGTTCCGAATATCATATTGTGAGTTAAATTTTGAGTGGTGATATGCTTATTTTATCTTTATTAGCTCATTTATTAAAAAAAGGCTTTTATTACTATTACTTTTACTAATAATCGTTAATAAAAAGTTTTTTATAGAATTTATGATAAATTAAATGAGAATTATTCCTCTTGCGAGTATTAATAAACAAAGTTTTAAATATACAATTTATTTGAAAATAAATATACAAAAATAAATGTTGTGTATACAATTTATTTTCAAATAAATTGTATATTTAACTTGAAGTGAACTTCGATGAAAATTTTTGAAAAAAAGAATTTATGATATTTAAAAATTTCAAATTAATTCAATAAATATTTAAAACAAAAACGAAATTCTTAACTTGGTGCGTTTTTTTGTAAATAGTGCGGTTTCTGACAACGCTGTTAAAAAATTCGGTTGTTTAATTGAATGCATAACATAAATATTCGACCGTTCTCTTTTTTGGTGAGTTTAAAAATACTTACCACACATTGGTTGTTGATGCTGCTGATGGTGAGTAAAATGTCCGTGTTGATTATAACCGTGGGGATTATATTGTTGTTCCACACCATGGTGTTGTGTGTGATGATGATGGTGGTGGTGATGATGATTGTTATAGAATGGTTGTTGTATTTGATTGTGTTGGCCGGTTGGCAACGGTGGTGGCGGAGGTGGTGCCGCTTCCATGTGTATACCCAAGGCTGTTGCAGTAGCGGAATTTATATGAGGCATACTGTGTGGCTGTTGCTGTTGGTGGTGATGAAATTCTGTAGGCTGCTGCTGCTGTTGGAAATTAATCTGCTCATAATAAGCTCCATTGGGAGCTTGAGTTTTCGGATCATAAAAATTGCCACTAGCATCAAATTCTCCAGGTATTTGTTGTTGCTGTTGTTGACTTAGTGGTGGACCAACATAACTGCCACCATGATGATTGTGGTGATTGTATGCATTGTACTGCAATGTTTCACCGGTGTGGTGATTATAAAATGGTTGTTGCATTTGCTGAGAAGCAGCTGTGGTAGAAGGTGTTGGTGGATGATGGAAAACATTGGGACCATGATGTAATTTAGATGCCACTTCGTTCCCAGATTTGAGATGCGGTGAACTTTGTGATACAGCCAAAAAGTCTGGTTTGGGACTTAGATACTCTCCATTCGGTACTTGCATTGTTGAGTTTTGTAATTGCTGCTGCTGCTGCTGTTGTAGTCTATGGGCAATATGTTGAGGTGAACCAGCGGCGGCGAATTCAATATCATACTTGCCGTAGTATTCTTGTGAAGGTGTTTGTGGTTGTTGTTGCTGCTGTTGCAGCTGTTGTTGTGGTGACTGCAACTGTTGTTGTGGTTGTTTATTGTTGTAATAGCTGGGGTAAAATGCCGAATTACCAGCACCATCCGCTATGTTGGCGGCATTAGCAGCGGAATTTGAATTTTGATAACGACGTTTGCCGCCGGCTCCGCTATTGCTATTTGCCGTCGCTTGACTGTGTTGGGAAGATGTGTCCGAGTCACGTCTATAGCCCGAACCAATGCCAATAGAAATGGACGTGTCATAACCACTAAATTGTGAGATCTTAGTTGAAGTTGAGACGGCTGACTCTTTTTTAATATGCTGATCGTCTTTTTTCTTGACTTTGTTGATGGGACCCTCATCTATTTCATCATCTAAACTGCCACTGGAAGCAACACTTGAGTCAGCACTGACCATATTAGAACCGGACACCGCATTACTGCCACAAAGATTCGATGATATGCCAGATTCTAATGTGGAATTGGGTGTTACTATAATAATAAATAAATAATAATAATATGTAAATATATTAATGTAAATGGAAAATCAATATCAGTAAATATATTTTTTTAAATATTAATATCTTACAACTTCCAGCACTGGCATTGTTATTTGTAGCACTTGGTGTATTATTGTTATGACCTCTTGAATTTGATGTTGAATCTGGTATATCGTCGGATGGCAGTTCACAGCCCTGACATGACTTCTTGGAATTGGAATCTGTTGAAAAATTAGAACATTCTCCATAATAAATAAGAAATTATTAAAGTAAATTCGAATTTTTTTAATTATTGCAAGTATTGTTCAACTTTATTATACCTTATATCAGCAAATAGTAATAAGTTAATAAGTAGTTTGATGTAAAATGTACCAAAATTTGCCCACAATTAGGTGGAGAATCTTAAATATTACACACTTAAATAGACAAGCTGTCAGTTTGCAAGACGATGTATTAGTAGACAACTGGAATGATCAATTCCATTCGTTGTTAGAATGAACTGAATTGAAATACTAATAGTAATAAGATAGGGTGCCAGGAAGGGCATCAAAACAAGAAACATCAAAGATACTCTTTTTTACTGACAGTGATTGATACGCTTCAGTATCATTTTGCTCTTTTTTGCTTTCAAATAAATTTGTTAAATTAAAGGTGGTAACTTTAATATATTTTATATTTCTTTTTTTTTCGTTTTATGTTTAGGGTATAAATTGTTTTTATGACTAAAATATTATGAAGTAATCACAAGAGCCGAATATTTCCTCTACAATCACTCTTTGGTATGAGTAGTACTCATGAAGCGTTACTTTTATGCATTCAGATTTATTGGTTGCTTAAAAAATATAGATTTATTTATAGTTATACATACAGTCAATATAAAGTAAACACCTAATATTGTTTAAAGAATGTTTTATTATATTTACTACAAGTACAAATTATAAGTAAATTAAGCAATTGAAAAAAAACTTTAAAAAAAGAAACATAAGAAGTATTAATAAAATTTTAACGAAAAAGCACCAGATTTTTCACGCCAAAATAAAGTATGTACTTATATTACAATTATGTAAAACATTATTTATGTATATATAATATTTTGTTCGTATGTAGTTATTTTGCCTCTATCACTGCTGACAATCTCTAGACATAGAATCAACGAGAAATCTGGCGAAATTTTGTTTCATACATCCTGTATTATTGCCTTTAACATATCCTTGTAAGCAGTGCTGATATTCAGCCGGTTCGGACCGGTTCGCTCGAACCGGTTGTTAAAATTTTAAAAATTTTGCGAACCGGTTGTTGCATATTCACCCTTCTCGTGAATAAAAATTCCATATGAAATTTGTTGGGGTGATTATGTTTTTTGTTTTAACGGTTTTATATAATGTGTATTTATCAAGGTGATTAGACTCGGCAACAAACAAAATATTGTTCAGTTGTTCATTGTCCAAACGTACAAACAAATGATTTTATTTTGGTCATACATTGAATTCTTGGATGATGATGTTTTCGATAGCGTTTTCTTCAATCTTTTGAGAAAAAAATAAAGCAATTTTTTTTACTTTTATTTTGCAAAATCAAAACTATTTTTTTATTAAACAAACGTTTATATCATTTCCTTCAAGAGGCTTGTGGTCTGTTACTGGAATGCGACTTTAAAATTTTCGCTATTTTTATCAAAATTTGGCAAAAATATAATTTTTTTAAGTGAACCGGTTGTTAATTGTTTCGAATATCACCACTGCTTGTAAGACATATTTCTTTGGCTAATTTTTTTTTGGGGACTGCGGAAGATTGAGGATTGTCCTGTTAGAAAATCCAGTTATGCACTAGTTTTAATTTCTCTACACTAAGGGCTACATTGTTTCATTGTATATTCTATAAATGCAAAATTACCCCTGATGCCGCCATACAGTCCCAGACCATTACTGAGCCGCCGCCATGTTTTACCGTCTTGGTAACATATTTATTACTAAAGCCTTCGTTCTTGGTTAATCATATTTTTGGGGGGTTTTTGACTTATTTTCATCGGTAAAAAAATAACATTTTCAGCTATATTTACAGCACTATATGTTGGGTATGCTCTTACTTCTATTACTATAGCTTTTACTTTAGTTTTTGCAGGACGCAAATTTTCTACGGTATATGTACTTGTCATCAATTTTTATATTCTACAGTTATGCCTTTCAACGATTTTACCTACTTCACGCAGAAATTTACCTTTTCTATGTAATCTATTATGATTTGCCAATTGATGTTTGTCTTCCTATTGTAAATTTTTCGCTACTTAATTCTCTTTTAATAATAAATGATGAAACTTGCACTTATTTCGAATGGCACTTTACGGTTGTATTTACTACTGACACACTACTTTTGGAATGACAGGGTCACTATTTACTTTATTTTGACGCGTAAAAATTCATCTAGTTTAACAACAAATCAAGTAAGTTTGATGTTTTGTTTATTTTTGATATTAGAAAATTATATTACATTAATATAATTAGGCTTTTCTTTTAATAATATGTGCTGATGGCTTTATTTTGACGCTCACAGTGTGTATGAACATTTATTTTAAACAGCTTATACATACCAATTTTAGTTCTACTATGAATTTTGGGTGTTTCTACTGCCAAAATTTTACGAACTTTCTACTTTGAGTTTACGAATATCATTTGCTTCTACATCTACACTTCTTCAAAAATGGGCGTTGAAAATTAATATTAAACCTGAGCAAATGTACTCAAAAGTAAAAACATTTATTTTGCAGTGACGTGGAATAAACAGGCTGATAATGTTGTAGTAAATTGTTTTTCTAAAGTGGGTATTTTATGGGTGCTATTCCCTATTATGGGTCTATATCAGTGAAGGCCAGTCCTATACACGCGTGTATAGGCACAAAATTCTGTCTGCGCGACGTTGACACACGTATACTATAACCTGTTTCGCTGTCTGATCTCGCTGCACATTTTTTTGTGTACACTCAAAGCAAAATGTTTAACGAAACAGGTTCTAGTATACGTGTGTCTGCAATATTGTTTTTGTTATTATTATTATTATTTGAGTGTACAATTATTTGCGGTCGTTTGTTTTTTGCTGCTTCCAACACTAGAACATATGAGTGAGTATGTGTGTGGACATTACTGGTCTATATACTATATAAGCCGTTAGGTGACGTGAATTATATACAAGAAACTTATTTATATTGGTTAAGACATTTATGTAATCAGAAATGCTATTTCGGTAGGACATTTGCATGAAAGCAAATTACGAATTTATAAATTATAAATTTCTCTATTTTACCTGAATTTGTATTAAATCATATTTTCTTTTGGAAAATCAGAATGAAAGTTGTCATAGAAAGGTAATAATTTGAATTTTAAAAAAATCAGAACACTTCTGGTGTAGAACGTTTGAGTTGTAAACTAATTTTAATTGTATTATTATATACTTACGCCCATTTTTACCAATTTCAGTTTTCTTTTTCGCCAAACAAGGTCAAGTTAACTGGTATACATAATGAATCATAAAGCTGGGTAATTAACCCAGCTTTACAAATGTCCAAAAAGTTTATTTAAGAACGTTTTTACGAAAACTTTGCGTTGAATATTTGCAAAAGTATACAAAAGCTACTAACTTAAGGAATATACTCGTACAGTGTTAAAATACTTTTCAACTTTATTGTGAGAATATAAGCATACACATTGTGACTGTATACATCAACATGCCGCTTAAATATGTGTCACCGATCTACCAAAAATGAAGAATAGCATTAAAAAGCCTTATCTGTGATAAGTTTTATTAGAACAAATATTATTCGATCACTTTCTAGGACTAAAAAATAATATCTGGGATTGGTATTAAAAGACATACCGAGAAACTTCTTAGGTTGGCAATAAAACAAAAACCATTAAAGATTTTTCTTCACTACTAAATTATCACCACCTACAGATGTATTGTCTTTTCATAAATATTAGTTTGGTTATTTATAAAAAGCAGCAAGTATTCTAAGAGGTTTCCATTCGCATTCAGGAGACCACGAAACACTCTTGTCAATGAATTTACTTCGAGTTATTTATTAAGTTCAAAATATCACTAACATAGCCCGGCTGCATTGATGTTTGGGGATTGTCATACATATATCTCCGCATTATTTGCAATGTGATTCTTGGTGATTTTCTGATTGTGACCTCTAATTAAGAATTAGCCTTCTGCCGTTAAAACTTTCAACCTAGTTTTTTGTTTCTATACATAAATATTAATATGAGGTGTAAACATATTCCTATTATGTATATGTAAACACTTATTTGGGGTTTATTTTCAAAATACATTGGGCTACCTACACAAAGAATTTATTTTTCAGTTATCTGAATTAATGATAATGAAAAGGAAATCTTTAAAAGTGTTCGTCAGCCAAACTGGACGTTAGTAAACTTTTTAGGTAAATATTTAATATTGAGTCTGGTAAAAATGTGCGTAATAAAACACCATTGTATACTTACTACTATCGGACTGATCATCATCACCTTTTAGACTGTCCTTGTTGTCCTCATCGTCAGTTTTTGAAAGAGTTTGACGTTTGTGCTTCATGCGGCGATTCTGAAACCAAACTTTTACCTGAAAACACACCCCAAGAAATAAAAACAAAAAACAATTAAATTATGCCAAAAAGGACGGTAATTATTAAACTGCAAAACAGAAAAAAGTAAAACTCAGTAGCAATTAAAAGGTAGCAAAATTACGAGTAGTTTTCTTTTCCCTCTGTTTGAGTTTCTTCATTAAGCAAAAAGAGAACCATTATTTAATAAACACTTTGCAGAATGTAAGAAAAAGTAAGAAACGTATAAACAATAAAAATAACTCACCTGTCGTTCGGTTAAATCTAGACTGGCAGCAATTTCAATTCTTCTTGGTCGGCATAAATATTTATTGAAATGAAATTCCTTTTCCAATTCCAACAGTTGCGTGTTTGTGTATGCGGTCCGCAAACGTCGTGGCAGGCCATTCTCTGGAACGAATTCAGCTGCAATTGAAAATTGCATTTTCTTGATACATGAATAAATGAGATTTTGAACCAACACACACACACTCTCACACAAACACACACAGATACTATTAGCAACCCATACAAGTTATGTATTTAAGCAATACATCTTACTTTAAACTTGATTTTCTTAACATTTTATTTATGCAACATGTCTGCCACATTCGAAATAAGCAGTTTTAGTTATTGAAAAATCAGCTTTCTATTTAATGAAAACGTTACTTGTTGGACTGTGTTACTCTATTGCCACTTGAAGCATTCAAAGCTGGTATTAATGTTAAGGTAGTTGATAGTTGATAGGTAGTTTGTGGTGGTTGTGGGGTGGTGCTGTTAAGAAATATTGCATTCATTTTGTTTCTTTTTTATACATTTAATGCGTAAATAAAAAGGCGATATTAAATTTCCTTTTAAAATTAAAACAAGTAATAAGAAATTCTTCTGACTTAAACATTAAGAATAAATTTAATATTTCTTTTTAAATTCACGATAAAGTATGTTTAGTAGGGCGGTACAGTTTTATTTATTTATTAGTTTGTTGTTCTATACAAAAGACTTAGAAGTCTTATATTTCAGCACATCTTAACATTTGAATGTTACATAAAGACGAAAGTCTACTGTTTTCTAGTTATTTTCGATTTTACTTTTATGTATTTCCAAATTATTAATATGTATATCATGGTGTAACTACACAAGGTTAGTGCAGTAGCACAGTAAAGACGACATTCTTTACAATTTACTTATGTCAATAGTAATACTTTTTCAAGTATTTTTGACAGTAGTACATTATTTTACATAAACAATATATCTGTTGTTTTTGTATTGTATTGTATTTGCTAATTACACCACGATGCATATCATAAAAGAGTTTGAAATATTTTTACCAAAAAAATTAAACTTTTATTAATTTCATTTATATTAAATAATTGATAATTGTACGGAAATTAATTTAAACATTTTTCAACATTCAACATGTACATATTTCGAAACTTCTGCCCTTTATTTTTCAAACACTTCACCATACTTTAAAAATACATACAAATTTAAATGCTTTAATATACATTTTTCGTCGATGTTGAAATGGAAGACAACTGGCTTTAATTATTGTTTTATTAGCATTTGAATGACCCAAGTGAGCCATTATGTTCTGGAATATGACAACATTCAAAAGTGCACAGCGGCTGCGCTCGGTAGCACGGATTCAAGGGGTCAAAATTTAGAGATTCCATCTAATAGATTCGGCTAAATTTGATCAATGGCATTGTTGAATTGCGGGTTATGGACAAAGATCTTTGTCTTCAGAATTCACCTCAATAAAAATTCTAGTCAAATCGCACGAATCGGTGGTCAATTTAATTTATAAAAAAATGCTGATAAATAATTTTGTGTGATGCAATGATATGTAAAAAATCGAAATTTTTTGTAAAATAATTTTAATAATTTGATTGGAATTTTTTTACTAAGCTTTTCAAACAAACTTTAATGTGATGAACATATGTATGTATATAAATAAGTTAAAAATCGAAGAAACCTTAAAGCTACATGTTGTTATCCCTAAATAATTTTTTCAATTGTTTATTTATTGAATCTTTATTAAAAAATGAACTATATCAAATCTTTTATTAAAAAAATAAAATTTAAATTATTAGTCCAGCCAATGCCGGACGAAAACTGTATGACCATTGTTTTTCCATTGATATAGCACAAAGTTTTGAGTAATGCCATCTTAAAAGATTTTTATTCATCAACTTCTTTTTTTGCCACCCTAATATTTATGTATGTAAGTATGCACCCTATTTTTAAGTTATAAGTTTTCTTCTAGCAATCCATCAGTGTGTCACTCACTATGCATAACTAATTTTTGGTTGAACACAGCGAAACAATTTCAATTTGCTGAACACTTATCCCTTGTTGTGCCAAAATATCTGTCTGATAGACATTTCAATGCTACATTTTCTACCGGAAACACTACAATTACCGGTGTGCAAGAATATAAAATGATGTATCAAGCGACGGTCATATATAATTTTATAAAAGAATATATTTGTCAATTCACAAACATACGTACTGATTCAGATTATTGTCGTATCCTTTCAAACCACATTAAGTTTTTGCTACAGTTATGTTCAATGTTTGGCAGCGAGTAATCGTACAAGTACTATTCAATAATATAATTAAGCATTTCTCAGCTGATCAGTATAATTGTTTAATTCACAGCTGATGTTTTAGTGTCGTAGAAGTTGTACGTCGTCTAAGTTTACAATAGTTTTTTTTACTCATTTTAGTTTTGCAAATCAATCAAACGGCAGCACTCCGATTCAAACAATAAAATATAATTTTTTCTTGAAATATTTTATATTCACAATCAGTTAGTTGTAACATACAATGTACTACGAGTACATACAACATCAGTTGTAAAGTGAGCAAATATTTTTAATGAAATCAAGCTAACTTTACAACCAAACAAAATTTACCAGGGCATTTTTACTTCTACATATATTCTTTAGTTTTAATACAAAAAGTTTTCGTTTGTTACGTGAACAGTAGTATGTATGTAGTATGTAACTGAACTGAGTTTTATAAAATTTCATCTTGTTTGGTGGCGCGATAAGTAAGATGTTGTTTAAACATTAAGTAATTAACTGAAAAAACCTAAATTCTAATCAATCAATCAAGTTTCATTGGAAACAAAAAGAAGAAAAATTGTGAATTTGGGCTCACGTTTAAAGCTGTTGCTTCTGGTGGTGCTCTTGCTCAGACTGCTACTGTTTGAAAATGATTTTTGTTGTCTTGTCTGTCCGTCGGTTTGTTTTACTTAATGAATTTTCATAAAGTGTAGACTTTTAATTAATTCTCTACAAATAAAAAAAGTTGTACTAATTGCAGGCAAACAGATGTTTACTTTATACATAAATATTCTACGAGTAGTAAAATAATTTATTGATTTTTTAATGAAAAGCTGAATGAAGACTGAGTGCTTTAAGCAGATAGATCGCGTACAGAGTTTTTATGTCTATTTTTTACATTTGAGGAATTTGTCTATCAATTTTATTAACATTCTTTACAAAACTAGTTTGGTATAACGTGTTGTATAAAATTAAAACTTTAAAATGAAATGACCTTGTAAGTGGTTAACTAAATGGAGAAATTAATAAAATTATTTTCTAGCTTTGACGGCAATTTTTTTTTGTAGTGCTTATGTCCAAAAATAACATAAACAGTTACCCCCTTATTCATAAAAACTTGCAACAGGCTTATAAGTTTTATGAATAAGGGCATTATATTTTATATATATATATATATACATATATTAAATTCGATTTATTTATTAAGAAAAACATTAACATTAACAATTAAAAAATAAAAAAAATTCAGATCAAAAATAAGTTTTATATTATTAAGACGGAAAAGGCCTTGCGATTTCAGGTTACATTACATTTTCCTTTAAAGCATCATGATCAGCATTGGATTCGCCATTTTCAGAAAATCAGAGAGAATCAACAATGTTTGGTACTTTGGTTGATAAATTAACATGTTCAAAGGTGTCCCCTTTTTCTTTGTTCAAACCTAAACTGGCATGCCATTTCATGGAAATTTATAATAAATAACTTAACTTAATTGTGTTTGAAATGAATTTTCATATGCAATAAATTTCTTTCACGACTGAAAACGATCACTGAATATTCTTACAAAAACAAAATAAAATAAAACAAAACAAGTAAGAGTGCTATATTCGGCTGTGCCGAATCTTAAATACCCTTCACCTAAGCGTAATAAGAAATACAGAAACTACACTAGACTAGAATATCCTAATTCTGTGTTTTCTATTCAGTCTTAGTGCAAATTTTATTAGTATTTGATATATTGTTTGAAAGACAATTTTACGGCTAACATAATTTATGTTAAATATTTTGAAATTTTAACTAATTTCGACCATTTATAATTGATTTAATTACCAATTCTTACCATAATTTACAGAGTTCGTCTGATGTTCATAATAATCTTGAGTGTAACTTAACAAACAGAGTATAAACAAGTAAGAGTGCTATATTCGGCTGTGCCGAATCTTAAATACCCTTCACCTAAGCGTAATAAGAAATACAGAAACTACACTAGACTAGAATTAGTACATTAGTGTATTATTAGTACATATTTGATATATTGTTTGAAAGACAATTTTACGACCAACATAATTTATGTTAAATATTTTGAAATTTTGTCTAATTTTCACCATTTTTAATTGATTTAATTACCAATTCTTACCATAACTTACAGAGTCTGTCTGATGTTCATAATAATCTTCAGTGTAATTTAAGTAGTATAAGTAGTTTAAGTAGTGTAGTATAAAAAAAACAAACAGAGTATAAAAAAGGGGTACAATTCGATTTTAGTGATTTTGCTCAAAAAAAAAAAAAAAACAAAATGAAATAATAGGGCTTTTAGAGGAGATACCAGCAAAAAAAAAATTTGTTGGCGGTCACGCCTATTTTCGAAGGGGCGGGCCCGTAAAGTTGAAAATACATAGGCCTATATCTCGGGAACTACTGGGTGCTTGATAATTTGTAATACACTAAATAAAAGGTATTAAAAATACCTTTCCAACGATATATATCATGATTATAAAATGTGGACCGAATATGGGTTAAATCCGAAAAGAATATTTTTTGACCCGAATTTATTTGTTTTTTGGAAATGATTCTATATGGCAGATATGACAAATTATGGGCCGATCTTCTTAAATTTTGGAACAGTTATTTTCATGCATATGAGGATATTTCACCTCGAATTTCAACATAATAACGGTATATTTAAGATATATATTAGTATTAACGTGGATTTCGGTAGTGGACCTTATGTGGGGGATATTGTCAAATATGGACCGATATTCTCAAAATCCAGCAGTTAGATTTAGGCATGTATGTAAATGATCCGTGTAAAATTTTGGATTGGTACCCTTATTTATAAGCGATTTATGAGTATTAAAGGGATTTTCGGAAGAGGGCTTTATATGGGGCATACGGTTAAAACTAGACCGAAATTCACAAAATTTTGTGGGATGATTTGTGTATATATTAAAATGATCTGTGCAAAGTTTTGAGTCGGTACCGATATTTATACAATATATATAGGGAAAAATCTCTTTTTCAGATGTGGTCCTTGTATGGGAGCTATGACCAGTTCTGGGCCGACTACCATAAAATTTAGTACAACAATTTATTTGCCTATAAAGAGAATTTATGTCAAATTTTAGCCGTTTAACATTATTTATATCTCTTTTATACGTATTTAAGTGAATTTTGGAAGTGGACTTTATATGGGGTCTATGGTCAAACATGGACCGAATTAAAAAAAATTTCGTTTTGAGATTTCTTTTTGTATAAAACTTATTTTTGCTGAATTTTGTCTTGATATTCCAACTTTATAGGCATTTATTTATCATTAAGCCATATTTCGGGAATATATATATTTGTATGGGGGCTATAAGAAATCATGGACCGATTCTTACTATTTTCCGCACACTTTCTTCTTTTATAGTACAAACAACGTATACAAAATTTCATGGTATTATCTGCAATAGTTTTCAAAATATTGCAATAAAATGGATGAAAAATATCAAATTTTTATGGAGGTGGTCTCACATATAGGTTCATAACTCTGGTTAACCTAAACCGATTTTGCTGATTTTAAATAGAAAACTTCTCGAAAGCACTTCTGACAGAATTATTGAAGGTTTGGATCCCGAGTATATCTGGGGACTTCAAAAAACTGATTTCAACAGACAGACAGACAGACAGACAGACAGACAGACAGACGGACATGGCTTAATCGACTTCGCTATATATAAGGATCCAGAATATATATACTTTATAGGGTCGGAAAATTTTTTTGTGGAAATTACACACGGAATGACAAACTTATATATACCCTTCTCACGATGGTGAAGGGTATAAAAAGGGGTACAATTCGGTTTTAGTGATTTTGCTCAAAAAAAACAAAATCAAATAGGGCTTTTAGAGGAGATACCAGCAAAAAAAAAATTTGTTGGCGGTCACACCTATTTTCGAGGGGGCGGGCCCTAAAGTTGAAAATATATAGGCCTATATCTCGGGAACTACTGGGTGTCTGATAATTTGTAATACATTAAATAAAAGGTATTAAAAATACCTTTCCAATGATTATAAAGTATGGACCGAATATGGGTTAAATCCGAAAAGAATATTTTTTGACCCGAATTTATTTGTTTTTGGAAATGGTTCTTATATGGCAGCTATGACAAATTATGGGCCGATCTTTTTAAATTTTGGAACAGTTATTTTCATGCATATGAGGATATTTCACGTAGAATTTCAACATAATAACGGTATATTTAAGATATATATTAGTATTTACGTGGATTTCGGTAGTGGACCTTATGTGGGGGATATAGTCCAATAAGGACCGATATTCTCAAATTCCAGCAGTTTGATTTAGGCATGTATGTAAATGATCCGTGTAAATTTTGGATTGGTACCCTTATTTATAAGAGATTTATGAGTATTAAAGTGATTTTCGGAAGAGGGCTTTATATGGGGCATACGGTTAAAAATAGACCGAAATTAACAAAATTGTGTGGAATGTTTTTTGTATATATGTAAATGATCTGTACAAAGTTTTGAGTCGGTAACGATATTTATACAATATATATAGGGAAAAATGTCTTTTTCAGATGTGGTCCTTGTATGGGAGCTATGGCCAGTTGTGGGCCGACCACCATAAAATTCAGAACAACAATTTATTTTCCTATAAAGAGTATTTATATCAAATTTTAGCCGTTTAACATTATTTATATCTGTTTTATGCGTATTTAATTGAATTTTGGAAGTGGACTTTATATGGGGTCTATGGTCAAATATGGACCGAACTAAAAAAAATTTCGTTTTGCGATTTATTTTAGCACAGAAGTTAGTTTTGCTGAATTTTGTCTTGATATTCCAATTTTATAGGCATTTATGTATAATTGAGCAATATTTCGGGAAGATTTTTGTATGGGGGCTATGACCATTTCTGGGCCGACCACCATAAAATTTGGTAAAATAATTTATTTGCCTATAGAGAGTATTTATGTCAAACTTTAGCCGTTTAACATTATTTATATCTGTTTTATATATATTTAAGTGAATTTTGTAAGTGGACTCTTTATATGGGGTCTATGGTCAAATATGGACCGAACTAAAAAAAATTTCGGTTTGTGATTTCTTTTTGTATAAAACTTATTTTTGCTGAATTTTGTCTTGATATTCCAATTTTATAGGCATTTATTTATCATTAAGCCATATTTCGGGAATATATATATTTGTATGGGGGCTATGAGAAATCGTGGACCGATTCTTAATATTTTCCGCACACTTTCTTCTTTTATAGTACAAACAACGTATACAAAATTTCATGGTATTATCTGCAATATATTTCAAAATATTGCAATACAATGGACGAAAAATATCAAATTTTTATAGAGGTGGTCTCACATATTGGTTCATAACTCTGGTTGACCTAAACCGATTTTGCTGATTTTAAATAGCAAACTTCTCGAAAGCACTTCTGACAGAATTATTGAAGGTTTGGATCCCGAACATATCTTGGGACTTCAAAAAACTGATTTCAACATCCAGACAGACAGACAGACAGACAGACAGACGGACATGGCTTAATCGACTTCGCTATCTATAAGGATCCAGAATATATATACTTTATAGGGTCGGAAAATTATATTGTGGAAATTACACACGGAATGACAAACTTATATATACCCTTCTCACGATGGTGAAGGGTATAATTACAATAGCACTGTGAAAACTTGTTCACACCCAACTACATTCGGTCGACGACTGAAAAAAACTAGCAAAAGCTGTTGACGTTGCTAGAAAACAAGGTTGGCATGTGAAAAACTCGGTTAAGGGTCGGAAAAACTGAGATTTTATCAACATTGTTCAAAGGTGCCCCGTGTTCAAACGTGCCCACCTCTCCCCTAGACTATTCTAATTTGAAATCTATGAATTGCAAGTTTGAATTAAGAAAATTGAGAAAACAAATTTATCAATTTGATTTTATTAATTACCCAGTAAAAAATAGGATCATCCAAAGAGTAATCCTGGAGCGCTCCTTTGCGAGTAATGGGTTACTCCATAAAACTCCGAACCTCATAGGATTTTTAACACAGCATGTCCGCAGACACGAGTACTCCTTTTAAGCTCCTTATGGAGTACTCCCTTTGATCTTGAAAATGACGACAGAGGGAGTAATCGTTTTTGTCTACTAAAAGAGCATAGCGGGAGTAATCGTTTTTGTCTCCTAAAAGAACATAAAGGGAGTAATCGTTTTTGTCTCCTAAAAGAGCATAAAGGGAGTAATCATTTTTGTCTCCTAAAAGAGCATAAATACAAATTTGGTTATTTTTTACAAAAACAAGAAAGCCTCGAAAAATAGCAACGGCGGAAATGAAATTTGCAATCCCGTTTTCTTGAATTTGAGTGGCATCACCGGAAATGAATTGAGGGAATTGAGGAGATTTTTTAACAGTAACGAAAAATAGCAACGAATCCCATTGAATATAGAAAGTTTTCCGTGCAAAAAATTGTCTGATTTTTATCTTTATCCGAGAAACTAGCTCTAAATAGAAAAACAAAACGAAAATATTTTACAGATATGTCAAAGAAAAAAAAAACCAAAACGAACTGATACATCCCTCATTGATCCATTTGGAGTATTAAGCGAGGCATAGACAACAAAACAAAAAAAGTTTTCATAGCTCGCTTATTACTCCAAATGGATGAACAAGTCATTACTCCTTTATTGCTCGATTATGGATTAATCCATATATTTTTTACTGGGTATTGGTATAATTATATTGATACATTGATATAATCATACAAATATATTATATATTATTATTAATACAGCAATACCTATATAAATCAAGTACTCGTATGATCCAAATTGAGTTAATTTTTAAAATAAGCTTCTGTCATATATATTTTCATAAAAATCAAGCAATTAAACCTGTCATCATAACAGGAGTAAGACTTGAGAAATTCATTGACGATTTTAGGAAGTAAATTTTAAACCGCGAAATGGGAAGTAACTGTAAACAGAGAATATTTCTAATTTTTCATGCTGTTTTAAATACTGAAATACTAAAATTTAAAATGTTAAACAACTTTAATATAAATAAATATCACCCTGAAAAATTTAGATAATTATCGTAAAAAAGGCCAACTTAAAATATGCAAAAGAAATATTTTGCATTTGTTGCAAAATTTACGCTTATTTTAATTTTTCACCAATTGCTAACTCTTGACCACTTGTAACAAACCTTTTATTTGCACCAAAAACAAGTAAAACATTTAACAAAAGAACATCATAATTCATAAAATTTCCACATACGTACGAGTAGATAGTATGATACAGATACAAGGATACTTTTAGCAAAATTACAGGGAGGATGTTAAAATGTTTAACAAACTATTGCTACTTGCTTAAACGGACACAATGCGAGTACACAAGTGCTTTTAAGTGTTAACAAGTAAATTATTATGTTAAATATATATGTTGTTTTGTATAAGAGAGTTTATGGGTGTGTGTAAATGTCCTTAGCCACAAAAAGGACACTTTTCTGGGAATAACGAAAAACAAGCAACCAACCCATAAATAATCAGAAAGTCAACCTTAAAAGTTTAAATCAATTTTCCTGAGAGTAACGGAAATATAAAACCCATTAGATTGCAATTCGTTTGGAAAATTTCACCAACTTAGACTCACATACGAGTATACTCGTACGTACACACATTGCCTGTATTTTGCTTAGTACGTATCAATAATGAAAAGTTCTTTGAAAATTAACTTGCAGTACACATTCTAACGAAATGATACATTCAATACAATTTACATTCTTTACATATGCAAATATTTTCTGTATCTATGCACTTGTGCAGATACCCGAACTTAGGAAAAGCCAAACAAACAAAAAACACTTGAAACATTTGAAAGTTTAGATAAGTTTGACTTCGGATATTCCGGTATTTCTTCTGTGATGATGAGGTAGTCACAATACTTCCCAGCATGCATTAGTTGGCTATTTGGTTGTCACAAAGATACAGACGATGTTGCTGTTGACAAAACAACTCTGTTTAGATTTTACAGTTGCTTATTTATGTATATGAAAGTGCCATTCACTTTGCCATCCATTCATACATGAAGTGCAAGCTTGTATATCCGCATCTTGTGTTTCATTTCAATGCATGCCACATCAATGTGCTTGTTTGCCTCTGATTGCACTTTACATTGCCAATAGTTGTGTATACTTTGCTGTAGTATGTTGATGATTTCCTTGTTATTCCACATTCAAAATAGGAAAATGATTCCATGAACATCTTTTGCATTACTTTGCAGAGAAAATTCAAGATAAAATTGTATTGAATTTCAAGTTGTATGGAAAATTTGTAAACTGCATGCCAACATACATACATATGCAAGTATGTGTATACACATACTCATACAAATAACATACAAATGTGAATAGATTTGAATTTCAATGGAGTTTCCTATTTTTCTCAATATTTCCTTATTTTTGCGTCCTGCCAATATGTTTTTGTAGTTTTATCTGTTCTAGTTTCACATTTTGTTCTTTTGCCAACTCCAAAGGAAATCATATTTTCATCTTTTGTATGTAGCTATACGAATATTTATACTGGAATTAATTCCCATAGATAAAACGAAATGTCAAGGCTTGTTTTTGAATTTGGAAGTGATAATTTAGTATGGAATTTCTCACTTAGAGTTTAAAAGTATTAAAGTTTCTTTTTATTCTAATAAATAGGTTTTTATAAGAATAAATGTCATTCTTTTATTTGTAGCTTTAAAAAAAAGCTTAAAAATCAAGCATCCACGCCATTTTATTAACTAAATCATTAAAATTCAACTCGAACTCTTGTTTAAAAGATTGTTTGTATATCAATTGAACTAAACTGCTTTTAATGCACTCAATTGCTTTATTTTAACTTTTGCTAATAAATTACACTTTCGGAATAAAAAATAAAAGTTTGGGATAAATAAAATATATTATTATTTTTTTAAGTTTCTGCAAAATTTTAAGTACAAATATGAATTCAAGTGGTTCCACATATTTTACAGTGTTTTACGAGGCAATTAATGTTAAAATGTTGAGCTATATATATTAGGGTGTCCCAAAAAAATGTTCTTTCTGATTTTCATAGGTGCTCAATCAAAATTTAAAAGCTTAGAGGGTAAAGTATTTTTTGGTTTTTTTTAATAATTTTCGGAGGTCGCGCAAATGAAGTTTTCATAAAAAACCAGAGTTTTCGGCCTTTTTTAACTTTACTCAAACTTGGTTAATACCACGGGTTGCTTCACTCTTGAGGAAACAGTTTTAAAGAAAAGTATCCAAGCTTTATTCCAATGTGAAAAACTTGTAAGTTTTGGTGATGAGTTTACTCATTTAGATACCATAAATTACAATTTTTCGTAATTTTTTATAAAATTTTGTAATAACGCTTTATAACTTTTTAAGTTTAAATGAAAACGAAAAAAACTAATGATGCAGTTTGAAAGACAAATTAATTCTAATTAATATTAATAAACAATTTTTAAATTTGTTCCTACCGTTCCTGAGTTATACCCATTTTTATCTTTATACCCAGTATATATTATTATAAACTGTTTGCCAGTTCACCAATCATACCCAATCAACAAAAAAAAACTTTACTTTTGCTCTGTGAAAAATCATTTGTTGAGGTTCTTGCGATGTAATTCTATACCTTGCAATAAATTCTGGAAATCAGTTTCAGAAGTTGTGACATTAATATAAGTATCAGCCAAAGCCACACCTCGTTCCGCCAAATCATATATTACTTGTAATTGTTGAACTTTTTTCTTTGCCTCTTGAAATATTTTCTAAGAATAGATAATTTTTATCATCCAGCGAGCCCGATTGATAGCTCCTGGAGCTTTTACTGTTGGGTAGCACATAGATTTATCACCCACAAAGATGGAGTAGTTTTATAGTCCTCTCTTGGTTGCGTGTCTTCAAGTTGGCCTTTAATAAAATTGCTTAAGTCTGCGCGTATTGGTTCCGGAATAATCTTTTCAACAATTTTGTGATTTATGCAGTCGGAAAAACTAGTCTTGTTAATCCAATAAAACGGGGGATTAAATTTAAATGATATTCGTAGAAATCAGCTTAAAGACCCATCTATAAAAAATTATGAAAATATACAATAATTACATATAACAAAAAAAAAAATATCATCATTTTTAAGGTACAAACAATAAAAACAGTGTAACGCGGGAACTGTAGGGCAAAATTCCATTTTTCTTTTTCTCAATTGTTTAGAACTTTTCGGTATTCAAAATCGCGTCACTAGTTTTTATACCTTTCATATAAATTTGAAAAGTAATAAACCGTTTTTAGAGAATTTGTTAAAAAATTACAAAAATACTTAATATGTGCAATCTTAGTGGACAAAAATATTGCCGGAACTTAAAGTTTTTGCATATGGAAATAAAGTTTGGGAAATTTTCTTTATAAATATTCGGTCAAAAAATTAAATGAACGTGGTTATTAACAAAGTTATGAGTCAAGTTAAAAAAAAGGTCGAAAAACCAGATTTTTAACAAAGACTGGATTTGCGCGACCTCTAAACCTCATCCTAAAAATCTAAAAAAAATTCAAAAATACTTGACCCTATAAGCTTTCAAATTATGCTTGAGCCTCTGACAAAAAACATTTTGGGACACCCTAATATATATGCTTAATTAAATACTAAAGTTATTTGTTTGCTAAACAATTAAAACTTGATCGTTTTTAATAACAATTTCCTAAATCACTGCTGAAAACTATTTTTTTAGTTTTATCCTAAATATTCAAAATGCCGCAAATCACACAAAAGCTCATGCTATTGCAGGGTGCTCGTAATAAAGACCATTTTGTGGGATGCACAGTGAAGGAGTATTATTTGCTTTTGGATATTCGATTTTGTTTTTTTTTTTTTTAATTACAAACTGCTGCAAGTTTATTAATTTTCATGATTTTCGTATCATAGGATAACTACCTGGGAATATGTCTTAACAAAATCTCATCCTACTTCTTCCATTTAATACTGGCTATTTCAGTACATGTTTTTTTATTTTTTTTAAACTAATTTTAACTTCAACATTTATGGCAAAACTACTAAAATCTCGCAGTACTTTTCGGAGATTCTTCTCGAAACATAAACAAACTACAGAACACTCTCTGTATACATCTGGAAAATTTCATAGTAATTTTTTAATTTTTTGTTTCCAGTATAGTAAAATAACAATGTTGACTATCATGCTATCTTGGTTATTATTTGTATAAATAATTTCAAATTACGAAAATACATATTCTTGATTTCAATCAATCAGTTTATCGAAATATACAGAAGTTGAAAAGCAATACAATGCTTACTATTTTTATCATCTGACTTTTTATTTTTTGTAAATTTCATAAATAGTTAAGTCAAAGTTAAAATAAATTATCCAAATTGGCGTTATCATTGTGATTAATCGTTTCGTATCGGTAAATTGGTATAAGCATATACTATACATAAGTATATACGAACATATGGCATATTTGAAATCTCTATAAAATTGTCTTATTAGTGCAATGCTTATTTTTCTTTAAATATAATTCTATTGACTTTATAATAATTTTTTTTTAACTTTTAAAATTAAATAGATTTGATTTACGTTAGCAGAACATTATTTTTCAGAGCAGATTTCCGGTTTCCCTGTTCATGAGTATCGAATGTACAGATTAATATGAAACGCAACTTTAAACTTAAATTTTCGTTAAATTGTTTTCCACTAATTGCTATAATGAGTTTTATATTTCTGGTCGTAATATATGTTCACATAAAATTTATACCGAAACATTTTGTAAATAATTCTTTATTATTATTCTTATTATAATCGATAGCTGTGGTATTAACATATACACATTTATAATTTATATATTACATAAAGCTATACTATTTGTAAAACAAATACACATGTAAATTATTTCTATAACTTAAGATTTCCTTCAAATACTAACAAAACTAAATTTGAGAAAATTCTTGTTCGCACATATTTTTTCATTCTTTAGCAAGAGATTTAAAATTGATGGTCCTGCAACAGAAAGTGTTGAAGCTTATAACACCCATACAGCCAGAGAAAGACAGTAGAAGTAAGCACCTAACATTAAGGACATGTGTGGGTTGTTAAACTGTTGACCACTTGGTCGTTTGGTTAAAAAGTGGTCGACACAAACGACACCAAAACACAACATGAAAACACAGACAATTGGTTACAAAGTGATGTTGTAAAGTACCAAAATGACAAACTACCAAAAAACACCTTGAGCTAAAGCATACAACAACTTCACAATGGGAGAAATGTAACAACCAAATTGACCCCAATTTATCATGGGGACAAACATTTAAATACAGTAGCAACTCACACACTCACAAAAACACATAAAATGCAAATATTTTTGTTTCCGGCAAAAACAAACAACAAAAATTTTAAACTTTTTATTACCAACATTTAACTTAATTTTTTTGAAATATGTTTTTATTCCATGACAAAAAATCCACATAAATTGTTAAACACATTTTTCAATTACATTTTTTTCACATTCATCATATTTTACTTTCAGATTTGAGAAAATGAGAAATTGTGTTGATTACATCACAAGTTGTTGAAAATATACGGTTTGAGTGTAAAAAAACACAACAACAACAACAAGCATTGATTTAAATATTCAAATCAAATCAATCCAAGTCGATGCAAAGCAACCAACAACTGATGCAAAATGCGTGAACGAACAACATTTATTCATTTATTCAATGCACACAAGTGGCATAACGAATATTTCAGCATAAAACAACAATGTTTAAGAAATAGCTAAAGAAAATGTTATTCCACACATTCATTACAATTGGTAAGAACCCAGACAATAACAGCTAAAACGTGGAGAAATCATGAAAAGAAATAAGCCAGATGCGAATATCGACATGGTTGGATGGGAGAAGTCTATTGTGTGTTGCAACGGATGCCGCTGTTTTTAGTTCAGCCTACAGTCTGCCATCCAACTGCTGCTATTGTTAATGGGGTTTTTGCTACTTTCTTGATTTTTATATAAAAGTTTTCCATACAAATTCGATGCTACTGGAAGTCAGAGATGGGATTTATTATATTGCAGCAGTCAGGTCAATGCTAACTGGCTGCAACATAAAATGTTTCACATTTATGTTTTTTCTCTGGATGAAGAAATCGTCAGTAAGGTGGTAGGGGGTTTTGGGACAGTGTGTTTGTCAAGCATGGTGATAACTGGAACTGGGATTAATAATTATGAAATTAGCAGAATTATCAACCCAAGTCATGATCAGCAAATATTGGACGTTCTACGCCCGAGGTGGCTTTGCTCCGTAAATTACTATGGCTGATTGTAGTTAACTTGATTCTTGTTAATCTAGACAATAACGAGTTAAAGTTGTTGCTTATATCGACAATGATGTGGACAACGTAACTGGTGCTGCATATCACAAAGAACAAGACGCGAAGATTCAAACTACCACGTTAATGGAATTTTGATCTTACTGTGGGAACTTACTTATTAAGCACTATTCTGGATACAGAAAATTTAAAATATCAGCATAGGTTAAGGAGCTTCGAATATCGCACCTGTTGCAGAATATTCGGTGCGTGTCCTAAGATGGAATCTAGAGTGCAATACTGTCTAATTGAACCATATTAGACCAGAATGATTTGGAGAAATATTGTAAATAAATTGTGGACAATTCAGAGATTGGCTTCTCCTTAAATTATATATTATACACAGCAACTCGGTTAGACTTTCATTAACAAGGACGAATAGATGCGTAAAGATTTTAAGCAAGAACCAATCTTTCAACACAGTGTTTAGAACGTTATATATATTTGCAATTTCCTACAGGAATGAGAGTTATTTAATAAATTAATTTGGAATTATTTAACACACTTACGGTTCTAAGATGAACAGTGAACAGGAATAAGATATAATAACGTTATACTGGGGCAAAATTACCGCATTCGTGATCGAATGAGCTATCGTATCGAAAAATGATTTCGATAGCGAAATTATGATAAAATGTATTAAATTTATTGCTCGATATCGAATGCCATAATCTCAAATAAGAAAATTACAATAAATTTTACTAGATATCGAATGCGGCAATTTGGCTCCTGTTCTTCTAGACGCAGTCAATATATTTCGTGGTAAGATATTACCCATTAGACATTTAATTCATTAAACGACGCAAATATGTGTGGAACCATTGGAGTATTTGTTTCAAATCAGACGTTTATAAAATCTTACACTCAGGCCCGGATTATCCATAAGGCAATTTAGGCAACTGCCTAGGGGCCCCACATCGGCTAGGGGCCCACACTCTGATTTTTTTATATTTATTTCTTCGAGTGAAAATTATATTTGAATATATTTTTTTTTATAATCAATTATTTCATCAAAAATTTATATTATTTACTATAAATAAACAAACAGTATAAAATAAATTTAATAATAAAGAAAATAAGCGGGCTATACTATTTTTATTTATTTATTTATTTTATTTTGCATTTCATGTACAACAATAGTAAATCTTATATTTATAGTACAGGAATTTAATATTGATAGAGGATAGTTCACAGAGTTATAATATTAACTAAGGCTTTATCGAAAGGTTACAATAGTTTCCAGAAAGGATTGCAGTCTATTGCAAACGATGAGACTCAGACATCACAAGTGATTCACGAGGCCAGGTGTCTATTAAAGGCTATGCAAAAAAAAAGAAAATGCTGTAATGACAGTATTCTGGGCTACCATACTAGATCGAATCAATGGTGTCAGTATAGCTCTACAAAAAGCCAATGTTGAACTTCGAACGGCAGTCGATCTCTTAAAATCGCTTTTAGATTTTTTACTTTCACAGCGAGAATTATTTGACGATTACGAGATGAATGCAAATGAGAAAGCTGATACAGAATACAGTGATGCAAATCAGCGTGTGCGAAGAAGAAAAACGCATCACGATGACGGATGTGCAGAAGACGTTGTACACAGTGGAAAAGAGAAGTTAAGAATTAAAACATATTTGCCTGTACTAGACATGTTGTGCACAGAATTGTCGCGGCGACTAGATGCTTATCGGGAAATCAATGCTTTGTTTGGATTTCTAACAGACTTTTCGACCAAATCCAACGATGAAATAAGAGAGGCTTGTACAAAGTTTAGGGAACATTATTCCGAGGACATTGAGCCTGAGTTTGTAGACGAGATGGTTCAGTTCAAGTACTTCATCTTACAATTAGAGGATGCCGGAAAAAATAAAATTGTACCTGCCGAGGAATCATATAAATTGATTTTTGATAATATGGCACAATCAAATTTTCCTAATGTAATGACTGCATTGCAAATATATAGAAGTCTGATGATTACAAATGCCACGGGCCAACGTAACTTTTCAAAATTAAAATTAATCAAACACTGTCTTCGTTCATCACTGTCTCAGAACCGTTTAAATTCATTGGCGATAATGGCGATTGAAAATGATATATTGGAAAAGGTTAACTTTGAAGATGTTTTAAACGATTTTGTATCTAAAAAAGTTAGAAGAGTTCATATTTAAACACATTGTACTTTATAAAACAATTTTATAAAAAATACGCATATATTCCTTTCATTTGTTTAAATTTCTTTATTAAATAGGGTGATGTTATACCTTCGTAATATGTCAAAAAAAACAGCGTAATTATGAAAAAATTACATTGTGGTAGAAAAAATATGTTTTAGGAAGTATGAAAAGGACATTTACTGCCTAAGGGCCCCGACATGGTTAATCCGGCCCTGCTTACACTTCTTTTATGTTAGCCGGTCAGTGATATAAAGAGCTTTCTACAATAGGTTATGCCGGATTTGTGTGAGTTTTAAGACAACACTGAGTGCCATCAACGATTTATTAGTCAATTTTGGTACATGGGACAATGAATTTCTAATGAGATAAATTAAATAGTTTAAATATACTTTGAACAATATACTTATCTACATGAAGTGAGTTTTATTTACAAAAATTCATAAAAATTTAGTATTTTTATACCCTCCACCACCATAAGTGGTGAATGTGGGTAAATATGTATATGATTGTCATTCCGTGTGTAACACTGAGAAATACTTATCTGAGACTCAACAAAGTATATATATTCTTGATCCCTTCGAAATTCTAAGTCGATTGAGTCCGTCTGTCTGTCTGTGTCTTTGTCAGTAAGAACCGGTAATTATGTACATATATCAATTATAAATGGTCAAAATTATATAAATTTTCAAAATATTTAACATAAATTATGTTGGTCGTAAAATTGTCTTTCAAAAAATATATAAAATGCTAATAAAATTTGCACTAAGACTTAATAGAAAACACAGAATAAGGATAGGCTTGTCCTTTAACCAGTATTTCTTATTACGTTTAGAGTATTAAAGTTTCGGCACAGCTGAATATAGCACTCTTAACTTGTTTTAATTATTTAAGTGTTTTAATTCAGTTTAGAATTTCTTTCAAAATGGAATACAATCATTTCATTGTGATGGTATTTTAACGTCGTGGAAAAAATCTTGCTTCGCTGTACAATAAATGGTGTAAGTAAAATAAAACGTCAGCAAATTCAAATACTTATCTTGAATAAAAACGGAATTAAGATTTCGGGTCGTTGGTCGATAAGTACTACAAGCAGATGGACATCTTCTCAACAGTTAATGTCGGGGAGAAGTTCCCTTGGATTAGGGTGATTTTGTTGACTGAAGTGAAATACATTTTTTACATATCTAACACATTTAATATCAAAGCTCTATTCTCACATTTTGCACTAGCTTTTGTTAATCATTTCACTAGTACTAGTACCAGAATATAAAGCCAATATAATGAATATTATAAAGGCAATGGTTAATTTCTGCTATCAGCGATGTCTAGATATTTCAATAAAAATACATCGACTTTCCAACTCTGTAATTTGTAAACTAAACTAACACAAACACACAACAAAATAATTTTTCATATAGATTTTTTTGTTGCATTCAGAGTTGGTATCAAGGACTATTGTGGCAGAAAAAAACTTAAAACATACAAAACATACAAAACACACATTTGCACAGGAAAAACACAAACACACAGATTTTTAGATCTACATGAAATGTATATGAGAAATCATATCAAATCATACTACAAGAAATCTGTCTGTTTCTATATCTCATGTATGGATAACGAAACAATCATTAATCATTTTGGCTGTTGAGCAATAGCAACAGCAAAAAAGTCAATTTCTCATAGAAATATGTAGATTGTTTTTTGTTAGTTGTGTCTGTATGTGCAAAGTGTATTTTATTTGTTCATCTATTCATCTAAATATGTATCTATCTGTTCCAGCAACAATAAATGCGAATGAATTGCTACTGACTGTAAATTTATAGAAAAAATCGACTACAAAGAAAAGCATCAAATCCGATTTGATTGAAGAAAAATAAACAGTATAAAGAATAAAAAACCAAAAAAAATAAAACTGATATGCTCGTATTTGTATCTTGCAGTCTGACAGAGTTTGTTTTGACAATAGAAATCTCGAATAATATGTATTATGATGCCAACATATATATAGCTAATCATTATAAATTATTATAAACATTTATATGCTGACTTTAAACTGACGACAAGGATGTATGAATGAAATGAAACGTGGAGGTATAGCAATAGAAATAATGACGCACAAACAGTTTTTTTAGATGCAATACTAGAAAATGGCAGAAAGAGTTTAATAAATATCGGGTTTGTAACATAAAATTTTCGAATAGCTCATCCGCTTGACAGGAAATTTCACATGGGCAGACGAAAATTCGAGTTAAAGTTCTGACGATAGAAACCACAAAAGAAATCCACAAAAAAGGTAAATGTTTAAAAGCTTGCTAATTTGTGGAGTTTAATTCCTGTTCGTATTTAAAAATTCACATTACAAACGTATACAAATTTTCAAAATGTAGTTTCGAATTTAGCATACGTACTTATTTATTTATTTATTTGAATAATGTACCTATTTTCAGTGACTTAATAGTGTTGCAACAAATTAATTAGTTCTTCGTTTGGCTAATGAATCATAGAGGAAAATTGTGTGCTTAAAAAATGTCCTTAATTTTTGTTTAAAGTCTTTAAACCGAGTTTTAACAGCCATTAATTAAGTGATATTTAGACTTATCTGTTTCTTTTTTCTTTGTCAACTTCCTCCTAATTACAAAAACTCATAATAGTTCTATTGTAACCCTTTTTTGTCTCTACATTTGTCTCGTTTTGATTGTTTTCAACATCTTTCTTTTGTATTTTGTTCTAGACACTAATTAAAACTAATCTGTCTGATAAAATGTGTTCCTTCGGTTGTGGTGTCATGCCACAAACATATAATTTTTTTTTTTTCAAATAAATGTCACACAAAGTCATCATCCCTCCACTCACTTTTATTTTAAGAAATATCCGAAAAAGGATCTAATGAACAAAAAAATGATTGAAGACATTTAATATTTGAGCCAAACAATTTTTCATGTTTTCTATTAATCTATTTACTGTAATAACCCACAAAAAATTTGAACTGAAACAAAAAGAATATTGTTTGGATACAATATATTTTTTTGGGACAATGAATCAACAAATGCTATTATTAGAGATCAAATAATGGAGTGTCATTACAATGAGGTGGGAGGCAGCGTAAATACCCATCTTTTAATCATTTAATATTGTGTTTTTTTTAAAGGGTTGTTATTAATAATCAGAGAGTGATAATTTAAGTGTTACGGAACCTTAAGATGGCAACTGCTATTATTGTGCAATGTCAACAATCTAATGCTCGACGAGTTAATATATTAATCCAATTTTTATTAGTTTAAAAATTTATTGGAAACAAAGTATAGATCAGAAAAAATATTATTTTTGCAGTACCCTAAAAGTTATTCATATGTTTAAAATTTAACAAGACTTTTATAAACAAAATTCATTGTTGGGACATATTTTCTTTCCCTTTTTTTAATTAATAAGGAAAAAATTTTTGAATATAATAATAATACTACTTTCTACGTGACGCTCCACTGTGGAATGATCGCATTTCGGTCAAAAATTCGCATTAAAATTTCCATATAAATGGAACTGTTCAAGTTTTTAGTTGTTTTATGGCCAATTTGTTTTTATACCCTTCACCTTCATGAGTAGGAGATATATAAATTTGTCATTTCGTTTGTAATTTCCACAATATAATTTTTCGACCCTATGGATATGATATGAGCAAAAATCCGAGATAACCTCTGAAAATTTTATCAAAAAAACTTAGTGTATTAATATTGTTACGAATAATTTCATCAACAGATGGCGTTAATCAAACAAAGTGTTCGAAAATTTTAAGTGTGTTCTTAAACCGTAATATAAGTGTGTAAAAAGACAGTGTGTTAATTTTTAATTGTGTTTGTGTACATTTAAATAAATAAAGACTCGTTATATTTTCTTTAAACTATTTGACGCTTTTATTTTGCAATTAAAAAGAATCCGGTTTATTTAAAGGAAATAAACCACCGTTTTTAAAAGGTAAAAACGTAACAATATAATATATATATGTATATACATAATATATATATTATGCATCTACAACAAAGGTGAAGTGTATATAAGTCGAATACAGCACTCTTACTTCTTATATGTAAGAAAATCTTCATAAATGAAAGGTCGAGAATTTACTATATTCGCTTCATGTCAAATAAAATTTTAGTTGACCGTAAATATAATTTTACTTGGCCTCAAATATATCTTTTGAAGTTATGACTAAAAGATTATGAACGAAAATGTACAAAATACTTAAACGAAGCTTAATTTAGTATTATAGTACATTTACACTAGAACAAAAACTATGTGGTTTTTGAAATATCCAATTTTGAGCAGCTAATAGGTTTACAGCACAATTGTCTCGTTTCTTCTATACATTCATACATTTGAATTTTCTTGGAATTTTCCCTTTTCAAATATTGTTTTGCACTTTTAAAAATATTGAAACGTATTTTTTATATTTGACATTTATATTTACTTTGACTCGTATATTAAAGCAAAATATTGTAAAACCCCAAAGCTGGAAATTGTATTTTTAATAGTTTTATTGATGTTTCATCAGATACCATGTCCGCTTTCACACGTCTCAATTCTGGCACTTCAAGGCAAGTATTTTTGGGTGAGAAGGAAAAAGCGAATAAAGGGTTTACATATTTGACGATGCCTATTAATTTCCATATTTTCTATTGTTTTCTTCTATTATTTTCTCCGTCTTATTCAACGCAAAGTTGTTTGCATATTGATTTGCATGGAAAAGTACAAACTTGATGGTAAAGAGCACGAAGATTCGTGTGTGAACAGGTTCAAAAGAGAATTGAAAAAAAAACTGTTCACCTAAAATTGAAACGTGTAAACAGCACTAAGAACATTTTAGTAGTTTTACAATAAAAAACAGGTTTTAGCTGAAATCTACTATTTTCAGTCGGAGTAAACGGCATATTAAACAATTTCCGGGAATCAGCAGAATTTTGTGTATAGGATCAATATTAAGTATCTCTCACTTTTTACACAAATTTATGGCTCTTGGTAATAAAACATTAATATTAACTAAATTAAATTAATTTTTGTTTTACTATTCTATTATCAGTTGTAATATTGAATTTAATAAATAAAAAAAAATAAATAAATAAAATAATAAACAATTTGTAGCAGATTGTTAAAATGTTGCAAACATTATTTCCATCGGCTCATATTCAAACGCAGGTTATTGTTATTAAACTTTGCTCTGCTATTTCATAAAAAGTTTAAATTAAACTTCAAGCACCTAATAGTTTTTATACTTGTTCTCAAACAGCTTTGCAATGACTAGCCAGCACTTTAATTGTTGCAAATTTAATTAAATGTAAGAACTCAACAATAAATCAAACCAAGAAACTGTTTATTAAATTAAACTCTTGCGTGTTTTAAATCGTCAAAAGCGTAACATGTAATTTTATGCAATTTATTTGAATATTTACATACACGTAAACGCTTTTAAAGCTGTGTGGTATAACATTAATTACTAAATAACATTGCACAACTGCAATATTTTTTTATAGGACATAATGTTAAAAAAAATATCATTAAACTAATAAAAATATATATGAAGCTGAGTAGTTTACCTTGTAATTTCTTTAAACATGTATCCATCATTACTAAGGCGGAAGAACTTTATTTTATAATATTTTCTATATTAAATCTAGCTAAATTGAAAAACTTTAAAAATCCCTCGGTCTTTCTCTCCCTCAATTACTTTTGAATATTCAAAATCCATTGGAAAACTTGCAAATAATGCCAGGGTGTGTGAAAGTGTTTTTCCATAAATTTATTTTTATTTTTTTGTTTGGAGAAGAGAAATCCTTATTTTATCATTTAAGCCCGTTTTACTTTAAACATAAACAGAAACAAAAACAAACTTCATAATTTTGTGTTGTTGTTGCTTTTGATCCAATCATTTTTCTATACTTTTTCAGCCACATCGAATGAATAACATGAAGAACGTACATACTTGTAATAAATGCTGTCAGTTTGAAATGACGCTCTCAAATATTTTATATAAATATCCATCAGGGATGGATGGAAGCTGTCAATCAAAAACAAGGGAAACTTTTTTTCTTTGCAATTCAAAAATTTACATTTTATATAAAAACAGGATGAAATTGTGTGCGTGTGTGTGTGAGTGAATTGTATACCCACACACACTTACTTAATTCATTCATTTTTCGTTGCGCGAAAATGTTTATTTGAAGAGTTTGTTTGCAGTTGTTGTTGACTATGGGTAAAAAAAGTTTACGTTTTATTTAAATTTAATACAAAATGGCTGCTAAATATAGATATTGGAAAGCTATGGTGGCATAAAAGTACAAAATTTGCTTCTTTATTTTAATTTAATGCAAGCATTTTTATATTGAAGAGATTGAATTTTAAAGTTCCTTGTAAAATTTTTAATTTAAATTATGTATTATTCCTATTCAGTCATATATACATAATTTTAAATTATTGCAGGTTTTTTTTTTTCAAATATTTAGCTTTTCTTTTGAAACATATGTACAATATAAATTTATTCAAAGTATTGGCCAATGTTACCTATGACCGTTTTCTTATTTTTCTTTGAGGCCAAAAAGGAAACAAGCTAATTTCGGATGCCCTGTTTTGCAGTAAAACCTATTCCAGAGAGAACGTTCAGCATCGATTTAACGAAATAGTAGCCGTGGTGGGCGAGGCAAAATTTCCCAATCACTTTTTTCTAAATAGTCTTACAAGTATTGAAAAATTTTGCCGAGAGTTGTCATGATGGAATATTACGCTTTCATGTCTGGGCGTTTTTCAACCAATGCTTGCTTCACATACGTTCTTTTATCCTTCGTAATATCGTAACGGATCAATTTTATATCGCAAGGAATGATTCGGTGGAGAAATAGTTTCCTTTTATAGCGTTAAAGTAGAATTTCGGACATGTAAAATGGTGTTTCAAGGTCTCTCGGCTTCAATTCATATGATACCTAATTTCTGTCCTTTGGGTGAATACTGCTGTTCGCAAATGTTTTGATATTTTTTATTGAGTAGCTTTCTATGATTTTGTAAGCTCTTGTTGAGTTTGACAACAATATTTTTTTTTTAAGAGAAGTAACACTCAGGCAATTAATATGCCTATATATAATTGCGTTACTTTCTTTGGAAATGGGATTGATTGATTGAAGGTGGTGAAAGTAGAAGAAAGCTTTATATCACAACTCTGCAATTGCGCATTAGTTTGCAGCGCCTCTGGTGGTGAGTAGGCGCATTATTTTTAAAGCTTGATTTTATAGCCTTTATTTAATTATTTTACTTCGGTGGCATTTGAATGCTATACCACCGAAGGAGGGCACTGTGATAAATATTAGTTATGATAGATAGAAGAAAACTAATAATTATAAGAAACTGATGTTGTTTGAGTGGCAACATATTTGTTAAGAGTTCCACAAACACATTTCCGTCGCTGATCGCAGTTTTGTCCGAGTTTTACCTGGTGTTGTAGCCCAAACACAAAGACTTATTGACTTGCTGTTGTTTTTGTTTCTGGTGGGCGTCCGGCTGTTGGAGTCTCACTGTTGTTGCAGCATTTTTTTCTCAAGCGGAGGAACTACATATATTTGTCTGTGGTGGGTGTGAGTGATCATTTGTATCTTCTAGGCAAATATATTGCGATTTAAACGAGGTGGGATCTTATAAATTATAATTTTAGTATTCTAAGCAGTTTACCATTGTTGTTTTTGCTTCTGAATTTACATAAGAAGGTACATACATAAATATTGTACAGCTGTTTATTACAGACAGTAGTGCCAAGTTCTACCCCTCTATTGTATATTTTCTGATATGCCTGAAGGTATGCTGTGATTTTAATGAGTAATAAACGATTATTGCATACAACATCCCCAGAGTACACTGAGAGAACAGAAACTAAAAGATATCTAACTTCTTTCAACATGCAATTTTCAAATCACAACAACTCGAGTGATGTTTTCTCGTGGGATAAGTTATGTAAGCTATTAGATGAAAAACTTAGTGATGTTACCAGGAAGTCTGATCTAAATGAACTAAAAGCTGAAATAGATGAGCTGAAACAAGAAAATGCTAAACTAAAAAAGGATGTGAATAAGCTAACATCCAGGTTGGAATCTATTGATCGTCGTTCTCGTTCATCTAATATTGTAGTCTCTGGACTTAATAGTAAAAACAATAATACAGCTAAACAAGAAGTTGAAAACCTATGTAACAACGTCCTCAAAGTAAATGCGAATATTATGTCTACACGTATGATTGCTGGTGGAAAATCATTTTGCTTTACACTGGCGTCTAGTTTTCAAGCTTATAATGTAACAGCAATGAAAAAAAATTAAAAGGCAAAAATATCTTTATTAAGAAAGATTATACCGTTGATGAACAAAATGTGCGTTATAATTTACGAAAGCTGAGCAAAAGTATCACCATATGCAATAAGACAGTCAAAGTAAGGCTTGGCGAATTTTGTATTTACGTTGATAATAAAAAATATACCTACAAGTCTGATAAAATTGAAACTATGTACTTCAAATAGTGATGCAATATATCTTCGTAAATTGCTTGCAAATACTGATTATGCTACTGAAATTAATGTCATAAACGTGAACCAACCTATTGAGAATCTTCCTAATACTTCGATCTCGTAATACCAATATATGTAGTACATTTAAATTACTATCATACAATGTTGCAAATTTGGCAAATTCAATAAATTTTGGCTATTTCTTAACCTATGTAAATCAATTTGATCTATTTTTTTTATTCGAAACCCACGTTCTTATTGAGAATCAATATCGTCTTAATTCTTATTTTCAAAATTATTTTCTAAAATGGATTCCTGCAAAGAAAATACACAGAGCTGGTCGTGCAAGTGGTGGATGTCTTTTTGGATTTAAAAAAGAGCTACAAAAGAAGAAAACATGTTAACAGCAAAGAATTCTCAAAATCATGATATATACCCACAACTTAATCATAACTTTATGCCTGTACCATTATTACATTACTCGACACGTGTCACCTGTCTTCTTATTAAAACTAGAGGTGGATTATTAGAATTGAATGGCAGATCTTTTATTAATACTGCATAAACTTGTTGTACAATATGTAATACTAATGAAGTAGAAAATACATTTCTCTTTTTGGGAGTCTGTCCAATTTATAATGAAATACGTAGAACCTGTTTTAATAAAATAAATCTTTCTGTAAATGATGTTATCAGTATTCTGAATGGTTATAATTTTTCTACATTTCTTTTAAACGCTCTAAATCACATTTTTTAAAACCCAACATTGATTTTGGTTAGTCATAGTAAATATTAGCTGACCGCTAAAGGAAAACGCTTTACTCTTCTTTAAATTAAGCAGCATAATTTAATATTGGCATAGCACCTGTGAAGTTAAATTTTGATATTTATAACTTTTTTTATTAAAAAATTTTTATTCAAAGTTTACTTCTAGTTAAATATACCATTTTTTAAAAAAATAATTTAATAAATTGTACCTATATTAAACTTCGAATAAAAATATAAAAAATATAAAAATATAATACTCGCAAGAGGAAAAATTCTCATTTAGTAACCCTTATAACCCTAGACACAAACCTTTAAAGTTAACAGAGCTCTGTTATAGTGTTAACATTGCACTGCTAGACACATCAGGAATTGTTATACACATTCAAAATGATATTTTGGTTATATTTGTGAACAAAATTAGCCAGGATAAATGGAACGGTAGTATATGATTTAACTTAGTTGGACCTTTTAATACTACTGCCGGGAAAGATAATTTTCTAATGTTTCGTTTTGTCTTAAATTGGAATTTTCAAATGATTTCATTATCCTTAAATATGGGTCTGAAATGTAATTCTAAATAAAATACTATTCTGCTTAAAATATGATAATTATAGAAGAGTTGACATTGCAGAAATTTAATTTAACAAAAAACCTTATTGCTTGTAGTTAATCCTCTTCTTCTTTTAAACACCTTCAGAATCGGATAAATCTGATAAATTAACATTATGCTTAGATTTGTTCGTGTACCATATCTTACAAGTGTTAAACTTTTACACTTCCAGATTTTACATAACCAGCATTAATTGTGTTTTATTTCCATGTAAAGATAAGTTCTTTATCAAAAAAAATAGTTATTTTTTCTTAAAAATACGGAAGCTTTTTCCATCAATAGACAACAAATGAACAAATAGTTGGATTGATGGCTGCATGAATGAATTAATAAATGACTGAATGTGTTAACGTGCTCACGGTTACTCGTAAGTGAAGTAGGACAAAAACCATGAAGCATTAAATTTTCTTAACAACTACCTGTGGTAATATGGACTCATACATATGTATAAATAGTTTGAATAGAAACCAAAGCGTTATTTATAACTATTCTGCAACCTCAACTAGCAAAATCATAAATAAAGCAGTGAAATCAATGCGATCATAAATCAGTAGAGAAAAAAAAGAAAATTCCAAAAAATAAAGGATCATTAATAATGCTCAATATTTCACAATACACAAATATACTCGTATTTTTGTATATGCAGCAGACACATTGTTAGAGATATGAACAACGACGTCAAACAAATTTCCGACCTGTCAGCAAGACAAGACATTGAATCTGTCAAAGAAGCTTATTTTCACACATTGACTGTGAATCACAAAAGAAAATTAGAGTGAATAGAGTCCGTCGTACATAAGCAAGTGATTACGAGTATAGTAGATCATATTGGCTTCCAAAGAGTCTCCAATTTATATTGTACGAGTATTTTGGTTTTTATTTCAGTGATCTCCATCGCAAACGTACTTTCTTGGTTAACTTGAAACAAAACAACTATGAAAGTATAGCCGATAAGCCCGACCATATAATACTCTACACCCAATATGTGTGCTAAAAAAGCTTTTCAAGAATAGAAAATACAAAATATTTTATATTGTCAATTCATGTTTAAATTTTGTCACTTGTTGTAACAATTAGTGCAGAAGCTGCAGTATTCAAGTTCGTTGAGTTAAATTTAGGCATAAAATAAAAAAATGTAATTAAAAGAATTTGTGTTTTTTTTCGCTGTTGAATTTTCAACAATTTTAAATATTCTTTGCAACTTCTGCAACAAATGGATTTGTTTAGAGTGGGAGAAGAAGGAAGATGTTCAAGATGTTGACCGACTTTCGGTTTTCAAAAAAAAAAACAATTTTAGTCAATTTGTTGCGATTTCAGGTGTAATATCACGAAAAATAGGTAACGAATTGCCTTATTTTTTCTTTGTATTGATTGATGTATTTATTAAATGTATAATGATAAAAAAAATTATCTGTTTGCTTTGTGTTTCTCCTGGTAAATCACTATTTAAAACATATCCGTTTTTTTCACTATTTTTCAATTTTGACGGAAAATAAGAAAATGTATATTTTTTGTATATTTGCCATATTTGCAAAACATGTTCTCTGATTATTTCTTTACATAATTCAAAAGGTTTTATCTGCCCGTACGTGCCCGTTTGGCTAGAGGTAAAAAGGCTCCATTTGCGTTTTTTCGTTGCAAAAATCATATCTTTTGAACCGAATAAGATATGTAATTGAACAGTTTAAACAGCATATGATGAACTGCTCAGCCTATGAAATGAGCGTTTGGAAAGGGTGCTACGCTTTGTAGGGGCCTACTAATAAATTGACACTTTCATCACTGAATTAGAACTCCTTTCGGTTTCGTTTTCTGAAATTGTAATAGCTGGCGATTTTAATAGCAATTTGATTGACAACATAACGGATGTTACTAATGCTTTGTCAATATTTGATTTGTATCCAGTTAATACAACTAGACCCACACATTTCACAACCACAAATAGTAGCTTGCTGGACTTATTTTTCGTTAGCAATTTGAGAAAGGTCTTAAGTTATGAACAACTGGCAGCACCTGCTTTTTCACATCATGACCTTATTTTTATTTCCTATGACTTTGCTAATAAAGATAGACCTAAAAAGTTTACTTTTCGGGACTTTAAGAATATTGATTTTTTAGCCCTAAAATATGACCTTGATAATATCGCTTGGGATAACATTTTATTTTTGCCATCGGTGGATGAACAATTGACCTTTATTAATCAGCATGTTTTACAGCTTTACAACAAACATGTTCCCGTCAGGAACAAAGTTATCAGAGGCAGGGTACGACCATGGTTCACGGAAGAAATAAAATTATTAATTAATCGTCGTGATTGTCTTTACAATAGGTGGAAGCGTTACAAGACTTCAGAGCTCAAACAGGAATATCGTGTGGCTAGAAGAGCTGTTGTCTCCAAAATAAGGCGGGACAAGTCTACTTATTATACTGATAAATTAAACGCGGCAGCTGACAGTAAGAAGACATGGAAACTGATCCATGACATTGGTATTGGTAGATCAAATCAGCATACAGTAGATGTTGACGTTGATTTACTAAATAATAACTTTGTAAATATTCCTCTTCCAAGTGTACAATTGGACTTCTATGATCGATATCTACCTTCGGATTCAATGGATGAACAATTTAATTTCCAATGCTTTAATGCCTCGGACGTTGCCGCAGGTTTTGTTGCGGTGAAGTCTAATGCAGTTGGCTTGGATGACATTAATCCAAGGTTCGTGAAAATAGTCTTGCCTTGGATTATTCAAACTATTACGTATCTTTTCAATTCAATCATTACTACTAGCACTTATCCCATCAAATGGAAATATGCCAAAATTGTTCCCGTACCAAAATCGGATAAAGAATACCGACCAATTGCAATTCTGCCTTACTTATCCAAAGTATTTGAACATTTGGTACATAAACAAATCTATCAGTTTGTTAATGACAACAACCTTCTGACTGATCGTCAATCTGGATTTAGGCCCCAACGTAGCTGTGTCACAGCCTTAGCAGACGTAATAGAAGATATTCGAGGCAAACTGGATAGTGGAAAGATATCGTTTCTGGTCTTACTAGACCACACAAAGGCTTTTGACACAGTGCACCATTCAGTTCTTTGCCTTAAACTAGCTAAATTTTTTAACTTTTCTTCGCCCTCTGTTAAATTATTGTCGTCCTACTTATCTAATAGATTTCAATCTGTTGTCAATGATGGATCTGTTTCGCAACCATTATTGGTTTCAAGGGGTGTTCCACAGGGCTCCATTCTTGGTCCACTGCTATACTCCTTATATGCAAATGATCTTCCACTACAGATAAACTTTTCTAAGATTCATATGTATGCTGATGATGTACAGTTGTATCTCAGTAGTTCTAAGGATACTATTGCTTCTAAGGTTCAAGAATTAAACTATGACCTAGAAAAAATATTTACCTGGGCCTCGGCAAATGGTTTGAGGCTGAATCCGAAGAAATCGAAGTGCATAATTATATCGAAAAAGTCGGTGGTAATAGAGCATGATATAAATATTTTTCTTGGCGGCGAAATAATTGATGTAGTTGATACAGTAAAAAACCTTGGTGTTACATTTAACAGAAATCTTACCTGGACCAATCATATTAACCAATCTTGTGGCAGAATTTATGGTATGATACGAAGTCTCTGGGCCACACAATATTTCACTCCGCCAAGAGTAAGATTACTTCTGGCAAAAACGTATTTATTACCGACTCTATTATACGCTTCTGAGCTCTTTACTGGATGTGACACGAAGGATAACAGAAAACTCTGCACGACTTTCAATAACATTATACGTTACGTTTTTAGCCTTGGAAAATTTGATCGTGTATCCCAGTTCTCTTGTCGTGTATTAAAAATTCCCTTTAGTAATTACCTTAAATTCAAAAATCTTATATTTTTTCACAAGATTGTTATGACGAAAGAACCAAATTATCTCTTTGAACGTTTACAGTTTGCAATGTCGAATAGAGGAAACTACATTATACAAATCCGTCACCGCGACCATGCTTCTGAGCGTCAATTTTTTATTTTTACCATTCGTCTCTGGAACCGACTACATAGGGATACTCAACGCACAAGCAACGCAATACATTTCAGAAAATTGTTGTTTAAACATTTTTCGTAATTTTTTGTTATTTTTTTTTTTTCTTAATTATTACTAAATGCTTATTTTGTTTTCTTTGATTTTAATATTGTTCAAAACCTTTTGATTCTCAAATTTGTAATTTAATCTAATTTAGTTTTAAGTAGAATTAAGTTATTGATTTGCAATATACTGTTTAACTTGTCTGATTCTAATACTGTAATTTATAAGATATTGTATCTTGTTGTATTAGAAATTTAAATAAATAAATAAATACAAATAAATACAAATAATGGGTTATCAAATTTAAAATTAGTGGAAAAATCAATTTTATGGTAATGGATGAATATTTTACAGAAAATTGAAAAAATAAATTTATAAAAAAAATATTTTTTTTTAATTTGTTGGGTAATAATTTAAAACATAAAATCCTAAAGAAAAAAAATAAAAACAATCTAAAAATTTCCTTTCCAAATTTGCATTGATGAAGAACAATTTGTAAAATGGTTGCGAAGGGTACGACTTTTGCCTGAAAAAGGAACGTTGGTAATTCCAAGATGTTACATGAGCATTAATTTTAAAACCCAAACTCGCGTTCCACACCCATTCGTTCATTTAACTAGGAAGATTCTAGCGGGAATATTCCGATAGAAATGCTAAATAAGAAACCAACTCTGTTATACTTTCTCATAGGTAACGAGAAACAACTGATGAATGTTCCTGCATTTTGTAGATACAAAATATTTCTTATTGTCAACTAACTAATGTTAAAGATTTGTCATTTGTTGGTACAATTAGTGCAAAAGCTGCAGTATTCAAGCTCGCTGAGCAAAATTTAACCATCTCTAACTTCTGTGCATATACATACATACACACGAGTGCATATTGTTCGTGTTTAATTTTATCTCGATATAAACGCTTTATGTATTTGAAAGTGATTTTCGAAAGTGTATCTTATATGAGAGCTATGACTAATTATGGACCGGTAATCGTGCGATTTTCGGAAGTGGGTTTTATATAGGAACTATGGTCACATATAATTTATTTGTGACGAAATTGGTTTGTATACGTGTATAAATATTTATGGACGATAAAGCCCTATTTTCGGGGGACACTTGTAAAAGGGCAAGGTGAAATAATGGACCGATTTACACCAAAATCAATCCTAATCGTACTAAATTTTGTCGAAATATCTTTAGAATTAATACCTGTACTCTGCGCACAAGGTTTACAGGGATAACCTGTCACATGAACGGACGTACATCGTTTAATCGACTCAGAAATTGATTCAATGTTGATCAGTATATTTTAAGTTGGGTGTTGAGAAATAAAACAATTTTTTGAAATTGGATTCTATTTCAACATAAGATTAATTTTATTTATTAAGTTGTAAAATAATCCGCGACTTAAGCTTACAACGATTAACAAAGAAGTGAGTGTTATAAAAAATATTTGTACCGTTTGTACCAAGAATGCTTATGTACATTTAGATTGAGTGATCTAAGTATATAGTATCATAACCAAATAATAAAATAGACAAACAATAAAGAGTATCATCGACAAACAATCAACCGTTATTTGAGTGAGCAATATTGAAAGTACATATTTGAGATCAATAACAAGACAAAGTAGAATTAAAACGTACCAACAACAACAGTAATATAAAGTTGGTAGGTAAAATTCTTGACAAAACCAATTTTAGTTGAAAACAAATTAACAGCATTGGTGAACAAAATAGCGCTTGCAATGTGTTCATCAACAGTGGGTGTTAAACTAATACTTTTGGGCCCCATTATGGTGGTGTAGGATATAAATACAGATAACTTCTATGAAACAAATATTTGTATACGATTATAGGATATTGTTTTTAAAGGTCCCTTTTTTTGTATGGAATTGAAAGAATTTACAATGGTAGAAGAGGTTTAACAAATGACAATGTATCCAATTTTGGTATCTTGTCTTTAAGTTTAGAGTTAATTCTCGACATCAATATCCATATTAAATACGATCAAGAAGTTTTCAGTATCAAAAAAATTTAAAAGTAAAGGAAAAAAGTTTTTTTGACTTTCGGCTTCTTTTAAAATCATGACAGTGACAACAAATGATATGAGTAGTTCAAAATAACACAATGATATGTAGGGCAATATACAAAACCCTAAGCAGCTTTTCTTTATAAGCTTTTTTAGATATTTTGTAACAATATTTAAAACAATTGTATTCAAACCATCCATGGCTTTTGATGTGAGATGATACATCACCAAACATCTGACGAAGCAGCCAGTCAACCAACCAACTCCAGCACTCGCAACTCTACTTACTAGTTGTCACTAGTGTTGCTGGCACAAAAATACTCGTACATTTCTTTTGTACATGAATGAGTGAATGATTGATTGTTTTCAACATGTTTTTGTTCTCCTTCTTAACGTTTTCAACGTTTTTTTTTTACATTTATTTTGGTGAGTGGAGCCGAGTATTCAAACATGATTTTTGAAAACTCTGTGGCTTGCAATGGAGTATGGGTCTAAGTATTTGTTTGTTCGGCTTTGGTGATGGTTTTGTATAAAAGGATTGATTATAAAGTGTATTTATTGGTAACTGTTTGTGTTGTTAAGCCGTCTTCACTATATTTAAAGACTTTACATTTCGTTGCGCTTCTTCTAAATTTCATTTGTTTCGGCAGAGTATTTAACTGAAAAAAAAACACAAAATAAAAGTATTTCCACTACGTAATTGTGCCTTGTAAATATTGAATGGACTGGTTGGTGAGTTGTGCCTGTTTTAGTTGGATGTTACAAAATATTTGATTGTCGGACATATGACAAATTAGTGGTTGGTTTCGTTTCTCGTTTCGTTTTCTATCATCATGTTTTTTTTTATAAATGAAAAATACAAATTGGTTTCTCTTTGATAGTTAAAGTTTAACTCTTAAAGACGACTTTTTATATTTAAATATAGTATGAAACTAGTTTTTAGTTGATAAAATATTAATAGAAATAAATACTTTTTGCGGTTTTTGTTGAATTTATTATGTAACACACAATCTTTTACCGACAGACTTTGGGGTAATCTTAACAGAAATATTAATTACAATTAATTGTGGTATGAATTAATGAAAAGTGTCGCGTGTCAAATTTGCTTAAAATAAAAATGAGAGTGTGAAATATGAAATTACATTTACTTTTTAATATTTTTTATAATTGAAAAGAAAAACACAATTCTGATTGGAATTTAATAATTTCAGCTGAATAAAAACCGATGCAACATCCATTCTTACACACAGAAAAATCTGTATATTTGTTAAGGTAGGGAGTCAGATGTTATTTTAAAACGACTTTAAAATTATATATTTTATAACGATTGAAATGCTTAAAGTATTTTTTCATAAATGAATTAATAACTACAGTTTTGTTGTTGTAACAATCCTAATTTCATTTGCTGCGAAAAATTCTATAAAATGGAATGTTTTGTTTTCTGCTCGATTACATTTCCATTAATAATGTTTTTATTTTCATTCTCATTTTCAACCTGCAAGTAATATGCCACCTAAAGGGGACTATACACTACGTGTTTTTTACATTGTATATGTCAAATTTTACATATGGAATAAAAACATATAGTTGGTGACCTCATAAACTTTGCTTGTGTAAAATACATGTGGAAATACATATGTAATTTTTTCGATTAGAACACGCTCTATTTTCTTATGTTTTCAAATGTATATGCCATGCGAAAAGATTTGTCGACGGTTAAATATCTGCGCTATCATTAGCCGCTCGTATGAAGAATTTGCATAAGTGATAAATTAAATATTTTTTATCTCATTTTGTTAATTTAATAACAATGATATAAATTATTTAAAAATTTTTGATACAAGCTCCACATATTGTATATTAAAAGACGAAAAACCGTAAATCAATATTTTTGACGACGGCATTTTAGTGACGCCACCAACAATTTTTGCAGCGGCTTTAACACATTTTTTTAAAGAAACGACATGGTAATTTAGATGTAAATAATCATGGCGATGTCACGTGTAATTGTACATACAAGTTGGTGACCAAAAATTAAAACCCTTATGTAAAATAACCAATTTTGACAGACATAAAGAAAAACATGTGGGTTGTAAACTTAAAAATACATAAGCAAATACACGTAGTGTATAGCCACCTTAAGGGACGAAACCAAAATAAACTAAAACAAAATAAATAAAAGTTGTTGGTAATTGTACGGAAAAATTAAAGAAAAAAAAACATTGAGATTTTCATTTGGGATAAGAAAAAGCGCCAAGTCAGAAAATGTCTAAAACCCAGAATACGAATATTTGCTTTAAATAAATGGCACGTTTAAAGCTTCCACCACTCTACAACTTGCAAAAGGAATGCAATGTGAAAAATCCTAGAAATGTAAAGAAAATAACAAAATATGTAACTACATGACAATCGACCTGTAGATGATTACAAAAGAAACGAATTTTTATATGAAATTTTAAAAATTTAAGGGGAAAAAAAAATAATTCAAAAGTTAGTATGTTGTACGTAGTAACAATATGTATATAAAATAAATGTTTAGATAAAAGTTCTTCTAAGTTGTTATTACACATTATCAGTTTTAGGGAAAGTTAAACTTAAATATGGGATGCTTTCTGAACTTGCCTATTTTGAATACTGAAACATAATCACCCCTATCGTGAATAAAAATTCCACGTGAAATTTGTTCACTTTTCACATTTTACTATTTAAATTCAATGTTAAAAAAATAAAAGTGAACAAATTTCACGTGGAATTTTTATTCACGACAGGGGTGTATGTAAATGGTTCAAAAAAAGGAAGTAATTAGTCAAAGTACTGGAGCAGTTTGAAAATTGTTATATTTTAAACATGAATTATTTTTTGATTCTATTTATTCACTACAAACTTCAGACCCGACTCTCCAGTAGTAGCAAATTTATATTCGGCCCAATCATGAATAAAAAATCCGTGAGAGTTTTTTCCCTTTTTATACCCTTCACCATCGTGAGAAGGGTATATATAAGTTTGTCATTCCGTGTGTAATTTCCACAAAAAAATTTTCCGACCCTATAAAGTATATATATTCTGGATCCTTATAGATAGCGAAGTCGATTAAGCCATGTCCGTCTGTCTGTCTGTCTGTCTGTCTGTCTGTCTGTCTGTCTGTCTGTTGAAATCAGTTTTTTGAAGTCCCCAGATATACTGGGGATCCAAACCTTCAATAATTCTGTCAGAAGTGCTTTCGAGAAGTTTGCTATTTAAAATCAGCAAAATCGGTTTAGGTTAACCAGAGTTATGAACCTATATGTGAGACCACCTCCATAAAAATTTGATATTTTTCATCCATTTTATTGCAATATTTTGAAAACTATTGCAGATAATACCATGAAATTTTGTATACGTTGTTTGTACTATAAAAGAAGAAAGTGTGCGGAAAATAGTAAGAATCGGTCCATGATTTCTTATAGCCCCCATACAAATATATATATTCCCGAAATATGGCTTAATGATAAATAAATGCCTATAAAATTGGAATATCAAGACAAAATTCAGCAAAAATAAGTTTTATACAAAAAGAAATCGCAAAACGAAATTTTTTTTAATTCGGTCCATGTTTGACCATAGACCCCATATAAAGTCCACTTCCAAAATTCACTTAAATACGTATAAAAGAGATATAAATAATGTTAAACGGCTAAAATTTGACATAAATACTCTTTATAGGCAAATAAATTGCTGTACTAAATTTTATGGTGGTCGGCCAAGAATTGGTCATAGCCCCCATACAAAAATCTTCCCGAAATATGGCTTAATGATAAATAAATGCCTATAAAATTGGAATATCAAGACAAAATTCAGCAAAAATAAGTTTTATACAAAAAGAAATCGCAAAACGAAATTTTTTTTAATTCGGTCCATGTTTGACCATAGACCCCATATAAAGTCCACTTACAAAATTCACTTAAATACGTATAAAAGAGATATAAATAATGTTAAACGGCTAAAATTTGACAGAAATACTCTTTATAGGCAAATAAATTGTTGTACTAAATTTTATGGTGGTCGGCCCAGAACTGGTCATAACTCCCATACAAGGACCACATCTGAAAAAGACATTTTTCCGTATATATATTGTATAAATATCGGTACCGACTCAAAACTTTGCACAGATCATTTTAATATATACAAAAATCATCCCACAAAATTTTGTGAATTTCGGTCTATTTTTAACCGTATGCCCCATATAAAGCCCTCTTCCGAAAATCACTTTAATACTCATAAATCTCTTATAAATAAGGGTACCAATCCAAAATTTACACGGATCATTTACATACATGCCTAAATCAAACTGCTGGAATTTGAGAATATCGGTCCTTATTGGACTATATCCCCCACATAAGGTCCACTACCGAAATCCACGTAAATACTAATATATATCTTAAATATACCGTTATTATGTTGAAATTCTACGTGAAATATCCTCATATGCATGAAAATAACTGTTCCAAAATTTAAAAAGATCGGCCCATAATTTGTCATAGCTGCCATATAAGAACCATTTCCAAAAACAAATAAATTCGGGTCAAAAAATATTCTTTTCGGATTTAACCCATATTCGGTCCATACTTTATAATCATTGGAAAGGTATTTTTAATACCTTTTATTTAATGTATTACAAATTATCAGACACCCAGTAGTTCCCGAGATATAGGCCTATGTATTTTCAACTTTAAGGGCCCGCCCCCTCGAAAATAGGCGTGACCGGCAACAAATTTTTCTTTTGCTGGTATCTCCTCTAAAAGCCCTATTTAATTTTGTTTTTTTTTTTTTTTTTTGAGCAAAATCACTAAAATCGAATTGTACCCCTTTTTTATACTCTGTTTGTTTTTTTTATACTCTGTTTGTTAAATTACACTGAAGATTATTATGAACATCAGACAGACTCTGTAAATTATGGTAAGAATTGGTAATTAAATCAATTAAAAATGGTAAAAATTAGACAACATTTCAAAATATTTAACATAAATTATGTTGGTCGTAAAATTGTGTTTCAAACAATATATCAAATACTAATAAAATTTGCACTAACACTGAATAGAAAACACAGAATTAGGATATTCTAGTCTAGTGTAGTTTCTGTATTTCTTATTACGCTTAGGTGAAGGGTATTTAAGATTCGGCACAGCCGAATATAGCACTCTTACTTGTTATTTCTTAGCATTGAATTTGAATAGGAAAAATGGGAAAAGGGAAAAGGGAAAAAACTAACGCGGAATTTTTATTCATGATTAAGCTAATTAGTAAAATGAAAGTAAAAATGAAAGAGAGCTTTACGGAGAACAGAAAGACTTAAACCCAAATCGAAACTGTAGCTTTTAAATACCCCGCACCACAATAGTTGAGAGGGTATATTGGATTTGTTCTGATGTTTGTAACGCCCATAAATATTGGTTCAACACCTACCTTAAAGTATACCGATCGACCCAGAATCGCTCCCTGAGTCGATTTAACGATGCCCGTCCGTCCGTCTGGCTGACTGGCTTCGCTAATCATGCAAAGCTTGTGCACAGAGTACAGGTTGCAATTTTGAAGATTGTTTGCATTATGAACTCACCACAAATGAGTAAGAAATGAAGCTAAATTACATTTACAAATTTTGTGCAGATCGGCCCATAATTCCTCGTACCTCCTATATAAGGCCCACTTCCGAAAATCACTTTAAAGAGCATAACTCTCTTAAAAATGTTCGTATCCAAATAATATTGAACCCAGATATATTTCATATATATGCAAATAATACGGTACAATTTTATAATGATCGGTCCATAATTAGTTGTAGCTCTCATATAAGGCCCATATGTACAGGCATGATGACACCTAATTTTATAATATGAGACTCTCTCCGTATGCCCTTTATCACTATAAATCTTTTATAAGTATTCATATAGAGATAAAGTATAACATACATAATATTTATATTCACGGAAGTCATGGCACTAAATTTTTGAATGATCGGTCTTTAATAGGTAATATCTCCCATAAGCGCCCATTTCTGAAAAACCGGTTTATTTTTTATACTGGGTTTAGGGGTCTTGCTTGACCGATTATACTCTATTACTTGTTTTTATTATTTCTTAATAACAGAAAATTGAATCTTTGGCGCTTGCGCTGTCGTTTTTGTACAATTATTGCTATGCAGATAGTTTATGTTATACTAACTGGACCGTTCTGCATTGCTGGTTACAAGTAATTTATTTTCTAAGCTCACAGCATATAATTATCGGGTCATGTATGAAGTTTTAAAGAAAAATAAGAATGTAGAAATGTAATATTTTTTTAATTTCAAAGCAGTCGAAAGAATAATCCAATTTGAATCTAGTTTAAGTGATCATTTGACCATTGTCCTTTCCTTTTATACAAAATCGTATTTTATTTTTAAATCATAAACAGCAATTCATTTCATAATCCACCAAATAAGGATTTCATGCCAAAATTAACAATTCAAACCATTCAAAGGAGTTCAAATACTTAAATAAGCTGAAATTGGTGAGTGTCTAAGATTCTGCATTGGTTTCATAAGGCAGATTAAAATATATGGATGGACTCTAATTTAAATTCATTTATTTCCATTCATTCCTCTACCCAAATTTAGTTAGTCGCCGGCCGCTCCAATTTCGATTAAATTTGAAATAACAACAAACAAATTTCATTTACAAACATATAAAGAAAAATTCATGTTTTATCTTACATTTATTTTATCTTTTCGCAAGTAATAAGGCAACAAACAGCAAAAATATAAATTCCTTATTTTCATTTGTCTCTCGCACCCATAAACCATTCGCCATCAGACGAAACCGCCAAAACGTACGAGATTACAACTGCAAATAGCAACAAAACAAAAAGCAACAAAAAATATTAAATAAAAAGTTCATGCAATGTCATTCAGCTTCAGCCTTCATACCAATAAAATACTGTCTTTCTGTTTGTAACTTGGACGTAAGAAACCACGAAACAATAACAAAAAGAAATCAAGATGAAGACGATCACGGCCATAGAGTTTTGGAGGGCTCATAAATGCCATAGAGCAGAAATCCAAAAAAAAAGTAAAAACACCATGACCACCCAGTTTTAGACATGACATCATGATACAACAAGACGAAGAAGGTTGTTTGCTGTTTGCATTTTACATGCTTCAGTGTATGACCAAGTAAATGGACACCGCAAAGAAAATGAGAAGCTTTCAAAAGACCCAAAGAAATGGAATGAAATAATGAATGAACAAAAAAATACCGAAACATTTACACGACACAAGAAATGCCTTCCATGCCACCACATCATATACTGTCGTCTATTTGCTGCAATTGCTTCTTGTTGCCGTTGTTGTTTTATTTGTAAAGTTTAATTCAATGTTGTAGTTGTTATAGCCAACGGTTGAATTCGTTGTTGTCTTAGAAAGCTAAATTTATAGTTGAAACAGGAAAAAAACGTAGTCACTTCCGGGCAATTTTTTCTGGTTTATGTTTATATTTTATAAAACTCTAATCTTGTTTAAAAATTGCTAAAGTTTTGATATTTATTATTTATAAATTATCTATTAAAACCGTTTCAGACAAGTCTTGAAGCAAAAAATTGGATTTTAAACTCCCATTTTTCAGTTGTAATTAAATTTTAAGATCTTATACAAAATTAAAAAATATCCTGGAAATAATCAGCGTCTTAGTGTTTTGTATTACAATTACTGTCTTGCTGATCACGACATTACCAAACGTGCAAGAAAATCCCAAGGTAAAACTAATTACTGCGAAACATTTATTTTGTATTTATAATTATATCAAATTATATGGACATCCAGATTAGATTACATCCAAGACACTCCTATGCCAGAAGTAATATTTAACCCTTAAATACCTGAAATTGAAAATACGTTCAAATTGCAGAAATAAATTTTTGTTCCAATTCAGAAAAAATACTCGTCGAAAGTTCCAGGAAAAAAACTAGGAAGACGGTCCTAATAGCTAAACGGGAAACCCCGTTTTTTTTAATACTTAACTGATGACCGAGACGGCCTTAGGCGTTAAAGAGGTAAATCATTTAAATTATAATGCCAAAAGATTATCTTTCGAATAAAGTAAATTTCATGTCAATTTAAAAAAATCATCTTTGTTTTATTCAATTTTAAAGTTTTATAAATCTAAAAAAAACACCCTCGATACGTATTTCGATCACAACCATGATTTTCAAAATAAATATGCAGAATTTGTAAGCGTTGTTAGGCGCCAGTCTATTCATGTTGAAATGCCAAACCAAACTAAAAATAAACCACTTGACAGCTGATAAAATGGCCGCCTGTTATTAAAAAAATGCTTCCAATTAAAATTCTATACATCTAAAAAAAACATCCTATGTGTTAATATAATGTATAATTTTATTTTATTATTTTTTGATTTGTATCACTCAATTTAAGTATGAAAGTATTGTCGGCCAAGTCCAAGCATATGTAGGATATCATTATCGTATATCAGCAAAACAGTTTTAAAAAGTTGATGCTCGTTAAAGAGATTTTCGAAAGTATGCCTGATATATGAGATATGGTGAATTATCGACCGATCCAAACAATTTTAAAAGTTACAAGCCATGAACTTACCGCAACTGCTTACAAAAATGTCATTACTTGAATATAACTGAAACCAGTTACAAGTTATGACGTACAGATCTCATGAAGTTATGTCGCATGAAAGCCGATATCTGTGAAAGCAGAATGCCAATGACTAAATAATAGGCAGTTACATATCTATTATTAAATATGTAAGCCAATATACGACTACCTCTAAGTAATGCAGCTGGTGTGTGATTGTCATTGACCAGTAAGTTAATAAGTAATTGCAAGCCATTCTCACGTTTAAAAATTTAATTTTATATAAATCGTTTGAATAATATAAGTTTAATATGATTTAAAATCAGAACATTTACATCGAATAAAAATATTTAAATAATTTAATGAAAAATATTGTTCATAGAGGGTGCTGAAAGTTGTCCTCATGCCATGCAATCATGTACGTGCAACCACATCTCCATATGAACTTAAACAAACGACTACACTACCCTTTAAATACTCGTACATGTATGAATTTAAAATCCTCTAGTGACAGATTGTTTCTACCACCTGTTTTAAGCACACAAATCATCTTAAATATGGTTGTTTTTAACACAGAAAACTGTAATAGCAGAAAATCCGTGAAAAGTTCAACACAATAAAGTCAAAATTTATCGTAGTTTTATGTTTTTAAATCTTTTAAAACACCCAGTGCTTGTTTTTTACGTTTGTTTTTTCTCCTTGAATGTTTTTGTTCACCCAGTAGGAAAACCCCCAACTCATTAAGTTAAACTGGGTTACGATATGGTCTGGCATGTAAAATGTGGCAAAAATTCACATGAACATTGAAATATTTTATTTTAGAAACACACACACAGAAACAAACAAACAAACCCACATGCTGTATGAACCAAAACTTCACACGTACTCACACTGAATTCAATGTACAAGGTGGCGCAAAAGTAATCCTCCTATCAGAATATGCTATAAATTTTTCGAGGCCTCTAATGTCAGTTCTGTTTTGACATATGTGTAGTAAACACATGCGAAATACACGTTAATAAACAATGTTACGCTACACTGCTCCAGAACGCGGAATATTGCTGACTATTTATTTGACCAATAATCGGTCGGTGACAGCCAAAAAACATCGGAAGTTTACTTTTGCGCCACCTTGTACATGCTGCCACACGTATTTACATACATGGGGTTTTACTGTTATTTACAAGTTTTGTGATTTTTATTTGTTGTTGTTGTCGCTGTAAGTTTACTCGTAATATCTACAACAACATACATATGTCAATGTGTTTGTATTCAAATAAATATTGTTGTACCAAGATTTCTGCCAAAGTAACATTGGCAACAAGAAAAACAACATAACCATAGCGATTTATGTAATGTCTTAACGCGAGGCTATGCATGTTTAAGTGATTTAAATGATTTATGTCTAAAATAAAAAAAAAATATATAAAAAAAAGATCTTGTTGTGACTTGAGGGGGTTAAATACCGGGTTCGGGTACATATTCATAGTTTCTTTACTGACACAAAGTGTGTAAAAGTCCAAATGGGTAAGTGTAAGTGGGAGAGTGTTGGCAGTGTGCTGTATTTCTGCAGTGACGACAATCAAAACGTGTAAAACATGGCTTTCAAAACATTCACTGTTCGGAACAAGTACCCATGTATGAATATGAATGTGCATTTCTATAATACATATTGTAGGTACATACTGCATACATTGCAGTACATGGCAAACTGCATACATATGTAAACAAATTCAAAATCTTACATAAATTAAAATTATTTTTGAAAATTTTTTTCTGTTATTAACCACCATTAATAATATTTAATTGTTTATTTTTTTTACTTAAAAATATTATTTAATTTATTAACTTTTAAATTTTATCAGTGATTCAAATTTATTTGTATTTTTTTTTATTAAGAATTTTGTTTATTCATATAACATAAGATCACATTGTACAAATGAAAATAATTCCAGTATTAATTAAAAACAAAAAAGAAATAAAAAGATTTCAGTTTTAACTATTTTATTACAGATTTATACTTAAATCACAACCAAAAACTCAACTGAAAATATGTAAATGTAATATTTAACTAAGATAAGACAACATATGCTAATGAATTTACTCTGATCTTGTCTAAATTGTGTAAATATGTTCAATGAAAAATAAATGTAGATTTTTAAAGGGTAAAATCGTAAAAAAAATTTAAAAAATGCCATTTTTTGTCACATACGTACAATTATGAGTTCATTATGAGTTCATTATTGAATGTGGGGACAATAATATAATTATAACTCATTCCTTGATAATGATATCCGAAGGGTATCGAAATATTGGAAGAAATAATTTAATAAATAATATATAAATTTTTTACAAACAATTGGCCTCGAGCTCGAAAAAACTTTTTATTTTAACAAAAAAAGGTCGAAGAAATCAAAATTTAATTCCCACATATATATATAAGAGACTTGGGGTCCCAAGCCTCATGTAATATTTTTCTGAAGTTTTATCAACATCTACAAATGAATCATTATGTATGTATATGTTTAATGAAATCCTTAGATTTTTAGAATATATTGCACAAAATTTGTAAGTGTATGAAATTGGAGTTTGGGGAATTAATGCTTGTTATCCTAGTTAGATTTGGAGCTTTTATATATTATAGGAATGTAACAATAATCTTACAGAATTTTCTAAAAAAGTTTGGTTTTCTAGCTGTTAGACGTTAAGCATTCCCCTAAAAGAACTCTAAATACTCTTGCTAAAAAAATAATATTCTGCTATTTTGTTGGGCAGATTGAATTCCTATTCAATATAAAATGACGAACACAGGAATTGTCCTACATATACTTGTATATAGGATGTGGCCTATATAGAACACCTGCTACCAAAAACATAATGGAATTTGATCAAATAACACTGAACTAAAAACAAGCAACCTTAGATAGACCTAAAATTCCGTTACCGAGAGATAAGCCAAAAAATCGTTACCTATAACAGTTTCGAATTGAAAGCCAAACTTGATAAATAGTCATTAATATTTAAAACTTGGATAAGAATTAAAAACATCTAGAGCAAGGTGAATTTAAATACTAGGTGATAGCGTAGCGCCAGCTGATTATTCATGGTGAATTTGAAAATGCCAAAAAGTTATATAAAAAAAAAACTTTTTGACAGTGACGAAAGTTTTTCATATAGAAAAATGCCTGTTGTTCTTGCCTTGTTGTAATTGTTGTAGCAATGCGGTCACCTGGTATTTAATTTCACCATGATCCAGAGGGTTTCTTTATGTATTTCGTTTTGAAGTGAAAATCGTTTGAATATGTATGCTTTGTACAATGTTCGAATTGATAAAATGTTTGGAGTACAATTCGAAATACTGCAGATTTTTAAGGAACTAGATAGATGTAAACACTTTTAAAACCTATTCAGTTTACGAAATTTTATTTTATTAGTAAAGGTCTCTAACAAAATTCAGGTTTAATATTATTAACAACCATTACAAATAACAGGTTATTAAAATATGCTTTTTTAAGGTACGGTCAAACTTGGCGAAAAAGACGTAACAAGAAAGTAAGATATATTTGAACTCGTTTATATATAATAAAAGTTTTATTTTGGACATGACACAACACATATTTAGTTTTATTTTATTTGATACTGTTTGATCCTGCAAAACTCTTGTAAAAAAGAGTAAACAACGTCAAACAAACAAGTGGCTATGCTCATTTGATTAAATATTTAGCAAGTGTGACCTTTCCTTTAGTCATCTACTGATTATAAATTAGGAAACATGATTGACTAAATGGTAGTGTGCTGGACTATCAGTCTGTGTCACTCTTGTATAAATAAAGATATTATGGTACTGTGGTCATATGCTTCGATTTAATAATCGCCCATGGCTCAGTGAAAATCGTATTCTAGAGATCAAAATAAGAAACTTTGCCGAAGGAACCATACCTCTAAAACGAATTCTACTACCCCGCAACTGTTGACTTTTGTCCCGTACAAACATTTAAAAAAATCAATATTTTGGCACTTTATTTTATTATTTTTTATTTATTTTATTTATTTTTATTATTTTATTTATTTTTAAAAATTTTTTTTGCTTCCCCACAAATCGACCCGGCCTAGTACATACATACATACATATGTACATACAGACGCCATTATATTATAAAATAATACGAAAACTTTAAAATCATCAATTAAGGGAACATTGTCAACATTTTTAAGTTACTTTAACATAAATATTAAAATTAATGAAATTAATATTTAAAATATATTTATTTATGATTGAAAATAAATGACATTTACATTGTCAAATATAAATGTCAATATTTCTTAACAAGCTAACATACATAAAAAATGAATGAGACACAAAACGTATCACTACTTTTAAAATTCGTTCAAATACCTCAAACGCAAAATTAAGAAAAACTAAACATTTCAGCATTTAATACAGCAATTTCAGTATTTTTTTTTTTTTTTTTGAATTTCTGTTGTAACAAGTTTCAGTGATGCGCTGCTGATCGACCGAATGTGTCAGTTTTGAAACGTCATGATTAATGATGCAAACATGTGGGCTTGAACACAAATGGACAGACAGAAAAACGAGTACGAAACTGTTTATTAAAGTTAAGGGTCTGTAGTTGTTTTTGTTTTGTTTTGTATAAAATTTTCTTTAAGCAAAAAAAAAAAGAGAAGGAGGGCTATTCCTCAGACAGACAGAAGACGACGAGTAGAAAAAAAATACCGTCAATACGATGGGAAAGGAAACGTTTGCCGTTTCATCAAGGTGAATTAAGTAGACACAATCGATAAGAGTACAAATCCAAACAAACGACAGTGTAATGATGTGTTTAGTGTTTAGACCATCCAGTAGTAGTAAATACAAGTACACTGTCAGTGTAAACAAACATTTGTGGCTAAAATGCACCAACACATGAACACATTTATATTACATTGCGGGGCAACGGACATTAAACATTAGTCAAACATTAGTCAAGTAGACAAAAAAAAACTAAATTACAAATTAATCCTAAATTGAGGATTTTACATGTGTTTCGCAGTGAATAACCATTGGCCAAGATAAGAAGGGTAGTTGGAGAACATTTTATAAATATTTAATTTTATTTTACTTTAAGAAATACTTTATTTTATACTAAAGATAAAAACCTTAAATTCTATTTGTATGTCCTTGTACATTCATTGGAACCATGAGTGTTTTTTTCCACTAAATCAAAGTTGATTTGCAAATTTACTTCCGCTTTCGTTTAAATACTATCTTTAAACATTTTAACAATATCTTTTTTAAAGTTTTACCATTAAACTGAAAGTGTTTTCTTATTTTCTCTGAACGGAGTATCAAAAGTTTTATTTCATGCAAATCTCCTCATTAAATACGAATTTTGTAACCTGTTTTTTTGTTTGTTCTTAAATTTTTGAAAAAAAATTGAAACCGCTGTTATGGAATAAATCATAATTATCGATACTTAAAAGAATCAATTGGTTCAGTTAGATCATTCTGTATCAAAATTATTGCCTAACAAATTTCAAATATGTATTCATATTAAGTTTAACATTACAAATAATTTTAGCCCTATTGGGAATGAAAAAATAGGCGAAAATTTCAATACTTTAAACATTAAGATTTAATTTAAAAAATTGTGTAACATTTTCTTTTGATAAAATTATCTTATTCTTAAGTATCTCTTGTAGAGCACTGAAGACCCAATTTGTATGCTCTACACCAAATACAGCGTAGGAGGTATATTGAAATTGTCAGCCCAATCATGAATAAAAATTCCGCGGGAGTTTTTTCCCCTTTTCCCATTTTTGCTATTTAAATTCAATGTTAAAAAAATGAAAAGAGAAAAATCTCGCGCGGATCTTTATTAATGATTGGGCTGTATATATTGATCACAAATGAATGATTTATATCGGTATCTACACTAATTTTTTCCACAAATTAAATTAAAATAAAATATAAATAATTAAAAACATTTAAATTTGTTGCTCATCGATTTATAATTGACCATATATATGTATGTATCTTCATCACTTTAGAAAATTACTTCAATGACAATTAACTTTTTGAAACTGTCTGTATCCAAAAAAAGTTTCAACACAAATACGATTTGTACATACGAATATCATGCGACCTAATTGCATGGCGATAGGCTTAAGTTTAGTCATATATGCCATTTAATAAAAAATCACCAATTTAAGAATTTCTTTTTTGTTTAAAATGTTTATTGAATTAAGTTTAAATTTTTCAATTTCTTAAATTCTATATAAAACTTTTATAAAGATATCAATGATTAATAGTAAAAGTAATAAGTTTTTAAATAAACAAGTTAATAAAGATAAAATAAGCACTTAACCACTCAAAATTTAACTCAGAATATGATATACGGAAATTAGTACTTCTAATTGGTAAAACAAGGGCTAATTTAAGTACATTTTTGGTACTTTTTTTAAATTATTTTTGTGTTCTGTTTTAAGTACTTATATTTGAAATTTTTTAAAAAAATGATTTAGGTCTCCACTGGAACTCTAATCCTGGTTATTCGTCTTCAGTTCAGTAGACCAAACCATCAGGCAATACAAGAATTTTCATTTCCATGTTTAAAATGTTAATTTCATTTGACAACGCTGATTTTTATTGATTTTTCAGCACATTGCTTCAAAGTGTTGTCTTAATTGATTTTCTGAAATGTATTTCAATACGGACAAATATTTGAATATTTGAACTGATTGTGATTAAATTTCTATATTATTTCGTATTGATTTTTTCAGCACGTATATGAAGAATGTCGAATTCTTTTGGACTCCTCCATTACCCACAGGGAAGCATGAGATGAGCGTGTTGTAAATTTTTTTTTGCTACAAAAATATTTTTAATTTATTTCTCAACACAAAAAACAGAAGTAGTTAAAATTAAAATGAGAAAAAATATATGTGAGTAGAAGAAAACAAAAAATAAAGTGGCACAACAAACTTTGAACATCCTGCGTGCATCCTGTGGGTGGTGGCAACAGACCTGTGTGGTTGTGTACGAATGTGTGTGAGTGTGTGCGTTTTATCTTGTAACAAAAATCTAGCTTGCACACTTACAACCCAACATGGAACGCCTTCTTCCTTTTCCTGTTTTGACAACAAATATAAAAAACGTAAAAGAAGGGTGAGTATGCAACATATTTTTATATTGTATTTAACACACCGTTTAAAAGCTTTCAATTGTGTTTAAAATATATGTGTGTGTGTGTATGTACCTACAATCTCCTTAAGTATTTGAATTTTATAATTTCATGTATTTTAAGACTTTAATCACCATGTCGAAAGTGATTTAACTGCATGTTTCGTAGTCTTTCAAACCGCATTACCAGATTTAAAACTTTCAACGTTGAAAACAAAAATTCAAATGTGTTGCATAAGTGGATTTTTTCTTTTTGCTTTAGTGCGAGTTTAATTTCAGTTAAATTAGCTCAACTGGAATCTTCATTTGTTTGCAATTAAGAGGATACAAATTAAAATAAACAAGGATACAACAGAAAAATTGTAGACAAACTCCGTGGTGACAGTTTTTTACTATTTTTATTTTTTACTTCAATATTTAAGCGACATATGTATGATGATAAGTAGCTGAAAAAAATTCTGTAAATTAGGTCTCAGATTTTGTTTCTGCTGATGAAATTGAAATTCTAATTTTGGCAACAATTGCAGACAACAATAACACTCGGTGCTGAAAGTGATTAATTGCAATTTAAATGGTTAAAATTTTGCAATTGTTTCTCTGTTGAATGTATTAATAAATACAACAATGACATTTATACATACATACACGTATACATACATATTAAGTAACGATTTTGCTTTGCCCTACAGTATTCATTCAGTAGAAATTAGAATATTTAACTGATTGTTCGACCTTTTTATTAATTAAACAATTATATTTTATTTTTCGAGATTAAGGCCAGTTTTTATTTTTACTTTTTATTCTTTTCCGATATTTCGCTACAACAAAAGCAAAATTTAAAATTAATAACAATAAAAATATTTTTTAAAAATAATAATTAGAATATTTGTAATTTCGGTCTAAACTAAATGATTGCATATCAAGCATTAAATAAACTTAGTAAAAAGAATAACGTTAATAGTATTTTGAATGTACCTATATACATATGTAAGGTTTGACGTAAATTTTGTCACAAATTCTGTATATAATGAAATCATATTTTGAGGGGATCGGCATTAAAATATTTTATCAGTTTATGAATAACATACAATAACATTGAAAAAATTATTGACAGTATTTTAATTTCGTAATAGATAGGAAATAGCTACTGCAGATTTTGGTGAAATCGAAAAACGTTTAGCCCTTCTCACCTCAGATAAACGTAATTTGTTTTCAATATTTGGAATTTTTGTTCAAATGCAGCAAAATGTTCTAATGTTATTTATGAAATTTTAGAAAAATATTTCATTATATAGTCGAAACTCCCATATAAGACCCTCCCCGTAATCAACTTTAACCTCCATAAATCTTTTAAAAGTATTTATATTGAGATAAAGTTTAACATACACAATATCTATATTCACAGAAATCATGATACTAAATTTTTAGATGATCGGTCCGTAATGGGTCTTATCTCCCATATAGCGCACATTTTTGAAAAAGTGGTTTAGACATATACTGGGTGTATTGTATTATATGGTCGGGCTTGACCGATTTTTAATAGATAATTCTGTTTATGTTGCTACTAAATGCTTAATTGTATACATATTTAATAATAAATATTTTGCAAACTTAAAAAATTTGTACTCCTTTATGAACGATGCCACACGGTTAACATTATCCAATTTGACTAAAATTTTCAACGTTGCAGTTTTATACGACAATACGAGTATGCATAAATCTTATCTTTTGCAAAAAAAAGTTTTTTAACTGGCGCCAAGAAGTTTTTTCGGAAAGAATAAGTTATATTTAGAATTTCTCCACACTCAATGTATCACCAGTGATTCTAGAAGAGAACTTTATAAATGTAATTTTATTCTGGAAAATACTCCCAAAATTATTATTTTCTAAATATATGTATGTATTTAGTAACTTTTGTATGTAGTAATATTTATATATCGACCTTTGTTAAGTTGGAAAGAATTATGCCCTTATTCATAAAACTTACAACAGGTTTATAAAGCAAATTTTGTATGGAAATTTGCCTTATAAACCTGTTGTAAGTTTTTATGAATAAGGGGGTTAATCCTTTATGTTTAAAAATTGTTAACCAAAATAAACTAATCAATAAACAATAACAAATTTGCATATATTTTATATTCTCTAACATTTCATAAACTATTCTTAAGATTTTACCTAACTTGGTTTATTACACCCATTCATCACAATTATACCTCCCAAACAGAGTTCAACAAAGGTCATGTCCTGAAAACTATTTCATGTTTTTTATTTACAGCCTTCTATGACAAAAAGGTAAAAACAACAAAAAAGGTAAAAAGCAACAACAGAGAATGTAAAATGTTTCCATTAAATGGGTGTCAACGGAAAGGAAGAGAAAATAATAAAAAAAAAAATAAAATATAGAAAATAATGTTTTACCAACAAACAAATGATATAAATACATAAATAACACATGTACAAGGATATGTATGAATATATATGTAAACATTATGTACAGTTTGTATATACATACGAGTATGTATGTATATTTTTTATTAAGTACAGGATATGTTCCATTTATAATAATGTATTTATTGTAATACGCCATGTTACTTTTGAGTTCTACCTTTAAACATTTTTGTATTTAAATACTTTTGTGTTGTGTTGTGTGCGTGCAGCAGAAATAAAGGAAATAATTGCTTGAAGTCGTCAACAAAACATAAGTAGTATTATTGCCGCTTTCATATGGGTATAACTACTAGGGGAACCAAATTATTCGATATTTTTCTTTTGTTCGAATAAAACGAATAATAACTTAAAAATGTTAAATAAATAAACAGAAAGTAGTATCGAGTATCGGCACCTTTAGTAATAAAACTTGTATCAATTTTACAAAATGTGCCTATTCAACGTTATCACCATCAATGTAAACTTAAATATCAGTTTAGTACACATATGCAACACCTCATTCACCACCACCTTAGGTTAGGTTGTAATGATGACACTCATTCAATTAAAAACCAGTGTATATTGAAACCAAAGCGGTCCATTATGATCCCATTTCTATTATTTAGTATGTTTTCTTGTATATTATAGGTATTTCAATTTGATGTATTGATTTCAGTAATATCTTCGGCAAACTTAGCAAACTTTTTACTGTATTTGACATTTAAAAAAAAATCTTTAAATAACTGTTAATTAAACATGTCAAATTTTGTAAATAAAATAAAAACGGAATATTGTTAAATTAATTAATCAAAGTATAAAACATTTTAAACAGAAACGATAAATTAACATAAACATATTTATACGTTTTATTCGTTTATTCTTTATAAAATTAATCGCATTATTTGTTATTCAAAAATTGTAATTTTTAAATTCTTCGAATAATTATTCGTAAGAAACTCTTCGATTATTCGAATGGATGCCCTCAAATGTATGTATCCATTTATTATGTACTATATATGTATTTTTTCATACAAAAACAAATGAATGTGAAAAGAATACCTTAAAGTTATATAGACGTTTCTTAAGTTAATACACGCAGAGAAAATACATGGTTGTGGTAAACATAATTTACGAGCAACATATTATAATAAGATTTATGATTGTAGTCAAAACATATTATGATAAATATAAGTGTCATAAAATATCATATTATAATCAATTATCATCGGAATATTTCATCATAATATTTTCTTGTTAATCATAATTTGATATTATAACATCATATAATAATAATCATAAAATTGTCATACATGATCATATTATGACCCAAGGTAATCATATTATAGTTTAAGGTAATCATAATATGATATGAAGTAATCATATTATGTTGTAAAGTAATCATATTATGTTATATAATAATCATATTATGATTTAAAGTAATCATATTATGTTATATAATAATCATATTATGAACTAAAGCAATTACATAATGGTAGTACTTTATCACAATATGTTAAACTAATATCATTTTCTTTTTACTATTTATCATATTATGAAAGTATAAATTTATGAATGCAAAATTATGCATGGTACCAGTTAAAACATTATTACTAATGAAGACACAATTATTTAAGTGTTTCGCATAATTGGAATTATTTCTACATTTTTTTAAACACTAGTTAAAATGTTGGTCAAAAGAAATATTCATATTCAATTTTATAATTGCGATAAGCATACAAATGTTTATAGTAACTAAATTATTGTTAAAATCAAATTAAAATAACAATTATTTGTGTATCACAACAATATATTGTTACTAAAAATACAATGTAGTTGTCGCAACAATGTCCAATAATTAATGTTTTTTCTCTGCGTGTACATAAAAGCAACATTGTATTCAAAGTAGACATGCATACACTTTACATTCGTTTTATGAAATAAATATGAAGAAATATACATAAGTAAAATTTTTAAAACATGCAAACTTTTGTGGTCTCATCACATGCAGGTAGCTTAATTTAAAAGTGTCTTTAGAAATGACATCATGGAACTGTTGATTTTATTTTTTCCAAGACTAGGAAAAGGTATTCATATTTTACAACTTAAATTAAATACAATTAAAAAAAACTATTTGCTCTCTAGATGCAACCTCATCGTAACGGCTTAATGATCTCGATTGCCGAATAGTTTTTAAATGAATTATTCGTTTAATAACGAAAACTAGTGTTTTAACAATGTTGCTTCCATGTCTCCGTGGATGTTCTCCAGTTATACTCCTAAGATTTTTTACCCGAGTCATCTGTATTTGAATCCGAAATTATATTCAACAAGTCCTTATGTATGGATTTATTGACAATTCACACACAGATCACACTTTAATCAGTATGATCAATTCAATCTAGGGGTCTACAAGTGTATATAACAAAGTTTGTACAATTATACTTTTCTGGTACACATTACGAATCAGTTAAGTACACTGAAACTCCGATGACTCATTTGGCGCAGTTTAAGCTATAACTATGTAAGTTGTGGTAAGTAAAATGCTATAATAAAATTTATACATAAAAATCCTAATATTTACAGATATGAATCCAAACGAACATTGAAATTCTAACAAATATGCTGTTTAGAGTTCAATAATAACCATAAGTTGGAACTTTTTCTAGTCGATTCCAAATACGCAGTTCAAAAATAAACAGAAAATATATGTTTTGGTATAATCAGGGCCGAATAAGCTTAGTTCCATTAATTCACCTAGTCTCATAGACTAGTCCTCCCGAAATAGACTTTATCGGTTCTATATAAAAATAAATCACACCTAATAACAGAAACAGTTCTGACGTGTAAATCGATTGTCAGAATTAAATATGAAGGCGAAAGTCAATGGAGCCTTCTAGTAGCTGGTTCACTACGAAGTTTCCCATAGTATAACCTTCAGTGCATTTAAAAACTATGTAAAATGATGGTAAAGCAAATGATTAGATTTAGGGCCGCAACGATCTTAATCTATTCTTGATATAAAAACTGTGACATAATGTGCCCAGTAGGCAACTTGTGGTAAGCAGAACTTCCGCTGTGGGATTTTTTTTTTTTTTAATAATTAACAAACACAAACTGCGAAGCTTTTGGCTTATCTGCAGAAAACACCCAGAGTCTTTGGCGGGAATCGAACCCGCAACCCTTTGACTGATAGTCCAGCACTCTATCGCCTAGTCTATCGGGGCAGGGGAGGGATCTAACGTAATGTTACGGTGCCTAATTAACAACTCATACAAATGCCATGAAATGTGTTGGTAGCTTACAGCTGCGCGGTAAACATAAATATTATATTTTCTTATATTTATCACATTTTGGAACAAAGTGTTAGTTCAGTATTTTGAAACAATATAATACAATATAACCAAGTGCAAACTAATGTGAAAGATTTTTATAAAACTGGTAAAAGATGATGTCAATTGTAACTTATTAAACAACATGTTGGTTGTAATATGTTGTGCAGGTACTGTGAAAAGAGAATAAGTGCCATACATTTATACACATATCCAACCCAGATATGAAAGATTGCTTAAGAAAATAATTAATGATTAAAATTTTGTACCGAACCAAAAGAAACATTTTTCTTCATTTATCAAGAATTATTCAGCATTGCAAGCATTCATATTATACAAATTCTAAATAATTTTACAAATATTTTAATTCAATAATCATTAGCAATAACTATAGCTTTTTAACCACAATATCCTTAGTAAAATATCAATTGGCCTACGTATATACAATTGGTCTACGTATATACAAATGTATGTATGTATATGAAGCGCACACACAAAAGAAAGATACGTTTCTTTTGTAGATAGCTTGCACACATGAAACATAAAGTTACTTGTGTACCTGAATTAAAAACGGACGCCTGAAGATGAGCGGAGTACGTATACTTAATTCTTCACGATGTTCATCATAATTCGATTATTCAATAGAAATAATTATTTCCTTTTTTAATCATGGCACTTTTCAATCACACAATGACCATTTTTTTACAAAAAAAAAACAAAAGAGAATTCGTTTTGAATTGGCCATCAAAGTTGGCCAACCAACCAACCACCATAAAATAAGTACTATATACACACATATGTATACGTCAATATTGCTCTGTTTACGTGTATAATATAAATATGTTGTATGTGTATACATGTGTATTGGTAGCAAACAATAACAACTAAAATAAACAGAAAATATTGAAATAAAACAATTTAGAGTGCTGTGCCGAATCTTAAATACCCTCCACCTAAATATAATGAAAAATACAAAAACTACACTGGCTAGAGGTCTAGAATATTTTAATATTCAGTGTTTTTTATTCAGTTTTAGCACAAATTTTATTAGTATTTTATATATTGTTTGGAAGACAATTTTACGAACAACATTATTTATTTCAAATGTTTAGAAGTGTTATCTAATTTTGACCCTTTATTATTTATGTAATCACCAAATCTTACCATAATTTACAGTGTTTGTCTGATTTTCATAACAATATTAAGTGTAATTTAACCATTTATGAAATAAAAAACACATATTTTCATATTCACCACAATTTACGAAACAGAGTATAGAAAGTGTAAGATATTAGGGGACGCTTCTTTTGGTTGAATTTACAAGAGTATTATGGCTGACATAGTAGAAGTAGACCAACTATGGACTAATATCCAGTATCCAGTAGCGTAATTTCTATGCATTTGCGGCGTATTTAGGTAGAATTTCTTCTCAGTAACGTATTTGTTAACAAAAGTTTAATGGTTGTTATAATAATACTCGAATGTTTAATTTATTTGGAAATTATTGCCAAATATGGACTGACAACTAAAAAATTCAGTAGTATAGTTGTCATATAACCGATATTAGTATGATTTCTGGATTAAAATTACAGATCGGTATGAAATGTTGATTTGATATTTATCAGACATTTTTGTGGGTTTACTTGTTTTTCGAAATTGGTTTTTATATGGGAGCTATAGACCGATCTTCTTAAAATTCGGTACATCTATATGCAGAATAACAACAAAATAGTGGTTTATATTTAAAAGAGATATGAGTACGAGCATTTAAGCAATATTCGGTAGTGGACAACAACAAATCCAATAATTTTATTTTGCAAAACATATATGTACATCATCAGTGAACATTTTTGGATCGGTAGCATTATTATATTATGATTTTCGGAAGTGGACTTTATATGGGAGCAATGGTCAAATATGGACTAATCAAATTTTCCTTTTGTGATTTATTTATTGCAATTTTTTTAGCATTTGTGTAACATTGAGCCATATTTCGGCAAGAAATTTATATGGGGTCTATGAGAAATCATAAACCGATTCTTACTATTTTCATCACAGTTTGTCCTTCCATCGTATGAATAACATGTACACAATTTCATGGTTTTATCTGAAATATATTTAAACAAAATAACAAAAAACTGTTTAAAAATCGCATTTTTAAGGAGGTTGTTACACATTTTGATCCACAACTCTGGTTCGCCTGCACCAATTTGAATGATTTTCAATACCAAAGTGTTTAGGAGATTTATAAACGGTATTTTGTAAATTTTGCTGATTTTGGTTGCATATTTTGGATGTGAGAGTGTTTTAAACAGACGATAGACAGACAGACAGTTAGACGAACATAGCTCAATCGGCTTAGAATTGCATAATGTTCGATTATACTGTGATGGGTCTCCGGTGAATATTTCCCAATGTTACACACGGAATAACAAACATATACATATTTACCCTCATTCATTACTTATTGTGGTGGAGGGTAGAAAAATAAACAGTAGCGTGTTTCCGTAGTTTGTACACATAGAATTTGTTTACATTTTTTATATGGACTTTTTCTTCTTTAATTTTTTGAAACACGTCATTTTGTGTTTTTGTGGCAATAAAAATATCCACATACTATATAACTAAATTATTCAAGAGATATTCCAACAACACCAAACAAAAAGACACACAATAAAACATGGGAGCCATTCTATATCAAGGCACTTATTCCAAAAAGCACACAAAGTGTTTGTTCAATCAAAATTAAAGTTTCGTGTTTTGTTACTTAATTTAATTCAGGTAAAAATTTCGTTTTTTTATCTTAATCGCTCAAACAAAAAAACAACAACTTTTAACGAATGTCTGCTCAAATCCCCCCTCCTCCACGAAGCATTTGCAGCAAGAACTAAAACCAAAAAAGTTTTACCCATGTTCAACCACAAAAACAACAATAAGTATCTATCGTTCTGTTATGTACATGGAATAAAACTTTGCTGCTATTCTTATTTTCACAAAAAAAGAGAGAAATACAAAAGGAAGTGAATTTTAAGGTGGTTAAAACGAGATATAATTTTTATTTTTACAAAATGGTATTAAATTATAAGTATAACACAGTTATTTAACCCATTACGAGCTGCAACAGCTAATTTGAAGGTAAAAATTGGAGATAATTTTAATTTATGATTTTTATTGAAAGCAATTAAAATAGCGTGAATAAATTTAAAAAATCGTTCAACGGTTTATAAAACTATTAAATACAAAAAAAAAAATAATAATAATAGCCAACCAAACTATCAGAAACTATTTTTAAAAACCAACAAATCTGCTGACTTGTACAATTGTGAAGCAGTCTGTAGAGCGGAGATCTTCCCATTTCGTTTATGCACAGATGCGATCCATAAGTATGAAAGCGAAATGCATTATGAATTGGTCCAATCTATTTTGTCATACAAGCTATAGAGTGGAATCCAGAGAGAAATCGTCGTATCAGAAGATAATTATACACTTGGGAGAGTCAGGAAATATTTAATAAAACTACTACTACCGAACGATATCAGGACAATTTACGAATTGCCTTTCGTTTTGAAAACTATAGAACGAATAATCAATAGGCACATCGTTGTAATCGCTTCTTAAGGGACTTTCAGTCAAATATGGTCATTCAGTGAAACTTCGAACTAATTTTATAACGTACGACAACAAATACGATTTAAAATATTCTGGGCTGTCTATACTATATCTGTTTTATGAATGCGGGACTTTCTAGCCTAGGGTTATTCCGGCTAAAACCGGTAAACGTCCGCATTATAAAGAACCCAACTGGTTGTTGTAAGTTCCACTCTTATGCTATATGTATGTGAACAACGGATCTGCTCAAACTAGTTGTTCTTCTATAGCCATATGCTTGACTTTTAGGCTTATATGAACTATTTACGTCTCTTAAAGATACAAGACTTTGGTGAGGCTCTTACAGCGTCCGCTTCGAGTTCTGGTAACCATGATACACTGTATACTGACTGATAGGTATGCATGCGAGTCGATTGAATTTACCTTTTAAGGAATATTTATACTTTAAGAACTCTTTCTGTAAGATTTAAAAATAATGTTGCATGTTACAGTAATTTCAGATAATTTACAGACGCCCGTTTTTTCTTGTAAACATTTATAATCACCCCTATCGTGAATAAAAATTCCACGTGAAATTTGTTCCCTTTTATTTTTTTAACATTAATCACAATGTGAAAAGGGAACAAATTGCATGTGGAATTTTTATTCACGATAGGGGGTGAATGAATTACTGTTATGTATCGGGTATAGGGTTAAAAATCTAAACTTATTGAAAATGTAAAGATTGGACTACATTAGGGAAATGAAAATATCTATAATATTAAACATTTCCTTAAAAACTATTATTATTAATTGGATATTCTAATGTAGTCTAAACTTAAATACTCGTACAAGTTGTATCTTAACAATACGTTTATTTCACTATATTTTCTATTAAATAGGAAACCTCAGCATATTTTGTATATAGCACAGTATGTATTATTGCACTAAAAAAAACTGTTATTTTTTCTTTTTAATCTTTTAAGACCTTATTTCGTTTTATAAAACATTTAACCCTGCTGTTAGGTTAGAAAAAACTTACGAATCTTAGGTTAAGGGACCATTTGGTCCATAATGCAATTTTCATGCAAAATAATAATTTTATCTTATTCATTGTAACTATTTTGGTTCAATAATTTCTAAAGTAAGTATTTGACATATCAAAAACATCCTCTAAATATTTGACATGAATTTACTTTCACTTGGTAATGAAAAAATAATTTTGGGATTTTCCATTTTTGCAATGAATTTACATTCACTTATTGTTTTGTAATGTAAAAAATATTTTGGGATTCCCCGTTTCTGATTGTTGTCGTAAAGAAGCACAGATACGTGTAGTACTTCTTTCATTTTGAAAATTTCGTTGAATAGTGCGGAAGTGTTTTTTTTACGAAATGGCGCAGTTGAACGAAGAAGAGATACCTGAAATTCTCAATGAAGAAAGTGAATCTGATATTTCCGATTCGGAGACGGATTTAATTTCGGACTGTTCATCTGAAGCAGAAAGTGAACAGGAAACCATCTCAGTTGAAGCTAGCTCTGTTGATCGTCTTTTAACTGCTAAAAACAACATGGAATGGAGAGCGACTCCTTTACCTCAGTCTATTAGAACTGGGGCTGAGAATATTATCACAACACAAGCAGGGCCAACTCGATTTGCAGTGTTTGGATGGGATGACATGCTGTCTGCTTTTTTGTTGTTTTTTCCGCCTCCAATATAAAGAACTGCCATTTGGTGCCAAATGGACAGATATTCTTGCTGGAGTTTATCGGTATGTACATTCATGTTTTACTTATTTCTGTAATATATCAAATTTATCAATGACTGGCTCCTACTCCACAAAACGCAAAACAAATCGATGGCCAACCGTTGTATTTGCAAACATACTTGACATATCCGCTTTGAATGTGTACATACTATTTTCTGAAATCGATGTTTCATGGGCTCCAACTGATCAGAATCGGAAGAGGCCAGAGTTTTTGCGGCAACTAGCACTTTCTTTAGCTAAGGCTCATATGATGAACCGGACTAGATTATCTCAACAAGGGTTCTCAGCACAATTATTGACAGAAATTCGTCCAACATGAACATTTTCAGACGCTTCCTCAAATAATCCAACTTCTCATTCAAGGACTCGAAAGCGTGGAATTTGTAGTTGCTGCAAGTCGAATTCTGATATAAAATGTCCCATTTGCAGCAACTTTATTTGCAAAACTAACCGAAAAACATTGTGCTTATCTTGCAATGAGAAATATATTCAAACCAACTAATAAATTCTTATTTTTTGGGAAAAAAATCTATAAAAATGTACTATGGACCAAATGGTCCTCTAACCTAAGATTCGTCATTTTGTATTTTTCTCAGTCCTGAATAAAGTTAGAAAATTTAATTTTCGCACATAACATTGTTTTATTAAAAGACCCCATTAGCAGAAAAATTTAGTCAGTATATATCACCGTTCCAAAGTTACAAGGGAATACTGAAAAAATTTGGACCAAATGGCCCTAACCTAACAGCAGGGTTAAACAATGGGTTCACTTATAATTAATAAACAAAAATTTAAAATGAAATTCACAAATTAAAAAGAAACTTGTCTTAAATATATGGCATTGAAATTTTTACAAAGTTCTCACACTTACATTATTAGTTTTAATGTTTTCCAAATATAAAAATATTTTTCTCATCTCATTATTTCTATTTTAAACATAAATTTGTTTTCTTCGGCTGCTTCGTCTTATTTTTAGCCAACCCACAAAACACTAGTAACAAAAACTCTTTGGAGCATGACCAAAACTCAGACGAAAAAAAAGCAGTTTGCAATTTCCCGCCAATGAAAAACAAAATAAGAAAAAAATTGTTATTTTTGACCATAAACAATTTAAAGTTTCTAAAGAAAATAAATGAGATTTGTTTCTTGAAATTATACAAATGCCAAACCCACAAAAAACTGCAAAATACAAATTGTTTTTTAAGGGTAAATAAAGATTTTTGGTTTTAATAAATTAAAAAGAAAAAACTGAATTGCTTATAAAAAGTGAAGTAAAGAAACAACAAAAATAGTTTTTAAATCACAAATTGAATGCAATATTTCTTTTAGAGTTTGATTAAGCCAATTTGTTATAAAATATTTAAATACAGAAACACAATTTTACTTACTTATTGCATTTTCACCTAAAAAGAGAAAAACAAAATACATTTATTAAATCTTTAAATATTTATTTAGATGTGTAAATGTAACGGTTAAATCGTACTCAATAAATCTTATAGATTTTTATGTCTAAAGCCGCCAATAAAATACCAACCAACCAAACAACCATTAACAACTTATTTATTCCCTCGTTTCGCTATTTATCTCTGTTTAAAGCCAAGTGGCTTTTAGAGGAAAAAAATAAACAATAAAAAGTTGTTAAACACAAACTGTTGGGAATCTATAAATTTAACCAGACTTTATTACAAACGACCGACTCCTTGATATAAAATTTATTTAAGTGTATGTACAACTCTATGTGTGTAAGGATATTTGTTAACAAACAACCCATAAAATTTCTTTTCTTAAGTATTTGAATTTTTAACAAGGTGTGAACACCAGACATTAATGTGCCAAAATAAAGTGAATCAAAAGATATTTGTATTTGTATTTGATAAGGTGTTACATATTTATTTAAATATTTTTTAATAAAATGTTAAAATTTCAATTTTGAATGAGAAAATTCAGGAAAAATGGAGTTGGTGTTTGTATTCATCAGTTGTTCGGGATATTTGTGGTAACTGTTTTAAGTATATACATACATATATCAGTCACTTGACATACATATGTTTAGAGGACATCTAATTTAAGTTGTCCAATTGTTACAAAAGGTTATTTAAATTGTTATTAAAATAAAAACTTGCATTTTTATATAGTCATATAATCAGAATTGCATTCACACAAAAAAAAAGAAACAAAAACAAAAGCGTATACAAATTTAAATGATTTATTGTCAAAATAATGGAAGCAAAAAACGCCTTTCATTCCAAAAGTAGTGGTAATTAATATGTAAAAGAAATTTAGTTGCGACGCACAGTGGCGCCATTTGAGTTTTTTCGTTGCAAAAATCATATCTTTTGAACCGAATAAGATAATTGATAATTTAAACATCATATGATAGATAACTGGTCAGCCTATGAAATGAGCGTTTGGAAAGGGTGCTACGCTCTGTAGGGGCCTACTTATGGGTTATCATTAGTTAAAATTATGGTAACTAAAACAAATTATTTTTAAATTTTTAGATTGTTTTTACTCAACAAATTAAAAAAAATATTTTTTTTTTTAATTTTTTTTTAATTTTCTGTAAAATCTTCATCCATTACCATAAAAAAGGCAGATATTCAAGAATTAATTGCGGACGACGAAATAAACGAATCAGATTTAGTGACAATGACAAATGAAGAGTCAGTTGGAGATAGCTCTGACGATCTTTCCGATGTTGAAAATAAAAACTTTTCACTAAAAAATATCGAGAAAGTTTTAAATATGGGAAAACAGTTGGCAGAATAAATTTTGGAAGCAGAAATATTTAAACGAAATCGAAACAATTTAGCTCCCTATCAAGAAATTTATAAAGATTTGCGAAATAAGAGCAAACAAACTTCCATGCACGATTTTTTCAAACCAATAATCGTCGAAAGGATGCCTGAATCTGATAGTAGATCAAGCTCAGATTTTGAACTAGTACTAAGTGATGAGGAGGAGTAGAAAGTTATCGTTCTATTTTGGCTTTAATTTATTAAACATCATATGATAGATAACTGTTCAGCCTATGAAATGAGCGTTTGGAAAGGGTGCTACGCTTTGTAGGGGTCTACTTATGGGTTATCAAAGTTAAAATTAGTAGAAAAATCAATTTTTTGGTAACTAAAAAAAATTATTTTTACATTTTTAGATTGTTTTTATTTTTTTTTCTTTAGGGTTTTAAATTATTACCCACCAAATTAAAAAAAAAATATTTTTTTTTTAAATTTTCTGTAAAATATTCATCCATTACCATAAAAAAGGCAGATATTCAAGAATTAATTGCGGACGGCGAAATAAACGAATCAGATTTAGTGGCAATGACAAATTAAGAGTCAGTTGGAGATAGCTCTGACGATCTTTCCGATGTTGAAAATAAAATCTAAAATCTACAATGAAAAAGGAAGATTATCTGGACATTATCTAGACTAGAGAAATCAGAAGTAGCATAGAACCAATCCAATTTCCAATAGGACAATGATCCTAAGCATATGTATCTCCAAAATTGTGAAAGAGTGGTTGCTCAATCAGTGTTCAAAAAAATCATGCTCCGCAGTCTGCAGTCCCCAGACCTCAATCCAATCTTTTGAAAATATTATTATAAAAATTAGACACTAATACAGGATGTATAGAAATATAATTACAATGTTTTTGATACTTCTAACTAATATTGTTTATGTTGCTTTATTTTGACGCAAAAAATCTGATACTTTGCCGTTAAAATTGAATTATTCTTACATTCTTCACTTTTCTAGGTTTTGTTAATAAGTTATATATTTAAATTTGTGTTTGTACTTTATATTAACGCTCACTGTATATTATTAATCACTCACTTGCAACCAAAAGGAACATATTAGATTAAAGAAGACCTAAGTATCACGAACCTGGTTGCGTACCCACATAATAATCACATATCCGTGGCAGCATTACTCAGAGTGCGCTGGTGTTACCTAAGATCATAATGTACAGAAAACAATTCCGTAAGTATCCTAAGGTTTTCAATGGTGAACAAACTCCGACTGGATCCGATCTTTTCTTTGACAAATTATTAAAATTCAAAATTTATCTTTAGAATTCTGTTGAGGATACATGAGAGTATTAAATTCAATGGAATTAGGTCAAAATATCTATGTCTTATGTGGTTTTTAAACTTTAAGTTTTTTGAAATTGCGCAAATTTTGACAATAATTTATTTCTTATGCTCAAGTTAAGTATGGAAGTTTGTCATTCCGTTTGTAACTCATCCAAATATAGCTCGTAGAACCAAAACTTATGTATATTGAGGGTTCTTATAGAATTCTGTGACGATTTAACAATGTCCGTCCGTCTGTTGTATACAGTATAGAACCTAGATGAAAAACCCCAAGAGAATGAATTTTTCCCACTGCACTGGTAAGAATCGGTCTATGATTTATCCATAGAAAATTCAGCAGAAATAAGTTTCATGCAAAAAGAAAACTGAAAACGAAAATTTGTTCGATATTTAAACATAGCCTCCATATAAAGTCAACTTGCAAAACTCATTTAAATGCGCCTAAATCGTTTATAAATATAACTATCAAGTTGAAATTCGATACACAAATAATCCATACATATACTTCATTTTATTTCACAGTATTACTAATTTGTGTATTTATACTAAAAATGCATGCAATTTGTTATTCATTTCAATTATTGAACAAGTATATAATTTATTAATAAAATGTTTATATTAGTTCCAAGTTGTTTTGATGGTATGTATATGTAACTAGTCTAGAATCAATGTATAAGTAATACCAACGAATTTATTCCTTAAAAAACTCTTAAGATGTAGTTAGGAATCACAATTCAGATTCAAAAATTAATTGCAACATCACTAGTTCCAAGGCTAGGCTAGACAAGATCAAAAAGGTTCTTTTAGAATCAATTCAACGTTAGCAAATTTCTCGCTATATATTTGTTAAAATATTTTAAATGTTTGCTATATTATTGAATTACTTCAATAAATATTTTTGCAAACAACTGCACAAATGCATAAATTTAAGCAGTTGAAATAAGTAATAGAAAACAACGTGTATATGTACGAACCCACCTTTAAAGCATTTGATTACAAAGACAACAATTTTTCCACACCCTCAGAAAATGTAAAATAAACTAAATCGAAAATATTGCCACTCAACCACCGACTGACTGCAAGTTACGAGTACATGCTTTCAGTCAAGAGCCAAGTGGTAAAAGCACAAACACACTCTTCTACTTACTCGTACTCACACAAAGCCAAACACACACACAAAGTGTGCTGTTATTCAAGTTTCCTGTCATTTTAAGCGAAGACATCCTTGGCGGATATAAGAAATGCCATCCATGTTTTTATGGTTTACGACAAAAAAAAAAACCGTAATACCACCATACATTTTTAAAATTGTGTTTGAGATATGCAAAGTAAAGTACATATTTTCTCTAAATGCGATAAAGAAAACAACGGCTTTAATTTCGAGAATTATTTTTTGTAAATTTTATTCAACATCTTTAAAATTTGTAATATAAACTGCAGAGCAGAAATATTGTAGTACATATTTCTTTTATAATAAAAAATAGTTGAAAACCTTACAAAGTGTCGACAAGAAAAACATACATATATTAACCCGTAAGGTTTCCTAAACTTTGAGTTGACCAAAGTCATATGCAGCATATGCACAAGTATTGGTCAACTAGAAATTTCCGTTTACTGCAAAAAAGTCTACAAAAAATAAAGTTATTGGCAAACTTTTTCAAGATAAAAACTTTAACAAAATATGAACTTAAACTGCCGGTGCATAGTCCTTAATTTAGAGACAAGTTTGCCAACTATCAATGTTGTAAGTATATTTTGTATTTATGTATATTGAAGATGTTTGTTATAGAGTAGTTACTTAACTTAATGTTCCGACTTTCTTTGTTTTCATTATTTTTTTTGCTCTAAACTCATTGAAAGCAGTGAAGTGAAATATCACTGTGTTTAAAGTAATATTTATATAAAAATATAATGAATATGTACTTAAATGTACGATACCACTGATAGTGCAGGTTGTGATAAAATTATGAGCTGGGGAGTCTAATAATATTAGCTTCATCATTGTTGTACCTTTACCCAGATTATAGCTAAGACTAGTAAATAATTCCATTTACATTTCTGTTTAAGAGGGCCATTAAAAGCTGACAGTTTTTACGAAAGTTTTACTTTATAATATATTCAAGTCTCTACTGAATTTGTATCCAATTTATAAACGAAATCACTAGTTTCTTTGTGTGATTTGTTTTTAATTTATAATATAAAATATAATATAAAACAGCAGTGATAAAATGTTTACCCAAATCGGGAAATTTTAGCATGCACCTCATAAGCTCTGTGGTATGAAAATACATTTAATAGAAAGCAAAATTGCTCCGCCACTTGAGAAACAACATTAAGGCCTTTATAAATATGACTCTGTAATGCAAACTCTCTTTCCTTCCACTCCTCCATTTGGTTATCGAATGCATAAAAATATAAGAATACATAAAGAAGTGTAAATATTAAAATCATCATGATGGAAATAATATTGTCTGGTCGCAAAATTATTACTAACTCATTTTGGAAATATTGCTGGCAAATATTTATCGCAAAAACACACACACAGACGTATAAAAGGTGGTTTTTTTATTGTATATAATTTTGCAATGGAATAAAACAAATATGATTTTTTTAAATTGTTCGAAATATAATCTTCTGGCATTATAATTTAAATATAGTTTCTGGCATTTGACCGCCACGGTTGGCTCAGACGTAACCTAATCTGGAGGTCCGTATAGCGGCAATAACGCGGCGAATATTGTCCTCCAATCTTATCGTCGTTTACTAGCGACTTTACAAAAACCCCAACAGAAAATAGTCAAGCGCTGTTAAATCGCATGGTCTTTAAGGCCAATTATGAAACGTAAAACTATGCGGTTACCATACGTTTCCCTTAATAGGGTGAGAGTGACTGTAGCTTAATTAGTTAGCGCATTTGATCATTAAGCATGAGTTGGTATTTGTAGCCCGGCTTCGATTCCCAGCCCCTGCCACTCCAACAACATCAGTTTCTGATGTTCTTCTATCTATCATAACTAATATTTATCACAGCGCCCTCCTTCGGTGGTATAGCATTCATACGCCACCGAAATAAAAAAATTAAATAAAGGCTATAAAATCAAGCTTTAACATTAATGCGCCTACTCACCACCAGAGGCGCTGCAATTAAGCACTAAAAACAAACACAATGCGCAATTGCAGAGTTGTGATATAAAAAGCTTTCTTCTTCAACTATCCCCTTTCCAAATAAAGTAACGCAATTATATATATAGGCATATTAATTGCCTGAGTGTTACTTCTCTTTAAAAAAAAAATCAACTGTGGCACGACCGGTGTGAAGCCACAATTGCTGCACATTATGATTCTTCAATTGATGAACCATTGAGTGTAACGTTCTGGTCATCTTCGTTTTTAAAAAAGTACGGACCAATTATTCTACCAGCCCATAAAGTACACCAAACAATCAGTTTTTCTGAATGTATCGGTGTCTCAACTTATAGTTGAGGATTATCATTACTCCAAATATGGCAGTTCTGTTTATTGACGTATCGATTCAACCAAAAGTAAGTTTCATCGTTAAACAAAATTCGTTTATGAAAATATGGATCAAGGGCAATGTTATTTTGCGCCTATTTACGGAATATTCAAAATAAATTTGCATAATTTGGAAGTGCTGTAGAGGCGTCAGTCTATTCATGTTGAAATGCCAAACCAAACTTGGCAGCTGACAAAATGTCCGCCATTTAAAAAAGCGTTGACAACTTCAATTTATATACATTTAAAAAAACACCCTGTACAGGCAAATATTTGTATAATTTCACAAATACATTAATAGAGAAATAGTGGTGGCTTGAACAAGATAATTTTCAACATGATACGCAATAATTTGTACTTTATTCCTTTTCATGGCTTTTTCTCAGTCCAAGGTTTTTTTTATTCTGTAAATAAGTTTTCAATGATAATTTCTTTTTTTTTTTTTTCTTAATGATAGTTTTGATGCAATCAATGCCTGCTAAGAAGTATATTGTAACATTTACTTTCTTAAATGTCAATATTTCTTTATTTTTGTTAATAAAATACATACATTCGTTTGATTCTTTGTTAAGAGTTTATCAGTCTTTCAAATGAAACTTAAGGTCTGAATCATTATAACTAGTAAAATGTGCGTCTAGAAAATTTGTAAATGAAAAAAAAAAAAAAAAAAAATTCGAAGATAGTTGCAATTGCATAAATCGTCCCAAGTCAAATTTAAATGTTGGAATATTGGAAAACTGAATCACTAAACAAATATTTAGAAAATCTGGATGCAACTTCGCAATCGGATTACTCATTACAACGAGCCACTAAAAGTCTTAAAACACCTGCCTGAACACCTGGTACTGAAAAAGGAAATTTATTTTTTAATCATTTGAAACAAGTATTTACCTCAAACATATCAAATGAAACAATTGACTTGCCACCAGTCACACACCATCTAGGAGCAGTAGTATCTCTACATTTTGAAATTCGAGAGATCGCAAAGGCTATTCTATTAAACTTTAAGAAAGCACCTAGGATTGATAATATCAATAACAAGATGTTTATGGAGTTATCTCGGATAGCAATAAAAATAATTTTTCTTGCTTTTAACGCTTTATTACACATTTTTATGATAATAAGACAAACATTGATGAAAATATGTAGTCAAAATCGGTCCATGATGTCGCAACGCCCATTTTATTTCCGAAATATGGCTCATTGGTACATAAATTGCTATAAAATGGAAATATTGCGAGGGCGGTTCGGAAACTTCTTAGCCTAGAACACAAAGTGCAGTATAAACAGAAAAAAGTTAAGTGTTTTGGAAACTTTCATCTGTGCCATGGACACTTGTTAAATTTCTTTTTTCGATCTGCCAACTCCTTTATATAGAAACAGGTGTTCAAAAAAGACGCATCCTAGATTTTTTTTTTACAATGGGAAAAATTAGAAATTCATGGTTTCATTAAATATTTAAATAAAAAAGGTTTATCGGGACAAGAAATTCATAATGACATGGTGAATGTGTTAGGTGCAAGTGCTCCTTCATATGCAACAGTAAAAAATGGTTTTGCTGAATTTAAACGTGGTCGTACAAGCATTGAGGATGAACCATGTAGTGAACATCCAAAAACAGCAACGACAACAGAAATTGTAGACAAAGTGCAAGATATGGTATTAAATGATCGACGAATAAAAGAGCGTGAAATAGCTTATATCATGATCGATTTGCATGATGAACTGCAAATGGAAAAGCTTTCTACAAGATGGGTCGACCAAAAACGCACAAGAATAAAAATTTCTCAAGCTTGTTTGGATCGATTTAAGAAAAATAAAAATGTAATTTAACCGTCGTTTCATAACTTTTACTGAGACATGGATTCACCACTATACTCCAGAGACAAAAGAGCAATCCAAGGAGGAAGTGCCCCAAAGAATGCAAAAATAATTCAAGGTTATGGCAACGGGTTTTTGGGACTTCAAAGGTAGTTTATTGATTGACTATCTGCAAAAGGGTAAAACAATAAATTCAGAGTACTATTGCAACATTTTGGATAAATTAAATGTAAAAAATCGAGACAACACAAAAGAATAATTTTTCATCAAGACAACCCACCAGCGCACAAGAGAACGAATTAAAGTACGAGTTGCTTGACCGCCCACCTTATTCTCCTGATTTAGCTCCCAGTGACTTTTACCTTTTCCCAAATCTAAAAAAAATTCCTAGCTGGCAAGCGTTTTACCTCAAATGAAGAAACAATTACAGTTGTAAACCACTATTTTGAAGGCCTTGAGGAAAACAATTTTAATCAAGTGATAGAATTGCTAGATAAGCGTTTGACTAGTGTATTGAAGTTTCCGGAGATTTGAAACATAAAAATGTTTTTAAAAACTTACTTTTCTCTTTCTGTGCTAGGCTAAGCAGTTTCCGAACCGCCCTCCTAATACAAAATTGATAAAAAATAAGTTTCATGTAAAAAGATGTCGCAAAGTGATATTTTGAGTGGTTCGGTCCATGTTTGACCATATAAAATTCACTTCCGAAATCCATTGTAATACGTACAAATCTGTTAAAAATTTTGCTACCAGGAAAAAAGACCCAAATTGAAAAAAAAAATTAAAAAAAATATTTAAAAAAAAGAAATTAAAAAAAAAATATTTAACAAAAAAAAAATGTTTTTGAAATTATTGAAGAAATAGCTATCTAAAGTTCTTTGGAGAATTTTTGCTAGAACCAATAGGTGAAAAGTTACACTCATTTTAAAAAAAATCCTGTATGACCAAAATTGACCAAAATTTTTAACTCTGACCCCCTCTAACTCCGGCACTTCTAGGACTGATAGAGCTGAAACTTTGTGTCTGGCCTACTATCCAATAGTACTAACCTTGGTGCAAATATCTTCGAAATCGATTTTTAACATTGGGTCACTTGACGTGAAATTCATCATGTACAAATTGCTAAACTGAATTTTATGATGGTTGGCCCATAATTGGTAATAGCTCAATATAAGGACCAAAACTTTACACATATCATTGATATATACACAAACATATATACATACAGGATTTTGTAAACTTGCCAAAATCACTTAAAACCACACAAATCCCTTATAAATACCAGTACTGGTCTAAAATTTTCACAGATCATTTATACATTTGTCAATATCAAATTCCAAAATAAACATAACTGAATAAGCCCTACCGCAAGTGTAATTTTTGTAACTGTCATTATATTTAGGTGCAGGGTATTTAAGATTTCACACAACCGAATATTGCACTCTAACTTGTTGTTTTACTGCATGCAAACTTTTTAGCGTTTCATTTCATAAAATACCAATCTCCTTTACTGGTTTTAATTTGAAAACACTTTTTCGCCAGCCCCCCTATAAAGTTTGGTCAACTTTTTTGTAGACATTCTTTTGACTGACAAGTAGGTGTGGACATTTCTATCATTCATTCATTCGTTTCGACAGAGTGTGTTGTACACCCACCTCTCTGTTCCATGACATTTTCCCATCTTTCTTTCATTCCCTCGTGAAAACTTGTTTTGTTCGGTTGTCCTGTTGTTTTGAGGGTTCAAATGCATACAATTTGTTGATTGTAGGTTGTGCCCCCTAAAGCATGAAAGGTAAAAGTTACATTACATGTTCGTTTTGTTGTTATTGTTGTTGTCATTCTACACCAAGTATGAAATATAAAACTTGTATTTGTACACTTTTCGTTTGCGCAAGTTTCTGTAAAAGGTCCAGCACTCCAACGTGAGCCAACGAAGTAACTAACCAGGCAACCAACCAACCAGTCACTTGGTTAAATCAATGAATGAATGTTCGGATAAATAACCGAGACATTTTTTGTTGTTTTTGCACTCGTTGTGTTGAGTTGTGCTCAACAGAATCGAATGGGGAAATGCGTGGCGCCTCTACTGAAGTTGTATTAATTTCTATCAGAATGTTCTTGTTTTCATATCGATTAATTTTCTCTTGTAGTTGCTGTTGTGTTTCTACAATTTGTCAGTTGTCTCAACAGTGTATGTTTACATATGTTATACTTCTACATGTACGAGTATTTATTTCCCTAAAGAAACTGTTGGGCATACATACACAAAGGTCGTGTACGATAAAAGTTATTTTAAAATGTAAAATCTATATTCATTTGTTTTAATGCTTTATTTCGTAATTCAATGTTCTTTATTGAAAACAATTTAAATGATTCCAGTGCGTTTGCCGTTGTAAATTCTAGCTAATTCAGTTTTTCAGAAATATATGGGAGTTACGACCTAATATGACCTGCGCAAAATTTGTATACATTTATCAAAACATTTTCAATATTACGACCTGTACTTTGCGCACAAATTCACAATAACAGTCAGCCAGTCAGACGGATGGACATCGTTAAATAGATTGATATACTGTAACCTGGGTGCTAGACTAATATTTTTGGCCGTTTCAAATATCAGCAAAAAAAAAAAAAAATATGGGAGCTATGGCCAATTATGGACCGATATGCATAAAATTTGTTGGTGAGATTAGGCTTTATGTACAACTTGTTTCTGGAGAAACTTGTTGGGATACATGAATAAGTCAAACATTTATGACAGATAAACCCCTATTTCGGGAGGACATTTGTTTGGGGGCCAGATGAAAAATTAGACCGATTTCAATAGTTTCAATCCCAACCGTCCTTGAGCCAAAAAATATCATGTACCAAATTTTATCGAAATATCTTCAAAATTGCGACCTATACTCTGCGCACAAGGTTACATAGGCAACCAGCCAGAAAGCCAGACGGACGGACGGACATCGTTAAATAGCTCAGAAAATGATTCTGTGTCGATAAGTATACTTTAAGGTGGGTTTGAACTAATATTTTTGGGGGTTACAAACATCAACAAATATCCAATATATATGGTGGTGTAGGATATAAATATATAAAATTCAAAAAGTACACTTCAAAGAAGGAAGAAGTACCACTGTACTTCATATGTGCCGTATTTTACAATTCTCTGTGAGACTTCCTCATTTACTCCATCAGAACTATATATGTTAAAGTTCATGTTAATTACAAGATTTGTATGGTTGCTTGTTATGCTCGGAAAAGGACTTAATTCGGGAGCTATTATTGACTGACAGCTACAAAATCCAGTAGCATAATTACTGTATAACCGATATTAATATGATTTCTGTATTAAAATTTCTGACCATATAAAAGTTGGTTCGATATCGATATTTATTATACATTTTTGTGGGTTAAGTTGGTTTTCGGAAATGGAACTTATATGACAGCTATGAAAAATCATGGGTTGAACTTCTTAAATATTGGAACAGTGATTTTCATGCATATGAGAATATTTAACGTCGAATTTCAACGTTCTTAAATATTGGAACAGTGATTTTCGTGCATATGAGGATATTTAACGTCGAATTTCAACGTAAGATATAAGATAGATATTAGTATTCTCGTGAATTTCGGACCTTATATGGGGGATAAAGTCAAATATGCACCGATATTCTCCAAATCCAGATGTTTGATTATTTATAAGAGATTTATGAGTACTAAGGTGATTTTCGGAAGAGGGCTTTATTTGGAGGATACGGTCAAATAAAGATCGAAATTCAAAAAATTTTGTGTAAAGATTTTCGTGTATATTTAAATGATATATGTGAAGTTTTGATGCGGTACCGATATTTACAAGATATATATAAAGGTAAATGGCTTTTTCGGATGTGGTCCTTATATGGGAGCTATGATCAATTATGGACCGACTATCAAAAATTTACTATAACACTTTATATATCTATAATAATTATTTGTTTCGAATTTTAACCTGACCCCATATAAATTCCACATCTAAAATTTACTTAAATGCGTATAAATCTGATACAAATACAGTTAATCAGATTTATACGCATTTAAGTAAATTTTAGATGTGGAATTTATATGGGGTCTATGGTCACACATAGACCGAATAAAAAAAATTTCGTTTTGCGATTTGTTTTTACTTGGAACTTATTTTTGCTGAATTTTGTATTAATATTTCAATTTAACAGGCATTTATTTATCATTATGCCATATTTCGGGAAGATATTTGTATAAGGGATATGAGAAATTATGGACCGATATTTACTATTTTCCTCACAGTTTCTTCTTTTATCATGAAAATAACGTGTACAAAATTGCATGGCAATATCGGCAATATATTTACAAAAATTGGAAGAAAAATTTTTCAAAATATCAAATTTTTATGGAGGGTGTCTCACATTTTGGTCCATAAATCTGGTCCTACACTATGGATGTTGCTAATTTGCAATACCAAACTGCTTAGAAGAATTATAAACGCGTTTTGTCAACTCTGTTCATTTTGGTTGTGTCTTTTGGACGTGAGAGTGTTTTACACAGACAGATGGACAGAGAGACCGACGGACATAGCTCAATCGACTTAGAATTCCATAATGATCAATAATATTTGAGTATGTACTTTGTAGGGTTTTAGATGAATATTTCTCAGTGTTTAACACGGAATGACAAACTTATATATACACTCATTCACCACTTATGGTGGTGTAGAGTATAAAAAATATCTTTAGAACAAAAATATCCTTATCCTTATCCTTATCCTCACAGAAGTTGATAACTTCCTTAATCTAAAATATTAAAAAAGTGAAGGTTAAAATAATACCACGGTGGAGTACCTCCTATAGTAACTTTCAAGGTTGAACTTGTGAAATACCCCATTTTGTCTAAAGTTAGTCGACACAGAAAAATATACAAAATTCAGCAAATATAAGTTTTTTGTTAAAAGATATTATAACAACACATTTTATTGAAGATCGGTCATTATTTGGCATTTCGTTTGTAATACGACAATATATCCGACCAGGGTAGAAATTAGCTTTTTGGATTTTGTACCATATATATACATTTAGACCTTAACGGTACCATTTTTAATATTTATTAAATAATAATAAAACTTACGCCAAAATTTTATGCATTACTTTATATAACGACGGTTTAAACAATTTTATAGTCGATATAACGAACGATGAAATCAATAACGTTGACAATTATATCTGAATATAAAGAATGTCTCAAAAAATCGTCGATCTCAATGGCTGTGTGACATTCAACTATGGGGAACGTCCTTCTAACAAAGAAAAGCTATAAAGAAAAAATAATAAGAGATGACATCTATAGGGAACTTAATGTCACTACAATACGGGAGGAAATCAAATTCTCCACTCTAAACTAGATGGAAAAATTATTGTATCATCCAAATCACCTTCCTAAGGTATTGCTATCCTCATAGACTTATTAGATGAATGAAAACCTTGGATCTAGCCTAATAATAAATAAATGTATATAAAACATACAAAAATCGATATTCGCATTATATCGGTAGTTGGGTATCGAAGATTTTGCGCAGCGGATTATAAAACTCTTACTTGTTTGTAGCAGATTAGAAATAAGATCACCAAATTTACCCGTTATTCATAAATATATATTTCTAAAAATCTCTTTCTAGTTCCAAACTCCATGTTCTTAGTTTCAGACGTTTTTCTCATTTAAAATTTTAGAACACTTTGATGTTTACACAACAATCAATTGATTCACTTGATTGGCCCTTTTAGTCTATTTACACACCAATCATAATTTCTAGATGGTTCGGAGCTCAAATACTAGAATGTTCATGACTGCAAGTTTAGAATGTTCGTGTCTACAATATCCAGCCAAAGTCGTTAAAACTCAATGTTGTCATATTGCTCAGCTATGTTTATAACAGGGTGTTCTCAATAATATTTATAAATTAAAACTGCTAAACACGCCATCTGTGGATATAGATGTTGTATGTTGATAAACTTGCTGTATGCTGATACCGACCGTTCAATGTAAATTGAAATACACTTTCGTGACAATATATTAAGCTATCAATATGCGTATAAAGTTTCTAAACACTCCAAACTTTGTATGGCACACTATGTACGACACCCTTCCCACTTCATGCACAAACTTCTTTACATGATATTTGTATCATACAGGGTTTAATAGCAGAAGATCAGGGACGATATTCTGCATGATAGCTCCTAATCGCGCGACTATTTTGCCTATAAATGGCAGAAGATAAAATATCTGATTAAGAGTAGTTTAAGATTTATGTGATGTGTTGTCTTTGATTAAACGTCTGAACTAAAAGCTATTGAGCAAACTCGTTTTGGTTGATCATAAATAGTTAATGTTCCTATTCTATAAATCATATATAAAATCAAAAATCCTTTAACACGTTTTAGTTAAGTACACAAAAACGAATTTCAATATACATACTATGTATATACAAGTATTAATTACATACTATGTAGATGTTATTCACAAAAATCATAAAATCTATACTATTAAAATAAATACAAATAACAAGCAAATAATACCAACAATATAAAAATGTAAATACAGCCATTTATAACTATTTATACATTCTTTAATAATATTTAATTAAAACATTTATTTATCAGCACGTTTACAGGAATTTTACGTAACTCGCTCAATACTCGTACATGGTCGATTGGAAATAATTACAACAACAAAAGAAAGAGAAACATTAATAGAATTATTATGGTTATTATTAAAAAATTAATAACAATAAATGATCAGCAGTAAGTAGCATTTACTAAATACTTACATGTGAATTATTCAAATTGGATTTGATGGGATTCAATTGGTTTCGTTTGTATGTATCTACATACATATGTATGTGTACTTGTTTGGAAATGCATTAAACTTAGTTGGGTATCATGTCCATGTCCATTTGAATGTGATTTAAAAGTAATTATTTTATTTCATTTTGTATTCTTATCTAATAAATCGAGTACGAGTACTCATAATACAACAGTAATATTACCACTTGTTCACTTATATACATATATGTACATTAGGGTGGCCCTTTTGTATGGAGAATAAATAAGGTATCAATGTTCCCGACCTTTCATATGATACTAAAAATATATATAGTTCCCTTGGAAGAAATGTGAAAAAAAATCAAAAAACCTTTAAAAAGGACCTTTTTATCCTTTGATCCAGCTCACCAAATATTGACCCCAGGACAAAAAAAAATTGAGAAACTAAGTCTTAAAATGAATAAAATGTTCATATTAGTCGGGAACATCCGAAATTTTATTTTGGGGCCACCCTAATGTACATATATACATATGTATATATACATATGTATGTAGTAGATCCATTAAATTGGATTGTCATCCATTCTTGTGTACTCGTATGTATTTTTAATTATAACCATGTATATGGGGGACATGATTAAAATCAGTTATTAAATAAAATTGAAAATAAATACAGCATTTATTGAGAGAATAATGGCTTCACATTCTTTTAGAAATACATATTACAACATTTATATAATGGCGCATTGGACAACTATTTCATGCTTGTTTGAATTTAATAATTAGTTGATTGTTTTATTTCATACGCACACAAATATATATTAAACAAGTAAGAAAGTATAGTCGGTCAAGCCCGACCATATAATATCCTACATCCAGTATATGTATAAAACAATTTTCAGAAATGGGTGCTCTATGGGAGCGATCATCCAAAAATTTAGTGCCATGACTTCCATGAGGAAATCGCGTTGTAGGAGACTCTAACTCCATACAAAAATCAGAGGTTGGTTCCAAAGAAAAAAAAATTTCAATAAAATATCGGAATTTGTATAGTAAAAATATAATTTTGTGTACTTATTTGTTGAGTCATAAGAACATACATATTATTTAAATTTATTTAAAGAAAAACAAAATAAAATTTCAATTCTACGTAAAATATTCAAGTTGAAAAAATCGTGCATTGAAGTTTGTTTGCTCTTATTTCGCAAATCTTTATAAACTTCTTGATAGGGAGCTAAATTGTTTTAAAGATTTCGTTTAAATATTTCTGCTCTGTTACTTAAAGGGTCGTTCTCCAAAATGTATTCTTCCAACTGCTTTGCCATATTTAAACCTTTCTCGATATTTTTAAGTGAAAAGTTGTTATTTTCAATATCGGAAAGATCGTCAGAGCTATCGCCAACTGATTCTTCATTTGTCATTGCCACTAAATCTGCTTCGTTTATTTCGTCGTCCGCAATTAATTCTTGAATATCAGCCATTGTTATGTCATCAAATCCGTCAACTTCTACTGCATGCGCCAATCTCACTATGTTCCTTTCATCTTCTATTGGTGTAGAAACAGTGCCCTGAACGTCTATTTCCGGTATTAGTGCTTTCCAGCAAGCTTATAGTGTTGAAAGACGAATTTCTTTAAGTGACGCATCAACAATTTCAACGGAATTTAAAATTGTAAATTGTTTCCAGACTTCTTTAACCGTAATACTATTTGCTGACTCCATCTTCTCTAATATTACCTCAAAGGATTTCCGAATGTAGTAAGCTTTGAATGCTGCTATTCTAAACGCTGTAATAGTAAATATTTGAAAAAATTTTCGTAAAAGTCGCGTTGTAAGAGTAGCGTTGTAAGAAAGTGTCCGCATTTTGGTTTTTAAGGAAGCTATGTTCTTTAGACTGATTTGCAGAAGTGGGTCTTATATGGGAGCTACGACTAATTATAGACAGATCTTCACAAAATTTTTAGACGTGATTTAGCTCCATTTACTACTCATTTGTGGTGAAATTTGTTTCTATACTTGCATAAGTCAAACATTTATGATCGCTAATCCCCAATTTCGAGAGTACATTTCTATGGGGGCCAGGTAAAATAATAGACGTATTTCCACCAGTTTCAATGCCGTCCGTCCTTGGGCCAAAAAAAATATATTGTACAAAATTTTATCGAAATATCTTCAAGATTATGACCTGTACTCTGCGCACAATCTTTGCATGGATAGCCAGACGGACGGATTGAAGGACATCTTTAAATCGTCTCAGGAAGTGATTCTGAGTCGGTCGGTATACTTTAAGGTGGGCGTTGGACCAATATTTATGGGCGTTACAAACATCAGCGCAAATCCAATACAACCCCCCACTATGGTTGTGTAGGGTATAAAAATATAAATTTTTTATATGGCCCCAATACATAAAAGGTGGCCATTTCATTTCTATACCCACCACCAAAGACATGGAGGGTATATGTATATATATAGTTTGTCATTCCGTGCGTAACACATCGAAATACATTGTCATATAACCAAAAAGTATTAATATTCTGGATCCTTATAAGATTTTAAGACGATCTAGCCGTGTCCGTCCCTCTGTTAAAGGCATGATAGAGATACGAAAAAAGACATAGAACAATAAAATTGTTACCAAACTTTTCTTGAACCACGAAAATTTTTGGTATTGGAAATGGAAATTTTGCATGCTTTATTTTTATTATAGAAGGACTAGTCCTGTTGAAAATGGTTAGAATCGGTCCACGCTTTATCATAGCCTCCAAACAAATGTATTTCCGGAATATGGCTTTATGGTACATGAATATTTATAGAAAAACCGTAGCCATACAAAATCGGTCCATATTATGCCATAGCCCCATATAAAGTTTTCCGAAAATCACTTAAATGCGCATAAATCTCTTATAAAAATCATTATCATGTTCAAATTCAATACAAATTGAAAACTTCATAACCTACATAAACAACCATTTCGAACCAAAATTTTACACAGAAGAGTTATCAGCATGTAAAAATTATACTACCTATTAGCTTTTGTAAAAGTTGAGCTATAATTGGTCATAGCTTCCATACAAGCTCTACTTCCGAGAATAACCACAGATTATTAAGAGATGACCATTTTAAGGTTTAAAAAAGCCAAAATCAGTTCAAAAGCCTTAGGAGTTTTTTGATACCATCGCTTTATGTTACACGCTACAAAAATATAAAAAAGCGCAGATCTGAAAGAAAGAGACAAATATAAATCAAGATGAAATTCAACCAAAATAAACTAAAAATAAATATAAATTACGGTTCAATATTTTATGAAGTTCGCCCAATAATTGGTGATTTGGTGGTGGGTATAAAGATTCGACGAGTATAAACTCTTACTTGTTTTTATTTAGGTTAGTAGATAATGTTACTTACATAATTGCAATATATGCGTGTGGAATATTGTTATTATATTATAATGCATGGAAAAGTTTGAGAACTTAGGAAATCTGGACTTTTTTAATGAAAAATGTAATAAATATATGGGTATGTAAATAAATGTTTCTCCTTTTTGCAGTTGTTAATAATTCAACTTTTATATTTACTCAAAGTTGCAAGTTGGACACTTGTTTGGCCTAAAGTAAGTATATCCTACGATTTTATATTCAAAATCTAATAAACTCAAAATAATACAAGATGGAGTCTAATTAAATCCAATAGCATGTGCTGCATATCGAGCGCGAAGAACTTAATCAAGTTAATTAGAATCGGGTTTCATAAAAACGGAGTTAATGAAAGCATAATCGGATTTTTTCATTTAAAAGCTAATGAATGTATTCCATCGATATCAAGTTACATGTAAGTAGTACATACTGAGCACCTTCAAAGCTTTAAACAATGAATTATACAGCCATGTCACAGAACTTAATTCCGTTCGGAAGTGGAATTATTTCCGTATTTTGCTTCTAGCTATAGAAAAAGTAAAACAAACTATTTTTTCGAAATGAAATCTAGAAATGCTTAAAATTACAATTCCACATAGAAAATTAAAAGCGATTTCATTCCGAAAAAAATTTTCGTTTACATTTTTCTATAGAAGCAAAAAACGGAATTAATTTTACTTCCAAATTGAATAAAATTCTGTGACATGGCTGATAATAAAATACTTATTAGAAATGAACACATCTACAATGAACACATCTACAATGAACACATCTACAAATCTACAAATGGGATCCGATTAAGCTGAACTTAATCATTATGATAACTAGATAATAAAATAAAAGTTAATTCCCTAAATGTTTCTATTTTGGCTTAAGAGATTTTGACAAAGTAAAGTAGTAATTAATAGTTAAACAAATAAATTAAATATTGTTTCTTGATCTACTGTGAGTTTAGAAAGCTGTTGTTTTGTGTTTACCAGATTTTTCATATGAATTAAAATAATTTTAAACCAAAATATGGTCGGATATTTGGTTTAAAACGTATAGCGTATTGTATAAAGGTTTTATTAACACCTTATAATTTCTTGAACTATTGGATATATTTGATTATTTTTTTGTAGGACTAAAATTACATTGGTTATTACAATTTTAAAATTTAATGATTTATATAATAAATTGATTACATTTTCCCGTAGAATAACATTTTACAGGAACACCACTCAAACGATTGGACAAATTAAATTAAAAGCCAGATATTTAATCTTAAATTTAATTAAAAAAAATATATTTTCAGATGTTTTTCTCATGCCGTTTGAGAGGTATTCCAACAAGCCAACAAAAACTGTCTCTCGGGAGCCACTATTACACTTACGATAAATGTGTTATATTGTTACAAAAGTTGAACACAACTTATTGAAGTGTGTAAAAATAGTCACAAAAATGTAATTTTAATTTCGCATGAACTCTAAATGGCGTAAAATTGATGGTTTATTAAACGACTAATGAATGAATATTACGAAATTTTACCAAAACAAGTCACGTAAATAACAATCAATTTAAATTGTACTCGTACAATAATACCATTTTAACAATATTTTTCAACAAAGTATTTATTTATAAAGTATTGCAATTAAATTAGTTTGGAAGAAAAAACATATTCAACAGACACATTTAAATGACATTGATATTGAAGCGCCAGTTGTTGGTTGGCCTTTTAAATTTAATATTATTATTAAATATAATATAAAAAGAAAACGTTTTAAATCAATGTTCATTTAAATAATTTCATAAAATTAATTCTTCATTCTGTCCCGTTCTCCACATTTAAGAAATGAGTTTGGCGAAAAGCAAAAATACAATTGCAAATTTGCATTGAAAAGTAATTTGTCAAACGCATTAAAGGCAACGATGCCATATCAAACAACAGTAACGACAGACAGACAGCCAAAGCAACGGCCACAACTGTTCAATTGCGAGATTGAGTACGTTTGTGTGCAAAAGAAGGATGCTAGTAATGGGTGAGTGTGAGGAAGCAAGTGGGTAACGGATATTACGCCATTGGCATGCTGTTGTCTGTTTTTTCCTCTATTTTGATACTCGGTGTTTTTTGAATTTCGTTTTTATTCACTTTCTGTGCCATTTAAATTTAATTTTTACTCTTGTCATTGCAGTTTGTTCACTTTTGTTTCTCAGACGTATTTTTTTGCTATTAGAATATTTTTTTAAGAGTTTTTTTATTCGAAAGCACAAATTTTTAGGCAGCAAAATAACATGTAAAAAATACAAGCAACTGCTGCGGTTAATGTCTTTTGAATGCAAATTCAATTTTATCGCACTTTTGTTTTTAATAAGATTTTTAAGTGAAATATATTGGTTGCCATAGTTTACTAACATTCACACACAAACAAATGCATGAATATTGTCGATTCACTTTATTTTCTGCCATCTTCTTTAGTTTCCAGCCTTGTAAAGTGGGAGAGTGGAGTAAATTTGAGGTGTCTTGGCTTTCGCTTTGGCAAACATAAGGAATTTGTGTAATTTCGAACAAGTGACACGATAAAACTTATTTAAAGAAACATTATTGAGGATTTAGCAAAGTTTTTTAAAACAATAACTTTTGTAAAGCTGTTGAAATAAAAGAGAAACCAAGTGAGTTCTAAGAGGAATAGTTACTATTTATTGGCGGTGATAGAAAAAGCGTTTAATATTTATAAGAAAGAACTTTTGGTTTTGTCAAGGATTTGATTGGCAATGTATTGCACGATGAAATACTTAAATGTATTTGTTTAAATGTTTTAGAAATTAATGTGAAAAACCATGAATTTTATTAATGGAAGTAGGTATGTACATATTTTTATTTTTGCAAACAAAATATAAATCACAGTTATGATTTTTAAAAAATCGTTTTGCTTCAGAATGAAATTGCCAAATGTTTTTCGAAATTTAAGCAAATAAAAACGAAAATGTTTAAGTTACCCAAAAAGATTTGTTATTAAAGACTATAGCCAGTTTTTTCTGTGTTCTTTTGGTGAAATTCATGATATGCCAGTTATCATCAAACTCTAATGAGCTGAGGCTAAATCCATTCATTCAGTATTCGTCCAACATTTTTTGTTCTAACCCATAAGTAGCGGGTGATTCAATAGCATTTTTTTGACAGATAATGTGTGAATCGTGTTATGCTGTCTGTTATTTTTGTTTAGTATTGTTTGGCCTTTCATAGTGGAAAGACTTACGCCTGAGCAACGTTTACAAATCGTTAAATTTTATTACGAAAATTCCCGTTCTGTGAGGAATGTGTTTTGTGCACTTCGCTCAACTTATGGTCAACATAATCGGCCTACTGAGCGTACTATTCGCAACATTATCACCCATTTTGAGACCCAGCATTCATTATTGCATAATATTCGACCGAATATACCACGTCCATCACGCTGTGAAGACGTGGAATCGTGGAATCGTCGGTCCATATTTCTTTAAAACTGATGCCGGTGCGAAGTAAACGTCAATGGCGACCATTATCGTACCTTGATAACCGACTATTTGATGCCTGAAATTGAAGCACGTGGTCTCGGCGACATTTTGTTTCAGCAAGACGGCGCCACTTCCTACACATCACATCAGTCAATGGATTTATTGAGAGAACACTTCGGTGAGCACATAATTTCACGTTTTAGCCCTGTTGATTGGCCACCAAGATCGTGTGATAGCACACCGTTAGACTTTTGTAAAGTCTAAAGTTTATGCGGACAAACCCGCTTCGATTCTCTTCGATACTCTTACGCATCGAATTGCTTTCGCATCGCAATAGAGAGTAACCGCCCTGAACTATTTTTAACACAAACAATGTTTACCAAGACCTCTTTGAAAGTATGTCCTTGATATACAAGTTATGTCACTAGAGTATTTAAAAACCGAAACCGGATTTTCTATTTGAAAAACTAACCGGATTCGAATGTTTTATATATTTGAATTATTCCATAATACGGTTTTTTTTAGATCGGTTAACTGGTTTTTATAACTTTTATCCAAAAAATATCAAATTTGTCTATGCCTGGGTATGATAGATTTTTACATTATTTTCTTATTTTTGAATCACCCGCTTATAAAAATATGTTACAGAAACCAACAAACTGAACTGAGCCCGATTGCAAAAAATAAAAACTTTTTGGTTCTAAGACCGATTCCAATTGTTAATTATATTACGATATTTTTTCCTTTATAAACCGGTAAACCGGTTTTTGTAAAAAAAAAAAATTCTCGAATAACCAAAAACCAGTTTCTGTAAAAAAGTTTAATATTCGAATTAAACAATTCTTATCACGTTACGAAATAATTTCACCAATGAAATGACGTATTTATTATCAAAAATCGAATGCGAACGCAATTGTGATTTAAAAGTTAGTCAAAGATAAATAATATAGGAGAAATATGTTAATGTGTATATAACTTCAAAATGCTGGATTATTTAAAATTTTTAGCTTTTATTTTTAAAGATTAGTACAATATAAATTTATTCAAAGTATGGACCATTATTATGAACATTTCCCATGTTTCCGGCAACATATGGATTCCGCGAAAATTAACTAATTCTTTTTTTTCTGGGACCAGCACTCAGGGGATGACCCCTACTTATGCAATGCATTGTGTTGGAACTAGGAAAATAGGCTATGGGAGGGAGGATAGCGGGAGTAGTGTTTGTGAACATTTGATTTGAATTTTCCTATATTGAAAGTGCCAGGGAATACTTCTGCTGGGAGTTTGTTCCACATACGTGTATTACGTAAAAAACTGCGTGTTTCAGGAACAAGTTCCCTAATTTAGCAGAATACATTCCATTATAGTATCGATAGAACAGTGCAACACAACCCACATTGCGACGATGCTCCAATGAATCAATAGAGTTGGATACCCTACTGTCACCGATAAGCATCTTCTATTTCAGCAGGTCATAATTGATAGGACCCTCTTATACCCTTTTTTAGCTAGACTAGGCGATCTTTGTCTTCCGTGTCAAAATCATCACTTCTGAACTGCACAAACTATTTCTCCTCGCATATTAAAACCAATGAAAAACATTCGCCATAAATGTTCAATAACTAAGTTAGAATAAATGACAGATATGTACCCTGTAAAATGACATTTAAGTTACTAAATAAAAGAAAAATGCCGATCGTGATCTACCTATCGTCACCTAAAACGCCCATGAGGGTTACGTCTTTGTGCATTTTAGGTGACGATATGTAAGTATAGCTCCAATTACTAACTGTAATAAATTAGTATAAATTAGAAATAAAGTATAAATCACTCACTTTTACGTTATTGTCTCAATAAGAAACAACGATCACTTTTATAAATGACAATAATTAACATATTAAGCAAAATCAAAAACCAATGTGTATCAAAATCAAATCAAAATAATTTTTTTTAAACCAACCATATGAATATAACTTACACATACATCCTCATACACAAATTTCAATACGAATGATACAATTTATATACTGATTTCGAAAACTTTAAATAAATTTGTAATCAATACTTCAACTTTCCTTAAACCATTAAAATTTCTATCATTGATTTATTGACTTGTCTGATTAAAGAACCAGTACAAAAATAATATAATAAATACCATGATATTAATTTCCTCTTTGAAAACTAAAACCAGCGACAACAGCACAAAAACAAAATATGACTCGTATCGGTTTACAAAAATAGCACACACACTCACAGACACTCTTCCTCTCAGTTCTGAAGGTGTGAATTTACCACCACTTAAGGACTCATTTATGGATATTGAACACACTGAGACAATAAAACGATGAAATTGTACTTCACCAGATTTTAAACATGTACACACACTCACTCACTCACTCAAACAAACATACAGACAAATATTATTTTAAATTGTGATAAATGAATTTAAGATGAATATAGATGAGAGTAGTACTCGTACAACAAAAAAATCACTTACCTACAAACACACGCACTGCTACTTAGTCAAAATTTAACAGAATGTTTAAAGGAGCATAAAGAGTCAAAGGGAAATTAGAAGAGAATGGCAATAGAATGACAATGGCATAAAAAGGAATAAAATGTAACACTCGTAACAACAAACAAAAACCGTAAACCTTGTTATAAATGACTGTTTAAATGATCCTTGCTGTTGCTCTTCACTTGCACTGCGGTTGCTAAATGATTGTTTGTGTATTTGTGTTTGGAAAAACAAACTAAGGATTGTTTTGGAATCAAAGGTTGTCTTTTCGTTTGTCATCGTTAAACCCCGGCACAAACGAATCAAATAAAGGTTTATATTCGGCTGTGCCGAATCATATATACCCACCACCAAATCATCTATTATGGGCGAACCTCGTAAAATATTGTTCCGTACTTTCTATTTACTTTTGGTTTACTTTTGGTTAAATTTCATTTCAATAACGATATTTACAAGAATTTTATGAATATTCCAGTTATAATCAAGAACTTATATTTATTTTTATATTTTTTATATTTTTGCAGCGTGTAACATAAGGTACTTATAACTGATCTGTGTAAAATTTCGGTTCGATATGGATGTTTATGCTGGTTAAAGAGTTTTTCAGAGTAGTCCTCGTAAGAGGAGTATTCATCATGAAATTCTGTACGACGATTTATATGTAGAAGCCAAGTATTTGTGTTGAATTTCCACGTAATAATGATTTTTATAAAATATTTATGCGCATTTAAGTGATTTTTCAATGGAAACTTTATATGGAGACTACGGTGAAATATGGACCGATCGTCATAAAATTTTGTATGAATATTTCTATATATGTATATGGAATGTTTGTGTTGAATTCAAACTTGATAGTTATGTTTATTAGAGATTTTGGAATTTATATGGGGCTATGCCAAAATATGGATCGATGCTAACAAAATATCGTTTTGAGATTTCACTTTACATGAAACTTGTTAATGCAGAATTTTGTTTAGATACGGCTTTTCTATAAACATTTATGTACCATAAAGATATATCCCGGGAAGATATTTGTATGAGAGCTGTGATAAATCGTGGACCGATTCCTACTATTTTCAACACGACTTGTCCTTTCTATAATAAAAATAAAATGTGCAAAATTTGATGATATTATCTGCATTATATTTGAGGAAAACAGCAAAAAATATCTGGAAAATATTGAGGTGGTCTGAAACTTTGATCTATAACACCGATCCTACTAGAGCGATTTTGCCCGTATGTGTGTTAAAAATTTCATCAGTTCCTTACAGTTTTATGTCTTTTTTCGAAGCTCTGTCATGCCTTAAACAGACGGATGAACATGGCTAGATCGACTTAGAATCTTATAAGGACCCAGCATATATAGACGATTTGGTTATACGACCATTATCTCGAAGTGTTACAAACGGAATGACTAACTTAATATACCCCTCATCATTTTGGTGGTGGTTTTGTAACAAAAATTACTGATACGTTTTAGTTTGTATTTGCATACTAGGTCTTGTTGTGGTAAATTTTACAATTTAACCCTTTAAAGGCAGATGTTGTTGTATATTCAAATTCTCGCAGGTTATGTTAACGAAAAAAAGATTTGTATGTGAAAAACTGCCAATAGATTGTATTCAAATCTAAAAACTTTTTTTTAAATCAACTAAAATATTTATCAAAAATATATTTTAACTAATTTTGTTAATTTAAATAAAATTTAATACAAATAATCAACAAAAATTGTATCCAATCAACAACGTTATTCTTATAACAATTTTGAATTATTTTGAATAATATTTCCTCAAAATGATGATGAAGATTAATAAGATGTAAAACAATGCAATTTTAAACTCTGGGGCCTTTCAAACTAATAACATACTAAAGTTAAATCGAGAAACTTCATATTTAAAGACTATTTGATTGAAAAGTATAAAATAATCATATTCACACGCATCCTTATCTACAGTATGCATACATGAGGAATATATCGATAATTGTATATTTCATGTCTTTGATTATTTCGGAGTTGGATAACTCAAAGTGACGAATCGCCTAAAAATCCAGTATGTATATTTTTATTAGATCTCAATTATTGGAAGACTTCTCCTGGATAAGGGGAAGCGTATAAAAGAGAGATAAAAAAGAGCTGATATCCTAATGCAAAATAAGAAACTATTATATTTCTTTTTGAAGAATTTAAAACTTTAACAAATACTAAGCAAAAAGCTGATACAACCTGTGTACGAAGTGCAATGTATAAAGCCTTGATATTGGTTGAACTAATCTACGACCAATCGAAACTAGGCTGTGATTGAAAAGTCATCCAGTTTAATACTGTTTAACACCAATTTAGACATATGAAGTATAGTTATTGTAAAGTAATACCAGAACTGATCTTATACACAGGTTCCAATCCAAAATTATTAGATCCATAACGGAAGCTCAATGGTATTAAAGAAACATTCGATCTTAGAAACATTCCTGAGAGATACATATCAAAATTTCCACACCACCCGAAACCTCTTGCAAGATTTCAAAACCAAAACTTTCAATTGAAGTCAAATAGTTTTTAGATAGCAGCAGTATTATCCAAATTGAAAATGCCCCTTCATTAAAAACATTATCTAATTCATGTTTACAATGCTAACGTTTAATACTAAACCTATTTCTTTACAATAAATGTTAGCACTCGAAACTATGTTATAAAATTAAAATATATAATCGAAGACCATATTACCCTTTCAGGGGTTAAGAGGTGTATGTGTATGCAAACGGATTTAATAGAAATACTATATTCAAATCTCGATTTCGGTGTTTGTTTTTAGTGAAAATCTAAACAAACACACCTCATGAATAACATGACTAATGTTTAAGCCAAAAGTAAAATTTTCTTGAATCACATACAGAAGTCGTCGTACCCTTAAACAACAAGCAAACTGAGCAGCGTTCATCAGCGTATGTATGACTGTGTAACAAGGATGAGCGCGGTAATGATAAACCGACAAAAAAAAATAACTCGTGGTAGACACGTGATGCTAAGGACTATAAATTTTTACACAAATTTTAAGTGTTTAAAAATGGAAACTAAAATCACACGAGATTTATAATCGTGAGAATGAGTTGCAGGATACGAATATAAAACAAAAAACAGCGGCAAATTTAAAAGACCGTTGAAAGATTTATTTGCCCAGATACACAAACATATGTTTGGAGGAAAATGATTAGAAAAATATTAAACGCAATATATATTTGCTTGGCAAGATAAGAGGTGGAAACGGAAAAAGGAACAAAACGTAGTATAGCAACTTTAATTAGAAATTTTCAGAATGTGCTGTTGGAATACAGGAAGCCAGCAGTTTCGATAACTTTTATGTGATAGGCAAATGTTAAAAAATAAAAACCATGAACATCATTTAACAAAAAAGATTCAAAATAAACCCCCCCCCACGCCAACATCAGTGAAAAAAGACGTATCAAAAAGTGTCATGCATTCAACCGACAAAGCCAGACAATATTGATGGGTATGTTTATGTTTCATTTTCTTCCTGATTTTGTTGCTGTTGTTGTAGTTCAGAAAATACAAAATGCTGTAACAATGTCTCGTCAAACGCTGACATAAAGATCATCCATCATTTTGGACTTGAACTTTTTCGTCAACATTTTTGTTGTTCATCTTTAACATCTAAAGCTTCCTCATGTGTATGAGTATGTAATCAGTTTTATCTTATTTTTATTTACAGATATTGCTGAATATATTTACATGTGTATTACAAAAACTCAAATCATTGTATTTTTAAAAATCAGAACAAGAAAAAAAAACGTCCACACATGTTGAGGATAAAGTTGTTGTATCATTAATGAAGGTGTTGTAATTGCAGACAGTGAAATCTCAATTGAAAATACGCCTGCTGCATAAATGGAAAACGGGCCTGACAACTTTTTATTTTAGAAATTAAAATTCAGCATTTTTATACCCACTTCAAAAGATTATTATTTGTCATTCAGTTAATAACACATCAATCTTATGAACCTTACCGTACCGTAAGCAATAGTTTTATCAAAGCCTTACAACTATTTTCTTCCCTTAAAATATCATATTCTAGAAAAGTGTATAAAATATTTGTTTAAAACTGGATTTAGTTACATTCGATTAAAAGGAACATGCACAGTCTCGTCGCAACACTTTCCATCATGACATAACGCTTCTAACTGGACAGACAGTTATGGCTTTCCAGTGGTGAACAAACTAGGTTCGTATTTACAATAATGCTAAATACTTTGTACGAGTTTTTAAAAGTTATGGCAAGAATTTGACGTGATATGATTAAGGACAGAAATATAGCATTTACAGAGCTATGAACATCGGTATACAAATTATTATGATCGGATTAAAAATAGCGATATAGTGAACAAAATACTAAAAGGGCGGTATTTGTAGGCGTGTCAAAAAATATAAAAAAAAATTCTGGACTTGTGACTGACACAACTTTTTATTTTTGTATGGAATGCGAACCACTCCATAGTACAGTATACCCCGGTTAAATACCTCACTAAAAAATCCAAAATTTTTGGCTACTTGTCCGGGGAAGGTATTTAAGCGTTCACGGTTATTTACCTTATAAAAGTAATTAAACGATCAGAATACCTATTTTAGTGGCCACGAAACATTACAATTAAATTCTGCAGCTATTTGGTGTTTGGTTTTCCTCCCTTTTTTGCAATAGAGATCAATAAAAGTTTTTGCTTTATAGATAAAGATGTTTTCTTGAGGAGAGCTATTTCATTAAAAATGTATGTAACACTTTAAGTTTGAAAACTGATGTTTTACCACTAACAATAAATGAAAACAATTAACAAGCACGAAGTGAACAGGTGCCTGAATAAAATTCTCACAAAATTGTATAAAAAGGTATTTTGGGTAAATAAACGAAGTTAATGATGACTTTACTGATAACACTGGATAGGTGACTATAGACTTCGTTAACAATCATCCCACTTTGAAGAACTCGGTGGTTGAGCCGTTCAAGATCAGCTTAGTTAGTCGCAGATATTTGCGTTTTATAAGTGGCATCAACACTTTTCCCTCAAACCATTTAAAGTTTCAAATCAAGTTTAAGATTTTTCAGTATTTCGTGACTATAAATATACAAGGTGGCGCAAAAGTAAACACATGCGAAATACACGTTAATAAACAATGTTATGCTACACTGCTCATGAACGCGGAATATTGCTGACTATTTATTTGACCAATAATCGGTCGGTGACAGCCAAAAAACATCGGAAGTTTACTTTTGCGCCACCTTGTATATCTATATTTTTATTAAAAGACCTACACATAAGATTTTGATTTATACAATAAAAAGATCGTTAAGACTTCCTAATTTTTCCAAAACCAGAACAATATTCTTAATTAAAAAAGCTTATAAACTATTTTAAGACAAATACATTTAATGTTCATTACTTTCTAGTTGCTGTAATATCTCCTAAGTAAGTTTAAAAGCTTCAAGCAAATTGCATATAATTTCATTGAAAGAACCACAATCCACATTTCACTGTAGCCTATGAAACATGTATGTAGATATTTGTTTGACATTCGCACTATAATAGACTCACTTTACTTCTGTTAAGTGGAAGTATCTAATGATTAAAGTGACAGTTAAACGTCATGTTCGTATTCTTGAGCAAAAATCACAAGAATCGATAAAAAAAATGGAAGCAACAACAAAATAAAGTAAATGCCAACCAACCCCTCTTTAAAAACACTTTAATATTTCAAAATGTAATTTGTCGTTTCATTTTTACAAAATGTAACCATGTACTCATTCATACTAATACGATGTATTTATTGTATATTGAGTTTTGAACCCATGTTGAAAAATCAAAACAATACATCAATTGTCTTAATTCTTTATTTCAGTGTTACTGATTGATTCGTATTAAACCAAAAAAATATCAAAAGCGTACACAGGAAAAACAAAACAAAATACTTATTAGATAAATACATACATATTTATATTGACTGATGCTGCTGCGATTTGCTAAAGTTGCCCTCTGGTGTGTATTTTTGATTTTTGCATCATTTAAAACAATAATTATGTCAAAATTATTTTATTACCAGATGATCGATGATGTTTTGCAGAGTGAATATACATAGATGTACATATATTTTTTTTTTTTTCATAAAATATGATAAATATAGTTTTAATAATGCAGTCAAACTGAAGCGTATTCAAAAACTACACATGTTGCGTCAATAAGTTATTCGCATATTTTGATAAAATAATTTTAATTTTAACAGTTTTTGACAGATTTAAGACAGTTAAGTTATATTGTTTGCATAATTTTATACTCACCACTGCATTTGTCATTCCGTTTTTAACACATCGAAATATTGGTTGTATAACCAAAAAGTATATATAGGTATATTATGGGTCCTTGTAAGATTCCAAGACGATCTAGCCATGTCCGTCCGTCTGTCAGTAATTCCGTATGTTAAAGGCAAGGCAGAGCTTCGAAAAAAGACCTAGAATAATGCATCTTTCCCTAACAATCTTCACCGAAATACTTGGCATTGAAGATGGGCTAAATCGGTAAAGTAGGATCTGTGTTATAACCAAAATTTCAGATATTTTTTGCTATTTTCTTCAAATGTAATTCAGATAATATAATGAAATTTTCTAATATACTTTATTTTTTTTTGTAAGAGAAGTAACACTCAGGCAATTAATATGTCAATTAATTAATTGTGTTTTTTCTTTGGAAAGGGGATAGGTAGGAGAAAAATAGGCTGTGAAAGTAGAGAAAAGCTTTTCATATGACAACACTGTAATTGCGCGTTATGTTTATTAATAGTACAGTATCGCAGCGCCTCTGGTGGTCAGTAGGCGCATTGATCAAAGCTTAATTTATAGCCATTATTTTAATTATTTTACTTCGTTGGCGTTTAAATGCTATGCCACCGAAGGAGAGTGCTCTAATAAATATTAGTTACGATAGGATAGAAAACTAATAATTATCTGAAACTGATGTTGTTTTTGAATGGCAGCGGCTGGGAATCGAACCTAGGCCACAAATACCAACTCATGCTTAATGATCAAAGGCGCTAATCAATTAAGCTACAGTACGCTTGCAACCAGTACTCATACAAAATCCTGCAGAAATAAGCTTCATGCTAAGAATAATCATAAAACGATATTTTGTTTGCATCAGTCCATAGTGGACCATAGCACGGATTCGGAAAAATTATCTAAATCTCTTATAAACTTTATTATCATGTAGGAATTCGACACAAATAATTCAATATAAAATATATGAAATTCCTAAAATGCAAAATAAAAATTTATGGTGATCGGCCCATAATTAATCATAACACGCATATGGGGACCACTTCTGAAAAACACATTAACTTACGTAAATATCTCATAAATATCGATATGAAACCGATATACAGACATATATAGTATGGAGCATTTTACTACTGAATTTTGTGAAGGTCGTCCATAATTGGCCATAGCTCCCATATAATATCTATAGTCGAGAACAGATTGCACTTCTAATATATAGGTGGTGGGTATATGAGCTTCTTCATAGCCGAATATAAACTCTTACTTGCTTTATATTCAGAAGATAATTTAATCAAAGTTGCTTGAAAAGACGCAAGATCACAATGAACTTAAGTACTATGGGCACACTTATCATGGGTAGCTCCTATCCATGATGTGCTGGAAATTGGAAAAAAATATAATAAAAATTTAAATTGCCTATAGATAGAGAAGGTGGTTTTTGAGGAATTTAGATTTACATTTGAAAAGAACGCATATTTGTGGTTCAGAATTGAGAGAGCAAGGAGTTTTTGGGGATTCCGATAAAATTATCTTAAATTGGTAGCAAAGTAATAAAAAATAAAAAAAATTGCTTCTTGTTTTGGAATATCGCATACTAAATAATTTCTGTTGCTATATTGTCACAGTCTGTATATGTACAACGTATGAATATGTATGTATATACAAAAAAAAATTAAATAAACTAAATAAAAGTTAATAAAAAATGATTTCCGTAAAAAAAAACGTTATTGTCAAATTATAAAAATGACTTAAAACTTTCCTAAATAACTTTTCTGGGAATGTTGCTAAAATATTTGAGTTTACTACTTTAGTATTACTGATGACTGAATGATGACTGTAATTAAAATATTATTATAAATAAAAACAGGAAAAATTATTTTGAAATTTGAATATTTTTTTCGAACGAAAATGATGCATCATGTAACGACAAGTGATGTTCAAATTAATGTTTTACCTTGAACTATGAAATCACATTTAAGTTGCACAGTGGAGTAGGATTAAAATATTTTGGTAATTAACATTCTAAAAGTTTAAGTTTTTCTAAATATAGGCCACAATTATTAGTTATCGAATTGATTATATAGAAACTTTCACAAGTTAAGCTGTCTCAGGAAGCGAAATTTCTAATTGTAAACTGAAATATTTGTATCCCTCTCAGGCATATTAATATGTTAAACTTGTGGACTTAAATCACGAATAACTTATTGGTGACCGATAATGCACGTGCACACCCACGATTTATCCCTTAAATAGTTGAATAGTGGCTCTGAATATTGTAAGAGCTCAAAAGTCTACAGCTGATGTAATGTGTAGAACATTGAAAATTAACCTGTGGTTGTTTTGTATTAAAGAATATTTGTAGTCACTTTAGATAGAGACAGAATGATCAACTAAATATTAGCAGGTCCGGACACTCATCTAACACGAAAAACCACTAGAATCAGGAGCTACTTCACAACGTTATCAGGTGACAATAATTTTAGAAATCATGAAACAGCGGATGAATTAGTACTGACCGAGACGGTTATTGATACGAAAATCAGCTGTGAGGATTGACTTTATATATATGGTGAATTTCAAGTCAAGTTACCCAATTTTAAAAATCGATGTCTTCCGATTTGGATGAAATTTGCACCAAGGTTAGTAATATTGGATAGTAGGTCAAGTATAATCCAATAGTACTAACCTTGGTGCAAATTTCACCATATAATTCGATGTAGAATACGCAGATGTATTCAAAGTATATGCCAAACCTGTATTAAAAATGTATGTGGGAATACTTCAATATACACATATTGATCTGATTTTCTTATGAAGCTTCGCCTGTAAACAAACGATAATTGCAGATATTGTATTGAAAAAGAGAAGATCAACCTTTATCAATGGCCTACACATTCAATGGCTACTTATTTTTCTTCAGAGTCTTGAGAACTTGAATGATGAACCATTAGTAAAATGCACGAAGCTAACATTAGAATAGAAGCATTACTTAACTGTTCCTATGAAGGCTTCTGATGATAAAATATACTATCATTCGCTAAGGAATCATTAGAGAGATCAACGGTAATGGTATTGTGAAAAACAAACATAATTATTGAGTTGGATCGTCTTTATTCTAACATAATAGAATTGCATTATTGACTTAATAAAAGGTCTTGGATTTAAACCAATTGTCAACAAATCATTGTTTGGTATAATATTATTATATACATATATTTATGTATTTCTAAAGACATATTCATTTGTACATAAGTATATGTATGTATGTATATGTAACCTATGTGTATTTCCTAAATGATTTGAATTCACCCCACTGTGCATATTACTTTAATGTGATTAAGTACATATAAGAATGCACTTTAGATGTTGATTTTTATTATTTTGAATTACAAAATATGTTGAGTTATTAAAAATAATAGCTGCTACGAAATGCGATATGAGTAAATATTATCCCATACAAAGGTGATATTTACTTGCGAGTAAAATGCGATAATAATAAGTTAATGAGATGATATTATTATGGCTACTTTTACATTTATTTATTCACTTCTCTTTTCTCTTTCTCATAATGATTTGCAATTGTTTATATTGTTTCCAAGACAAAACAAATTCTGATGATAATAATATTTAATACAAAGCAAGTGTTGTCTGTTCGTTATTTATTTTTTTTCAAAAACATTAAAACTTTAATGCATTCAAATGTTTACAAATTATGCGTATTTATGGACTTAAATAAACTGTTTCGCACATTTCATTATTTTATTCCTTTTTCTCCCATTTTTTTCTTTTAAAGCCAAAAATATAAAAAATAAATCGCGTACAAATTGAATATAATTTCAGTTTTGATTTTATTCTTTTACGTATTTTATTTTTACGATTATTATGTAAAACGCTTCATTTAAAACCCAGCAACAACCCAACAACAACACACACACAGATGCCGTTGTATACGGTGCCATACAGCTTCTTAGTTGCAAGTCCAGTGACTCGGCATCTAATAATTCCAACTGGGTGAATGTCAAGATTGTTGCCACCCTAAAATCGTTGTACACTTTTATTTAAGTTTGTTTAATAATTCTGGGGCGGCCTGCAGTAGCAGTAGTAATAATGAACGACTACCATAAGAATGACAGTTAAAAATCTACTCGAAACTGCTACAAAGTGGATGGATAGAACTGTATTTAACCGTTATTCAAATACTGTGCGACAGGGTTTGTTTGTTTTTTTTTCTTATTTATACCAGTTTCTTCTTCCTATTTCTAATTTTTATTTTTAATTTTTTTTTTACTTTTGTTCATTTTCCATTCCACTTGCCTAGAAATAAACGAAGAACTAACGCGTTACAGAAATATGTACATATTTACAGCAGAGGAAGCTGAACAAAAACCCAGCAATAACAGCAACAAAGAAATATTTATCGTCGCGGTTTTAACGCAATGTGATCCGTGGCGATTAACTGTGGTTTTTGTGGTTTACTTTAGCGCACCCTCCCTGCCAACATCTATCGCTGCCACCCATTTAAACAATTTTCAATGACGAAGTACTTGCAAGAGTAAATTTAAATGTTAGTTTTTTTTTTGTTTCTTCAAAACTCTATTTGCGAAGGGTGACCCCAACGGCGTAAAGTTGTGTAATATGTGTATATTTCATTTGTTCATGCCAAGGCGAGGCTGTATGTTATTTAGTTGTTTTTTTTTTCTAAATGAATACTGGACAAATATTTTCTTTATTAGAGTTTTTTTTTGTATTTTCATTGTACTTGCTTTTAGTTAAATGAGTGCTATTAAATTAAATCGATTATTTATTTTTTTTTTATTGAAACACATTAAAGATTATCCTGGATAAACATGCATTATTATACAAGGCTACTTTGGTGCATACATACTTTTACACACTTTTATTTTGATACCGACATAACAGAATTTGATGCAATTCTAAGAATTTTTCGTCTTTCTTTTGGAGTTGTTGTCATTTTCTTCCGATCTTTCATGTTTTTTTCACATCTGTCCACGTTATTTAAATAATTGTACATAACTGTCTTTCCTCTATTGATGTTTTTGGCTATTTGGACCAGATTCTTACCCTGAGATTTCAAAATCAGAATGTTTTTCTTTTTCAGAGTTATTAGGAAATTTTGAATAAAAACTATTTACAAACTATCAAATTAAAAATTCTCTAGCCCATGGTGTAACTATACAAGGTGAGTGCAGTAGCACAGCTGACTGACTGACTTTGTTTACAATTTACTTATGCCAAAAGTAATACTTTTTCAAGTGTTTTTGACAGTAGTACATTTTTTTACACCATAAAAATGCTTGTTGTTTCTGTATTGTATTGTATTGTATTTGTTGCCGATTTGCACTCACCTTGTATAATTATACCATGTTTAGCCATTTATATTGAAATAAATTGAAATCATAGTCTTCCTGATTAATATGAAAATAATTACTAATTCAAGTGACACACGAATAAGTACCACAAAAATACATGTCTTTAAATAAATGCATAATTTTAGTATAACAAAATATATATTTCTTCAAAAAACTAAAGCCAACACTTTAGTTTACTTAATTAAGGTTAAAAAAATATGATTCCTTATTCAAGTAGCAGGCAGTGTACGTACGCTATTACAAGCATTTATATGTATTCATTTGTAAGTTTTAAAATGTAATTGATTATATTTTTTGAAAAATTTTATATTTTCAAGGTTTTTCAATTTAGTGCACGTATCAGCCCATTCAAAAATCTCTGAGACTGCGTGGCATTAACTTTTCGAGAAGTCATCGTAACTTATTTCATTTTTTCCAATGTCTTCTTATTTAACACACGGTTATTAGTATCTTTTTGAAATTTGAGTAGTCGATTTGATTGAAATAAATTCTAAAACGATATGGAAGTCAGAACCCGTTTAGAAAATTTTCGAGTTTTTAAAAACTCAACCGACCTGAGGCATAATTGAAATATAATGTTTTTATGCCATTCAAAACCTGCAATATTAATATCTTTGTTCCAAAAACTTAAATATTGATAGTTGGGGTTTTAAAATTCCCAAAATTTCATCTTTAAGGATTTCGATAAAAACTTATTATTTCGCTAAACATTTGGTTAATATTTAAATCGGGAAATTTTGGCCATTTCACTATGTTGAACATTTCGTAGTTTTCATTAAAATACCGTGAAATACTCGTATTATTCATTTGTAGGTGGATTTTGACGAAGCGTCAGAAATTTATTTCATTAATTTTAGGAATTATATTATATTTTTCAGAAGTTTAATCGAAGTCATCTAATAAACACAAAATTGTTTTATGTCTTTTTATGAAAAATTCTAAATATTAAAAAATTAGACACCGTTGCAGCTTATTGTTTTCCAAATTCAGAAAAGTATTGGATTAAGTAAAAATATTCCGAATTTATTTTATTAAAACTGAACTATAGTTAAACATAGTTCATATAAATCAAATGAATGCAAAAAATCCCTGGTTTTCCGAAATCCTTATTCTTCAATTCGAGAGAGATATTTTTCTAATTTCTTTTGGCTTTTCCGTAAAAAATCATTAATAAAAAATCTTAAATTTTAATAACTTTTAATAACTTGAAAACTATGTAACCAATGTTTGTATATATTTTTGGAAAGTGTTTATTTGATTATAATTCCATTATCATTAAATGCGAAATTTATTATTTAGACAAAATTTTTCAGTCTTCAAGTGTCTCAAAAAACTTCTTAAAAGTCGAAAAATTTATTCTGGAATATTTAAACAAATGCCAACATTTTTGCCGCTTTTGAAATATAAAAATGATAACCTAACAGCACTATTTACAATGGTAATGTATTATATTTCCGACTTTATTGAAAACTTTTCTACTTTCTTACAAAAAATACCTTCCGCCTTGTTGGATTTTATATAAATAAATAAATAAAAAAAAGTCCCATTAATTTTCATAATTTTTACAAAAAAAAATAAAAATTAACAAAATAATTGTTCAAGTTTATAATGTTTTTAAATAATGACAAATTACTTTGTAGATAAGCCGTTCGTTAGTTCTACTACAAATAAAAAATTAACTCTCAAGTATAACAAAACAAAATAAAACGAATGAAAATGTAAAAAGAACGGAACACATAATGCAGACCGTTTTACTGCCTTCGTTCACTTTCTTAACCAGAACTAATTGTAACAGATTCTTTGCTCGTTTTTCCTATTTTTTGTTTTTATTTTTCCACTGGCACTGACTGGGCTTAACTGCAAACATGACGCTAAAAAAAATTGAAAAATTATGAAGAAAATAAGGTTAAAATAACCCTTAAACATATAAAACCGTTGTTTTATTCTACAATTTACTTTACTTCCTTGTAATATTTTCTTAACATTCCCAGCAAAGTAGTCCAGACTGTCTGAAAGTAAGTGTATAAGTGTGAGTGTATGTGTTGGTGTAGCGTATGCCAATTAAAACAAACATATTTTGCTCGGTCTGCTTCTTCATTTCTATACAGAGCTTAATCTTTTAAGGAAATTGGAAAAATATTGTTAAAAATTTTACTTAAATGCTGTTATCGCCATAATAGAGTCATCATAACAATTAAGTAATTGTGGGTTGAAACAACAAACAAACTCGTAGATAGAATAATAGTCGACTGGAGGGAAACCATTTGAATGAGTGAGAATTTATATTCGGCTGTGCCGAATCTTATATACCCCTCATCAAATACCAATAGTGTGATTTATAAATACTTGATACTAATTTTTGTTACATTTTGTATCGCCACTGATAAATATGCTGGTGATTTTATTTTGCGGATCCCTTACATGAGCCCTATCAATTATTATGAGGCGATCGTCATTAAATTTCATTTTCATTTGTTTCGTTTAAATTTCATCTCAATAACAACATTTACAAGATTTGTATGCATATTCTAGTTATTCCACAAAGTATACGGATATGTCACGAGACGGAAGATAATCACATTTTAAATTTATCTTTTAGAACTGCCCTTTGTTTATATCAACGTGTAACGATCTACTTTGACACACAATAAATTAGATACAAAAAAGCTCTAAGAAGCTGATTTTGGCTTTTTGACACGACAAAATTGTCTGCTATATACTCTGTGGTTATTCTCGGAAGTGGGCGTTGTATGGGACGCCAGTATAGTTTTTACATATTTATAGCTGACCTGTATAAAATTTCGGTTCGCTAGATGTGTATGAAGGTTAATGAGTTTTTCGGAAGTAGTCCTCATAAGAGGACATAAGAGGAAGTAGTCCTATTATGAACCATGAAGGTTATGAAACGACGATTTATGTATATGTGTAAGTGTGTGAATGATTTGTGTTGAATTTGAACTTGATAGTGATTTTTTTATAAGAGATTTATGCGCATTTAAGTGATTTTAGGACGTGGACATTGTATGAATAAGACAATATGACAATATATTGACTGATGCTAACAAAATATCGTTTTGAGATTTCACATTGCATGAAAATTATTGTTGCTGAATTTTGTATGGATACGGTTTTCCCATAGACATTTATGTACCATAAAGCCATATTCCGAGAAGACATTTGTATGGGGGCTATGAAAAGTCGTGGACCCATGCATAGATTTTTCGCCAGGACTTGTGCTTCTATAATAAAAATAAAGTGTACAAATGTTGGTGATAACTATTATCAATATTATATTTAAAGCAAATTGTAAAAAATATCTGAAAAATATCCAGATTGTCTTAAACTTTGGTCTCTAAATCGGATCCTACTCGGATCCGCTTTTGCCCATTTTCAATACCAAACATTTCAGTGAAACAAAGAATGTTTGGTAAAAATTTCATTATTCTGTGTCTTTTTTTCGAAGCTCAATCATGTCTTCAACAGACAGACAGGCAGACGGACATGGCCATATCGTCTTATAATATTTTAAAGACCCAGAAAAAATAGCCTTTTTGGTTCTATGACCAATATTTTAAAGTGTTACAAACGGAATGACTGGCTTAATATACCACCTTCTTTTTGTGGGTTGGTATAAAAAGAAATGGCCCAAAACATATTTTTAATACTCGAAATTTTTGTAAGCGCTTAATTTTTTATTTTTGTTGGAAAGAATAAACAAACAACTTTATCACATTTAATTTTTTTGTTTAAAATTAAGATTAAACGGCTGATCAAAATATTTAGCGTTATTAATGTGAGTTTTATTTAAAAAATGAGTGTTACATGTCTGAATAACCATTTTATCGTAATAATGCAAAAACCTTTATATTTTTTAAAGTGCAAGCATCGCACAATGGAAGAAAGTGCAAATAAATCTGTAATTTCCAAATAGACCGTCTGATTTTAAAAAGACTTCGTATGTCTATAGAAGAGCCTGTGGGTGGACGTGTTGTCATAAATTCAGAATCAAAAACCAGCCAGATTTTCTGTTTTAGATCTGATCCGAAAGATTGTACTATCAACGGCCAATTATCCTTTTTGTTGAGAAATGAATAACATCCATCAGAATCACATCGTTTTGCACGACCCTCATACTTTATATGTAATCAACATTGACCAAATCAAATTGATGCTTAAATCTTTATTTTCGATCGATCGCAGCTTCTTCTATTTACAAATCACCCTGCCAAAGAAAGGTTACCAAACAATGAAAGCTAGTCGAACCCATCCACAAGCCAAACAATCTGCTCGTGCCATGCAAAATCTTATTCGAAAATATCTTTTCCGATACAGCTGTCCTAAGTGCATCAAGGCTAACAGAGATTGCAAAAATCATCAAACCCTCAATCTCTACCGCAAGCACTAAGTTAATCTGGACGAAATTGTTGAAATTTCACTATAAAAAATGATTTTCGGAAATGCGCCTTATATGGTAGTAATGACCATCTCTGATCTGACTACATGATTATGAACCAGACCTAAAATCTGGTAGTATGATTTAAGATTTCATGCGCAGAATTATGAGCGTTAGAGTATTTATCACATTATTCTATGGCATGAGACAAATTTTTTTTAATTTCTTACCAACATATTTTTTGCCATTTTATGTAAAAGATGACATAATTAGATTTGATAACTTTGAAAACATTTGATTGTACTTTATAATTAATTTTTTATTCATATATAACTAATTTAAACTATTTGATTTTTAATTTTTCATACACACATTTGTATGAGCTTGTGTATATTTAAATAGTTTATGTTTTAATCTAATTATAAAGATTACTATAAATTAATATTAAGGAATTTTTATATAATCTCAAAACAAACATTATTTGATTAGCGTAGACAATACTTAAATATGTAGTGGAGAGGGGGGCACGTTTATAACCAGGGCACCTTTGAGCTATGTTGATAAAATCTCAGTTTAACATTTTTTCCGACCCTTAACCGAGTTTTTCACATGCCAACCTTGTTTTCTAGCAATGTCAACAACTTTTGCTAGTTTTTTCAGTCGTCGAACGAATGTAGTTGGGTGAAAAAGTTTTCGCAGTGCCATTGTAAATTTTTTTATTTTTTTTTTTTTTTTTGTAAGAGTGTAAGAAGTATTCAGTGATCGTTTTCTGTCGTAAAAGAAATTTATTGCAGTCCAAAATTCATTTCCAACAAAATTAAGTTAAGTTATTTGATATTTATGTAAAAAAAATATATTTATTATAAATTTCCGTGAAATGGCAAGCCAGTTCAGGTTTGAACGAAGAAAAAGGGGGCCAGTATGGGGGGCACATTTGAACACAATGACTTCATCCATTAAAAAAAATAAAAACAAATATAAATCGAACTAAAAATAAGTTACTTGTAGACTTAAACTAATGTTTATTTCCATATATATTAGTTAAATTATGTAAAAAGTCAATAATTCACAAATATAAATTTGTATGTGGCTTGAAATCAAAAAGTGTTCTAAGGTGCCCCCCTCTTTCCTACCTACTACTCGTCACAGTCCAAGTCAACCGGACGAATAAATAAAATTTCACGATTAATATTTTTTGCTTCACTACGTACGAACTGAGAATTTTGAATACCGAGAGAATTTCTACGAATACAGATAAATTTCTCAGCTTCGATTCGCTGTACCTCAAAACCTAATTCGTTGTTTGGATTAAAATACAAGTGTTCGATTAGGTATATTAGTAGTATGTTTTCTTATTTATTGGTTTCTAAAACATCTCATATTTATTCCAAGCTCCTGATTTCGATTTCTTGATGAAATAACGTCTCAACGCTTTTTATAATCATTTTACACAATATCTTGATTTCTATTCCAAATTGTTTATAAATTATAAAGCTTTTAACATTTTCTAATAATTTGTTTGTATTATTTTTTAAAACAAAACTAAAGTAAATAAATAAATAAAATTATTTGAAAACAAAATATTTGCATTGAATGGAAAAAACTTGTCATTGAAAAATGCCTTCAAGTTAAAACTTTTTGCAATGTTTGCAGTCGTATAATTGTGTTGTTTCTAACCAACAAGCAAAAAAACTTTTCTTGAATGAATTCATGTGTAAAAGGTTAAAATTGCTGTAAACGTGCAAATGACTCATCATAAATAAAAATTAATAAAATGCAAAAAAGAAAAATAAAATAAAGTCAGGAGTAACAAAACCACCATGCCATCATCTCTATACCGATTCCTAAGTATTAAAATCATTCATAATCATACTCTTGTATAGCCAGCAGTTGCCGGGAAACGCGCAAGGGGGAGAAATAATAAAAACAAAATCAACCTTCTTCATTGAGAAAAAGTACAACACATCAACATTGTACATAAATACGAGAATTATGATAAATGATTTGTTATATTCCAACATTCAAAACAAGAACCAAAATCATCATAAACTGCAGGGGGTAAGTTTCACTGTTGTCTTTATGTGTGTGTTTTTTTTTTTGTTGGTTCCTTCAAAAGGACTTTCTCTCTTTAATAATCTTTGGTCGTTTTTTTCTTCTTTTCAGCCGACTTTATAATTTTTTGGAAGTGTGTTTTTTTCAGAGAAAAGCAAAGCATATAAAGAGCAACATATGGTAAGTGGGTGGATAAGGCAGATGGCGCTTAGTTTCAGCTATTTTTCACTTGATAAACAAAATTCAATAAAGCTAAACGGCATTCAATAATTATTTATTGTCAGTTTTGTGTAAAGTTTATTAAATAAAAACCCAACTCATTAATCTGCTTTAAACATAATAAATTTTATATTCAAAAATGTTCTAAGAAAAATAATGTTTCCAAAGTTTTTATGTGTAAACAAGTCCTTTCATCGGAAGTATGCATAATATTTTTAACTGCTGTGTGCCTCAACTTTTGCAACATTATTCCAAAGATTTTATAGGAATTTCTATGAGTGTGTATTTACATACATATGTATGTAGGTATGGATGGGTTTTTATGTGAATGTGTCTGAAACAAAAGAAATGCGTGGAGGTAAATTAAACGCACATTTTCATATAATAAACACATATCTACTCGTACATGGATAATTGTTTTCATATAAGTTTTATTGTTTAACAGCGAATTTACAAACATTATTTTGGCTTATGTTTGAAGGTGGGTTTGGGTGGTGTAATTAATAGATAAGTGAAATTGTTTTATTTGGCTAATTTGACAATGAACAATAATTATAGAAAATGTTTGAATTTCTTAAAATTCCGTAAAATAAATCTTTAATAATTTGAAATTTTAATAAAATTTTGTACAAATTTTAACACATTTATTTGTCATTTAATTAAAAATTTTTGGATTTATATTTTCTACTAAATTTTATTAAAACATTAATTTATTTCGGTATATAATAAGAACGGTTTAACTTGAGAAATATTTGGTAAAACAATTTGTGAAATTAAATAACTTTTTCAAATATGAATCCAATGCTGAATTTAACTTGTGGTTCAATATTGATCAAAATTTAATAAAACTTCTAGTAAACGTTCAAATGTGTTCATAACAGGTCAGTACCTGATGGTATACTGCCTTCACCACCATCAGTAAATGGTAATAAAAATAATGTATGGGTTTCAGTTACACTCAATGAAGCACCTACCTTCAACAAAGAAATGAAAAAGGCCACCGAAGAACCTGATCAGTTGAATGGTTAATATGTGGACAGAAGTGACAAGTGCAGGTTTCTCCAAGACCTCGCCAGTAGCGCCGTCTCTGCAGCTCTCAGAACAATTGAGATATCTCAAATGAGACAAGTCTATTGCAAAAGAACCGTTCAAATCACCCACCATGTATGGTTATATCAACAAATATAAGTGGAAATCATTAGACCATGGAACTGCACAACTTTGAGGATTGACAGCAGAAATAACTTACTTAGATAACACAGAATATTAAGTAGGTATATCCATAAATATTGTAATTGAGTCATTCTTAGAAGGAATGTCGAGACATTCGACACTCATGACAACTGTGACTGGTGACTTGGCGTAAACTTAAATTACAACGCTCACAACAGAGCAACTCGATTAATTGAATAATCGAATACAGATTTATACTGCATTGACGCATATATTTGGAATTGTGAATGGTTTCAGGATTGAATAATTTCGTTTTCGCCATTGGGTGACCTTGAAGCCACTGAATGGCTGGCGTCATTACAAATTAATGCGGACGGTTTTTTTTTAAATTTCTACGTAAACTCCCTAAATAAATATCTGCATCCTTCAAATACAAAAATTATAAACCTAAATAACTTAAAGAGGATTAAACATCTTAAATCCACTTAAAATGCTACCTATACCCAAATATTGCTAAATGTGTGTAAATGTGTGTTTATCCATAACAAATTTATTTGTGAAGGGTCAATACTCGTACATTCACACAATACATTCATGGCAGAGAAGTACGAGTATTTACAGCTTAAAGGCATAAGAAAAATTGAGATTTATTTAGTGCCTGAACTCTCAATATGTATGGATTGTAAGTAGTTATATTGACAAAATACCCACTCAAACTAAAGACAGCCGCCCTGCTGTGACGAGTGAAGTTGCCGCTGCTGCTGACTAAACAAATGAATTGTATATAATAGAAGCTATGAATGAATTAGTTCGTTTGCTCATTTGTTCGACTACTTGGAGGACAGATTACAAATGATGTTGGTTAGATGGATAAATGTTGGGCTTGTAAAACATACATATAAAGTTGTAACCATTTAACACTCACACTACTTGTATTTTTGTGGCATTTAACAGTTTAATTTGTTAATAGTGTCAAATGAAATCGATGGGTTACTAAAGATTTATGACTTGGTTTTCATTTTATGGAAACGGTGCTTTTTTAATATAATTGTAACAAGTACAAATATTAGAATGGCATTATAGTGATTTTTTATTTATTCTTAATAATTTGTTTGATATTTACAAAAACCCTTTTATGATTTCATAATATGTTATCTATTGTAAAATGTATTATTGGTTAAGATGATTTGCCAATTTAAACACTTGCATGGTTTTCGAAATTTATATGATTTGTTTACATTTATCCTTAGCTTGTTGAACATTTTGTAAATTGGCCTCTTGTTCGCATTCTGCATATTAATACTGGCAAATTGTTTTCCATTTATTTTTTGTATGGCGGATGTTGTGCCATTCGCCAATATGGTCATATTAACTGAATGAATATCCTGTTGCTTTTGGTGCTAAATGGATTGTACATGATGTGTTTATATTAGGGTGGTCCAAAAAATAATTGTATAAATAGTTTCATCTGATTTCGAACAATCATTTTAGCCTAATTTCAGCCACAAATTTATACAAATTTATACCATTATATAAACTTGTAACTAGGGGTTACATTACCGGTAAACGGTTAACCGGTTTTCCGGTTTTACCGGTCGTATTGATTACCGAATTTACCGGTAAATTTAAAAGAAAAATACCGGCAATTTCGGTAATTGTTGATAAATATTTCATTCCAATTGAAGTTAAATTTAAATATAAAATGTTATATTTTAAGAAATATTTTATTATTATTATTAGGTTAAAACTACATAAACCTTCATTCATACAAACTATTGTGACGCTTCGTTCTATATTGAACATGAGAAATGAATGTAACTCGACAAATGATTCAAACGAGTCTTCTGATGATGTAGAAGAAATCCCTGAATCAACCCAGTTAACAATGAAAGACAGGCTACAATTGGCCATTAAAAATCAAAATAAAATAAAATAAAATTGAATAAAATTTCCAACGTAACCAATACCACGATTTTAACAAAAGTAATAAAAAAAGAAATCGCACTCCTTGAAAAAGAACAAAAGCGTGGAAAGTATCTGACGATAGCGTTCAACCACCTCTTGACAGTAAAGCCGACGAGTGTGGAATCAGAAAGAGCTTTTTCTGCAGCAGGGTTAATTTGCACAAAAATTAGAACCAGCCTTAATGACAATACAATTGACACCATTTGCCTATTGCGAGCATATTTTAATACACACGCAGATCTATTCAAAAATTAAAATTTTCTCTTAATGATATAATATATTTTAACATTCTTATTTTGTTTTATTAATAATTACATTTATTTTAAATAACTTTGTTGAACAATGCATTAAACGTTTTATTACTTTAATATATAACAATATATATTTCTCTTTACACAATTTTAAGCATTTATTTTACTCGTTACTGATAAACTTAAAATTGAACAGAATTACCGGTAAATTACCGATAAACCGGTTTTTAAATAAAAAATTTACCGTTTACCGGTAAAAGCAAATTTCGGTAATTTTATATGCCCTACTTGTAACTAAATCATTTCAATACAGGACTATAATTGTGGTTCGATTTCCGAATTTATTATCCCGGAGGTGATTAGAATTTTAATTATTTTTTGCTAATTTTGTTGCGATCGGCCTCACAGTAAAACATTAGAACAACTTCAGAGGCCATTGAAAAAGCTCTTGAGTTTTTTTATAAATCATTGTTTCGTTTTTGCGCAGAACAAACAGTTTGCTAAATAAAAATTCAGTGATTAGAGGGAATATGAAGAATTTTGCCAATTTAACAGATTCCGAATTTAAAATTTAATCATAAAATTCATGTTTATTTTGTTTATATATAAAACCTTATAAAATATATAAGTATGTATGTATATACTTAATACATATCTTGGAAATAGTGATGTTTAATTTTGATGATTTTTAAGAATTTTATGCCAGTTTATTTCAATCGGTCCTGCAACTGTAAACTTTTTTCCAAATTTACTACCTTTTCGTTTTCTTGATAGATTTCTAATGTATTTATGATTATTTTTTTACATATTTTTTTTTTTAATTTAGGCAAGTTTTTTTTTATCTGCGAAGCAGCTGAAAATTCTCAAGCTCTGGGCCAACACTCATACTCACACCCATACAGCCAAGTACAACATGTGTGCATAGAAATTCATCTAGATCAAGAGTATTATTTGCAAGTGTATTAACAAACTAAAGGGGATGGCACCACAAATAGTGATTAATTGATTTCACCTTTAGTTGAATACGGAAAATACAGACAAAAATACACACAAACAGACATCATGAAAAGGTGTACAAAGTGTATGAAAAAATAAATTAAAACATAAAATGGACTGGCCTAAAAATTGTGCAAAATAAATATTGTAAAATAAAAACGATACAAACATTCCGGTTTAGATCCAAAGAAAAGATGCATGTGTTGCTAGCATATCGTTGTTTGGTTCTTTCTTTTAAGGTTTTTGTTTTAACAAAAATATTCATACGAAAAAGAAACAGCAATTGTAACCGTAGGATATAAAAATAATATAAATGATACAAACTACTGGCTGTCATTGTATACGTGTAGCCGTGCTTATGCAAAGAAAAGGAAACTCTGGATTTAAGCAATTTTCAAAACTTTAGAGCCATTGCAAGACAAATAGTTTAAATTCTGTTGCATAAAAATGTCCGTAAAATTGTTTGTATGCACATATAAATGTCATTGCCACATTGTAAGTAACTAACTAACTGTCTGTCTTACTGGCTGTCAGTCCGACGAAAAGGGGACTTAAGTGGAAATTCTTGTAGAAATACATATGTACGAGTATGTATGTATATATTTTGACAAATGAACCTAAATAACAGGTTGCAATTTAACAAAACATTTGCTTTATCCTTCTTTTCTGTTCACTTTCTTACTGTGTATTCTCCTTTTAATTTTCCTGTCGGTTTCTTTGTGTAGTATGTCCGTTTTGCGTTTAAGGTCTAAAAGTCTTTATTTTAGTGAACAAAATATTCATTGATGAATTAATGTTGTACAAGTAGAAGAAAAAAGGGCCAATTGAAGGGTTTTCTCAAAAACAATTTCAAAGTAGATAAAATATGAAAACAAAGAAACACCAACTAGACAACCTTGATAACAAATTTATTATACAAATTTCATGTAGTAATGATTGTACAATGTACATACAAGTTTGCCTTAAAGTCAAATATAAATTTATTTCGTATACTTTAAAATATTTTGAGGGCTTAACCAACAAATTGACTTCGACATGCTTCCATCAAACTGATGATTTTTATTTTAAATGATCTTGTTCATACATACGAGCATTTACTATATAGATGCAGCAGACATGGATTTTGTTTTTACTAATTTTCTGTTTTTTTCAAAAGAAACGATATAAAAACAAATCGCATATCGTTCACATATAAAGTGATATCATGCCAAAGAGACATGCCCAGTAGTATGAAAGGGCAAGCGTATTTTGATCAACAAACATTAGTGCAGATTGTGACATACTTGATTACATTGATCTTTTACCTTTGAAAATAGCCCAAAAACAGGAGTTGCAACTAGCTGATCATATTATTAGTAACTAGACACACTTAACAAATCCTAGAGCCAATATGTCTTTTTAAAATCCTCGATGTTTGCTGATGTTATATTATGGTACTTAGTTTTTCTATAGCAAAATACAGAGTTTTTTAAAGAAATATTATGTCAGAGAAAATTTCATTCATATCGGATAATGCTGCCCTCTTTTGCAACGGCTCGGAAGTTTTAACACTAAACATAACATAAAATCCTAAACACCTGAATTTTTTTTCGTTTCTGACTTTTAAATTACAGATGCAAATTACTTTTAACTTTTTTACAGTTCTGTTATTTTTTTGTAGACACAGCCAAGGTTATATTCAAATTGAAAAGGTCCCACTGTGTCCAAATATACAAGTGTTAAAACGTACTCGTATGTATAATATAATGTCCAACTTTGATGGCTGTTGATGGGTCTCTCCTCATGAAAATTGTTACAAATGATCACAAATAACAGATCTACACCGCTATACATATACTGGCACACTCACACTAATAAACACACACTCGCCCAGCTAAAACGAATCAGGTTGTTGATAGTTTGTTGGACTTTTTGATGAATGTCTTTCACGGTCCATCAAACGATACCGAATTTTGAGAGCACACCAACACTTATGAACTGATTAAAAACAACATTCTTGATTTAAGGTTTCAGTGAAATATTCACATGCGGATGCACTGATACACAAGCACAAAAGTACATTCAATCAAATTAAGTTTGATGTTTGAAATTACAGCAACAAAATTGTTACAGAAAAATATCAGGCGCCGTCTGATTACGTGCATCATATGGTAGATTTAGATTTAGTTCTTCCTCTTTGTCTGTCCCAAAGTATTTCTTTTGTTGTGTTTTAAGGGCAAATTGCACTGATTTCGTTGATTAATGACGTTTTTGCATTTATTTGTACATAGTTTGATTCGATTTTACAACAACCGTTTCAGCTTACACACACATTTGTTTTATTGTAGCAACAAAGATAAAAATAATTGTAATACATAGTTGAACACTTGAACACTTACCTTGATTACTGTTATTATTATTTTTACGTGATGTTTTCTTTTCCTTCATCCACGGATATTCTGGCACCGAATCCATGCCATCTGGAGTCTGTGGTGGTCCACCAACACCAACCGGATATCCGCTGACTACTGGTGTTACGCCACCTCCGCCGCCACCACCTGCCACCAAACCACCGCCACTCATCATTTTCGGACTCTCGGGACTTAAGTGATTGAGGAATTCTGCCATTGATGGCTGCGAATTGATGAAACCCCCCTCGCTGGCTGTCATCCAGTACGGTGCTTCGTTGGCATTAACTCGTTTATCACAGGTTTGTCCCATTTTGTTTATAAGCATTGCTGTGGCAGTAGCAGCCGTTACATTGGCTGTTGACTGTTGTTGCACTTGCTGCGGTGTGGCTGTCACCCCGGGCAATACAGTTTGACCGGTTTGCACTTGCAATGCATTTAGCGGTGATTCTGATTTGATTTGTGCGCCCATTTGGCTTTCTAATGTTGTACAGACTTCTTGCATTTTTTAAAATTGGGTTACTATTCGTTTGTAAAATTCTTATAACTTTTTTTTGTTTCTTTTTTCTACAAAGACTTTTATTAGGCACACACATCCATATGATTTCAAGCTAAATAATTGGAATTTTCTATGCTTGTTTTCTTATTTTGTTTGCAGTTGCAAATATTTATATACTTATTTCTTTGAAATCTGTTCACTAGTAACTAGGACATCGGAGAAAAGTTGTCAATCAATTATCATTTCATTGATCTGAAAAAAAAATAAAAGAAAAATATGATATGTATATGTATAAGAGTACTTTGATTAATAACACTGTGCTCGATTTTGATACTTTGGGCCAAGCTAAATCGTTTTTTTTAGGTTAGCTCTAGTTTATAGTTATAGCGTTATTTAATAAAACTGTTTAGTTTATTGAATTATATAAAAAAGGAAAATTATCTTTAAGTACGACTATTTTTTTTTTCTTGAATCTGAGCAGTCGTTTTGGAAATAAATTTTTTTTTGGAAATTTTTTTTTCAAAAATCAAATCAAAAAATCACAATTTGCACTATTTTACTCGGAAATGGACTTATTTCGTGAGCTATTGCCAAATATGGACTAACAGTAGCACAAATGTCATATAACCGATATTAGTGTGATTTCTGAATTACAACTTCTGATCTGTATAAAATATTGAGGATTATCATGTTTTTCGGAAGTGGCACGTATGTGTGAGCAATTTATACACATGAGGATATCCCACGTTGAATTTTAATATAATAATAGTAAATTTAAGATACATATTCGGTAGTGGACTTTATCGGCGATATGGTCAAATATGGAGCGATATTTTCAATATCCAGCAGTTTGATTTTGGCATATATGTAAATGTTTCGTGTAAAGTTTTAGATCGCTATCGTTATTTATACGAGACTTATGAGTGTTGAAGTGATTTTCATATGCCAATGATCTGTGTAATATTTTGCGTCGATACCGATCTTTATAAGATTAATATGAAGATAAAGACTTTTTCGGATGGGGTCCTTATATAGGAGATATGACCAATTATGGACAGACCATCAAAAATTTAGTACAATTTATATATCTATAAGAATTATTTGTGAAGAGTTTTAACCTGGTAACTATATTTGTACCAGATTTATACGTATTTAAGTGAATTTTAAATGTGGACTTTATATGGAGTCTATGGTCAAACATGAACTAAACAAAACAAAATTTCGTTTTGTGATCTGTTTTTGCATGAAACTTATTTTTGCCGAATTTTGTATTAATATTTAAATTTTACAGGCATTTATTTATCATTAGTCATATTTCGGGACGATATTTGTATGGGCAATATAAGAAATCATTGAGCGATAAATAAAAGTAACATGTACAAAATTTCATGGGAATATCTGCAATATATTTAAAAAAATAATTGCAAGAAAAATGTTTAAAAATATTAAATTTTTATGGAGGTTGTCTCACATTTTAGTCCATAACTCTGGTTCTACTACATCGATTTTGCTGATTTTTATTACCAAACTACTTAGGATAATTATAAACGGGTTTTTGTAAACTTATTGATTTTGGTTGTGTCTTTTGGGCGTGAGAGTATTATACAGAGACAGACAGTCGGACAGTCGACTTAGAAATCCATAAGGATCAAGAATATATAGTATATACTTTGTTGGGTCTCAGATGAATATTACACACGGAATAACAAACTTATATTTACCCTCATTCACAAATTGGTGGGTATACAAATTTAATCACTCGATATATGTATATTTGTACGAGTACTGAGCAATAAAATATAAATATATTAAGAATATCGTTAATCAAATAAATCGGAAATCCGATATTAAAACCTCATTATTGTCCCCAGCCTATTGTACAATATTTTAAAAGAAAGGAAAGTTAAAACGATGTGGTACTTTAATGAACTCAGTGTTTATTTTATTATTGAGTGTGGATATAATAATACGTCCGATATATATCGGAATATTGGAGAAAATATTTTAATAAATAATATGTATATATTTTACAAGTAATTGGCCTCGAGCTCGAAACAACTTTTTTATTTTATTATTACTCAAATATTTATAAAAAGCAACACGGTTTTAAGTTGGACGCAAGGTTGAAAACAATAACAACCCGATAAGACAGTTTTTACTATATGTACTCGTATATGAAAAAAAAATCAAAAATAGATTTTCTCGCAAAGCTTTAGAGATGATTTTTGACCTACTATCAATCAGTCATTCTGTTTTTTTTTTTTTTTTTGTTTATAGCGGACCAAAATCATTCCAGAAAATAATTAGTTACAAACTAGTGAATGGTATGAAATGTTAATAATCGATTTTCGGTTATTCGATCAACCATTTTCAACTCGATTATTACAATCGATTAATCGAAAAAAATGTTTACAAATTGTTTTTCTTGAAAAAATAAAACATGCAATTTTATTCAATTGTTTTATTTTGTAAAGGCGCGTTTAAAAAAATATTTTTTACATATTTCCGTTTAATAAATATTATTTTAAAAATCTTTTTACTTTATTAATTCGACTTGAGTCCTTTTTTATTAAAAATATAAAAACTCTTGTTCGTTTTTATTTTATTATTATTATTTCCAATATTTGGACCAACTTTGTTGATCACTTCAGGGAAGAAATATAATTTAATGTTTAATACAGTATTGTCCGATGTTAATGTCTTAAGTTGCTTTCACTGACTCTTAAATCTTATGAGATTTTTTCAGATGTGCTGATAAGGTATATACAAGGTGGCGCATAAGTAAACTTCCGTTGTTTTTTTGCTGTATTAAAAAAAAATTAAAAACTTTGATTCTTCTTGTGAATTATTTTTAGTTGGTCATTTAATTTTTTTACATCAAGTCGAGTATATGATGTCATGTAAATGGCCGCCGCCAAAGTTGATTGTCATTTGAGCCCTTTTTATGGCATTTTCCATTACTTTGGCCAAAACTTCCCGTGATAGGTCCTCACATTCTTGACGGATATTGTCTTTTAGAGCTGCAAGAGTCTGAGGCTTGTTAACATAAAATCGAATTCAAAAGGCCCCACAAAAAGAAGTCTGGAGCGGTCAAATCAGGCGATCTTGCTGGGCAGTGCAAATCGCCAAAACGGGAGATTAGGCGCCCGGGAAATGCATCCTTCAGCATATCTGTTGTGGCACGTGCACTGTGTGCCGTTGCGCCGTCTTGTTGGAACCACATGTTTTCCAATCTAAATTCATCAAGTTGCGGCAAAAAGAACTCGTTGATCATTACTCTGTAGCGCTCACCATTCACAGTAACTGTTTGGCCCGCGACGTTTTCGAAGAAAAAAGGTCCGATGACTCCTCCAGAAAAACAGCACACCATACAGTGTTTTTGAGCGGGTGTAATGGCTCTTCGTGGGTTACACGCGGATTTTCAGTGCCCCAGAAGCGTAAATTTTGCTTATTTACGTACCCGCTAAGATGGAAATGGGCCTCATCAATCATGATTATTTTTGATGAAAAATCATCTTCCTCTTGGTGGCGATTAAGGATGGCTTGAGCGTATGATAGACACGATTGGCGGTCAGCAGCTAACAGCTGATGCACCGTCTGGATTTTGTACGGAAACATCTTGAAATCTGGTACCAAAATTCGCTGTAAAGACCGTCGTCTGATACCCATTTGCGTGGCACGTCGTCTGGTCGATGTCGACGGCGCTTCCATGACATCCTCGGCTACAGCAGCAATATTCTCTGCTGAACGGCTACTCCATGGTATGCCACGCCTGACAGCATCTCGTGTTGACCAGTCTCTTCGAGGCGAGCGGCTAAACGTCGCAGTGTTTCACCAGTAGGCGTTGGACGACCAGGAAATCTGCGACGAAATTCACGTTGTGCCAAACTCACCGACTGATTATTGGTCCGCAATATTCCGCGTTCTGGAGCAGTGTAGCGTAACATTGTTTTTTAACGTGTATTTCGCATGTGTTTACTACACAAATGTCAAAACAGAACTGACATTAGGGGCCAATCGCAAAATTTATAGCATTTTCTGATAGGAGGATTACTTTTGCGCCACCTTGTATAAGTATAAGTTTAATAAATATGTGTTAAAATGCAATATAAATTTCTCAGTATTTAGGAAAATTTTAACTAATATCAAAGAAAACCATTAACAAGTTTCACCAGACTTCCAAAAAAACCCGCGCTTTTAGTTTTACATGTTGATTTTTCGATTAATCGACACCAAAAATCGATTTCAGTATAAAATAATACGAGTACATGTAGAAGAAAAATATCAAAAAAGAATAAAGCAGGTTACAAAACCACACTTTATTTTCTCCAGCTGTGTATATATACCTAAAACTAAATCTCGCGCGATAATACAAATTTAAAAATATGTTTCGTTTTAATAGTAATATATAAAATTAATATAATTTTCAAAATAAGATCCGGCTCATAAATTTAAATGTACATTTTGTATTGTTCTTTGAGAGCTAAAACTAACTGCTGCAACATTTGAGGCCATACACATAATCGAAAGGATTGAAAGTTGTAAATTTTTAAATCCAAATTTTTTTAAAAAAATTTAAAAACAAGTTCTTGCCTCCTGTAATACTAAAATAGTATTAATATTAAATCTTTTAACAGCCCCATATATTTTTTTATTTCTTTTTAAAACATTTCGCAAGCTATTTTCTAAATTTTAATTACAGATTGTTCTATTGCGATATTATTTTGCGAATTGTTATTTTATATTAGCATCAGGAGCCGAAACTCTACAAGACTGTTTGCTATAGGTTATTAGAAATATGTACTTGTAATATGCTCAAAAGCACGAAAATGTTCAACTAAAGAACCCTATATTTTGTAAAATGTGTAATCAAAAATTAGTGTAAATTTGACGATATGCAGGTTTATTAACATTGTGAAACATAAATTTTAAAGTCTTGGTTAATAAATTACATTTTTAGAGTCCGAACAAAACTGATTTTTCAGGCCGAAACTGAACCAAACTTAATATTCGGCAAAAAAAAATCAGTATTGTACTTAATCCGCAAGAAACTGAAACTTTTCAAATGTAATTTAAATTTTCAATCAAAAAATATGTTTTTATTTTTAAGCATGTTAACTTTTGTTTTTTAACTTGAACTGAACATTTTTTTTGAGGTAACAATTTTTCCAGGATGCAGATATTTTGCAATAAAATATAATTTTTTATTAATTATATTCAAAACTTGTTTATTATTTAAAATTTCATAATTAATGTTTTTCTATAAAAAAAAAACTTAGATTTCGGTATTCCACCAAATTTTTAGAAAATTCCAAATATCTACTGGTATTTGAGCGATTTACTAAAGGGTGTAATTTTTTATCAATTGTTCTATAATAAGACAAAACATGCGAGTCGGAATATTGTGCCAAAAGGCCTCAACAGTAGTAATGATTTTCAAAAAGTTTTAACTCTACTGTAATAGTGAATATTTTAATATGTATATGTAAATAGTATTATTTTTTTTATTACGAAAGATATTTACAAAACCTTTAAAATTTTTCCAGAAATTAAAAAGGCGACAATGCTTTAAGTATTCATTACCAACCAAAAGATGGCCTATGGATTTCTATAGATTGTAAATCAGGTTTGAATTTCTAAATAAGAAAAGGTTAACTATTACGATTCAATTAATTGAATGTAACCGAATAAAAACATAAAATAAAACATAGGTGCTAAAATATTAAAAAAATGCATGTCTGTTTTATTGTTAATGTTATGGCTCCGTTTATGCTGCAAGTAAATATTTTTCCATTTTGTTACATCTGTACAAACTTATGAGAGCAAATTTAAATTTTATAGCTATGTTAAATCTTTAAAAATTTAAGAATTTCGTTTTAAGATTTAAAACGTAGTAGGTATATTTTTTCTGGCCCCTAAATTAAATAAATTGCCTTATATAATATGTACCTATAAATACATTGTATATTTTTAGTATGTAATTTGTTTCACTAAAGCGTCGGGATTCTCTTAGATCTTTTGTAAATTATTTTAAAATGTTACTTACAATATTTAGGTTTGTCCAAAATCAGCAATATAATCCAGCGATCTTAAATTCACTTTTTGCTTATTTATGATGTTTTAATAAATTTCATTAAATTTGCATTATTATTTTTAAAAAACATGCAATATGTATTTATGTATGTATGTATTTATATTTATTAATTCAACACTTTAAGTATAATTTATTTATTGTAATTATTATTGTAAATTCTAGTAATAGTGAAACTATTATTGTAAATAACTAATAATTATCTTTTTTAAACGAATATTAATTTATTTTTTGTGTAATATAATTTTCACTGTAAATGGAGATCAAGCGGGGACACTACACCAAATAGAACGCGCCGCGATACATGAGAACGGCGTTTCTGTTGTTTACTCAAGCGCGACAATTTGAAATGGTTGAGCCCACAATGGCACCCATGGTGACGATGACAAGTATAAGCGCCAAAACAATAAGACAAGAAAACAGCAACAACAACAACGCAGCACAACAACCGTTGTTAACTTCTACACACAACAGTGCGTATGAAGGTTGCTGCTCTACAATACAACTCTTATGTACGGGTATGTGTGCATATACTTTGCATACAACGGTGGGTGTGTGTGTGTGTGTGTGTGTGTTTCTGAATAGAATCTGGCTGGTGTAGAGTTTTGAAGCACACTACAAAACTACAAAAACAATGTACACACTCTTTTCTAGTACGAACAAGTCTTGATCACTTGCTTGCTGGTGTTTTGCTGCTTCACTCACACCATTCCGTTACACACACTTGTTTAATGCTGGTGTTGTTGTTGTTGATTTTGTTGTCGTTGCAATTTCTTGTTTGTTCCTCACTCTTTCTGACCAATTGTACGTATTCGTGATGTTGTTGTTGTTTATTTATTGGTTGGGGGGATTTCAGTGAAACCGGTTCACAAACACAAAAAGAATTATGGTGGACATTTGTAGTTTTCATTGAAATTTGTTGTTTTCTTACACTACGTTGATATTGTTGTTATATTTTTCTACTGCACTTTTTATACACTTTTTTTCTTTTAAGAAAATAAATACGAACTTTAGTATGTACAATATTTATGTATTTGTAATATTTTTTACAATTTTGTTAATATTTATATGTATATATATTTAAATTACGCGTGTAAGTATATCATGTGCGAAAATATCTGATATAGCTATAAAGTTTTTGGATTTGCAGAATTATTTATTTTTTTTTTTTTGAAATTGACGTAAAATTTTTAAAAAATTACTTTTAAACAATAATTGCGTAAACTTTTATTTCACATTTTTCTCGACAATTTTTTTCATTTATTCAATAATGCAACCACACACTATGCTACCAATCTTCGCAATTGTACCGAATGTACTGAATTGTGTAAACAACAAAAATTTAGCTACAGCAATAAGCAACAGCCCTCAAAATAACTTGGCAACACAATAACAACAATACACTACAGAATAATAGAGAGGAGTGGCTTTTTGACAATGGCCATCCATCACAAATGCCACAAATGTATGTGTTTGTGTGTAAAATGATGGACATGCGCACATAGAGCCCATAAAACACATGTCAGTGGTAAAGGTGGAGTTTCTTTATTTTATTTTCATTCATTTTACACACACTCACTTAAACTCAAAAAATAAAATTTTTACACTCACACACAGTTACAAAGTGAACTCTCCACTGTTATGATTGGCTGAAGCTTCCTATTAAGAGAGTAGTTGAGTGTAGTTTTGTAGCTCTTACTGTAATTTGTATTCATTGTTCCTGCATGTGCATGAATACAAACACATCTACACAAGTTGTAAGTATCTGGTATTCATTTCAGTCTTTTGAAACTTTTTAACTTGTAAATTTTTTATCGTTTCAGTTTGTTTTTTACTTTAGTTTTATTTATTATTTTTGTTAATTCTTATTTCTAACTTTTTTGTTTGTTATTTCTTTATTTTTGTACGTTAGTTTTTATTTTTTTGACGTTTTGTTATACACCGCATTCTTTTAGTTGGTTATTGGATGTAGTGCCCTACTGCAAACACTGTTGGTAACAAAAACTTGAACAAAGGGAAGGTAATTTGTTTTGAACACACTATCATAAATATAAGAAACTTTTAATTATGACACAGAATTTAAGAATAAGTATGATAAAAAAAGTTAAGGAATTGATTCAAGTAAACCATATCCATCGATTTTAATCATAATGCCGTTTCCGAAGACCACTCTTCATGTACTGTATAAGAGATCTTTTGGAAAAGATCTAATCCATTCAACTACATTCAAATAGGTATAATCAATCTAAAATAGTTTTTATTGTCAGCAATTCTTTTGTTTTAAAAAAATAGTGATAGGTATTTATTGACAATAAAATAAGAGAAGGTGTCAAATAGTTGAATAAAACAGTAGATGATTGTGCAAACTTACGCACCTTCACTTTTGTTTCAGAATCTTATTGAGGTAACTAAACATTTCTGCTTTAACTATCCTCAATGAAGAAATAATTGACATAATTCACTTATGTGCCGTCTATTGCAAATACACAATTTTTTCTGTTGTACAAATGTGTTTAGTAAAATCGTGGAACAGGGAAACGTTTCTTTAAAATTATGTAAATTTTTAATATAATAATTAATCTTTACGAACTGACTTTCTGTTGATAGAATTAAAATAATCTTTATACAAAATAGAATCTTTCAATTGCCAATAAATACAGATGAAACAACGAATCTGTTTTCTCTATGAGTATAAATATGCAATAATAAAATCCCACTAGAATTTAATATTTGTAGATATCTGCCAAATATGTAGAGTGTCACTTAGTCGTGCTTGACCGACTTTACCTTTCTGACTTTGTTTTCTATGCAGTTTTTTTCGGTCAATTCTTTGACTTCTGCTTTTACACATTTCGGAATTTTCTTTGTTGCCATTTCAGCCACTGTTGCTTTTGCTGCTGGCGGTTTTTATTGCTGCTGCGTTGGCTGCCAATGTTGGTACGTCTATCATTGTGTCAATCTTGGTGGTATTTTCGTTACTGTTGTTTTTTTTTTTTTTTACATCACTTATTTTCTTAACCTTTTATATGTATGTATGCATGGTTTTATGCATTATATTTTATAACTTCCGTTGCACTTTTTTGTGTTCTTTTTTAAGCGCTTTTCTTGCAAGTGCGAGTATGTATCTCACATTGCCAGAGGTGCAACCCACCTCGCTACTGTATCGTTGGGATTGTCATAAGAGTCGGTGAAAACATTTATTTTGTTTTATATTTTTTTATTACATATTATTATTTCTTCACATCTACTTTGTCAATAAATTGACACATTTCCAACGTAATATGAGTGGCATAAAGTACAAACGCGTTTTCTTCTGAAACTTTCATTTGCTTTTTCTTATTTTCTTTGTTACAAAATATTGAATTGGAGTTGAATGCTTAAAAATTATTCATTCATATAAATATAGGTACGTACTTATATTTATAGAAAAATTTTATTTTTTACTACGGGTTGTCGGAATTTATACCCATTTGGAGCATAATTAAATAAATAACTGGTATATATTTGGATATTCCGATTTAACCTTTTTGCTATCACTTTAAGTTAAAGTTTGATTTTATTGAGAGCCCATAAAACTAATGTCTTAATTTAAAATACACTCATAATGAAAATAGGTACATATTCTTAAATGTTTTATAAACGGTAATTTGCCGAAAGTTAGGCATATTTATCGTGATCAGAGCGGAATTTCGAAACATGTATATTATAGTGCTCTTACAAAATTTAATGAAGAATTTTGACCTTCTTCACCCCTGTAATTGTTACATGGATTGTATAAACACGTTCAGAAAATGCCGCAACGGCTTAGAAAATGTGTTTTTGTCAGTTCTTGCAAATATTTTTCCATTAAATAATTATTTTTACAATTTAAAAAGAATCGAAATGTACGTAATTATTTTTCTATTACGATATAAAAGAATAAATAAGCTAAATTGGTTAACAAATTTGGAAGTTATTAAGTATTCCCCACGCCATTAACGTGTTTCAGACCACTTGAATAACAAATGTAGGAAAAAAAAATTAGAAATAGGTATTTATTCGATTAAATTTTTACTTTAAAAATAAAAAATATCCGTATTTACTTGTAGGTATATGAGTTTTTTATCTTCGTAGCATAATGTTAATACTATAAATGTATGTATGGATTAGGGATGCCAATCCCGATCCCGAAAATCCTGGAATTTTCGAGATTTGACAAATCCCGGGATTTTTTGGGATTAATAAATCTGTAATAAATCCCGAAAATCCCGTAATTTTTCGGGATTAATAAATTGTGATTAAAATTATTTTTGGATTGCCAAACCCGCTGAAACACACTTTTTGATATGTGTCAAATGTGCAAAAATACAGTAAACCTGGTTCATTTCAAAATATGATTGATTAAGTAGAAAACTGTGTAATGTAATTTTGTTTTTAATATTATTAAAGGTTTATAAACTTTTAATAAATGAAAAAACTATAGCTTTGAGACAATTTTTTGCTTTTAAACAAATTAATATTAAATATATGTTACTTTTTTTTCATTATTACTTTAATTCAATGAGCAAATTTTTTGTTCTATTTTTATTTAAATTTATGAATTAAATAAATAGTTTTTTCATTAGTATTGTAATTTTTTTAATATGAAACAAAAATCCCGAACATCCCGAATTCCGTAATTTTAAGTTTTTGATATATTACTTTAGTCAGACTCGATCAAAAATTTAAAATTAACAGTTCGACTAAAAATAATAATTGTACATAAAAATTACTTTTTTAACTTTTATGGGCAGGGGAGGTATCCCTCCAAGCCCACCCCCGGAAAGACCTTATCAAAAACATTTTTTTTTCAAATTTTCAAAAAAAAATAATTTTTAAGATTTTATGTGACTTTTATGTATTTCATTGTATTTAATTTATCTGAAAATAATAAATTTATTCGTAATTATAACTTATTTCTCTTTTGAACTAAGATGATGATGAGTGCCATGGTTCTTCCGCATCTGTTTCTTCAAAATGCTCTTCCGAATCTGAATTCTCTTCAGATCTAAGTACAGGTGGAAGCATAGGAGAAATGACTTCTTTCGTAAAGGGTAATTTTCTAACTAAAAAATTTCATTTCTCTTCAACGAGTTTAGCATTACAGTCTTGTATAATTTGGAATAACTCTAATTTCGTATACACTTTTTCCATTTTACTCCGAAATGGTTCTGAAAACAATTTTATGCAATAACCACAACATATAGTAAAAAAAAACTAAGTACCTGGAGCCTAGATTTGATTTTTTATTAAATATCATTTTTTTGTTAATAATTTTAAAATTTATGCAAAACAGGTACATAAAATAACGTCCTGCGCAGGTGGTTAAAAACCGTTACTTACTGTTTCGCACATTCCTTTTTTAACACATGTACCTAATATTAGTCTTAGATGTAATTTATGTCATAACATTTTATGACTGACGAATGAGTTTCTATCATGATAGAAACATCTGCAGATGTATATATGCAAGATGAGCAAAAACAGAAAAAGGTGAAATTTTCAAAAAATCATAAAAAAATGGCGCAACAACACGCAACGTTTTTTTTTTTTGGAATTTCAAAGTAGAGATTTCAAATTTTATCGTGATGTTAAAGATTTTACTGGATACACAACAAAACTCACTTTTAAAAAACCTTTTAATTTTTTTTTAAAAAAAAAAGTGAATAAAAAATTCGTTTTTTTAATTTCCAAAGATATTTTTTATCATAAAACTTTCTAATAAAATGTTTCTAAAAATGTTTGTAAGTAGCTGGTAATATACCCCCTTATTCAAAAACGATTATTAAATTTAACAAACGTTTATTAAGACAGATTTCCATATAAAATTTGCCTTAATAAACGTTTGTTAAATTTAATAATCGTTTCTGAATAAGGAGGATAGTCTTTTACAGAAAAAAAATCAATGTAAAATCTTTATTGTTTACTCACAAAAAATATATTGTAAACCTCCCAAACCCGTAAAAAGTCAATGAACACGCATGCAATTTAATCAACTTTCCTGACTTAACAGTGTCCCAAAACCATAGCTGGGGAACCATAGCTGATCTAATCTACTATAATCATAAATAATCAAGAAATCTAATCAATTATTTTTTGGATTAGTTTTGATTATATTTGATTAGAAATGCTAATCGTCACTAATTGTGATTAGATTTTTGATTATTTCTAATCTAATCAATTAGTAATCGTCTAAAATGGATAACTAATCATAATTAATCAATTGTTCAGCACAATTAAAATATCTAATCCAATTGCTAATCATTAGGATTTCTAATCATTATTCCCAAGCTATGCCCAAAACCACAAATCTCAAGCAAACGACTTGAAATTTACTATACGATGCAGAACTTTATTGTCTGTCGAGCTGCGTACTTAGATTTTTACATTTCTTATATTTATTTTTTTGCTTAATGTCCGGCTAGATTGGCAAAAAACCCCTATATGATGGTGGAAGCCTCACGGTGAGGGAATGTTTCTCATTTACAGAAGTTGAGCACGCGAGTACGGTCGTTAAAAAATATTTTAAAGAAAAATATGTAGAAAAGTTAGAATAACCTGCTCAGAGCCCCGATTTAAACCCCAAATTCCGATGGAATCCAGAAGAAACATTCACATGTTTTGGGAAAAGATGCAAAGTGAATGGAAGGCAATTCCAACAAATGATCTAAAGAACATTGCGCTAAGTTTGCCAAAACGATTGAGAATTAATAACAAAAGAGGAACAACTTAGTATTAGGTTTCAAAGTTATTTAACTTTTTAAGGGAATTCTTACTTTATTTTGTCGCTTGAAATTCCATATATGCCATTAATTTTGCATTATATAAGAAAATATAGGAAATGAATTAAAAATAAAACTATAATTTATAATTATTAAAAAATAATAAATATATGTTTTAATCAAGCAAATAAAAGTTTATATACGGCTGTGCCGCATCTTATATACCCACCATCAAATCACCTATTATGGAGATTTATATGGGGGCTACGGTCAAATATGGACCGATCATCATCATATTGAGAGTGACGAATTATATATATGTATTAACTATTTGCGTCCAATTTAAACTTGCTGCTGATTCTAATAAGAGCTTTATGCGCATTTAAGTGATTTTCGGAACTGGACTTAATATGGGGGCTACGGCCAAATATGGATTAAGCATGTCGAATTTCAACTTTTACAAAAGATTTATCTTTATTTAAGTGATTTTCGGAAGTGGTCTTTATGTGAGGCTATGTCAAAATTATGGAATACAAATAAAGTATGCAAAATTTCATGATAATATCTGCATTATATTTGAGGAAAACAGCAAAAAATATCTGCAAAATATAAAATAGTTTAAAACCTCGATCTATAACTCAGATCTTACTGGAGCGATTTTGCCCATTTGCAATACCAATCATTTCTGTGGATCAAAGAATATTTGGTAATAAAAATTCATTGTTCTTATCATCACCACCAACAACAACACTGATTCAAACAACATCATCAACAATAACATAAACAACAACAACAACACAAACAACAAAATCATCACCAACAACCAGTGTGACCAGATTTTGAAATACATACTACAAAGCTAAATCACGTTTGAAAAAAGCTAAAAAGGAAATTAAAAGCCAAAAAATAAAGCTAAATTATTTTATAGCTTTTTATAGTCACTTTTCATGATTACGATATTTATAATTTTTAAATAGTATTGTAGGTATATACACTCCGGTACACTTATTTAAAGGCAGTAGTGGTTTCTTAACTAAAGAACTTTTTTAAGCAATTTATAAAAAAAAGTCAAAAAATTTGGCATTTTTTTTTGGTTCATTTTAATAAAGGCACTTTAACTAATTTTAATGAAAAGCAGTTTTTCTTATTTTTATTAATTTATTTAAGAAATTAGTAATGGGTACAAACCCCTTTGTTTTTAATAACTTCAAATATACGGGTTTTCATTGACAGATAAAGAGAATGTATGCAATCGAACGATATTTGATTCCAAGTATCCTTAATGGCCTGAATTAGTGACTGCTTGTCATCAAATTGTCTACCTCCCTCATAGACCTTACGAGATAACCAACCCCAGACATTTTCTATAATGTTTAGATCTGGCGAATAGGGTGGCCATTCAAGAATATTAACATTTTGGCTTGCAATTAACTCCTTTACTACTCTGGCGGTGTTTATAGGGGCATTTTCCTGTTGCAATATCCAAGATATGGGACCAAATAGTTCACTGAACTTCGGTAAAGCTGATTCCAATAACGTTTTATTAGCTTGCACCAGTCATTTTTGCACTTTGAAATTCAAGATCGATGGTTCCATAGTACGTAATAGCACCCCACACCATAACGCCACCCTCTCGGCTGCGATGTCGGTTCAAAAATCGCTTTTCTTTGCGCAAATCATGGAAATAATAGTTGTAGCCATCAGGGCCATCCATCCGTAAATACAACGGTTCTCCTCTTTGCTTCATATCCCATACCGAAGATGTTTTTCCTTACGAGGAGCATTAAGTGGCGGCTTTTTTGTAATTTCAGGTATTTAAGATACTCACAGCTCTTAATTACTCTGCGTATTGATGACTTGCTCGCTTGCACTCCAGCTTGAGCTCTTATTTTTGAGAAGGATAAGGCAGAATTAGAAGCAATTCTGACGATTTTTCTTTTCTAATACGTAGATAAATACAATGAAACCCTTGCTTTAAAACTGTTTCCAAGTCCTTGATGTAATTGTCGAAAACTGTTGGGCTTCGTCCAATTTTTTTTAGCTATTGTGCGGTTAGAATATCCTTCAGAACGGTAAACATCGATTTTAGTGTTTTCCGATAGATTTAAAATTTTTTGTTTTGCCATTTTGACTCGAAGATGATTAAGATGTCATAAATTGTAATAAACTCGCTACAAAAAATCATCGCTTACTTTAAAAATAATAAACAAGTAATAAAGTGCCTTTATTCAAGTGAACCAAAAAAAAAGAGCAAATTTTTTGACTTTTTTTTATAAATTGCTCAAAAAAAGTTCTTTAGTTAAGAAACCACTACTGTCATGATTTTTTTTTATATCTCAAGATGTTTAGCTTCCATTTCTATTTTAAAATTCTGCAATTGTCAAATCAAAGGTATTTAATTTTCCATTGTAATTCCAAAAGAGTAATATCATCTATGCTAAAACTTGACATTTTGTAATGAAAAGAATTGGGTGTTTTGCAAAGTTAAAAAATTATTTGGCAAACGTTTGAAATATAAATTAATTAAAAAAAGCTAAATTAGTTTTTGAAAAAAGCTAAAAAAAAAAATAAAAAGCTAAATGAAATATTTCGAGCTAAACGTTAAAAAATAAAGCTAAATTTAGCTCGAAAAAAGCTAATATGGCCACGGTGCCCCAGTTTAAAAATTTTCAAACGATTTTTGGGTTCAGGTTATCGGATTGGCCTAAAATTTTGCATTAGTTAGACTTTCTGTTAAAAAGAAAAGAAGACTTATCCAAAGTAAATTTATTTTTTTAAAGCCTGGGGCCAAATTACCGCATTCGATATCGAGTAAAATTGAGCGTAATTTTCTTATTTGAGATTATGGCATACGATATTTATTATAATATCGATATCGAAATCATTTTTCGATACGATAGCTTATTCGATCACGAATGCGGTAATTTGGCCCCTGTTCTAATAAACATACAAATGTATGTATGACGATTTACTTAAAATAATCTAAAACTAGGACATCAAATGTATTTTATAGCTGAAAAATACAACTGATTAATTAATTAATTTGGGATTTAATGAAGACAGTTCTATCACAATCTATAGCTAGTATCTTCTTCAAGATCAAATTTTTATTATAAATAGAAATACTGTTGAAAATATTTTAAAAGAAATGACAGTATTTTAAATACTTTTAACTTTCGTTTACATAAATTTTGAAAAATAATATAAGAAAGAAATCCAAACAAATTTGTAGCAATATCATTTTATCTAAACTTTAATAGGGTTTTATTAAAAAATTTACAACAGATTTTAAAATTGGCAACACCTGGCAATATGAATGTACTTTGTATCCCAAATAAGAAACGAACACCTTAACATTAAGCAAGCCCTTAAAATGGAAATTGAGAGTATTATACATGATATGTGAGAATATTCCAAATTAAATTGGGTGTTTCTACTTCACATTCGGAATTTCCAAATCAAATCGGGAATATGTATTTGAAAATTAGAAAATTCCAAATAAAATTGACAATCTCAATTTAAAGTTGAGTAACTTCCTATTGAAATTGAGAATCGAAATTATAAATCTTAATGAAATTAAGAATTATTAGAGTAAATTTTTATGTGGCTTGAGTTCATTAATTTAATAATTCAAAGAATACAATTGTAAAGTAATATTTCTAGACAAATGGCACACTGGAATGCATTTTCTACCCTGTCAATTAAGAATTTCAATTCGAATTTGAGAAAATTCAAAATTAAATTGGGACTACCACTTTGAAATGACGAGAATTTCAAATTACAAATTTTTAATTGGAAAGTTTTCATTTAAAATAAAAACTTTGAAATTGAAATTACGTAAATTTTAAATGCAATTAAAAATAAAAATTTAGAAAATTCCAAATGAAATTGAGAATAAATTATATACCGAATAGTGCATTCGATACCTACTTGTCGTGATTGATACCACAGACAGTTATTAAATGTATCGTCGAAAAGGTTCATGAGAGTTCTTGATGGATAGTAACTGATGTGGAATCACTTACTCTTGATCATAACTTTACTCTTAATATTCACTTAATCGACAATTATTCAGTAACAGATTTATGATTGAGTCTATATTCACCAAAGCTTTATCCCATTGAAATGAATATGACAACATTTAATGCGTCTTACCTTCGAGTACGTAAAGTTAAATTAAAAATTTCTCAACTTAATAAAAATTTTTCTTAATTGAAACTTTCTCATCTTGAAACAGCAACACTCAATTTTGTTTAGATTTTTCTTAATTTCACATTGAAATTCTGAATGCCAATTTGAATTTTTCCAATTTAAATAAAAATTCTCTCTTTTATTAGAAAATTTCTTAATTTTACTTTGAAATTTCCAAAATCAATTGGAATTTTCTCAATTTAAACTTCACATTCTTAGTTTAATTTGAAAAATTCGAAAGTAGAAACTAGCCATTTTAAATTCTCAGTTTCAATGAAAAGATTGGATGCAAGGCTATGTGATTGCCTGCAATTTTACAGCAAGTTTTAACTATTTTTAGCTATTAAAGTCTATCCAAAACACATTAACATTTTAAGGTCGGGTCTAATGTACATATGTATGTAAATATTATTCAACATACACATCCACACTCACATTCCAATAAACAACAACGCAAAAAAGTCTCTTGTTTAGAATAAAAACAAAATAGCTATTCAAACTTAAATAAACCTTCACCACCTTGGGTCAAAATCATATGCAATAGTAAACGACTAAAAAATATAAATTTTGGTATACATGTCACTCGTACATACATTGGGGCAACACCGACATATTCACACTCGCTCGCATTTAAGTGCCACCTTCAAACATATAACAAACACGTTGCCCCAATATCCGGTTAAATGTATCTCTGGTATTGTTTTGTATTCTGTAAAGTGTTTACGAAATGAAAGCGTGAAAAAAGTAATATTTAAGCGCATGAATGCCAATTGGCAAAAACAGAAATTTTGGTCGAGAAAAAAATTGCACAAATATTCACAAACGTACTTTTATTTTTATCTGTTCTGATGCACAGTAGAACAGAATAATTGTAGAATAAAAGAATTGGAATTTCAATACTGAACTGTGCATTAACTAAACAACTTTAATGTTGTAAAAACTTTGCAAACAAACTAACGGACTTGTTTAATTTCATTGTCCACTGCAGGCTTCGAGAAAAACATGTTTAACTATCCAGACAATAATTTTTCGCCAATACCTAGAGTACCGCAATTTCTAAGACGACCAATACAGAACCACCTTATATACGGAATTGTATACTTAGTTCGAACTATTGCAATGACAACTGATTAGATACAGGTGCGTTATTGCTTTTGGAAGTCGTAGCTGAGATGACGATATGTTAGTTAAGGTACGGTCACATTTGGCAAATATTTACTCAAAAGCGTAAACACTAGTTTTGGCACAAATTTGTTTGACTTTGTTTTCTCTTAAAAGAGTTTTGCAAGATCAAACAACATCAAATAAATCAAAACTAAATATTTGTTGTGCTTTGGTCTAAACAAGAAAAGATTTTTTAATAAATAAACGAGTTCAAATATATGTTATTAATGGTTCCGCCTTTTTCGTACCTTTAGTATCTTATAATACCTTTCCAATCTATAAAAAAATTAAATAATGTAACAGTTTCTTTCCAATCAAAATTTGAGTTCGAAAAAATGAGAAAGTAACATAAAATATAAAAATATTACAATAATAAAATATTTTTGGATCCACTGTATAGTATATTGTTGCTATACACAAACTATTTAACATACAATTTTTCCACGTACTCCTGGCATAAGGAAAACTGAACTGAAGTGATTTTGTATTTTTTTCATATTTTCTGAATTTTTGTTAAAAGTTTAAAATTGAACTCATGAGGGTTGCTTTGCTCGTGATGTTTCATGCATCTGTTGCTGCAAGAATTATTTTTATGAAATATTTTTTTCTCTTGTTTTTATATGGAAATAAAGGCTCAAATACATACATACAGATACATGCACACAGAAAAAAATGGCATATTTAATATTAAGTGAACTGATGGGCTTAAAGGTTAAAACGATGTGTGACACAAATTGAATATTTGATTTTTATGAAACTTTTTGTTGCCATGTTATGCCAAACAGGCAGCAGAGAACGACTGGCGATGACATGGAAGGCAGTTTTTTGGGGGTTATGTAAATAAGTAGGATTATTAGGATTGAAAAACTGTTTGAAAATACAAAATATAATAAAATCTGAGATTGATATGATGATGGTTGTTTGGAAATTGTCTCGACTATAACATTTCATTATGCTTAAATAACATTTCCTTAACGGTAGAACTAATAATATAAAAAGACCATAAAATTTACTACTTGCGAGTATTTGTCTTGGTTTTTAAAACAAGTAACCAGCAATTAAATTACAACGAAAAATACATTTATAACAATTAGTCAGGATACCGCCATGCATTCACGTCATCTGGACACAAAAACATAAACAGATCGAATGTATGTATGTACGAGTATATGGTTGATGTATGTGTACATGTACTTATGTATGTAGAAAGACCCAGAAAACTTTTCCACCTCCTTTGACAGACTGGCTGGTTACGAGTGATTTCATCAACTGAAACACATGCAACAACAATAAATACTTATAAAATTAAAGGTGGAAAAACCTCATATACCTACAACCAATAGAAGCACATTTTGTGCAATCGTGTAACAACCGGTTCAAAACAATTATTTTTTAAATTCATTGCTTCCTTTAACATGTAACAACCATAATCTACTGCAAATACACGTACATATTTACAGATACTGGCATTCCTATGTATGTATGTGAGTGTTTGAGTAGCTAGGAGCATGTATTTGGATTCATGTCCGGTACTATTGAAATAACAACAAAAATGCATAAATGTGAATGTTGCACCGTCAAATGAAATTAAAGTATGAGATGCCATTTAATTTTTAATACACTTCATCACATACACTTAGATAGTGCGCATTTTGAGTTTGGTATTGGATTGGATACTCCGTTGTAACTTGTATCTGAATTAGTCTTAAAATAGTTTTTGAAATAATGGACGGAAATATTTTTGCCTCGATCTAAGAAGAAGTATCATATTAATAGCAAGTTAAAAGTTTGTCGGACCAGACAACAGACACCAAAATATCCTACACCAATATCAATAATTCCAGAAATGGGATTATAAGAAATGCGATTAGAGACATATTTGTATCTTTCAACATATACTACAGTGTATGAAGAACTGTGATTGAAGCATAATTTGTACCTAACGAAACAACTACGTCTGAAGTTACGAGGGTGGTTCGGAAACTTCTTAGCCTAGCACAGCAAGAGAATAGTTAGTTTTTCAAAAACATTTTTATTTTTCAATATAATCCCCAGAAACTTTAATACACTTACTCCAACCCTTATCTAGCAATCCTATCCCTTGATTAAAATATTTTTCCTTAAGGCCTTCAAATTAGTGGTTTACTACTGTAATTGTTGCTTTATTTTAGGTAAAACGCTTGCCAGCTAGGACTTTTTTTAGATTTGGGAACAGGTAAAAGTCAGTGGAAGCTAAATCAGGAGAATCAGGAGTGGGCAAGCAACTCGTACTTTAATTCGTTGATTTTAACCATTGTTAAAACACTCTTGTGCGCTGGTGAGTTGTCTTGATGAAAAATTATTCTTTTGTGTTGTTTCGATTTTTTACATTTAATTGATCCAAAATGTTGCAATAGTACTCTGTATTTATTGTTTTACCCTTTTGCAGATAGTCAATCAATAAACTACCTTTGAAGTCCCAAAAAACCGTTGCCATACTCTTACCAGCCGATTGAATTGTTTTTGCCTTCTTTTGGGGCACTTCCTCCATCTTCAGTCCATTGCTTGGATATTCTTTTATGTCTGGAGTATAGTGGTGGATCCATGGCTCATCAACAGTTATGAAACGACTCTTAAAAGCTTAAGAAATTTTCATTCTTATAGTGGAAGGCCAATGTAAGTGGAATGCCGCTTATACTTTTTTAGGTATGCAAATGTATGCGGCATATTTTAAGCAGCAAATGTCAAAAAATTCAATTGATTTGTTTTTTACATAAATAAATTCTTAAATAAACATTTTTTTAGTGTGTACATGGTGTAAAGAAAGAAAGAGAGAGAGAGAGATATTTTGCATCTGTAGTTCATCATGCAAAATTAAATGGACTCGATCATTTGAGATGCCCATGATATAAACTATTTCACGCTCTTTTATTCGTCGATCATTTAATACCATATCATGTACTTTGGCTACAATTTCCGGTGTTGTTTCTGTTTTTGGACTTCCACTACGTGGTTCATCCTCAATGTGGTCGTAGACACGTTTAAATTCAGCAAACCCATTTTTTACTGTTGAATATGAAGGAGCACTTTCACCAAACACATGCACCATGTAATAATGAATTTCTTGTCCCGATAAAACTTTTTTTATTTAAATACTAGCTAAACCCGGTGTGCTTCGCTACCCCCCCCCCCTCGTTATAAAATAAAAAAAAACATTTATTTATTTAGCTTTAGTGTTTTTTTTGAAATGCTTTAGATATACAATATTTTTAGTTTGTCCATCAGGAGGAAACACATATACAGGGGATATCAATCTTGAGCTTTGTTAACAGTCCATCTGTTACATCTGTACCTTTATATTTTCTTATTATAATGGTCGCTTCTGCTAAATTATTTCTCAGTTTTTTTTACTGCAAGTCGTGAGCCATTCAAAGCCGATATTACGCAGTAAAATAATTGGCACTCCAATTTTAAGTTGTAGCACATGTGGTGGAGAGCCTGGCACATCGAGTGAATTTAAGAACTCAACACAATAATTAACGGCCTTACGGGTTGCTTGATTGATTTGATGCATTTTAAACTGATATCCATCTTCTCCATATGGAAAAATAATAGGATACTGAAGCGCGTCATATAAGCGATGCATTTCAGTAGGCGAGGCCATGCCCCTTTGTCCACTTACATAGTCAAAAATTTATTATTTCGTAAGAATATCCTATTGTGAAAATTTAATGACGATCGGTCCAGTAGTTAAGACTATATTAGGATTTTTCATTTAGGGCGTGGTCCTACCCACTTTTCTCCTGGTACGTATTCCTAATTATGCCAATACCATATGTACCACATATCATTGACGTATGTAGGTCAGAAAATTCCCAAAATATGGCGATTTAAATTTTTGGGTTATATGGGCGGTGCCAACAAGGGTTTGGTCTCCAATTACAATATTTTAAAAAAGTGGGCGTAAAAGTGGGCGTGCTCAAAAAAAGTACCCCATTAATCACACCAGAGTCCCAGTTAAATGCTATGAAAATTTCAAAAATATCGGTCCAGAGGTTTGGTCTCCTATAAGGTGCATACAAACAAACACACATTCAATTTTATATATGTAGATTTAATGACAACACGAATTTCTAATTTTTCCATTGTAAAAAAATCGACTATGCGTCTTTTTTGAACACATGTTTCTATATAAAGGAGTTGGCAGATCGAAAAGAAATTTAACATGTGTTTATAGCACAGATGGAAGTTTCCAAAACACTTAACTTTTTTCTGTTTATACCGCGCCGTCTATTCTAGGCTAAGAAGGTTCCGAACCGCCTCGTAGATAGAATTGTAACTTATAAAACACTGGGTTTGAAGCACAATTTTAAACAAATAAGAAAATATGAAGAACATTTTAGTATTGAAGTTTTTAAATCCCCACCTTATCGAGGTTATTGGATTACATCGGTCTCTGCCGCTTTCTAAACGTATGATAAAAACCATTCAGATCCCATGTGCCGTCATATTTATCTTCTTCCTCGTGGCAATTATTAAATTTGACTTCTCATAGTGATTTTATTTTGAATAATTATAATATTGATTTGCTTACAACGAGATACTAACGTGTTGACAACATTTTTGTTAATTTGACTATTTTTCATATTTTTTTCTTTACAAAAGTTTAGTTAAACTAACAAAACTGACTAAAGTATTTTTTTTTTTTAATTTAAATAAGATTGTATGATACCTTAGATTTAATAAAAGATCTGAAAATTTCGAAAAGACAAGGTACAGTATAAATATGTCACTATCTTCCATTGATTGCAACAGTTTATTGGAGTCAGTCAGGTATACGACAAATGAATATCCGTTATAAAAACCGGGCATTAAAATACATGTAACTTTTACATGCTCGTACTCATTTTCATTTTAAGCATCCATTTTTGTGCAGTACATTCAATCATACCAATATCATCGTCCATCCATGTTGGGTGTAGTTTTATTTCGTGTACACACTCTTCTTACTCTTTTAACAGGTAAATGTGTTGTATTGCTCATATTGAGGTGCATGTACATTTAAATGTCGGTTGTATTGCAATATGTTGTACAAATATTTATACTTAGAACACACAGTTGCCCGTATGTTGTGTGTTCTCTATTATTATGGATCATTATATTTTATAGACCATAATTGGTTGTGTTTTGTTCGTTTTAAGTTTTTTTCATTTCGTTTATAACAAATAGTAGGTACCTATATTTTTGTTGGCAGTTTTCTTGAAGTGCGAATATGTTCTGTATTCCAGGTACACAGCTGTAATACAAAGGACAGTTTTAAAATAGAATCGTGCGAATTTTGTTCTTAAAATTAATCAGATTCTCAGAAAAGTATTGTTTAATAATACGACAGGATATACGTAAGGCGTTCGAGGAAACTCTTAACAAAATTCAGATTTTTATATTTTCAAAGATTGGTATTTTAAACGTTGGAATAAACATTGAAAAGGAAATATCAAGTGCTCGAAACATTTATCTAAATCTTTGATCATATATATTTCGTTTGGATCGCTTTATGTTTGATCATAACTTATAAATATAGAATTCAAAGTAAAATGTTTCACAAATAAGTTATATCTATGCTAAAATGAAATTACTTTATATTGTAAATATTGGTTCATATTTGATCATATGCCCATATAAGGTCAACTTCCAAAAATCACTTAAATTCTTCAAATTCATAGAAATCTTTTTTATATTCTTTTATATTGGCTTTGCTATTGTTGCATATACAGCGAAGAATTGGATATGAAAATTAAATTGCAGCAACTTCAAAGCCGCAACATTCAGCCAAATTTGTTAATAGTTGGGCAGCTTCCTAACATAATAAATTTTGTAATGTATTAAATGCCTTTGGTATTCTTTTTATTTTTTTTTTTGTTTTTTATCTTGAATATCCTGAAGAATCCGAGTTATTCTATAATTTCATGTAAAGTTGTATGTACGAAAAAATCGTCAAAAATTTGTACCATTAAACACGAATTATTAAAATCAAACAAATAATAATAATTATTAGTATTATACATTTTAAAAAAACAAAATATTTTTAAGTTAATTGCATGTAGGTATATGACATTTTTTAATTTATCAGATCGCAAAATTTTTGTAATAAAATGTTTTGTTTTGTTTTTATTTTTTATTTATGTTCTTACACAATTTTAAAGTAAAAAAAAATAACATATTTATATATTACATATATAGAATAGATTCTATAATGCATGCAAATGGCATCACGTGAAAACGGCTGGAGCGATTTGGCTGAATTTGTTTTTATTCTATTCAAAATTTTCAGGAGATGGTCTGTAAAAAAAATAAACAATTTCTGGTAAAACTCGGATATTTTAAGTTTTTAATATATTGCCTCCTTTTCATTTTTCTTAATAAGAGACATTTTTTGAAGAAACTTGAAGAACTGACACTTTCTCATTTTTTTAAGTATGAGACAATTTTAGCAAAACTCACCTATGAGACCAAGTGATATACAATTTAATTAAAACGCGTCCAATTTCCAGTGTGGGGGTTAAATCTAGAATCGCAATGTTTTTCCCACGGTCAATTGTATGATGCGTTTAAATTTAAAATTTAAATATAAATTTAAAAAACCCTAACATTTATTCTACAGAACTTTTTTCTCACCATTTGAATTAAATTTATAATTTACAAATGTATAGAAATATATACAACTTTAAATACCTATAATATGCTTAATTTGCATCAAAAATCTTAAAGTAATATTGAAAAATATGCCACTTACTAACTTAACCTTTTGCAATACAACAAATACAAACATACATATGCAGATATGTATGTTTGTAAGTAATTTGTAGATTAATTCACTGGAGATAATGCATGTAACCCTGATTAAATAAATATAATTTATTGCGTTGGTCACAGTTTGCAACATTTACTTAAATTCCTGGTCACTTGTTAATGTCCATTTGTGGTCGATGAGGTCATCTGGAGAAATTACAAACCATAAAAAGTGAGCAGTTAGAAATACACCCAAGATTTGTTTAATCCTTTTTAAATAAGTAGATTCAAGGAAATCTAAATAAAAAAAACCAACATCTAAAATGTCAACCACACGAAAAGGGATGCATACAATTACGAATGTGAATAAATAAACAAATGACAACAACTTCAATGGTCAGCCCCAAAAAGTCCCAAATTGAATGCAGGACATCTTAGAAATTTCAACATTGTGTGAAATAAGAGTTTGCTAACGAAATGAAAACACACGAAGAAGTTTCGAGTTTGATTTATGGATATTTAACCGCACATAACGATGACCAACCGACTTTTAAATGTAGTTGCTGTGTGTTTTTGTTGTTGTTGTGCTTTTAGTACTTTTATTATTGCCATTCTTAAAATTTCTTCTCATACAGTTTGACTCTATTTAGGTACACAGTCACATACCAAAAAAAAAGAAGAAAAAGTAGCGTGAAAATACTTTCTCTTAGCAATGAAGGAATGTGGCCAACCCCATGTGGCAAATTGTTGTCCCCTGGGTAACAACATACATTCATACTCGTATGTGTAAATGGTTTGTATATTTTAAGACTAAAATATATAGACTCAGCCAAACAGCTAAAGGAAGGAAGCAGTAGTGAATTTGTAACTAAATAACATTTAAAATAAATAGTTTAAAAAATAAGGATATAAGCAGGAAGAAGGGGTTGCTTCGAAATGGGTGTGTGATGATGTGTTGTGCATGATGTGCTGGGGTTTACACTCTGTGGAATTCATATGTTAACAATTCACATTTAGAAAACATGTGTTCTCTTGTGTGTGTATGGGAAATCCTAACAAGAATATTTACACCCACTTATGTGTGCTTAGGATAAATAAATAAATACAACAAATACTCCATACACTTTGCAAACCGATAGCTCAGAAGCGGCCAAGAATAGGATTTAATATCATGAGAAAATATAGAATTATAAAGAAAAAGCTGCCGATAAAAGTATTATGTATAACAACTATGTATATACATATGTACATATATAAAAAATTCTTTACCAATTCTCATTAGTTATTTTTATTTATTAGTTTGTTGTTCTATACAAAAGACTTAGAAGTCTTATATTCCAGTACAGAACTTACTTCAAGTTATTTCAAACACTTTTCTTTAAAATTTTTGTATACATTTAAAATTTTCAGACATTCATGCTGGGAGGTAAGGTCAATTATTGACTGATCCGCAAACAGTTTTAAGGATAATTTTTTTATATAGAATTTATTTGTGGCGTAATTTGTTACCTAAATAAATCAGGAAGAAGAAAATATAGCGGCCGTAGCTGAGAGTGTACACAAAGACCGTGGAGAGTCGATTCGGCGTCGTTCGCAACAACTCGGACTGATGTATGGAACGACTTGGTGCATTATACGTCGAGATATTAAATTGAAAGCGTGCAAAATTCAGCTTGTTCAACAACTGAAGCCTCCTCGACCTTCCCAAGCGACATCACTTCGCGCTATGAGCTCTTGCAAAGTTCCAAGAAGATCCAACGATTTTGAGGCAAATTTTGTTCAGCGATGAGGCCCATTTCTGGCTCAATGGGTATGTAATCAAACAAAATTGCCGCATTTGGGACGAAGAGCAACCTGAAGAGATTCAAGACCTGCCACTTCATCCAGAAAAAACAATGGTTTGGTGTGGTTTGTGGGCCGGTGGACTCATCGGACCATATTTCTTTAAAAATGATGCCGGTGCGAACGTAACCGTCAATGCACTATGGTTTTTTTCGTGTATTTTGGCATAAATTCTAATTTTAAAACTATTGAAACTACCAAGTTTCATATAATTTGGTGCACTATTTCATATAGCTGCTATATAACTGATCTGGCCAACATGCAACTAGGTTTTTGACGTTTCCATTAAAAATATTCACCCCTATCGTGAATAAAAATTCCACGTGAAATTTGTTCACTTTTACTTTTTTAACATTGAATTTAAATAGGAAATGTGAAATATTTTATGAAAAGAAAAAAATAATTATACAAATTCAGATTTCAGTATTCATCTCCTATTGTGGCAGTATGTATGAGTAAGGGAGCTAAGTTGTTATTCTCCTCTGCGAGTTCCGCGGCTAATTTGCTTTTCAGACGAGGACCAGCACTTTTGCAATCACATTTTTGGCGACCCACTTTATTTGCTAACGCATAATGACCAGAGTTAAATTACACTTCGGCAAGTGTGTATTTATATAATTGACGAAGGCTTTAACTTTTTCATTTCTTGACTTAATGTTATCGTTATTTAAATGCTTTTGAGCAATGCTTTCTGATATGTGCTGTTGTACGGCGTCTCCTGAGCGATTATTGTTGCTCCAAATGTCAACCAGCTCAGCACGATTAAACACATATTGTACTAGAAAAATTAGATTTTTTCGAAAACATGTGGATTCGGACAAAAAAGATTAGTTTCTTATTAATCTGCATACTTTGGTTAATAACTTTTCATTAACAACTTTTTGCAACGGTATGCCATGCAAAAGTACTGATCCACGAAACACAACTACACTTTTTAAGCTCCTTCTAAAAATACACATAAACAAAACAGGGTACAATTGCACAAAAACACATAAAAACCACACAAACATTAGTAAACTATAGTTTTACATACCTGGACAATCGTTTTCCATAATAATTTTTTTCTCTTTTGTATAAACTTTCCCAGAACAAACAATCAAAGTTGCAAAATGTTCCCCGCCAATTTCACACAAAACATCTGGTACATAATCAGCTGAATTTAACAGCACGCAAACAGAATAGTGTTGCTCCGCATGTTAAAGTTAAATATGTTTTTATCTAACATTTTAAAATACTTAACAAAAAAAATTGTCTTTATGCAAAAAAAACGAAAAGAAAACCATTGTGCAATGGCGACCGTTATCGTACCATGATAACCGACACTTACTACACATCGCATCAGTCAATGGATTTATTGAGAGAACACTTCGGTGAGCACATAAATTCATGTTTTGGGTCGGTCGATTGGACTTTTTCCTGTGGGGATATGGAAAGTTTATGCGGACAAACCCCTCTCCGATTTAGGCCTTGGAGAAAAACATTACGCGTATCATTCGCCAGTTACCAGTCGAAATGATTGAAAGAGTCATAGAAAATTGGATAGCAACGGCCAACATTTGATAGACATTCTCTTCCAAAAATAAATGCCAAAGAATATTCTTTCAAATGATAATAAACATTCCCAATTAAATTTCAATTTTCTGTGTTTTTTCTTTAAAAAAGTAGGGAACCTCGAAATGCATCACGCTTTCGAAAAATAATTATTAAATAAAGAACTAGTTCAGGACCGTTTCATCTAAGTATTGTATTAGTTCAGAAGTAACAATTTCGAACAGAAATCATTGGCCGCAAAGATTTTTAATTAAAATATTATTTTTATATAACAATTTATTAACAAATTATATTTTTTACTTTAGTTTAGTAACTTGAAAAACCTTAAAATAACTCGATAATCAAACTCATTCAAGGGAGATCGAGAACATTTTTTGCAACCCATATTTTCATATTTGTAATGCAACTATCTAGAACTTTCTTACTAAGTGTAAGCTTTTTACCATCACTAGTTATTATTACTACGCTACTGAAATCACTCTCTCAGTCCTATGTAGACATACGAGTATGTATGCATGTATGTACATTGTACATACACGTTCATGCTTCGACTTTACAACTATACATATATGTATTTGTACCTAATAATGAATATAGATGTGATTTTTGTTTGAAGGGTGTGGTTAATCGTTTGGCAATCAGCGCAGCTAATCAAATAAAATCCAAAAAATTAAATAAAAATAACATTATAAAAAGTTTGATTATAATTTCTAAGTTTCTTCACCATTTTGGTCATGCAACATATTTATTTAAATATCATTAAAATAAATAACTAATAAATTCATATTTAGTTGCATTCATTTCTAAACGACAAACATCGACATAATTTAAATGCAATTCAAGGACAATTATAAGAAAATTTCCTTGTTTAATTGACAAACTAAAATTTAATAATTCTGGCAATTACAATAAATACCAACTGTGGTTGATTTAGATGTTTTAAGCCTTTTGCACAAACACAGTACAGCCAAATTAAAATTGCCTTCAAACAACCCCAACTCATCTCTTCTCCTCGACAAATAAATAAAACGTTGATTTGTTTATGTTGGTTTATTTTTTGGTTTCCTTAAGACAATTTAAATGGTTTCTTGTTAATTAAATTAAATATTCACGGTACTTTTGTTTAAATTAGATTCACTAAATGTGTGACTACGAGTACATTGCAACATCATTGTTTTTTTGTCACATCTTTCGAAACTTTTGCTGTTAATTGTGTTTGCATCTTCAGTTGGAGTCTCATTTAGCTGCGAAATAATTTAAACGTGTAACAAAACCAAACCCAATACAGACCACAAACCAGTTGGGTAAATAAGTTAATTCGTTTTACATTATGTTTTTATATCTACATATATATGTAAATTCTATATACATATAAGATGTGATCATTTCCAAAAATACACAGACAAGCTATTTTTTACTTTTAAATGTACAAGTATTCTAAAACATTATTGCGCTTGAATATAGAATTTGAGCCATATTAAATTACATATTTCAATTTAGAAAAAATGTAATATCTTCGACAAAATTTTAAATATGAATATTGAAATTGTATTTCAGTTTAAAATAACGGCCGGTATCAACATACAGAATGTTCAGCAACATTTGCATTTGTAGAACATTTGCAGTCAAGAACATTCTAGTATCTTAGCTCCGAACCATCTAGAAATTATGATTGGTGTATAAATAGACTAACAAGGCCACTCAGGTTAGTGGGTAAAGTGTGTTCTTAAGCCGTAATATAAGTGTTGTAAAAGACAGAGTATTCAATTACAATTGTCGTTATATTTTCTTTAAACTATGGGACGTTTTAATTTTGGAATTATAAGAAATACGTAAAAATGTAACAGTTATATTTTTTTATTACGAATATTTTATATTATTTTATTTTTAATATAAAGTATGCAACCAAGTGAAAAGATTTGCAGCATTTGATTTTTAGAGAACGGAGAACAATTTTAAACCAATTTTAGTATCGAAAATCTAAAAATTTTGAATTACGAGATTCCCTAACGACCCTATTTTTTATCCCGCTTTTTACTCTTTCAGACTAATATGGGGGCTAAGGTTAAATATGGACCGTACATCATAAATTGAGAGCGACGATGTTTATATATTAACAGAATATTTGTGTTGAATTCCAACTTGATAGTGATTTTTATAAAAGATTTATGCTCATTTAAGTGATTTTTGGAAGTGGTGTTTGTGTGGGTCTACGGACCGATGCAAAAAAAATGTTGTTTTGAGATTTCACTTTTCATGAAACTTATTACTGCAGAATTTTGTTTAGATACGGCTTTTCTATAAACATTTATGTACCATAAATCCATATTTCGGTAAGACATTTGTCTGGGGGCTATTATAAATCGTTGATGGCCGATTTTGCCCATTTTCGATACAAAATATTACGGTGGAGCAAAGAATGTTTGGTAAAATTTTCATTGTTCTATGATTTTTTTCGAAGCTCTATCGTGCCAACAACAGTTGGACAGACGGACGGCCATCGCTAGAATCATATAAGGACTTTTTCACAAATTTGACGCTGGCAATATATTTTTTGATGGCATCACCGTTAGCTGCACGAAATATTTTTTTAAGAGAAGTAACACTCAGGCAATTAATATGCCTATAAGTATATTAATTAATCAATTGTGTGACATTCTTTGAAAAGGGATAACTAGGAGAAGAATAGGTGGTAAAAGGAGAGAAAGGCTTTTCATATGACAACACTGTTGTGTTTATTAGTAGTACAGTATTGGAGCGCCTCTGGTGGGGAGTAGGCACATTGATCAACGCTTGATTTATGGCCATTATTTAATTATTTTACTTCGGTGGCGTTTCAATCATTATTAGGATGAAATCAAAATTCTTATTTAAAATGATTCACAGACCCTCAACTTATATGGCAAAATTGGGCACAAATTAAGTAATAAGTTTTAATGTTCAAATGTTAGAGCATAATTAATATTTAATGTTCTTGTTAAAAGCATGTTATTTAAAGTTTAGAAGTGTTTTGGATTATAATAGTTCTGGAATAAGTGATTATATAACTATAAAATAATGTGTCTATATAAAATAGACGATTAATTTAGATATCCCTATTTCTCATACTATTATTTTTAAAATCCCAAGTGTCACAACCATCTGTGACTTTAAATTACAAAAAATTCTTAATGTTTAAATTTTCTTATAAGTATCGAGACGTTGTTTATTGACTGTTTCTTGCCAAATCAGAAATAGATATCAAATATTAATTACCACCCAGGGATTCAGGTTTCAATGGGATTCGTCGATCTTAAAGAGTCTCCTTCCTTAAGTTTAAATAATGAATTCCTTCGTTTAAGACTCTGAACACATCATACCACGCAGTTGCTAATTAGATTAAATCTAAAATTTTTATGGCACTGGCTAATCTCTGTTAGTGTTTTCCAAATAGAACATCGACAATGACACCAATTCAAATGATACTTTGTGTTGTTTGTGTTTTCCTAGTAAGTTCCATTTACATTTTTTTCATTGTTCCTTGTACTTTGGTTGGAAAATTACTTTTCTCACAGAAGTAAATTGTGAAAGAAAGTGGTATTACGAGTACTACGGAAGGTTGATTAGATTTGTGTGGTTAATAAAAGTGTGTATAAATTGAATTTTTAATGGAAATTTAGTTTGTTTGCTTGCGAAGAGGATTACAAAGATTTAATGGAATATGCTGTTTCAGGACCATCATGTGGTTGATAGTATTTTTTATTTTTATTATATTTACATTGCACAATTTACTTGAAATTTTTAAGTTATTTTGAAATTAAATTAAGTTACAGACATAGATTTAATATGAAAACATTTTTGTTAAATCATCTCAATTTTTTCTGAAGATGTTATTATAAATATATTTAAAGAATCTTATTAAAAAAATTCTTCAGAAGAAAATAAATGTTACTGGCATGATGAGAGATGGAATGAGGTTGGAGTATCGAAACTCAATTTGAATTGAGGGAGATTTATAGAAAATATTTGAGCAATTTTACCAGGCTTTAGTAAAAGAGCAAAAACTTGATACTGACTTGCCATTGCTAAAACTTGACTGTTATATGTATACCTTAGAAGTAGTTCTATAAGTACTTATTAATTATCTGTTATATACCTGCTTATTTTCTCATTATTTGCATATTCAGTTTTTACAGATAACGTGTTATTTAAGTTTAGCTGGGTATGAAAACTTTTTGAAATTGGATAATCCCTTTCGTTTCCATATCCGTCTTTAGATCATTGATCAATGTCCGTTAAAAAGTATATTAAAAAGTATATTGTATTGTAAAAAATGATAAATTATGATCGAGGTTTGAAAAATACTTTGGAAACGATCAAAAATTTACTATAACTCAAAAACTATTGATGACATCGAAAAATTTTTATTAACCAAAATATAGAAAATTTGATTTTATATAACTGTTGCTCAATAACTTCCAAAGGCACTTAGCCAAATATAATTAAAAAATCGATATGAGAAAATGATTCGATCAAAAATCGACTAAAAAATAGGAAAAATAAAGAGACAACTCAAATAGTTGAGGTAAATATGATAGATCCTAAAACAGAAGCTGAAGCTATGTCCTCTGATTGTTCCAAAGATTGAGTTGAAGCTGAAATATGTATATAAATCATTAATAAAAAATTATAATTTGTGTTTCACAGATTTACCAAATGGACGGAAGGCAGTAATGGGTTTTCAAATCTAAAATAAGACCAGATGAAACTATCGAAAAACGTAAAGCTAGATTAGCAGCTAAAGGCTATTCCCAAAAAATTCCATTGGATTATGTGGATACATTTGCTCAAGTAGTTCGTCAAACATCACTCAGATTGTTATATGCACTCGCGGTTGAACATGATTTACAATTACGCCAATTAGATGTATCAACTGCATTCCTGAACGGAAACTTAGAAGAGGATATATATGGAACAGCCAGAAGGTTTTATTCAGAAGACAACAAAAGAAAAAGTGTGTAAATTAAATAAAGCAACTTATGGTCTCAAGCAAACTGGCAGACAATGGTTCAAACGAATCGACTCTGTTTTTAAAGATTTTGGTTTACAGCAATCAAAATATGATCAATGTATTTACTTCATTAGAAAATATGCAAAAATAATGATTATCGCTTTATATGTTGGTGATATTATAATTGCTGATAATAATTCGAAATTTATAGAAGATTTTAAAAGTCGATTAAAAGATAATTTTGATATTCATGATTTAGAATTTCCAAAACATTGTGGTGGCCTGGAAGTAAGGCTGTTTTCATAAACGCAGTATGCAATGCAACACTGCAAACATGTGCGTTTACAATGGAAAGCAATACTTCAGGTCAACATTGCGTTGTCAAATAATGCAATTACATTTTAAAACGTTTTTGAATGCTAATACTGCTCTTCGTATGTTTTTTTTTTTGGATATTTTATAAAAATAATAATAGCTATGTGTATATTCATTGGAAAAAAAACTTAAATGAATTATATTTATATAAAAATTATGTTAAATTTTAACTTACATTAATATGTTCGTCATTTGAATTGTTAAAAAATCATAAAGTATCACAAATAAAAACACTGCACAAATTTGGCAACTGTTGCGCATTCAACAGCGTTGTCATGCATTAATGAATTTACGACATTGTCAAAAATAAGACAATGACGTTTATGAACTATATGCAATGCAGTGTTGCATTGCATACTGCGTTTATGAAAACAGCCTAAATGTGAAGGAAGGAGAAATTTCAATTTCCCAACTTGGATATATTTGAAACCTAATAAAGAAATATGGTTTAGAAAATTGCAAACCTTCGAAAATTCCGATAGATCCAGGAATTAAATTAGAAAAAGAACCAATAATTTCCGGAGAGACAGAAACAGTTAATGAAGAGTTTTATCAAGCAATTATTGGATCTTTACTTTATTTGTGGCTGTATAGTAGACCTGATATAATGTGTGCTGTTAATATATTATCGCAACTTTCGAAGGACCCACGTAAACAACGGGCCTGTTCGTAAATGTATCATAGCACTGCATATTATGCGCCTTATATTCAATAAGTGTCAACTGTTCAAAAATGCAACATTACTGCATATAAATCATAAAAATGGCTGATGCAACTAATGAGGAAGTATAAAGAATGTGATTTTTTATTGTTTATTTTTGATTATGTATTTTCCTTTTCAAGCATTTTTAGTCTCGTTTCTTTCATATTTGACAAATATTTGTTCACAATTTCACAAATTAAATTTATAATTATTTTTTCCATTTTTGTGTAGTGTTCGCTCATTCGTGTTTTACTTGTGTTTTACAAAGTTTCTTTGCCGTTTGATTAAACAAAAATCACAAACAAATGTGTACAGTGTAACCACATTAATTATTTTATGTGATTTTGGTCAAACACAATAAAATATCTCGGTGTCAAATATTAGCGTAGTCTAACCTTACCTTAAGTACATAACTATAGATAAACATCTCATATATGTATAAAAACATTTATCACTTATCAATTTGAGAAATTAAGAAATCTATTTCATCAAAATTCTAGATAGATATTTAAACATCCTTTTCTTAAATACATATATGTATCCATGGTGGAAGTATGTAAGTATGATTTGTTTGACTTAGTTTGTATGTTTTTCACAACAAAAAATCTCATTAAAAGTTTATTTAATATTTATGCAAACTTAATGCGTACAAATAATACAAATATCGAAAAGAAAAATCAAACTGACATGTGCTTGTTTAAAGTAAGTAAGTATGTATGTTTATGTTGAAATCTATACGTACTTACAAACACCTTGTTTCATAATTGAAAGTTTTCTACGCACATTCGCTCATTCGCATAAATATGTACATACATGGGAGATATTGTCTTCGCTAACATGTTGAACTAGTCGAAATTTTTATATTTTTGTATTTCAAATTTGATAGAATCTAAAAGATGGTACCTTCCAGGTCTTTCACTTTTTATTTCAGAGGTGACTTGAAATTTCATCTACAAAACATTTTAATGAAACGCATTACAGATGTTGAAAACTTGAAAATGTTTATAAAATTGACAAAATATTATAAATCACTTGTTTTAAACACTACGTTTCAAACATATTAAATAAATATTTCATACTTATTTTAAAAACTTATTTTAAAACGTTCACTGGCTCCTTTCATGACAAATTTTCAGATATTTTGTTCCATATTCATAAGTGTACAGAGAACTCAGATATTTTTACTTCAGTGTAAACGGATTGCAGATTTGTTAATCGGGTTTAAAGTTGGTAAATGGGGAAGTACATACATATGTAATGCGCAGCTGTATCTAGCGATATGATCCAGTATTAGAAATTTCTCAAGTGCTTAGTTAGAAAAATCCACGTCCACACAATAAAAAAAAACAAGTAAAATCTTCAGCGTTTTCATTGCTACTCGAAATATTACCAAAAGAAATATTTGGTAATTTCGAACGTAATCATTTTGAACGCTATTTAATCTAAGATTAACAATTCCGCTTAACAAAAAAGATACAGTTACGTAAAATATTACACACAGTGGGAAATATATTCTTGTAGTTTTCCTCAGATCACAAATCTAGTTATTATATGCGCTTTTGATTCAGATTATATTTTGCAGATTCTAAGTTAGTTAAACCCGGAATTACAGACCGTATTATCTAATCAGGTTTTAAAATATTTTAAGTCTCCTCAACTACCTATTGTCCGCATGTAAGTACCCAATATGTACTGATCATAGTCTTCGAGTTGGCAAGAGATTAAAAACACTTTTGAAAGTCTTCGTAAAGCCATGAAACAAAATGTAACTATTATTATTTTATGTGATGTACATATGTGGGTTGTAAGTATGTGTGTACATATGTATATACATGTATTACTTATGTGTGTGTATTAAGCTAGATTTACACGATTGACATTTTCTTCAAAATTGATCTTCAAAATGCTTCAGACTCGTGTAAACAGCAAAAATTCTTCAAAATTTATTTATTTAATAGTTATTAATAGTTATTAAATAAATATATTTTGAAGAAATTTTGCTGTTTACACGAGTTTGAAGCATTTTCAAAAGCAATTTTGAAAAAGAATTTTAATCGTGTAAATCTAGCTTTACAGATAACAACACTATTGATAAACAAATAAAACAACTGTTTTAACTCTTTCTTTTTGTACTCTTTCGCTACAAAATAATTCTATTGAAAATCCACCCTTAAAATAGACAAAATATAACATAAATGACAACAACAAAATCAACACACTCAAACATACACAGGAAGACAGACACATTCTCATTCATCCATACGCTTGAAATAACAAGGACAATCTTATGGCGGCAATCAATCTTCTTCTATTCGTTATAAAATGACAGCTCAGTGGTGTAGAGTCAAATTGCAAATTGTATTCCAATGGCACTTTTCTACTCACCCACTCAAAAGTATTAGGTCTGAACCACATTTCACATTTTACTCTTTTTTGTTGTTGTTGTTGTTTTTGTTTTACTCTTGACATTTGTGTTTGTGTAATAGAATTTGTGTTTTTTTTTTGTTTTGGGGTGGGTGTGTATAAAGAAGTTTGTGTTAAGTGCATAACTGTGTGTGCATTCTAAGTGTAAGAACCCATCATACCATTTTAGGAGCGCTCCGAAAAAGGAGTCAGAAAAAAGTCCAACAGAAGAGCGTTTTCGGAGCGAAAGAAAAATTAGTTTGTTACTGTCCTGAGTCGGCACCAGAGATCAGTTATGAGTACTGAAAAAGTGAGTATACTCGAATCATGACTTATAATTTGTTGTACTTATACGTACTTATACTTGTCTTAATATCATCAAACCACTACTCATCTTTAAAGTTTGAAGTACTCATTATATTCATTCTTAATTTCATTTATGATGTTGTTTATTTTGACTCTCCTTAACTCAATGTACGTAGACGATAAAAAAAATAAGTATGACTCGCATACACACATGCGAGTATCGTTCATTCTTTACAGCCTGCTTATAAAAATTATATAAAATAATAAATTTTATATTTTCCCCAATATGTTTTCCTATAAACTTACTTGTATGTTTTTATATTTTTTTTACTTATTTTGTATAAATACCTAACGCATTAAGCTGAACATTTTTTTCCATGACTTAACTGAGTTGAATACTTTATGAGTATGTGAGTATTTTTCTTAATATGTAAATATGTAAATGAATCAAACATACTGGGAATGGTATGAGCTCGATCTCGGCGTTGTGCTCATAATTATAGCCACCTGCATTTATAAGTCAACGTTGTTGTGAGTTTGAGTAACTCAGAGTAGTTCCCTGAAAATAATATTGGACTACGTTATCCATTTTAGATGAAATGGACTACTTACAACTTGGTACAATGTAATGCAGACATAGACCATGTCATAGTTAAACAAGAGTTTGTAGTTAAACGACATGGTTTCGTGTTAACATGATTGCGTATTGAGTTGTTGTTGCTTTTGATATTTTATTCAAGCTGCTAAGCATAAACTCGTGAGTACTCCATGGAGTAGAAGCATGGAGTAGTTTTGGGACTACTCCCATGGGTTATATGGTCCAATCCTAGAACATCGCAATGTTAAATCGACCAACTTGTTTTTCACATATTTGGAGTAGTTTTGGAGCACTCCTACTCCTCTTTGGTCTAGTCTTTACATGCATGTATGGACTAGTCACGTTATTTGCAGGGTTAACTGTGCCTTTACACATGCAAGTACTTGCATGTGAGTGCTGTGTACGTACTATATACGAAAACATATTCGAAAAACTCGAGTAGCTCTGCAAGTAAAAAAAATGTGAGTGTATTAGCAAAAAATATGAGTGTATTGAGTTTTCGAACTGTTACTTGCATGTGCAAACCCCGGGTTATACTTAAAATGTTATGAGTAGTTGTGAATCGTAAAAAAACGATTCACTGCCGATCTGTGCTCGACACGCAGTATGACTCAGAAATTCCACTTAATTATGAGTGTACCAAAGCGTTGTTGTCATGTTATTTGTACTTTGAACAAAAAAAAAAAAAAACATAGCTGTACCACACAGAATGATAAAAACAGGATTACACAGAGCCCTCTTAAAAGACTCTTTTCTGACATTATCTGAGAGCTCTTTCTGACGGACCATTTTCGAATGTAATGACTATTTTCTGAAGGGGTTTCGGAGTAATTATGATTGTTTTTTGGGCTCATAAAGAGCGTTAGCGCTCCGAAAAAGGTGTCGGAAAAGACTCTTTTCGGACTCATTTGGCTTGCTGGGAATATGTGGTGTGTATGTATGTGTATATTTCCTGTTCCATTTATGACGAAGGTTAAACATACATATGTATGTGAGGCTGACATGACATACATTCTATACTCGTGCAACACCACCACTAACAACAACATCATCAAGTAATATAAATAATATTTTCCATTTATGATTTAAACTTTGACATCAATGTACGAGTAGACTGTTGTTGAAGTGTCATTTTCGTATGTTTTTTACTTGTTAAATTTGTGGTTGAAAACATTTACTTTTTCAAATTACTCCAACATTTTTATATGTATTACTCCTAAATCTGAAGAATAAGATTATTCATCCGAATCATTTGATATTTCTTAATGACACAATAATACTGCCCAACGTAGTAAAATCCATCTATCAGATGAGTTTTTGTACACATGCAAACGCAATTTCTATGTGAATACGAATATAAGAGCTTCTGACAAAAACTTGCATCTAAAAAAACATACTTTAAATAAAATATTGCCAACAAATGTCACCACATGTTAGTCTGTCATATTGCCGATATCTTCATATACACATATGGCCAAAATAATAAGTACATGTTACCACCACCGTGCTTGGCGGTCTTTTTAGTGAACTTTACATAAAATTCTTTGTCGTGGTGGCACACACCCAACATTTGCCGAAATTTACCTGGAGTTCTGCAAAAGGGTTCTTTTTAGCGAGTGTTACAATCCTGTTATCCTTTCTTGGGTGAGTTTTTTTTGCCTTCCACGCCTTCCTGAGCTTTTTACTGGTTTTAAAGCGTTTTAAAACTCTATCGAGGTATTTCGCAATCGATCGAATCGTTTCTCCTCTGTTTCTAAATTTAAACACGAGTCTTCGCTCCTCCGACGTACAGTATTTACCGCGACCCATCTATCAAATCAAATTTAATTCGTTTTAATTTTTACAAGACAATAAAATAAACAACAAACTTTTTCTAATAAATATGAAACTCGAAGTAAATTGTTATAAAATTAAATATGTACTTATTTTGTTGACCAACCAAAATACGCACTTCAAAAAAAAAAAAAAAAGAACACGAAAATAAAAAGTAACGGGACTTTTGCAACAATTTTTTATTTTTAAACAGGTTTAAGGTGGAAGGCTAATGTAAGCGGCATGAAGCCGCGAGCGGCAACAGTATTACCAGTGAATAAAAGTTTTGTTTATTTACAAAATTATTCATACAAAAATTTTGAAGTATCGCAATTTACTTAATCCGGCAATGCTGTGAGAAGCGGCCGTGTGGTAAAGTCGATTTTTTTTAACTTTTCACTTAAAACGATGTTGCCATACACATGTGATATATGAGTTTAGTTAAAAATAAAATAAAAAATCCATTTTTTTAATACTTTGTACACCATGTACAGTGTACACTCTAAAAAAACGTTTATTTAAGAATTAATTTATGTAAAAAACAAAACAATTAAATTTTTTGACATTTACCGCTTTACCGCTTACCTACAAAAAGTATAAGTGGCAAAAAGAACAGCTGATTGGCCTTCCACTATTCTACATTTAATTAAACAAGTAAGAGTGCTATATTCGGCTGTGCCGAATCTTAAAAACCCTTCACCTAAGCGTAATAAGAAATACAGAAACTAGACTAGACTGGAATATCCTTATTCTGTGTTTTCTATTCAGTCTTAGTGCAAATTTTATTAGTATTTGATATATTGTTTAAAACACAATTTTCGACCAACATAATTTATGGTAAATATTTTGAAATTTTGTCTAATTTTCACCATTTTTAATTGATTTAATTACCAATTCTTACCATAATTTACAGAGTCTGTCTGATGTTCATAATAATCTTCAGTGTAATTTAACAGAGTATAAAAAAAGGGTACAATTCGGTTTTAGTGATTTTGCTCTAAAAAAAAATGAAATAGGGCTTTTAGAGGAGATACCAGCAAAAAAAAATTTGTTGACGGTCACGCCTATTTTCGAGGGGGCGGACCCTTAAAGTTGAAAATATATAGGCCTATATCTCGGGAACTACTGGGTGTCTGATAATTTGTAATACATTAAATAAAAGGTATTACAAATACCTTTCCAACGATATATATCATGATTATAAAGTATGGACCGAATATGGGTTAAATCCGAAAAGAATATTTTTTGACCCGAATTTATTTGTTTTTTGGAAATGGTTCTTATATGGCAGCTATGACAAATTATGGGCCGATCTTAAATTTTGGAACAGTTATTTTCATGCATATGAGGATATTTCACGTCGAATTTCAACATAATAACGCTATATATACGATATATATTAGTATTAACGTGGATTTCGAGAGTGGACCTTATGTGGGGGATATAGTCAAATATGGACCGATATTCTAATAATCCAGCAGTTAGATTTAGGCATGTATGTAAATGATCCGTGTAAAATTTTGGATTGGTACCCTTATTTATAAGCGATTTATGAGTATTAAAGTGATTTTCGGAAGAGGGCTTTATATGGGGGATACGGTTAAAAATAGACCGAAATTCACAAAATTTTGTGGGATGATTTTTGTATATATTAAAATGTATATTTAAAAAGTTTTGAGTCGGTACCGAAATTTATACTGAAAAAGTCTTTTTCAGATGTGGTCCTTGTATTGGAGCTATGCCCAGTTCTGAGCCGACTACCATAAAATTTAGTACAACAATTTATTTGCCTATAAAGATTATTTATGTCAAATTTTAGCCGTTTAACATTATTTATATCTGTTTTATGCGTATTTAAATGAATTTTGGAAGTGGACTTTATATGGGGTCTATGGTCAAACATGGACCGAACTAAAAAAAAAATTCGTTTTGCGATTTCTTTTTGTATAAGAAATATATATATTTGTATGGGGGATATGAGAAATCATGGACCGATTCTTACTGTTTTCTGCACACTTTCCTCTTTTTTCATAAAAACTACGTATACAAAATTTCATGGTATTATCTGCAATATAACTATTTCAAAATATTGCAATAAAATGGACGAAAAATTTCAAATTTTTATGGAGGTGGTCTCACATATTGGTTCATAACTCTGGTTGACCGGAACCGATTTTGCTGATTTTAAATAGCAAACTTCTCGAAAGCACTTCTGACAGAATTATTGAAGGTTTGGATCCCGAGTATATCTGGGGACTTCAAAAAACTGATTTCAACAGACAGATAGACAGACGGACATGGCTTAATCGACTTCGCTATCTATAAGGATCCAGAAAATATATACTTTATAGGGTCGGAAAATTTGTTTGTGGAAATTACACACGGAATGAAATGAATTTTTGAAAGCATAGAGCGTGTTACATTAAAGTTTATAATAATATCAAACAAGTTATAAGTTCTATCAGTTTTTTTTAAATACCAGTTGCAATAAAGTTTTAATAATAACTCGGCTATGGTTAAAGCTTCCTTTAGACGGTATGTATTTTGCAGTGTGCTTGTCAAATTTTCCACTGCAAAATGTACACAAAAATGCTTCTGCAAATGTCAGCCTGCATTTACAGTGTAAAATTTTCAATTAGAGAATGTTCTATTTTCACCTGTTTTGCAAGTCAATTGTTTATGGTTCCAAGAACATAGTGTTTGTGTTTCAGCAAATTTATATTATTACAATAATGCTGCAAGTAACAATTATTTAATTTTTTAAATCAGCGTTTCAAACTACATTTGCAAGAACACAATACTCCCGCAAAAATATTCACAACGAAAACAGCTGTTGTATTCGATTATGTCACATAAAACTAAAAACCGACATGTGAAAGCCAAAAATATAAACTACCAATTTTGACAGACATGCACAATTACATACGAGTATGCAGTGCTGATATTCAGCCGGTTCGGACCGGTTCGCTCGAACCGGTTGTTGCATATTCACCCTTCTCGTGAATAAAAATTCCATATGAAATTTGTTGGGGTGATTATGTTTTTTGTTTTAACGGTTTTATATAATGTGTATTTATCAAGGTGATTAGACTCGGCAACAAACACAATATTGTTCAGTTGTTCATTGTCCAAACGTACAAACAAATGATTTTATTTTGGTCATACATTGAATTCTTGGAGGATAATATTTTCGATAGCGTTTTCTTCAATCTTTTGAGAAAAAAATAAAGCAATTTTTGTTGACTTTTATTTTGCAAAATCAAAACTATTTTTTTATTAAACTAAAGTTTATATCATTTCCTTCAAGAGGCTTGTGGTCTGTTACTGGGATGCGACTTTAAAATTTTCGCTATTTTTATCAAAATTTGGCAAAAATATAATTTTTTTAAGCGAACCGGTTGTTAATTGTTTCGAATATCACCACTGCGAGTATGTATCGTAAAACTGACAAGTACACTGCAAAATACATACCGTCTAAAACCAGCATAAGAAACGTTTTATAACTCGGTAGTTTGTAAATCGGCAGTTATTATCACCACGATTCGAAAATAAACTGCTATTTTCCAGTAAAATACACGCAGTTTATAAAAATTATGATATATGAAACAAAAATTACAATGAAAACTGAACAGAAAACGAAATTGCATAACATGTTCTTATAAACCTTGTTCCAAGTTCTTTTTATTCCGACAACTGTTGTAAACCATTGGATACTCGTATAATTTAATTCCACTTGGTATTTACTTGATAAATATTTACCATTTGTTATAAACTGCTTTTTAAAACGTGTAGAATTTTTAAGAGTATGTTTAATGATCTCTTTTTATCAAAAATTTGGGATTAATTTAAGAGTAAATTACGCATTAACATTTTGTTAGTTTTTCATAACTATAATTACAGTTTATGTTAAACAAACAAGAATACTAGAAAAACAAAAGCATAACTGTTATTCTTCTTGTAATTCTTATATTACTACCTTGGTGACTTTATGGTTTAAGTTTTTAATGATACATGTGCCAAATATTAAAAATCCTATTCTTGTGTTAAAAAAAATTTTTTTTGATAGATATCCCACTCGCATCCCATTAAGCGTTTATAAAGGGCTTAAAGTAAATTGTATAAGCTTTCTTTTGAGAAAAAAGGGCCCAAATTGAAATTGTGCTAGCACCAATAGGTAAAGAGTTACACTGATTTTAAAAAACCCCTGTATGACCAAAATGTCCAACTCCGGCACCGAAATTCACAAAATTTTGTGGGATGATTTTTGTATATATTAAAATGTATATTTAAAAAGTTTTGAGTCGGTACCGAAATTTATACTGAAAAAGTCTTTTTCAGATGTGGTCCTTGTATTGGAGCTATGCCCAGTTCTGAGCCGACTACCATAAAATTTAGTACAACAATTTATTTGCCTATAAAGATTATTTATGTCAAATTTTAGCCGTTTAACATTATTTATATCTGTTTTATGCGTATTTAAATGAATTTTGGAAGTGGACTTTATATGGGGTCTATGGTCAAACATGGACCGAACTAAAAAAAAAATTCGTTTTGCGATTTCTTTTTGTATAAGAAATATATATATTTGTATGGGGGATATGAGAAATCATGGACCGATTCTTACTGTTTTCTGCACACTTTCCTCTTTTTTCATAAAAACTACGTATACAAAATTTCATGGTATTATCTGCAATATAACTATTTCAAAATATTGCAATAAAATGGACGAAAAATTTCAAATTTTTATGGAGGTGGTCTCACATATTGGTTCATAACTCTGGTTGACCGGAACCGATTTTGCTGATTTTAAATAGCAAACTTCTCGAAAGCACTTCTGACAGAATTATTGAAGGTTTGGATCCCGAGTATATCTGGGGACTTCAAAAAACTGATTTCAACAGACAGATAGACAGACGGACATGGCTTAATCGACTTCGCTATCTATAAGGATCCAGAAAATATATACTTTATAGGGTCGGAAAATTTGTTTGTGGAAATTACACACGGAATGAAATGAATTTTTGAAAGCATAGAGCGTGTTACATTAAAGTTTATAATAATATCAAACAAGTTATAAGTTCTATCAGTTTTTTTTAAATACCAGTTGCAATAAAGTTTTAATAATAACTCGGCTATGGTTAAAGCTTCCTTTAGACGGTATGTATTTTGCAGTGTGCTTGTCAAATTTTCCACTGCAAAATGTACACAAAAATGCTTCTGCAAATGTCAGCCTGCATTTACAGTGTAAAATTTTCAATTAGAGAATGTTCTATTTTCACCTGTTTTGCAAGTCAATTGTTTATGGTTCCAAGAACATAGTGTTTGTGTTTCAGCAAATTTATATTATTACAATAATGCTGCAAGTAACAATTATTTAATTTTTTAAATCAGCGTTTCAAACTACATTTGCAAGAACACAATACTCCCGCAAAAATATTCACAACGAAAACAGCTGTTGTATTCGATTATGTCACATAAAACTAAAAACCGACATGTGAAAGCCAAAAATATAAACTACCAATTTTGACAGACATGCACAATTACATACGAGTATGCAGTGCTGATATTCAGCCGGTTCGGACCGGTTCGCTCGAACCGGTTGTTGCATATTCACCCTTCTCGTGAATAAAAATTCCATATGAAATTTGTTGGGGTGATTATGTTTTTTGTTTTAACGGTTTTATATAATGTGTATTTATCAAGGTGATTAGACTCGGCAACAAACACAATATTGTTCAGTTGTTCATTGTCCAAACGTACAAACAAATGATTTTATTTTGGTCATACATTGAATTCTTGGAGGATAATATTTTCGATAGCGTTTTCTTCAATCTTTTGAGAAAAAAATAAAGCAATTTTTGTTGACTTTTATTTTGCAAAATCAAAACTATTTTTTTATTAAACTAAAGTTTATATCATTTCCTTCAAGAGGCTTGTGGTCTGTTACTGGGATGCGACTTTAAAATTTTCGCTATTTTTATCAAAATTTGGCAAAAATATAATTTTTTTAAGCGAACCGGTTGTTAATTGTTTCGAATATCACCACTGCGAGTATGTATCGTAAAACTGACAAGTACACTGCAAAATACATACCGTCTAAAACCAGCATAAGAAACGTTTTATAACTCGGTAGTTTGTAAATCGGCAGTTATTATCACCACGATTCGAAAATAAACTGCTATTTTCCAGTAAAATACACGCAGTTTATAAAAATTATGATATATGAAACAAAAATTACAATGAAAACTGAACAGAAAACGAAATTGCATAACATGTTCTTATAAACCTTGTTCCAAGTTCTTTTTATTCCGACAACTGTTGTAAACCATTGGATACTCGTATAATTTAATTCCACTTGGTATTTACTTGATAAATATTTACCATTTGTTATAAACTGCTTTTTAAAACGTGTAGAATTTTTAAGAGTATGTTTAATGATCTCTTTTTATCAAAAATTTGGGATTAATTTAAGAGTAAATTACGCATTAACATTTTGTTAGTTTTTCATAACTATAATTACAGTTTATGTTAAACAAACAAGAATACTAGAAAAACAAAAGCATAACTGTTATTCTTCTTGTAATTCTTATATTACTACCTTGGTGACTTTATGGTTTAAGTTTTTAATGATACATGTGCCAAATATTAAAAATCCTATTCTTGTGTTAAAAAAAATTTTTTTTGATAGATATCCCACTCGCATCCCATTAAGCGTTTATAAAGGGCTTAAAGTAAATTGTATAAGCTTTCTTTTGAGAAAAAAGGGCCCAAATTGAAATTGTGCTAGCACCAATAGGTAAAGAGTTACACTGATTTTAAAAAACCCCTGTATGACCAAAATGTCCAACTCCGGCACTTCTGGACTGATAGAGCTGAAAATTTGTCTCTGGCCTACTATCCAATAGTACTAACCTTGGTGCAAATTTCATCCAAATCGGAAGACATCGATTTTTAAAATTGGGTCACTTGACGTGAAATTCACCATATTATATATTTTAAAGAGATAAATTAAAAAATATGATTTCTTGATCGTTTCACCTACATACATACATACTCGTATATAGGTTTCTTTCTTTAACTTATCTTTAAATCAAGAAATTTTATTCAAAAAAGTTAGAAAGAGATGTTTTTGCTGATTTGAATAAAATTTTTACAAAATTGTTAATCCTTATAAGAAAATAATTTAGAATGTAGGAGATTATTTTGTTGTATTTTTGGTAGATACCAAGAAATTGTCTTGTATTTGCTGCAAAATTACATCGTAACATCCAGAAAAATATTTTTTAATTCAGAAATGTTTAGTTTTGGTTTTCATAAATTAAAATAGTTAGTTTTTAGTTTTCTATATTGATTACAAGCTCTGTCTTGGTAGTAGGGCTGTCAGATATGCCGATTTTTCGCCAAACATGGCGATTTTTTAGTGCTTTTGGCAACATAAATTTCCATTTGGCGACATGGCGATTTCTTTGCGGTTTTTGAATGAGATGGCGATTTTTTTTTTGTCTAATTTTTGTTAACAATATAGCTATAGTTATTAACATTATTTTAGTTATGTCGCCACCATGTGGACTTGATTCAAATAATTTTAGGAAGCTTGTTCAAGTTTCTGGAACTCGTTGGTTATCATATGGAGCCACAATCAAAAGAATTTTGGAGCAATGGATACAGTTAAAACAGAATTTTTCATTAATATCGACTGTTGAAAATGACAGAAGTGCCCAAATTATATATAACGAGTTATGTATATGTATATTTACACAAATCAAAAACTGAAATGTTCTCAAAGTCGGGATAGTGATTCAAATTTTTACAATTTTTTCAGTTTTGTAAACAGAAAATAATTATAAACGTCGTTATATGTTAGAAATGTTAGAAATTATTAATGTACCAAAAAATCTTAGAATCAATTTTAAAGTAGATACAGATAATGTTGCTCAAACTTATAGACACTTAATTTATAAAAACACAAAAACTAAAAACTAAAATATTTTTCATATCAATATTTCTGTTTGTGTAATATTTAAATTCTGACAATTACTGTTATTTTTTGAAAAATATTTTTATTGTTATTAATTTTTAATTTTGTTATTGTTTCCCTGAAGATGCTACACATTGTGTTTTGCATAACTTTTAAAATTATTAACAACAAAAATGATATTTAATAAAAAATCAAATCTAGGCTCCAGGTACTTAGTTTTTTTTTTACTATATATTGTGGTTATTGCATAAAATTGTTATCAGAACCATTTCGAAGCTTTGAGAGTAAAATGGAAAAAGTGTATACGAAATTAGAGTTATTCCAAATTATACAAGACTGTAATGCTAAACTCGTTGAATTGAAATTAAATTTTGTAGTTAGAAACTAACCCTTTACGAAAGAAGTCATTTCTCCTATGCTTCCACCTGTACTTAGATCTGAAGAGAATTCAGATTCGGAAGAGCATTTTGAAGAAACAGATGCGGAAGAACCATGGCACTCATCATCATCTTAGTTCAAAAGAGAAATAAGTTACAATTACGATTAAATTTATTATTTTCAGATAAATTAAAAATACAATGAAATACATAAAAGTCACATAAAATCTTAAAAATAAATTTTTTTTGAAAATTTGAAAAAAAAATTTTGACTAGGTCGTTCCGGGGGGTGGGCTTGGAGGAATACCTCCCCCTGCCCATAAAAGTTAAAAAAATTAATTTTAATATTATTTTATGTAACAGCCCAAAAAATAGGACGGGGTCGAAAAGTGTAATTTTGCGATCTCCTGGGTCTAATTTTAGGTTTTTTAACTTTCGCCGACGTTAAAAGTTAAATTTGTCAAACTGAAGTATGGAAAAACTTGAAAAAAATTGCATTTTTCAGAGGTTGGATTAGTTCTTCTAGGGGGAACTTTTTTATTCTTGGTCTGATTTTATTTGCCTGCCTATGACAATAACACACATTTCTGTCAAGTTTCATCGCTCTAGGGGCACTCAATAACTTTTAAGAAGCCATTTAAGCTAAAACAAAAAGTAATGTCCGGCTAGATTGGCAAAAAATCCCTATATTATAATATTATGTTTTTGAAAAAAAAATTGTTTTGCCTCTCGAAAACCTTGCAAAATAAGTAAAACGTGACATATGACAACGCTGGCCACAATTTTATTTTTTACTTTGTATATAAAATGTATGTAAATGTATATTTGACAGTGGCTGTGTTTCCAAATATGGGTTGTGATTTGAATAAATTTGTTTCCGCACTCGTTTGAAAAAATGCATAACACTACTAATAAAATAAATAAAATTGTCCACAGATTTCTAACAATTACAATTGTTTATTAATATTAAATTTAAAAACTACTGCTATAATTTACAAAGTCTCTGTATGTGTTCGTATACGTGTACACGTGTACAGATTTACATGTCAGATAGTCACATGTTTAAAGAAAAGATTAATAGCCGTCATAATGTCATTTTTATATTGAAAATATTTCCAACATTTCTTTAAGCACTTATTTAATATAAATATGTATGTATATGGTAAAACTTCATTATTTTGTTAGAAAAATAATTCAATTTGTATTCTAATTCATATTCACATTGCAAAATATATTTTATTTTTCTATATGTCCATGGATGTAAGCATATGTTTCTTTATTAGCTTATTCATTTCTCTGCTTTGCTTTTCAAATCTTGTTTTTTGCAGACCATTCGAAGAAACACGAGTAGTATTTCATTACATTATAGATAAAGTATCGTATCATGTAGCACAAAATATTTATTAGTTAAACTTTATTATTACACATAGTTAATGTTGATCTATTTTTGTTCTTATTTTATTAATACAATTTATTGGGAAAAGCTATTAAAGGGCGATTCAATATTTTCACAGATTACGCGTGACTGCTGTCATACTGTGATCTAATTTGTATTTTGTTATTATTTGTCAATACTTTACCGAAAGACTCACATCGCAACAGCGGCCAACATTTGTTTGAAATTCCATATCTTTGCAAAGTAAATGCCAGTGCAATCCAAGTCATAATAAAGATGCCGACCTCTAATTATATTTGAAATGTTGTATTTAAAATAAAAAAAACCTCTAACTGAACTACCCTTTTTAAAAAACTTTATTTTTAGACAAAGCGATATTGGAAGAACATTTTAATTTTATTTCACAATATTCTAACGAACGAAATACAGCAGTCAACGAAACTTACTTAATAATAAATTTTAAATTAATGTTATTTGCAATAATTATAAACGAATAAAAATTAATTTTTACAATTTCAATATAAATTGGCACACATCAAGAACATGGTTTTGGAAATTTTGTATAGTAGCAATTCATTTACGAATTATACAAAATTCTATTCTGGTCTATTTTTTGTTACACAATTTATTTAGTGAATTATATCCTTGGAAGTATTCCTTAAATAGAATTATTGGCATAAGTATATATAAGTACGAATAATTATTCTAACTAACGATTGAAATTGATTATGGTCGCTTTCACTAACTTGATTTTTTCTATCAGAAGTGATTTTTACTCAATGTAAAAAACCCAGAAGCACTTTGACAACGTTTAAATTCTATTAGACTTTTTAAAAATGGTTCCGCGGTCTTCGTGGAACCTAAAAGTTATCAAGAATTACCAGAATTTTTCAAATTATCTCAACAAGTTAGAGTGCAGTATTCGTCTGTGCCGAGTCTTAAATACCCTCCGCTTAAATATAATGAGAAAAACAAAAATTACACTAGTTATAGGACTAGCATATCCTTATTCAATGTTTTCTATTTAGTGTTAGCGCAAATTTTATTAGAATTTTATATATTTTTTGAAAGGCAATTTTACGAACAACTTACATAATTTATTTCAAATGTTTTGACATTTCAACTAATTTTGATAGAATTACCGGTGCTAACTATATTCTATAGATTTTCTGATCTGTCTGATTTTCATAACAATCTTGAGTGTAATTTAACAATTATAAAATTAAAAATAAAAAAAAAAAACATTTTTTTCATATTCACCACAAGTTAAGAAACAGAGTTAAAAGGGTAAGATGGTTATTTTGATATTAGTATGATTTATGGATTAAAATTTCTGATCTGTATTAAATTGTTTTTCGGAAATGGTCCTTATATGGCAGCTATGACAAATCGTGGGCCGATCTTCTAAAATTTCTCAGTAGAGAATTTTATGCATATGAGGATATCTCACATTGAATTTCTACATAATAATAGTATATTTAAGATACATATTAGTACTCTAGTGAACTTCGGAAGTGGACCTTATATGAGGATATAGTCAAATATGCACCGATATTCTCAAAATGTAGCAGTTTTATTTTGGAATATGTGTTACTGATCCGTATAAAATGATAAGTATTGAAGTGATTTTCGGAAGAGAGCGCTAATCAAATATGGACCGAAATATACAAAATTCTGCAGTACTATTTACGTATATATATAAAGATTAATGACTATTTGGGATATGGTCCTTATATGGAAGCTATGACCAATTATAGGCCGACCACCATAAAGTTTAGTACAACAATTTATATACTTTAAGTTAATGTTGAAAGTGGACATTATATGGGTTCTAAGCTCAAACATGAACCGAACTAAACAAAATTTCGTTTTACTACCTCTTTTTACATGAAACTTATTTTTGATGAATTTTGTATTGATGTTCCCATTTTAAAGGCATTTATTATTATTTATTGAGCCATATTTCGGCAAGATATTTGTATGAGAGATAATACACCGATTCTCACTAGCTTCCTCACAGTTTCTTCTTTTATCATAAAAATAACGTATACAAAATTTCATGGTATTATCTGCAATATACTTTAAAAAATTGCAAAAAATATGAGGTTGCCTCATATTTTGGTCCATAACTCTGGTTCTACTATACCGACTTTGTTGATTTTCAATACCAAAATTTCGTACAAAATAAGAAATATTTTTCTGGAAATTTCATCAAGTTGTGTATTTTAGACGTGAGAGTGTTTTACAGAGATGGACAGCCATTTATGTTACGGATCGTTTTGCCTGGCTAGGTTTCCAACTAACTTTGGCATGTTTGTCCCAGGCAGGTACCAACGCTGTGGCCAGGTGCGTGTCCTAACATAAAACATTTGAACCATCATACCACATGAATCATTCTAAGACAGTTGTTCGTCTCTTTTGTTCTCCCGACCATGTCGTAGTATATCTCAATAGACTTATAATTTCATAAGGATCACGAATACACCAATACCTCACTTTGCGTCGGGTTTACGTTCGGAAAAAACACGACGCAAAGTGAATTAAGATTTTCCATAGCAAACCCAATAAAGATCGAAGACAGGTTTTAGGGATACGAAAATACTAAGTCGTCGGCTTTATATCACAAAAAATTGTTTAATGTTTGCTGAACAGCTTTTTTCAACATAAAATAAATTTCCTTGTAGCAATTGTCTGTATTACTACCACTAGCATTATCGTTGGATAATATTTACTTCTTATGTCGTGTTCTAATATTCATTTAAATTGTTTGTTTTACACAATTATCAAGTCGGCAAAGAAAATCAATAATTAAATAAAAATAAAACAAATAAATATTTTAGTAAAATATATACATATATCTATATGTATGTACGTGTATTTGTTAAGTTTTCGAAGGAAATTGTACAATTTAAAATCAATGATTAAGAATTATTTTATCAAATATTCTAAAATTTTAATTAAATATAATAAAAAATTCTTCAATTTTAATATATTAAATCATTAAGACATAAAACTTACATACACATATGATAAGTAGAAAGATATTTAAAATTATTTATTTATTCAAAGATTTTGTATAAAATCAGAATCCATTAAATATTCCAAAATTTCTCTTTGGTTGTTGGAAAGAGGAAGTGGTTGATAATCATCAAATAGTGATGATAATGCCAAGTTATCCATAGATTCTGGCTCTGAATTTAATGCAGTTTGGTATTGTTGAACCGTATTGACATATGTCGATTCATTAAATCCGTTAGATGATGAAGAAGTTTGTTGATTAAAAATTGCCAATTGGACCGAGGGTTCTTGTCCGACATCTGATATTTCAGGATTGGCAAAAAACAAAGGTATATTGTTTTCCTGGGCAGATGATTCGGAGCAGCTACGTAGTTTGGTATTTTGTTTTGGTGCTTTAGCGGCGTCCTTCTTGCTCTTCATGCGACGATTTTGAAACCAAATCTTTATTTGAAGTTCGCTTAACTCTAAACGTTGGGCAATTTCAATGCGACGAGGACGGCATAAATATTTATTAATGTGAAATTGACGTTCCAATTCAATCAGTTGTTTGCTGGTATATGCTGTACGTATGCGTTTTGCCTTTAAAGTACCTTTCGAATCGATAGATGATGAGGGCGAAACGGGAGATGTTGTGGTGGAGTAACTCTGAGTGGAAGGAGGTAACACTGATGGCAGAGTTGTATCTTGAACAATATTCATAATCTGTAAAATATTTAATTAATATATAGAAAGTAATTTGAAGTGGTGAAAAATATTTATACTTACATTAGGATCACTTTGATATTGAAAATTTTGCGTCCAGTATTCTTCTAAATTTATGTTATTCCATTCCATTTTTGCTGATCACCTTTAAAATTGCAATAAAAACTGACGAAGATGTTGCTTGCTTGAATAGTGGTGGCAGATTATGTTCAATATTTGTCTGACCAAATATTTATAGACTTGCATATGAATCTCTCTCTCTCTCTCTCTCTCTCTCTCTCTTGTGTTGATACCTGCACAGGACAATTTCCGCGTTGGATTTATTATCAAGGACAAGTACGAGTATGTTTGCAAATCGGAGATTTGCTTGTCTCTCGATGGTGGAATGTAACAATAAGCCGAAGCAGCCAGACCGGCGTTTCAATATGCGTAATAGCATTTTGACTAGTCTTCATAGTCACTACCCAGCATACCATTTTAGGAGCGCTCCGAAAAAGGAGTCAGAAAAGAGTCCAACAAAAGAGCACTTTCGGAGCGCTCCGAAAAAAGGAGTCAAAAAACAGTCCAACTAAAGAGCATTTTCGGAGCGAAAGAAAAATTTGCTTGTTACTGTCCTGAGTCGGCACGCAGTATGACTCAGAAATTCCACTTAATTATGTGTGTACCAAAGCGTTGTTCTCCTGCTATTTGTGCTTTGAACAAAAAAGAAAACATAGCTGTACGACACAAGAATGATAAAAACAAGATTACACAGAGCCCAAGAAAAACCTCATAAAAGACTCTTTTCTGGCATTATCTAAGAGCTCTTTAAGAGCCCAAAAAAACCCTCATAAAAGACTCTTTTCTGACATTATCTAAGAGCTCTTTCTGACGGACCATTTTCGAATGTAATGACCCTCTTCTCTGAAGGTTTTCGGAGCAATTATGATTGTTTTTTGGGCTCATAAAGAGCGTTAACGCTCCGAAAAAGGTGTCAGAAAAGACTCTTTTCGGACTCATATGGCTTGCTGGGATTATACACATAAAGCACGATGGCCACGTATCGAACTGATTTTACAAACGCAGTTTTTTTTTGATTGTGTTAGTGAAAAAAACCTCACACGTATATGTTGATGTAAGTGTGACGAAAATCAAAACAATTTAGATTTTCACTGCCGCCGCTACTACAAACTAAATATTACCAACACATACATATTATTTGTTAAATCAGTTTCATGTTCTCTCCTCGCTCAAAGTACATATACAGTGTATATTATACACTTACAAGTTGCGTAGATCATTTAACAGGTAGAAAATAACTAGCACCAATAGTGTAGAGCAGAGGTAGGCAAAGCGTAAAATGAGGTTGTGTGTGTGAGCGAACTACCCAGCAAACATAATCATAATTATATAAATTATACAAAACAACTTAGATAGGAAACATACCAGTGTTGTCAGATAATTTTTCTCTTCCCCCCAAAAAAATTTAGAACCCACTAGATTCTACACTGTTTTTTTAAAAAACCCCCTAAAGTTTCTCTATTAAATTTGAATTGAGGTACTATTATTCTTATATAACATACTCTACATACTCTACTAATTATTAAAAAAAACATTTGAATTATTCTTCGCTTACATTTTTATGAACTTACGTAAGGTGAACTATTAGAATATAATTTATATACATATAAACATCTAGATGGTGAGTTTTATTAAAATCAGGTTTCTCCAAAACTTTCAAGAGTTGCAAATTCTTCTTCATATCATTGGAATTGAAAAGTTTGAGCATTTGAGGTGTTGGAATAAAATCTTATTGTTTAACTTGACTCTTAAAATACTTTCAACTGTTGAAATATTTATTCTGTTTCGCAGCTTATTTTTTACCACATTAAACATATAGAAAGCTCTTTCAACTAATGCATTGAAATGAGGTAGTAGTAATAAAGATAATCCTAGTTTACTAATTCTGCAAAATTTTGTCCAACTTCTTACCAAAATTGTTCTAAAGACGTCGTATTACTCCACGATATAAAGTGCAAGTTGTTCCACTCACTAAGAGTTGCATCGATATCTTCACAAATGTTTGTGAAATGAACAACGACACTGGTAATGTCTGGTTTTTTAGCTTTCTGTGCATTTTCGATGGAAAACAGTGATAATTTTTCTAAAAGATCAATACTATCTGGAAGTCGCTTTTTTATTTGGAAACTTCCAAAGTAAAAGTTTTGCAATTTACCTTAATGAGCATAATGTCTTCTATTTGCATCGAAAAATGTTTTAATCTTTGTAGTTGCCAGATTACTTTCTAAATCGTCAGTTGTTAAATTATGTAGTATAACACACTATAAATTCGAAATGCCCCTAAAAATCCCCTAAATAAAATTTTCTTACCCCCAAATTTCCCCCTAAATAATATTAACCGCTAAATCTGCCCCTAAATAGAAAAAAAATCTAAATCTAGGGGGAAACCCCTAATCTGACAACACTGAAACATACACTTACAACCATAGCTTGGGAATAATGATTAGAAATCCTAATGATTAGCAATTGGATTAGATATTTTAATTGTGCTGAACAATTGATTAATTATGATTAGTTAGCCATTTTAGACGATTACTAATTGATTAGATTAGAAATAATCAAAAATCTAATCACAATTAGTGACGATTAGCATTTCTAATCAAATTTAATCAAAACTAATCCAAAAAATAATTGATTAGATTTCTTGATTATTTTTGATTATATTTGATTAGTTTAACTATTTTTGTGAAAAGAAAATATTTATTTATCACATTTGTTGCTATATTTACATAATGTAACAGTTTTTGAATATTGCATAAAATTGCATTATATATTGCCACATACATGTGTATATGTACGCTGATTCTGCTTATATATAATTCACAAAAAATTGACATTAGACTTCATTAATACCAACATTTCAAAAGAAAAGTCTGACAATGAATTTAGTCTTGGACTATTGATGATGCCTGCAATATTCAAAAACTGTTACATCATGTAAATATAGCAACAAATGTGATAAATAAATATTTTCTTTTCACAAAAATAGTTAAGGATTAATATTTTGTATTGCTGGATTGATTTTATGGATTAATATTTTTTAGCTTTTATTTTGTGTTGCCTCTTTAAATCCGGTAAAATAAAAAACATTATTGTATTTTTTTACAAATTAGATCAATATATATATATATATATATATTATAATTTTCAATCAATTCAGATCCTGAAGATGGACAGAAGATGTTTGAAATATATTGATCTAATTTGTAAAACATACAATAATACAATAAAATAAAATAAAAGCTAAAAAATATTAATCCACACGACAGAGCACAAGGGTTGCCAACTCTAATTGCATTAGCAGCAGTCAATTAGATTTCTAATTGTAAACGTAAACCAATTTTTTTAAGTGCAATTAGTTTTACCATTGGAATAAAAATTTGAATTATATTATGGGAATTACTTGAACTAATTCTAATTGTTTAATGAATTAGAGAATTTCACAAAAGAAGGTTAGCATTATCTAATCATTATTTAACATGCATGGTTTAAAGTAATCATAATATGATCTTAAGTAATCATATTATGATCTATAGTAATCATATTACGATATATAATAATCATATTGTGATATATAATAATCATCTTATAGTACTTTATCATAATATATTAAATTAATATCATTTTATTTTTACTATTTGTCAAATTATGTTTTTATAATTATCATAATATGAATGCAAAATTTCGCGATGATACCAGTTAAAACATTATTTCTAATGAAGACACAATATTTTAGTATTTCGTATATACATATATTTCGTATAATCGCAATTATTTTTACATTGTTTTTAAACACAAAACTTAATATTTTTGTTAATATTTTTGTAAATAGCAATAAATATTTGCGCACTTTCAACGTACATAAAAAATTACATTTATTTGTAGTTTTGTTTAATAGATTTTTATTTTGAGAAATTTAAGATTATTTATTTAAACAAATATATATTTTAAACAAATATAGAAACTAATCATTTAATGGTTATTTGTAAGTTATTAAGTAGTTATCACTCAATAGTTGTGGTAAACATTTTTTAAAAATAATTATGTTTCAGTGAACCATATTCAATTTTATAATTGCGAGAAACATACAAATGTTATAGTAACTAAGTTATTGTTAAAATCAATTATTTGTGTATCACAGCAATATATTGGTACCAAAAACTCAGTGTAGTTGTCGTAACCATGTCCAACCATGCTTTTTCTCTGCGTGTACGAGTATAAGATATTTATTTCAAGCTTGTAAACACTAGTAAAATATGGATATGGATTGTTTTTCAATTTACGTCATTTTGAATAATTAGTGATTTTCTACCATGGATTAAAAAAATTTTGTGATTTGTAAATCACCGATTTAATATAATGAATCAGATTTGTTTACTCGAAAGTGTTTCGGTTTAAAGAACACGGCCAAATGCTCCTAATTTTATAGAAAAATTATTATTTGGGCGGGCTTAATATAAAAAAATTATATTTTTATACATGAAGCTCATGAACACCTGTTTACGTTCCACTTGATGTTGCAAATAGTGGTAAATTTGAGGCGTTTGCATATTTTTAATGTGTAACTTCCAACTTTTAGTTATTGTTACTAAAACCAAAAGTTATTTGGATTATCATCATAAACACTTAACATCATTTATATCCATATTGATTTTAGAAAATCCCAATTTTATATCAAAAAAATAAAAACGAACATCCAACCAAATTTAATTAGTAAATACCTTTAACAAGCCTAACTAACAAATTTCAAATTCTCTCAAACACATTTCCACATCGTACACGTGATTGAGAATATACATATGCCAAAAACCCAAAAGCATAAAATTCCACTGCAACATAAAGAGAGAGATTAACGGGAATGTTTTAGTATTTTAAAAATTCTTGGAAAATTTTCGCTAAATCAGGTAGATTAATTTTAAACTCATAGTATTTTTAGGAAAACCCGTCATAAAAGTAGAAAAACTTTAAATTTTATGAGTGTGATTTTATGACGACGTGTGCAATAGTTAATATTATAAGAGCAATAAAGATCTGCAGTAGATCCTTATGTCTTATTTTCTAAACAGGTACTAGGGCTTGCAGAAAATATTACAGTTTGGGTTTTTTTTTGCATATTTAGCAATAATTATTTTTGAATTTTTTTCCTACGAACATTTTAGCTCTAGAGATGCTAAACCGTCAGGTTTTTTACAATCTCAGGATTTTTAAAGGCCTCGTTATGCGAACGTTGTTTTAAGAAAAAACGCAACGTAATGTAACGTACGTACGTATATGTATATAGAAAAGTTACAAACGTAACAACAGTGATGCCAACTTTTGAGACTCAAAACGCGTAAACATTTTTGAAAATAGGGCTAAATTGAAAAAAAATGTGTTTAAAGCCACATTGTGTCAACATTTTCGATAAAGTGCGAAAAGGGGCTAAATTATAAAATGTTTCTTTTAAAAATCAAAACAACAAACACATGTTTATAAAATAATTTATTAGAAAAAATTACTACCATGAGATACATATTTCAATTACATTTTAATTAATAAGGTACATACGTAGATTAAATACATGGTCTTGTTCATCATCATTTTCAGTCCACTATCAATAAAATATTTAGAATTTGTATGTTTCATTCGATTTAATTTTTGTGCACAATTCATCAGGGGCCAAATTACCGCATTCGATATCGAGTCAAATTGATCGTAATTTTCTTATTTGAGATTATGGCATTAGATATCAAGCAAGAAATTTAGTACATTTTATCATAATTTCAATATCGAAATCATTTTTCTAGCTCATTCGATCACGAATGCGGTAATTTGGCCCCAGGTATTTTTTTTTTAATATTTTTTATTTTTATTAATTCAAAATTACAATTTTCATATAATGTGGTCTCAGCGCAATTAGGGCATTATTGAGACGTCGTTGGCAAAATTACAATTTATTTATGTTTATTTTAATTATTTCTAAAATTAAAAAAAAAATACAGTAGAATAGTTAAATTATACTACATTAGAAGCATTTCAATATTATTAAGATAAAAATCTTTAAGCTTTTTCTTAAATAATGATATTGATGTACAATTTTTTAGAAATTGGGGCAAATTATTGTATTCCAAACTACCAAGGTACTCTATTCTTTGTTTAGTGATTTCTAGACGACATCTAGGAATCCTTAAATTTGAATTATTTCTTGTATTAAAAAACATTTGGTTGACAGATAAACTGATCGTGTGATGCCCAATTTTATATATGGTTTCATAAATATAAAACATTTTTAGCAATATCCTTATAAAGCTTTGGCGGCAAATTAAAAACAGCTTTTAGCGATTTGTTTTGTATAACCTGTACACTTTTTAGATCAGCATTTCTTTTAAATCCATATACAAGTGTAAGATAATTAAGATGACTTTGTATAAGAGCTTGAAAAATTAAATATTTAGTTTTTTCATCAAGTTTATGGCGTAGTTTGAATAAAACACCAAGTGCGGTAGATATTTTTGACCGAACATATTTAATGTGATGATGCCAGGTTAAATTGTTTTGCAAGTTAATTCCTAAATACTTTATAGAATCTTCTCGCAAATTCTGCAATTAGTGATGCATCTGCTTCTTCAAATGTTTTAAAAACTAAACTTTCCTTATAAGGATAAAGTAGGCATAAGTCATCAGCGTACATTACAATTTTTCCATGCAGTCCCAAGTTATTGATATCATTAACATAAATATTAAACAATAAAGGGCCTAGCACACTCCCTTGGGGAACTCTATGCTTAATAGCAACCATTGAGCTAATGCTTTTATTTATTTCCACATATTGCCTGCGATTTTCTAAATAACTTCTAAAAAATTCGAGTTCTCTTTCTCCATAAAACTTTAACTTTTCAGCCAGAAGTAAATGATTAACTAGATCGAAAGCTTTGGAAAAATCATAAAAAATAGCACCAACTCTAGTGAAACCTCTGTCCAAACCATCACAAATATAATTTACAACATTCACCACCGCTTCATCTGTACCGCAACCCTTTCGAAAACCATATTGATTAAGATATATTAAATCTTCGTTGTGCAAATATGTTGATAATTGATTATGTAAAATTTTTTAAAAAATTTTATCAATGACAGATAAGACTGCAATAGGTCTAAATTGATCCAGTGTATTTCCATTTACTTCTTTGGGAATTGGAATAATCTTGTGAATTTTAAGTTTGTTGGGATATATTGAATGATTAATACATGAATTAAAAATCTTAGTTAATAAAGGTCTCTTTACATTCAAACATACACGTTATTCCATCACTTTCTGGATGCATTAACCCTGCTACTACGTTTAGGGTCTTTTGATGGCCCATTCGTTTTTAACATTGCATAACTTGCAAAAAAAAACGTGTTTGTCCATCAGACCGACACACAGTCACTCTAACGACGATATAGTTCATTGATCGCAAGCCCTAAAAATATTTTCGAAATGTACAAATTTGAATTTTCTCAATAAAAAAATGTGGGGTCAAAATATGACCCAAACATAACATGTTTATTTTTTTTCTAACATAGTAGCAGGGTTAATAATTCATTAAATTAATTTTCATTAATATGGCAAAAAGCAAATTGATTGCGATTATAGTATAAAGATCGAAACATATTACAATGATCCGTAGAGTTATATGTGATTCCGTTATTTAAACTTTCCACACATTTCCGTGGATTATCACGGGTATTATATAAATTGTCTTGGTAATAATTTATCATACTCTTTTTGAATGCTAGTTTAACTTTTTAACATTTAAATCAATTTTATTTTTCTCTTTTCTTTGTTAACAGTTTTTTTTGTGTTCTATAAGAGATTATAAATTGGCATTAACCCATGGTGTTAGTTCAAGTTTTAAATATTTTTTTGTTCTAGTTACAACTGTTAATAACAGCATTTGTTATAGACTCTATTAAGTATGTAGTGTCAATTCGGTATCATTAGTAAAACTTGAATCTGTAAGTGTGCGACTTATGGCCGAATTCACAGTCTTTAGTTAGCTAATGACAAAGGCTTAACTAATGATTCTTTATTCGCAATGCTTAGTTTGCCATAAGAATAACAAGTATTAGTTAAAGAACAGTTAGTATATTAGTTTACCAATGGTTAACTAATGACTGAGAATTCGGCCATTAGATTTTCTTTAAAATGTTCATAGTTACAATGATAACGAGTAACTTTAATGTAATCTGTTATATTAGTTAAAGAATCAATGAGTATATTTATGAAGTTATGGTCCGATTGCGTCCATTCCACAGAATTAACTTTAAGTTCCGTTTCAATATTACAGAAAACATTATCTATTGAAGTTCCACTACTAGGTCGAGTAATTAGAGCATGACAGTTCCTGAAATCATAGCATCGAAAAATATCATTTAAATCATGCGCCTGAGGATTATCCATAAAATCAATATTAGTGTCTCCAACAAATATACAAGGATTTGGAGCTAGCCTTGTAAGACAATTTTCAATGTATGCAAAGAATATTTCAGTTTTACAAATTTGAGATCTATAAAAAGATAACAAACAGCCTTATAGATTTGTTAGTTATATTTGAACTCACAATAGAATCAATGAAATCTTTACTCTCACAGGTTTCCACTGAAAATAATATGATTTCACGAATATATATTGACGTACCACCGTAACAATCAGATCTGCAGCAGTGAACCACATTATACCCCGGAATTTTGTAGAGTTGTAGCAGTTTAGTATCAAACCATGTTTCTTGAATACAAATAATATCTGGTAATTTAGGTAAAAGAGAAATTTCCGATTTAAATTGATTAAATTTTGTAATGGAAAAAAATTGTAATTGTAGTGTTTCCCCTACTGTTATCAAAGAAATGGAAATATTTGAACGAAAAATTTTGAGATGTTGTATTCAAAAAAAACTTCGAATCTCTTAATAGACGTTATTCAAATTCATATTTATATTATCATTCAAAAATAACACCAATCGGTTTGCATTCTGAGAAGATTTTTAAATAGACTTGTAATACACGAAAATCATCATATTAACGAAATATTTAATGAGCAAAGAGTTTTCAGTTGGTATAACACAAACTATCTCTCACCTATCGGTTTTTTAAATGAAGAAATTCCTAGCTTTGATGTAAATCTAAACTTAAGCCACCGGTTTTTTATGGCACACATAGAGGATAGTGCCCTTTTGAGAATTTTATGTTAAATTTTGTATTTTTTTTTTGTTTTTATTAGATTTAAGTTTATTTTAAGAGTTTTCCTCTTCAAATATGTTGGCCCCGGGAGCAAGGGCAGATTTACATTTCTCTTAAATTTATACGTTATTTTTTATACACAAATATTAATGTTAATGCTTGGTGCTTTAAACAAATTATTGTAAATTAAGATAATACATTCTAGTCTTAAGTAATTTTTAATTTTTGTTTCAAATACTTGTATTTAAAAAAAAGGCTCAATAAAATTTAAACTATTAAACTAATACGTATATAAATTTATTTCTTGCACCAGATGTTTTCGAATTTTAATTCTGCTAATACTGTTAAATATTTTGTGCAGTGTCAACAATGATTGGTGACATTAGAGTGCAGTTGTAGATCATTATCTGTCATTCTGCTCTGAAGTGTGAAATATGCAATTTTGATTAAATTGATTAAAGTCTGGCATCACGATGAAGAACTAAAAGAAAATGTTCAAAAATGCATTCAGAGCATGCCAAAAAGGGTGCAAGCTGTAATTGAAGCCAAAGAAGGTTCTACGAAATATTAAGATTTTTTTCAAAAATTTTTGTAATATTTCTTTTCCTCAAATATATATTTTTAAAACAAAATAATTTATTTTTAATTGAATTAGAAATACTTGATTTGCCTAAAAGCACAAATAAAACGATAAATTTTTACTATTTTAAAATGTTATACGGCTTCAAACTAAACAATTTTGCATGTATAACTAATAATTTGGCCACCCACTGTACATTATCTTTTTATACCCTCCACCACCAAGAGTGGTATATTACGTTTGTCATTCCGTGTGAAACTTTTTTAATATTCATCTGAGACCCAACAAAGTATATATTTTCTTGATCCTTATCAAATTCTAAGTCGATTTAGCCATGTCCGTCTATCTGTCTGTCCGGCTGTGTAAAACACTCTCACGTCCAAGGTATACTACATAAATAAACGAAATTTCCAGAAAAATATTTCTTGTTTTGCAGGTAACTTTGGTATTGAAAATCAGCAAAATCGGTGTAGGCCAACCAGACTTATGGACCAATATGTGAGACAACCTCCATAAAAATTTGATATTTTTTGTCCATTTTTTTTTGCAATATTTTCAAATGTATTGCAGATAATACCATGAAATTTTGTACACGTTGTTTGTATGATAAAAGAAGAAAGTGTGCGGAAAATAGTAAGAATCGGTCCATGATTTCTCATAGCCCCCATACAAATATATATATTCCCGAAATATGGCTTAATGATAAATAAATGCCTATAAAATTGGAATATCAAGACAAAATTCAGCAGAAATAAGTTTTATGCAAAAAGAAATCTCAAAACGAAATTTTTTTTAATTCGGTCGATATTTGACCATAGACCCCATATAAAGTCCACTTACAAAATTCACTTAAATACGTATAAAACAGATATAAATAATGTTAAACGGCTAAAATTTGACATAAATACTCTTTATAGGCAAATAAATTGCTGTACTAAATTTTATGGTGGTCGGCCCAGAATTGGTCATAACTCCCATACAAGGACCACATCTGAAAAAGACATTAGTACCTATATTTACTGTCTAAATATCGGTACCGACTCAAAACTTTGTACAGATCATTGACATATATACAAAAAAATTCCCACAAAATTTTGTGAATTTTGGTCTACTTTTAACCGTATGCCCCATATAAAGCCCTCTTCCGAAAATCACTTTAATACTCATAAATCTCCTATAAATAAGGGTACCGATCCAAAATTTCACACGGATCATTTAAATAAATGCCTAAATCAAACTGTTAGATTTTGAGAATATCCACTACCAAAATCCACGTTAATATACATATATCTTAAATATACCGTTATTATGTTAAAATTCGACGTGAAATATCCTCATATGCATGAAAAAACCTGTTCCAAAATTTAAAAAGATCGGCCCATAATTTGCCATAGCTGCCATACCATTTCTAATAAACAAATAAATTCGGATCAAAAAATATTCTTTTCGGATTTAACCCATATTCGGTCCATATTTTATAATCATGATATATATCGTTGGAAAGTTATTTGTTATACCTTTTATTTAATGTATTACAAATTATCAGACACCTAGTAGTTCCCGAGATATAAGCCTATATATTTTCAACTTTACGTGCCCGCCCCCTCGAAAATAGGCGTGACCGTCAACAAATTTTTTTTTGCTGGTATCTCCTCTAAAAGCCCTATTCGATTTTGTTTTTTTTTTTTTTTTGAGCAAAATCACTAAAACCGAAAAGTATAAAGAGTATAAAAAGGGGTACATTTTTATACTCTGTTTGTTAAATTACACTGAAGATTATTATGAAAATCAGACAGACTCTGTAAATTATGGTAAGAATTGGTAATTAAATCGATTAAATATGGTAAAAATTAGACAACATTTCAAAATATTTAACATAAATTATGTTGGTCGTAAAATTGTCTTTCAAACAATATATCAAATACTAATAAAATTTGCACTAAGACTGAATAGAAAACACAGAATTAGGATATTCCAGTCTAGTGTAGTTTCTGTATTTCTTACTACGCTTAGGTGAAGGGTATTTAAGATTCGGCACAGCCGAATATAGCACTCTTACTTGTTTATACTCTGTTTGTTAAATTACACTGAAGATTATTATGAAAATTAAAAGAGAAAACATTTCAATACATTTTTGGATCGCCATGGCTATCTATAACTGTCTGCAAGCGGCGTGGGCGTGGCATAGAAAGTACCAAGCTTTCTGTTTCAGAAGGCGATATTAGAGTTGCTGCTAATTTGCGCTTCATTATACCCCATACGTGCTCAATTGGGTTTAAGTCTGGCGATTGAGGTGGGCTATGGAGCCATCTGGGAGCAGAATAAAGCAACCACTCTTTTACAGGAAGTGCGGTGTGATTGGGATCGTTATCCTGTTGAAAAATTAAACGGAATCCAAGGCCCAAGATGTCGACGGCTGCTTGAAAATTTCTTTCCAATATACTCTTGTAAGTATGTTGATTCATGATCCCATCAATAAACTGCAAATTTCCAACCCCCGCTGCTCCAATCGCTCCTAAACCATTACATTACTACCACCGTGTTTTACCGTAGGAACCAAATTTTGGGTTTGAAGGGCAGTGTTTGGCTTGCGTCAGACCTTTGCACGGCCACCGCTTCCAAATAAAATAAATTTGTTCTCGTCTGTAAAAAAAAACTCTTTTCCAAAACTCAGCGTCTTTGTTTCTGTACTTATGTTCAAACTCCAGCCTAAGTTTTCTGTTTTTTTTTTTTACATATTAATTGCTTTTTTCGGGGAACTCGGATTTTTTATCCATTTTCTCGCAATGCTGTTTAAACAGTTCTTGGATGAAAATGTTTGTTATTGTTATTAGCGATATCATCTGCAAGTTTTGATGCACTTATTCTTTGATTCTTTTTCACTTCTTTTACGATGTGGTTAACATCACGATTAGAAAGTTTTTTTTGACGACCGCTTCTTGGAATATTTGCTACGGAGCCATTTTCCTTATATTATCTAATTGTATTTTGGATATTTGAAAATGGCGAATGCTTTTATATTTTTTTCAGAAATACTTCCCATTGTAAGTGTATGTGTCAGTGTTGTCAGATTAGGGGGTTTCCCCCTAGATTTAGAGTTTTTTTCTATTTAGGGGCAGATTTAGCGGTTAATATTATTTAGGGGGAAATTTGGGGCTAAGAAAGTTTTATTTAGGGCATTTTTAGGGGATTTTCGAATTTATAGTTTGGTATACTACATAATTTAACAACTGACGATTTAGAAAGTAATCTGGCAACTACAAAGATTAAAACATTTTTCGATGCAAATAGAAGACATTATGCTCATTAAGGTAAATTGCAAAACTTTTACTTTGAAAATAGGTTTCCAAATAAAAAAGCGACTTCCAGATAGTATTGATCTTTTAGAAAAATTATCACTGTTTTCCATCGAAAATGCACAGAAAGCTAAAAAACCAGACATTACCAGTGTCGTTGTTCATTTCAAAAACATTTGTGAAGATATCGATGCAAATCTTAGTGAGTGGAACAACTTGCACTTTATATCGTGGAGTAATACGACGTCTTTAGAACAATTTTGGTAAGAAGTTGGACAAAGGAGGGATGCTGGCAATAACCCAAAATTTTGCAGAATTAGTAAACTAGAATTATCTTTATTACTACTACCTCATTTCAATGCATTAGTTGAAAGAGCTTTCTATATGTTTAATGTGGTAAAAAATAAGCTGCGAAACAGAATGAATATTTCAACAGTTGAAAGTATTTTAAGGGTCAAGTTAAACAATAAGATTTTATTCCAACACCTCAAATGCTCAAACTTTTCAATTCGAATGATATTTACACAGCTCATGAAGAAGAATTTGCAACTCTTGAAAGTTTTGGAGGAACCTGATTTTAATAAAACTAACCATCTAGATGTTTATATGTATATAAGTTATATTCCTAATAGTTCACCTTACGTAAGTTCATAAAAATGTAAGCGAAGAATAATTCAAATGTGTTTTTTTTTTTTTAATAATTAGTAGAGTATGTAGAGTATGTTATATAAGAATAATAGTACCTCAAATCAAATTTAATAGAGATATGAATGATGCAACTTGAGGGGGTTTTTTAAAAAAAAGTGTAAAATCTAGTGGGTTTCTAAATTTTTATGGGGGGGAAGAAAAAAAATTATCTGACAACACTGGTATGTTTCCTATCTAAGTTGTTTTGTATAATTTATATAATTATGATTATGTTTGCTGGGTAGTTCGCTCACACACACAACCTCATTTTACGCTTTGCCTACCTCTGCTCTACACTATTGATGCTAGTTATTTTCTACCTGTTAAATGATCTACGCAACTTGTAAGTGTATAATATACAGTGTATATGTACTTTGAGCGAGGAGAGAACATGAAACTGATTTAACAAGTAATATGTATGTGTTGGTAATATTTAGTTTGAAGTAGCGGCGGCAGTGAAAATCTAAATTGTTTTGATTTTCGTCACACTTACATCAACATATACGTGTGAGGTTTTTTTCACTAACACAATCAAAAAAAAAACTGCGTTTGTAAAATCAGTTCGATACGTGGCCATCGTGCTTTATGTGTATAATCCCAGCAAGCCATATGAGTCCGAAAAGAGTCTTTTCTGACACCTTTTTCGGAGCGTTAACGCTCTTTATGAGCCCAAAAAACAATCATAATTGCTCCGAAAACCTTCAGAGAAGAGGGTCATTACATTCGAAAATGGTCCGTTAGAAAGAGCTCTTAGATAATGTCAGAAAAGAGTCTTTTATGAGGGTTTTTTTGGGCTCTTAAAGAGCTCTTAGATAATGCCAGAAAAGAGTCTTTTATGAGGTTTTTCTTGGGCTCTGTGTAATCTTGTTTTTATCATTCTTGTGTCGTACAGCTATGTTTTCTTTTTTGTTCAAAGCACAAATAGCAGGAGAACAACGCTTTGGTACACACATAATTAAGTGGAATTTCTGAGTCATACTGCGTGCCGACTCAGGACAGTAACAAGCAAATTTTTCTTTCGCTCCGAAAATGCTCTTTAGTTGGACTGTTTTTGGACTCCTTTTTTCGGAGCGCTCCGAAAGTGCTCTTTTGTTGGACTCTTTTCTGACTCCTTTTTCGGAGCGCTCCTAAAATGGTATGCTGGGTAGTGACTATGAAGACTAGTCAAAATGCTATTACGCATATTGAAACGCCGGTCTGGCTGCTTCGGCTTATTGTTACATTCCACCATCGAGAGACAAGCAAATCTCCGATTTGCAAACATACTCGTACTTGTCCTTGATAATAAATCCAACGCGGAAATTGTCCTGTGCAGGTATCAACACAAGAGAGAGAGAGAGAGAGAGAGAGAGAGAGATTCATATGCAAGTCTATAAATATTTGGTCAGACAAATATTGAACATAATCTGCCACCACTATTCAAGCAAGCAACATCTTCGTCAGTTTTTATTGCAATTTTAAAGTTGATCAGCAAAAATGGAATGGAATAACATAAATTTAGAAGAATACTGGACGCAAAATTTTCAATATCAAAGTGATCCTAATGTAAGTATAAATATTTTTGACCACTTCAAATTACTTTCTATAAATTAATTAAATATTTTACAGATTATGAATATTGTTCAAGATACAACTCTGCCATCAGTGTTACCTCCTTCCACTCAGAGTTACTCCACCACAACATCTCCCATTTCGCCCTCATCATCTATCGATTCGAAAGGTACTTTAAAGGCAAAACGCATACGTACAGCATATACCAGCAAACAACTGATTGAATTGGAACGTCAATTTCACATTAATAAATATTTATGCCGTCCTCGTCGCATTGAAATTGCCCAACGTTTAGAGTTAAGCGAACTTCAAATAAAGATTTGGTTTCAAAATCGTCGCATGAAGAGCAAGAAGGACGCCGCTAAAGCACCAAAACAAAATACCAAACTGCATAGCTGCTCCGAATCATCTGCCCAGGAAAACAATATACCTTTGTTTTTTGCCAATCCTGAAATATCAGATGTCGGACAAGAACCCTCGGTCCAATTGTCAATATATAATCAAGAATACAAAACTTCTTCATCATCTAACGGATTTAATGAATCGACATATGTCAATACGGTTCAACAATACCAAACTGCATTAAATTCAGAGCCAGAATCTATGGATAACTTGGCATTATCATCACTATTTGATGATTATCAACCACTTCCTCTTTCCAACAACCAAAGAGAAATTTTGGAATATTTAATGGATTCTGATTTTATACAAAATCTTTGAATAAATAAATAATTTTAAATATCTTTCTACTTATCATATGTGTATGTAAGTTTTATGTCTTAATGATTTAATATATTAAAATTGAAGAATTTTTTATTATATTTAATTAAAATTTTAGAATATTTGATAAAATAATTCTTAATCATTGATTTTAAATTGTACAATTTCCTTCGAAAACTTAACAAATACACGTACATACATATAGATATATGTATATATTTTACTAAAATATTTATTTGTTTTATTTTTATTTAATTATTGATTTTCTTTGCCGACTTGATAATTGTGTAAAACAAACAATTTAAATGAATATTAGAACACGACATAAGAAGTAAATATTATCCAACGATAATGCTAGTGGTAGTAATACAGACAATTGCTACAAGGAAATTTATTTTATGTTGAAAAAAGCTGTTCAGCAAACATTAAACAATTTTTTGTGATATAAAGCCGACGACTTAGTATTTTCGTATCCCTAAAACCTGTCTTCGATCTTTATTGGGTTTGCTATGGAAAATCTTAATTCACTTTGCGTCGTGTTTTTTCCGAACGTAAACCCGACGCAAAGTGAGGTATTGGTGTATTCGTGATCCTTATGAAATTATAAGTCTATTGAGATATACTACGACATGGTCGGGAGAACAAAAGAGACGAACAACTGTCTTAGAATGATTCATGTGGTATGATGGTTCAAATGTTTTATGTTAGGACACGCACCTGGCCACAGCGTTGGTACCTGCCTGGGACAAACATGCCAAAGTTAGTTGGAAACCTAGCCAGGCAAAACGATCCGTAACATAAATGGCTGTCCATCTCTGTAAAACACTCTCACGTCTAAAATACACAACTTGATGAAATTTCCAGAAAAATATTTCTTATTTTGTACGAAATTTTGGTATTGAAAATCAACAAAGTCGGTATAGTAGAACCAGAGTTATGGACCAAAATATGAGGCAACCTCATATTTTTTGCAATTTTTTAAAGTATATTGCAGATAATACCATGAAATTTTGTATACGTTATTTTTATGATAAAAGAAGAAACTGTGAGGAAGCTAGTGAGAATGGGTGTATTATCTCTCATACAAATATCTTGCCGAAATATGGCTCAATAAATAATAATAAATGCCTTTAAAATGGGAACATCAATACAAAATTCATCAAAAATAAGTTTCATGTAAAAAGAGGTAGTAAAACGAAATTTTGTTTAGTTCGGTTCATGTTTGAGCTTAGAACCCATATAATGTCCACTTTCAACATTAACTTAAAGTATATAAATTGTTGTACTAAACTTTATGGTGGTCGGCCCATAATTGGTCATAGCTTCCATATAAGGACCATATCCCAAATAGTCATTAATCTTTATATATATACGTAAATAGTACTGCAGAATTTTGTATATTTCGGTCCATATTTGATTAGCGCTCTCTTCCGAAAATCACTTCAATACTTATAAATCTTTTATAAATAACGGTATCGATCCATCATTTTATACGGATCAGTAACATATATTCCAAAATAAAACTGCTACATTTTGAGAATAGCGCTCCATATTTGACTATATCCTCATATAAGGTCCACTTCCGAAGTTCACTAGAATACTAATATGTATCTTATATATACTATTATTATGTAGAAATTCAATGTGAGATATCCTCATATGCATAAAATTCTCTACTGAGAAATTTTAGAAGATCGGCTCACGATTTGTCATAGCTGCCATATAAGGACCATTTCCGAAAAACAATTCAATACAGATCAGAAATTTTAATCCATAAATCATACTAATATCAAAATAACCATCTTACCCTTTTAACTCTGTTTCTTAACTTGTGGTGAATATGAAAAAAATGTTTTTTTTCTATTTTTAATTTTATAATTGTTAAATTACACTCAAGATTGTTATGAAAATCAGACAGATCAGAAAATCTATAGAATATAGTTCCATTAAAATTAGTTGAAATGTCAAAACAGTTGAAATAAATTATGTAAGTTGTTCGTAAAATTGCCTTTCAAAAAATATATAAAATTCTAATAAAATTTGCGCTAACACTAAATAGAAAACATTGAATAAGGATATGCTAGTCCTATAACTAGTGTAATTTTTGTTTTTCTCATTATATTTAAGCGGAGGGTATTTAAGACTCGGCACAGACGAATACTGCACTCTAACTTGTTGAGATAATTTGAAAAATTCTGGTAATTCTTGATAACTTTTAGGTTCCACGAAGACCGCGGAACCATTTTTAAAAAGTCTAATAGAATTTAAACGTTGTCAAAGTGCTTCTGGGTTTTTTACATTGAGTAAAAATCACTTCTGATAGAAAAAATCAAGTTAGTGAAAGCGACCATAATCAATTTCAATCGTTAGTTAGAATAATTATTCGTACTTATATATACTTATGCCAATAATTCTATTTAAGGAATACTTCCAAGGATATAATTCACTAAATAAATTGTGTAACAAAAAATAGACCAGAATAGAATTTTGTATAATTCGTAAATGAATTGCTACTATACAAAATTTCCAAAACCATGTTCTTGATGTGTGCCAATTTATATTGAAATTGTAAAAATTAATTTTTATTCGTTTATAATTATTGCAAATAACATTAATTTAAAATTTATTATTAAGTAAGTTTCGTTGACTGCTGTATTTCGTTCGTTAGAATATTGTGAAATAAAATTAAAATGGTCTTCCAATATCGCTTTGTCTAAAAATAAAGTTTTTTGAAAAGGGTAGTTCAGTTAGAGGTTTTTTCATTTTAAATATGTACAACATTTAAAATATAATTAGAGGTCGGCATCTTTATTATGACTTGGATTGCACTGGCATTTACTTTGCAAAGATATGGAATTTCAAACAAATGTTGGCCGCTGTTGCGATGTGAGTCTTTATTTTGTTTTTTGAAATTTTTGCAAAATCTTCAACATCATTAGATGCTAAAACGATGACCCGTACAAGAAGTGCTTTGAAGAACAAAATGGAGTCCTTGCTTTCTATTTGGATTGAAAATCAAGTTGCACAGAGAATACCATGAAGTGAAATGGTAATTAAGACAAAAGCAAAAAGCTTATTCGACGACATAAGAAGTAAAACATTATCCAACGATAATGCTAGTGGTAAAAATACAGAAAATTGCTACAAGGAAATTTATTTTATGTTGAAATAAATTGTGAAATAAAGCCGACGACTTAGTATTTGCGTATCGCTAAAACCTGTCTTCGATCTTTATTTGGTTTGCTATAGAAAATCTTAATTCACTTTGCGTCGTTTCAATTTGCGTCGTGTTTTTTCCGAACGTAAACCCGACGCAAAGTGAGGCATTCGTGATCCTTATGAAATTCTAAGTCGATTGAGATATACTACGACATTTAGTGACTGGAGATAGTTTTGAGTGATTTATATATACGGCTGTGAACATGTCTCGAAACGAAGGCCATTGTTAGTAACTGCCTTTAAATATCTCTGTATCACATGGAGCGAGTTTTATGCAGTTACTTGAGTTGTCAGTGATAAAGGTAGGATTTGGGCCAGGATAACGAGATGTTGGCTGAGACACTGAAATTGGAGACGTATCTATTTTACTAGCTTTCAGCATATCGTTGATTTGAGAATAGCAGTGGTAATATGCTTTTGAGCAAGTATTATAATTCTCTTTGGCTTTTGTCACCATTGGCGTGATACCATTACCTTACGGTACAATCCCTTTAAATTTACCCATTCTTAATTACGAAAATTGTAATATGATTGTAGGGACAAACAAAATTTGAATTTATTTATTATTACGCGTATTTAATTTAGATTAACATTTTATTTTATTTAATTTTAATTCTGTATAGTTTCCTGTTTTCGCGCCCACTGTCCTATGTGTTTCAAAGAGATGAGACAGTAAGGGCCATTATTACAACTTGCCTCTAATGTTCTTAATAGTAATAGGTAACTTTAATTAAAGTGAGGAATAAAGTGACCTTTAAGATTTTTCGTTATTACAACTTCCTTGTAAAATAAAATGATATTTTTTCTAAAATATGGCAATACCAGTGAAAAACCGATTACTTTTGACAAATTACTGACAAGAAACAGTAAATTGTGTGTGTTTGTGAAAACATTTGTTTGTGAAAAAAATATGAATCAATCGTCTGCTTTCCATTTTTGTTTATCAAATTATTTATTGGCAAAACAAAATTAAAATTCATTTATTTTTCATGAATTTGACATTTTTTCCAGAACATATGGCAACTTCAACCACATACCTCACTATAAAATTTAAAGGCAAGATGATCTTCCCTTTAGCTTATCGGTTGGTTTTAGATTAAAGTAAACTTGTAATAACCAAATATTTCTTATCTGTCCGATAACATCATACTTTTAACTATTGCCAAGTTGTAATAATGGGCCTAAGTAATATAATAATAAGATTATTTAACTCTTCTGTTTAATAAATTTGATGATTTTTTTCACTTTTGTACCACTGTGTTTGTGTTTTGATGAGAGATACGTGTTTGTATAAATAAATGTTATTATATGTAAGAGTGAGTATATTGTTAAATTGCAAAGAGATTGGTTTTGATCTTTGTCCAAAATGTGTTTATATCAGTGATGCCAACTCTTACATCATTAAAAGCACTGTGAGCACATACAAATAGGGTAAAAACGGGTAATAATTAACAAAATTTCGGGTAAAAAAGCACCAATATTAATATTCCTTATCCTTATTGAAGTTTTTATAACGAAAAGATAACAATTAAGTTTTTATATTTTGTTTGAGATCGATTGATTATTATTAAAATAAGATAAGTAGAAAAACAAACGTAAAATCCATTTCAACAAATTACATAAAGCATAAAGACACATAAAACATATATAAATACATAAGTGTACATAAAAAATAACGATATATGTATTAACAATGGCCAGTTGAATGGAGTGGCAAACACATTTAACTAATATCATATTTGGAAGATTGAACTTTTCTTTAATTTTTCGGTACAAACCGTTGTATGTTTCACTCATCACTGCAGGATTATCTGTTCCAATGGCTTTAAACACTTATCTTTCGAATAAAGTAAATTGTATGTCAATTTAAAAATTGAGAACCACGATTTTTAAAATAAATTTGCACAATTTGGGAGAGTTGTTCAGGCGTCTGTAAATCACTTAACAGCTGGCAAAATGACCGCCTGTTAAAAAAGTGTTGTCAACTTAAAAATATTATTATTTTTTTAAATCATGACTAGAATTTGACGTGGTAGTAAAAAAGATTAAGGACAGAAATGTAGATCTTTCAGAGCCATGAATACCGGTATACAAAATTTTATGATCGGACTAAAAATACCGCCACAGTGAACAAAATACTAAAGGGCGGTATTTGTAGGCGTGTCAAAAAAAAAAATAAAAAAAATATTTGTGGAATTGCTTTTACATTATATTTAATCCTAGGGGGTGACTGGCTCTAAAACTTATTAGATCTTTTTAGAATTTTCAAATCAAATTTTCTTTTTAGACGACGGAGAAAATTTTTAGAAAAAATTAAGTAAGTCCACATTCACACTCTTTAATTCTGACTCTTCAGGGCAAGTATTTTTGGTTGAAAAGGGAAAAAAGAATAAAAGAGGTACAAACTGGACAGTACTAGCCAAGTTTCTTATTTCCTTTTGTTTTTTAGAATTGAACAAAAAGTGGTCAGCTAAAACTGAAGAGTGTAATGCATGTATGCAAGTCTTTAAGTTGGACTAATTAAGTTATGTAGATGAAATTTTTAAGAATATCCTTAAATTTATACATACATATATATGTATATTCTGAACCTTTAATATTCGGATGGATGTAGCCTTTTTCGTTGAAACAACACATTTTGTGAACCCCCCCTAGATTTTGTATGTATGGCTTTCTTCCAGGCATAATCATCATACACTGCTAGGCTTGCTCTTATTAAGCTTCCTACATTAAAAAGTCGTAGAACTATGCTGAATATATCATTTATCCTGAATGTTATTAATGGTGATATATGCTCTGGTTTTCTAATCAATGAAATCTCACGATTCTTGTGATTTTCTTGCTGCTTTCTAGAATTGTTCAAATAAGTGGTAGTTCTTGTACATTTCTCTTTTTCATGTTTTTCAGAAACATAATTTTCTCTATTGATTTTATGTTTTTCAATCGATTTTACGAACGGGTTCTCGTTATCCGATTGACCTTAAATTTTGCATTAGTTTGTATTAGATACTAAACAAATCTATTTTAGAGACAGTTCTAATGTACACTCAAACCTCGTTTTATGCGATTTTTTTTTATGCGAATTCAAATTTGTGCGATTTTGAATTTTCAAAATTTCAGTGTGAGCAACAGCAACATTTTGTTTGTGTATTTCGGTGCGCTTTTTAATTTTTTCGAAAATGTGATGAAATCTTTATTTTTACTAAATTTTATTTGCAGTTTTTTAAATGGTGCAAAGCGCACCAAGTTGACAACGCTGCACACAATACACACATTACTTAGCGCTTACTCTGACACGTCAAAGATTGTTCAGCAAAAGTGGTTCACGCTTCTAGCATAGCAAAGCTTCTAGCGTTCACTCTTAAGGCCCAACTATAATATGCATAAGCAAGATTAAGCAAATTGCAAAAGTTAACGAAAAGGCTGTCAAATGCATAACCAGTTCAGAGTTAACTTTCAGGTGGCTACAATGACTTTGAAAATTTTTGTTTACAGTTGCTCATTTATGTTTAAAAAAAAATGTTTTTATTTTATGAATATGTATTTTTATTCGACCTTTATTATTTTAATTATTACTAATTTTTCGAGCTTAAGGTCTTTCTTTTAAATATAAAAACTTTTTAACGTTTATTTAAAAAGAAAAGTGACACCAATTTTGGCACACCATTTTTCTTTCAGTCAAATATACGTACTTAAATCCCAGCGTAACCTTGTAAACTAAAAACTTGTTCATACTTGAGGTGGTAACCGTTCAGCTTAACCGTTCTATAGGTTTATTTAAAGTTTTAAATAAACGTTAAAAAGTTTTTATATTTAAAAGAAAGACCTTAAGCTCGAAAAATTAGTAATAATTGTTTTTATTTTAACAAAAAGCCATTAAATGACTATATTTTATAAATATTATTATATTATTTTATAATTAAAAGAAAACTTCGTACCCGAAACGGTTACGTTTTCCTTTTTCTTAATTTATCGGCAAAAGTACTAAAATGTACAGCTGTGGCAGCACTACATTGTAAATAATAATAAACGTTTACATATGTTTTTTAATTTTCGTATTGTGTTTGCAAAAATGGAGAAAAAACTTCAAAATTTAAATAATATAAAAATGTTAAAGTTAGCGCTTGAAGGCCTGTGCACATTAAAAGAAATAAGTGAACTACACTGTAAAAGAAGAAGACGCTCTTGTTCTGTCAGAGAAATAAACCGCGATAGAAACACATTTTTGTTAAAATAAAAAGGGTCCCTTTTATTGTAAAGGCACTTATTTTTTTCCGCATTTTCTATTAAATTTAAAATAAATATATTTTCTTCCATTTTGTTCAAAACACAAACAAACAGCTGATTCCGTACAGAATGTGCGATCAGTTTCGCATTTTGCTTAAGCAAATGACAGTTGAAAAACTTAACGAAAAGTTTCGTTAAGTACATTATAGTTTGCCACATACAATTTATATGTATTCGCAGGGTTGCTTAAGCTAGCATATGCACATTATAGTTGGGCCTTTAATCTTGCTTATGCATATTGATTTTGAAATGTGGCTTTAAACGGATTTTTATCAATTTAGCCCTTTTTAGCCATTTTTTCAAAAATGTTTACGCGTTTTGAGTCTCAAAAGTTGGCATCACTGTTGTTACGTTTGTAACTTTTCTATAACTACATATACGTACGTACGTTACATTACGTTGCGTTTTTTCTTAAAACAACGTTCGCATAACGAGGCCTTTAGAAATCCTGAGATTGTAAAAAACCTGATGGTTTAGCATCTCTAGAGCAGAGGTCGGCAAAGCGTAAAATGAGGTTGTGTGTGTGAGCGAACTACCCAGCAAACATAAACATAATTATATAAATTATACAAAAAAACTTAGATAGGAAACATACACTCACAATATATTTTCCGTAACATATAAGAAATTAACAACGAGATTGCTATATAAATGGAACTTCTAATACTTCAAAAGCTGATTACATGCATGTTACCAAATGCATTATCAATCATAAAATATTTTTCGTAATTCATCATTAATTTAAAATGTTTGTTGGGAAGTATTTCTGAAAAAAATATAAAAGCATCCGCCGCATGTGCACACATTGCTGTCGCAATAACGACTGAATGAAAGAGATTAAGCGTATGTGTGAAGTGCTCTCTGCACTATTGTGCTATAGGATGCCGACCTCTGCTCTAGAGCTAAAATGTTCGTAGGAAAAAAATTCAAAAATAATTATTGCTAAATATGCAAAAAAAGAACCTAAACTGTAATATTTTCTGCAAGCCCAAGTACCTGTTTAGAAAATAAGACATAAGGATCTACTGCAGATCTTTATTGCTTTTATAATATTAACTATTGCACACGTCGTCATAAAATCACACTCATAAAATTTAAAGTTTTTCTACTTTTATGACGGGTTTTCCTAAAAATATTGAGAGTTTAAAATTAATCTACTTGTTTTAGCGAAAATTTTCCAAGAATTTTTAAAATACTAAAACATTGTCGTTAATCTCTCTCTTTATGTTGCAATGGAATTTTATGCTTTTGGGTTTTTGGCATCTGTATATTTTCAATCACGTTTACGATGTGGAAATGTATTTGAGAGAATTTGAAATTTGTTAGGTTTGATAAAGGTATTTACTAATTAAATTTGGTTGGATGTTCGTTTTTATTTTTTTGATATAAAATTGGGATTTTCTAAAATCAATATGAATAATGATGATGTTAAGTGTTTATGATGATAATCCAAATACCTTTTGGTTTTAGTAACAATAACTAAAAGTTGGAAGTTACACATTAAAAATGTGCAAACGCCTCAAATTTACCACTATTTGCAACATCAAGTGGAACGTAAACAGGTGTTCATGAGCTTCATGTATAAAAATATAATTTTTTTATATTAAGCCCGCCCAAATAATAATTTTTCTATAAAATTAGGAGCATTTGGCCGTGTTCTTTAAACCGAAACACTTTAGAGTAAACAAATCTGATTCATTATAATAAATCGGTGATTTACAAATCACAAAACTTTGTTAATCCATGGTAGAAAATCACTAATTATTCAAAATGACGTAAATTGAAAAACAATCCATATCCATATTTTACTAGTTTTTACAAATTTTGCGAAGCTTGAAATAAATATCTTATACTCGTACACGCAGAGAAAAAGCATGGTTGGACATGGTTACGACAACTACACTGTGTTTTTGGTACCAATATATTGTTGTGATACACAAATAATTGATTTTAACAATAATTTAGTTACTATAACATTTGTATGTTTCTCGCAATTATAAAATTGAATATGGTTCACTGAAACATAATTATTTTTAAAAAATGTTTACCACAACTATTGAGTGATAACTACTTAATAACTTACAAATAACCATTAAATGATTAGTTTCTATATTTGTTTAAAATATATATTTGTTTAAATAAATAATCTTAAATTTCTCAAAATAAAAATCTATTAAACAAAACTACAAATAAATGTAATTTTTTATGTACGTTGAAAGTGCGCAAATATTTATTGCTATTTACAAAAATATTAACAAAAATATTAAGTTTTGTGTTTAAAAACAATGTAAAAATAATTGCGATTATACGAAATATATGTATATACGAAATACTAAAATAATTGTGTCTTTATTAGAAATAATGTTTTAACTGGTAACATCGCGAAATTTTGTATTCATATTATGATAATTATAAAAACATAATTTGACAAATAGTAAAAATAAAATGATATTAATTTAACATATTATGATAAAGTACTATAAGATGATTATTATATATCATAATATGATTATTATATATCGTAATATGATTACTATAGATCATAATATGATTATTATATATCGTAATACGATTACTATAGATCATAATATGATTACTTAAGATCATATTATGAATACTTTAAACCATGCATGTTAAATAATGATTAGATAATGCTAATAATTGCTAGTTAGTCTTCTTTTGTGAAATTCTCTAATTCATTAAACAATTAGAATTAGTTCAAGTAATTCCCATAATATAATTCAGATTTTTATTCCAATGGTAAAACTAATTGCTATTAGTTGCCATTAGCAAAAAAATTGGTTTACGTTTACAATTAGAAATCTAATTGATTTCTGCTAATGCAATGAGATATTCAATTAGCTCGTATTAGAATCAATTTTTATTATTATTTTTAATTTACAAGTCTTTTGTATTATTTTATTTTTATTATTTCTCCTTATTAATCGCAAAATTTTTTTTATTTTCCTATATTTATTGTTTGTTGTGACTTTTGTTTATTAAAATAGTAACAAACTTGCTCATTTCTTTGTTTCTATTCCACATTTCATAGTAACAAATTGGTTTTGTAAACATTGTTTGTAATACCAATTTTCGATCGTAGCGTAACTGAATGCGGAGACGTAATCGAAACTCAGAATAGGGGTGATTATGACTTTAGCAAGCCACTATAGACAGAATCACACAGGGATATGAAATTTTCTCAAATATTTTGTTTTGATATTTGAGACTAAAAATGTTTACTTTTAAATGCTTCACAAGATTTGTTAAATATGTGCATTAAGTTATACGAGAAATAAAAAATTTATAAAAATGTATAATTATGCATTTAAATTTAAATTTTAAAAATTGTTTTTACTGCTAGTAACCCTATTTCTGATGTAAATTTCATATTACAACATTCAATTTTTTTGCCGCAATTATTTTGCAAAGGACAATATTTACAAAAATAAAAAATAAAATTTTTGAGATGTGCATAGAATTTTGAACTAATATTTTCATATACATATGTAACTGAAAAACTTCATACAAAAACGTTTATAAATAAACCTTTTATAACATAATTAGCCAATTCACAATGTGTGCTATTCTGTCCTATTTGTCCTATTGTCTAAAAATGTATGACTGTCATAAAAATGTTGTTGGTATTTCATATTTAAAAATATAATATGACAATACAACATTGAAACTCATGTTTTTTTGATATGCTATTTCAGTGATGACAGACTCACATTTGAACTTTGTGTGTTGATTCTGACATAATTGTATCTATTGCATATTTTTCACACAATTCCTCCATAATTTTTTCTTTTTCTGTTTTGCTGGCCATTTTTTATTTTAATAATTGCGCCCTTAAAATATTTTTATTTATATTTGACGTTTGATGTTTATTGAATGTGTGTATTCAGTAATGACGTTTATGAAAATAAATAATATACGACAGGCCGTTCACAACAGTGCTATTTGGCCTTAAATAGTATTTTATGACTAACATCGTAGTCGGTAAAGCCATGGAAAACAAATATCACAAAAGAGTCATTAAATTTCGTATAGTTTGATGATTTTGACTCCATTAATTTGAGTAGTGGAAAGGACTGGTTGCCATATTAAACGAGTATATTAAGAAATTATTTATTTTTTTTATTTATTTATTTATTTGATTAAATCTATGGATATAAATCCTTACAGACTACTATATATTACAAGATTTTATATAAAGACATTATTAATGAATACATTGTTATAAGACATATTAAGTATTTAAAAGCACGATAATATTGCGTTTAATTACATTTATATTAATTGAAAAATCGACTAAACTATACAATTCATTGAAATTTTTGCATATTCTCCTCAAAGGATCAGCATCAGCATATTTTGTTTGAACAACAGGAAGGTGCAGAGGTGTTAGGTGTCGGGTAAAACCTCGTGGAATATTAAAATTTATGTTACGAAGAAGAAAGTCGGAGAGGACATCGCCATTAATCAAATTAATTAGAAATGCCACATTTAGCATAGTCCTTCGGCTTTTTAATGCATATGCTTGCATTTTTTCAAGTTTAGCTCCATTTGATTATATTTACACCATGCGTAAAAACAAAAATGCAAAGTTGCAAAAGAAAAAGATCCGAAAATTGGAACGAAGAAGACAAGGTAAGTTCTAATATATTTGTTGATAAAAAAAATTGGTACTTAAACAAATTTTTAATCACTACAAATGAGTATGTCACCGTACAGATTAATACATGTGCTTCAAACTTTCTTATAGATGCTGCTAAAAGAACTAATACGGAAGAAGGTCAGCAGTATTGAAAACAAAAACACTTACTCCAACACTAATTGTACAAAACGGAAAGCATGGGATGAAGTACTAGACAGGTTGGTTATAATGTGTTTGTTTGCTCTTAGTTTCAATGATCTATGCACGGCCGGTAAGCGATCGATCTCCCAGTTGGACTGACACCATAATAGCAGCAAGAAAGGAAGCTGCCGAGCAACGGAAAGAATTAAAAAAAACTGGTGGTGGTTCACAACCTCAGGAAATACCCATCAGCAGCAACGACATTTCGGTTTGGCTTCCTAACGAAAATGCAGTGGATTCGAACGAATTCGATTCTGACGACATACTGCTAGAAGTAAGTAGACAGTTTTTAATTTATAATTTAAATAAATGCAACCACATTTAAAAAAAATTGTTTTTTAGACTTTGGAAGAATCACCACAAATTAAACCACCCGAAGAAGTGAAAACTCTTGAATGGAAAAGGGATCTATCCTTTTTTTTATAAATTTTTGGTTGACGGCGATTTGTAATTTGTTTTAACACTTCTATTGAAATAAAAAATATACATTAATTGACACATAAAAATTAATATTTTTTATTTAGCACTTGAATTCACCAATCCTTTTTATTAAATTTAAGGTTTCCATTATGTTACTGAAATACAATTTATTTATAACTTTTTTAAAAGAAACACAATGCACAAAATGTAAATAAATCATAAGAAATGTCACTTTACAGTAATCTTATGGCGTTTTCTTTTCTGGCAAAAATGTTACACGTTTTTCCCATTTCGCAATTTTTTTAATTTTTTTGTGTTCTTTTCTGAAAAAATGTCAACACTGCTAAAGTGTAGTGTGTTCTTTTCTATAAATGTCGCACAATAAATTTAAAAAATGGTGCACCTTTCACACTCTGTATTTTTAGAGGGGGAGAATCGCACGATAAAACAACTGACCAGTGATGCCAACTTTTGAGACTCAAAACGCGTAAAAATTTTTGAAAAAAGGGCTAAATGGAAAAAAATCCATATAAAACCACATCCAATTTTCTTTTTTTTCGCGTTTTGAGTGACTAAAATCCGGCTAAATCTAGCCCGAAAAGGGCTAAGTTGGCATTGATGCAGCTGACATTTGTTTTGTTTATGAATGTGTATTTGTGTTAAGAAACAAAAAAAAAATATACAAAATGGAAAATATTTTTTATGTGCTAAAAAATTTTGGATGACTTGTTGGATTCATCTTCATCATCAGATGATGATAAAATATTTTATATGATTATGGAAAGAAATCCACAACCGTGAGTGAAAGGCTTTATAAAGAACGTAATTAATAAATACTCTGAAGTTGATGTATGTAAAATTTCATAGGACAATATCTCCTACTTCTTATATATGTAATGTATGTTTATATACATATATAATTTTTATATTTGAGAAGAATTTTCGTATTAGTCGGGAAAGTGCCATAGGTCATTTTGATAAATATTCATTGTGTTATTTCAAGCGATCTTACAGGGAGCTATCTGCTTCTTCTTTTTTAGCAAAAAAACAAAAACAGCTGTACATGAAAAAAAAATGTTACACTGTTGTAATTTTATGTTCTATTCTGACCATTAAAAATGCCACATCTTTAAAATGTGGGGTAAACATTATAAAAATGTACATAATAAAGGTGTAACATTTTATTTCAGAAAAGAAAACACCATTAAACTACGGTCGAACCAACTTTAAAATTCGACGATTTAACAACTGCTTACGAAACGTTTGGTAAGCTAATAATCGTTTATAAATACAGTTTCAGTTAATTAAGCTAACAAACTGTTGGTAAAGCTGTTGTAACTTTTTATAAATACGGCTGTTTTGCATTAGAGGCGCCTTTTTGGTGGGCATCGAATTGGAGCATGATCTTTGACAGTGGCTGCTACTCTTAGCCTTTGATCTCCTGTTTTAGCAGCATTGGGTGTTACACTAGATAAAGAGGATACACGGGCTGCTGGTGTGGCCACCATTTTTGCTTTCGTTCCGTATTGCTCTTGTTTCTTTAGAACATTACGCGGAGGCTTGACCAGGGAATCCACAAAGGCTAGTTGTGTTTTTCGCACAGGAGCGGACGCAATTTTTTGCGATGCTTTTATAGAATCTTTTAGGACACTTAGTCGACGTTCGTCTTCTTCTCGGCAACGCATAAACATTTCTCTCCACGATTCATTTTCAAGCCGTTTCTTCGTGCGATAAGTTCGTGAAACATGTTGCTGCCATAAAACATAACTGTCTTCCATTAAATAGGGATTATACTCTTCAAAAGCATACAACTGATTAGGTGTAGCCCGTTCCAAGACCGACTTTAGAACTTCAAATGGCACACCTCCCGTGTATTTCAGTGAATCAATATTCCTTTGTAATTTTCTAATGCACATATCAAATAAACTGGGTGCTTGATATGTTCGTCCGGTGCGAACGCCAGAATACATTTTCGTCCTCATCGTTTTTGATGAAATAGCATGAGTTATAGTTTCGAAATCAGTGAGCGTGCGAGCAGGTTTGTTTGAAGCGCCTGAGTTATTAAATGCACAATGCATAACAGTTTGATTAAGAGGCATTTGCTTGTAATTGGTGGATATTGTGGGTAATTTTAAAGCAATGCTAGGATCTGAAGGTTCCAATTTGGCTGATGCTGCCAATAAATCCGGTTTTGTTGTACTTGCTTTTGAAGTACTTGGCGTTGAGTATAATGATGAGGGACGATTGGAGGTAAATGATATTCTTGTACCATTTACTTTGTTAGCAATAGTGTTGTTACCGCTGCTACTACTGCTAATTGTTGATGGCTTATTAGGTGTTGTTTCCTTTTTAATTGTACTGCTGCTGCTAGCGGGAGTGGATGGAGATTTTATTGATTTTTTGCTTTTCTTGACAGGTGCATTTAACATGCCAAGGACATCATCAAAATTCGCACCCTTTGACGAATCAAAACCATCATCGACTTCTTCTTCTGTTGCATCCTGGGGTGGCGAAGATTCTGTTTTGGTTGCATGTGTTGAGGAAGATGATTTATGTAGTTTGGCTACTTTAGCTGGTGGGGATTTAAAATCGTTGGAATCATTGTCGGAATTATGACGTCGTTTACGCTCGGCATTATCGGGGTATTTGGTTGAGGATTTAGAGGTATTTGATATTGAAGAAGATTTATGCTCAGGCTTATCTTTTGAAGACGATGAGTGTGATGAAGATTTATCATCTTTTCTTCGTTCTTTATCTTTTGATGAACTTTTATGTTTATCGGAGTGCTCTTTATTCTTTGATGATGAATGACTGTGTTTTTCGTCGTGCTTGCGTTTAGTGCTGCTTGTATGACTGCTACTTCTGTGATGTGATGATTGAGTGTTGTTGTTAGGCGTTTCCAGTTTGTGTCCATTACTACTGCGATGCTTGTGTCTTTCTTTATGCCCGTCTTTTTTATCTTCACTACGATTTTTACTGAGCTCCAACTCCTGGCTTGTTTTATACCGATAATGATGTTCATCCTCTTCATCGTCATGTGGTGTTGTACCACCGTCATCTCCATTGGAATCGTTGTGATTTTCGCTCGCATTTGTCTGAGATGTTGTGTCCATGTGCTCTTCTTCGGCTACAACCATTGCCTTCCATTTTGTAACCAAGTTGTTGGCAGCTACGCCTGTTTCACCGTTGAAGTTTCCTAACGAATTTACAGTTCTACCTACACCAGTCTCTTGGAGGTGTTTAATTGTAATGGGCAACTTGTAGAGCTTGTCGATGCAGTGAAGTAACCTGACATCATTGTCTTGACTGCTATCAATGCTACGTTGATAATGTTGTATAACTTCAACTATAGAGGTCATTATATCTTTAATTAATTACTACACTATGGAATTGCTGGTTAATTTTTTTTATTTATTTATTTTTTTTTAATTATAACACGTTAATTATTTGTTTATGCATTTAATATATAAGTAGATGTATATATATATAAATTTCGTGGTGTCGTAGAAAAAGAAAGAAAAACACTAACGACGACGTGCAATCACTTTTCTTTGCCGTATTTTATGCGTGTTAGTGTAATCCGCAGCATTAATTTTACTTTTATTAACCGTAAATGTATATTTCCGTTTTTTTTCTTGCACAAATTAACACTTTTTATAATTGTTTGAACACAATTAATTTAATTATTATCAACTATTAAACAATTATATTTTTCGAAAATAATATTCTTTTAGAATTTCAATATTTTTTCAGCCGAATTTGCGTCTTTCTCACTTAACTTTCTGTTTGTGAATGGCAGTCGCAGCTGTAGAAAACAATAAAGTAAATTTTTTGCCGTGCACAGTGATGGCAATTTAACCTAACCTAAACTACCTGTGCTGTGCCGAATCTTAAATACCCTCCACCTAATCGTACTGAGAAATAGAAAAACTATACTGGTTATAGGACTAGAATATTCTTATTCTGTGCTTTCTTTTCAGTCTTAGTGCAAATTTTATTAGTATTTGATATATTGTTTGAAAGACAATTTTAAGACCAACATAATTTATGTTAAATATTTTGAAATTTTATCTAATTTCGACCATTTATAATTTATGTAATTACCGATTCTTACTGTAATTTACAGAGTTTGTTTGATTTTCATAATAATATTGATTGTAGTTTAACAATTTATAAAATTAAAAGAACATTTTTCCATATTCACAACAAGCTAAGAAACAGAGCATAAACAAGTTAGAAAAGTATATTCGACTTTGCCGAATCTTTAATACCTTCCACCTGAAAATATACTGTTAAAGTTAAAGGTAAAAAAAACAAGTTAAGAAACGGAGTATAAACAGAGTAATTTTTTTTGTTTGAATTTGATCTCAATATTATTATTTACAAAAGATTTATGGGTGGCATAGAATAATTGGACCAATTATGGACTGATAGCTTCTAAATCCAGTATCCACTAAAGTGATTTCTATGCATTTTAGGATTATATTGGTTGAATTTCATCTCAATAGCGTTATTTACGAGAGTTGTATGGTTGGTTGTTATGCTCGGAAGTGGACTTAATTCAGGAGCTATTATTGACTGACAGTTACAAAATCCAGTAGCTTAATTGCCGTACAACCGATACTAATATGATTTCTGGATTAAAATTTCTGATCCATATAAAAGTTGCTTCGATATCTATATTTATTAGACATTTTTGTGTGTTTATTTGTTTTTTGGAAATGGTTCTTATATGGCAGCTATGACAAATTATGGGCCGATCTTCCTTAATTTTGGAAGAGTTATTTTAATGACGTAAAAAGGTAAGGAAATTCTATTTCTTACAGATTCACACATTACGGTGTTGCGTTACTTTACATCTCCATAACCATTTGCATTACTTTACACATAACAATATCCATCAGCTGTTTCTTACTGTTGCAGTTACATTCCATTACAGTCGGCTAACTGAGGCTTAATAAATTATTTTATAAACATGTGTTTGTTGTTTTGATTTTTAAAAGAAACATTTTATAATTTAGCCCCTTTTCGCACTTTATCGAAAATTTTTAAATGTGGCTTTAAACACATTTTTTTCAATTTAGCCCTTTTTAGCCCTATTTTCAAAAACGTTTACGCGTTTTGAGTCTCAAAAATTGGCATCACTGCTGTTACGTTTTTAACTTTTCTATAACTACATATACGTACGTACGTTACATTACGTTGCGTTTTTTCTTAAAACAACGTTCGCATAACGAGGCCTTTAAAAATCCTGAGATTGTAAAAAACCTGACGGTTTAGCATCTCTAGAGCTAAAATGTTCGTAGTAAAAAAAATTAAAAAATAATTATTGCTATAAGTATAAGACTCAGTCTTGTTGTACAGGAAATGGAATCAATAAATAATTAAATAAATAAATAAATAAAATAAATATGCAAAAAAAAAACCCAAACTGTAATTTTTTCTGCAAGCCCAAGTACCTGTTTAGAAAATAAGACATAAGGATCTACTGCAGATCTTTATTGCTTTTATAATATTAACTATTGCACACGTCGTCATAAAATCACACTCATAAAATTTAAAGTTTTTCTACTTTTATGACGGGTTTTCCTAAAAATATTATGAGTTTAAAATTAATCTACCTGTTTTAGCGAAAATTTTCCAAGAATTTTTAAAATACTAAAACATTGCCGTTAATCTCTCTCTTTATGTTGCAGTGGAATTTTATGCTTTTGGGTTTTTGGCATCTGTATATTTTCAATCACGTGTACGATGTGGAAATGTGTTTGAGAGAATTTGAAATTTGTTAGTTAGGCTTGTTAAAGGTATTTACTAATTAAATTTGGTTCGATGTTCGTTTTTATTTTTTTGATATAAAATTGGGATTTTCTAAAATCAATATGAATAATGATGATGTTAAGTGTTTATGATGATAATCCAAATAACTTTTGGTTTTAGTAACAATAACTAAAAGTTGGAAGTTACACATTAAAAATGTGCAAACGCCTCAAATTTACCACTATTTGCAACATCAAGTGGAACGTAAACAGGTGTTCATGAGCTTCATGTAGAAAAATATAATTTTTTTATATTAAGCCCGCCCAAATAATAATTTTTCTATAAAATTAGGAGCATTTGGCCGTGTTCTTTAAACCGAAACACTTTCGAGTAAACAAATCTGATTCATTATATTAAATCGGTGATTTACAAATCACAAAACTTTGTTAATCCATGGTAGAAAATCCCTAATTATTCAAAATGACGTAAATTGAAAAACAATCCATATCCATATTTTACTAGTTTTTACAAATTTTGCGAAGCTTGAAATAAATATCTTATACTCGTACACGCAGAGAAAAAGCATGGTTGGACATGGTTACGACAACTAAACTGTGTTTTTGGTACCAATATATTGTTGTGATACACAAATAATTGATTTTAACAATAATTTAGTTACTATAACATTTGTATGTTTCTCGCAATTATAAAATTGAATATGGTTCACTGAAACATAATTATTTTTAAAAAATGTTTACCACAACTATTGAGTGATAACTACTTAATAACTTACAAATAACCATTAAATGATTAGTTTCTATATTTGTTTAAAATATATATTTGTTTAAATAAATAATCTTAAATTTCTCAAAATAAAAATCTATTAAACAAAACTACAAATAAATGTAATTTTTTATGTACGTTGAAAGTGCGCAAATATTTATTGCTATTTAAAAAATATTAACAAAAATATTAAGTTTTGTGTTTAAAAACAATGTAAAAATAATTGCGATTATACGAAATATATGTATATACGAAATACTAAAATATTGTGTCTTCATTAGAAATAATGTTTTAACTGGGGTCATCGCGAAATTTTGCATTCATATTATGATAATTATAAAAACATAATTTGACAAATAGTAAAAATAAAATGATATTAATTTAACATATTATGATAAAGTACTATCATAATATAATTGCTTTAGATCATAAGATGATTATTATATATCATAATATGATTATTATATATCGTAATACGATTACTACAGATCATATTATGATTACTTTAAACCATGTATGTTAAATAATGATTAGATAATGCTAATGATTGCTAGTTAGTCTTCTTTTGTGAAATTCTCTAATTCATTAAACAATTAGAATTAGTTCAAGTAATTCCCATAATATAATGCAAATTTTTATTCCAATGGTAAAAGTAATTGCACTTAGTAGCCATTAGCAAAAAAAAATTGGTTTACGTTTACAATTAGAAATCTAATTGATTTCTGCTAATGCAATGAGATATTCAATTAGCTCGTATTAGAATCAATTATTTTGATATTTTCAAAAACAAAACAAAAAAAAAACTAAAATATTCATAATATGAATTTCACACATACTATATATATATATATTACTTATGTACATAATATGTACTACATATATTACATACATGCACACTAGGCCGGGCCAATTTGTATGGAGCAGAAAAAATCGATTAGAGCAACTTTGGTGAAGGAACCATGGGTCTATCTCGATTTTCGAGTCTCCCACTTTTCAAAAAATGATTTTTTTCCGTATAACATCATTTTGATTCGAAATTCGATTTTTTATTCATCGTTATATTACCTTTTTTATGTGTATATGGGGGTTTTTGGGGTTGAGAAATTAATTTTTGATCTTTATTTTTACCTATGAACACCACCAGAGGGCGTTTCATGCATATTTGTAATATTTTTTGTCTATTTTCCGAGAAAAAATGTTCGGTAAAATTGATATTTATTTTATTTTTTCAACAGAAATTCAACCTAAAAAATAAGAACATGTGTAAAAAAAATTTAGTGGAAGAAAAGCGAAATAAGTTATTTTTGAAAGTCTTTCTTGCTTTCAAGTCTGGGGAAAAAAAATTATTTTTTGAAAAGTGGGAGACTCGAAAATCGAGATAGACCCATGGTTCTTTCACCAAAGTTGCTTAGAATTGTCCTTAGAATCATCCTAGGGGGCGGCTCTAATCGACAAAAAATTTGGCCCGCCCTAATGCACACCTATTTAACGTACGTACTAACTGTTTAATAACTACAATGACCGGGTATATTCGCTTTCAGCAATACGAGCTTTTCAAAAGAAAAGTCCGCGAAGCGATCCCGCCTTGGACTATTAATAATGCCCACAAAGGAAAATAGTCGCTCCACAGGGCCTGAAGACGTAAGCGGTGTGTTGAAAAAAATTGATTTTTATCAAAATAATTGATTCTAATTCGAGCTAATTGAATATCTAATTTTTTTTTATTATTTCGTAAACATTAAATTACATTCTAATCACCAGGTTAAAAAATATAGCCTCAGCGTCATGAAGATATTTTTGAGGCAAGCTGGCATAAAATAGTTAATAATTTATAGTAAAATGTAATTATATAAAGAACAAAATATTAAAAAATGCAAAATAAAATTTATAAAAATTATATCAAATTCAATTGTTTAAATAGATAGATCATATTAAAAGTAGTTAAAGATTTTGTAAAATATAGTTTTTCAAACTCACTTTGAAATGTGAGATTCTTTCAATTGTTTTTAAATTTTGGGGTTATTTGTTGAATTCAAAGCCACCAACATATTCGATTTTTTGTTTTGTTGATTCTAACCGACATCTCGATACCCTTAAATTCGAATTATTTCTTGTATTGAAACGTGTTTGATTCAGTCTCGTCTCATCGAACTGTTCGGACGTATTATTTTTAGTGCGGCTGAATTTTCGGTGAAAAAATCGTAATAGGTGAAAAAGTGTAATAGGTTGAAATAAAACAAAAAAGTGAAAAAATAACTCGTAATAGGTTAAACAAATCTACGGTAATATCGGTAATTAAAAGAAAACACTAAAAATCGCATAAAAATTGTATGAGTGTTCCTCTCAGATGTAATTCTGAGAAAGAACTTAGCTCGACTAGAAAAACTAGATGGTTCTCTGAGGAAGAATCCTTAAAAAAATCTCTGGAGAATTTTCTCACTACAAGAGCCGTAGAACGGCGTCGTTCCTGTTCGCCCAATATAGTGATTTCAACAGATGAGAAAACATCATCTTCAGCAAATAGTGCAGTCAAACCCAAAAAACAAGTAGATATGGATAAGTACATCACCGTTCTCAAGCGACAGAGGAGCCCGACGTCTGCTCAAGTGTCATCAAATTCAAAAGCTCCTAAGACCGTGAGTAATGATCAAAATAGGTTTGCTCTCTTCCAGACGGATGAGCCAGAACTTCCTAAGAAGACGTTTAAGCCCCCACCAATTTATCTGAGAGAGCCGACTTCCAGTAAATTGGTACAAGGAATTGTTTCGGTAATAGGTGAAAACATGTTTAGCGTAACCTCAATTAAACATGGAAATATCTGCGAGACAAAGATCCAAGTGAATAGGGAAGATGATTTTCGAAAATTGTCCAACCAGTTGGAGAGGGAGACTAGGGATTTCTATACCTACCAGCTCAAAAGCGCAAAAGGACTCCAAGTCGTTCTAAAGGGTATAGACCCATGTGTAGATCCTGCGGAGATAAAGACCGGTTTAATGTACAAAGGGTTCAAAATCAAGAGCGTAGTGAATATCAGAAACCGTGAAAAGATCCCTCAGCCCATGTTCAGGGTAGAATTGGAACCTGGAGATGTTGTCTTAAAGAAAAACGAGTCCCATCCAATCTACAATCTCATTTATCTTCTGCATCGTAGAATTACCGTGGAGGAACCGCATAAGCGTATTGGACCCGTCCAGTGTGTTAATTGTCAAGAATTTGGCCACACCAAAGCATACTGTAAATTGCCGTCTGTTTGTGCTGCGTGTGGGGAACTACATGCAACTGCTCAATGTAATAAGTCCAAAACTGACGTAAAAATAAAAAAATGTAGTAACTACGGAGGAAATCATACCGCAAATTATAGAGGTTGTCCAGTTTATACTTACTTGAAGGGCATAAGGACCAATAAGTCGGCAGTATTACCTGATCATCATCAACTACCTAATTTCACGTCGAGTATGAATTTTCCTCAATTTGTACGACCAACTACTCACGAAAACGCTCCTAATTCTAGACAAGTTTCTTACGCAAACGTGGTTAAATCTAATATGCCAGGTCTGGAGCAGGAACCTAAACCCCAATATTCTGAGCCACATATCAACAATCTAGAGACAACATTGCAGACACTTGCCCAAACTATGAACACTTTTACGACATCTATGACATCCATGATGCAGGAAATGCTGAAAATGCAATCCACTATCTTACAAGCCATTTTAAAGAAATTATTTATTTAAAAATTTGTTTCTGGAACGCGAACGGCCTCCGCCAACATAAAAATGAATTGGAATACTTCCTGATGGATAAGCAGATTGATGTTATGATGATTGCTGAAACTCACTTGACGTCGACAGGGTACTTCAAAATTAATGGCTACGAGTTCTAAGATACTAAAGACCCCCGCGGAAGAGCTTGTAGAGGTTCGGCAATTCTTATAAAGAACAGAATAAAGCATTATCTAATGAATAACATAAGTGAGGATTACCTCCAAGCAACAAACATTTACATTGAATTCTGTCAATACAAATTTGTTTTATCATCGATCTATTCTCCGCCTCGATTTTCAATAAAAGAACACCAATACCATAACTTCTTTAAATCCCTTGGAGCTAGATTTTTAGTTGCTGGTGACTTTAACGCCAAACACACATTTTGGGGTTCACGTCTGGTAACCCCAAAGGGTCGCGTACTCTTCAACACCATTGCTAAAATGGGCTTAGATGTACTCTCAAGTGGACATCCCACATATTGGCCGACGGAAGATTCCCGATGTTATTGACTTTGGAGTAGTGAAAAATATCCCTGTAGAATGGATGCAAGTGGATCCTTCACTGGACTTGTCCTCAGATCACTCTCCTACTATCATTTCAATGCATTTCCCTCAAGTGTGTGGTTCTCCATTTATGAACATGACTAAGACCCGAGTAAGTTGGAAAAAATACAAAAAGTATTTAAGTTCTCATTGCACGGAAAATGTTGTGTTGAGAACTACCGACGATATTGATGAGTCGATTGGCAACTTTACCGAGGACCTTCGACGAGCTGTGCATCACGCTTCCACTTATCACGTTGAATGTAGAAATAGGACAAACAGAACTTATTTCTCTGAACTCGAACATCTCCTATGAGAAGAGAGTGGCAAATTTACAGGTCTCCTGAACTGAAACCTAGGCTACGGGAATGCAGAGATATACTAAGAAATTTCTTAGAAATCCAAAGAACGGCCTCATTTAGATCTTACTTGGAAGGTCTTGATAGTACCCCACAATCAGACTATTCGTTATGGAAGGCGGCACGAGGTTTAAAAAGACCAGTGAGAGGAAAACCTCCTTTGCGAAATCCGACTGGTGACTGGGCTAGAAATGATTCCGAGAAAGGGACATTATTTGTTAACCATTTGAGAAATGTGTTTACTATAAACAACCCAAATAATAACGAATCTGATTTGCCACCACTTGTTATAAGACCTCCTGTACCTCTAAGACTAAACTTTCGTAATGTCCAAAACGCTATTGGTACTCTGAACATTAGAATACTCCAGGTATGGATAAAATCAGCAATAAAATGCTTGTGGAGTTACCTCGTGTAGCAAGAAAGATTATCCTCTTTATCTTCAACGCTATTTTACGCCTAGAATACTATCCTGCAGATTGGAAGGTGTCTATGATCACTATGATTCCTAAGTCAGGGAAGGACCACACCAAAGTGGAGTCATATAGGCCAATTAGCCTACTGCCGACAATTTCTAAACTGTTCGAAAAATTGTTAATGACTAAGTTGACTCCAATTCTGAATGACACTGAATGTATTCCTAATCATCAATTCGGATTCAGAGCTAAACATAGTACCATCGAACAAACACACAGATTGGTAAATGTGATAAGAGGGTCGTTTGAAGGCAAAAAATACTGCTCCGTCCTTTTCATTGATGTGTCCCAAGCGTTCGACAAAGTTTGGCATGACGCTTTAATGCACAAAATTAAATTAACTCTGCCTGCTAACACCCATAAACTCATGGAAAGTTATTTATACGGTCGCAAATTTAAAATCAAAGAAGGCAATTTTTTAAGTACCGCTCAGCCAATTGAATCAGGTGTGCCACAGGGTAGCATACTGGGCCCTACTTTATATTTGATTTATGCCTCCGAAATGCCGTCAGACCCCAAAATCCACACGTCAACTTTTGCAGACGATACAGCCTTTATCAGCGTCCATAAGGACCACCAAGTTGCATCACAGAATTTGCAGAATTATGTTTATAAACTAGAGAATTGGCTAGAGCTTTGGAAAATCAGGGTAAATGAACAAAAATGTATTCATATCACTTTCACATTTCGAAAAGATACCTGCTCGTCCATCAGAATAAATAATCAAATTATTCCTCAACATAATGAAGTCAAATATCTCGGCATTCACCTCGACCGCCGTTTAACTTGGAAGTCTCATATTGAAGCGAAACTTACACAAATGAGATTAAAAGCAGTGCAACTTAATTGGCTAATCGGCAGAAACTCTACATTGAAATTGGATTGCAAACTTTTGTTGTACAATGCAATTCTAAAGCCATTCTGGTGCTATGGAATTCAATTATGGGGTACTGCCTCAGCATCCAACATTGAAAAAATTCAAAGGGGTCAAAATAAAACTCTACGTATAATTACTGCAGCTCCATGGTATGTTAAAAATTCTCGAATCCACAAAGATCTAAACGTGCCATTAGTAAAAGTCGAATTTACAAAATATGCGTCAAAGTATGTCAGCAAACTTGAACACCATCCAAACCCACTTGCACGAGACATCCTTAACTTTAGTGGCCACAATCGGTTGAGAAGGAGGGATACCCTTGCTTTAACTCAAGCGCAAAACAGATGACTGTATCAGTGGATGTAAATTTGTTGTAGTATCATAATATTTTCTCTAGCACTGAATACTTATTGTCATTACAGTATATGAAGATTCAATAAGTAATTAAATGCAAAAAAAAAAAATTCGTATGAAATGTAATTGTATTGTGACCAATGTTTCTTAAAGACTTAAAAACAAGAAAAGGTAAACTATATGCTTACAGACCTCTTACAGGTAAAATATCTTTTGCAAAATTTTGGTAAAGAGACAAAGTAGAATACTGTATTGGTAGGTTAAATACAGTTTTCAGAGCCTTATTCTGAGTCTGTTGTAACGATTTTAATGCATCAGTATTTTTGTAGCCATAAATTGAAAATAAATAGTTTAGACGACTTTGCACAAGTGCTTGATAGAGCAAGAGTTTTGTGTCCACATTAAATTTGTTTTTAAACTTAGAAAGTAAGCCAATAGCTTTTGAAATTTTTGATTTCAGTGAGTCTATGTATACTTTCCAAGTCATATTACATTGAAGATCGATGCCCAAGTATGTTATTGATTGACTTTCAAAAACTTCATCGCCATTAACAAAAACGCTGAAGTTAGTCTGATCATTAGTAGAGTAAGGTCGAAAGCGTAGAAGTTTAGTTTTCTTAGAATTAATAACTAATTTGTTTATACTTGAAAATTCTGATATCAAGGCAGCATCCCTCTCCATATGTACTTTGAGCGCGTTTTCATATTTATATGGGTAAATGACACATATATCATCTGCATACATGATTATTTTTCCATAGAGTCCAAGATTTACAATATCATTAATATATATAATGAAAAGAAGTGGACCTAAAACACTGCCTTGTGGTACACCATATGCAACCGTGCCAACAATACTTTTGCTTTCATTCAACTCCACATATTGTGTTATTTTATTCAAGTAGCTTTTAAAAGTTTTTAACACCATAAAATTGAAGCTTTTGAAGAAGAATTTCGTGGTCAACTAAGTCAAAAGCTTTAGATAAATCATAGAAGATTCCTGCCACTCCTTTATACCCCTGATCCAAGCCCTGGCATATACTGTTAACAACACTTATTATGACCGCATTCTCCGCCCCACTCCCTGTTCTAAACCCATACTAAAAATCATAAATTAATTTATTTTCCTCCAAATAATTTATAAGCTGTTTGAATATTATTTTTTCAAAAACTTTATTAATTATTGGCAACAAGGATATATATAGGCCGATACTTATCCTCAACAGTATCACCTCAATCTTTCGGTATAGGAATAATTTTTGAAATCTTTAAAACGTCAGGATATTCAGAAGTTAGAACAATATTGTTAAATATAGATGATAGATATGGTGAGATTTCCCAATTTGGAGGCAAATTATCATGACCAGAGCTTTTATTAACACTTAAGTCTGAAATAATATGTGAAATTTCCTCAGTTGACGTGATGTTTAGAGAAAAATTGTTTCCAAAGTATCTAAGGGTTCTTAAACTGTTAAAAGGAACTCCCGGAGCGCTTGTTATTTGTTGTCCTAAAATTCTTGGTACATTCAAAAAATATCACACGTGGTAGTTTCATCTAAAATTAAATTTCCTTGTCGATCTTTTAAAAGAACTTCTGTCTGTCTATTTTGACTTAAAGTTTCATTTAAAAACCTCCAACATTTTTTTGGATCATGTTGAATACAAGCAACTTTTTCGTGATAATAATTATTCATAGAATCCTTATACATATACTTTTTTAATAATTTTGCTTATTCTTTTCAATCTGTGACATCCTGTTCGGTCTTTTTCGTATTTGCTTAAGAAGGTTCCTTTTGAGTAAGATAAGGTTTTGCAAATTACCATTCAGCCAAGGTATAATTTCTTCTTTAAGAAACTTTCTTTTACTTGCTACAGTTGTCGAGCTACTATACGAGCTCGATAGACATTCAATCAGTTCAGATGTGTCAACTGATGGATTCCCCGTATATGTAAATGTATTTTCAACACTATTTTTTACAATAATTTAATATAATGTCAGTATAAATAAAGTTCTAAACATTAAGTTTTACTCTACAACAAATTAAATTGTGATCAGATAATGAACACTCAACTGAATCAATCAATAATGTACTTGTGAGATTTGTGAAAACATTGTCGATACATCTTCCAGATATTGGACGTGTAATTAGACTATGACAGTTTCTGAAATCGTAATGTGAAATTAGATTACATTTTTGAGAAATTATTTTAAGTGGTACCCCTTTTATTTTGCAATTATTAAGTGAAATAACAATTGTGTCACAAAAATGTTTACTTTCAAAAACTTCGACGGTGAATTGGAGGTTTTCACGTAAAAAAATTGAGGTACCTCCAAAACCATCACTCCTACAACAATGTTTACAATTATATCCAGGAATACTATATATTTCTGCTATATTTGAATCAAACCATGTTTCTTGTACAGCAATTATATTTGACAGTTGATGAAGCTTGGTAAGTTGTGTCTTGAATCTATTAAATTTATTTATTGATGAAATGCTTCTAATATTAATTGAAATAACGTTTAAATATAAAGAATTAGTATTTGTTAAATGGGCACTAAAATTATAAAAATTGGAAAAATTGTTTGTAAATTTTGTTCGGCATAAGGTCATAAGGTAACAAATTTTTAAATGAAAAATATAAAAATATTTTGTTTTAAAAATTTCTATTTTATTTTATTCCCAATATTTCCATCTTCAGGGGTTATTTAAAATAAATAAATGAAAAACAAATTTCACTCTGTTGAGTTTGTTGTCCAGTCGTAAGATTTTGTCAACAAAAATATTTATTATAGTTCATAAAAAAAAAAACAAATAAAAATAGCTTTTTAAATCAATAAAAATAATATAACTGTTAATTAATGTATTTGTGATGGAGAAACAAAGTCCGACTGAATTCCATAAGATTGATTAATATCAGCAGTATTACGGTTGAAAGATTTGCGTTTGGAACCAAAAGTTGCTGCCTCGGAAATTATTTTGTCAACCTCTTCTTCACTTTTTATATATCTTGGCTTAGAAATCTCACTTCTTTTCACATAGACACGTCCACCAAAAGTGTATACAGCACAATATCCAATAAATTTCAAAGTCTTGGCATAATTAAAGACTTGAAGGGTTTCTTTACTCAGGAAATCGTTAACGTAAACCGATTTCAATGACTCAACCTCCTTTAACTTAGGTTTAGACTTCATAAGTTCATCTTTCGCAGTTCTGTTATTAAATTTTATAGCCATTGTTCTTTTATCAGTCTTATCATTTTTTCCTCTTTTCAAGAAAAACGCTTCATTGATATAATCCTTTTTTACTTCAATTCCAATCTTTTTTGAAATTTTGAGCATTGTATCAACAGCACTTGTTTCATTATTAACAACAATACCTCGAAGTATACAGTCATTTTTCACTCGGCTTTCATTTAAAATTTTTACTGAGGTTTTTAATACAGCAATTTCATTTTTCAAAACACAATTTTCTTTTTGTATCAGTGCAACTTTTTTGTTGTTTTCAGCAACACCTTTTAAAAGTTCATCATACTGGCGAGACATAAATTCTACAGCTTCTGTTATGGCAGTCAGCTGATCTAATTTCTCAAGTTTTGTTTTGATTTCTTTTCACTCCGTCTTTACTAAATCATTACCACTATCACAGAAATGGCAAATAAATTATTCGCTTTCATGTTTTAGAAGATATTCGTAACGGCGTTCATCAATTTTTGTACATATGCAATGAAACGATTTGGAGCATTTATCACATTCTATATTTTCCTCTTTTCCTTCATCAATTTCCATTTCGCATTGACCACAGATTAATTTTTGCATTCAGAGCACAAGGGTTGCCAACTCTAATTGCATTAGCAGAAGTCAATTAGATTTCTAATTGTAAAAGTAAACCATTTTTTTTGCTAATGGCAACTAATTGCAATTAGTTTTAGCATTGGAATAAAAATTTCAATTATCTAATGGGAATTAATTGAACTATTTCTAATTGTTTGATGAATTAGAGAATATAAACCAATTGCATCAATTGATAATTCTAATCATTATTTAACATGTATGCTTTAAACTATAATATGGTTACCTTAGGTCATAATATGATCATGTATAATAATTTTATGATTATATTAGATTATATTATGATGCTATAATATCAAATTATGATTAACGAGAACATATTATGATTAAATATTACGTTAATAATTGATCATAATATGATATTTTTTGGCACTTTTGACTATAATCTGTTAGGGTTTGGTTCATTTTGTTCAAAATTGGTTACTTGTTAAATTTCAAATTATAATTCAAATATTTTTAGATTTTGTTAATTAAGTTACCTTTGATTTCTGGAAATTTTTATTAAAATTTTTTGCTTTGGTATACTGTTTAAAAATTTCATGTTGAATTTCATTTAACATTTCAATATTTATTTTTTTTTAATTTGTATCTAGTTAACTTTGCTTTTGGAAGATAATGTAGAAGATTTGTGTGTAGGTAAATTGTTATTTTGAAAAATATAAATTTGAAATTTATAAGTGTTACTTGTTTAGGATTTTTATTTTATCACGTAGGCAATGATATTGGAAATTATTTTGATTAGATTGTTCTCGATGTTGAGAAAAATTGATTCATTATAGTTTTGATTGCTGGATTGATATTTAAAAAATTAAAATTAGTGAAGATAAAATTTTGTGAACTAAAAGGATATTTAAAATGAAAATTAGTGAATAAAAAATAAGATAAAATTGTGTGAACTAAAAGGATATTTAAAATGAAAATTAGTGAAGATAAAATTTTGTGAACTAAAAGGATATTTAAAATGAAAATTAGTGAATAAAGAATAAGATAAAAGTTTGTGAAATAAAAGGATATTCTGAATATTATATAAATTATAATTTGAGCAAAATAAAACTAACTTAATGAAAAAAGGAAGAAGGGAAGGTTTTCTTATATTGAAATGAAAATTTAAATAATTAACCGAAAGTTTATTAAAGGAAAACATTTTGAATATACATAATTACATAAAATCTAATTATTCGAATAAAACTTAAATCGTAAAACCAAAAGAAAAATTTATAAAAATATCAAAACTTAACAAAATGAATGTGGAAATAAAATAAAATGTATAACATATACATACAAACGAAAAAGAAAATGAACAGTAATGCAAATTAAACACAATAGTAATGTGAAAATAATTAACTTTTTCAAATTAAAGGAAACTGAATTTTTGAAAGTAATATTAAAAGGAAAAAAATAACAATGATAATAACTAATATATAAACATTTGTGAACAATTATAATGATTTCAACATAAGCAAATATATTAAACAAAGAGATTTATATTATTTGAGATTTGTTTGCGGGATCGAGAATTTTTATTCAAATACTGCAAAATTGGATGGCTTTAATTAAATTATAATTATAATTGTTAATGATTAAAATAATTAATATTAATTTGTGGTTTTTAACATAAATGATTGTTTAAAACTAGATATTATTAATTCTTGAATTTAAATTTTTAATTTTTTGATTTACCTATTTATAATATAAAATATAACAATTTTCTTCGAGATGTAAGTTTTAATTTTGTTTGTGAATATTTATAATTTTTAACTTTCTTTGTTGTAAATAATTTATTATTTTCTTAGTTGTTATAATTATAATATGATATAATACTTTAGATTTTTATTAAATAAATGAATTCTTTGTTAATTTGGAATATTTGAAAACAAATATGGAAGGCTAAATCTTTTTATTTGAGTTGTGGAAGTATAATGGGATAAATGAGTTAAAATTACAGCAAGATAAGTATATGGTTAAGGGATTATATTTTAAATTATTAAAATATAATCATGGTGGTATATTTTACAAAAAAGAAAAAAAAGGTGGGCATTTAACAGGGGTATTAACATCTAAACCCTAGCAAGTATTCAGATAATTCCAATAATAGTAACTCATTGATCAGAACCCAAGGAATGAAAAATTCGTATAGCAATGACGTTACAAATCATAAATTTAATTATAATATTTTGCTCTTAGATTATGTTTACCACAACCATGTTTTCTTTCTGCGTGTATTTCGAATTAATCATGTTTTTTGTTTACAGTGAGTTTATGTTACGGATTAAATACATATATAATCGCGGTTACGTTAAACCTTATAAAATTCCAAGTCGATTGAATGTTAGTGTTTTACATAGACTGACAAACGGACATATTCAGTCTGTGTAAAGCACTCTCATGTCCAAAATACACAAACAAAATCAACAAAGTGTACAAAAAAGCTTTTGAAGTCATCCTAAGAAGTGTGGTATTAAAAAATCGATAAAACGGTCCCCTAGAACCAGAGTTATGAATCAACATTATGACAACATCCCTATACATATATATGTTTATATGTTATTTCTACAGCAAAATCACAGACCGTGAAAAAAAATTGTAAGAATTGGTTTAAGATTACTCTAGCCCCAACACAAATTGTATCACGAAAAATTACACAATAGTACATAAATGCCTATAAAATAACAATATTTATACAAAACTCGGAAAAAATAAGTTGCATGTATGAAAACTATCACAAAACGATATTTTGTTTGGGTTTGGGTTTGTGTCTTAAGTCTTATCTAAGCGAACGTTATCGTTCGACATCGCGTAAAGGTTTTTTTTATAACCAAATTCTACAATTGTTGAAATAAGCTTATTTTTATTTAGTTTAATAAAATATTATTTGGAGAATCTTTTTCTAAAATTGAGAATATAAGCTTATTAAATAATTATTTCAGTACTATTATCACGAGGGTTCCTTTTTGATTATTCTACAATAATTTAAAAGTGTTTTGGCTTATGCTCGCAAGCTTTATTATAATATTTTTCTAAAGGGTTTTGGTTTATTGGGATATTGTTACTTTTCACATAAACATATACATACATATAATTTAATTTAGTTTTTAATATACTTTAGTATTACCCAGGTTGCAGGCCAGTAGGCTGAGGTGGCTGGGTAGTAGATTCTTGTGCGAATTAGGGGATGTCTCGAGCTGTGGGATGGAGAATCTGATGGGATTCGTAACGGGAATGGCCTGGCTACGCGGCAGTAGACTGGGTGCTGTTCGCACAAGTGAAGGACATATGTCTGAGTAGGATTTGGTCAGGTTTCTCTTCTCTTTTCTCTCTTCACACTCTAATATTCCTTTCCTATCTTTTACTTAGCTTTTATTTCATCTTCTCTATTACAGTATACCACGGCTAAATACCCGACGCTTAATTATCTTTTTCGCTTATTTACCTCGCACTGTAAATCCCCATAAATTTTTCATACTTTTTCAAACAAAACTATGCGGTTTAATACCTTTCACTTAAATACCCAATTCGGGTAATTACCTCAAAACAAAATTCCCAACACTGATGTATTCCTTGATGCATCTTCGTTTATTTGCTTCAATATATCTTTTTTACATAACTTTTTAAATTTCTTATAAATACCCAATGTGGGTAATTAAATAAAAAAATTCCATATTCCTGGATTTTTCTCAAAGTGCCTTTTTTAGACAAGAACTTTTTATACGCACCTGTTAGCTTCATACATACCTAATTGTTTTCATTCAGTGTTGGTGGTAAAAATATTAAATTTAAAAATAAGTGATCAAGTGTAGTGAATTGAATAAAATTTAAAAAAGGATTTAACGAAATGGCTCCCAAATAAACGTCCCTATCTATGAAGGGCTTTGGGTCGGGGTGTGAGGTGGCTCACACCACCCTTCCTACCTACTTTAATTTTATTGTGTGGTTGTAAAAACATTTCTAACTCAAATCTACCATAATAAATGAAGAACATTTGCTCAAATTCTATGACTATTGTTCTTTACACTTGACTTTTGTATTGATCTAAATAATACGAAAACAAAATGCAATTTGTAGAACAACTAAATCTTCTCTTTGCTAAATCTAAATCTTTTCGCCTCGTATTAGTTTATAATTTAAAATAATAAATACCTACAGTTCGAAGAAATGAATATCTTGCCTCTTCCTTGTGCTGGTTTTGATACAGTAGGAAACAAATAATTACAAGGCGCCGCTGAAGGACAAAATGAAACAAAACAAGACAAAAAGACAATGTTCATAGAAAGTCATAAACACAAATGCAAACACTCATAGAAATGTAAATATTATTTTTCGCAATTTCAACACATTATGAAAATGTAAATAAAGACAAGCAAACATTATGAGAGTAGATACATATGTATGTATGTGTATGTATATTTACACGGTTTATGAAGGCCAACGAACAAAGAATTCTGAAATTGGTTTTACCTTTCGCTTTCGTTTTTGGCCATAACTATCATCAGATCATGTAGTAGGTAGTAGCTAGAAGTTTTTTTTTTAATATTTTCCCATTTCCATTGGCAGGATTTTGTGGTGACATATGCTGTGTCCTGCTGTAACAGGTGCAAAAAGTTTTGCAATAGCCATGATCACCAGAACAATGTAAGTGAGACTTGAACGTTGTCATATTATGAACAATGCCCGATGGCATTGATACGTCTATACATTCTAACAATGCAATATTTTGTATCCTGTTCTATATGCAGAATTAGTAGTTAGTTGAGATCTTTGACTAGACTTGGATAGAATTCACTTGGTTCGTACATTGTAGCTGACTGAAAACAATGTCAAAGAAGACGCCCAATACCTTTGTTTTGTATGCGTTGTAAATGGAAAGAATGTTGTCCGTCATTCGCTTTACGCTTCGTCTCTTGTGATTATTGTCGTCAGTAGTATTTTAGAGAAGTCTGTTTTTTCGAATTTCTCGACGGCACAACCTTGTGGCGACTCTGGCTATCTTTACGGAGCAGACTCTATTCTAAGAAGTTATGAGAAACTACATCCGTTCTGTTGATTATAGTAATTTTTGATATAAGACAACTCAATGATGAACGACACTGGGGAATAATTTAATAAGGAGGAATATGTGAATAATGAATTGCCTTTATGATGAAGATACACTGAGCGATTGCACATGGATACAAACAACATTTCGTATAACGGTAGATTCAAGTACAACAACGTTTACAAATCGTTCACTTTTATTACGAAAATGTGTTTCGAATGTGTTTCGTGCACTTGACTCAACTTATGGTCAACATAATTGGCCTACTGACAATAATATTCGCAACATAATCACCCATTTTGACACCCAGCATTCATTATTAGATAAAATTAGACCGCATAGACCACGTCCAGCACGCTGTGAAGAAAATATAACGGCCGTAGCTGAGAGCGTACTCGAAAACCGCGAAGAGTCGAATCGGTGCCGTTCGCAGCAACTCGGACTGACGTATGGAATGATTTGGCGCATTTTACGTCGAGATTTTTAATTGAAAGCGTAAAAACGCCGCCACTTCCCCACATCGCATCAATCAATGGATTTGTTGAGAGATCACCTAATTTCACGTTTTGGGACGGACGTTAGACTTTTGTAAACTCTAAAGTTTATGCGGATAAACCCGCTTCGATTCAGCCCTTGGAGGAAAACATCACGCGTGTCATTCGGCAGTTACCAGTCGAAATACTCGAACAGGTCATCAAAAATTGGACTCAACGAAAGTTGGCAACGGCCAACATAATCTTTAAAAATTTATGCCAAAGAATGTTCTTTCAACTGATAATAAACATTCCATATTAAATTTGAATTTTCTGTGTTTTTTTTTTTTTCTTTAAAAAAGTAGAAAACTCAAAATGGTTATAATCCTATAAATTTAATAATCAAGCATATTTTTCTACACTCAGTAATAGAATATTTCATTAAATATTTTTTTAATAATATGATTCAGTTTACTCTCCATAAAATATGTATATAAAGAGTTTATATTCTAAGCGGAAATATTTTGTTGTGTGTCAATATTTAGAATTCATGTTTTTAATTTTTATGAAGTTAAACGTTTATTTAACGAAATGGGTCATTTTGATCCCCATATCGCAAAAGTGTAGAGCTATTGAAAGATTTTTCAAAATGCTTTCAAAAAACTGAGAACATCAATACAAAACAAAACAGATTTACATAGAAACGGTGTCATAGAAACCAATATTGTCAGAATTGGTTTTAAAACCGACAAGAAAAAATGCTTTGGTGTCTTAGGGCACTGCTACACGTTCAATAAATATCGAGATATTTCTAGTATCATATTTTTAATAAAATTTATTATTCTCAATAAAATGTTTAGCACAATTTTAAATTACCTACTTCTTTTACTGACTATGCCCAACTAACTTCTTCTAATTTTTGTCACTTGTTCTACAGTCAGAGTTTAAATACACCTCAAAAATTGATTGTTTAAAGAAAAGTAAACGTTTCAGGAAAACTTAAAATATGCAGTTTTATTTAGTTTTATAAATAACAAAATACAATAACAAAAAATATAGACTTCATTACGAACATAACGGTAATTCTTAAAAATACGATAAAATTCACTCAACAAAAGTTTAAATACATCTTGGAATGTTAATAAATTTTTTTAGATAAATTAAAAAAGGAAACATTTCAAAGTACCAAGCTTTCTGTTTCAGAAGGCGATATTTCTGACCAGATTTTGTTAAGAGCTGTTTTAAGCGACTGTTTGCTCGTTATTAAAGTTGCTACTAATTTGGAGCAAAAAAGGAGTTACAAAAAACTATAATCTTCTTTTAAAATGACTGTTAATGATAATATGGTGAGGATCTTGAAAGGGTTAGCATAAACAAAATTAAATGTCTGTAATAAACTTTTATTACGGTTATTAAAGTTGCTACTAATTTGCGCTTCATTATACCCCATACGTGCTCAATTGGGTTTAAGTCTGGCGATTGAGGTGGGCTATGGAACCATCTGGGAGCAGAATAAAGCAACCACTCTTTCACAGAAAGTACGGTGTGCTTGGAATCGTTATCCTGTTGAAAAATTAAACGGAATCCAAGGCCCAAGATGTCGACGGCTGCTTGCAAATTTCTTTCCAATATACTCTTGTAAGTATGTTGATTCATGATCCCATCAATAAACTGCAAATTTCCAACCCCCGCTGCTCCAATCGCTCCTAAACCATTACATTGCTACATCCGAGTTTTAACGTAGGAACCAAATTTTGGATTTGACCTTTGCACGGACACCGCTTCCAAATAAAATAAATTTGTTCTCGTCTGTAAAAAAAAAACTCTTTTCCAAAACTCAGCGTCTTTGTTTCTGTACTTATGTTCAAACTCCAGCCTAAGTTTTCTGTTTTTTTTCACTTATTAGTTGCTTTTTTCGGGGAACTCGGATTTTATATCCATTTTCTTGCAATGCTGTTTGAACAGTTCTTGGATGAAAATGTTTGTTATTGTTATTAGCGATATAATCTGCAAGTTTTGATGCACTTATTCTTTGATTCTTTTTCACTTCTTTTACGATGTGGTAAACATCACGATTGGACAGTTTTTTTTGACGACCGCTTCTTAGAATATTTGCTACGGAGCCATTTTCCTTATATTATCTAATTGTATTTTGGATATTTGAAAATGGCGAATGCTTTTATATTTTTTTTTCTAAAAATACTTCCCATTGTAAGTTTATGTTTCAGTGTTGTCAGATTAGATTGCTTCCCCCTAGATTTAGAGTTTTTTTTAGGAGTTAATATTATTTAGGGGGAAATTTGGGGGTAAGAAAATTTTATTTAGGGGATTTTTAAGGGATTTTCGAAATGACGATTTAGAAAGTAATCTTTTTCGATGCAAATAGAAGACATTATGCTCATTAAGGTAAATTGCAAAACTTTTACTTTGGAAATAGGTTTCCAAATAAAAAAGCGACTTCCAGATAGTATTGATCTTTTAGAAAAATTATCACTGTTTTCCATCGAAAATGCACAGAAAGCTAAAAAACCAGACATTACCAGTGTCGTTGTTCATTTCAAAAACATTTGTGAAGATATCGATGCAACTCTTAGTGAGTGGAACAACTTGCACTTTATATCGTGGAGTAATACGACGTCTTTAGAACAATTTTGGTAAGAAGTTGGACAAAATTTTGCAGAATTAGTAAACTAGAATTATCTTTATTACTACTACCTCATTTCAATGCATTAGTTGAAAGAGCTTTCTATATGTTTAATGTGGTAAAAAATAAGCTGCGAAACAGAATGAATATTTCAACAGTTGAAAGTATTTTAAGAGTCAAGTTAAACAATAAGATTTTATTCCAACACCTCAAATGCTCAAACTTTTCAATTCCAATGATATGAAGAAGAATTTGCAACTCTTGAAATTTTTGGAGAAACCTGATTTTAATAAAACTAACCATCTAGATGTTTATATGTATATAAATTATATTCCTAATAGTTCATAAAGTCATAAAAGTTCATAAAAATGTAAGCGAAGAATAAATCAAATGTTTTTTTTTAATAATTAGTAGAGTATGTAGAGTATGTTATATAAGAATAATTGTACCTCAATTCAAATTTAATAGAGAAACTTTAGGGGGTTTTTTAAAAAACAGTGTAGAATCTAGTGGGTTCTAAATTTTTTTGGGGGGAAGAAAAAAATTATCTGGCAACACTGGTATGTTTCCTATCTAAGTTGTTTTGTATAATTTATATAATTATGATTATGTTTGCTGGGTAGTTCGCTCACACACACAACCTCATTTTACGCTTTGCCTACCTCTGCTCTACACTATTGATGCTAGTTATTTTCTACCTGTTAAATGATCTACGCAACTTGTAAGTGTATAATATACAGTGTATATGTACTTTGAGCGAGGAGAGAACATGAAACTGATTTAACAAGTAATATGTATGTGTTGGTAATATTTAGTTTGAAGTAGCGGCGGCAGTGAAAATCTAAATTGTTTTGATTTTCGTCACACTTACATCAACATATACGTGTGAGGTTTTTTTCACTAACACAATCAAAAAAAAAACTGCGTTTGTAAAATCAGTTCGATACGTGGCCATCGTGCTTTATGTGTATAATCCCAGCAAGCCATATGAGTCCGAAAAGAGTCTTTTCTGACACCTTTTTCGGAGCGTTAACGCTCTTTATGAGCCCAAAAAACAATCATAATTGCTCCGAAAACCTTCAGAGAAGAGGGTCATTACATTCGAAAATGGTCCGTCAGAAAGAGCTCTTAGATAATGTCAGAAAAGAGTCTTTTATGAGGGTTTTTTTGGGCTCTTAAAGAGCTCTTAGATAATGCCAGAAAAGAGTCTTTTATGAGGTTTTTCTTGGGCTCTGTGTAATCTTGTTTTTATCATTCTTGTGTGGTACAGCTATGTTTTTTTTTTTGTTCAAAGCACAAATAGCAGGAGAACAACGCTTTGGTACACACATAATTAAGTGGAATTTCTGAGTCATACTGCGTGCCGACTCAGGACAGTAACAAGCAAATTTTTCTTTCGCTCCGAAAATGCTCTTTAGTTGGACTGTTTTTTGACTCCTTTTTTCGGAGCGCTCCGAAAGTGCTCTTTTGTTGGACTCTTTTCTGACTCCTTTTTCGGAGCGCTCCTAAAATGGTATGCTGGGTAGTGACTATGAAGACTAGTCAAAATGCTAGCGGAAATTGTCCTGTGCAGGTATCAACACAAGAGAGAGAGACAGAGAGAGAGAGAGAGAGAGAGAGATTCATATGCATATCTATAAATATTTGGTCAGACAAATATTGAACATAATCTGCCACCACTATTCAAGCAAGCAACATCTTCGTCAGTTTTTATTGCAATTTTAAAGTTGATCAGCAAAAATGGAATGGAATAACATAAATTTAGAAGAATACTGGACGCAAAATTTTCAATATCAAAGTGATCCTAATGTAAGTATAAATATTTTTCACCACTTCAAATTACTTTCTATATATTAATTAAATATTTTACAGATTATGAATATTGTTCAAGATACAACTCTGCCATCAGTGTTACCTCCTTCCACTCAGAGTTACTCCACCACAACATCTCCCGTTTCGCCCTCATCATCTATCGATTCGAAAGGTACTTTAAAGGCAAAACGCATACGTACAGCATATACCAGCAAACAACTGATTGAATTGGAACGTCATTTTCAAATTAATAAATATTTATGCCGTCCTCGTCGCATTGAAATTGCCCAACGTTTAGAGTTAAGCGAATGTCAAATAAAGATTTGGTTTCAAAATCGTCGCATGAAGAGCAAGAAGGACGCCGCTAAAGCACCAAAACAAAATACCAAACTACGTAGCTGCTCCGAATCATCTGCCCAGGAAAACAATATACCTTTGTTTTTTGCCAATCCTGAAATTTCAGATGTCGGACAAGAACCGTCGGTCCAATTGGCAATTTTTAATCAACAAACTTCTTCATCATCTAACGGATTTAATGAATCGACATATGTCAATACGGTTCAACAATACCAAACTGCATTAAATTCAGAGCCAGAATCTATGGATAACTTGGCATTATCATCACTATTTGATGATTACCAACCACTTCCTCTTTCCAACAACCAAAGAGAAATTTTGGAATATTTAATGGATTCTGATTTTATACAAAATCTTTGAATAAATAAATAATTTTAAATATCTTTCTACTTATCATATGTGTATGTAAGTTTTATGTCTTAATGATTTAATATATTAAAATTGAAGAATTTTTTATTATATTTAATTAAAATTTTAGAATATTTGATAAAATAATTCTTAATCATTGATTTTAAATTGTACAATTTCCTTCGAAAACTTAACAAATACACGTACATACATATAGATATATGTATATATTTTACTAAAATATTTATTTGTTTTATTTTTATTTAATTATTGATTTTCTTTGCCGACTTGATAATTGTGTAAAACAAACAATTTAAATGAATATTAGAACACGACATAAGAAGTAAATATTATCCAACGATAATGCTAGTGGTAGTAATACAGACAATTGCTACAAGGAAATTTATTTTATGTTGAAAAAAGCTGTTCAGCAAACATTAAACAATTTTTTGTGATATAAAGCCGACGACTTAGTATTTTCGTATCCCTAAAACCTGTCTTCGATCTTTATTGGGTTTGCTATGGAAAATCTTAATTCACTTTGCGTCGTGTTTTTTCCGAACGTAAACCCGACGCAAAGTGAGGTATTGGTGTATTCGTGATCCTTATGAAATTATAAGTCTATTGAGATATACTACGACATGGTCGGGAGAACAAAAGAGACGAACAACTGTCTTAGAATGATTCATGTGGTATGATGGTTCAAATGTTTTATGTTAGGACACGCACCTGGCCACAGCGTTGGTACCTGCCTGGGACAAACATGCCAAAGTTAGTTGGAAACCTAGCCAGGCAAAACGATCCGTAACATAAATGGCTGTCCATCTCTGTAAAACACTCTCACGTCTAAAATACACAACTTGATGAAATTTCCAGAAAAATATTTCTTATTTTGTACGAAATTTTGGTATTGAAAATCAACAAAGTCGGTATAGTAGAACCAGAGTTATGGACCAAAATATGAGGCAACCTCATATTTTTTGCAATTTTTTAAAGTATATTGCAGATAATACCATGAAATTTTGTATACGTTATTTTTATGATAAAAGAAGAAACTGTGAGGAAGCTAGTGAGAATGGGTGTATTATCTCTCATACAAATATCTTGCCGAAATATGGCTCAATAAATAATAATAAATGCCTTTAAAATGGGAACATCAATACAAAATTCATCAAAAATAAGTTTCATGTAAAAAGAGGTAGTAAAACGAAATTTTGTTTAGTTCGGTTCATGTTTGAGCTTAGAACCCATATAATGTCCACTTTCAACATTAACTTAAAGTATATAAATTGTTGTACTAAACTTTATGGTGATCGGCCCATAATTGGTCATAGCTTCCATATAAGGACCATTTCCGAAAAACAATTTAATACAGATCAGAAATTGTAATCCATAAATCATACTAATATCAAAATAACCATCTTACCCTTTTAACTCTGTTTCTTAACTTGTGGTGAATATGAAAAAAATGTTTTTTTTCTATTTTTAATTTTATAATTGTTAAATTACACTCAAGATTGTTATGAAAATCAGACAGATCAGAAAATCTATAGAATATAGTTCCATTAAAATTAGTTGAAATGTCAAAACAGTTGAAATAAATTATGTAAGTTGTTCGTAAAATTGCCTTTCAAAAAATATATAAAATTCTAATAAAATTTGCGCTAACACTAAATAGAAAACATTGAATAAGGATATGCTAGTCCTATAACTAGTGTAATATTTGTTTTTCTCATTATATTTAAGCGGAGGGTATTTAAGACTCGCCACAGCCGACTACTACACTCTAACTTGTTGAGATAATTTGAAAAATTCTGGTAATTCTTGATAACTTTTAGGTTCCACGAAGACCGCGGAACCATTTTTAAAAAGTCTAATAGAATTTAAACGTTGTCAAAGTGCTTCTGGGTTTTTTACATTGAGTAAAAATCACTTCTGATAGAAAAAATCAAGTTAGTGAAAGCGACCATAATCAATTTCAATCGTTAGTTAGAATAATTATTCGTACTTATATATACTTATGCCAATAATTCTATTTAAGGAATACTTCCAAGGATATAATTCACTAAATAAATTGTGTAACAAAAAATAGACCAGAATAGAATTTTGTATAATTCGTAAATGAATTGCTACTATACAAAATTTCCAAAACCATGTTCTTAGTGTGTGCCAATTTATATTGAAATTGTAAAAATTAATTTTTATTCGTTTATAATTATTGCAAATAACATTATTAAATTTAATTATTAAGTAAGTTTCGTTGACTGCTGTATTTCGTTCGTTAGAATATTGTGAAATAAAATTAAAATGGTCTTCCAATATCGCTTTGTCTAAAAATAAAGTTTTTTAAAAAGGGTAGTTCAGTTAGAGGGTTTTTCATTTTAAATATGTACAACATTTAAAATATAATTAGAGGTCGGCATCTTTATTATGACTTGGATTGCACTGGCATTTACTTTGCAAAGATATGGAATTTCAAACAAATGTTGGCCGCTGTTGCGATGTGAGTCTTTATTTTGTTTTTTGAAATTTTTGCAAAATCTTCAACATCATTAGATGCTAAAACGATGACCCGTACAAGAAGTGCTTTGATGAACAAAATGGAGTCCTTGCTTTCTATTTGGATTGAAAATCAAGTTGCATAGAGAATACCATGAAGTGAAATGGTAATTAAGACAAAAGCAAAAAGCTTATTCGACGACATAAGAAGTAAAACATTATCCAACGATAATGCTAGTGGTAGTAATACAGACAATTGCTACAAGGAAATTTATTTTATGTTGAAAAAAGCTGTTCAGCAAACATTAAACAATTTTTTGTGATATAAAGCCGACGACTTAGTATTTTCGTATCCCTAAAACCTGTCTTCGATCTTTATTTGGTTTGCTATGGAAAATCTTAATTCACTTTGCGTCGTGTTTTTTCCGAACGTAAACCCGACGCAAAGTGAGGTATTGGTACCTGTCTTCGATCTTTATTTGGTTTGCTATGGAAAATCTTAATTCACTTTGCGTCGTGTTTTTTCCGAACGTAAACCCGACGCAAAGTGAGGTATTGGTGTATTCGTGATCCTTATGAAATTCTAAGTCTATTGAGATATACTACGACATGGCCGGGAGAACAAAAGAGACGAAAAACTGTCTTAGAATGATTCATGTGGTATGATGGTTCAAATGTTTTATGTTAGGACACGCACCTGGCCACAGCGTTGGTACCTGCCTGGGACAAACATGCCAAAGTTAGTTGGAAACCTAGCCAGGCAAAACGATCCGTAACATAAATGGCTGTCCATCTCTGTAAAACACTCTCACGTCTAAAATACACAACTTAACGAAATTTCCAGAAAAATATTTCTTATTTTGTACGAAATTTTGGTATTGAAAATCAACAAAGTCGGTATAGTAGAACCAGAGTTATGGACCAAAATATGAGGCAACCTCATATTTTTTGCAATTTTTTAAAGTATATTGCAGATAATACCATGAAATTTTGTATACGTTATTTTATGATAAAAGAAGAAACTGTGAGGAAGCTAGTGAGAATCGGTGTATTATCTCTCATACAAATATCTTGCCGAAATATGGCTCAATAAATAATAATAAATGCCTTTAAAATGGGAACATCAATACAAAATTCATCAAAAATAAGTTTCATGTAAAAAGAGGTAGTAAAACGAAATTTTGTTTAGTTCGGTTCATGTTTGAGCTTAGAACCCATATAATGTCCACTTTCAACATTAACTTAAAGTATATAAATTGTTGTACTAAACTTTATGGTGGTCGGCCCATAATTGGTCATAGCTTCCATATAAGGACCATATCCCAAATAGTCATTAATCTTTATATATATACGTAAATAGTACTGCAGAATTTTGTATATTTCGGTCCATATTTGATTAGCGCTCTCTTCCGAAAATCACTTCAATACTTATCATTTTATACGGATCAGTAACACATATTCCAAAATAAAACTGCTACATTTTGAGAATATCGGTGCATATTTGACTATATCCTCATATAAGGTCCACTTCCGAAGTTCACTAGAGTACTAATATGTATCTTAAATATACTATTATTATGTAGAAATTCAATGTGAGATATCCTCATATGCATAAAATTCTCTACTGAGAAATTTTAGAAGATCGGCCCACGATTTGTCATAGCTGCCATATAAGGACCATTTCCGAAAAACAATTTAATACAGATCAGAAATTGTAATCCATAAATCATACTAATATCAAAATAACCATCTTACCCTTTTAACTCTGTTTCTTAACTTGTGGTGAATATGAAAAAAATGTTTTTTTTCTATTTTTAATTTTATAATTGTTAAATTACACTCAAGATTGTTATGAAAATCAGACAGATCAGAAAATCTATAGAATATAGTTCCATTAAAATTAGTTGAAATGTCAAAACAGTTGAAATAAATTATGTAAGTTGTTCGTAAAATTGCCTTTCAAAAAATATATAAAATTCTAATAAAATTTGCGCTAACACTAAATAAAAAACATTGAATAAGGATATGCTAGTCCTATAACTAGTGTAATTTTTGTTTTTCTCATTATATTTAAGCGGAGGGTATTTAAGACTCGCCACAGCCGACTACTACACTCTAACTTGTTGAGATAATTTGAAAAATTCTGGTAATTCTTGATAACTTTTAGGTTCCACGAAGACCGCGGAACCATTTTTAAAAAGTCTACTAGAAGTTAAACGTTGTCAAAGTGCTTCTGGGTTTTCTACATTGAGTAAAAATCAATTCTGATAGAAGAAATCAAGTTAGTGAAAGCGACCATAATCAATTTCAATCGTTAGTTAGAATAATTATTCGTACTTATATATACTTATGCCAATAATTCTATTTAAGGAATACTTCCAAGGATATAATTCACTAAATAAATTGTGTAACAAAAAATAGACCAGAATAGAATTTTGTATAATTCGTAAATGAATTGCTACTATACAAAATTTCCAAAACCATGTTCTTGATGTGTGCCAATTTATATTGAAATTGTAAAAATTAATTTTTATTCGTTTATAATTATTGCAAATAACATTAATTTAAAATTTATTATTAAGTAAGTTTCGTTGACTGCTGTATTTCGTTCGTTAGAATATTGTGAAATAAAATTAAAATGTTCTTCCAATATCGCTTTGTCTAAAAATAAAGTTTTTTAAAAAGGGTAGTTCAGTTAGAGGTTTTTTTTATTTTAAATACAACATTTCAAATATAATTAGAGGTCGGCATCTTTATTATGACTTGGATTGCACTGGCATTTACTTTGCAAAGATATGGAATTTCAAACAAATGTTGGCCGCTGTTGCGATGTGAGTCTTTCGGTAAAGTATTGACAAATAATAACAAAATACAAATTAGATCACAGTATGACAGCAGTCACGCGTAATCTGTGAAAATATTGAATCGCCCTTTAATAGCTTTTCCCAATAAATTGTATTAATAAAATAAGAACAAAAATAGATCAACATTAACTATGTGTAATAATAAAGTTTAACTAATAAATATTTTGTGCTACATGATACGATACTTTATCTATAATGTAATGAAATACTACTCGTGTTTCTTCGAATGGTCTGCAAAAAACAAGATTTGAAAAGCAAAGCAGAGAAATGAATAAGCTAATAAAGAAACATATGCTTACATCCATGGACATATAGAAAAATAAAATATATTTTGCAATGTGAATATGAATTAGAATACAAATTGAATTATTTTTCTAACAAAATAATGAAGTTTTACCATATACATACATATTTATATTAAATAAGTGCTTAAAGAAATGTTGGAAATATTTTCAATATAAAAATGACATTATGACGGCTATTAATCTTTTCTTTAAACATGTGACTATCTGACATGTAAATCTGTACACGTGTACACGTATACGAACACATACAGAGACTTTGTAAATTATAGCAGTAGTTTTTAAATTTAATATTAATAAACAATTGTAATTGTTAGAAATCTGTGGACAATTTTATTTATTTTATTAGTAGTGTTATGCATTTTTTCAAACGAGTGCGGAAACAAATTTATTCAAATCACAACCCATATTTGGAAACACAGCCACTGTCAAATATACATTTACATACATTTTATATACAAAGTAAAAAATAAAATTGTGGCCAGCGTTGTCATATGTCACGTTTTACTTATTTTGCAAGGTTTTCGAGAGGCAAAACAATTTTTTTTTTTTTTTCAAAATATAATATTATAATATAGGGATTTTTTGCCAATCTAGCCGGACATTACTTTTTGTTTTAGCTTAAATGGCTTCTTAAAAGTTATTGAGTGCCCCTAGATCGATGAAACTTGACAGAAATGTGTGTTATTGTCATAGGCAGGCAAATAAAATCAGACCAAGAATAAAAAAGTTCCCCCTAGAAGAACTAATCCAACCTCTGAAAAAGGCAATTTTTTCAAGTTTTTCCATACTTCAGTTTGACAAATTTAACTTTTAACGTCGGCGAAAGTTAAAAAACCTAAAATTAGACCCAGGAGATCGCAAAATTACACTTTTCGACCCCGTCCTATTTTTTGGGCTGTTACATAAAATAATATTAAAATTAATTTTTTTAACTTTTATGGGCAGGGGGAGGTATTCCTCCAAGCCCACCCCCCGGAACGACCTAGTCAAAATTTTTTTTTCAAATTTTCAAAAAAAATTTATTTTTAAGATTTTATGTGACTTTTATGTAATTCATTGTATTTTTAATTTATCTGAAAATAATAAATTTAATCGTAATTGTAACTTATTTCTCTTTTGAACTAAGATGATGATGGTTCTTCCGCATCTGTTTCTTCAAAATGCTCTTCCGAATCTGAACTCTCTTCAGATCTAAGTACAGGTGGAAGCATAGGAGAAATGACTTCTTTCGTAAAGGGTAAGTTTCTAACTAAAAAATTTAATTTCTCTTCAACGAGTTTAGCATTACAGTCTTGTATAATTTGGAATAACTCTAATTTCGTATACACTTTTTCCATTTTACTCTCAAAGCTTCGAAATGGTTCTGATAACAATTTTATGCAATAACCACAATATATAGTAAAAAAAACCAAGTACCTGGAGCCTAGATTTGATTTTTTATTAAATATAATTTTTTTGTTAATAATTTTAAAATTTATGCAAAACAGGTACATTTATATTGCTTCATAAAATAACGTCATTTAGCTCCTGCGCAGGTGGTTCAAACCCGTTACTTACTGTTTCGCACATTCCTTTTTTAACACAGGTACCTAATATTAGTCTTGGATGTAATAATTTAAATAAAAAAATCTACGTACAACCAAAACATTTTATGACTGACGAAAGGGTTTCTATCATGATAGAAACATCTGCAGATGTACCTATGCAAGATGAGCAAAAACAGAAAAAATGTGAAATTTTCAAAAAATCATAAAATGGCGCAACAACACGCAACGTTTTTTTTTTTGGAATTTCAAAGTAGAGAATTTAAATTTTATCGTGATGTTAAAGATTTTACTGGATACACAACAAACTCACGTTTAAAAACCTTTTAATTTTATTTTTTACAAAAAAAGTGCATAAAAAATTCGTTTTTTTTAATTTCGAAAGAATTTTTTTATCATAAAACTTTATAATAAAATGTTTCTAAAAATGTTTGTAAGTAGCTGGTAATATAGTCTTTCACAGAAAAAAAAAAAACAATGTAAAATCTTTATTCGTTTGCTCACAAGAAATATATTGTAAACATCCCAAACCCGTAAAAAGTCAATGAACACAATTTAATCAACTTTCCTGACTTTAACAGTGTCCCAAAACCACAAATCTCAAGCAAACGACTTGAAAAACGACGAGAAAAAAAACGATGCAGAACTTTGTTGTCTGTCGAGCTGCGTACTTAGATTTTTACATTTCTTATATTTATTTTTTTGCTTAATGCCCGGCTAGATTGGTAAAAACCCCTATGAGCTACGTCGCCAAAACAGCTGCCAGAAATCGCCAAAAAATTTCGTCTGAGTAAAATTTTTTAAATTAACAATTTAGTTTCCATTTATGAAGATTATAAATAAAATTTCTTTTTACTTTTTATCAATTTATTAATTAATTAACATAAAATTGAGATCAATATAGATATGATAAATATAAACATATGTACTTTCAATTACACACATATACATATTTATAAGGTCTTAAACCTCAATTTCACATACTTCATCTGTATCATTTTCATCATTGTACATTATATTAGCATTAATTCTCCATATACCTTAAAGAGTCTCATATTTTCCTGCAATCGATTCAACATTTCAAAAAAAAGTCACAAACAATTTTGTTTTAAAATGTTTACTTGTTCCATTTCCATATCTATTTTGTTTAATTCAGTTTTAAACTCAGCTTCACAATCAATTGCATCTAATGAAAGAAAAGAATCAGCTAAATCGATAGTTGATTTTAAGGTGCACAAAAAGTCAACAATATTTTCAATGTCATTTAACGATTTTTGATGATAAAATAATTATTACAGAAACTATTTATTTGTACATGCTTCCTGCATCCATGTGATCCAATGGAAATTCTAAATTTAAATGATTCCTTTTATTTATAATCAGGTTGATAAACATTAGAAACAGTCGATTTTTTTCGTCACAAAACTCGTTATATATATATTGGGCACTTCTGTCATTTTCAACAGTCGATATTAATGAAAAATTCTGTTTTAACTGTATCTATTGCTCCAAAATTCTTTTGATTGTGGCTCCATATGATAACCAACCAGTTCCAGAAACTTGAACAAGCTTCCTAAAATTATTTGAATCAAGTCCACATGGTGGCGACATAACTAAAATAATGTTAATAACTATAGCTATATTGTTAACAAAAATTAGACAAAAAAAAAATCGCCATCTCATTCAAAAACCGCAAAGAAACCGCCATGTCGACAAATGGAAATTTATGTTGCCAAAAGCACAAAAAAATCGCCATGTTTGGCGAAAAATCGGCATATCTGACAGCCCTACTACCAAGCATAGCTTGGGAATTTCCATTAGAATTAGAAATCATTACGATTAGAAAAATAAAATAATCTAATCATTAGAATTGAATTTTGATAAAAATTTCAGATTACTAATTGATTAGATTAGAAATAATCAAAAATCTAATCACAATTAGTGACGATTAGCATTTCTATTCAAATCTAATCAAAACGAATCCAAAAAATAATTGATTAGATTTCTTGATTATTTTTGATTAGATTTGATTAGTTTAACTATTTTTTAGCTTTTATTTTGTGTTGCCTCTTTAAATCCGGTAAAATAAAAAACATTATTGTATTTTTTTTACAAATTAGATCAATGTATTTCAAACATCTTCTGTTCATCTTCAGGATCTGAATTGATTGAAAATTTTTTATGGTCAAATATGGACCGAACTAAAAAAAATTTCGTTTTGCGATTTCTTTTTGCACAAAACTTAGTTTTGCTGAATTTTGTCTTGATATTCCAATTTTATAGGCATTTATGTATAATTGAACAATATTTCGGGAATATATATATTTGTATGGGGGCTATGAGAAATCATGGACCGATTCTTACTATTTTCCGCGCACTTTCTTCTTTTGTCATACAAACAACGTATACAAAATTTCATAGTATTATCTCCAATATATTTCAAAATATTGCAATAAAATGGACGAAAAATATCAAATTTTTATGGAGGTGGTCTCACATATTGGTTCATAACTCTGGTTAACCTAAACCGATTTTGCTGATTTTAAATAGCAAACTTCTCGAAAGCACTTCTGACAGAATTATTGAAGGTTTGGATCCCGAACATATCTTGGGACTTCACAAAACTGATTTCAACATCCAGACAGACAGACAGACAGACAGACGGACATGGCTTAATCGACTTCGCTATCTATAAGGATCCAGAATATATATACTTTATAGGGTCGGAAAATTATATTGTGGAAATTTCACACGGAATGACAAACTTATATATACCCTTCTCACGATGGTGAAGGGTATAATAACAAAACGATAACAAATTTATGAAAAAATATTTTTTTTTTGTCATAAATTAAATTCAAAACACTATTTGTCATAAAAATTTTTTAACCTAGTAATAATACCTATATATCTTACATACTTATAAATAAATACATTTCTAATTAAACTTATTTTATTCTAACATACATATCGTGACCTAAGAACAAGAAAATCTTAATTTTTATGTAATTTAATTTGCAAATTTAACCTTCCTGTTCCAAGGTCACGATATGTATATTTATATTATTATATATAAACTTTTATCTCTTAATAACTAAATTTCTACAATTATTAGCTATATGTTCTGTGTCTGCTTTAAAATTTATTCTCTGTGTAATTGGTGTATTAATTATTTGTAACATTTCTAATATATATCTGCGTTTGTAGTTAGTTTCAGTGTTTAAAACCGACGCTTCTTCAAAATTTGGATAGTGATAAAATTGATGACAATGATGACTTAATGCTGTCTTTTTTGAATTAATGTCCCTATATTTTTGATCAGATCTATGTCCTGCAATTCTAGTCTTTAATTTGTTCTTTGTAGTACCTATGTAAACCTGGTTGCATCTTTCATTATCATTTCCTTTACAAGGAATTTTGTATACAATGTTGGACATATCCCATTTACTAGTTTTATCCTTTGTCTTGCTAAATAAACTATTCAATGTATTATAAGCTTTGTATGTTATCTTATATTTATCATTGTTAAATATTTTTGATTCTTTTATCCTTTCTGAAAAATTTGATATATACGATAATGATTTGTATATCATAGGTTCTGTTGGTCTAATAATTTTATCATTCTGATTACTCCTATCTTTGTATTGATTAATTAATCCATAACTCAAACTATTTGGAAAATTGTTATCCCTTAATATATTTCTAATTTTAATTATGTTTTTTATGTGATAAACCTTGTCACTAATTGTTAGTACCCTATTAATTAAATTTTTAGCAGTATTTATAATAATCCGTCTGCTGTGTCCAGAATAATAATTTAAAATTCTGCCTGATGCTGTTGGTTTTTGATACCAATCTATTAATAAATTATTTCCATTTCTTATTATTAAAGTATCTAAGAAAGGTAATTTTGAGTTACTTTCCATTTCCAAAGTAAACTTAATATTACTATTAAACTCATTAAATGTCTCTAACAAGTTATTTACCCCACCTTCAGTAATAATGCAGAAAAGGTCATCAACATATTTTATCATTATCTTAGGTTTAATATTCAGTTTTCCAATGGATGTGTCAAGTAACCTTTCCATTACAATATCCGCTACAATTGGAGAAGCAGGAGATCCCATTGGAAGTCCTTTCAGTTGTGTATATACTTTCCCATTACAACAAAAATATCTGTTGTCTTCTATACAAAATTTTAAAATTCTAAAAAACAATCCCTTGTCAATTTTTGTATATTGCTCTACTATGCTAAATTTTTCTTCTATTATTTCAAGTGCCAAATCTACTGGTACACTTGGAAATAGAGATACCACATCTAATGAAATTAATTTTTCATTTGTTTGTATACAATGATTACCTAACTTCTCTTTGAATTGCACTGAATCTTTAACATTATATATTCAGTTATTCTTTTTAAAATATTCGTCAAATATATACACAATTCATAAGATGGTGAGTTGATAAAAGAACATATTGGTCTCAAAGGAAAATCGACCTTGTGAATTTTTGGTAAACCATAAAGTTTAGGAGAAGTAGCAATATTTGTTTTTAGTTTATGTCTTTCGGATATGGATATAATTTTCTGCCTAAAAAGATCTTCTACAATTTCATTATTAGTTTTTTCCAATTTACTCGTAGATCCTTATTGATTACCTTATATTTTGTATCATCTTCTATAATATTATTAATTCTTATATCATAATCTCCCTTATACATAGCTACGGTTGTGTTATCCTTATCTGCCTTTAATATTAATATATTCCTATTTTTCTTTAAAAAACTTTTTGTCTTATTAAATTTATCCAATATAAACTTATCCCTGTTATCTAATCTCATTTTGTTCAATTGATTGTCCAAAATAGTTGACAATTTATTTCTAGCTATTTCCTGATCTTCTTTCCCCTCTATTGTTTGAACTAAATCTTCTCCTTCTGTTATAATTTTTAGCTTAGGGATATTTTCCTTTTTAACTGGTAAAATATATTTTGGTCCTAATGATAACATCCACTTAACATCCCTTGGAAAATCCTCTTTAGTTTTATTTACAAAAAATTTATTATTTATTTTAATTCCTAATTCTTCATTCTTTAATTCCTTCAATTTATCATATTTTTTCTTATGAATTCTTCTTACCTTCTCATTTAAAGAAGTCTCAACTCTCTCTTCAAATTTTAGAAATTGTCTCATTTCCTCTTCTGTTAAACATCCTTGTAAATTTTTAATCACTATCTCCAAATCTCTTTGAAAAAGCTTCAGTAATTTGTGTTTTTGTTTAAGTGTTAATCTTAAAATCTTATTTTGTAATTCGTGTACATACTTATAACTAGTTTTTTGAATCCCCGGAAGTCTCCTCTCCATCTCATATATATTTGTTATGTTCTTTGTGGAATTTGATATAAATTTTGGCATAATCCCTGTATTTCTGCATCTAATTAAGAAAACTATTGATGATTTTGTTTTTATAATTCGGTCCCTTATAGCTTTGTATTTATTAATTAAACTTCTTGCTTGTTGATTCTTCTAAAATTTATTATACGTCATAATGAATTCTGAATCTCTTCGTGCTCTTGATTTTCAAATGTTATTTTATTCTTATTTGACCTTTATTTTTATAATGACTTTTTTAATTATTTAAGGTTGAGGTCTTTATATTTATAAAATATTATATTTATTATTTTCGATATTTCGCTAACCTTTGGTTAGCATCTTCAGGAAATTAATTAACAAATTTTATTAAAAATAACAAAACGATAACAAATTTATGAAAAAATATTTTTCTTTTTTGTCATAAATTAAATTCAAAACACTATTTGTCATAAAAATTGTTTAACCTAGTAATAATACCTATATATCTTACATACTTATAAATAAATACATTTTTATATACAGTTTTTGAATATTGCAGGCATCATCAATAGTCCAAGACTAAATTCATTGTCAGACTTTTCTTTTGAAAAGTTGGTATTAATGAAGTCTAATGTCAATTTTTTGTGAATTATATATAAGCAGAATCAGCGTACATATACACATGTATGTGGCAATATATAATGCAATTTTATGCAATATTCAAAAACTGTTACATTATGTAAATATAGCAACAAATGTGATAAATAAATATTGTCTTTTCACAAAAATAGTTAAACTAATCAAATCTAATCAAAAATAATCATGAAATCTAATCAATTATTTTTTGGATTAGTTTTGATTAGATTTGATTAAAAATGCTAATCGTCACTAATTGTGATTAGATTTTTGATTATTTCTAATCTAATCAATTAGTAATCGTCTAAAATGGCTAACTAATCATAATTAATCAATTGTTCAGCACAATTACAATATCTAATCCAATTGCTAATCATTAGGATTTCTAATCATTATTCCCAAGCTATGGTTGTAAGTGTATGTTTCAGTGTTGTCAGATTAGGGGTTTCCCCCTAGATTTAGAGTTTTTTTCTATTTAGGGGCAGATTTAGCGGTTAATATTATTTAGGGGGAAATTTGGGGGTAAGAAAATTTTATTTAGGGGATTTTTAGGGGATTTTCGAAATGACGATTTAGAAAGTAATCTGGCAACTACAAAGATTAAAACATTTTTCGATGCAAATAGAAGACATTATGCTCATTAAGGTAAATTGCAAAACTTTTACTTTGGAAATAGGTTTCCAAATAAAAAAGCGACTTCCAGATAGTATTGATCTTTTAGAAAAATTATCACTGTTTTCCATCGAAAATGCACAGAAAGCTAAAAAACCAGACATTACCAGTGTCGTTGTTTATTTCAAAAACATTTGTGAAGATATCGATGCAACTCTTATGGCGTTTTCTTTTCTGGCAAAAATGTTACACGTTTTTCCCATTTCGCATCTTTTTTAATTTTTTTGTGTTCTTTTCTGAAAAAAATGTCAACACTGCTAAAGTGTAGTGTGTTCTTTTCTATAAATGTCACACTATAAATTTAAAAAATGGTGCACCTTTCACACTCTGTATTTTTAGAGGGGGAGAATCGCACGATAAAATAGCTGACCAGTGATGCCAACTTTTGAGACTCAAAACGCGTAAACATTTTTGAAAAAAGGGCTAAATGGAAAAAAATCCATATAAAACCACATCCAATTTTCTTTTTTTTTTGCGTTTTGAGTGACTAAAATCCGGCTAAATCTAGCCCGAAAAGGGCTAAGTTGGCATCGCTGCAACTGACATTTGTTTTGTTTATGAATGTGTATTTGTGTTAAGAAACAAAAAAAATATATATACAAAATGGAAAATATTACTATGTACTTTTTTATGTGCTGAAAAAATTTTGGATGACTTGTTGGATTTATCTTCATCATCTGATGATGATAAAATATTTTATATGATTATGATTTTTATAGTTTAAGAAGAATTTACGTATTAGTCGGGAAGGTGCCATTGGTCTTTTTGATAAATATTTATTATCTTATTTCAAGCGATCTTACCAGGGAGCTATCTGCTTCTTCTTTTTTTAACAAAAAAAAAAAAAAAACAAAAACAGCTGGACATGAAAAAAAGTGCTACAGTGTTGTAATTTTATGTTCTATTCTGACCATTAAAAATGCGACATCTTTAAAATGTGGGGTAAACATTATAAAAATGTACATAATAAAGGTGTAACATTTTATTTCAGAAAAGAAAACACCATTAGTGAGTAGAACAACTTGCACTTTATATCGTGGAGTAATACGACGTCTTTAGAACAATTTTGGTATGAAGTTGGACAAAAGAGGGATGCTGGCAATAACCCAAAATTTTGCAGAATTAGTAAACTAGAATTATCTTTATTACTACTACCTCATTTCAATGCATTAGTTGAAAGAGCTTTCTATATGTTTAATGTGGTAAAAAATAAGCTGCGAAACAGAATGAATATTTCAACAGTTGAAAGTATTTTAAGAGTCAAGTTAAACAATAAGATTTTATTCCAACACCTCAAATGCTCAAACTTTTCAATTCGAATGATATGTACACAGCTCATGAAGAAGAATTTGCAACTCTTGAAATTTTTGGAGAAACCTGATTTTAATAAAACTAACCATCTAGATGTTTATATGCTTACAACATATATTCCGTAATGCTTTATCAATCATAAAATATTTTTCGTAATTTATTATTAATTTGAAATGTTTGTTGGGAAGTATTTCTGAAAAAAATATAAAAGCATTCGCCATTTTCAAGTATCCAAAATATAATTAGATAATATAAGGAAAATGGCTCCGTAGCAAATATTCCAAGAAGCGGTCGTCAAAAAAAACTTTCCAATCGTGATGTTAACCACATCGTAAAAGAAGTGAAAAAGAATCAAAGAATAAGTGCACCAAAACTTGCAGATGATATCGCTAATAACAATAACAAACATTTTCGTTCAAACAGCATTGCGAGTAAATGGATATAAAATCCGAGTTCCCCGAAAAAAGCAACTAATAAGTGAAAAAAAAAACAGAAAACTTAGGCTGGAGTTTGAACATAAGTACAGAAACAAAGACGCTGAGTTTTACAGACGAGAACAAATTTATTTTATTTGGAAGCGGTGTCCGTGCAAAGGTCTGGCGCAACCAAAACACTGCCCTTCAAACCCAAAATTTGGTTCCTACGTTAAAACTCGGTGGTAGAAATGTAATGGTTTTGTTGGACAAAAACATTGTTTAATTACAACACTGTAATATTACATTACTTATCTCCTTATATTCTTCGTTAAATATTGCATACGTGTCATATGCAGATTGGATGCTTTATTCATATACATATGTGGATATATACAATCTTACATTTTTTCTGAACTTACCTTTTTATATACACTTATTCTTAGTCCTCACTTTGTTTCTGCCTTTTGCAAATAAATTATCTATTATTGAAATACAAAAACTCTCACGTGTTTTTACTACAGGTTATGGGCCCAGTATAGTGTACTTAAATAAAATATTGATTTGCAGAAGAGTTTATTAAAATAAATTAAAAGTATTTTAATTAATCATGAGTGAAGAAGCCATCCATATCTATCACCGGCTAAACAGCAGCAACTATAGGTTGTGGAAGTTTAATATAGATGCATTTCTAAAAGGCCAAGGTTTACTCAATATAGTAAAGGGAATCTCAAAGCTTGAGAATTCTCTGCCACAAGATCAAAAGGATTTATGGATGAAGCGTGATGGTAAAGCCCTCGGGATACTTATTTCTTCAATAGAAAAAGAAGAAGCAAATCACGTGTTATCATGCTCTACTTCAAACGAAGTCTATGAAAAGCTTCAAAGTATTCATGACAAACAAAGTGAAGTGAAAGTCATGTGTTTACGAAGAATATTTTTCTCTAAACATGCAAGAAAATGAGTCAGTTGCTGCGTATGTGTCAAAAGTATCATCAGTAGCAGCCGAAATAGAGGCACAAGGAGAGAAGTTATCTGACAACATTAAAATGGTAAGAATCATAAGCAGTTTGCCGCAAAGGTATCAAAATTTCAAAACCGTGTGGTACAATATAAAAGAGGGCCGCACCATAGAAAACTTGATGGCAAAACTTCAACTAGAAGAAGATCAGCTAAAAAAGATCGACGATGCAGAGATAGGAGAAGCAGCTTTCAATGTGAAATCCGAGAAGCAAAAAAAATCTTTTGAAGAGAGGAAGAAAAAGTCAAAATGCAATTTTTGTCACAAACTTGGGCACTGGGAAAAGGAATGTCGTACAAAAACGAAACAACTCAAACAAGAACGTTTTAAGCATAAAAACAAAACCGATGATGGGGTTGCATTTATTGCATCAACGACAGATGTCATATCTGCCCCAGATAGCGATGTATGGATTGCAGACTCTGGTGCTACTGAACACATGACATCACGCAAAGAATGGTTTGCCGAGTTACAGCTGAAACAGAGTTAAAAGGGTAAGATGGTTATTTTGATATTAGTATGATTTATGGATTAAAATTTCTGATCTGTATTGAATTGTTTTTCGGAAATGGTCCTTATATGGCAGCTATGACAAATCGTGAGCCGATCTTCTAAAATTTCTCAGTAGAGAATTTTATGCATATGAGGATATCTCACATTGAATTTCTACATAATAATAGTATATTTAAGATACATATTAGTATTCTAGTGAACTTCGGAAGTGGACCTTATATGAGGATATAGTCAAATATGGAGCGCTATTCTCAAAATGTAGGAGTTTTATTTTGGAATATATGTTACTGATCCGTATAAAATGATAAGTATTGAAGTGATTTTCGGAAGAGAGCGCTAATCAAATATGGACCGAAATATACAAAATTCTGCAGTACTATTTACGTATATATATAAAGATTAATGACTATTTGGGATATGGTCCTTATATGGAAGCTATGACCAATTATGGGCCGACCACCATAAAGTTTAGTACAACAATTTATATACTTTAAGTTAATGTTGAAAGTGGACATTATATGGGTTCTAAGCTCAAACATGAACCGAACTAAACAAAATTTCGTTTTACTACCTCTTTTTACATGAAACTTATTTTTGATGAATTTTGTATTGATGTTCCCATTTTAAAGGCATTTATTATTATTTATTGAGCCATATTTCGGCAAGATATTTGTATGAGAGATAATACACCGATTCTCACTAGCTTCCTAACAGTTTCTTCTTTTATCATAAAATAACGTATACAAAATTTCATGGTATTATCTGCAATATACTTTAAAAAATTCCAAAAAATATGAGGTTGCCTCATATTTTGGTCCATAACTCTGGTTCTACTATACCGACTTTGTTGATTTTCAATACCAAAATTTCGTACAAAATAAGAAATATTTTTCTGGAAATTTCGTTAAGTTGTGTATTTTAGACGTGAAAGTGTTTTACAGAGATGGACAGCCATTTATGTTACGGATCGTTTTGCCTGGCTAGGCTTCCAACTAACTTTGGCATGTTTGTCCCAGGCAGGTACCAACGCTGTGGCCAGGTGCGTGTCCTAACATAAAACATTTGAACCATCATACCACATGAACCATTCTAAGACAGTTGTTCGTCTCTTTTGTTCTCCCGACCATGTCGTAGTATATCTCAATAGACTTAAGGCCCAACTATAATATGCATATGCTAGCTTAAGCAAACGTGCGAACACATATAAATTGTATGTGGCAAACTATAATGTACTTAACGAAACTTTTCGTTAAGTTTTTCAACTGTCATTTGCTTAAGCAAAAAGCGAAACTGATCGCATATTCCGTACGGAATCAGGTGTTTGTTGTTTGTTTGTGTTTTTAACAAAATGGAGAAAGAAGAAAATACATTTATTTTAAATTTAACAGAAAATGTGGAAAAAAATAAGTGCCTTTACAATAAAAGAGCCCCTTTTTATTTTAACAAACATGTCTTTCTGTCGCGGTTTATTTCTCTGACAGAACAAGAGCGTCTTCTTCTTTTACAGTGTAGTTCACTTATTTCTTTTAATGTGCACAGGCCTTCAAGCGCTAACTTTAATATTTTTATATTATTTAAATTTTTAAGTTTTTTCTCCATTTTTGCAAACATAATACGAAAATTAACAAAACATATGTAAACGTTTATTATTATTTACAATGTAGTGTTGCCACAGCTGTACATTTTAGTACTTTTGCCGATAAATTAAAAAAAATGGAAAAATTATGCGTTTCTGGTACGAAGTTTTCTTTTAATTATAAAATAATATAATAATATTTATAAAATATAGTCATTTAATGGCTTTTTGTTAAAATAAAAACATTTTTTTAAACATAAATGAGCAACTGTGGACAAAAAGTTTCAAAGTCATTGTAGCCACCTAAAAGTTAACTCTGAACTGGTTATGCATTTGACAGTCTTTTCGTTAACTTTTGGAATTTGCTTAAGCTTGCTGATGCATATTATAGTTGGGCCTTAAAGGCTAGCTTAAGCAAACGTGCGAACACATATAAATTGTATGTGGCAAACTATAATGTACTTAACGAAACTTTTCGTTAAGTTTTTCAACTGTCATTTGCTTAAGCAAAAAGCGAAACTGATCGCACATTCTGTACGGAATCAGCTGTTTGTTGTTGTTTGTTTGTGTTTTGAACAAAATGGAAGAAAATATATTTATTTTAAATTTAATAGAAAATGCGGAAAAAAATAAGTGCCTTTACAATAAAAGGGACCCTTTTTATTTTAACAAAAATGTCTTTCTGTCGCGGTTATTTCTCTGACAGAACAAGAGCGTCTTCTTCTTTTACAGTGTAGTTCACTTATTTCTTTTAATGTGCACAGGCCTTCAAGCGCTAACTTTAATATTTTTATATTATTTAAATTTTTAAGTTTTTTCTCCATTTTTGCAAACATAATACGAAAATTAACAAAACATATGTAAACGTTTATTATTATTTACAATGTAGTGTTGCCACAGCTGTACATTTTAGTACTTTTGCCGATAAATTAAAAAAAATGGAAAAATTATGCGTTTCTGGTACGAAGTTTTCTTTTAATTATAAAATAATATAATAATATTTATAAAATATAGTCATTTAATGGCTTTTTGTTAAAATAAAAACATTTTTTTAAACATAAATGAGCAACTGTGGACAAAAAGTTTCAAAGTCATTGTAGCCACCTAAAAGTTAACTCTGAACTGGTTATGCATTTGACAGTCTTTTCGTTAACTTTTGGAATTTGCTTAAGCTTGCTGATGCATATTATAGTTGGGCCTTAAAGGCTAGCTTAAGCAAACGTGCGAACACATATAAATTGTATGTGGCAAACTATAATGTACTTAACGAAACTTTTCGTTAAGTTTTTCAACTGTCATTTGCTTAAGCAAAAAGCGAAACTGATCGCACATTCTGTACGGAATCAGCTGTTTGTTGTTGTTTGTTTGTGTTTTGAACAAAATGGAAGAAAATATATTTATTTTAAATTTAATAGAAAATGCGGAAAAAAATAAGTGCCTTTACAATAAAAGGGACCCTTTTTATTTTAACAAAAATGTCTTTCTGTCGCGGTTATTTCTCTGACAGAACAAGAGCGTCTTCTTCTTTTACAGTGTAGTTCACTTATTTCTTTTAATGTGCACAGGCCTTCAAGCGCTAACTTTAATATTTTTATATTATTTAAATTTTTAAGTTTTTTCTCCATTTTTGCAAACATAATACGAAAATTAACAAAACATATGTAAACGTTTATTATTATTTACAATGTAGTGTTGCCACAGCTGTACATTTTAGTACTTTTGCCGATAAATTAAAAAAAATGGAAAAATTATGCGTTTCTGGTACGAAGTTTTCTTTTAATTATAAAATAATATAATAATATTTATAAAATATAGTCATTTAATGGCTTTTTGTTAAAATAAAAACATTTTTTTAAACATAAATGAGCAACTGTGGACAAAAAGTTTCAAAGTCATTGTAGCCACATGAAAGTTAACTCTGAACTGGTTATGCATTTGACAGCCTTTTCGTTAACTTTTGCAATTTGCTTAATCTTGCTTATGCATATTATAGTTGGGCCTTTAGAATTTCATAAGGATCACGAATACACCAATACCTCACTTTGCGTCGGGTATACGTTCGGAAAAAACACGACGCAAAGTGAATTAAGATTTTCCATAGCAAACCAAATAAAGATCAAAGACAGGTTTTAGGGATACGAAATACTAAGTCGTCGGCTTTATATCACAAAAAATTGTTTAATGTTTGCTGAACAGCTTTTTTCAACATAAAATAAATTTCCTTGTAGCAATTGTCTGTATTACTACCACTAGCATTATCGTTGGATAATATTTACTTCTTATGTCGTATTCTAATATTCATTTCAATTGTTTGTTTTACACAATTATCAAGTCGGCAAAGAAAATCAATAATTAAATAAAAATAAAACAAATAAATATTTTAGTAAAATATATACATATATCTATATGTACGTGTATTTGTTAAGTTTTCGAAGGAAATTGTACAATTTAAAATCAATGATTAAGAATTATTTTATCAAATATTCTAAAATTTTAATTAAATATAATAAAAAATTCTTCAATTTTAATATATTAAATCATTAAGACATAAAACTTACATACACATATGATAAGTAGAAAGATATTTAAAATTATTTATATATTCTAGAGATTTTGTATAAAATCAGAATCCATTAAATATTCCAAAATTTCTCTTTGATTGTTGGAAAGAGGAAGTGGTTGGTAATCATCAAATAGTGATGATAATGCCAAGTTATCCACAGATTCTGCCTTTGAATTTAATGCAGTTTGGTATTGTTGAACCGTATTGACATATGTCGATTCATTAAATCCGTTAGATGATGAAGAAGTTTTGTTTTGTTGATTAAAAATGGCCAATTGGACCGAGGATTCTTGTCCGACATCTGAAATTTCATGATTGGCAAAAAACAAAGGTATATTGATTTCCTGGGCAGATGATTCGGAGCAGCTACGTAGTTTGGTATTTTGTTTTGGTGCTTTAGCGGCGTCCTTCTTGCTCTTCATGCGACGATTTTGAAACCAAATCTTTATTTGACGTTCGCTTATTTCTAAACGTTGGGCAATTTCAATGCGACGAGGACGGCATAAATATTGATTAATGTGAAATTGACGTTCCAATTCAATCAGTTGTTTGCTGGTATATGCTGTACGTATGCGTTTTGCCTTTAAAGTACCTTTCGAATCGATAGATGATGAGGGCGAAACGGGAGATGTTGTGGTGGAGTAACTCTGAGTGGAAGGAGGTAACACTGATGGCAGAGTTGTATCTTGAACAATATTCATAATCTGTAAAATATTTAATTAATATATAGAAAGTAATTTGAAGTGGTGAAAAATATTTATACTTACATTAGGATCACTTTGATATTGAAAATTTTGCGTCCAGTATTCTTCTAAATTTATGTTATTCCATTCCATTTTTGCTGATCACCTTTAAAATTGCAATAAAAACTGACGAAGATGTTGCTTGCTTGAATAGTGGTGGCAGATTATGTTCAATATTTGTCTGACCAAATATTTATAGATATGCATATGAATCTCTCTCTCTCTCTCTCTCTCTCTCTTGTTTTGATACCTGCACAGGACAATTTCCGCATTGGATTTATTATCAAGTTCAAGTACGAGTATGTTTGCAAATCGGAGATTTGCTTGTCTCTCGTAGTATATCTCAATAGACTTAGAATTTCATAAGGATCACGAATACACCAATACCTCACTTTGCGTCGGGTTTACGTTCGGAAAAAACACGACGCAAAGTGAATTAAGATTTTCCATAGCAAACCAAATAAAGATCGAAGACAGGTTTTAGGGATACGAAAATACTAAGTCGTCGGCTTTATATCACAAAAAATTGTTTAATGTTTGCTGAACAGCTTTTTTCAACATAAAATAAATTTCCTTGTAGCAATTGTCTGTATTACTACCACTAGCATTATCGTTGGATAATATTTACTTCTTATGTCGTATTCTAATATTCATTTCAATTGTTTGTTTTACACAATTATCAAGTCGGCAAAGAAAATCAATAATTAAATAAAAATAAAACAAATAAATATTTTAGTAAAATATATACATATATCTATATGTGCGTGTATTTGTTAAGTTTTCGAAGGAAATTGTACAATTTAAAATCAATGATTAAGAATTATTTTATCAAATATTCTAAAATTTTAATTAAATATAATAAAAAATTCTTCAATTTTAATATATTAAATCATTAAGACATAAAACTTACATACACATATGATAAGTAGAAAGATATTTAAAATTATTTATATATTCTAGAGATTTTGTATAAAATCAGAATCCATTAAATATTCCAAAATTTCTTTTTGATTGTTGGAAAGAGGAAGTGGTTGGTAATTATCAAACAGTGATGATAATTGGACCGAGGGTTCTTGTCCAACATCTGAAATTTCAGGATTGGCAAAAAACAAAGGTATATTGATTTCCTGGGCAGATGATTCGGAGCAGCTACGTAGTTTGGTATTTTGTTTTGGTGCTTTAGCGGCGTCCTTCTTGCTCTTCATGCGACGATTTTGAAACCAAATTTTTATTTGACGTTCGCTTAACTCTAAACATTGGGCAATTTCAATGCGACGAGGACGGCATAAATATTTATTAATTTGAAATTGACGTTCCAATTCAATCAGTTGTTTGCTGGTATATGCTGTACGTATGCGTTTTGCCTTTAAAGTACCTTTCGAATCGATAGATGATGAGGGCGAAACGGGAGATGTTGTGGTGGAGTAACTCTGAGTGGAAGGAGGTAACACTGATGGCAGAGTTGTATCTTGAACAATATTCATAATCTGTAAAATATTTAATTAATATATAGAAAGTAATTTGAAGTGGTGAAAAATATTTATACTTACATTAGGATCACTTTGATATTGAAAATTTTGCGTCCAGTATTCTTCTAAATTTATGTTATTCCATTCCATTTTTGCTGATCAACTTTAAAATTGCAATAAAAACTGACGAAGATGTTGCTTGCTTGAATAGTTGTGGCAGATTATGTTCAATATTTGTCTGACCAAATATTTATAGATATGCATATGAATCTCTCTCTCTCTCTCTCTCTCTTGTTTTGATACCTGCCCAGGACAATTTCCGCATTGGATTTATTATCAAGTTCAAGTACGAGTATGTTTGCAAATCGGAGATTTGCTTGTCTCTCGATGGTTGAATGTAACAATAAGCGTAAGCAGCCAGACCGGCGTTTCAATATGCGTAATAGCATTTTGACTAGTCTTCATAGTCACTACCCAGCATACCATTTTAGTAGCGCTCCGAAAAAGGAGTCAGAAAAGAGTCCAACAAAAGAACATTTTCGGAGCGAAAGAAAAATTTGCTTGTTACTGTCCTGAGTCAGCACGCAGTATGACTCAGAAATTCCACTTAATTATGTGTGTACCAAAGCGTTGTTCTCCTGCTATTTGTGCTTTGAACAAAAAAAAACATAGCTGTACCACACAAGAATGATAAAAACAAGATTACACAGAGCCCAAGAAAAACCTCATAAAAGACTCTTTTCTGGCATTATCTAAGAGCTCTTTCTGACGGACCATTTTCGAATTTAATGACCCTCTTTTCTGAAGGTTTTCGGAGCAATTATGATTGTTTTTTGGGCTCATAAAGAGCGTTAACGCTCCGAAAAAGGTGTCAGAAAAGACTCTTTTCGGACTCATATGGCTTGCTGGGATTATACACATAAAGCACGATGGCCACGTATCGAACTGATTTTACAAACGCAGTTTTTTTTTTTTGATTGTGTTAGTGAAAAAAACCTCACACGTATATGTTGATATAAGTGTGACGAAAATCAAAACCATTTAGATTTTCACTGCCGCCGCTACTACAAACTAAATATTACCAACACATACATATTATTTGTTAAATCAGTTTCATGTTCTCTCCTCGCTCAAAGTACATATACACTGTATATTATACACTTACAAGTTGCGTAGATCATTTAACAGGTAGAAAATAACTAGCATCAATAGTGTAGAGCAGAGGTAGGCAAAGCGTAAAATGAGGTTGTGTGTGTGAGCGAACTACCCAGCAAACATAATCATAATTATATAAATTATAGAAAACAACTTAGGTAGGAAACATACCAGTGTTGTCAGATAATTTTTTTCTTCCCCCCAAAAAAATTTAGAAACCCACTAGATTTTTTTTATTCTTATATAACATTATTATTATTATTATTAAGTGAGGCCTCATGCACTACGACCTATTAGATCTTTTGTGCAGCCTTGAAGTTTCATCATGTTAGATTTAGGCTATGTATAAAGCCAATTATTTTGTTATATGAGAGATCAAATACATCCCCTGGGGCCATAAAGGCCCTTCCGAGCTATCTTGTTCTGCGTATTGCCAGCATTAGACAGTCGCAAAGAATATATTCAGAGGTTTCGGCTTCAAGTTCACAAAACCTACACTGATCATTCGCAACATTACCTAAAGTAAATTGGTGATACCTGAAGCTACCGTGTCCTGTGAATAATCCAGTAAGTAATCTCAATTCACCCTTTCCGAGCGATAGCAACAATTGAGATCTTCGTTTAGACAGAGTAATAAACCTTTTGGACTGTCTTAGTCCTGGCAGGTTGTTCCAAAATCGGGAAAATTTCGATTCTACCCAAGAACTAATTCGTTCCATAGTGTATTCACGTGAAATGCCAAAGAATAGTTCCGGGTCTATAAATGGGCGTCGAGCACCTCTATAGGCCAAGCAATCAGCACGTTCATTACCAAGGTAAGTTCATTATGCGTGCCGAGTTCATTCAATGATGTCCAGCAGTTCATAACTACCCTAGACTTTATTTCATATGAAGATAAGGCTCTGAGAGCAGCTTGGCTATCAGACATAATAAAAATCCTATTATGCCTAACTCTGCGTCTCAGACATTCGTTAGAGCATATAAGAATGGCATAAATTTCCGCCTGAAATATAGATGGGAATGTACACATTGGGATTCCCCTTTGAGAATTGGGCCCATATATGCCAGCCCCAGTGTCACCATTAGCCTGTTTGGAACCATCGGTAAACCACACTTGATCGGCATTAGTCTGCCACCATGTCTGATTTAACTATTCATCCCTTTTAGGTATAAGGACGTTAAACCTTCTATTTAACACCAGAGTCTTTGACATATAATCTCATACTGCAATACTAGGATCATTCGCAAAGATACCTAGTATGCTAATGTGCCCAACCAGATCTCCCGGCAATAGACTGGATATCTCCGGTAGTCTGGATGCACTCCTATAGGCCTCCTCCATTATCAATAAATGTAGGGGTGAGATATATAGGATTGCACCCAGAGCATGAGTGGGGCAGGTCTTCATGGACCTCTACATACTCTAATAATTATTAAAAAAAACATTTGAATTATTCTTCGCTTACATTTTTATGAAATTACGTAAGGTGAACTATTAGGAATATAATTTATATACATATAAACATAGATGGTTAGTTTTATTAAAATCAGGTTTCTCCAAAACTTTCAAGAGTTGCAAATTCTTCTTCACGAGCTGTGTACATATCATTCGAATTGAAAAGTTTGAGCATTTGAGGTGTTGGAATAAAATCTTATTGTTTAACTTGACTCTTAAAATACTTTCAACTGTTGAAATATTTATTCTGTTTCGCAGCTTATTTTTTACCACATTAAACATATAGAAGGCTCTTTCAACTAATGCATTGAAATGAGGTAATAGTAATAAAGATAATCCTAGTTTACTAATTCTGCAAAATTTTGGGTTATTGCCAGCATCCCTCTTTTGTCCAACTTCTTACCAAAATTGTTCTAAAGACGTCGTATTACTCTACGATATAAAGTGCAAGTTGTTCCACTCACTAAGAGTTGCATCGATATCTTCACAAATGTTTTTGAAATGAACAACGACACTGGTAATGTCTGGTTTTTTAGCTTTCTGTGCATTTTCGATGGAAAACAGTGATAATTTTTTTAAAAGATCAATACTATCTGGAAGTCGCTTTTTTATTTGGAAACCTATTTCCAAAGTAAAAGTTTTGCAATTTACCTTAATGAGCATAATGTCTTCTATTTGCATCGAAAAAGATTACTTTCTAAATCGTCATTTCGAAAATCCCTTAAAAATCCCATAAATAAAATTTTCTTACCCCCAAATTTCCCCCTAAATAATATTAACTCCTAAAAAAAACTCTAAATCTAGGGGGAAGCAATCTAATCTGACAACACTGAAACATAAACTTACAATGGGAAGTATTTTTAGAAAAAAAAATATAAAAGCATTCGCCATTTTCAAATATCCAAAATACAATTAGATAATATAAGGAAAATGGCTCCGTAGCAAATATTCTAAGAAGCGGTCGTCAAAAAAAACTGTCCAATCGTGATGTTTACCACATCGTAAAAGAAGTGAAAAAGAATCAAAGAATAAGTGCATCAAAACTTGCAGATTATATCGCTAATAACAATAACAAACATTTTCATCCAAGAACTGTTCAAACAGCATTGCAAGAAAATGGATATAAAATCCGAGTTCCCCGAAAAAAGCAACTAATAAGTGAAAAAAAACAGAAAACTTAGGCTGGAGTTTGAACATAAGTACAGAAACAAAGACGCTGAGTTTTGGAAAAGAGTTTTTTTTTTACAGACGAGAACAAATTTATTTTATTTGGAAGCGGTGTCCGTGCAAAGGTCAAATCCAAAATTTGGTTCCTACGTTAAAACTCGGATGTAGCAATGTAATGGTTTAGGAGCGATTGGAGCAGCGGGGGTTGGAAATTTGCAGTTTATTGATGGGATCATGAATCAACATACTTACAAGAGTATATTGGAAAGAAATTTGCAAGCAGCCGTCGACATCTTGGGCCTTGGATTCCGTTTAATTTTTCAACAGGATAACGATTCCAAGCACACCGTACTTTCTGTGAAAGAGTGGTTGCTTTATTCTGCTCCCAGATGGTTCCATAGCCCACCTCAATCGCCAGACTTAAACCCAATTGAGCACGTATGGGGTATAATGAAGCGCAAATTAGTAGCAACTTTAATAACCGTAATAAAAGTTTATTACAGACATTTAATTTTGTTTATGCTAACCCTTTCAAGATCCTCACCATATTATCATTAACAGTCATTTTAAAAGAAGATTATAGTTTTTTGTAACTCCTTTTTTGCTCCAAATTAGTAGCAACTTTAATAACGAGCAAACAGTCGCTTAAAACAGCTCTTAACAAAATCTGGTCAGAAATATCGCCTTCTGAAACAGAAAGCTTGGTACTTTGAAATGTTTCCTTTTTTAATTTATCTAAAAAAATTTATTAACATTCCAAGATGTATTTAAACTTTTGTTGAGTGAATTTTATCGTATTTTTAAGAATTGCCGTTATGTTCGTAATAAAGTCTATATTTTTTGTTATTGTATTTTGTTATTTATAAAACTAAATAAAACTGCATATTTTAAGTTTTCCTGAAACGTTTACTTTTCTTTAAACAATCAATTTTTTTAGTCTCTGACTGTAGAACAAGTGACAAAAATTAGAAGAAGTTAGTTGGACATAGTCAGTAAAAGAAGTAGGTAATTTAAAATTGTGCTAAACATTTTATTGAGAATAATAAATTTTATTAAAAATATGATACTAGAAATATCTCGATATTTATTGAACGTGTAGCAGTGCCCTATGACACCAAAGCATTTTGTCTTGTCGGTTTCAAAACCAATTCTGACAATATTGGTTTCTATGACACCCCTGTATAATATGTAAATCTGTTTTGTTTTGTATTGATGTTCTCAGTTTTTTGAAAGCATTTTGAAAAATCTCTACACTTTTGCGATATGGGGATCAAAATGACCCATTTCGTTAAATAAACGTTTAACTTCATAAAAATTAAAAACATGAATTCTAAATATTGACACACAACAAAATATTTCCGCTTAGAATATAAACTCTTTATATACATATTTTATGGAGAGTAAACTGAATCATATTATTAAAAAAATATTTAATGAAATATTCTATTATGTACTGAGTGTAAAAAAATATGCTTGCTTATTAAATTTATAGGATTATAACCATTTCGAGTTTTCTACTTTTTTAAAGAAAAAAAAAAAAAACACAGAAAATTCAAATTTAATATGGAATGTTTATTATCAGTTGAAAGAACATTCTTTGGCATAAATTTTTAAAGATTATGTTGGCCGTTGCCAACTTTCGTTGAGTCCAATTTTTGATGACCTGTTCGAGTATTTCGACTGGTAACTGCCGAATGACACGCGTGATGTTTTCCTCCAAGGTCTGAATCGAAGCGTGTTTTTTCCGCATAAACTTTAGAGTTTACAAAAGTCTAACGTCCGTCCCAAAACGTGAAATTAGGTGATCTCTCAACAAATCCATTGATTGATGCGATGTGTGAGAAGTGGCGGCGTTTTTACGCTTTCAATTAAAAATCTCGACGTAAAATGCGCCAAATCATTCCATACGTCAGTCCGAGTTGCTGCGAACGGCACCGATTCGACTCTTCGCGGTTTTCGAGTACGCTCTCAGCTACGGCCGTTATATTTTCTTCACAGCGTGCTGGACGTGGTCTATGCGGTCGAATATTATCTAATAATGAATGCTGGGTGTCAAAATGGGTGATTATGTTGCGAATGTTATTGTCAGTAGGCCAATTATGTTGACCATAAGTTGAGTCAAGTGCACGAAACACATTTTCGTAATAAAAGTGAACGATTTGTAAACGTTGTTGTACTTGAATCTACCGTTATACGAAATGTTGTTTGTATCCATGTGCAATCGCTCAATGTATCTTCATAGCAAACTTTTTTGTATATACATATATATTTTGACCTATTTCTAATTAGTTCTATGTCCTCGTGTAATTGACTTCCAATTTTACTGAGTTTCAATTCATCATAAAGGCAATTCATTATTCACATATTCCTCCTTATTAAATTATTCCCCAGTGTCGTTCATCATTGAGTTGTCTTATATCAAAAATTACTATAATCAACAGATCGGATGTAGTTTCTCATAACTTCTTAGAATAGAGTCTGCTCCGTAAAGATAGCCAGAGTCGCCACAAGGTTGTGCCGTCGAGAAATTCGAAAAAACAGACTTCTCTAAAATACTACTGACGACAATAATCACAAGAGACGAAGCGTAAAGCGAATGACAGACAACATTCTTTCCATTTACAACGCATAAAAAACAAAGGTATTGGGCGTCTTCTTTGACATTGTTTTCAGTCAGCTACAATGTACGAACCAAGTGAATTCTATCCAAGTCTAGTCAAAGATCTCAACTAACTACTGCACTAGTCTGCATATAGGTCAGGATACAAAATATTGCATTGTTAGAATGTATAGACGTATCAATGCCATCGGCCATTGTTCATAATCCGACAACGTTCAAGACTCACTCACATTGTTCTGGTTGGTGATCATGGCTATTGCAAAACTTTTTACACCTGTTACAGCAGGACACAGCATATGTCACCACAAAATCCTGCCAATGGAAATGGGAAAATATTAAAAAAAAAACTTCTAGCTACTACCTACTACATGATCTGATGATAGTTATGGCCAAAAACGAAAGCGAAAGGTAAAACCAATTTCAGAATTCTTTGTTCGTTGGCCTTCATAAACCGTGTAAATATACATACACATACATACATATGTATCTACTCTCATAATGTTTGCTTGTCTTTATTTACATTTTCATAATGTGTTGAAATTGCGAAAAATAATATTTACATTTCTATGAGTGTTTGCATTTGTGTTTATGACTTTCTATGAACATTGTCTTTTTGTCTTGTTTTGTTTCATTTTGTCCTTCAGCGGCGCCTTGTAATTATTTGTTTCCTACTGTATCAAAACCAGCACAAGGAAGAGGCAAGATATTCATTTCTTCGAATTGTAGGTATTTATTATTTTAAATTATAAACTAATACGAGGCGAAAAGATTTAGATTTAGCAAAGAGAAGATTTAGTTGTTCTACAAATTGCATTTTGTTTTCGTATTATTTAGATCAATACAAAAGTCAAGTGTAAAGAACAATAGTCATAGAATTTGAGCAAATGTTCTTCATTTATTATGGTAGATTTGAGTTAGAAATGTTTTTACAACCACACAATAAAATTAAAGTAGGTAGGAAGGCTGGTGTGAGCCACCTCACACCCCGACCCAAAGCCCTTCATAGATAGGGACGTTTTCTTGGGAGCCATTTCGTTAAATCCTTTTTTAAATTTTATTCAATTCACTACACTTGTTCACTTATTTTTAAATTTAATATTTTTACCACCAACACTGAATGAAAACAATTAGGTATGTATGAAGCTAACAGGTGCGTATAAAAAGTTCTTGTCTAAAAAAGGCACTTTGAGAAAAATCCAGGAATATATCAGTGCTGGAATTTTTTTATTTAATTACCCACATTGGGTATTTATAAGAAATTTAAAAAGTTATGTAAAAAAGATATATTGAAGCAAATAAACGAAGATGCATCAAGGAATACATCAGTGTTGGGAATTTTGTTTTGAGGTAATTACCCGAATTGGGTATTTAAGTGAAAGGTATTAAACCGCATAGTTTTGTTTGAAAAAGTATGAAAAATTTATGGGGATTTACAGTGCGAGGTAAATAAGCGAAAAAGATAATTAAGCGTCGGGTATTTAGCCGTGGTATACTGTAATAGAGAAGATGAAATAAAAGCTAAGTAAAAGATAGGAAAGGAATATTAGAGTGTGAAGAGAGAAAAGAGAAGAGAAACCTGACCAAATCCTACTCAGACATATGTCCTCCACTTGTGCGAACAGCACCCAGTCTACTGCCGCGTAGCCAGGCCATTCCCGTTACGAATCCCATCAGATTCTCCATCCCACAGCTCGAGACATCCCCTAATTCGCACAAGAATCTACTACCCAGCCACCTCAGCCTACTGGCCTGCAACCTGGGTAATACTAAAGTATATTAAAAACTAAATTAAATTATATGTATGTATATGTTTATGTGAAAAGTAACAATATCCCAATAAACCAAAACCCTTTAGAAAAATATTATAATAAAGCTTGCGAGCATAAGCCTTAAGCTTTAAAAAAAACTTGAGAAACTATAGAAAAACACTTTTAAATTATTGTAGAATAATCAAAAAGGAACCCTCGTGATAATAGTACTGAAATAATTATTTAATAAGCTTATATTCTCAATTTTAGAAAAAGATTCTCCAAATAATATTTTATTAAACTAAATAAAAATAAGCTTATTTCAACAATTGTAGAATTTGGTTATAAAAAAAACCTTTACGCGATGTCGAACGATAACGTTCGCTTAGATAAGACTTAAGACACAAACCCAAACCCAAACAAAATATCGTTTTGTGATAGTTTTCATACATGCAACTTATTTTTTCCGAGTTTTGTATAAATATTGTTATTTTATAGGCATTTATGTACTATTGTGTAATTTTTCGTGATACAATTTGTGTTGGGGCTAGAGTAATCTTAAACCAATTCTTACAATTTTTTTTCACGGTCTGTGATTTTGCTGTAGAAATAACATATAAACATATATATGTATAGGGATGTTGTCATAATGTTGATTCATAACTCTGGTTCTAGGGGACCGTTTTATCGATTTTTTAATACCACACTTCTTAGGATGACTTCAAAAGCTTTTTTGTACACTTTGTTGATTTTGTTTGTGTATTTTGGACATGAGAGTGCTTTACACAGACTGAATATGTCCGTTTGTCAGTCTATGTAAAACACTAACATTCAATCGACTTGGAATTTTATAAGGTTTAACGTAACCGCGATTATATATGTATTTAATCCGTAACATAAACTCACTGTAAACAAAAAACATGATTAATTCGAAATACACGCAGAAAGAAAACATGGTTGTGGTAAACATAATCTAAGAGCAAAATATTATAATTAAATTTATGATTTGTAACGTCATTGCTATACGAATTTTTCATTCCTTGGGTTCTGATCAATGAGTTACTATTATTGGAATTATCTGAATACTTGCTAGGGTTTAGATGTTAATACCCCTGTTAAATGCCCACCTTTTTTTTCTTTTTTGTAAAATATACCACCATGATTATATTTTAATAATTTAAAATATAATCCCTTAACCATATACTTATCTTGCTGTAATTTTAACTCATTTATCCCATTATACTTCCACAACTCAAATAAAAAGATTTAGCCTTCCATATTTGTTTTCAAATATTCCAAATTAACAAAGAATTCATTTATTTAATAAAAATCTAAAGTATTATATCATATTATAATTATAACAACTAAGAAAATAATAAATTATTTACAACAAAGAAAGTTAAAAATTATAAATATTCACAAACAAAATTAAAACTTACATCTCGAAGAAAATTGTTATATTTTATATTATAAATAGGTAAATCAAAAAATTAAAAATTTAAATTCAAGAATTAATAATATCTAGTTTTAAACAATCATTTATGTTAAAAACCACAAATTAATATTAATTATTTTAATCATTAACAATTATAATTATAATTTAATTAAAGCCATCCAATTTTGCAGTATTTGAATAAAAATTCTCGATCCCGCAAACAAATCTCAAATAATATAAATCTCTTTGTTTAATATATTTGCTTATGTTGAAATCATTATAATTGTTCACAAATGTTTATATATTAGTTATTATCATTGTTATTTTTTTCCTTTTAATATTACTTTCAAAAATTCAGTTTCCTTTAATTTGAAAAAGTTAATTATTTTCACATTACTATTGTGTTTAATTTGCATTACTGTTCATTTTCTTTTTCGTTTGTATGTATATGTTATACATTTTATTTTATTTCCACATTCATTTTGTTAAGTTTTGATATTTTTATAAATTTTTCTTTTGGTTTTACGATTTAAGTTTTATTCGAATAATTAGATTTTATGTAATTATGTATATTCAAAATGTTTTCCTTTAATAAACTTTCGGTTAATTATTTAAATTTTCATTTCAATATAAGAAAACCTTCCCTTCTTCCTTTTTTCATTAAGTTAGTTTTATTTTGCTCAAATTATAATTTATATAATATTCAGAATATCCTTTTATTTCACAAACTTTTATCTTATTCTTTATTCACTAATTTTCATTTTAAATATCCTTTTAGTTCACAAAATTTTATCTTCACTAATTTTCATTTTAAATATCCTTTTAGTTCACACAATTTTATCTTATTTTTTATTCACTAATTTTCATTTTAAATATCCTTTTAGTTCACAAAATTTTATCTTCACTAATTTTAATTTTTTAAATATCAATCCAGCAATCAAAACTATAATGAATCAATTTTTCTCAACATCGAGAACAATCTAATCAAAATAATTTCCAATATCATTGCCTACGTGATAAAATAAAAATCCTAAACAAGTAACACTTATAAATTTCAAATTTATATTCTTCAAAATAACAATTTACCTACACACAAATCTTCTACATTATCTTCCAAAAGCAAAGTTAACTAGATACAAATTTTAAAAAAAAAAATAAATATTGAAATGTTCAATGAAATGTTAAATGTAATTACACGAACAAATATTGAAGGAAAGCTTAGTAGAGGAAGAAAAGAATTAACGTGGCTTAATAACATACAAGCGTGGACTGGTATCCGTGATGCAGGCAATCTGTTAAGTGAGGCGAGAAATCGGGAAACATTTTCCGAAATAGTGAAACTTTTATGACATTATTAGAAAATAATATAAAATGTAATTGTATTGGTCGCTAACATTCGAAAAACGAATAGGCAAATAAAGAAGAAGAAGAAATGAAATTCAACATGAAATTTTTAAACAATATACCAAAGTAAAAAATTTTAATAAAAATTTCCAGAAATCAAAGGTAACTTAATTAACAAAATCTAAAAATATTTGAATTATAATTTGAAATTTAACAAGTAACCAATTTTGAACAAAATGAACGAAACCCTAACAGATTATAGTCAAAAGTGCCAAAAAATATCATATTATGATCAATTATTATCGTAATATTTAATCATAATATGTTCTCGTTAATCATAATTTGATATTATAGCATCATAATATAATCTAATATAATCATAAAATTATTATACATGATCATATTATGACCTAAGGTAACCATATTATAGTTTAAAGCATACATGTTAAATAATGATTAGAATTATCAATTGATGCAATTGGTTTATATTCTCTAATTCATCAAACAATTAGAAATAGTTCAATTAATTCCCATTAGATAATTGAAATTTTTATTCCAATGCTAAAACTAATTGCAATTAGTTGCCATTAGCAAAAAAAATGGTTTACTTTTACAATTAGAAATCTAATTGACTTCTGCTAATGCAATTAGAGTTGGCAACCCTTGTGCTCTGAATGCAAAAATTAATCTGTGGTCAATGCGAAATGGAAATTGATGAAGGAAAAAAGGAAAATATAGAATGTGATAAATGCTCCAAATCGTTTCATTGCATATGTACAAAAATTGATGAACGCCGTTACGAATATCTACTAAAACATGAAAGCGAATAATTTATTTGCCATTTCTGTGATAGTGGTAATGATTTAGTAAAGACGGAGTTAAAAGAAATCAAAACAAAACTTGAGAAATTAGATCAGCTGACTGCCATAACAGAAGCTGTAGAATTTATGTCTCGCCAGTATGATGAACTTTTAAAAGGTGTTGCTGAAAACAACAAAAAAGTTGCACTGATACAAAAAGAAAATTGTGTTTTGAAAAATGAAATTGCTGTATTAAAAACCTCAGTAAAAATTTTAAATGAAAGCCGAGTGAAAAATGACTGTATACTTCGAGGTATTGTTGTTAATAATGAAACAAGTGCTGTTGATAAAATGCTGGAAATTTCAAAAAAGATTGGAATTGAAGTAAAAAAGGATTATATCAATGAAGCGTTTTTCTTGAAAAGAGGAAAAAATGATAAGACTGATAAAAGAACAATGGCTATAAAATTTAATAACAGAACTGCGAAAGATGAACTTATGAAGTCTAAACCTAAGTTAAAGGAGGTTGAGTCATTGAAATCGGTTTACGTTAACGATTTCCTGAGTCAAGAAACCCTTCAAGTCTTTAATTATGCCAAGACTTTGACATTTATTGGATATTGTGCTGTATACACTTTTGGTGGACGTGTCTATGTGAAACGAAGTGAGATTTCTAAGCCAAGATATATAAAAAGTGAAGAAGAGGTTGACAAAATAATTTCCGAGGCAGCAACTTTTGGTTCCAAACGCAAATCTTTCAACCGTAATACTGCTGATATTAATCAATCTGATGGAATTCAGTCGGACTTTGTTTCTCCATCACAAATACATTAATTAACAATTATATTATTTTTATTGATTTAAAAAGCTATTTTTATTTGTTTTTTTTATGAACTATAATAAATATTTTTGTTGACAAAAGCTTACGACTGGACAACAAACTGAACAGAGTGAAATTTGTTTTTCATTTATTTATTTTAAATAACCCCTGAAGATGGTCAACAAAGTTGACCGAAATATTGGGAATAAAATAAAATAGAAATTTTTAAAACAAAATATTTTTATATTTTTCATTTAAAAATTTGTTACCTTATGACCTTATGCCGAACAAAATTTACAAACAATTTTTCCAATTTTTATAATTTTAGTGCCCATTTAACAAATACTAATTCTTTATATTTAAACGTTATTTCAATTAATATTAGAAGCATTTCATCAATAAATAAATTTAATAGATTCAAGACACAACTTACCAAGCTTCATCAACTGTCAAATATAATTGCTGTACAAGAAACATGGTTTGATTCAAATATAGCAGAAATATATAGTATTCCTGGATATAATTGTAAACATTGTTGTAGGAGTGATGGTTTTGGAGGTACCTCAATTTTTTTACGTGAAAACCTCCAATTCACCGTCGAAGTTTTTGAAAGTAAACATTTTTGTGACACAATTGTTATTTCACTTAATAATTGCAAAATAAAAGGGGTACCACTTAAAATAATTTCTCAAAAATGTAATCTAATTTCACATTACGATTTCAGAAACTGTCATAGTCTAATTACACGTCCAATATCTGGAAGATGTATCGACAATGTTTTCACAAATCTCACAAGTACATTATTGATTGATTCAGTTGAGTGTTCATTATCTGATCACAATTTAATTTGTTGTAGAGTAAAACTTAATGTTTAGAACTTTATTTATACTGACATTATATTAAATTATTGTAAAAAATAGTGTTGAAAATACATTTACATATACGGGGAATCCATCAGTTGACACATCTGAACTGATTGAATGTCTATCGAGCTCGTATAGTAGCTCGACAACTGTAGCAAGTAAAAGAAAGTTTCTTAAAGAAGAAATTATACCTTGGCTGAATGGTAATTTGCAAAACCTTATCTTACTCAAAAGGAACCTTCTTAAGCAAATACGAAAAAGACCGAACAGGATGTCACAGATTGAAAAGAATAAGCAAAATTATTAAAAAAGTATATGTATAAGGATTCTATGAATAATTATTATCACGAAAAAGTTGCTTGTATTCAACATGATCCAAAAAAATGTTGGAGGTTTTTAAATGAAACTTTAAGTCAAAATAGACAGACAGAAGTTCTTTTAAAAGATCGACAAGGAAATTTAATTTTAGATGAAACTACCACGTGTGATATTTTTTGAATGTACCAAGAATTTTAGGACAACAAATAACAAGCGCTCCGGGAGTTCCTTTTAACAGTTTAAGAACCCTTAGATACTTTGGAAACAATTTTTCTCTAAACATCACGTCAACTGAGGAAATTTCACATATTATTTCAGACTTAAGTGTTAATAAAAGCTCTGGTCATGATAATTTGCCTCCAAATTGGGAAATCTCACCATATCTATCATCTATATTTAACAATATTGTTCTAACTTCTGAATATCCTGACGTTTTAAAGATTTCAAAAATTATTCCTATACCGAAAGATTGAGGTGATACTGTTGAGGATAAGTATCGGCCTATATATATCCTTGTTGCCAATAATTAATAAAGTTTTTGAAAAAATAATATTCAAACAGCTTATAAATTATTTGGAGGAAAATAAATTAATTTATGATTTTTAGTATGGGTTTAGAACAGGGAGTGGGGCGGAGAATGCGGTCATAATAAGTGTTGTTAACAGTATATGCCAGGGCTTGGATCAGTGGTATAAAGGAGTGGCAGGAATCTTCTATGATTTATCTAAAGCTTTTGACTTAGTTGACCACGAAATTCTTCTTCAAAAGCTTCAATTTTATGGTGTTAGGGGTAGGGAACTAAAAACTTTTAAAAGCTACTTGAATAAAAGGACACAATATGTGGAGTTGAATGATAGCAAAATTATTGTTGGCACGGTTGAATATGGTGTACCACAAGGCAGTGGTTTAGGTCCACTTCTTTTCATTATATATATATTAATGATATTGTAAATCTTGGACTCTATGGAAAAATAATCATGTATGCAGATGATATATGTGTCATTTACCCATATAAACATGAAAACGCGCTCAAAGTACATATGGAGAGGGATGCTGCCTTGATATCAGAATTTTCAAGTATAAACAAATTAGTTATTAATTCTAAGAAAACTAAACTTCTACGCTTTCGACCTTACTCTACTAATGATCAGACTAACTTTAGCGTTTTTGTTAATGGCGATGAAGTTTTTGAAAGTCAATTAATAACATACTTGGGCATCGATCTTCAATGTAATATGACTTGGAAAGTATACATAGACTCACTGAAATCAAAAATTTCAAAAGCTATTGGCTTACTTTCTAAGTTTAAAAACAAATTTAATGTGGACACAAAACTCTTGCTCTATCAAGCACTTGTGCAAAGTCGTCTAAACTATTTATTTTCAATTTATGGCTACAAAAATACTGATGCATTAAAATCGTTACAACAGACTCAGAATAAGGCTCTGAAAACTGTATTTAACCTACCAATACATTATTCTACTTTGTCTCTTTACCAAAATTTTGCAAAAGATATTTACCTGTAAGAAGTCTGTAAACATATCGTTTACTTATTCTTGTTTTTAAGTCTTTAAGAAACATTGGTCACAATACAATTACATTTCATACGAATTTTTTTTTTTTGCATTTAATTACTTATTGAATCTTCATATACTGTAATGACAATAAGTATTCAGTGCTAGACAAAATATTATGATACTACAACAAATTTACATCCACTGATACAGTCATCTGTTTTGCGCTTGAGTTAAAGCAAGGGTATCCCTCCTTCTCAACCGCACATGGCCACTAAAGTTAAGGATGTCTCGTGCAAGTGGGTTTGGATGGTGTTCAAGTTTGCTGACATACTTTGACGCATATTTTGTAAATTCGACTTTTACTAATGGCACGTTTAGATCTTTGTGGATTCGAGAATTTTTAACATACCATGGAGCTGCAGTAATTATACGTAGAGTTTTATTTTGACCCCTTTGAATTTTTTCAATGTTGGATGCTGAGGCAGTACCCCATAATTGAATTCCATAACACCAGATTGGCTTTAGAATTGCATTGTACAACAAAAGTTTGCAATCCAACTTTAGTGAAGAATTTCTGCCAATTAGCCAATTAAGTTGCACTGCTTTTAATCTCATTTGTGTAAGTTTTGCTTCAATATGAGACTTCCAAGTTAAACGGCGGTCGAGGTGAATGCCGAGATATTTGACTTCATTATGTTGAGGAATAATTTGATTATTTATTCTGATGGACGAGCAGGTATCTTTTCGAAATGTGAAAGTGATATGAATACATTTTTGTTCATTTACCCTGATTTTCCAAAGCTGTAGCCAATTCTCTAGCTTATAAACATAATTCTGCAAATTCTGTGATGCAACTTGGTGGACCTTATGGACGCTGATAAAGGCTGTATCGTCTGCAAAAGTTGACGTGTGGATTTTGGGGTCTGACGGCATGTCGGAGGCATAAATCAAATATAAAGTAGGGCCCAGTATGCTACCCTGTGGCACACCTGATTCAATTGGCTGAGCGGTACTTAAAAAATTGCCTTCTTTGATTTTAAATTTGCGACCGTATAAATAACTTTCCATGAGCTTATGGGTGTTAGCAGGCAGAGTTAATTTAATTTTGTGCATTAAAGCGTCATGCCAAACTTTGTCGAACGCTTGGGACACATCAATGAAAAGGGCGGAGCAGTATTTTTTGTCTTCAAACGACCCTCTTATCACATTTACCAATCTGTATGTTTGTTCGATGGTACTGTGTTTAGCTCTGAATCCGAATTGATATTTAGGAATACATTCAGTGTCATTCAGAATTTGAGTCAACTTAGTCATTAACAAGTTTTCGAACAGTTTAGAAATTGCCGGCAGTAGGCTAATTGGCCTATATGACTCCACTTTGGTGTGGTCCTTCCCTGACTTAGGAATCATAGTGATCATAGACACCTTCCAATCTGCAGGATAGTATTCTAGGCGTAAAATAGCGTTGAAGATAAAGAGGATAATCTTTCTTGCTACACGAGGTAACTCCACAAGCATTTTATTGCTGATTTTATCCATACCTGGAGCCTTTCTAAGGTTCAGAGTACCAATAGCGTTTTGGACATTACGAAAGTTTAGTCATAGAGGTACAGGAGGTCTTATAACAAGTGGTGGCAAATCAGATACGTTATTATTTGAGTTGTTTATAGTAAACACATTTCTCAAATGGTTAACAAATAATGTCCCTTTCTCGGAATCATTTCTAGCCCAGTCAGCAGTCGGATTTCGCAAAGGAGGTTTTCCTCTCACTGGTCTTTTTAAACCTCGTGCCGCCTTCCATAACGAATAGTCTGATTGTGGGGTACTATCAAGACCCTCCAAGTAAGATCTAAATGAGGCCGTTCTTTGGATGTCTAAGAAATTTCTTAGTATATCTCTGCATTCCCGTAGCCTAGGTTTCAGTTCAGGAGACCTGTGAATTTGCCACTCTCTTCTCGTAGGAGATGTTCGATTTAATATAATGAATCAGATTTGTTTACTCGAAAGTGTTTCGGTTTAAAGAACACGGCCAAATGCTCCTAATTTTATAGAAAAATTATTATTTGGGCGGGCTTAATATAAAAAAATTATATTTTTCTACATGAAGCTCATGAACACCTGTTTACGTTCCACTTGATGTTGCAAATAGTGGTAAATTTGAGGCGTTTGCATAATTTTAATGTGTAACTTCCAACTTTTAGTTATTGTTACTAAAACAATAAGTTATTTGGATTATCATCATAAACACTTAACATCATTTATATTCATATTGATTTTAGAAAATCCCAATTTTATATCAAAAAAATAAAAACGAACATCGAACCAAATTTAATTAGTAAATACCTTTAACAAGCCTAACTAACAAATTTCAAATTCTCTCAAACACATTTCCACATCGTACACGTGATTGAGAATATACATATGCCAAAAACCCAAAAGCATAAAATTCCACTGCAACATAAAGAGAGAGATTAACGGGAATGTTTTAGTATTTTAAAAATTCTTGGAAAATTTTCGCTAAAACAGGTAGATTAATTTTAAACTCTTAATATTTTTAGGAAAACCCGTCATAAAAGTAGAAAAACTTTAAATTTTATGAGTGTGATTTTATGACGACATGTGCAATAGTTAATATTATAGGAGCAATAAAGATCTGCAGTAGATCCTTATATCTTATTTTCTAAACAGGTACTTGGGCTTGCAGAAAATATTACAGTTTGGATTTTTTTTTTGCATATTTAGCAATAATTATTTTTGAATTTTTTTTACTACAAACATTTTAGCTCTAGAGATGCTAAACCGTCAGGTTTTTTACAATCTCAGGATTTTTAAAGGCCTCGTTATGCGAACGTTGTTTTAAGAAAAAACGCAACGTAATGTAACGTACGTACGTATATGTATATAGAAAAGTTACAAACGTAACAACAGTGATGCCAACTTTTGAGACTCAAAACGCGTAAACATTTTTGAAAATAGGGCTAAATTGAAAAAAATCCGTTTAAAGCCACATTTAAAAATTTTCGATAAAGTGCGAAAAGGGGCTAAATTATAAAATGTTTCTTTAAAAAATCAAAACAACAAACACATTTTTATAAAATAATTTATTAAGCCTCAGTTAGCCGACTGTAATGGAATGTAACTGCAACAGTAAGAAACAGCTGATGGATATTGTTATGTGTAAAGTAATGCAAATGGTTATGGAGATGTAAAGTAACGCAACACCGTAATGTGTGAATCTGTAAGAAATAGAATTTCCTTACCTTTTTACGTCATTAAAATAACTCTTCCAAAATTAAGGAAGATCGGCCCATAATTTGTCATAGCTGCCATATAAGAACCATTTCCAAAAAACAAATAAACACACAAAAATGTCTAATAAATATAGATATCGAAGCAACTTTTATATGGATCAGAAAGTTTAATCCAGAAATCATATTAGTATCGGTTGTACGGCAATTAAGCTACTGGATTTTGTAACTGTCAGTCAATAATAGCTCCTGAATTAAGTCCACTTCCGAGCATAACAACCAACCATATAATCCTAAAATACATAGAAATCACTTTAGTGGATACTGGATTTAGAAGCTATCACTCCATAATTGGTCCATTTATTCTATGCCACCCATAAATCTTTTGTAAATAATAATATTGAGATCAAATTCAAACAAAACCCCCTCATCTTATATCTTATCCTTTTTTATACTCTGTTTATACTCCGTTTCTTAACTTGTTTTTTTTACCTTTAACTTTAACAGTATATTTGCAGGTGGAAGGTATTAAAGATTCGGCAAAGTCGAATATACTTTTCTAACTTGTTTATGCTCTGTTTCTTAGCTTGTTGTGAATATGGAAAAATGTTCTTTTAATTTTATAAATTGTTAAACTACAATCAATATTATTATGAAAATCAAACAAACTCTGTAAATTACAGTAAGAATCGGTAATTACATAAATTATAAATGGTCGAAATTAGATAAAATTTCAAAATATTTAACATAAATTATGTTGGTCGTAAAATTGTCTTTCAAACAATATATCAAATACTAATAAAATTTGCACTAAGACTGAAAAGAAAGCACAGAATAAGAATATTCTAGTCCTATAACCAGTATAGTTTTTCTATTTCTCAGTACGATTAGGTGGAGGGTATTTAAGATTCGGCACAGCACAGGTAGTTTAGGTTAGGTTAAATTGCCATCACTGTGCACGGCAAAAAATTTACTTTATTGTTTTCTACAGCTGCAACTGCCATTCACAAACAGAAAGTTAAGTGAAGAAGACGCAAATTCGGCTGAAAAAATATTGAAATTCTAAAAGAATATTATTTTCGAAAAATATAATTGTTTAATAGTTGATAATAATTAAAATAATTGTGTTCAAACAATTATAAAAAGTGTCAATTTTTGCAAGAAAAAAAACGGAAGAAAACATTTACGTTTAATAAAAGTAAAATTAATGCTGCTTTTGTACGGATTACACTAACACGCATAAAATACGGCAAAGAAAAGTGATTGCACGTCGTCGTTAGTGTTTTTCTTTCTTTTTCTACGACACCACGAAATTTATATATATATACATATACTTATATATTAAATACATAAACAAATAATTAACGTGTTATAATTAAAAAAAAATAAATAAATAAAAAAAATTAACCAGCAATTCCATAGTGTAGTAATTAATTAAAGATATAATGACCTCTATAGTTGAAGTTATACAACATTATCAACGTAGCATTGATAGCAGTCAAGACAATGATGCCAGGTTACTTTACTGCATCGACAAGCTCTACAAGTTGCCCATTACAGTTAAACACCTCCAAGAGACTGGTGTGGGTAGAACTGTAAATTCGTTAGGAAACTTCAACGGTGAAACAGGCGTAGCTGCCAACAACTTGGTTACAAAATGGAAGGCAATGGTTATAGCCGAAGAAGAGCACATGGACACAACATCTCAGACAAATGCGAGCGAAAATCACAACGATTCCAATGGAGATGACGGTGGTACAACACCACATGACGATGAAGAGGATGAACATCATTATCGGTATAAAACAAGCCAGGAGTTGGAGCTCAGTAAAAATCGTAGTGAAGATAAAAAAGACGGGCATAAAGAAAGACACAAGCATCGCAGTAGTAATGGACACAAACTGGAAACGCCTAACAACAACACTCAATCATCACATCACAGAAGTAGCAGTCATACAAGCAGCACTAAACGCAAGCACGACGAAAAACACAGCAATTCATCATCAAAGAATAAAGAGCACTCCGATAAACATAAAAGTTCAAAAGATAAAGAACGAAGAAAAGATGATAAATCTTCATCACACTCATCGTCTTCAAAAGATAAGCCTGAGCATAAATATTCTTCAATGTCATCTACCTCTAAATCCTCAACCAAATACCCCGATAATGCCGAGCGTAAACGACGTCATAATTCCGACAATGATTCCAACGATTTTAAATCCCCACCAGCTAAAGTAGCCAAACTACATAAATCATCTTCCTCAACACATGCAACCAAAACAGAATCTTCGCCACCCCAGGATGCAACAGAAGAAGAAGTCGATGATGGTTTTGATTCGTCAAAGGGTGCGAATTTTGATGATGTCCTTGGCATGTTGAATGTACCTGTCAAGAAAAGGAAAAAATCAATAAAATCTCCATCCACTCCCGCTAGCAGCAGCAGTACAATTAAAAAGGAAACAACACCTAATAAGCCATCAACAATTAGCAGTAGTAGCAGCGGTAACAACACTATTGCTAACAAAGTAAATGGTACAAGAATATCATTTACCTCCAATCGTCCCTCATCATTATACTCAACGCCAAGTACTTCAAAAGCAAGTACAACAAAACCGGATTTATTGGCAGCATCAGCCAAATTGGAACCTTCAGATCCTAGCATTGCTTTAAAATTACCCACAATATCCACCAATTACAAGCAAATGCCTCTTAATCAAACTGTTATGCATTGTGCATTTAATAACTCAGGCGCTTCAAACAAACCTGCTCGCACGCTCACTGATTTCGAAACTATAACTCATGCTATTTCATCAAAAACGATGAGGACGAAAATGTATTCTGGCGTTCGCACCGGACAAACATATCAAGCACCCAGTTTATTTGATATGTGCATTAGAAAATTACAAAGGAATATTGATTCACTGAAATACACGGGAGGTGTGCCATTTGAAGTTCTAAAGTCGGTCTTGGAACGGGCTACACCTAATCAGTTGTATGCTTTTGAAGAGTATAATCCCTATTTAATGGAAGACAGTTATGTTTTATGGCAGCAACATGTTTCACGAACTTATCGCACGAAGAAACGGCTTGAAAATGAATCGTGGAGAGAAATGTTTATGCGTTGCCGAGAAGAAGACGAACGTCGACTAAGTGTCCTAAAAGATTCTATAAAAGCATCGCAAAAAATTGCGTCCGCTCCTGTGCGAAAAACACAACTAGCCTTTGTGGATTCCCTGGTCAAGCCTCCGCGTAATGTTCTAAAGAAACAAGAGCAATACGGAACGAAAGCAAAAATGGTGGCCACACCAGCACCCCGTGTAGCCTCTTTATCTAGTGTAACACCCAATGCTGCTAAAACAGGAGATCAAAGGCTAAGAGTAGCAGCCACTGTCAGAGATCATGCTCCAATTCGATGCCTACCAAAAAGGCGCCTCTAATGCAAAACAGCCGTATTTATAAAAAGTTACAACAGCTTTACCAACAGTTTGTTAGCTTAATTAACTGAAACTGTATTTATAAACGATTATTAGCTTACCAAACGTTTCGTAAGCAGTTGTTAAATCGTCAAATTTTAAAGTTGGTTCGACCGTAGTTTAAGATTACTGTAAAGTGACATTTCTTATGATTTATTTACATTTTGTGCATTGTGTTTCTTTTAAAAAAGTTATAAATAAATTGTATTTCAGTAACATAATGGAAACCTTAAATTTAATTAAAAGGATTGGTAAATTCAAGTGCTAAATAAAAAATATTAATTTTTATGTGTCAATTAATGTATATTTTTTATTTCAATAGAAGTGTTAAAACAAATTACAAATCGCCGTCAACCAAAAATTTATAAAAAAAAGGATAGATCCCTTTTCCATTCAAGAGTTTTCACTTCTTCGGGTGGTTTAATTTGTGGTGATTCTTCCAAAGTCTAAAAAACAATTTTTTTTTTAAATGTGGTTGCATTTATTTAAATTATAAATTAAAAACTGTCTACTTACTTCTAGCAGTATGTCGTCAGAATCGAATTCGTTCGAATCCACTGCATTTTCGTTAGGAAGCCAAACCGAAATGTCGTTGCTGCTGATGGGCATTTCCTGAGGTTGTGAACCACCACCAGTTTTTTTTTAATTCTTTCCGTTGCTCGGCAGCTTCCTTTCTTGCTGCTATTATGGTGCCAGTCCAACTGGGAGATCGATCGCTTACCGGCCGTGCATAGATCATTGAAACTAAGAGCAAACAAACACATTATAACCAACCTGTCTAGTACTTCATCCCATGCTTTCCGTTTTGTACAATTAGTGTTGGAGTAAGTGTTTTTGTTTTCAATACTGCTGACCTTCTTCCGTATTAGTTCTTTTAGCAGCATCTATAAGAAAGTTTGAAGCACATGTATTAATCTGTACGGTGACATACTCATTTGTAGTGATTAAAAATTTATTTAAGTACCAATTTTTTTTATCAACAAATATATTAGAACTTACCTTGTCTTCTTCGTTCCAATTTTCGGATCTTTTTCTTTTGCAACTTTGCATTTTTGTTTTTACGCATGGTGTAAATATAATCAAATGGAGCTAAACTTGAAAAAATGCAAGCATATGCATTAAAAAGCCGAAGGACTATGCTAAATGTGGCATTTCTAATTAATTTGATTAATGGCGATGTCCTCTCCGACTTTCTTCTTCGTAACATAAATTTTAATATTCCACGAGGTTTTACCCGACACCTAACACCTCTGCACCTTCCTGTTGTTCAAACAAAATATGCTGATGCTGATCCTTTGAGGAGAATATGCAAAAATTTCAATGAATTGTATAGTTTAGTCGATTTTTCAATTAATATAAATGTAATTAAACGCAATATTATCGTGCTTTTAAATACTTAATATGTCTTATAACAATGTATTCATTAATAATGTCTTTATATAAAATCTTGTAATATATAGTAGTCTGTAAGGATTTATATCCATAGATTTAATCAAATAAATAAATAAATAAAAAAAATAAATAATTTCTTAATATACTCGTTTAATATGGCAACCAGTCCTTTCCACTACTCAAATTAATGGAGTCAAAATCATCAAACTATACGAAATTTAATGACTCTTTTGTGATATTTGTTTTCCATGGCTTTACCGACTACGATGTTAGCCAACATATCAAAAACCTTTAACAACAAACTAGCAGTTTGTCTAAATTTTGCAAATGTTCAAATTTTATTTAGCCAATTCACAATGTGTTCTAAAGTCCTAAGTCATAAAATACTATTTAAGGCCAAATAGCACTGTTGTGAACGGCCTGTCGTATATTATTTATTTTCATAAACGTCATTACTGAATACACACATTCAATAAACATCAAACGTCAAATATAAATAAAAATATTTTAAGGGCGCAATTATGAAAATAAAAAATGGCCAGCAAAACATAAAAAGAAAAAATTATGGAGGAATTGTGTGAAAAATATGCAATAGATACAATTATGTCAGAATCAACACACAAAGTTCAAATGTGAGTCTGTCATCACTGAAATAGCATATCAAAAAAACATGAGTTTCAATGTTGTATTGTCATATTATATTTTTAAATATGAAATACCAACAACATTTTTATGACAGTCATACATTTTTAGACAATAGGACAAATAGGACAGAATAGCACACATTGTGAATTGGCTAATTATGTTATAAAAGGTTTATTTATAAACGTTTTTGTATGAAGTTTTTCAGTTACATATGTATATGAAAATATTAGTTCAAAATTCTATGCACATCTCAAAAATTTTATTTTTTATTTTTGTAAATATTGTCCTTTGCAAAATAATTGCGGCAAAAAAAAATTGAATGTTGTAATTTGAAATTTACATCAGAAAGAGGGTTGCTGCAGTGAAAACAATTTTCAAAATTTTAATTTAAATGCATAATTATACATTTGTATACATTTTTTATTTCTCGTAACTAAATGCACATATTTAACAAATCTTGTGAAGCATTTAAAAGTAAACATTTTTATTCTCAAATATCAAAACAAAATATTTGAGAAATGTTCATATCCCTGTGTGATTCTGTCTATAGTGGCTTGCTAAAGTCATAATCACCCCTATTCTGAGTTTCGATTACGTCTCCGCATTCAGTTACGCTACGATCGAAAATTGGTATTCCAAACAAAAACTGAATCGAAAGAACAAGAAGAAGACAACAAAACCAATTTGTTACTATGAAATGTAGAATAGAAACAAAGAAATGAGCAAGTTTGTTACTATTTTAATAAACAAAAGTCTCAACAAACAATAAAAATAGGAAAATAAAAAAAATTTTGCGATTAATAAGGAGAAATAATAAAAATAAAATAATACAAAAGACTTGTAAATTAAAAATAATAATAAAAATTGATTCTAATACGAGCTAATTGAATATCTCATTGCATTAGCAGAAATCAATTAGATTTCTAATTGTAAACGTAAACCAATTTTTATACCCTTCACCATCGTGAGAAGGGTATATATAAGTTTGTCATTCCGTGTGTAATTTCCACAAAAAAATTTTCCGACCCTATAAAGTATATATATTCTGGATCCTTATAGATAGCGAAGTCGATTAAGCCATGTCCGTCTGTCTGTCTGTCTGTCTGTCTGTTGAAATCAGTTTTTTGAAGTTCCCAGATATACTCGGGATCCAAACCTTCAATAATTCTGTCAGAAGTGCTTTCGAGAAGTTTGCTATTTAAAATCGGCAAAATCGGTTTAGGTCAACCAGAGTTATGAACCTATATGTGAGACCACCTCCATAAAAACTTCATATTTTTCATCCATTTTATTGCAATATTTTGAAAACTATTGCAGATAATACCATGAAATTGTGTATACGTTGTTTGTACTATAAAAGAAGAAAGTGTGCGGAAAATAGTAAGAATCGGTCCATGATTTCTTATAGCCCCCATACAAATATATATATTCCCGAAATATGGCTTAATGATAAATAAATGCCTATAAAATTGGGATATCAAGACAAAATTCAGCAAAAATAAGTTTTGTGCAAAAAGAAATCGCAAAACGAAATTTTTTTTAGTTCGGTCCATATTTGACCATAGACCCCATATAAAGTCCACTTCCAAAATTCACTTAAATACGCATAAAACAGACATAAATAATGTTAAACGGCTAAAATTTTACATAAATACTCTTTATAGGCAAATAAATTGCTGTACTAAATTTTATGGTGGTCGGCCCAGAACTGGTTATAGCTCCCATACAAGGACCACATCTGAAAAAGAGATTTTTCCCTATATATATTGTATAAATATCGGTACCGACTCAAAACTTTGCACAGATCATTTTAATATATACAAAAATCATCCCACAAAATTTTGTGAATTTCGGTCTATTTTTAACCGTATGCCCCATATAAAGCCCTCTTCCGAAAATCACTTTAATACCCATAAATCGCTTATAAATAAGGGTACCAATCCAAAATTTTACACTGATCATTAACATACATGCCTAAATCTAACTGCTGGATTTTGAGAATATCGGTCCATATTTGACTATATCCCCCACATAAGGTCCACTCTCGAAATCCACGTTAATACTAATATATATCTTAAATATACCGTTATTATGTTGAAATTCTACGTGAAATATCCTCATATGCATGAAAATAACTGTTCCAAAATTTAAGAAGATCGGCCCATAATTTGTCATACCTGCCATATAGAACCATTTCCAAAAAACAAATAAATTCGGGTCAAAAAATTTTCTTTTCGGATTTAACCCATATTCGGTCCATATTTTATAATCATGATATATATCGTTGGAAAGGTATTTTTAATACCTTTTATTTAATGTATTACAAATTATCAGACACCCAGTAGGTCCTGAGATATAGGCCTATGTATTTTCAACTTTAAGGGCCCGCCCCCTCGAAAATACGCGTGACCGGCAACAAATTTTTTTTTTGCTGGTATCTCCTCTAAAAGCCCTATTTCATTTTGTTTTTTTTTTTTTTTTTTTGAGCAAAATCACTAAAACCGAATTGTACCCCTTTTTTATACTGTTTGTTAAATTACACTGAAGATTATTATGAACATCAGACAGACTCTGTAAATTATGGTAAGAATTGGTAATTAAATCAATTAAAAATGGTAAAAATTAGACAACATTTCAAAATATTTAACATAAATTATGTTGGTCGTAAAATTGTCTTTCAAACAATATATCAAATACTAATAAAATTTGCACTAAGACTGAATAGAAAACACAGAATTAGGATATTCTAGTCTAGTGTAGTTTCTGTATTTCTTATTACGCCGAATATAGCACTCTTACTTGTTTTAAGTGCAATTAGTTTTACCATTGGAATAAAAATTTGCATTATATTATGGGAATTACTTGAACTAATTCTAATTGTTTAATGAATTAGAGAATTTCACAAAAGAAGGTTAATTAGCAATCATTAGCATTATCTAATCATTATTTAACATGCATGGTTTAAAGTAATCATAATATGATCTTATAATAATCATATTATGATATATAATAACCATTTTATGATCTAAATCAATTATATTATGATAGTACTTTATCATAATATGTTATTTTTGATATCATTTTATTTTTACTATTTGTCAAATTATGTTTTTATAATTATCATAATATGAATGCAAAATTTCGCGATGATACCAGTTAAAACATTATTTCTAATGAAGACACAATTATTTTAGTATTTCGTATATACATATATTTCGTATAATCGCAATTATTTTTACATTGTTTTTAAACACAAAACTTAATATTTTTGTTAATATTTTTGTAAATAGCAATAAATATTTGCGCACTTTCAACGTACATAAAAAATTACATTTATTTGTAGTTTTGTTTAATAGATTTTTATTTTGAGAAATTTAAGATTATTTATTTAAACAAATATATATTTTAAACAAATATAGAAACTAATCATTTAATGGTTATTTGTAAGTTATTAAGTAGTTATCACTCAATAGTTGTGGTAAACATTTTTTAAAAATAATTATGTTTCAGTGAACCATATTCAATTTTATAATTGCGAGAAACATACAAATGTTATAGTAACTAAATTATTGTTAAAATCAATTATTTGTGTATCACAACAATATATTGGTACCAAAAACACAGTGTAGTTGTCGTACCCATGTCCAACCATGCTTTTTCTCTGCGTGTACGAGTATAAGATATTTATTTCAAGCTTGTAAAAACTAGTAAAATATGAATATGGATTGTTTTTCAATTTACGTCATTTTGAATAATTAGGGATTTTCTACCATGGATTAACAACGTTTTGTGATTTGTAAATCACCGATTTAATATAATGAATCAGATTTGTTTACTCGAAAGTGTTTCGGTTTAAAGAACACGGCCAAATGCTCCTAATTTTATAGAAAAATTATTATTTGGGCGGGCTTAATATAAAAAAATTATATTTTTCTACATGAAGCTCATGAACACCTGTTTACGTTCCACTTGATGTTGCAAATAGTGGTAAATTTGAGGCGTTTGCATAAATTTAATGTGTAACTTCCAACTTTTAGTTATTGTTACTAAAACCAAAAGTTATTTGGATTATCATCATAAACACTTAACATCATTTATATTCATATTGATTTTAGAAAATCCCAATTTTATATCAAACAAATAAAAACGAACATCGAACCAAATTTAATTAGTAAATACCTTTATCAAACCTAACAAATTTCAAATTCTCTCAAATACATTTCCACATCGTACACGTGATTGAAAATATACAGATGCCAAAAACCCAAAAGCATAAAATTCCACTGCAACATAAAGAGAGAGATTAACGACAATGTTTTAGTATTTTAAAAATTCTTGGAAAATTTTCGCTAAAACAGGTAGATTAATTTTAAACTCTCAATATTTTTAGGAAAACCCGTCATAAAAGTAGAAAAACTTTAAATTTTATGAGTGTGATTTTATGACGACGTGTGCAATAGTTAATATTATAAAAGCAATAAAGATCTGCAGTAGATCCTTATGTCTTATTTTCTAAACAGGTACTTGGGCTTGCAGAAAATATTACAGTTTAGGTTCTTTTTTTGCATATTTAGCAATAATTATTTTTGAATTTTTTTCCTACGAACATTTTAGCTCTAGAGCAGAGGTCGGCATCCTATAGCACAATAGTGCAGAGAGCACTTCACACATACGCTTAATCTCTTTCATTCAGTCGTTATTGCGACAGCAATGTGTGCACATGCGGCGGATGCTTTTATATTTTTTTCAGAAATACTTCCCAACAAACATTTTAAATTAATGATGAATTACGAAAAATATTTTATGATTGATAATGCATTTGGTAACATGCATGTAATCAGCTTTTGAAGTATTAGAAGTTCCATTTATATAGCAATCTCGTTGTTAATTTCTTATATGTTACGGAAAATATATTGTGAGTGTATGTTTCCTATCTAAGTTTTTTTGTATAATTTATATAATTATGTTTATGTTTGCTGGGTAGTTCGCTCACACACACAACCTCATTTTACGCTTTGCCGACCTCTGCTCTAGAGATGCTAAACCATCAGGTTTTTTACAATCTCAGGATTTTTAAAGGCCTCGTTATGCGAACGTTGTTTTAAGAAAAAACGCAACGTAATGTAACGTACGTACGTATATGTAGTTATAGAAAAGTTACAAACGTAACAACAGTGATGCCAACTTTTGAGACTCAAAACGCGTAAACATTTTTGAAAAAATGGCTAAAAAGGGCTAAATTGATAAAAATCCGTTTAAAGCCACATTTCAAAATCAATATGCATAAGCAAGATTAAAGGCCCAACTATAATGTGCATATGCTAGCTTAAGCAACCCTGCGAATACATATAAATTGTATGTGGCAAACTATAATGTACTTAATGTGCTTAAGCAAAAAGCGAAACTGATCGCATATTCCGTACGGAATCAGCTGTTTGTGTTTTTAACAAAATGGAGAAAGAAGAAAATACATTTATTTTAAATTTAATAGAAAATGTGGAAAAAATAAGTGCCTTTATAATAAAAGGGCCCTTTTCATTTTAACAAAAATTTTTTTCTGACGTGGTTTATTTCTCTGACAGTACAAGAGCGTCTTCTTCTTTTACAGGCCTTCAAGTGCTAACTTTAATATTTTTATATTATTTAAAGGAAAAACTATGCGTTTAGGGTACGAAGTTTTCTTTTAATTATAAAATAATATAATAATATTTATAAAATATAGTCATTTAATGGCTTTTTGTTAAAATAAAAACAATTATTACTAATTTTTCGAGCTTAAGGTCTTTCTTTTAAATATAAAAACTTTTTAACGTTTATTTAAAACTTTAAATAAACCTATAGAACGGTTAAGCTGAACGGTTACCACCTCAAGTATGAACAAGTTTTTAGTTTACAAGGTTACGCTGGGATTTAAGTACGTATATTTGACTGAAAGAAAAATGGTGTGCCAAAATTGGTGTCACTTTTCTTTTTAAATAAACGTTAAAAAGTTTTTATATTTAAAAGAAAGACCTTAAGCTCGAAAAATTAGTAATAATTAAAATAATAAAGGTCGAATAAAAATACATATTCATAAAATAAAAACATTTTTTTTTAAACATAAATGAGCAACTGTGGACAAAAACGTTCAAAGTCATTGTAGCCACCTGAAAGTTAACTCTGAACTGGTTATGCATTTGACAGCCTTTTCGTTAACTTTTGCAATTTGCTTAATCTTGTTGGGCCTTTAAGGCTGGAACAGAATAGACGCTGTAGTGCAACGTAACGAGTAGCGCTGCAAGCTGTCAAAAGTTAATAACGTCAGTTTCAAAGTAGTCTCAACAGAATGTGTAGTTGTAGCTGTCGCTTTAGTAGAAGATGAAGCGCAGTTTTTAAATTTTTAAACTTGCCCGACAGTGCTTTGACACCTGATTGTCAAATATAAATTTTTATCAAAATGGAATTTTGATATATTTATTTGCAAAATAGCTAAACTTTAGCGCAGTTGATAAAAAAACAAACTTTTTCTTTTTATCCACTTTAAAATAAAACACAAAATATGTGTTTACTATGACAACTAGGGTTATCATGCTTTTAATAAAGGATTACATCAAATATATGAAATGTCGAATTTAATGTTGATGTAGAGCAATATGTAGTTGAATATGCATTTATTATACAACTTGATACATATTTTGTTAAAAAATTTACATATTATTCATGCATAAATCGCTTTGTAAAATAGGTGTTTTAAAACAGGTTATTTGGCAACCATATAAAAAGCTTCAATATTCTGTTTGCATTTTTTCAAACTACACTACTCCTTACATCGTCAGCTGCATCTACTACTATATACTACAGCGTCTATTCTGTTCCAGCCTTAAGACTTGCTTAACTACAAAATACATATTTATTTTGAAAACAAACATTAACGTCATCAAAAATAGTCACAGAAAAACATTCAAACATTTAGTATTCGGAATAATAGTTTACAGCAAATTCTATTTCCTGTAGCGATAAACGTAACATATCTATATGCATATAGATATATATTGGGCATATGTCAGATACTTTATTCATATACATATGTATATGTGTACACTCAAACCTCGTTTTATGCGATTGATCCGTTCCAGAGAAAATCGCATAAAACAAATTCGCATAAAACGATACACTAGCTCCATACTAAAATTAATGATTCGTCCCTGAATTTTGAAAAAACGCATAAATTCAAAGTGAAGCATTAAAACTCAAACAAAATCGCATAAAAAAAGTTAACAAAAAAGTAATTAATTTATTAAAAAAACAAATAAACATCAATTCACTACGTACTTAACAAAGAAAAAATATTTACATTGAAGAAATAAATTATATGTATCTCATAATCGGAATCACTAATATGGCGTGTGCCTAGTTTCTGAATTGGCTCTATATCGCTTTCATCACTAGAGGAAACAAACACATCTACTTATGTTGATTAAAAGGAATTTCCCCTAAGTTGAAAACTAGAATGATATTCACACTAAGAGTGAACGCTAGAAGCTTTGCTATGCTAGAAGCGTGAACCACTTTTGCTGAACAATCTTTGACGTGTCAGAGTAAGCGCTAAGTAATGTGTGTATTGTGTGCAGCATTGTCAACTTGGTGCGCTTTGCACCCTTTAAAAAACTGCAAATAAAATTTAGTAAAAATAAAGATTTCATCACATTTTCGAAAAAATTAAAAAGCGCACCGAAATACACAAACAAAATGTTGCTGTTGCTCACACTGAAATTTTGAAAATTCAAAATCGCACAAATTTGAATTCGCATAAAAAAAATCGCATAAAACGAGGTTTGAGTGTACATTAGAACTGTCTTTAAAATAGATTTGTTTAGTATCTAATACAAACTAATGCAAAATTTAAGGTCAATCGGATAACGAGAACCCGTTCGTAAAATCGATTGAAAAACATAAAATCAATAGAGAAAATTATGTTTCTGAAAAATTATGTTTCTGAAAAACATGAAAAAGAGAAATGTACATACCACTTATTTGAACAATTCTAGAAAGCAGCAAGAAAATCACAAGAATCGTGAGATTTCATTGATTAGAAAACCAGAGCATATATCACCATTAATAACATTCAGGATAAATGATATATTCAGCATAGTTCTACGACTTTTTAATGTAGGAAGCTTAATAAGAGCAAGCCTAGCAGTATATGATGATTATGCCTGGAAGAAAGCCATACATACAAAATCTAGGGGGGGTTCACAAAATGTGTTGTTTCAACGAAAAAGGCTACATCCATCCGAATATTAAAGGTTCAGAATATACATACATATGTATGTATAAATTTAAGGATATTCTTGCAAATTTCATCTATATAACTTAATTAGTCCAACTTAAAGACTTGCATACATGCATTACACTCTTCAGTTTTAGCTGACCACTTTTTGTTCAATTCTAAAAAACAAAAGGAAATAAGAAACTTGGCTAGTACCGTCAAGTTTGTACCTCTTTTATTCTCTTTTCCCTTTTCAACCAAAAATACTTGCCCTGAAGAGTCAGAATTAAAGAGTGTGAATGTGGACTTACTAAATTTTTCCTAAAAATGTTCTCCGTCATCTAAAAAGATAATTTGATTTGAAAATTCTAAAAAGATCTAATAAGTTTTAGAGCCAGTCACCCCCTAGGATTAAATATAATGTAAAAGCAATTCCACAAATATTTTTTTTTTGTTTTTGACACGCCTACAAATACCGCCCTTTAGTATTTTGTTCACTGTGGCGGTATTTTTAGTCCGATCATAAAATTTTGTATACCGGTATTCATGGCTCTGAAAGATCTACATTTCTGTCCTTAATCTTTTTTACTACCACGTCAAATTCTAGTCATGATTTAAAAAAAAAATATTAAAAAATAATAATATTTTTAAGTTGACAACACTTTTTTAACAGGCGGTCATTTTGCCAGCTGTTAAGTGATTTACAGACGCCTGAACAACTCTCCCAAATTGTGCAAATTTATTTTAAAAATCGTGGTTCTCAATTTTTAAATTGACATACAATTTACTTTATTCGAAAGATAAGTGTTTAAAGCCATTGGAACAGATAATCCTGCAGTGATGAGTGAAACATACAACGGTTTGTACCGAAAAATTAAAGAAAAGTTCAATCTTCCAAATATGATATTAGTTAAATGTGTTTGCCACTCCATTCAACTGGCCATTGTTAATACATATATCGTTATTTTTTATGTACACTTATGTATTTATATATGTTTTATGTGTCTTTATGCTTTATGTAATTTGTTGAAATGGATTTTACGTTTGTTTTTCTACTTATCTTATTTTAATAATAATCAATCGATCTCAAACAAAATATAAAAACTTAATTGTTATCTTTTCGTTATAAAAACTTCAATAAGGATAAGGAATATTAATATTGGTGCTTTTTTACCCGAAATTTTGTTAATTATTACCCGTTTTTACCCTATTTGCTCACAGTGCTTTTAATGATGTAAGAGTTGGCATCACTGATATAAACACATTTTGGACAAAGATCAAAACCAATCTCTTTGCAATTTAACAATATACTCACTCTTACATATAATAACATTTATTTATACAAACACGTATCTCTCATCAAAACACAAACACAGTGGTACAAAAGTGAAAAAAATCATCAAATTTATTAAACAGAAGAGTTAAATAATCTTATTTTTATATTACTTAGGCCCATTATTACAACTTGGCAATAGTTAAAAGTATGATGTTATCGGACAGATAAGAAGTATTTGGTTATTACAAGTTTACTTTAATCTAAAACCAACCGATAAGCTAAAGGGAAGATCATCTTGCCTTTAAATTTTATAGTGAGGTATGTGGTTGAAGTTGCCATATGTTCTGGAAAAAATGTCAAATTCATGAAAAATAAATGAATTTTAATTTTGTTTTGCCAATAAATAATTTGATAAACAAAAATGGAAAGCAGACGTTTGATTCATATTTTTTTCACAAACAAATGTTTTCACAAACACACACAATTTACTGTTTCTTGTCAGTAATTTGTCAAAAGTAATCGGTTTTTCACTGGTATTGCCATATTTTAGAAAAAAAATCATTTTATTTTACAAGGAAGTTGTAATAAAGAAAAATCTTAAAGGTCACTTTAATTAAAGTTACCTATTACTATTAAGAACATTAGAGGCAAGTTGTAATAATGGCCCTTACTGTCTCATCTCTTTGAAACACATAGGACAGTGGGCGCGAAAACAGGAAAATATACAGAATTAAAATTAAATAAAATAAAATTTTAATCTAAATTAAATACGCGTAATAATAAATAAATTCAAATTTCGTTTGTCCCTACAATCATATTACAATTTTCGTAATTAAGAATGGGTAAATTTAAAGGAATTGTACCGTAAGGTCACGCCAATGGTGACAAAAGCCAAAGAGAATTATAATACTTGCTCAGAAGCATATTACCACTGCTATTCTCAAATCAACGATATGCTGAAAGCTAGTAAAATAGATACGTCTCCAATTTCAGTGTCTCAGCCAACATCTCGTTATCCTGGCCCAAATCCTACCTTTATCACTGACAACTCAAGTAACTGCATAAAACTCTCTCCATGTGATACAGAGATATTTAAAGGCAGTTACGAACAATGGCCTTCGTTTCGAGACATGTTCACAGCCGTATATATAAATCACTCAAAACTATCTCCAGTCACTAAATGTCGTAGTATATCTCAATCGACTTAGAATTTCATAAGGATCACGAATGCCTCACTTTGCGTCGGGTTTACGTCCGGAAAAAACACGACGCAAATTGAAACGACGCAAAGTGAATTAAGATTTTCTATAGCAAACCAAATAAAGATCGAAGACAGGTTTTAGGGATACGCAAATACTAAGTCGTCGGCTTTATTTCACAATTTATTTCAACATAAAATAAATTTCCTTGTAGCAATTGTCTGTATTACTACCACTAGCATTATCGTTGGATAATGTTTTACTTCTTATGTCGTCGAATAAGCTTTTTGCTTTTGTCTTAATTACCATTTCACTTCATGGTATTCTCTATGCAACTTGATTTTCAATCCAAATAGAAAGCAAGGACTCCATTTTGTTCATCAAAGCACTTCTTGTACGGGTCATCGTTTTAGCATCTAATGATGTTGAAGATTTTGCAAAAATTTCAAAAAACAAAATAAAGACTCACATCGCAACAGCGGCCAACATTTGTTTGAAATTCCATATCTTTGCAAAGTAAATGCCAGTGCAATCCAAGTCATAATAAAGATGCCGACCTCTAATTATATTTTAAATGTTGTATTTAAAATGAAAAAACCTGTAACTACCCTTTTTAAAAAACTCTATTTTTAGACAAAGCGATATTGGAAGAACATTTTAATTTTATTTCACAATATTCTAACGAACGAAATACAGCAGTCAACGAAACTTACTTAATAATTAAATTTAATAATGTTATTTGCAATAATTATAAACGAATAAAAATTAATTTTTACAATTTCAATATAAATTGGCACACACCAAGAACATGGTTTTGGAAATTTTGTATAGTAGCAATTCATTTACGAATTATACAAAATTCTATTCTGGTCTATTTTTTGTTACACAATTTATTTAGTGAATTATATCCTTGGAAGTATTCCTTAAATAGAATTATTGGCATAAGTATATATAAGTACGAATAATTATTCTAACTAACGATTGAAATTGATTATGGTCGCTTTCACTAACTTGATTTCTTCTATCAGAATTGATTTTTACTCAATGTAGAAAACCCAGAAGCACTTTGACAACGTTTAACTTCTAGTAGACTTTTTAAAAATGGTTCCGCGGTCTTCGTGGAACCTAAAAGTTATCAAGAATTACCAGAATTTTTCAAATTATCTCAACAAGTTAGAGTGTAGTAGTCGGCTGTGGCGAGTCTTAAATACCCTCCGCTTAAATATAATGAGAAAAACAAATATTACACTAGTTATAGGACTAGCATATCCTTATTCAATGTTTTCTATTTAGTGTTAGCGCAAATTTTATTAGAATTTTATATATTTTTTGAAAGGCAATTTTACGAACAACTTACATAATTTATTTCAACTGTTTTGACATTTCAACTAATTTTAATGGAACTATATTCTATAGATTTTCTGATCTGTCTGATTTTCATAACAATCTTGAGTGTAATTTAACAATTATAAAATTAAAAATAGAAAAAAAACATTTTTTTCATATTCACCACAAGTTAAGAAACAGAGTTAAAAGGGTAAGATGGTTATTTTGATATTAGTATGATTTATGGATTACAATTTCTGATCTGTATTAAATTGTTTTTCGGAAATGGTCCTTATATGGAAGCTATGACCAATTATGGGCCGATCACCATAAAGTTTAGTACAACAATTTATATACTTTAAGTTAATGTTGAAAGTGGACATTATATGGGTTCTAAGCTCAAACATGAACCGAACTAAACAAAATTTCGTTTTACTACCTCTTTTTACATGAAACTTATTTTTGATGAATTTTGTATTGATGTTCCCATTTTAAAGGCATTTATTATTATTTATTGAGCCATATTTCGGCAAGATATTTGTATGAGAGATAATACACCCATTCTCACTAGCTTCCTCACAGTATCTTCTTTTATCATAAAAATAACGTATACAAAATTTCATGGTATTATCTGCAAATTTACTTTAAAAAATTGCAAAAAATATGAGGTTGCCTCATATTTTGGTCCATAACTCTGGTTCTACTATACCGACTTTGTTGATTTTCAATACCAAAATTTCGTACAAAATAAGAAATATTTTTCTGGAAATTTCGTTAAGTTGTGTATTTTAGACGTGAGAGTGTTTTACAGAGATGGACAGCCATTTATGTTACGGATCGTTTTGCCTGGCTAGGTTTCCAACTAACTTTGGCATGTTTGTCCCAGGCAGGTACCAACGCTGTGGCCAGGTGCGTGTCCTAACATAAAACATTTGATAATACTACACAAAACAGATACTACACTTACTATACCACATGAACCATTCTAAGACAGTTGTTCGTCTCTTTTGTTCTCCCGACCATGTCGTAGTATATCTCAATAGACTTAGAATTTCATAAGGATCACGAATACACCAATACCTCACTTTGCGTCGGGTTTACGTTCGGAAAAAACACGACGCAAAGTGAATTAAGATTTTCCATAGCAAACCAAATAAAGATCAAAGACAGGTTTTAGGGATACGAAAATACTAAGTCGTCGGCTTTATATCACAAAAAATTGTTTAATGTTTGCTGAACAGCTTTTTTCAACATAAAATAAATTTCCTTGTAGCAATTGTCTGTATTACTACCACTAGCATTATCGTTGGATAATATTTACTTCTTATGTCGTATTCTAATATTCATTTCAATTGTTTGTTTTACACAATTATCAAGTCGGCAAAGAAAATCAATAATTAAATAAAAATAAAACAAATAAATATTTTAGTAAAATATATACATATATCTATATGTACGTATATTTGTTAAGTTTTCGAAGGAAATTGTACAATTTAAAATCAATGATTAAGAATTATTTTATCAAATATTCTAAAATTTTAATTAAATATAATAAAAAATTCTTCAATTTTAATATATTAAATCATTAAGACATAAAACTTACATACACATATGATAAGTAGAAAGATATTTAAAATTATTTATATATTCTAGAGATTTTGTATAAAATCAGAATCCATTAAATATTCCAAAATTTCTCTTTGATTGTTGGAAAGAGGAAGTGGTTGGTAATCATCAAATAGTGATGATAATTGGACCGAGGGTTCTTGTCCAACATCTGAAATTTCAGGATTGGAGAACAACAAAGGTATATTGTTTTCCTGGGCAGATGATTCGGAGCAGCTACGTAGTTTGGTATTTTGTTTTGGTGCTTTAGCGGCGTCCTTCTTGCTCTTCATGCGACGATTTTGAAACCAAATCTTTATTTGACATTCGCTTAACTCTAAACGTTGGGCAATTTCAATGCGACGAGGACGGCATAAATATTTATTAATTTGAAATTGACGTTCCAATTCAATCAGTTGTTTGCTGGTATATGCTGTACGTATGCGTTTTGCCTTTAAAGTACCTTTCGAATCGATAGATGATGAGAGCGAAACGGGAGATGTTGTGGTGGAGTAACTCTGAGTGGAAGGAGGTAACACTGATGGCAGAGTTGTATCTTGAACAATATTCATAATCTGTAAAATATTTAATTAATATATAGAAAGTAATTTGAAGTGGTGAAAAATATTTATACTTACATTAGGATCACTTTGATATTGAAAATTTTGCGTCCAGTATTCTTCTAAATTTATGTTATTCCATTCCATTTTTGCTGATCAACTTTAAAATTGCAATAAAAACTGACGAAGATGTTGCTTGCTTGAATAGTGGTGGCAGATTATGTTCAATATTTGTCTAACCAAAATATTTATAGATATGCTTATGAATCTCTCTCTCTCTCTCTCTCTTGTTTTGATACCTGCACAGGACAATTTCCGCATTGGATTTATTATCAAGTTCAAGTACGAGTATGTTTGCAAATCGGAGATTTGCTTGTCTCTCGATGGTGGAATGTAACAATAAGCGTAAGCAGCCAGACCGGCGTTTCAATATGCGTAATAGCATTTTGACTAGTCTTCATAGTCACTACCCAGCATACCATTTTAGGAGCGCTCCGAAAAAGGAGTCAGAAAAGAGTCCAACAACAGAACATTTTCGGAGCGCTCCGAAAAAAGGAGTCAAAAAAGAGTCCAACTAAAGAGCATTTTCGGAGCGAAAGAAAAATTTGCTTGTTAATGTCCTGAGTCAGCACGCAGTATGACTCAGAAATTCCACTTAATTATGTGTGTACCAAAGCGTTGTTCTCCTGCTATTTGTGCTTTGAACAAAAAAAAAAACATAGCTGTACCACACAAGAATGATAAAAACAAGATTACATAGAGCCCAAGAAAAACCTCATAAAAGACTCTTTTCTGGCATTATCTAAGAGCTCTTTCTGACGGACCATTTTCGAATGTAATGACCCTCTTTTCTGAAGGTTTTCGGAGCAATTATGATTGTTTTTTGGGCTCATAAAGAGCGTTAACGCTCCGAAAAAGGTGTCAGAAAAGACTCTTTTCGGACTCATATGGCTTGCTGGGATTATACACATAAAGCACGATGGCCACGTATCGAACTGATTTTACAAACGCAGTTTTTTTTTTTTGATTGTGTTAGTGAAAAAAACCTCACACGTATATGTTGATGTGAGTGTGACGAAAATCAAAACAATTTAGATTTTCACTGCCGCCGCTACTTCAAACTAAATATTACCAACACATACATATTATTTGTTAAATCAGTTTCATGTTCTCTCCTCGCTCAAAGTACATATACACTGTATATTATACACTTACAAGTTGCGTAGATCATTTAACAGGTAGAAAATAACTAGCATCAATAGTGTAGAGCAGAGGTAGGCAAAGCGTAAAATGAGGTTGTGTGTGTGAGCGAACTACCCAGCAAACATAATCATAATTATATAAATTATACAAAACAACTTAGATAGGAAACATACCAGTGTTGCCAGATAATTTTTTTTCTTCCCCCCATAAAAATTTAGAAACCCACTAGATTCTACACTTTTTTTTAAAAAAACCCCCTAAAGTTGCATCATTCATATCTCTATTAAATTTGAATTGAGGTACTATTATTCTTTATTATTATTATTATTAAGTCAGGCCTCATGCACTACGACCTATTAGATCTTTTGTGCAGCCTTGAAGTTTCATCATGTTTGATTTAGGCTATGTATAAAGCCAATTATTTTGTTAGATGAGAGATCAAATACATCCCCTGGGGCCATAAAGGCCCTTCCGAGCTATCTTGTTCTGCGTATTGCCAGCATTGGACAGTCGCTAAGAATATGTTCAGAGGTTTCGGCTTCAAGTTCACAAAACCTACACTGATCATTCGCAACATTACCTAAAGTAAATTGGTGATACCTGAAGCTATTTTGCTGAAATGTGATCGTGATAATCCAAAAACGTAAAAAATTTTTAACTTTCTTCATAAAATTTTTTTTAGAAATTAAAATAAAATATTTTTTTGAAGTCCCATTTTTTCCTGATATTTGGAAAAGTATGAAGAAAAGCATCCAACTTATGAACTTAATTTTAAATGTTATGTATTGAAATTAAGTAAAATGATTCATGATATTTATGTATGTAATATGTTAAATTCAAATAAAACTTTTTAATGAAAATTTCGCAATTATGTATTACAAAGAATTTGTTATTTTAAAAATTTTTCATATTTATTAGTAATATTAAAAAGCTGTGCCCGAAGGCCGTGTTCGATTGCGCATATGCAGTCGAATTTTAAAATTTCCAAAATGAGTTTTCTCCTCTTCTTAATTAATACAATAACATTCTAAATTGTTACATTTTGATATTATTAAAACGCCATTAAAAATTGCCACGCCCATTTTATCTACAACGCCCACTTTTTGCGCAAGGAATGCTTTCAATAAGAAGTACATAATACCAAAGTTTCATCCTTCTAGCTGCTTCCGAAGAGAAGTTATGACTTTTTTCCAGCTAGATTGGCATCTTGGACCACTGTGTGGCGGTCCAAAAAAGTATTGAAATGTTTTCTCTTTTAATTTATCTAAAACAAGTAAGAGTGCTATATTCGGCTGTGCCGAATCTTAAATACCCTCCACCTAAACGTAATAAGAAATACAGAAACTACACTGGTTATAGGACTAGAATATCCTAATTCTGTGTTTTCTATTCAGTCTTATACCCTAGACAGACATAGGATTTGCATACCATATTAGTATACTATACTACATGTGTGTTAACTTGTACTACAATTAAACCATAAAACAAGCTGGTTTATATCTGGTTTCAATACTACGAAAATAATCGTGGTATAATGTAGTATGTTGTCTGTAGCTGTGTTCAATAAACATTGGGGAAACCCTCTCACAAAATCGATTGTCAGTTCTTTTAATGACAGTTATATTTTATTTAATTTCTTTTAATTTTTTTTATCAAAACCCAGCCATCATTTACATATAAAAATAAACGTTTTGTAAGCGTTCAAATGTAAGCAGTGCAGAACTTGCAGCCGCACCGTTTCATATATGCTGAAAAATTTCGGTGCTTCTGCGCATAACACTTTTCTTCCTTTTTGCTACAGACATTAAATAAGTAGATAATTACCTTTTTTAATAGAAAATGATAATTAAAAGAATCAAACACACTTAATTTAACAACAATTTAACACTATTTATTAACACTATTTATTAACACAACTTATTGGCACAACTTTTCACAGCGAGTATGACACGTTTTGCTTAAATTTATGAAACATTTGCATTTGCAAGCAAATTACCAAAAACATTCGCAAAACACTTGCATTAGCAAGCAAATTGTCAACGACATTCGCAAAACTCTTATTTATGCAAGCTTGCTGCAATCTTAATTTACAAAACGCTTGCCAATAAGTTTATTGGGAAAGTAAAAACAAAAATACTAGTATATGTACTACATGTCTGTCAAGGCAATTTAGTATCAAAAACCATAGTATTTGTATTATGGTATAGAAATCCTATGTCTGTCAGGGGTATTATTAAATATTTTGAAATTTTGTCTAATTTTTACCATTTTAATTGATTTAATTATCAATTCTTACCATAATTTACAGAGTCTGTCTGATGTTCATAATAATCTTCAGTGTAATTTAACAAACAGAGTATAAAAAGGGGTACAATTCGGTTTTAGTGATTTTGCTCAAAAAAAAAAATCGAATAGGGCTTTTAGAGGAGATACCAGCAAAAAAAAAATTGTTGGCGGACACGCCTATTTTCGAGGGGGCGGGCCCGTAAAGTTGAAAATATATAGGCTTATATCTCGGGAACTACTAGGTGTCTGATAATTTGTAATACATTAAATAAAAGGTATTACAAATAACTTTCCAACGATATTTATCATGATTATAAAATATGGACCGAATATGGGTTAAATCCGAAAAGAATATTTTTTGATCCGAATTTATTTGTTTATTAGAAATGGTTCTTATATGGCAGCTATGGCAAATTATGGGCCGATCTTTTTAAATTTTGGAACAGTTATTTTCATGCATATGAGGATATTTCACGTCGAATTTCAACATAATAACGGTATATTTAAGATATATGTATATTAACGTGGATTTTGGTAGTGGATATTCTCAAAATCTAACAGTTTGATTTAGGCATTTATTTAAATGATCCGTGTGAAATTTTGGATCGGTACCCTTATTTATAGGAGATTTATGAGTATTAAAGTGATTTTCGGAAGAGGGCTTTATATGGGGCATACGGTTAAAAGTAGACCGAAATTCACAAAATTTTGTGGGAATTTTTTTGTATATATGTCAATGATCTGTACAAAGTTTTGAGTCGGTACCGATATTTAGACAGTAAATATAGGTACTAATGTCTTTTTCAAATGTGGTCCTTGTATGGGAGTTATGACCAATTCTGGGCCGACCACCATAAAATTTAGTACAACAATTTATTTGCCTATAAAGATAATTTATGTCAAATTTTGGCCGTTTAACATTATTTATATCTGTTTTATACGTATTTAAGTGAATTTTGGAAGTGGATTTAAAACTAACTTTAGAACTAAAAATAATTCGTTTTGGGATTTCTTTTTGCATAAAACTTATTTTTGCTGAATTTTGTCTTGATATTCCAATTTTATAGGCATTTACCGATTCTTACTATTTTCCGCACACTTTCTTCTTTTATCATACAAACAACGTGTAGAAAATTTCATGGTATTATCTGCAATATATTTGAAAATATTGCAAAAAAAAAAATGGACAAAAAATATCAAATTTTTATGGAGGTTGTCTCACATATTGGTCCATAAGTCTGGTTGGCCTACACCGATTTTGCTGATTTTCAATACCAAAGTTACCTGCAAAACAAGAAATATTTTTCTGGAAATTTCGTTTATTTATGTAGTATACCTTGGACGTGAGAGTGTTTTACACAGCCGGACAGACAGATAGACGGACATGGCTAAATCGACTTAGAATTTGATAAGGATCAAGAAAATATATACTTTGTTGGGTCTCAGATGAATATTAAAAAAGTTTCACACGGAATGACAAACGTAATATACCACTCTTGGTGGTGGAGGGTATAAAAAGATAATGTACAGTGGGTGGCCAACTTATTAGTTATACATGCAAAATTGTTTAGTTTGAAGCCGTATAACATTTTAAAATAGTAAAAATTTATCGTTTTATTTGTTCTTTTAGGCAAATTAAGTATTTCTAATTCAATTAAAAATAAATTATTTTGTTTTAAAAATATATATTTGAGGAAAAGAAATATTACAAAAATTTTTGAAAAAAATCTTCATATTTCGTAGAACCTTCTTTGGCTTCAATTACAGCTTGCACCCTTTTTGGCATGCTCTGAATGCATTTTTGAACATTTTCTTTTAGTTCTTCATCGTGATAATGTTCATGATCTACAACTGCACTCTAATGTCACCAATCATTGTTGACACTGCACAAAATATTTAACAGTATTACCAGAATTAAAATTCGAAAACATCTGGTGCAAGAAATAAATTTATATACGTATTAGTTTAATAGTTTAAATTTTATTGAGCCTTTTTTTTAAATAAAAGTATTTGAAACAAAAGTTAAAAATTACTTAAGACTATATTATCATTATTTACAATAATTTGTTGAAAGCACCAAGCATTAACATTAATATTTGTGTATAAAAAATAACGTATAAATTTAAGAGAAATGTAAATCTGCCCTTGCTCCCGGGGCTAACATATTTGAAGAGGAAAACTCTTAAAATAAACTTAAATCTAATAAAAACAAAAAAACAAAATACAAAATTTAACATAAAATTCTCAAAAGGGCACTATCCTCTATGTGTGCCAGATAAACTTTTTTTAAAAAACCGGTGGCTTAAGTTTAGATTTACATCAAAGCTAGGAATTTCTTCATTTAAAAAACCGATAGGTGAGAGATAGTTTGTGTTATACCAACTGAAAACTCTTTGCTCATTAAATATTTCGTTAATATGATGATTTTCGTGTATTACAAGTCTATTTAAAAATCTTCTCAGAATGCAAACCGATTGGTGTTATTTTTGAATGATAATATAAATATGAATTTGAATAACGTCTATTAAGAGATTCGAAGTTTTTTTTGAATACAACATCTCAAAATTTTTCGTTCAAATATTTCCATTTCTTTGATAACAGTAGGGGAAACACTACAATTACAATTTTTTTCCATTACAAAATTTAATCAATTTAAATCGGAAATTTCTCTTTTACCTAAATTACCAGATATTATTTGTATTCAAGAAACATGGTTTGATACTAAACTGCTACAACTCTACAAAATTCCGGGGTATAATGTGGTTCACTGCTGCAGATCTGATTGTTACGGTGGTACGTCAATATATATTCGTGAAAGCATATTGTTTTCAGTGGAAACCTGTGAGAGTAAAGATTTCATTGATTCTATTGTGAGTTCAAATATAACTAACAAATCTATAAGGCTGTTTGTTATCTTTTTATAGATCTCAAAAATGTAAAACTGAAATATTCTTTGCATACATTGAAAATTGTCTTACAAGGCTAGCTCCAAATCCTTGTATATTGATTTTATGGATAATCCTCAGGCGCATGATTTAAATGATATTTTTCGATGCTATGATTTCAGGAACTGTCATGCTCTAATTACTCGACCTAGTAGTGGAACTTCAATAGATAATGTTTTCTGTAATATTGAAACGGAACTTAAAGTTAATTCTGTGGAATGGACGCAATCGGACCATAACTTAATAAATATACTCATTGATTCTTTAACTAATATAACAGATTACATTAAAGTTACTCGTTATCATTGTAACTATGAACATTTTAAAGAAAATCTAAGTCGCACACTTACAGATTCAAGTTTTACTAATGATCCCGAATTGACACTACATACTTAATAGAGTCTATAACAAATGCTGTTATTAACAGTTGTAACTAGAACAAAAAAATATTTAAAACTTGAACTAACACCATGGGTTAATGCCAATTTATAATCTCTTATAGAACACAAAAAAAAACTGTTAACAAAAAGAAGAAAAGAGAAAAATAAAATTGATTTAAATGTTAAAAAGTTAAACTAGCATTCAAAAAGAGTATGATAAATTATTATCAAGACAATTTATATAATACCCGTGATAATCCACGGAAATGTGTGGAAAGTTTAAATAACGGAATCACATATAACTCTACAGATCATTGTAATATGTTTCGATCTTTATACTATAATCGCAATCAATTTGCTTTTTGCCATATTAATGAAAATTAATTTAATGAATTATTAACCCTGCTACTATGTTAGAAAAAAAATAAACATGTTATGTTTGGGTCATATTTTGACCCCACATTTTTTTATTGAGAAAATTCAAATTTGTACATTTCGAAAATATTTTTAGGGCTTGCGATCAATGAACTATATCGTCGTTAGAGTGATTGTGTGTCGGTCTGATAGACAAACACGTTTTTTTTGCAAGTTATGCAATGTTAAATACGAATGGGTCATCAAAAGACCCTAAACGTAGTAGCAGGGTTAATGCATTTGGATATCAATAAAAGTCCAGGAAGTGATGGAATATCGTCAAAGTGTATGTTTGAATGTAAAGAGACCTTTATTAACTAAGATTTTTAATTCATGTATTAATCATTCAATATATCCCAACAAACTTAAAATTCACAAGATTATTCCAATTCCCAAAGACGTAAATGGAAATACACTGGATCAATTTAGACCTATTGCAGTCTTATCTGTCATTGATAAAATTTTTGAAAAAATTTTACATAATCAATTATCAACAAATTTGCACAACGAAGATTTAATATATCTTAATCAATATGGTTTTCGAAAGGGTTGCAGATGAAGCGGTGGTGAATGTTGTAAATTATATTTGTGATGGTTTGGACAGAGGTTTACTGGAGTTGGTGCTATTTTTTATGATTTTTCCAAAGCTTTCGATCTAGTTAATCATTTACTTCTGGCTGAAAAATTAAAGTTTTATGGAGAAAGAGAACTCGAATTTTTTAGAAGTTATTTAGAAAATCGCAGGCAATATGTGGAAATAAATAAAAGCATTAGCTCAATGGTTGCTATTAAGCATAGAGTTCCCCAAGGGAGTGTGCTAGGCCCTTTATTGTTTAATATTTATGTTAATGATATCAATAACTTGGGACTGCATGGAAAAATTGTAATGTACGCTGATGACTTATGCCTACTTTATCCTTATAAGGAAAGTTTAGTTTTTAAAACATTTGGAGAAGCAGATGCATCACTAATTGCAGAATTCGCGAGAATTGATAAATTAGTGCTAAATCACAATAAAACAAAACTCGTACGTTTTAGACCCCAACCAAGTCGTTTTTCAGGAGAACATCCATTATATATAGATGGAAAACAAATTACTGAAGAAGATTCTATAAAGTATTTAGGAATTAACTTGCAAAACAATTTAACCTGACATCATCACATGAAATATGTTCGGTCAAAAATATCTCCCGCACTTGGTGTTTTATTCAAACTACGCCATAAACTTGATGAAAAAACTAAATATTTAATTTTTCAAGCTCTTATACAAAGTCATCTTAATTATCTTACACTTGTATATGGATTTAAAAGAAATGCTGACCTAAAAAGTTTACAGGTTATAGGTACAAAACAAACCGCTAAAAGCTGTTTTTAATTTGCCGCCAAAGCTAAAAATGTATTATATTTATGAAACTATACATAAAATTGGACATCACACGATCAGTTTATCTGTCAACCAAATGTTTTTTAATACAAGAAATAATTCAAATTTAAGGATTCCTAGATGTCGTCTAGAAATCACTAAACAAAGAATAGAGTACCTTGGTAGTTTGGAATACAATAATTTGCCCCAATTTCTAAAAAAATGTACATCAATATCATTATTTAAGAAAAAGCTTAAAGATTTGTATCTTAATAATATTGAAATGCTTCTAATGTAGTATAATTTAACTATTCTATTGTATTTTTTTTTAATTTTAGAAATAATTAAAATAAACATAAATAAATTGTAATTTTGCCAACGACGTCTCAATAATGCCCTAATGGCGCTGAGACCATATTATATGTAAAATTGTAATTTTGAATTAATAAAAATAAAAAACATTAAAAAAGATACCTGGGGCCAAATTACCGCATTCGTGATCGAATGAGCTAGAAAAATGATTTCGATATTGAAATTATGATAAAATGTACTAAATTTCTTGCTCGATATCTAATGCCATAATCTCAAATAAGAAAATTACGATCAATTTGACTCGATATCGAATGCGGTAATTTGGCCCCTGATGAATTGTGCACAAAAATTAATTCCAATGAAACATAAAAATTCTAAATATTTTATTGATAGTGTCTTATGGACTGAAAATGATGATGAACAATTAATATGTAATTGAAATATGTACACACGGTAGTAATTTTTTTCTAATAAATTGTTTTATAAACATGTGTTTGTTGTTTTGATTTTTAAAAGAAACATTTTATAATTTAGCCCCTTTTCGCACTTTATCGAAAATGTTGACACAATGTGGCTTTAAACACATTTTTTTCAATTTAGCCCTTTTTAGCCCTATTTTCAAAAATGTTTACGCGTTTTGAGTCTCAAAAGTTGGCATCACTGTTGTTACGTTTGTAACTTTTCTATAACTACATATACGTACGTACGTTACATTACGTTGCGTTTTTTCTTAAAACAACGTTCGCATAACGAGGCCTTTAAAAATCCTGAGATTGTAAAAAACCTGACGGTTTAGCATCTCTAGAGCTAAAATGTTCGTAGTAAAAAAAATTCAAAAATAATTATTCCTAAATATGCAAAAAAAAAAACCCAAACTGTAATATTTTCTGCAAGCCCAAGTACCTGTTTAGAAAATAAGACATAAGGATCTACTGCAGATCTTTATTGCTCTTATAATATTAACTATTGCACACATCGTCATAAAATCACACTCATAAAATTTAAAGTTTTTCTACTTTTATGACGGGTTTTCCTAAAAATATTATGAGTTTAAAATTAATCTACCTGTTTTAGCGAAAATTTTCCAAGAATTTTTAAAATACTAAAACATTGTCGTTAATCTCTCTCTTTATGTTGCAGTGGAATTTTATGCTTTTGGGTTTTTGGCATCTGTATATTTTCAATCACGTGTACGATGTGGAAATGTGTTTGAGAGAATTTGAAATTTGTTAGTTAGGCTTGTTAAAGGTAGTTACTAATTAAATTTGGTTCGATGTTCGTTTTTAGTTTTTTGATATAAAATTGGGATTTTCTAAAATCAATATGAATAATGATGATGTTAAGTGTTTATGATGATAATCCAAATAACTTTTGGTTTTAGTAACAATAACTAAAAGTTGGAAGTTACACATTAAAAATATGCAAACGCCTCAAATTTACCACTATTTGCAACATCAAGTGAAACGTAAACAGGTGTTCATGAGCTTCATGTATAAAAATATAATTTTTTTATATTAAGCCCGCCCAAATAATAATTTTTCTATAAAATTAGGAGCATTTGGCCGTGTTCTTTAAACCGAAACACTTTCGAGTAAACAAATCTGATTCATTATATTAAATCGGTGATTTACAAATCACAAAATTTTGTTAATCCATGGTAGAAAATCACTAATTATTCAAAACGACGTAAATTGGAGAACAATCCATATTCATATTTTACTAGTTTTTACAAGCTTGAAATAAATATCTTATACTCGTACACGCAGAGAAAAAGCATGGTTGGACATGGTTTCGACAACTACACTGTGTTTTTGGTACCAATATATTGTTGTGATACACAAATAATTGATTTTAACAATAACTTAGTTACTATAACATTTGTATGTTTCTCGCAATTATAAAATTGAATATGGTTCACTGAAACATAATTATTTTTAAAAAATGTTTACCACAACTATTGAGTGATAACTACATACTTAATAACTTACAAATAACCATTAAATGATTAGTTTCTATATTTGTTTCAAATATATATTTGTTTAAATAAATAATCTTAAATTTCTCAAAATAAAAATCTATTAAACAAAACTACAAATAAATGTAATTTTTTATGTACGTTGAAAGTGCGCAAATATTTATTGCTATTTACAAAAATATTAACAAAAATATTAAGTTTTGTGTTTAAAAACAATGTAAAAATAATTGCGATTATACGAAATATATGTATATAGGAAATACTAAAATAATTGTGTCTTTATTAGAAATAATGTTTTAACTGGTAACATCGCGAAATTTTGTATTCATATTATGATAATTATAAAAACATAATTTGACAAATAGTAAAAATAAAATGATATCAAAAATAACATATTATGATAAAGTACTATCATAATATAATTGATTTAGATCATAAGATGGTTATTATATATCATAATATGATTATTATAAGATCATATTATGATTACTTTAAACCATGCATGTTAAATAATGATTAGATAATGCTAATGATTGCTAATTAATCTTCTTTTGTGAAATTCTCTAATTCATTAAACAATTAGAATTAGTTCAAGTAATTCCCATAATATAATTCAAATTTTTATTCCAATGGTAAAACTAATTGCACTTAAAAAAATTGGTTTACGTTTACAATTAGAAATCTAATTGACTTCTGCTAATGCAATTAGAGTTGGCAACCCTTGTGCTCTGTCGTGTGGATTAATATTTTTTAGCTTTTATTTTATTTTATTGTATTATTGTATTTTTTACAAATTAGATCAATATATTTCAAACATCTTCTGTCCATCTTCAGGATCTGAATTGATTGAAAATTATAATATATATATATATATATTGATCTAATTTGTAAAAAAATACAATAATGTTTTTTATTTTACCGGATTTAAAGAGGCAACACAAAATAAAAGCTAAAAAATATTAATCCATAAAATCAATCCAGCAATACAAAATATTAATCCTTAACTATTTTTGTGAAAAGAAAATATTTATTTATCACATTTGTTGCTATATTTACATAATGTAACAGTTTTTGAATATTGCAGGCATCATCAATAGTCCAAGACTAAATTCATTGTCAGACTTTTCTTTTGAAATGTTGGTATTAATGAAGTCTAATGTCAATTTTTTGTGAATTATATATAAGCAGAATCAGCGTACATATACACATGTATGTGGCAATATATAATGCAATTTTATGCAATATTCAAAAACTGTTACATTATGTAAATATAGCAACAAATGTGATAAATAAATATTTTCTTTTCACAAAAATAGTTAAACTAATCAAATATAATCAAAAATAATCAAGAAATCTAATCAATTATTTTTTGGATTAGTTTTGATTAGATTTGATTAGAAATGCTAATCGTCACTAATTGTGATTAGATTTTTGATTATTTCTAATCTAATCAATTAGTAATCGTCTAAAATGGCTAACTAATCATAATTAATCAATTGTTCAGCACAATTAAAATATCTAATCCAATTGCTAATCATTAGGATTTCTAATCATTATTCCCAAGCTATGGTTGTAAGTGTATGTTTCAGTGTTGTCAGATTAGGGGTTTCCCCCTAGATTTAGAGTTTTTTTCTATTAAGGGCAGATTTAGCGGTTAATATTATTTAGGGGGAAATTTGGGGGTAAGAAAATTTTATTTAGGGGATTTTTAGGGGCATTTCGAATTTATAGTGTGTTATACTACATAATTTAACAACTGACGATTTAGAAAGTAATCTGGCAACTACAAAGATTAAAACATTTTTCGATGCAAATAGAAGACATTATGCTCATTAAGGTAAATTGCAAAACTTTTACTTTGGAAGTTTCCAAATAAAAAAGCGACTTCCAGATAGTATTGATCTTTTAGAAAAATTATCACTGTTTTCCATCGAAAATGCACAGAAAGCTAAAAAACCAGACATTACCAGTGTCGTTGTTCATTTCAAAAACATTTGTGAAGATATCGATGCAACTCTTAGTGAGTGGAACAACTTGCACTTTATATCGTGGAGTAATACGACGTCTTTAGAACAATTTTGGTAAGAAGTTGGACAAAATTTTGCAGAATTAGTAAACTAGGATTATCTTTATTACTACTACCTCATTTCAATGCATTAGTTGAAAGAGCTTTCTATATGTTTAATGTGGTAAAAAATAAGCTGCGAAACAGAATGAATATTTCAACAGTTGAAAGTATTTTAAGAGTCAAGTTAAACAATAAGAATTTATTCCAACACCTCAAATGCTCAAACTTTTCAATTCGAATGATATTTACACAGCTCATGAAGAAGAATTTGCAACTCTTGAAAGTTTTGGAGGAACCTGATTTTAATAAAACTAACCATCTAGATGTTTATATGTATATAAGTTATATTCCTAATAGTTCACCTTACGTAAGTTCATAAAAATGTAAGCGAAGAATAATTCAAATGTGTTTTTTTTTTTAATAATTAGTAGAGTATGTAGAGTATGTTATATAAGAATAATAGTACCTCAATTCAAATTTAATAGAGAAACTTTAGGGGGTTTTTTAAAAAACAGTGTAGAATCTAGTGGGTTCTAAATTTTTTTGGGGGGAAGAAAAAAATTATCTGACAACACTGGTATGTTGCCTATCTAAGTTGTTTTGTATAATTTATATAATTATGATTATGTTTGCTGGGTAGTTCGCTCACACACACAACCTCATTTTACGCTTTGCCTACCTCTGCTCTACACTATTGATGCTAGTTATTTTCTACCTGTTAAATGATCTACGCAACTTGTAAGTGTATAATATACACTGTATATGTACTTTGAGCGAGGAGAGAAAATGAAACTGATTTAACAAATAATATGTATGTGTTGGTAATATTTAGTTTGTAGTAGTGGCGGCAGTGAAAATCTAAATTGTTTTGATTTTCGTCACACTCACATCAACATATACGTGTGAAGTTTTTTCACTAACACAATCAAAAACAAAAACTGCGTTTGTGAAATCAGTTCGATACGTGGCCATCGTGCTTTATGTGTATAATCCCAGCAAGCCATATGAGTCCGAAAAGAGTCTTTTCTGACACCTTTTTCGGAGCGTTAGCGCTCTTTATGAGCCCAAAAAACAATCATAATTGCTCCGAAAACCTTCAGAAAAGAGGGTCATTAAATTCGAAAATGGTCCGTCAGAAAGAGCTCTTAGATAATGCCAGAAAAGAGTCTTTTATGAGGTTTTTCTTGGGCTCTGTGTAATCTTGTTTTTATCATTCTTGTGTGGTACAGCTATGTTTTTTTTTTTTTTTTGTTCAAAGCACAAATAGCAGGAGAACAACGCTTTGGTACACACATAATTAAGTGGAATTTCTGAGTCATACTGCGTGCCAACTCAGGACAGTAACAAGCAAATTTTTCTTTCGCTCCGAAAATGCTCTTTAGTTGGACTCTTTTTTGACTCCTTTTTTCGGAGCGCTCCGAAAATGTTCTGTTGTTGGACTCTTTTCTGACTCCTTTTTCGGAGCGCTCCTAAAATGGTATGCTGGGTAGTGACTATGAAGACTAGTCAAAATGCTATTACGCATACTGAAACGCCGGTCTGGCTGCTTACGCTTATTGTTACATTCAACCATCGAGAGACAAGCAAATCTCCGATTTGCAAACATACTCGTACTTGAACTTGATAATAAATCCAATGCGGAAATTATCCTGTGCAGGTATCAAAACAAGAGAGAGAGAGAGAGAGAGAGATTCATATGCATATCTATAAATATTTGGTCAGACAAATATTGAACATAATCTGCCACCACTATTCAAGCAAGCAACATCTTCGTCAGTTTTTATTGCAATTTTAAAGTTGATCAGCAAAAATGGAATGGAATAACATAAATTTAGAAGAATACTGGACGCAAAATTTTCAATATCAAAGTGATCCTAATGTAAGTATAAATATTTTTCACCACTTCAAATTACTTTCTATATATTAATTAAATATTTTACAGATTATGAATATTGTTCAAGATACAACTCTGCCATCAGTGTTACCTCCTTCCACTCAGAGTTACTCCACCACAACATCTCCCGTTTCGCTCTCATCATCTATCGATTCGAAAGGTACTTTAAAGGCAAAACGCATACGTACAGCATATACCAGCAAACAACTGATTGAATTGGAACGTCAATTTCAAATTAATAAATATTTATGCCGTCCTCGTCGCATTGAAATTGCCCAACGTTTAGAGTTAAGCGAATGTCAAATAAAGATTTGGTTTCAAAATCGTCGCATGAAGAGCAAGAAGGACGCCGCTAAAGCACCAAAACAAAATACCAAACTACGTAGCTGCTCCGAATCATCTGCCCAGGAAAACAATATACCTTTGTTGTTCTCCAATCCTGAAATTTCAGATGTTGGACAAGAACCCTCGGTCCAATTATCATCACTATTTGATGATTACCAACCACTTCCTCTTTCCAACAATCAAAGAGAAATTTTGGAATATTTAATGGATTCTGATTTTATACAAAATCTCTAGAATATATAAATAATTTTAAATATCTTTCTACTTATCATATGTGTATGTAAGTTTTATGTCTTAATGATTTAATATATTAAAATTGAAGAATTTTTTATTATATTTAATTAAAATTTTAGAATATTTGATAAAATAATTCTTAATCATTGATTTTAAATTGTACAATTTCCTTCGAAAACTTAACAAATACACGCACATATAGATATATGTATATATTTTACTAAAATATTTATTTGTTTTATTTTTATTTAATTATTGATTTTCTTTGCCGACTTGATAATTGTGTAAAACAAACAATTTAAATGAATATTAGAATACGACATAAGAAGTAAATATTATCCAACGATAATGCTAGTGGTAGTAATACAGACAATTGCTACAAGGAAATTTATTTTATGTTGAAAAAAGCTGTTCAGCAAACATTAAACAATTTTTTGTGATATAAAGCCGACGACTTAGTATTTCGTATCCCTAAAACCTGTCTTTGATCTTTATTTGGTTTGCTATGGAAAATCTTAATACACTTTGCGTCGTGTTTTTTCCGAACGTAAACCCGACGCAAAGTGAGGCATTCGTGATCCTTATGAAATTCTAAGTCGATTGAGATATACTACGACATTTAGTGACTGGAGATAGTTTTGAGTGATTTATATATACGGCTGTGAACATGTCTCGAAACGAAGGCCATTGTTAGTAACTGCCTTTAAATATCTCTGTATCACATGGAGCGAGTTTTATGCAGTTACTTGAGTTGTCAGTGATAAAGGTAGGATTTGGGCCAGGATAACGAGATGTTGGCTGAGACACTGAAATTGGAGACGTATCTATTTTACTAGCTTTCAGCATATCGTTGATTTGAGAATAGCAGTGGTAATATGCTTCTGAGCAAGTATTATAATTCTCTTTGGCTTTTGTCACCATTGGCGTGATACCATTACCTTACGGTACAATCCCTTTAAATTTACCCATTCTTAATTACGAAAATTGTAATATGATTGTAGGGACAAACGAAATTTGAATTTATTTATTATTACGCGTATTTAATTAAATTAAAATTTTATTTTATTTAATTTTAATTCTGTATATTTTCCTGTTTTCGCGCCCACTGTCCTATGTGTTTTAAAGAGATGAGACAGTAAGGGCCATTATTACAACTTGCCTCTAATGTTCTTAGTAGTAATAGGTAACTTTAATTAAAGTGAGGAATAAAGTGACCTTTAAGATTTTTCGTTATTACAACTTCCTTGTAAAATAAAATGATTTTTTTTCTAAAATATGGCAATACCAGTGAAAAACCGATTACTTTTGACAAATTACTGACAAGAAACAGTAAATTGTGTGTGTTTGTGAAAACATTTGTTTGTGAAAAAAATATGAATCAAACGTCTGCTTTCCATTTTTGTTTATCAAATTATTTATTGGCAAAACAAAATTAAAATTCATTTATTTTTCATGAATTTGACATTTTTTCCAGAACATATGGCAACTTCAACCACATACCTCACTATAAAATTTAAAGGCAAGATGATCTTCCCTTTAGCTTATCGGTTGGTTTTAGATTAAAGTAAACTTGTAATAACCAAATACTTCTTATCTGTCCGATAACATCATACTTTTAACTATTGCCAAGTTGTAATAATGGGCCTAAGTAATATAATAATAAGATTATTTAACTCTTCTGTTTAATAAATTTGATGATTTTTTTCACTTTTGTACCACTGTGTTTGTGTTTTGATGAGAGATACGTGTTTGTATAAATAAATGTTATTATCAGTGTTGCCACGAAAAAAAATTTTTTGTAACCAACATTTATGAAAAAAATAACCAAATTAAAAAAAAAATAACCAAATTTAAATGCATGTACTATTTATTTATTTTTTGTAATTTTAACTATAATTTGTACTTTAAGGTAACAAAAAAAAAAACATAAAACAACGTATTTTACAACACAACTCCTAATACTAAAAAATAATTTTTTTAAAAAACTAAGCGTCATATTTTACAAAAAGTAATGCAAAGAAACATAAGCTAATGCTACAATTTCTAAAATTTAAAATTCCAATACTTTACATTAAGTTATGCAAGTTTTATTATTAATTTTTAATGTCTTAAACAAAAATAAAAAGTATATAATAAAAACAAAAAATTTTTCATTGGCAATAAAATAGGGAACTAGAAAGTTACTCTCTTAAATACTAAAAAAACATGTAATTATATTACAATAAATATGGAGATCACTTTTACTTAAAATGTCACAGCTTGAGTTTTAAAATTTGTCTTTGGCAGACCAAACAAAATGGGCATTTTGTTGATTTTTGCACAATTCTTTTGCTTGCAATATATTACTAATTGTCTTAAAATCTAAATTATTCCTAAATTTTGTTTTTATCAAACTAAGCTGAGAAAATGTTCTTTCAGCTGCAGCGGAACTGTGGGGTAATGTCAATAAATTTTGTACGAAATTTACAAGTTCTTTAAAACAATTTTCGTTTAGGCCATTTTTGTATGTTGAAATTTTATCCCAAAATTTAAATTCACATAGTAAATATTTTCAGTAAAAAAAAATAACCAAAACAGAAAAAATCTACACATGTACACATTGAGAAAAAAAATAACCAATTTTGGTTAGAAATAACCAAAAACGGCAACGCTGGTTATTATATGTAAGAGTGAGTATATTGTTAAATTGCAAAGAGATTGGTTTTGATCTTTGTCCAAAATGTGTTTATATCAGTGATGCCAACTCTTACATCATTAAAAGCACTGTGAGCACATACAAATAGGGTAAAAACGGGTAATAATTAACAAAATTTCGGGTAAAAAAGCACCAATATTAATATTCCTTATCCTTATTGAAGTTTTTATAACGAAAAGATAACAATTAAGTTTTTATATTTTGTTTGAGATCGATTGACTATTATTAAAATAAGATAAGTAGAAAAACAAACGTAAAATCCATTTCAACAAATTACATAAAGCATAAAGACACATAAAACATATATAAATACATAAGTGTACATAAAAAATAACGATATATGTATTAACAATGGCCAGTTGAATGGAGTGGCAAACACATTTAACTAATATCATATTTGGAAGATTGAACTTTTCTTTAATTTTTCTTGTACAAACCGTTGTATGTTTCACTCATCACTGCAGGATTATCTGTTCCAATGGCTTTAAACACTTATCTTTCGAATAAAGTAAATTTTTAAAATAAATTTGCACAATTTGGGAGAGTTGTTCAGGCGTCTGTAAATCACTTAACAGCTGGCAAAATGACCGCCTGTTAAAAAAGTGTTGTCAACTTAAAAATATTATTATTTTTTAATATTTTTTTTTTAAATCATGACTAGAATTTGACGTGGTAGTAAAAAAGATTAAGGACAGAAATGTAGATCTTTCAGAGCCATGAATACCGGTATACAAAATTTTATGATCGGACTAAAAATACCGCCACAGTGAACAAAATACTAAAGGGCGGTATTTGTAGGCGTGTCAAAAAAAATAAAAAAATATTTGTGGAATTGCTTTTACATTATATTTAATGCTAGGGGGTGACTGGCTCTAAAACTTATTAGATCTTTTTAGAATTTTCAAATCAAATTTTCTTTTTAGATGACGGAGAACATTTTTAGGAAAAATTTAGTAAGTCTACATTCACACTCTTTAATTCTGACTCTTCAGGGCAAGTATTTTTGGTTGAAAAGGGAAAAGAGAATAAAAGAGGTACAAACTTGACGGTACTAGCCAAGTTTCTTATTTCCTTTTTTTTTTAGAATTGAACAAAAAGTGGTCAGCTAAAACTGAAGAGTGTAATGCATGTATGCAAGTCTTTAAGTTGGACTAATTAAGTTATGTAGATGAAATTTTCAAGAATATCCTTAAATTTATACATACATATGTATGTATATTCTGAACCTTTAATATTCGGATGGATGTAGCCTTTTTCGTTGAAACAACACATTTTGTGAACCCCCCCTAGATTTTGTATGTATGGCTTTCTTCCAGGCATAATCATCATACACTGCTAGGCTTGCTCTTATTAAGCTTCCTACATTAAAAAGTCGTAGAACTATGCTGAATATATCATTTATCCTGAATGTTATTAATGGTGATATATGCTCTGGTTTTCTAATCAATGAAATCTCACGATTCTTGTGATTTTCTTGCTGCTTTCTAGAATTGTTCAAATAAGTGGTATGTTCTTGTACATTTCTCTTTTTCATGTTTTTCAGAAACATAATTTTCTCTATTGATTTTATGTTTTTCAATCGATTTTACGAACGGGTTCTCGTTATCCGATTGACCTTAAATTTTGCATTAGTTTGTATTAGATACTAAACAAATCTCGTTTTATGCGATTTTTTTTATGCGAATTCAAATTTGTGCGATTTTGAATTTTCAAAATTTCAGTGTGAGCAACAGCAACATTTTGTTTGTGTATTTCGGTGCGCTTTTTAATTTTTTCGAAAATGTAATGAAATCTTTATTTTTACTAAATTTCATTTGCAGTTTTTTTAAATGGTGCAAAGCGCACCAAGTTGACAATGCTGCACACAATACACACATTACTTAGCGCTTACTCTGACACGTCAAATATTGTTCAGCAAAAGTGGTTCACGCTTCTAGCATAGCAAAGCTTCTAGCGTTCACTCTTAAGGCCCAACTATAATATGCATAAGCAAGATTAAGCAAATTGCAAAAGTTAACGAAAAGGCTGTCAAATGCATAACCAGTTCAGAATTAACTTTTAGATGGCTACAATGACTTTGAAACTTTTTGTCCACAGTTGCTCATTTATGTTTAAAACAAATGTTTTTATTTTAACAAAAAGCCATTAAATGACTATATTTTATAAATATTATTATATTATCTTATAATTAAAAGAAAACTTCGTACCCGAAACGGTTACGTTTTCCTTTTTCTTAATTTATCGGCAAAAGTACTAAAATGTACAGCTGTGGCAGCACTACATTGTAAATAATAATAAACGTTTACATATGTTTTTTAATTTTCGTATTGTGTTTGCAAAAATGGAGAAAAAACTTCAAAATTTAAATAATATAAAAATGTTAAAGTTAGCGCTTGAAGGCCTGTGCACATTAAAAGAAATAAGTGAACTACACTGTAAAAGAAGAAGACGCTCTTGTTCTGTCAGAGAAATAAACCGCGATAGAAACACATTTTTGTTAAAATAGAAAGGGTCCCTTTTATCGTAAAGGCACTTATTTTTCCGCATTTTCTATTAAATTTAAAATCAATATATTTTCTTCTTTCTCCATTTTGTTCAAAACACAAACAAACAACAACAAACAGCTGATTCCGTACGGAACATGCGATTAGTTTCGCTGGTTGCTTAAGCAAATGGCAGTTGAAAAACTTAACGAAAAGTTTCGTTAAGTACATTATAGTTTGCCACATACAATTTATTGTATTCGCAGGGTTGCTTAAGCTAGCATATGCACATTATAGTTGGGTCTTTAGTGTGAATATCATTCTAGTTTTCAACTTAGGGGAAATTCCTTTTAATCAACATAAGTAGATGTGTTTGTTTCCTCTAGTGATGAAAGCGATATAGAGCCAATTCAGAAACTAGGCACACGCCATATTAGTGATTCCGATTATGAGATACATATAATTTATTTCTTCAATGTAAATATTTTTTCTTTGTTAAGTACGTAGTGAATTGATGTTTATTTGTTTTATGCGATTTTCTCTGGAACGGATCAATCGCATAAAACGAGGTTTGAGTGTAAATATATCAAAATTCCATTTTGATAAAAATTTATATTTGACAATCAGGTGTCAAAGCACTGTCGGGCAAGTTTAAAAATTTAAAAATTGCGCTTCATCTTCTACTAAAGCGACAGCTACAACTACACATTCTGTTGAGACTACTATGAAACTGACGTTATTAACTTTTGACAGCTTGCAGCGCTACTCGTTACGTTGCACTACAGCGTCTATTCTGTTCCAGCCTTAATGGCCCAACTATAATATGCATAAGCAAGATTAAGCAAATTGCAAAAGTTAACGAAAAGTTAACTTTCAGGTGGCTACAATGACTTTGAAAATTTTTGTCCACAGTTGCTCATTTATGTTTAAAACAAATGTTTTTATTTTAACAAAAAACCATTAAATGACTATATTTTATAAATATTATTATATTATCTTATAATTAAAAGAAAACTTCGTACCCTAAACGCATAGTTTTTCCTTTAAATAATATAAAAATATTAAAGTTAGCACTTGAAGGCCTGTAAAAGAAGAAGACGCTCTTGTACTGTCAGAGAAATAAACCACGTCAGAAAAACATTTTTGTTAAAATGAAAAGGGCCCTTTTATTATAAAGGCACTTATTTTTTCCACATTTTCTATTAAATTTAAAATAAATGTATTTTCTTCTTTCTCCATTTTGTTAAAAACACAAACAGCTGATTCCGTACGGAATATGCGATCAGTTTCGCTTTTTGCTTAAGCAAATGACAGTTGAAAAACTTAACGAAAAGTTTCGTTAAGTACATTATAGTTTGCCACATACAATTTATATGTATTCGCAGGGTTGCTTAAGCTAGCATATGCACATTATAGTTGGGCCTTAAGTCTTTTAAAGGTCAAATCTAAAAACTATTTAATAGGTGAATTTTGACCACAAAAACAATTAAAATTTCCTAAATCGGGTATAGCTGAATATATACATATACATATGTATATGTATATAAATACTATATAGACACTTATTTTCTGCCCAATATTAGTTTCACCTATAGAACGGTTAAGCTGAACGGTTACCACCTCAAGTATGAACAAGTTTTTAGTTTACAAGGTTACGCTGGGATTTAAGTACGTATATTTGACTGAAAGAAAAATGGTGTGCCAAAATTGGTGTCACTTTTCTTTTTAAAAGCATAACTTTAAGAAATGCAATAAATCTGATGGACACTATTTGAATGTCAAATATAAACATCAAACATAAAACATCATTTGCAGCAGCATTTTTTCTATAAAATTGTCTAACAACTAAAACTATACAATTTTATAATCTGGTAAGGTAATTTTATTCTCATTCAGATGACTCTAAACAATTCCTTAAATGTTACAAAAGCGATATATTTACATATTAGTTGTATAATTACATTGATCTACTTAAGGCAACAAAGCCAAACATCTTGCTGTTTCGGGCAGATTAATCGATCAACTCGTCATTTTGTTCCCAGTTGTAATTAAAGGCAGGGTCCTACCTTTGTCTACAGAATTGGATTGGCTTGGACTCTGATAATAGATGCAACAATAAAAGCATGCGGCTGCTGTATTTACGTTGGTAGTAGTGTCTACTAAATCTAAAGTCGCTGCTTTGAAAACTAAGTTTCAAAAAATACAAACGATATGATAAATTATTCCACCATATACGCGTGTTCTTTATCCAAGACTTTGTACAACATATAGAATAATTAAATTTTTCAAAGAATATAATGGATAATTAGCGCTAACCATTGCCTTAATTCACGAAAATTCTACAAATCATTCAGATTTTTAAGCTAAACCCGCATGCTCTAAGCATAACTACTCATAGAGCTTACTCATGTAACACATGGAATTATTAATCAAACGATTATATAATACATGTCTTGAGAATTAAGATAAATTTAAGCACTAGTGTTATGATTCTCTAAACGCATGAACAGCTCAGAAAGTCCAAGAAAAAAACTGAATAGAAGTAATCGCATCCTTACTTGTGCGGATTTAATTTATAGAAACCTAAACATTTTATTGGGTATGATTACATCTAAATAAAGGAAGTAGGGAAATCAGTAAATTTACTATATTTTACATTCGTAGACTAAAGTAAATATAATAGCAAATACTAGATTACATATAGAAACTTAACAAATGTATTCATAAAACACCTGGAGTTCTTTTCTTTAATCTCGTCCTAAGCTGCATAAAATGTACATTGTGTACAGTTGTTTTATATGATCACCGTGTATAAAATAAATCCGCAATGCAATGTTTTTTGTTTTGCAGGTCCCATAAAAAGCAGGTAGAACCGCCGTTCTGTTAAACCTTTTTTGGGAAAGAGGTACTAGAATGTATTTCCATAGAATTGTGTCTTTTAACTAGAAATTTAAAATATTCTTAAACATTTTCTTTTTTGTAATTTTCCATAACATTCTGTGTAATAAATCAAAAACTAAAATTTTTAAATATTTCTAATAATATGTATTTCATGTTCAGTAATCCCTTTATTAAGGTAAACAAAATACAGAATTCCACTTATTATGGTATTATATTAACGCTTTTCTAGATTACTAAGTTAAAGTTTGAGCACATGGCATTGCATCATTGCATTTGCAAAAAGGTTTAGCATATTATTGCTCTACACTAACAACATATACAACAAGAGCAAAAATATGCTAAACCTTTTTGCAAATGCAATGATGCAATATCATTTGCACAAGATTGTAAATTGCGCCACTATATTTCTTTAACTGACTTGTTTGGATCTGACGAAAATTGCTTCCACACCGCCCAAAAAATACACCAAAAACTATATTCCAATCGATTAGATTGAAAGAAGAAGTAAAATTGCAACTGTAAAACAAATTTCCTTAGGATGATGATATATCGTAAACGTAAACGTTTTTGTTTTACTCAATCAGGCCTTAAATCTAGAATAAAATTAAAAGACTTAAGACTCCGTAACTATCAATTTGTGATATTTATCAATCTGAGATGCCAAAAATATATATATATATGTACATATGTATGAAAATAATTTAAAATATAAATAATTTCAATCTAACATGAAAATAAAAAATATATATATTATAGAATCATTTGCATATACATACATATAATACTAATTGTAAAATTTTGAGACTTTTGTATTTTTAAATGAATAAATAATTAATATTTATATTCAAAATAAATAATTGAAAATTTATTTAAAAAAATCATTTGGCATAAAAATACATATGTATATTTCTTTTATACAAAAATTAATATGAGCGCTCTTTCACAAATTATTCAACATTTCCAAGAGTTAATTCACAAGTTTATTTGACTAATTCTAATTCTTGAACAGAATATATCTGTTATGGAAGATGTTTTTCTTTTGAAAATTTAATAAAGACTCGGACAAATGGCTTACCTATGTATCTGTTGCAAGTGGAACATTATTTCAAAACTAATTCCATTTCTTGTGAAGACACAAAACTGAGAATGAAAGCAGATCAATACAAATATCACAAAAGAGTCATTAAATTTCGTATAAGGTTGATGATTTTGATTCCATTAATATGAATAGTGGAAAGGACTAGTTGCCATATTATACGAGAATATTAAGTATTATAGTTGTCTTATCGTAAGTTTTCTGGTTTTAAATGCACTTTTTTTATTATTTTAATGATATTATTGGTTCAAAATAAAAGGGAATTTTGAAAATTAATCAATCGTTCGAATAATAATCCTTTACTTGATTAAAATTAAACGGGTATAATTGACAATCCTAATGTTAACGCACCTTAAATAGTTTGTTTGGGCAACATTTTCTATTAATAGAATAAAACTATTTTCTCTGCATAATTTTAAATTGACTTAATGCATATGTATCACTGTGTTATAAGTTAAATTTTTTTAAATGTATTTTGGTAATACTACAACGAAATATAACTGCAATTGAAATTTATGCAACTTAGGTGTTTTAATCTTCCGCTTTTCCATTTTTTTTTTTTGAGATTCCTTAACAAATATTACTTCTGTTTTTAATCATTTTATACTTTTCTATGTTCTTCTAATGATTCATTACATAAAAATGTATGTGTTTGGGATGTAAGAGTATTTAATAAAATTAAAGTCAACCATCATTTTGAATATCAAAAACATAATCTTTTGGTGACAAACCAATTGCCCATAAACTAAAATATTTAAAAAAAAATTAACCAACTAAATATTTAACTATACATAAGAAAACATAGAACATGTATCAGCCAGTAAACCTAGTGACTATGAAGACTAGTCAAAATGCTATTACTCATATTGAAACGCGGGTCTGGCTGCTTAGGCTTATTGTTACATTCCACCAGCGAGAGACAAGCAAATCTCCGATTTGCAAACATACTCGTACTTGTCCTTGAGAGATTCATATGCATATCTATAAATATTTTGGTCAGACAAATATTGAACATAATCTGCCACCACTATTCAAGCAAGCAACATCTTCGTCAGTTTTTATTGCAATTTTAAAGTTGATCAGCAAAAATGGAATGGAACAACATAAATTTAGAAAAATACTGGACAACTGTGCCATCAGTGTTACCTCCTTTCACTCAAAGTTACTCCACCACAACATCTCCCGTTTCGCTCTCATCATCTATCGATTCGAAAGGTACTTTAAAGGCAAAACGCATACGTACAGCATATACCAGCAAGCAACTGATTGAATTGGAACGTCAATTTCACATTAATAAATATTTATGCCGTCCTCGTCGCATTGAAATTGCCCAACGTTTAGAGTTAAGCGAATGTCAAATAAAGATTTGGTTTCAAAATCGTCGCATGAAGAGCAAGAAGGACGCCGCTAAAGCACCAAAACAAAATACCAAACTACGTAGCTGCTCCGAATCATCTGCCCAGGAAAACAATATACCTTTGTTTTTGGCCAATCCTGAAATTGCAGATATCGGACAAGAACCCTCGGTCCAATTGGCAATATATAATCAAGAATACAAAACTTCTTCATCATCTAACGGATTTAGTGAATCGACATATGTCAATACGGTTCAACAATACCAAACTGCATTAAATTCAGAGCCAGAATCTATGGATAACTTGGCATTATCATCACTATTTGATGATTACCAACCACTTCCTCTTTCCAACAATCAAAGAGAAATTTTGGAATATTTAATGGATTCTGATTTTATACAAAATCTCTAGAATATATAAATAATTTTAAATATCTTTCTACTTATCATATGTGTATGTAAGTTTTATGTCTTAATGATTTAATATATTAAAATTGAAGAATTTTTTATTATATTTAATTAAAATTTTAGAATATTTGATAAAATAATTCTTAATCATTGATTTTAAATTGTACAATTTCCTTCGAAAACTTAACAAATACACGCACATATAGATATATGTATATATTTTACTAAAATATTTATTTGTTTTATTTTTATTTAATTATTGATTTTCTTTGCCGACTTGATAATTGTGTAAAACAAACAATTTAAATGAATATTAGAATACGACATAAGAAGTAAATATTATCCAACGATAATGCTAGTGGTAGTAATACAGACAATTGCTACAAGGAAATTTATTTTATGTTGAAAAAAGCTGTTCAGCAAACATTAAACAATTTTTTGTGATATAAAGCCGACGACTTAGTATTTTCGTATCCCTAAAACCTGTCTTCGATCTTTATTTGGTTTGCTATGGAAAATCTTAATTCACTTTGCGTCGTGTTTTTTCCGAACGTATACCCGACGCAAAGTGAGGTATTGGTGTATTCGTGATCCTTATGAAATTATAAGTCTATTGAGATATACTACGAGAGACAAGCAAATCTCCGATTTGCAAACATACTCGTACTTGAACTTGATAATAAATCCAATGCGGAAATTGTCCTGTGCAGGTATCAAAACAAGAGAGAGAGAGAGAGAGAGAGATTCATAAGCATATCTATAAATATTTTGGTTAGACAAATATTGAACATAATCTGCCACCACTATTCAAGCAAGCAACATCTTCGTCAGTTTTTATTGCAATTTTAAAGTTGATCAGCAAAAATGGAATGGAATAACATAAATTTAGAAGAATACTGGACGCAAAATTTTCAATATCAAAGTGATCCTAATGTAAGTATAAATATTTTTCACCACTTCAAATTACTTTCTATATATTAATTAAATATTTTACAGATTATGAATATTGTTCAAGATACAACTCTGCCATCAGTGTTACCTCCTTCCACTCAGAGTTACTCCACCACAACATCTCCCGTTTCGCTCTCATCATCTATCGATTCGAAAGGTACTTTAAAGGCAAAACGCATACGTACAGCATATACCAGCAAACAACTGATTGAATTGGAACGTCAATTTCAAATTAATAAATATTTATGCCGTCCTCGTCGCATTGAAATTGCCCAACGTTTAGAGTTAAGCGAATGTCAAATAAAGATTTGGTTTCAAAATCGTCGCATGAAGAGCAAGAAGGACGCCGCTAAAGCACCAAAACAAAATACCAAACTACGTAGCTGCTCCGAATCATCTGCCCAGGAAAACAATATACCTTTGTTGTTCTCCAATCCTGAAATTTCAGATGTTGGACAAGAACCCTCGGTCCAATTATCATCACTATTTGATGATTACCAACCACTTCCTCTTTCCAACAATCAAAGAGAAATTTTGGAATATTTAATGGATTCTGATTTTATACAAAATCTCTAGAATATATAAATAATTTTAAATATCTTTCTACTTATCATATGTGTATGTAAGTTTTATGTCTTAATGATTTAATATATTAAAATTGAAGAATTTTTTATTATATTTAATTAAAATTTTAGAATATTTGATAAAATAATTCTTAATCATTGATTTTAAATTGTACAATTTCCTTCGAAAACTTAACAAATACACGCACATATAGATATATGTATATATTTTACTAAAATATTTATTTGTTTTATTTTTATTTAATTATTGATTTTCTTTGCCGACTTGATAATTGTGTAAAACAAACAATTGAAATGAATATTAAAATACGACATAAGAAGTAAATATTATCCAACGATAATGCTAGTGGTAGTAATACAGACAATTGCTACAAGGAAATTTATTTTATGTTGAAAAAAGCTGTTCAGCAAACATTAAACAATTTTTTGTGATATAAAGCCGACGACTTAGTATTTTCGTATCCCTAAAACCTGTCTTCGATCTTTATTGGGTTTGCTATGGAAAATCTTAATTCACTTTGCGTCGTGTTTTTTCCGAACGTAAACCCGACGCAAAGTGAGGTATTGGTGTATTCGTGATCCTTATGAAATTCTAAGTCTATTGAGATATACTACGAGAGACAAGCAAATCTCCGATTTGCAAACATACTCGTACTTGAACTTGATAATAAATCCAATGCGGAAATTGTCCTGTGCAGGTATCAAAACAAGAGAGAGAGAGAGAGAGAGATTCATAAGCATATCTATAAATATTTTGGTTAGACAAATATTGAACATAATCTGCCACCACTATTCAAGCAAGCAACATCTTCGTCAGTTTTTATTGCAATTTTAAAGTTGATCAGCAAAAATGGAATGGAATAACATAAATTTAGAAGAATACTGGACGCAAAATTTTCAATATCAAAGTGATCCTAATGTAAGTATAAATATTTTTCACCACTTCAAATTACTTTCTATATATTAATTAAATATTTTACAGATTATGAATATTGTTCAAGATACAACTCTGCCATCAGTGTTACCTCCTTCCACTCAGAGTTACTCCACCACAACATCTCCCGTTTCGCCCTCATCATCTATCGATTCGAAAGGTACTTTAAAGGCAAAACGCATACGTACAGCATATACCAGCAAACAACTGATTGAATTGGAACGTCAATTTCACATTAATAAATATTTATGCCGTCCTCGTCGCATTGAAATTGCCCAACGTTTAGAGTTAAGCGAATGTCAAATAAAGATTTGGTTTCAAAATCGTCGCATGAAGAGCAAGAAGGACGCCGCTAAAGCACCAAAACAAAATACCAAACTACGTAGCTGCTCCGAATCATCTGCCCAGGAAAACAATATACCTTTGTTGTTCTCCAATCCTGAAATTTCAGATGTTGGACAAGAACCCTCGGTCCAATTGTCAATATATAATCAAGAATACAAAACTTCTTCATCATCTAACGGATTTAATGAATCGACATATGTCAATACGGTTCAACAATACCAAACTGCATTAAATTCAGAGCCAGAATCTATGGATAACTTGGCATTATCATCACTATTTGATGATTACCAACCACTTCCTCTTTCCAACAATCAAAGAGAAATTTTGGAATATTTAATGGATTCTGATTTTATACAAAATCTCTAGAATATATAAATAATTTTAAATATCTTTCTACTTATCATATGTGTATGTAAGTTTTATGTCTTAATGATTTAATATATTAAAATTGAAGAATTTTTTATTATATTTAATTAAAATTTTAGAATATTTGATAAAATAATTCTTAATCATTGATTTTAAATTGTACAATTTCCTTCGAAAACTTAACAAATACACGCACATATAGATATATGTACATATTTTACTAAAATATTTATTTGTTTTATTTTTATTTAATTATTGATTTTCTTTGCCGACTTGATAATTGTGTAAAACAAACAAGTGAAATGAATATTAGAATACAGAAAGTAGCATTTCGCTCAATAATTTTGCAAAATCTAAGAATAGCTGCCTTTTATACCCTCCCCTCCATGAGGATATATTACGTTTTTCATTTCGTATGAAAGTTTGTTAATAGTCAACTAAAGTTAATAGCCATTTATATGTACTCGTATACACCAATACCTCGCTTTGCTTCGGTTCGTTTGGCGTTTTTTTGAAGTTGCGTCGCTGCTCAATTAGTATTAATTTTCACTGTGTGTCGTTAGATTTTCGAGGTTACATTGCTTTGGGTTCGAGTCTATATTTTGTTTTTTGAAATTTTTGCAAAATCTTCAACATCATTAGATGCTAAAACGATGACCCGTACAAGAAGTGCTTTGATGAACAAAATGGAGTCGTTGCTTTTTATTTGGATTGAAAATCAAGTTGCACAGAGAATACCATGAAGTGAAATGGTAATTAAGACAAAAGCAAAAAGCTTATTCGACGACATATGAAGTAAAACATTATCCAACGATAATGCTAGTGATAGTAATACAGACAATTGCTACAAGGAAATTTATTTTATGTTGAAATAAATTGTGAAATAAAGCCGACGACTTAGTATTTTCGTATCGCTAAAACCTGTCTTCGATCTTTATTTGGTTTGCTATAGAAAATCTTAATTCATAGATAGTTTTGAGTGATTTATATATACGGCTGTGAACATGTCTCGAAACGAAGGCCATTGTTCGTAACTGCCTTTAAATATCTCTGTATCACATGGAGCGAGTTTTATGCAGTTACTTGAATTGTCAGTGATAAAGGTAGGATTTGGGCCAGGATAACGAGATGTTGGCTGAGACACTGAAATTGGAGACGTATCTATTTTACTAGCTTTCAGCATATCGTTGATTTGAGAATAGCAGTGGTAATATGCTTCTGAGCAAGTATTATAATTCTCTTTGGCTTTTGTCACCATTGGCGTGACCTTACGGTACAATTCCTTTAAATTTACCCATTCTTAATTACGAAAATTGTAATATGATTGTAGGGACAAACGAAATTTGAATTTATTTATTATTACGCGTATTTAGTTTATATTAAAATTTTATTTTATTTAATTTTAATTCTGTATGTTTTTTCCTGTTTTCGCGCCCACTGTCCTATGTGTTTCAAAAAGATGAGACAGTAAGTAATATAATAATAAGATTATTTAACTCTTCTGTTTAATAAATTTGATGATTTGTTTCACTTTTGTACCACTGTGTTTGTGTTATGATGAGAGATACGTTTTTGTATAAATAAATGGTTATTATATGTAAGAGTGAGTAAATTAAATTGCAAAGAGATTGGTTTTGATCTTTGACCAAATGTAAATGAATGTGTTTATATCAGTGATGCCAACTCTTACATCATTAAAAGCACTGTGAGCAGATAAAAATAGGGTAAAAACGGGTAATAATTAACAAAATGTCGGGTAAAAAAGCACCAATATTAATATTCCTTATCCTTATTGAAGTTTTTATAACGAAAAGATAACAATTAAGTTTTTATATTTTGTTTGAGATCGATTGATTATTATTAAAATAAGATAAGTAGAAAAACAAACGTAAAATCCATTTCAACAAATTACATAAAGCATAAAGACACATAAAACATATATAAATACATAAGTGTACATAAAAAATAACGATATATGTATTAACAATGGCCAGTTGAATGGAGTGGCAAACACATTTAACTAATATCATATTTGGAAGATTGAACTTTTCTTTAATTTTTCGGTACAAACCGTTGTATGTTTCACTCATCACTGCAGGATTATCTGTTCCAATGGCTTTAAACACTTAATTAACGTCAGAAATATTTAAAATACGTTCCAAACCAATATAACGAATGACAACGCCAAGTAGCTATGACGCAGTATATCACTGTTTGGCCTTTAATTTCACAATTACAACAAATACTGGTCTAAACCACCTTTTGAATGCTGTATCATTCCATCAGGCTTTCCTATATTTTTGTTTTCCCATCTGAAGTTGATAAACTTTAACAAAAAGTGCATGAAGAATTTACTTTTATGAACAATTTTTAATTTTATTAAACCTAAGACACTTTCTATCTTAAATTGGCACAAAAGACAAATGTACGCGAGCGAATAAAAGTTGGTTAAAAAGTATTAGCCGTGTTTAAATAAGACTAGCAACAATTTAGATTACTTAAAAGGCTTAGTGCACTGTGAGCAATTGTAAAGAGCGCTATAAATACCCGCTTTTTAAAAACGGGTATTTAATAACATTTCGGGTATTTGGAAAGCAAAAAAGCACCAAAAAACTCCCGAAAAGCGTCAAAATGACAACGCTGGTTTATATGTATGCGAAAAAGTTTTTTTGATTGAAGTTTTATGTGTATTGCAGCGCTGCCAGAAGTAGATTTTACCTAATTTTTTAAGATTTTTTAACCGAAAAGAGATTTTAAGATTTTTTCCAAAAAAAAAAAAGATTTTTTCTTGTTCCAATTTGAAAACTTTTAAACTAATTGATCTCAAAAAATGTCCAATTTAGTATAAGAAAATGAATTTTTGTTGTTATTTTTTTGGTTAGTGTTAAATAAAATATGAATTGTTTTTATTATTTATAATAAAAAAAAAATACTTACATATTTCCAAAAATAAGATTTTTTCCTCAAAAATAAGACTTTTTTTTGCGAAATTAAGATTTTTTGCTAAAAATTTCTGCCAGCCCTGGTGTATTGTGCAGCCTAATGTTAAATGTAATTGTACATTTACACTTGTAATTTTCAAACTAGTTTATGATCATAAGCTACTTTCATAAACCATGCCGTTTACATCAGCATTTTTGACAGTTAAGTGGTTTATCTTTGACAAGCCATAAAACAGCTGACGTTAATATTAAAAATTTAATAAAAATATGGACGTTGTTATGAAAAAAAAAAAATTTAAATTTGTGTTTTTCATCCAGGATGAATAAAATTCAATCTGAAATTGACCATTTACGGATGAAAAGAAGAAAACACTTTTTTAATATGTTATACCAAGTACATATTCAAAAGTGCTGTACTCAAATATTAAGTTGTAGATAAGAATGGACACATGTAAGTAAATCAAAAATTTTTCATTTGGACGAAATTATGGTTTACAATAGGTTCGACATGATTCTTTTTGGAATGAAGGCGTCCCCTTGATGACAGAAGACATATTTATTGAGAATTTTAGAATGTGTCGTGAAACATTTAATTTGCTTTGCTCCAAAATGGTGAACATCGCGAAGTATGATGCAAGATTCAGAAAATGTATTCCTCTTGAAAAACGTGTAGCTATCGCTTTGTACACACTAAAATCATCATCTGAATTAAGACATATTGAGGTCTGGAACGCACTTTCTGCAGAATATTTGCCTTCAAATATTATTACTGAAACTAAAATTGAAGAGTGTGTTTATGGTTTTAACAAACTTGGCTTTCCACAATGCGTTGGAGCAACAGGTAAATACATATTTAAAGTATCTGTCTCGTGTGCATTTAATTATTTTTATTTTCATTTTAGATGGGTGTCATTTCAAAGTCCGACCACCCTCTTTAGAAACTACTGACTATTACAATTATAAGGGTTGGTACTCAACTATATTATTGGCCGTAGTTGATGCCCGGTACCGTGTTTTATACACGAATGTAGGATGTCCAGGTCGGTATAATGATTCATTAATATATTAACAATCGCTCTTAAGAAAGAAAATGGAAATGCCTATTCTTAAACAAAAATCCGTAATTTTAAACGGCATTAAAGTTCCTGTTATGTTAATGGGCGATTCTGCTTTTAGACTGTCAGAATACATGATGAAACCATACCCTTTCCAAGTAAATGCATCCGTTAAACAAAGTCTTTAATTATTCGCTGTCTAAATGCCGCAGAGTGGTGGAAAACGCTTTTGGTCATTTAAAAATTCGATTTAGGGATTAGATAACCGGGTTGATAACGCCAACAATATAATAAAGAGTTGCTGTGTTCTGCACAACTTTTTAAATGAAAATAATGAAAAAATCAATTAGAAATAATAGTTTGAAAATATAAGTTTTAGAAAACAGACTGATTTTGAATCTTTTACGTACTATTCAAATCCAAAAGCCAAAGAAATAAGAAGTGCTATTGCAACTTCTTTATTGGACAACTAATTAACGTGCAAAAATATTGGTTCAATACCCACCTTAAAGTATACAAATCTGCTCAGGATCACTTTCTGAGTCGAATAAGCGATGTCCGTCTGTCCGTCCGTCCATGTAAACCTTGTAATAAAACTAATTAAACAAAATTTGGTACAAGCTCTTCTAGAATCAATTTATTATTTCTCCTAGCCCTCCCAGTTATATAGATAAAATGTTGGTATTCAAATCAAATTCAATACAAATAACTAGTTTATCTCAAAAACTAGTTACAAAACCTGTTTTTGATTTGTATGGATAAACAAGTTTCTCAAACTAGTTTATCACTATAAACAACTTATAACTAGTTTATGGCGTAGGTGTAAATGCACTATAAAGAGTTTATTTTGTTTTGTAAGTAAGTGTAAAGCTAGCTGCAGTGATGCCAACTTTTGAGATTCAAAACGCGTGAACATTTTTGAAAATAGGGCTAAATTGAAAAAAATGTGTTTAAAGCCACATTGTGTCAAAATTTTCGATAAAGTGCGAAAAGGGGCTAAATTATAAAATGTTTCTTTTAAAAATCAAAACAACAAACACATTTTTATAAAATAATTTATTAGAAAAAAATTACTACCATGAGATACATATTTCAATTACATTTTAATTAATAAGGTACATACGTAGATTAAATACATAGTCTTGTTCATCATCATTTTCAGTCCATAAGACACTATCAATAAAATATTTAGATTTTTTATATGTTTCATTCGAATTAATTTTTGAGCACACTTCGTCAGGTATATGTGTGTGAAGATAAATATGCCTAGTTAAATATGTTTTTAAAAAAATATAGCATGCGATAAAAAAGTATGTAATACACAAATTAGGCACATTTTCGCTGAAATTTAACACTTTTGACAAAATTATACAACAAAATACATTATTCGTATTAATTTTTAAATTTTAACTGTAACTAAATATGAAATAAATGTGCTGATAAAATTTTACTGATTTAAAAACATATAAGGTTGGTATATTATCGAAGAAAATATATTACTCTGAGCAAATCTTACCATATCGGGAAATACAACCAAGTGGGGAATAAACATAACCAATAGTGCTATTGACGGGCACAAAGCGTTTTTCCGAATTGTACATATTTGTGAAAATTTATATTCATTCCTGAGAATGTGAAAATTTATAAAATTCTCTGAGGGATGTGGTCACTATGACAAAGCCTACTATGTCAATGAATAACACCTTGTGGGAAATGAAGGCCATCAATAGTGCTATTGAAGGGTGTAATAGGTTTTTCCGAATTGTATTTCTGAAAATTTATATTCATTCCTGAGAATGTAAAAATTTATAAAATTATCATATATAAGCAGGGTTTAAAAAATGCTTAACTATTTTCAAGCACTACGTATGTGCTTAACTTTAACTAGAAGAAAATACACAAGCAAAAGCAGAGCACAAAGTCAAAAAATAAAAATAAAACTATTGACTGTAGCTTTACTATGTGATGTTATTTGCTGACACAGTCAGCCACAGCAATTCACTTTAAAAAAATTGCTGTTGCTTGCTCACTAACAAAGTTTTAAGTGTAAAGCTATGTGTCCACGATCGTCAGATATTACAACGTTGTCATATCTAGCAATGTGCTAGCAACGTACTGACATTGAAAAATTTTTAGCAAAGGGTAAATTGTCAGTTTAGACAACTGTAAGAAAACTAACAATGTCATTTGCACACAATTGTCACACAATGAATTTATCTGTCAACCGAAATTGTCAGTTTACACGGTTGTCAGATTATTCTGTGGCATTGTCAAATTCGTTTTGCAGCTCTGTGTGTGTTTAAAAATTTTAAATATTGTCATGGAACAAAAAAGAGCAATTGGAACCATTTTATCTACTTATGTCCTAATGCACACTTTAATTTAATTATTTAATTTTCTTCTACTTTTTTCAAAAATTTTATCAATGCACACTTGTTTGTTTATTTACGTATATACAGAGTTGCATTTAGAAATAATTTCTATGACAATGCTGCCATTGGCAGATGCATAAACTTTACACATATGACAATGAAAAGTGTTTGACAATTGTCTTAAAACAATGACAAAGACAAAATTGTGTGTTTATACGATTGTTAGATGTCTGACAATATGTTTGTCTTCCAATGTACTGAAAATGCTTTTTCTTACAACGTTGGAAGGCAAAAATTTTAAGTTTACACGGTTGTTAAACATTTTCTGTACATTTTTCGGACAACGTTGTAATATCTGACAATCGTTGACACATAGCTTAAGCTATGCAGAAATTTGTGTGCTTTTGCTAATTCATAGTCAGCAAATTTAACGCTGTATATAAGTTCTTGAGTTTTCGGATCATAAAAATTGCCACTAGCATCAAATTCTCCAGATATTTGTTGTTGCTGTTGTTGACTTAGTGGTGGACCAACATAACTGCCACCATGATGATTGTGGTGATTGTATGCATTGTCCTGCAATGTATCACCGGTGTGGTGATTATAAAATGGTTGTTGCATTTGCTGAGAAGCAGCTGCGGTAGAAGGTGTTGGTGGATGATGGAAAACATTGGGACCATGATGTAATTTAGATGCCACATCGTTCCCCGATTTGAGATGCGGTGAATTTTGTGATACAGCCAAAAAGTCTGGTTTGGGACTTAGATACTTTCCATTCGGTACTTGCCTTGTTGAGTTTTGTAATTGCTGCTGCTGCTGCTGTTGTAGTCTATGGGCAATATGTTGAGGTGAACCAGCGGCGGCGAATTCAATATCATACTTGCCGTAGTATTCTTCTGAAGGTGTTTGCAGTTGTTGTTGCTGATGTTGCAGCTGTTGTTGTGGTGACTGCTGTAATATGCTGGGGTAAAATGTCGAATTACCAGCACTATCTGCTATGTTGGCGGCATTAGCAGCTATATCCCGAACCAATGCCAATAGAAATGGACGTGTCATAACCACTAAATTGTGAGATCTTAGTTGAAGTTGAGACGGCTGACTCTTTTTTAATGTGTTGATCGTCTTTTTTCTTGACTTTGTTGATGGGACCCTCATCTATTTCATCATCTAAACTGCCACTGGAAGCAACACTTGAGTCAGCACTGACCATATTAGAACCGGACACCGCATTACTGCCACAAAGATTCGATGCTATGCCAGATTCTAATGTGGATTGGGTGTTACTGTAATAATAAAAAATAAATAATAATAATAAATATAATAATGTAAATGGAAAAATAATATCAGTAAACAAAATTTTTTAAATATTAATATCTTACAACTTCTAGCACTGGCATTGTTATTTGTAGCACTTGGTGTATTATTGTTATGACCTCTTGAATTTAATGTTGAATCTGGTATATCGTCGGATGGCAGTTCACAGCCCTGACAAGACTTCTTGGAATTGGAATCTGTTGAAAAATTAGAACATTCTCCATAATAAATAACAAATTATTAAAGTAAATTCGAATTTAAAAACGATTTTTTTAATTATTGCAAGTATTGTTCAACTTTATTATACCTTATACCAGCAAATAGTAATAAGTTAATAAGTAGTTTGATGTAAAATGTACCAAAATTTGCCCACAATGAGGTGGAGGATCTTAAATATCACACACTTAAATAGACAGGCTGTCAGTTTGCAAGACGATGTATTAGTAGACAACTGGAATGATCAATTCCATTCGTTGTTAGAATGAACTGAATTGAAATACTAAAAGTAATAAGATAGGGTGCCAGGAAGGGCATCAAAACAAGAAACATCAAAGATACTCTTTTTTACTGACAGTGATTGATACGCTTCAGTATCATTTTGCTCTTTTTTGCTTTCAAATAAATTTGTGAAATTAAAGGTGGTAACTTTAAGTTTTGTGGTATATTTCTTTTTTTTTCGTTTTATGTTTAGGGTATAAATTGTTTTTGTGACTAAAATATTATGAAGTAATCATTAGAGCCGAATATTTCCTCTACAATCACTCTTTGTGTATGAGTAGTACTCATGAAGTGTTACTTTTATACATTCAGATTTATTGGTTGCTTAAAAAATATAGATTTATTTATAGTTATACATACAGTCAATATAAAGTAAACACCTAATATTGTTTAAAGAATGTTTTATTATATTTACTACAAGTACAAATTATAAGTAAATTAAGCAAAATATAACTCATTGAAAAAAACTTTAAAAAAAGGAACATAAAAAATATTAATAAAATTTTAACGAAAAGCACCAGATTTTTCACGCCAAAATAAAGTATGTACTTATATTACAATTATGTAAAACATTATTTATGTATATATAATATTTTGTTCGTATGTAGTTATTTTGCGTCTATCACTGCTGACAATCTCTAGACATAGAATCAACGAGAAATCTGGCGAAATTTTGTTTCATACATCCTGTATTATTGCCTTTAACATATCCTTGCAAGACATATTTCTTTGGCTAATTTTTTTTTTTGTCTGGGGACTGCGGAAGATTGAGGATTGTCCTGTTGGAAAAACCAGTTCTGCACTAGTTTTAATTTCTCTACACTAAGGGCTACATTGTTTCATTGTATATTCTATAAATGCAAAATTACCCCTGATGCCGCCATACAGTCCCAGACCATTACTGAGCCGCCGCCATGTTTTACCGTCTTGGTAACATATTTATTACTAAAACCTTCGTTCTTGGTTAATCATATTTTTGGGGGATTTTTGACTTATTTTCATCGGTAAAAAAAAATAACATTTTCAGCTATATTTACAGCACTATATGTTGGGTATGCTCTTACTTCTATTACTATAGCTTTTACTTTAGTTTTTGCAGGACGCAAATTTTCTACGGTATATGTACTTGTCATTAATTTTTTATATTCTACAGTTATGCCTTTCAACGATTTTACCTATTTCACGCAGAAATTTACCTTTTCTATGTAATCTATTATGATTTGCCAATTGATGTTTGCCTTCCTATTGTAAATTTTTCACTGCTTAATTTTCTTTTTTAATTATAATAAATGATGAAACTTGCACTTATTTCGAATGGCACTTTACGGTTGTATTTTCAAACAAAGATAAACTACTGACACTACTTTTGGAATGACAGGGCCACTATTTACTTTATTTTGACGCGTAAAAATTCATCTAGTTTAACAACAAGTCAAGTAAGTTTGATGTTTTGTTTATTTTTGATATTAGAAAATTATCTTTTAATAATATGTGCTGATGGCTTTATTTTGACGCTCACAGTGTGTATGAACATTTATTTTAAACAGCTTATACATACCAATTTTAGTTCTACTATGCATTTTGGGTGTTTCTACTGCCAAAATTTTACGAACTTTCTACTTTGAGTTTACGAATATCATTTGCTTCTACATCTACACTTCTCCAAAAATGGGCGTTAAAAAATAATATTAAACCTGAGCAAATGTACTCAAGAGTAAAAACATTTATTTTGCAGTGACGTGGAATAAACAGGCTGATAATGTTGTAGTAAATTGTTTGTCTAAAGTGGGTCTTTTATGGGAACTATGCCTTATTATGGGTCTATAAGTCGTTAGCTGACCTGAATTATATACAAGAAACTTATTTATAATGGTTAGGACATTTATGAAATCAGAAATCCTATTTCGGTAGGATATTTGCATGAAAGCAAATTACAAATTAAAAATTTATAAATTAAGAACAATTGTTATTTTTATTTGAACTGTTAATTTTTAAATTTTTGATAATTTTTGCATTTGTACTTTAATTGGTACACATGAAAAATGTCGACGAAAGTGGAAAAAAAACATAATAAGCAAATGTATTCAGGTTTTCAAGACGAAGTCTTGACAGAAAGAATACGAAAAAACTGAAGGAAATAAGGAAGCGACATGTAAATAAAATTTAAAAATGATAATTACAGCAAATTTCGAACCACCAGTACCACTGGTTAAAGATTGATGTTTGACTGTTGGCTAGCAGGCACCGCAGTGGTGCAGAGGTTAGAACTCAAAGGATTCTGATGAAAGAATGTGGTGGTTCTTGAAACATGTAAATTCAACCCAGGTTCGATCCCCAGCTCAGCCAAGGAAAAATTATCAATAAGATTTCTTGTTGTAAAAACAATTTCTACCTTCAGTAAAAATAATAATTTAATGAAAATTAAATTTAATGAACGCGAGCCCAACTAAAAATTATCAAAAATTTATAAATTATAAATTTCTCTGTTTTACCTGAATTTGTAATAAATCATATTTTCTATAGGCAAATCAGAATGAAAGTTGTCATAGAAAGGTGTAGAACTTTTGAGTTGTAAACTAATTTTAATTATTATATACTTACGCCCATTTTTACCAATTTCAGTTTTCTTTTTCAAAAAACAAGGTCAAGTTAACTGGTATAAATAATGAATCAGAAAGCTGGGTAATTAACCCAGCTTTACAAATGTCCAAAAAGTTTATTTAAGAACGCTTTTAAGAAAACTTTGCGTTAAATATTTACAAAATTATACAAAAGCTACTAACTTAAGGAATATACTCGTACAGTGTTAAAATACTTTTCAACTTTATTGTAAGAATATAAGACATACACATTGTGACCGTGTACATCAATATGCCGCTTAAATATGTTTCACCGATCTACCAAAAATGAAGAATATCATTTAAAAAAGCCTTATCTTTAATAACACAGTACAACAGCCAATCTGGGGGGTGAGAAATTCCAAGTCAGGGTGATGGTACTAGGTCAGTATAGTAAATCCTCAAAGGGTTTGGCGTTCGTATGTGTCAGTTTTTTTTATGACCTTTTAAATTTTTTCCTTATCTTGATGTTTTTTCGCTTACTTGTAACATTTTGGCAAAAACGTAGTTTAACATAACTCGAGAACCACTTGTCCGATTTTGATGAAACAAATTTAGAAAAATTAAGAATTACAATTTCTCTAATCTGTTTTTTTTTTTTTTTTTTTTTTTTTTTTTTTTTTATTTTTATTTAATTTTATTGACAAATAAATATTGTTTCAAATTCTAATTTGAAGCCTCAGCACCTTATAGATTTTATAGAGGCAATAGCATGGCATTAATAAATTTATATTAACAATATTTAGTTATATATATGTACATATACATATATATATATAAAAACAATTCGTGTGTAGAAATACCGTTTTCCTATATGTGCAACACTTTCGAAGTTACAAATGAATGTATGAAGGGAAAAAAGTATTTTTTGCCTAAAAATTTAAATATAAATAAAAATATTAAATATAGGATGTTAAGAGCATTCTCGGAAATTGGTGTCCACATGTCCTTGAAAATCCATTATTTACATCATCATCTGGACTACTTCAGCAAACAATTGGCTACCGAATCTGATGAACAAGGTGAACGCTATCATCAAGTTGCTATGCCAGCCATTTGAAATGAGGTAATACTGATTTTTTATTTTTTCCAACTCATTTTAATAAAATTTGCGGCTAACATCGAACTGTTCGGACGTGTTACTTTTAGTGCGGCTGAATTTTCGGTGAAAAAATCGTAATAGGTGAAAAAGTATAAAAAGTTAAATTAAATAAAAAAGTGAAAAAAAACTCGTAATAGGTGAAAAACTTTACAAAGTCAAATAATTGCACTAGGTGCAATAAAAATTAATAAATTGTAATAATTTATTTTTAATAATTGAAAACTAGAAAATTAAATACAGTGAGACAGTGAATGAGTAACAATTCTAACAGTGCGAGTGGGCCTCAGAGCCGAAATGCTTATTTCGTGTTGAGCTCGGCAAGTGTTAGTAATGAGAACATTAAAGATCCCGAATTTAATAAAAACTACTTAACTGTGAAACCAAAAATAAGCACAAATCTGAATTTAAGTGCAAGTGCACCAAACTTGAATAAATGTGTTGAACAGGGCACAAACTTAGCCCAAAGCATATTTAATTTAAATAGAAAAATCACTGAAGGACCGTCTTCTTCACGGTCCTCGTTATCAAATATTGGAGAGACGTCAACAGCTGCAAAAGGCACATTAAGTCCTACAAATAAGGCCGCTCCTATAGTTGCTGCTGAAGAAAAACAAAAAACACAGGTAGGAATGGACCGTTATATAACAGTATCGAAGAGAGGCAGAAGCCCAAAATCTGCCGAAATTACACCAGCCGCAAAATTATCAAAGAATGCTGAAGAGCCACGCTCGCAAAATCGTTTTGCCATCCTCCAAGAGAAAAATGATGTCCCTAACGCTGTGAATAAGCCAGTAAAACCACCTCCAATATATTTAAGAGAAAAAAACTCAAACGAACTTATAAAAATATTAGTTTCATTAATTGGTGAAAATTCTTTTTATGTGACTCCAATTAAGCGTGGCAATATTAATGAAACAAAGATTCAGGTTAATAATGAAAACGACTATCGGAGAATAGTTTCGGAATTTGAAAAACGCAAAAAGAATTTTTACACGTATCAACTTAAAAGCGCAAAAGGTCTGCAAGTCGTAATTAAGGGAATTGATTCTTTTGTTGATCCTGACGAGATCAAGAGCAGTTTGGCCGACAAAGGCGTTAAAATCAAGGCCGTATCAAATATAAGAAACAGAGATAGGATCCCTCAACCATTATTTAGAGTGGAGTTAGAACCTGGTGATGTTAAGCTGAAGAAAAATGAAACACATCCTATATATGACTTGAAATTCATAATGCACCGAAGAGTTACAGTGGAAGAACCTCATAAGCGATCTGGCCCAGTACAGTGTTCGAACTGCCAAGAATATAGTCACACTAAATCTTATTGTAAGTTGCCTACTGTTTGTGTAGTTTGTGGGGATCTTCATGACACCTCAAAGTGCGATAAACCTAAGGATGATTCCAGGGTAAAAAGATGCAGCAATTGCGGTGGAAACCACACTGCCAACTACAGGGGTTGCCCTGTTTTCGAGGTCGTTAAACGCTCCTTGATCAACAAACCCGCTACTACCCCTACTCAGACGACAAAAGTACCTATTACAATTATTCCCCCCGTAGCACAAGCATCCACTAGCCAATTTTCATATGCCAACGTGCTAAGATCTAACCAACCAACAGTGCAAAATGAATCACCAATAAATGATACAAACAGCCACAATTTTAGCCGTCTTGAAGGTATAATGGAGAATCTGGTGCAATCCATGAACCATTTCATGACAAGCATGACAAGTATGATGCAGGAGATGCAAAAAATGCAGTCCACGCTACTGCAGGCCATACTTAATAGACCATGAACTGTCTCAAAATATGTTTCTGGAACGCAAACGGCATACGCCAACACAAAAATGAACTTGAATATTTTCTTTTTAATAAGAAAATTGATGTAATGCTGATTTCCGAGACTCATATGACGTCGAGAAGCATTTTTAAAATAAGTGGTTATACATTCTACGACACCAAGGACCCCAGAGATAGATCATGTGGTGGCTCGGCAATATTGGTCAAATCGCGAATCAAACACCATTCATTGGGTGGTCTTTCAGAGTGTTATCTTCAAGCAACAAACATCTGTATTGAGAACTTTTGTCAAAACCTCGTGATTTCGTCAGTTTACTGTCCGCCCAGATTTTCAATAACAAAAGATCAGTATAGAGATTTTTACAAATCACTAGGTAGCCGTTTCATAGCGGCTGGCGACTACAATGCTAAGCATACATTCTGGGGCTCACGACTCGTTAGCCCTAAAGGTCGTATCTTGTACGACTCCCTGTCTGAAATGGGACTGAATGTGATTTCAACTGGTCAACCAACTTATTGGCCAACTGACCAGCAAAAAATTCCTGACGTTATCGATTTCGGCGTGGCGAAAGGGGTATCCCCGGAACTCATGGAAGTCGAGGCTTCACTGGATCTTTCTTCAGATCACTCACCCACTGTAATCACCATCAGAAGTCCTCAGCAAATCGTAACTGATGCCTCACTTCTTGTCAAACGTCTGAATTGGTTAAAATACAAAAAATACATCAGCACTCACTGCACAGAGAAACTCCCGTTAAAAACTGCTGAAGACATCGATGCCTGTATAAAAAGTCTTAATGAACATGTCGAGAAAGCCGCAGAACATGCTTCTTCCACTTACCGCCCGAATAGGTACAACAGAGTTTTTTCTGCAGATGTTGAGCAACTATTGTCTGAAAAAAGGAGAGTCCGAAGAGAGTGGCAACAACACAGATCGCCCCAACTTAAAACTAGGTTGAGAGAATGTACCAAAAATCTTAGGATCTTGCTAGAAGCGCAAAAAGCAGAGTCTTTCAAACAACATCTGGAAGGTCTAGACGCAACTTCCCAGTCAAATTATTCATTATGGCGTGCAGTCCGAAATCTAAGAAAACCCGTAATCGCAAAACCTCCACTGCGTACTTTGAACGGATCTTGGGCACGAAATAACGAAGAAAAAGGCAACCTTTTCGTAAGTCATTTAAAAAATGTATTCACTCCCAATACGGATACTGACATTAGCGAACTACCGCCTGTTGTTGCCAGACCACCTGTACAAATAAGATTTCAATATCTGGAGGTTGTTGAGGCTATTGATAATTTAAATGTTAAAAAAGCACCTGGGTTTGATAAAATCAGCAATAAAATGATTTTTGAGCTGCCTCGCATTGCAAAAAGATTAATCCTTTTTCTTTTTAATGCCATCTTACGGCTTGAGTACTACCCTCCGGTTTGGAAAATTGCACTAGTAAAGATGATTCCTAAGCCGGGAAAAGATCCTTGCAAAGTTGAGTCGTATAGGCCAATAAGTCTATTACCAACTATGTCCAAATTATTCGAGAAATTGCTTATAACCAAGCTGACTCCGATTTTGAATGAAAACAACTGCATTCCCAATCACCAGTTTGGCTTCAGACGTCAACACAGTACAATAGAACAAACACATAGACTGGTACAAGTCATAAGAAAAACCTTTGAGGAAAAGAGATACTGTTCGGCACTCTTTATTGACGTCTCTCAAGCTTTCGACAAAGTATGGCATGAAGGCCTGATATCTAAATTAAAGCAGAACTTGCCGGTGAATCTTCAACACCTACTATGGAAATACTTAATCGACCGTCAGTTTATGATTAAAGAAGGTGATTATTTAAGCCGTCCTCAACCTATAGGTGCTGGCGTCCCTCAAGGTAGTATCTTAGGACCAATTCTATACTTGCTGTACACAGCAGACATGCCAACAAACAATGAAATTCACACGTCAACATTTGCTGATGATACGGCATTTCTCAGTACTCACAAAGATCCAAAAGATGCCTCGATTCAATTACAGCACCACGTAACGCAAGTGGAGAAATGGGCAAGACAATGGGGAATAAAAATAAATGAACAGAAATGCACCCACGTAACATTTACTCTACGTAGGGAATCATGTCCCCCTATTCGTATTAATGACCATATAGTGCCTCAAAACTCACACGTGAAATATCTTGGTATTCATCTGGACCGTCGCCTCACATGGAAACCACATATAGATGCTAAGCTGACTCAAATGAAACTGAAAGCAGCCCAAATTCATTGGCTCATCGGCAGAAACTCCGTCCTTCGGCTCGATTGTAAGCTTCTACTCTACAACTCAATCTTAAAGCCAATTTGGTGCTATGGTATCCAGTTATGGGGCACTGCCTCCAACTCCAATATTGAGAAAATTCAACGCCGTCAAAACAAAATTCTACGAATGATAACTACCGCTCCTTGGTATATTAAAAACAACAACATACACAACGATCTTGATGTTCCACTTGTCAAATGGGAAATAACTAAACACGTGGCCCTTTATTTGGGTAAGCTGGAAACTCATCCAAATCCCCTCGCTCGAGACATCTTACAACATCCCGGTCATAGCCGTTTGAGAAGGAGGGACACCACCGCTCTCAGATGAATAAATACAAGTTGCTCATTATATCCTATCGAATTTGAAAACTAGATTTTGTCTAGCATTGGCTGGACTTATCTTAATTAACTTTAGTTTTAGGATTTGAATACCTATTGTTAGTTCATTTAAAATGAAGATACAATAAAAAGAATATGCAAAAAAAAAAAAAAAAAAAAAAAAAAAAAAATTTTAATAAAACAAAAACTTATAGATATAGAGGCAAAAAGTCGACGAGTGCAATAATTGCGGAAATTTGCTGGTGGAGTAAGCTTGTGTGGCAAGACAAGGATGATCTTGATGATAAAGAATTTTAAGGAGATGCAGAAGGGCCAACAGTGGAGTCACACATTGACATTATGTGTGGTTCAGAAACTGATGATAGCGATGAATGCGATGCCACTAGTCCCGAACAACCACCATCGAAAAAGTCTAGGCAATATTTATTAAAATAAATAAAAATAAATAAATAAAATAAAAATAGAAAATTATAAAAATGTTTACTTAATTTTTTTTAGTAGCTTATGGCCAGAAGTCTGGAGTTATTAGGGAAAATTTATAAAAAAGGCGATAAATGACACGTTTTTGAATAAAAACAAAAATGGGATACCTTCACTTAATTGTAAATAAATAAATAAATAAATTCTTAATTTTTTTAAATTTGTTTCATTAAAATCGATAAAGTGGTTCTCGAGTTATGTTAAACTACGTTTTTTCCAAAATGTTACAACTAAGCGAAAAAACATCAAGATAAGGAAAAAATTTAAAAAGTCATAAAAAAAAACTGACACACACGAACGCCAAACCCTTTAAGGGTTTTACTATACTGACCTAGTAACATCACCCTGACTTGGAATTTCTCACCACCCAGACAATAATCCCAAAAATGTTCCACAGTGTAATTTTTATTAGAACAAACATTATTCGATCACTTTCTAGGATTAAAAAATAATATCTGGGATTGGTATTAAAAGACATACCGAGAGACTTCTTAGGTTGGCAATAAAACAAAAACCATTAAAGATTTTTCTTCACTACAAAGGGATCACCACCTACAGATGAATTGTTTTTAACCATGGATAAATTTTAGGAGGGCGAGTCTTTTCATAAATATTAGTTTGGTTATTTATACAAACAGCAAGTATTCTAAGAGGTTTCCATTCGCATTCAGGAGACCACGAAACACTCTTGTCAATGAATTTACTTCGAGTTATTTATTAAGTTCAAAATATCACTAACATAGCCCGGTTGCATTGATGTTTGGGGATTGTCATACATATATCTCCGCATTATTTGCAATGTGATTCTTGGTGATTTTCTGATGTGACCTCTAATTAAGAATTAGCCTTCTGCCGTTAAAACTTTCAACCTAAATTTTTGTTTCTATACCTAAATATTAATATGAGGTGTAAACATATTCCTATTATGTATATGTAAACACTTATTTGGGGTTTATTTTCAAAATACATTGGGCTACCTACACAAAGAATTTATTTTTCAGTTATCTGAATTAATGATAATGAAAAAGGAAATCTTTAAAAGTGTTTGTCAGTCAAACTGGACGTTAGTAAACTTTTTAGTTAAATATATAATATTGAGTCTGGTAAAAATGTGCGTAATAAACACCATTGTATACTTACTACTATCGGACTGATCATCATCACCTTTTAGACTGTCCTTGTTGTCCTCATCGTCAGTTTTTGAAAGTGGTTGACGTTTGTGTTTCATGCGGCGATACCTGAAAACACACCACCAGAAATAAGAACAAAAAACAATTAAATTATGCCAAAAAGGACGTTAATTATTAAACTGCAAAACAGAAAAAAGTAAAACTCAGTGGCAATTAAAAGGTAGCAAAATTACGAGTAGTTTTCTTTTCCCTCTGTTTGAGTTTCTTCATTAAGCAAAAAGAGAACCATTATTTAATAAACACTTTGCAGAATGTAAGAAAAAGTAAGAAACGTATAAGCAATAAAAATAACTCACCTGTTGTTCGATTACATCTAGTCTGGCAGCAATTTCAATTCTACTTGGTCGGCACAAATATTTATTGAAATGAAATTCCTTTTCCAATTCCAACAGTTGCGTATTTGTGTATGCGGTCCGCAAACGTCGTGGCAGGCCATTCTCTGGAACGAATTCAGCTGCAATTGAAAATTGCATTTTCTTGATACATGAATAAATGAAATTTTGAACCAACACACACACACTCTCACACAAACACACACAGATACTATTAGCAACCCATACAAGTTATGTATTTAAGCAATACATCTTACTTTAAACTTGATTTTCTTAACATTTTATTTATGCAACATGTCTGCCACATTCGAAATAAGCAGTTTTAGTTATTGAAAAATCAGCTTTCTATTTAATGAAAACGTTACTTGTTGGACTGTGTTACTCTATTGCCACTTGAAGCATTCAAAGCTGGTATTAATGTTAAGGTAGTTGATAGTTGATAGGTAGTTTGTGGTGGTTGTGGGGTGGTGCTGTTAAGAAATATTGCATTCATTTTGTTTCTTTTTTATACATTTAATGCGTAAATAAAAAGGCGATATTAAATTTCCTTTTAAAATTAAAACAAGTAATAAGAAATTCTTCTGACTTAAACATTAAGAATAAATTTAATATTTCTTTTTAAATTCACGATAAAGTATGTTTAGTAGGGCGGTACAGTTTTATTTATTTATTAGTTTGTTGTTCTATACAAAAGACTTAGAAGTCTTATATTTCAGCACATCTTAACATTTGAATGTTACATAAAGACGAAAGTCTACTGTTTTCTAGTTATTTTCGATTTTACTTTTATGTATTTCCAAATTATTAATATGTATATCATGGTGTAACTACACAAGGTTAGTGCAGTAGCACAGTAAAGACGACATTCTTTACAATTTACTTATGTCAATAGTAATACTTTTTCAAGTATTTTTGACAGTAGTACATTATTTTACATAAACAATATATCTGTTGTTTTTGTATTGTATTGTATTTGCTAATTACACCACGATGCATATCATAAAAGAGTTTGAAATATTTTTACCAAAAAAATTAAACTTTTATTAATTTCATTTATATTAAATAATTGATAATTGTACGGAAATTAATTTAAACATTTTTCAACATTCAACATGTACATATTTCGAAACTTCTGCCCTTTATTTTTCAAACACTTCACCATACTTTAAAAATACATACAAATTTAAATGCTTTAATATACATTTTTCGTCGATGTTGAAATGGAAGACAACTGGCTTTAATTATTGTTTTATTAGCATTTGAATGACCCAAGTGAGCCATTATGTTCTGGAATATGACAACATTCAAAAGTGCACAGCGGCTGCGCTCGGTAGCACGGATTCAAGGGGTCAAAATTTAGAGATTCCATCTAATAGATTCGGCTAAATTTGATCAATGGCATTGTTGAATTGCGGGTTATGGACAAAGATCTTTGTCTTCAGAATTCACCTCAATAAAAATTCTAGTCAAATCGCACGAATCGGTGGTCAATTTAATTTATAAAAAAATGCTGATAAATAATTTTGTGTGATGCAATGATATGTAAAAAATCGAAATTTTTTGTAAAATAATTTTAATAATTTGATTGAAATTTTTTTACTAAGCTTTTCAAACAAACTTTAATGTGATAAACATATGTGTGTATATAAATAAGTTAAAAATCGAAAAAACCTTAAAGCTACATGTTGTTATCCCTAAATAATTTTTTAAATTGTTTATTTATTGAATCTTCATTAAAAAATTAACTATATCAAAACTTTTATTAAAAAAATAAAATTTAAATTATTAGTCCAGCCAATGCCGGACGAAAATTGTATGACCATTGTTTTTCCCTTGATATAGCACAAATTTTTGAGTAATGCCATCTTAAAAGATTTTAGTAAAGATGTAAGTATGCACCCTATTTTTAAGTTATAAGTTTTCTTCCAGCAATCTATCAGTGTGTCACTCACTATGCATAACTAATTTTTGGTTGAACACAGCGAACCAATTTTAATTTGCTGAACACTTATCCCTTGTTGTGCCAAAATATCTGTCCGATAGACATTTCAATGCTACATTTTCTACCGGAAACACTACAATTACTGGTGTGCAAGAATATAAAATGATGTATCAAGCGACGGTCATATACAATTTTATAAAAGAATATATTTGCCAATTCACAAACATACATACTGATTCAGATTATTGTCGTATCCTTTCAAACCACATTAAGTTTTTGCTACAGTTATGTTCAATATTTGACAGCGAGTAAAACAAGTACTATTCAATAATATAATTAAGCATTTCTCAGCTGATCAGTATAATTGTTTAATTCACAGCTGATGTTTTAGTGTCGTAGAAGTTGTACGTCGTCTAAGTTTACAATAGTTTTTTTTACTCATTTTAGTTTTGCAAATCAATCAAACGGCAGCACTCCGATTCAAACAATAAAATATAATTTTTTCTTGAAATATTTTATATTCACAATCAGTGAACATACAATGTACTACGAGTACATACAACATCAGTTGTAAAGTGAGCAAATATTTTTAATGAAATCAAGCTAACTTTACAACCAAACAAAATTTACCATGGCATTTTTACTTCTACATATATTCTTTAGTTTTAATACAAAAAGTTTTCGTTTGTTACGTGAACAGTAGTATGTATGTAGTATGTAACTGAACTGAGTTTTATAAAATTTCATCTTGTTTGGTGGCGCGATAAGTAAGATGTTGTTTAAACATTAAGTAATTAACTGAAAAAACCTAAATTCTAATCAATCAATCAAGTTTCATTGGAAACAAAAAGAAGAAAAAATGTGAATTTGTCTGTTGGGGCTGTTGCTTCTGGTGGTGCTCTTGCTCAGACTGCTACTGTTTGCAAATGATTTTTGTTGTCTTGTATGTCCGTCGGTTTGTTTTACTTAATGAATTTTCATAAAGTGTAGACTTTTAATTAATTCTCTACAAAAAATAAAAACAATAAAAACTGAAATCGAAGAACTAAGAGAAGAAAATAATCAACTAAGACAAGACATTAACAAACTCTCGTCTTGAATTCATAGAACGAAGGACTAGATCTGCAAATATTGTTGTCAATAGTCTAAATAGTCAAAAAATTCATGAGGTCAAAACTGAATTTGTTAATTTATGTACAAATGTACTGAACGTTGATGTCTATGTAGTTGGTACTCGCAAACTACCGTCTCCAAAATCATTTTTGTTTACACTTGGATCTTGTATGCAAGCATCAAACGTTTTAAATGATAAGGGTAATGCGAAAGATAAGGAGATTTTTATTCAAAAAGACTACTCCAAAGATGAGCAACATGCTCGTTACAAGATAACGTTAACAAGACAAATAGCAAAAGTGTTATTAATTTAAACAAAAACATTAAGGTAAGGCTGAGTGAATTTTGTATCTTTATAAACGATAAAAAATATTCTTAGTCCTCTGAAAAAGTTGTTGCGTACTCTAGTGATGATGCCGAATTTCTAAAAATGCTGTTGTCTGAAGCTTGTTATGCTGTGGATGTCATTTCCCATGATTACAATGGTGGAACACCTGTCAACACAATCAATATACCGACACAATAGCAACACATCAAATGTCGTGTAGTATTGCTTAATGTAGCCAATCTTGCCAGCACATTTAATTTTTGAAATTTTGTAACATATTTAAATAATTTTGATATCTTCTTTCTATTTGAAGCGCATGTAATAGCAAACAAACGTAATCTTTATACAACTTACTTTCAAAACTACTCTTTATACTGGATTGATGCAAAAAAAAAATCACATAACGCTGGATATATAAATACTTAGATAATAAAAATATATAAATTTAAAATATAGAAAAATAATAATTAATGAATTTGTTTAGCTGTTTTGTATTATAAAGCAATATCTAATGTGATATATGTGCAAATGTTAATATAATGTACTAATTTTTTAAATAATTAAAACTTTGTTAAAAAGAATAATTTTTAAATAAAATTAAACGTAAATATATAAATGAAATTGATTAAAATAATGTGAAATTTACTTCAAATGCAGTTTTAAATGCAGTTTTAAATGCAGTTTTAAATGCCAATCTGGCTCTCAACTATTTAGTTATGCCAAACATAGATAATTAAGAATATTTAATCATTAAGATTGTAATATATTTTTATTATATCTATTAATAAATAAAAAAAATAATAAAATAAATGTTCAAAGGTGCCCCCTATTTCTTTGTTCAAACCTGAACTGGCATGCCATTTCACGGCAATTATACTTGTCATCATAACAGGAGTAAGACTTAAGACATTCATTAACGATTTTAGGAAGTAAATTTTAAACCGCGAAATGAGAAGTAACTGTAAACAGAGAATATTTCTAATTTTTCATGCTGTTTTAAATACTGAAATACTAAAATTTAAAATGTTAAACAACTTTAATATAAATAAATATCACGTTAAAAAATTTAGATAATTATCGTAAAAAAAGGCCAACCTAAAATATGCGAAAGAAATATTTTGCATTTGTTGCAAAATTTACGCTTATTTTAATTTTACACCAATTGCTAACTCTTGACCACTTGTAACAAACCTTTTATTTGCACCAAAAACAAGTAAAACATTTAACACAAGAACATCATAATTCATAAAATTTCCACATACGTACGAGTAGATAGTATAATACAGCCTTCCTAAGGGATACTTTTAGCAAAATTACAGGGAGGATGTTAAAATGTTTAACAAACTATTGCTACTTGCTTAAACGGACACAATGCGAGTACACAAGTGCTTTTAAGTGTTAACAAGTAAATTATTATGTTAAATATATATGTTGTTTTGTATAAGAGAGTTTATGGGTGTGTGTAAATGTCCTTAGCCACAAAAAGGACACTTTTCTGGGAATAACGAAAAACAAGCAACCAACCCATAAATAATCAGAAAGTCAACCTTAAAAGTTTAAATCAATTTTCCTAAGAGTAACGGAAATATAAAACCCATTAGATTGCAATTCGTTTGGAAAATTTCACCAACTTAGACTCACATACGAGTATACTCGTACGTATACACATTGCCTGTATTTTGCTTAGTACGTATCAATAATGAAAAGTTCTTTGAAAATTAACTTGCAGTACACATTCTAACGAAATGATACATTCAATACAATTTACATTCTTTACATAAGCAATTTACATATTTTCTGTATCTATGCACTTGTGCAGATACCCGAACTTAGGAAAAGCCAAACAAACAAAAAACACTTGAAACATTTGAAAGTTTAGATAAGTTTGACTTCGGATATTCCGGTATTTCTTCTGTGATGATGATGGTAGTCACAATACTTCCCAGCATGCATTAGTTGGTTATTTGGTTGTCACAAAGATACAGACGATGTTGCTGTTGACAAAACAACTCTGTTTAGATTTTACAGTTGCTTATTTATGTATATGAAAGTGCCATTCACATTGCCATCCATCCATACATGGAGTGCGAGCTTGTACATCCGCATCTTGTGTTTCATTTCAATGCATGCCACATCAATGTGCTTGTTTGCCTCTGATTGCACTTTACATTGCCAATAGTTGTGTATACTTTGCTGTAGTATGTTGATGATTTCCTTGTTATTCCACATTCCAAATAGGAAAATGATTCCATGAACATCTTTTGTGACCAAATTCATGCATTTTCAAACACATGCACATTACTTTGCAGAGAAAATTCAAGATAAAATTGTATTGAATTTCAAGTTGTATGGAAAATTTGTAAACTGCATGCCAACATACATATGCAAGTATGTGTGTACACATATTCATACAAATAACATACAAATGTGAATAGATTTGAATTTCAATGGAATTTCCTATTTTTCTCAATATTTCCTTATTTTTGCGTCCTGCCAATGTGTTTGTAGTTTATGTCTGTTTTATCTGTTCTAGTTTCACATTTTGTTCTTTTGCCAACTCCAAAGGAAATCATATTTTCAACTTTTGTATGTAGCTATACGAATATTTATACTCGAATTAATTCCCATAGATAAAACGAAATGTCAAGGCTTGTTTTTGAATTTTGAAGTGATAATTTAGTATGGGATTTCTCACTTAGAGTTTAAAATTATTAAAGTTTCTTTTTATTCCAATAAATAGGTTTTTATAAGAATAAATGTCATTCTTTTATTTGTAGCTTTAAAAAAAAGCTTAAAAATCAAGCATCCACGCCATTTTATTAACTAAATCATTAAAATTCAACTCGAACTCTTGTTTAAAAGATTGTTTGTATATCAATTGAACTAAACTGCTTTTAATGCACTCAATTGTTTTATTTTAACTTTAGCTAATAAATTACACTTTCGGAATAAAAAATATATTAAAGTTTTTGTCGTTTTAAAATCTTTAGTTTGGGATAAATAAAATATATTAAGAAATATGCGATATGTCACCAGAAAATTATTTTTTTAAGTTTCTGCAAAATTTTAAGTACAAATATGAATTAAAGTGGTCCCACATATTTAACAGTGGTTTTAGTGCCAATTAATGTTGAAATATTGAGCTATATATATTAGGGTGTACCAAAAAATGTTCTTTCTGATTTTCATAGGTGCTCAATCAAAATTTAAAAGCTTAGAGGGTAAAGTATTTTTTTGGTTTTTTTTTAATAATTTTCGGAGGTCGCGTAAATGAAGTTTTCATAAAAAACCAGAGTTTTCGGCCTTTTTAACTTTACTCATAACTTGGTTAATACCACGGGTTGCTTCACTCTTGAGGAAACAGTTTTAAAGAAAAGTATCTAAGCTTTATTCCTGTGTGAAAAACTTATAAGTTTTGGTGATGTGTTTACTCATTTAGATACCCTAAATTACAATTTTTCGTAATTTTTTATAAAATTTTGTAATAACGCTTTATAACTTTTTAAGTTTAAATGAAAACGAAAAAAACTAATGCTGCAGTTTGAAAGACAAATTAATTCTAATTAATATTAATAAACAATTTTTAAATTTGTTCTTACCGTTCCTGAGTTATACCCATTTTTATCTTTATACCCAGTATGTCGGATCAGATCACCTTATCATCACTGGTTCACTGTACCATCACTATATTTGTTTACCGTTTTTTGTAATTGTCTCATTCCCTATTCCACTGTAGTTATTTTGTCTCTTGCATTGTATGTATGTATGTATAAATGTGCGTAATGTTTATTATATTGAATTATAATACAACAAATACGTACATATATATATTTAGTAATTTTTTTTATTTAAGTTCTTTATACTCATTTCCAATGAGCATAAACTAACTGTCCGTTTTTTTATAATGCAATTTGTATTGTTTTTTTTTTTTTTTTTTTTTTTCTTTTTTTTTTTTCAAGTTCGTTTATTTATTTACAACTTATAATATACTTACACTACAATAAACAATAGTCTACATATTTACCTATTTACTTAAATACATTGTCCCGATAACGGGCACTCGAGTATTTTTTATATACAAATCTATATTTTTTTTATTTTAAAATAAACTATATTCAAGTCGTGCTAAACGAGAGATTATATTAATTTGTAATGAAAAATATTAATATAAAAACATTACATATCTATGAGGTTAGTATAAAAAGTTATAGTCTAAGCTTAAAAATAATAAAAAAAAAAAAAAAAAATATTTTAGTAATCTATTCATCCAACCACCAGAATTTTCTGGTATTTTTGTTTTGAAGTTCTCGATTACTTAAACTCCTATCATATCTATTTGAATTATACAAAAAATTTGAATTGATAGCCTTATCATTAGCCCGTCTAAATTTGTGATAAAATATTGGAACATTATTTTCATCTTGGATAATATTTAATGTATCTAGGTACAAGAATGACTCTGGTGGACCTAGTCCTTTTTCAAGGGCATTTGAAATGTAAGCAAAATTTGTGTAGTATGGTGCCATTATTAAATTATTTTCGGTGCAGTATGAGCTTCTCAAAATGTAATTTCTAATTAGGTTAATAATGAAGTTATCAATTCTTATAACATTTGCTTTATTATATAGCTTTTTGTTTGAAACATATTTTAAATAATTGCTTTCCTTTGATCTAAATAACGATGTGCAAGCTCTTAAACATTTTCTTTCAAACACCCGTAGTTTTTCCATGTAGGAAGGTGATATGTTGAACCATATAGGACAACCATATGTAAGAATTGGTCTTATGAGCGATTGATACATAATTATTTTTACCGATGTTGTTATGTATTTTGAGTAACACAGAGATTTGTACATGAAAAACGCTTTTTGTGCTCTTCTAATGACGTCTTTGACGTGTTCATTATAGTATAAAAATTTATCTATTTGTATGCCCAAGTATCTGACAGATTGTTTGTTTGTAATTAATATTTGATTTACACTGGATCTCAATTCGAACGATTTCCAATTCTTTTTTATGTTGGTGTTACATTTACCTACAGGGGGCCTAAATAAAATTGTTTCACATTTATTTATATTTAACTTCATAAACCAATCAACTGCAAACTGTTCTACAACAATAAATGATTCCTGAAGCTTTGCATTTATTTTTTCTATTGTTGTGTCGGCATGGTATATAACGATGTCATCTGCAAAAGCGATTATATTTTCAACTTTTTTAAGTAAGTCTAAAATAAAAATGTTAAAAAGAATTGGAGAGTTAACAGTGCCTTGTTGTAACCCATTAATTATTTTAAATGTACTATTGCTTTCGTAATTTTGGTAATTTGTTCTAAAAGTTTTATCGCTAATCATATTATATATAAGAACTATCATCTTGACTGGAAATTTGAGTGTTATAAGTTTGTAAATTAGACCTGGGATCCATATGTTATCAAAAGCTTTTTCCAAATCTATCAAACATGCTCCTGTATATAGCCTTCTATTCCAATTCCAACAAATGTTTGATGTCAAACAATGTACTGCGTTAGTTGTCGAGTGCTTATATTTAAACCCGAATTGTTTTTCATTTTCTAGTCCCTTTTCTTTACAATACTTTATTATTATATTATTAATACATATTTCAAAGACTTTACTTATATTGGGTAGTAAGCTTATGGCTCTTAGATTATTTGGATTCCTTATATCTTTGTCCTTTTTTGGTAATAGAATTACTTTTGCCCTTTTCCATTTTACAGGAAAATATGAATTATTTAGCATATTGTTAAACAGATTACAGTATTCGAAAACTAAAATTTCAGGAATGTTTTTCAAAACTATATTTGGAATTCCATCAATTCCTGTAGATAGTTTAGTTCTAAGTTTAGCGAAGATATACAGTAATTTTTCTTTTGTAATGAAATAATCTTCTGCCTGCAAATCCGTTAAGCTATTTGATTCCTTCTGTGAACTAAAATTAGTTATTGTGGTTTGGTATCTTTCAAATTCTGTTTTTGTTTCCAAAAAACTATTGAAAGTGTCCACAACTTGTACTTGCGTCGAGTTATTTCTGTTTATTACCTTTTCAGAGTGAACCGATTCCAAAAAAGCGCCTACGGCGTCTAACATTTGGTCCTTTTCTCTTAAAATGAAATTATTTGAATCGTCCCTTTCCAAGTTATTTGTATCGATTGAAACGTTTTGAAGTAAATGTCTAAGCTGTTGTGGTATTTTTATCTCATCCAATTTTGACGGTTTTAGATTTCTAAATTTTTTCTTAGTTTCTTCGAAAATTTGCTTGGAATTTTTAGGGTCTATTTGTGTTAAAGTAGCCTGTATATTTTCATTTAATAATCGCACAATATTTTCCTTCAAAAGTTTTTTGATAAGTTTCAGTTTTACTTTCCATAAATTTATTTCGCTTTCAGGTAACGTGTGCTCAAGTCTATTATGTTTTTTAATTATTGTTAATATTTTGCTTTTTTCTCTGTGCAGCTTTACTATAATTGGTCTTTTCAGTTTACTAAAGTTGTCTCGTGTCTGAAATTTGGGTGTTACTTTTTCTACTGCTTTTAAAATTATTTCGTTTATTTTGTCGATATGAACGTCTATTTCTGAATTGGAAAGATTTCTTGCCGATGGTATAGGTTCGTTATTGTTCAATTGTCTTATAATATTGATTTTAAATTTTTTCCAATCTGTTCTTTTATAGTCATATATTACCTTAGGATTTTCTTCCATTAATGAAAAAAGTTCACGTTCTGTATTCATATATGTGGAAATTTTTAAAGCTTGATGATCACTGTCATAATCTAATGTTTCCAAACAATTCAGTGTGTTATTTTCTGTATCGATGTGTAGTCTACAGTCAGCAATACATACATCTATGTATGACCTAGACCTGGGTAATGATGGTAAATTAGAGGCGTAAAATTTACATCTAAAATTTATTTCGTTATCAGTTAACCACTCTTTCAGTTTCTTCCCCTTTGTATTGTCAGTATCGTTATTCCAGTCTCTGTGGCGTCCGTTCAAGTCCCCTGCTAGGATATAGTAATTTTTAATATTTTGTATATCTAAGGATAGAAAGAGATTATTCAGTTCACTACTAAAGTTACCGTCATTATTGCCTGAAGGATAATAAACAGAAATAATAAACATGTTTTTATTTTCTGCCATAGGTATACGCACTATACATGTTTCTAAAAACTGAAAGGTGTTAATCACACTGTTTGAATATGTGTGGTATTTTATGTTACTTTTAATTAAAATTGCTGTTCCACCCCCTCTTGTTGCTCCTGTTCTATCTTTTCTAATCATATTATAATTGTTAAAGCTCATGTTATGCCTCGCATTTAATTTTGTTTCGTTGAGAAGAACAATATCGGGACTGTGTTTTTCCAAAAAAAGTTGAAGGTCTAATCTTCTACTAATAAGTATTAGTGAATTAACGTTTATATGAATGATTTTGAGATTATTTTTCAAGAAAGTTCTCTGATTAGTATCCATTTTTATACACCTACCATAGAAAATATAGCATCAATGCGTGATGCCTGTAGATTTAGTTGTTTTTGGAGACTTGCCATTTGGTTATTTAGATTTAATATCATATTTTTTAATTCTAATAGGAAAGAATTATTATCAAAATTTATACCTGTATTGTTAGTATTTTCTCTAACTACATTTGCAAAACTTGTTGTTGGATTATAATTCTTGTTAATATTATTTAGACTATATTTATTTTCCTGTAATAAATTCTTCTTATTTCTAATTTTTTGCTGTAGCTCTTTATATTTTTCGCAACCTTTATATGAGGCAGGATGCCCATATCTATTGCATAGAACGCAGTATAATTTATCCCTCTCTTCTTCTGGGATGTTAGTTATTTCGCATTCTCCTCTTTTGTGGTTATTATTACATTTAACGCATCTAGTAGGTAAATAGCAATTGGCTGCGCTATGAAAAAAGCCTTGGCAATTACGGCATTGGGGGATCTCCGGCCTTCTTAGCTGTTCCCATTTTATTATTCTATAAAAAAGAGTTTTTATGCTCTTAAGCTTGTTGATGTTGCTTTCTGGGGTAATTTGTACCAAAAAGAAGGGTAATTTATAACCGCTCTTTTGTGACTTATTTGTTTGAAAGTTACTGACTTTAATAAATTTTAAATCTTCAGTTTCATAATTAATTAGTTCGTTCAATATGTCTTCAGTACTGATGTATGAATCAAGACCTTTTAACAGTAATGTTTTTGTTTTTGTTGCTTTTGGTGTGTAAGTTACAAAACTCGTTTGTGTTTTTACTAGATAAGTTTTGACTTTAGAATAATCTTCTAACGAGTTCATAAATAAAGTGTTTTTATTTCGAAATTCTTTAATTTTAAAGTCTTTTATTTTTAGTGCATTTTTGATAAAATCTATTAATTCTTTTGTGTCTATGTCTCTAACGTTTAAAGGTGGAATTTTTTTGTTTAGATTTTTTTCATTATTTGTTATTGTATTTTTATTATTTATTGATTCAGAATTATTCTTTTCATTTATTTTCTGCATTTCGTTCATTGCCGAGATAGCAGTATTTAGTTGTTGCGTTTTCTTTTTTTTGTTTTTTACATGTTCTTCAAATTTTTTAAACAAATCTTCATCACATTGTTTATCATTATCAGTGTCAAGTATTGAATAATAATTATTTTTTTGTTGTTTGGATGTTGATTGATCCATACTTTCGTTTTTTCTTTTTCTCACATTATCAGTATCATTGTTATTGTTTTTTAGAAGTATGTTATTATTGTTTAATGAGGTTTGAGCATTGCGCTCACTCATTTCACAATAGCTTTAGTTGTTTTTTTTTATTTTTTTTTTTTATTTTTGATTTTAAGTTTTTTTTTTTTTGCAGTAATGCAAAGGCAAAAAATAATGTTTATGTAAATATTTAATAAATTGTGTGTTCTTTGAAAATTTAGCATTCGATTTTTCTCCGCAATACGTCTGACTCTCATCACGGTCACGATCGAACTCCCCAATTTGTATTGTTTAGTGGTCCAATTGTTTCTTGTAGGGAATTATTAAAACTTTGTCATTTATATCGTTGAAAATAAAACTTAAAATTAAAGGTCGTTTGGTCTTTTTTATTTATTAAAATAAATTTAAAACATCCCAGCGAACACAGTATATATTATTATAAACTGTTTGCCAGTTCACCAATCATACCCAATCAACAAAAAAAAAACTTTTCTTTTGCTCTGTGAAAAATCATTTGTTGAGGTTCTTGCGATGTAATTCTATACCTTGCAATAAATTCTGGAAATCAGTTTCAGAAGTTGTGACATTAATATAAGTATCAGCCAAAGCCACACCTCGTTCCGCCAAATCATATATTACTTGTAATTGTTGAACTTTTTTCTTTGCCTCTTGAAATATTTTCTAAGAATAGATAATTTTTATCATCCAGCGAGCCCGATTGATAGCTCCTGGAGCTTTTACTGTTGGGTAGCACATAGATTTATCACCCACAAAGATGGAGTAGTTTTATAGTCCTCTCTTGGTTGCGTGTCTTCAAGTTGGCCTTTAATAAAATTGCTTAAGTCTGCGCGTATTGGTTCCGGAATAATCTTTTCAACAATTTTGTGATTTATGCAGTCGGAAAAACTAGACTTGTTAATCCAATAAAACGGGGGATTAAATTTAAATGATATTCGTAGAAATCAGCTTAAAGACCCATCTGTAAAAAATTATGGAAATATACAATAATTACATATAACAAAAAAAATATCATCATTTTTAAGGTACAAACAATAAAAACAGTGTAACGCGGGAACTGTAGGGCAAAATTCCATTTTTCTTTTTCTCAATTGTTTAGAACTTTTCGGTATTCAAAATCGCGTCACTAGTTTTTATACCTTTCATATAAATTTGAAAAGTAATAAACCGTTTTTAGAGAATTTGTTAAAAAATTACAAAAATACTTAATATGTGCAATCTTAATGGACAAAAATATTGCCGGAACTTAAAGTTTTTGCATATGGAAATAAAGTTTGGGAAATTTTCTTTATAAATATTCGGTCAAAAAATTAAATGAACGTGGTTATTAACAAAGTTATGAGTCAAGTTAAAAAAAAGGTCGAAAAACCAGATTTTTAACAAAGACTGGATTTGCGCGACCTCTAAACCTCATCCTAAAAATCTAAAAAAAATTCAAAAATACTTGACCCTATAAGCTTTCAAATTATGCTTGAGCCTCTGACAAAAAACATTTTGGAACACCCTAATATATATGCTTAATTAAATACTAAAGTTATTTGTTTGCTGAACAATTAAGACTTGATCGTTTTTAACAACAATTTCCTAAATCACTGCTGAAAACTATTTTTTTAGTTTTATCCAAAATATTAAAAATGCCGCAAATCACACAAAAGCTCATGCTATTGCAGGGTGCTCGTAATAAAGACCATTTTGTGGGATGCACAGTGAAGGAGTATTATTTGTTTTTGGATATTCGATTTTGTTTTTTTTAATTACAAACTGCTGCAAGTTTATTAATTTTCATGATTTTCGATTCATAGAATAACTACCTGGGAATATATCTTAACAAATTCTCATTCCACTTTTTCCATTTAATACTGGCTATTTTAATACATGTTTTTTTTATTTTTTTTAAACTAATTTTAACTTCAACATTTATGGCAAAACTGCTAAAATCTCGCAGTACTTTTCGGAGATTCTTCTCGAAACATAAACAAACTACAGAACACTCACTGTATGTATCTGGAAGATTTCATAGTAATTTTGTATTTTTTTGTTTCCAGTATAGTAAATAACAATGGCGCATATTCAGAAATGATATCTAAGTTTAAACTTTTTTAAGTACCAACTTAAGTTATTCTTAGGCCCAATAAAACAGTGCGTATTTAAGTGCCATTTATTTTTAAATTGCATTTAAGTACAAAATTTAGTTTTTCACTGAAAACTTAAATGCTACTTAAATGGCCAACGATGTTCATTTAAGTGCAACTTAAGTTTTAAACATTGAACATATGGTTTTGGCATTTGTTTTTGTTTTTTTTTTTCTTTTCAATTATGCTGCTGTATTTTTTAACAGCGTCCAACAAGAAGTCAAAAGTTGGGACTTCTTTTATCCATATTTATGCCACCAAATTTAATATATAAAACACACAAAACAATAAAACACACAAAACAATACAACAAGTAAACACAAAAACCGAAACACAAAATTGTTGGCAAATTTTATTAAAAAAATCAGCTGTTTTCTGAAATATATCGATAATTTTGTTGATATTTCAAAGTGCTACCATATTTTTACCACAAAATCATAACAGCAATTAAGTATGACTGAAAAAATGAATCTGTATTTAAATGCAACTTAAGTTTTTATGAAAATTAACTAAAACTACACTTAAATACGCACTGTTTTATTGGGCCTTAGTTGATTACTTTCAGCACGAAAAGTTACAACTTAATTATGGGTTAAGCTGTAACTAAATGTCAACTAACAAATACATTTAAAGAACAGCTGATTGATGTTATTTCTTGTCGTCGATGATGTTAACATATTTGGCCACCAATTCTTTAAATGTAGTTTTTTCATCTGGCGACCAATTTGAGTCTCTAAAATACACACAGCAATAAATTCATATTTTTTTCTAACAATAATAATAAACTTACCTTATTTTCTTTGCTAATTGTGTCCATTTTGACAAACAAAAATCACAAAAAAGAAAACAAACTAGAGATGTGTTTTTCGTCAACAAAAATGTTTTTGTTGTTTAAAAGTCTACTTTTACTTAAAGTATGCTTTTTCTATGACTATGATTATGGGCCATATTCTTCATTTCAATCAATCAGTTTATCGAAATATACAGAAGTTGAAAAGCAATACAGTACTAACTATTTTTATCATCTAACTTTTCATAAATAGTTAAGTCAATGTTACAATAAATTATCCAAATTAGTTGGATATTTCTGGTGGGAAACATTTTGTAAATAATCGATAGCTGTGGTATTAAAATATACAAATTTATAATTGTAATATATGTATAAAGCTATACCCAGCCAGCATTTCGTGAAAATTTTAAACAAAAATGAGTAACATATGACTCTTCTAGATGATTAAAACAATCGAATATGCGCTCATTATTTAGTCGTAAGTTACTCTCCAGTCGTGAGGAAACGGTACCCTGCAATGACTATTCCTACAGAATAGTTTATGATATATGCTTTAAATCAGTTTTTACGAGTATTTGATATAACTTTTTACTTAATTTGGCAATCGTTTTGTGGTAATATTTGAAATCATTTTATGATCATATTTGAAATCATATACAATCATTTTTTGATTATATTTAAAATCATTTTCGCCCCAATTTTATAGTCAGATATTACTATAATTAAAATTCATTTTATGATTGAATGTGAAATAATTTTAAAATCTATTTTTTTGTAATATTAATTTATTTCTATTCCATTTTAATTACATTTATTAAAGTTAATTAAATTTAAGTAAAAAAAAAAGTTAAATAGAATTTAAGTTAAAAAAGCAAAACAGAAAATAAAAACTTAATGTATACAAACTATAACTAATTTTTACATTGGCGTTTACGTTTTTGCAGGCGCTCTTTAGCATGCACAAAGTGTTGTTGGAGAATTCCATTAATTTCTTTCGCTTCAGCTTTATACTTCTGGTGGCAAATATCTGTAACAAAACATATTAAATACAAAATCATATTGTTATTTAAATTCATATAAATCTTACTTATGACTATGGTTGTAATAAGCAACTTCTCAGCGCTTGGTTTTTCGTTGGTTCCCTTCCAACTGAATTGAGAAGCCAATTCATCAGAAAATACTTTCCTTATGGAACTTCTAAGGAACTGCGTCTTAGACCCCAACTTCTCACTATGAATCACAAAACTAAATGAATATAAATTTTATTTCAACTTCTAAAATTTTCAACTTGATATAAAAGTCCCGGTATAACTGTTTTAATAAAACACAAACATCAGTTTTCAATCATATAATTACCAAAAAATGATAGCACCTGCACGTAGATCATATTTTAAACATATAATGAGTAAAAAATGATTTATATTTATTTATTTTTTTTAACCAAGAATACATTTTTGTTATTATCATTTTTTGGTCATCTAGTGTAATCTATAATGACTCAGAAAATGATTAAAAAAATATCTTCAGTTTTCAATCATAAAGAATAGTCATATTTGACTGTTTCTTTTGTTTAAATACATGAAAACTTAGTTTTCAATCACCGAAAGTAGTCAAAAATGAGCCAGTTAGATGACTGCTGAAAATTCAATCATCCAAATGCTGGCTGGGAAGTAAGTACCTAGCATTAAGGACATGTGTGGGTTGTTAAACTGTTGACCACTTGGTCGTTTGGTTAAAAAGTGGTCGACACAAACGACACCAAAACACAACATGAAAAAACCGACAAGTGGTTACAAAGTGATGTTGTAGAGTATCAAAATGACAAACTACCAAAAAACACCTTGAGCTAAAGCATACAACAACTTCCCAATGGGCGAAATGTAACAACCAAATTGACCCCAATTTATCTTGGGGACAAAAATTTAAATACGGTAGCAACTCACACACTCACAAAAAAACATAAAATGCAAATATTTTTGTTTCCGGCAAAAAACAAACAACAAAAAGTTGAAACTTTTTATACCCAACACTTAACTTAATTTTTTTGAAATATGTTTTTATTTCATGACAAAAAATCCACATAAATTGTTAAAGACATTTTTCAATTACATTTTTTTCACATTCATCATATTTTACTTTCAGATTTGAGAAAATGAGAAATTGTGTTGATTACATCACAAGTTGTTGAAAATATACGGTTTGAATGTAAATAAAACACAACAACAACTAAACAACAAGCATTGATTTAAATATTCAAATCAAATCAATCCAAGTTGATGCAAAGCAACCAACAACTGATGCAAAAGGCGTGAACGAACAACATTTATTCATTTATTCAATGCACACAAGTGGCATAACGAATATTTCAGAATAAAACAACAATGTTTAAGAAATATCCAAAGAAAATGTTATTCCACACATTCATTACAATTGGTAAGAACCTAGACAATAACAGCTAAAACGTGGAGAAATCATGAAAAGAAATAAGCCAGATGCGAATATCAACATGTTTGGATGGGAAAAGTCTAATGTGTGTTGCAACGGATGCCGCTGTTTTTAGTTCAGCCTACAGTCTGCCATCCAACTGCTGCTATTGTTAATGGGGTTTTTGCTACTTTCTTGATTTTTATATAAAAGTTTTCCATACAAATTTGATGCTACTGGAAGTCAGAGATGGGATTTATTATATTGCAGCAGTCAGGTCAATGGTAACTGGCTGCAACATAAAATGTTTCACATTTATGTTTTTTCTCTGGATGAAGAAATCGTCAGTACGGTGGTAGGGGGTTTTGGGACAGTGTGTTTGTCAAGCATGGTGATAACTTCCGGAATTCCACGAGCTGCTAGGATTAATAATTGCGAGGAACTGGGATTAATAATTATGAAGTTAGCAGAATTATCAACCCAAGTCAAGATCAGCAAATATTGGACGTGCTATGCCCAAGGTGGGTTTCTCCATAAATTACTGTGGCTGATTGTAGTTACCTTGGTTCTTGTTAATCTAGACAATATCGAGTTAAAGTTGTTGCTTATATCGACAATGATGTGGACAACGTAACTGGTGCTGCATATCACAAAGAACAAGACCCGAAGATTCAAACTACCACGTTAATGGAATTTTGATCTTACTATGGAAACTTACTTATTAAGCATTATTCTGGATACAGAAAATTTCAAATATCTGCATAGGTTAAGGAGCTTCGAATATCGCACCTGCTGTAGAATATTCGGTGCGTGTCCTAAGATGGAATCTAGAGTGCAATACTGTCAAATTGAACCATATTAGACCAGAATGATTTGGAGAAATATTGTAAATAAATTGTGGACAATTCAGAGATTGGCTTCTCCTTAAATTATATATTATACACAGCAACTCGTTTAGACTTTCATTAACAAGGACGAATAGATGCGTAAAGATTTTAAGCAAGAACCAATCTTTCAACAACACTGTTTAGAACGTTATATATATTTGCAATTTCCTACAGGAATGAGAGTTATTTAATAAATTAATTTGGAATTATTTAACACACTTACGGTTCTAAGATGAACAGTGAACAGGAATAAGATATAATAACGTTATACTGGGGCAAAATTACCGCATTCGTGATCGAATGAGCTATCGTATCGAAAAATGATTTCGATAGCGAAATTATGATAAAATGTATTAAATTTATTGCTCGATATCGAATGCCATAATCTCAAATAAGAAAATTACAATAAATTTTACTAGATATCGAATGCGGTAATTTGGCCCCTGTTCTTCTAGACGCAGTCAATATATTTCGTGGTAAGATATTACCCATTAGACATTTAATTCATTAAACGACGCAAATATGTGTGGAACCATTGGAGTATTTGTTTCAAATCAGACGTTTATAAAATCTTACACTCAGGCCCGGATTATCCATAAGGCAATTTAGGCAACTGCCTAGGGGCCCCACATCGGCTAGGGGCCCACACTCTGATTTTTTTATATTTATTTCTTCGAGTGAAAATTATATTTGAATATATTTTTTTTATAATCAATTATTTCATCAAAAATTTATATTATTTACTATAAATAAACAAACAGTATAAAATAAATTTAATAATAAAGAAAATAAGCGGGCTATACTATTTTTATTTATTTATTTATTTTATTTTGCATTTCATGTACAACAAGAGTAAATCTTATATTTATAGTACAGGAATTTAATATTGATACAGGATAGTTCACAGAGTTATAATATTAACTAAGGCTTTATCGAAAGGTTACAATAGTTTCCAGAAAGGATTGCAGTCTATTGCAGACGATGAGACTCAGACATCACAAGTGATTCACGAGGCCAGGTGTCTATTAAAGGCTATGCAAAAAAAAGAAAATGCTGTAATGACAGTATTCTGGGCTACCATACTAGATCGAATCAATGGTGTCAGTATAGCTCTACAAAAAGCCAATGTTGAACTTCGAACGGCAGTCGATCTCTTAAAATCGCTTTTAGATTTTTTACTTTCACAGCGAGAATTATTTGACGATTACGAGATGAATGCAAATGAGAAAGCTGATACAGAATACAGTGATGCAAATCAGCGTGTGCGAAGAAGAAAAACGCATCACGATGACGGATGTGCAGAAGACGTTGTACACAGTGGGAAAGAGAAGTTAAGAATTAAAATATATTAACGTCGTGGAAAAAATCTTGCTTCGCTCTACAATAAATGGTGTAAGTAAAATAAAACGTCAGCAAATTCAAATACTTATCTTGAATAAAAACGGAATTAAGATTTCGGGTCGTTGGTCGATAAGTACTACAAGCAGATGGACATCTTTTCAACAGTTATTGTCGGGGAGAAGTTCTGTTGGATTAGTGTGGTTTTATTGAAATACATTTTTTACATATCACATTAAATATCAAAGCTCTATTCTCACATTTTGCACTAGCTTTTGTTAATCATTTCACTAGTACTAAGTACCAGAATATAAAGCCAATATAATGCATATTATAAAGGCAATTGTTAATTTCTGCTATCAGCGATGTCTAGATATTTCAATAAAAATACATCGACTTTCCAACTCTGTAATTTGTAAACTAAACTAATACAAACACACAACAAAATCATTTTTCATATAGATTTTTTGTTGCATTCAGAGTTGGTATCAAGGACTATTGTGGCAGAAAAAAAACTTAAAACATACAAAACACACATTTGCACAGGAAAAACACAAACACACAGATTTTTAGATCTACATGAAATGTATATGAGAAATCATATCAAATCATACTACAAGAAATCTCTCTGTTTCTATATCTCATGTATGGATAACGAAACAATCATTAATCATTTTGGCTGTTGAGCAATAGCAACAGCAAAAAAGTCAATTTCTCATAGAAATATATAGATTGTTTTTTGTTAGTTGTGTCTGTATGTGCAAAGTGTATTTTATTTGTTCACCTATTCATCTAAATATGTATCTATCTGTTCCAGCAACAATAAATGCGAATGAATTGCTACTGACTGTAAATTTATAGAAAAAATCGACTACAAAGAAACGCACCAAATCCGATTTGATTGAAGAAAAATAAACAGTATTAAGAATGAAAAACCAAAAAAAAAAAAAAATAAAACTGATATGCTCGTATTTGTATCTTGCAGTCTGACAGAGTTTGTTTTGACAATAGAAATCTCGAATAATATGTTTATGATGCCAACATTATAAATTATTATAAACATTTATATGCTGACTTTAAACTAACGACAAGGATGTATGAATGAAATGAAACGTGGAGGTATAGCAATAGAAATAATGACGCACAAACAGTTTTTTTTAGATTCAATACTAGAAAATGACAGACAGAGTTTAATAAATACCGGGTTTGTAACATAAAATTTTCGAATAGCTCATCCGCTTGACAGGAAATTTCACATGGGCAGACGAGAATTCGAGTTAAAGTTCTGACAATAGAACCCATAGAATCCAAAAAGGTAAATGTTTAAAAGCTTGCTCATTTGTGAAGTTTAAAATTTTTTCAAAATGAAGTTTCGAATTTAGCATACATACATATGAACTTATTTATTTATTTGAATAATCCCAGCTAGCATTTTTTGAAATTTGTAATCAAATACGAGTCTTTTTGAGTGTTTTCTCGGGAGAAAATGGTTACTCACCCGCGACTCTTCTTGAGAAGTCTTTTATTACCTGATTGTCTGATTAGTTTCGACACATTTGCTGTATATTTTGTTATTGTATTTTCAATAAATTACTTTTTAAGCGTAAGCACGAATCATTATCGGGCCTTTTTTCAAGCGCGCAAGTTATTAATCAGTTTTTGGTCATCAAAAGTACTCGAGGAAGACTTAGTTAGGTGATTTTTGATAAAACAATCTTCCAAATGCTAGTAGCGATGTACCTATTTTCAGTGACTTAGTAGTGTTGCAACAAATTAATTAGTTCTTCGTTTGGCTAATGAATCATACACGAAAATTGTGTGCTTAAAAAATGTCCTTAATTTTTGTTTAAATCTTTAAACCAAGTTTGAACAGCCATTAATTAATTGATATTTAGACTTATCTGTTTCTTTTTTTCTTTGTCAACTTCCTCCTAATTACAAATACTCATAATAGTTCTTTAAACACTAATTAAAACTAATCTGTCTGATAAAATGTGTTTCTTCGGTTGTGGTGTCATGCCACAAACATATTTTTTTTTTTTTTCAAATAAATGTCACACAAAGTCATCATCCCTCCACTCACTTTTATTTTAAGTAATATCCGAAAAAGGATCTAATGAACAAAAAAAAAAATGATTGAAGACATTTAATATTTGAGCCAAACAATTTTTCATGTCTTCTATTAATCTATTTACTGTAATAGCCCACAAAAAATGTGAACTGAAACAAAAAGAATATTGTTTGGATACAATATATTTTTTTGGGACAATGAATCAACAAATGCTATTATTAGAGATCAAATAATGGAGTGTCATTACAATGAGGTGGGAGGCAGCGTAAATACCCATCTTTTAATCATTTAATATTGTGTTTTTTTAAAGGGTTGTTATTAATAATCAGAGAGTGATAATTTAAGTGTTACGGAACCTTAAGATGGCAACTTCTATTATTGTGCAATGTCAACAATCGAATGCTCGACGAGCTAATATATTAATCCAATTTTTATTAGTTTAAAATTTATTGGAAACAAAGTATAGATCAGAAAAAATATTATTTTTGCATTACCCTAAAAGTTATTCATATGTTTCAAATTTAACAAGACTTTTATAAACAAAATTCATTGTTGGAACATATTTTTTCATTTTTTTTAATTAAGAAAAATGTTTCAATATTTTCCAATAACAAGCTACAAATTTCAAAATTTTGTACATCCTTAAGGAAAAAATTTGTGAATATAATAATAATAATACTTTCTACGTGACGCTCCACTGTGGAATGATCGCATTTCGGTCAAAAATTCGCATTAAAATTATAATAAGTTCACTATTTCTACCCTCCCATATAAATGGAACTGTTCAAGTCTTTAGTTGTTTTATGGCCAATTGTTTTTGTATGTAATAAAATCTTCGTAAATGAAAGGTCGAGAATTTACTATATTCGCTTCATGTCAAATAAAATTCAAATATATCTTTTGAATTTATGACTAAAAGATTATGAACGAAAATGTACAAAATATTTAAACGAAGCTTAATACTAATATAGTACATTTACACCAGAACAAAAACTATGTGGTTTTTGAAGTCCCCAATTTTGAACAGCTAATAGGTTTACAGCACAATTGTCTCGTTTCTTCTATACATTCATACATTTGAATTTTCTTGGAATTTTCAGTTTTCAATTTTAGAAATCGTTTAAAAAATTTTTAAACTTTTCAAATATTGTTTTGTAATTTTAAAAAATATTGAAACGTATTTTTTGTATTTGACATTTATATTTACTTTGACTCGTATATTAAAGCAAAATATTGTAAAACCCCAAAGCTGGAAATTGTATTTTTAATAGTTTTATTGATGTTTCATCAGATACCAGTTTAAGGTAGTTTTTGATTTGAATCGAAAACCCATGTCCGCTTTCAGACGTCTCATTTCTGGCACTTCAAGGCAAGTATTTTTGGGTGAGAAGGAAAAAGCGAATAAAGGGTTTACATATTTGACGATGCTATTCAATTTCCATATTTTCTATTGTTTTCTTCTATTATTTTCTCCGTCTTATTCTATGCAAAGTTGTTTGCATATTGATTTACATGGAAAAGTAGAAACTTGATGATAAATAGCACTAAGATTTGCGTGTGAACAAAATGGCAGGTTCAAAAGAGAATTGAAAAAAACTTGTCAGCTTCAACTGAAACGTGTGAAACAACACTAAGAAAATTTTAGTAGTTTTACAATAAAAAACAGAATTTAGCTCAAATCTACTATTTTTCAGCAGAATTTTGCGTATAGGATCAATATTAAGTATCTCGCACTTTTTACACAAAATTAATTGAATGTTTCTCTCTGGTACAAATTTGAGGCTGTTGTGGTAATAAAACATTAATATTAACTAAATTAAATTAATTCTTTTTTACTATTCTATCATCAATTGTAATATTTAATTGGCCATTGAAGGCTTTCCTATTACATAACTTGTTAATAAATAAATAAAAAAAATAACAATTTGTAGCAGATTGTTACAATGTTTCAAACATTATTTCCATCGGCTCATATTCAAACGCAGGTTATTGTTTTTAAACTTTGCTCTGCTATTTCATAAAAAGTTTAAATTAAACTTCAAGCACCTAATAGTTTTTATACTTGTTCTCAAACAGCTTTGCAATGATTAGCCAGCACTTTAATTGTTGTAAATTTAATTAAATTTAAGAACTCAACAATAAATCAAACCAAGAAACTGTTTATTAAATTAAACTCTTGCGTGTTTTAAACCGTCAAAAGCGTAACCTGTAATTTTATGCAATTTATTTGAATATTACATTACATATTACACGTAAACGCTTTTAAAGCTGTGTGGTATAACATAAATTACTAAATAACATTGCACAACTGCAATATTTTTTTATAGGACATATTGTTAAAAAAAAATATCATTAAACTAATAAAAATATTCTGAAGTTGAGTAGTTTACCTTGTAATTTCTTTAAACATGTATCCATCATTACTAAGGCGGAAGAACTTTATTTTATAATATTTTCCATATTAAATCTAACTAAATTGAAAAACTTTAAAAATCCCTCGGTCTTTCTCTCCCTCAATTACTTTTGAATATTTAAAATCCATTGGAAAACTTGCAAATAATGTCAGGGTTTGTGAAAGTGTTTTTCCATAAATTTATTTTTATTTTTTTGGTTTGGAGAAGAGAAATCCTTATTTTATCATTTAAGCCCGTTTTATTTTAAACATAAACAGAAACAAAAACAAATTTCATAATTTTGTGTTGTTGTTGCTTTTGATCCAATCATTTTCTATACTTTTTCAGCCACATTGAATGAATAACATGAAGAACGTACATACTTGTAATAAATGCTGTCAGTTTGGAATGACGCTCTCAAATATTTTATATAAATATCCATCAGGGATGGATGGAAGCTGTCAATCAAAAACAAGGGAAACTTTTTTTCTTTGCAATTCAAAAATTTATTTGAAGAGTTTGTTTATTTAAAATGTTTATTTGAAGAGTTTGTTTGCAGTAGTTGTTGACTATGGGTATAAAAAGTTTACGTTTTATTTAAATTTAATACAAAATGGCTGCTAAATATAGATATTGGAAAGCTATGTTTATTTCAATTTAATGCAAGCATTTTTATATTGAAGAGATTGAATTTCAAAGTTCCTTGTAAAATTTTTTAATTTAAATTATGTATTATTCATATTCAGTCATATATGCATAATTTTAAATTATTGCAGGTTTTTTTTTCAAATATTTAGCTTTTCTTTTGAAACATATGTGCAATATAAATTTATTCAAAGTATTGGTCAATGTTACCTATGACCTTTTCCTATTTTTCTTTGAGGCCAAAAAGGAAACAAGCTAATTTCGGATACCCTGTTTTGCAGTAAAACCTATTCCAGAGAGAGCGTTCAGCATCGATTTAAAGAAATAGTAGCCGTGGTGGGCAATTACTTTTTTCTAAATAGTTTTTAACAAGTATTGAAAAATTTTGCCGAGAGTTGTCATGATGGAATATTACGCTTTCATGTTTGACAACAATATTCATTTTAGGACCAAGGTAGCGTTCCATTTATCATGGCTAATTTTGTCCACAAATATGACCAAAATATCATTTTTAATGTGTATACCAATTCCTGATGTGTCTAGCAGTGCAATGTTAAACTATAACAGAACCCTGTTAACTTTAAAGGTTTGTGTCTAGGGTTATAAATTTTAAATTTTACTTCAAACACATCATTAATATTAAAAATTAAATCAAGAATAATAAAACCAAAATCGCTTGTTTAATATTTTTCTTTTAGTTTAAGGAAATCAAATTAAGCAATCTGGGAGGAAAATCAAATTAATTCAATTTTAACAAAAGCACATCATGTCAAAGTCAGTGTATATAATCTGCCTGCCAACTATTAAAAAAAGAATGAATAATACTGGCCAGTTCAAGTAAATTCGTCGAAGTAGAAGAAAACATGCTAATAGGGTAAATAATTCTTAGGAACTTTCATCATTTCTCTTTCTTTTATCTTATACAGTCCACTAATTTTGAGCGGTATAACTTCTCTCTCCTGATTCTTTTAAAAGTATATAAAAAAGCCGTCCTGTCACATCATTTAAAAATATAAAATATTTGAATACTTTAATAGAAAGAATACATTTTGATTTTAAAACGAATTGAATTACGCATTTTCCAGATTTAACTTAGTTGGACCTTTTAATACTACTGCCGGGAAAGATAATTTTCTAATGCTTCGTTTTGTCTTAAATTGGAATTTTTCAAATGATTTCATTATCCTTAAATATGGGTCTGAAATGTAGTTATAAATAAAATACTATTCGGCTTAAAATATGAAAACTATAGAGGAGTTGACATTTCAGAAAATTAATTTAAAAAAAAGCTTATTGCTTGTAGTTAATCTTCTTTTTCTTTTAAACACCTTCAGAATCGGATAAATCGGATAAATTAACATTATGCTTAGATTTGTTCGTGTAACATATCTTACAAGTGTTAAACTTTTACACTTTAAAATTTTACATAACCAGCATTAATTTTAACTTATTTCCATGTAAAGATAAGTACTTTATCAAAAAAAAAAATAGTTATTTTTTCTTAAAAATACAGAAGCTTTTTCCATCAATAGACAACAAATGAACAAATAATTGGATTGATGGCTGCATGAATGAATTAATAAATGACTGAATGTGTTAACGTGCTCACGGTTACTCGTAAGTGAAGTAGGACAAAAACCATGAAGCATTAAATTTTCTTAACAACTACCTGTGGTAATATGGATTGATACATATGTATACCCAAGTATAAATAGTTTGAATAGAAACCAAAGCGTTATTTATAACTATTCTGCAACCTCAAATAGCAAAATCATAAATAAAGCAGTGAAATCAATGCGATCATAAATCAGTAGAGAAAAAAAAAAGAAAATTCCAAAAAATAAAGGATCATTAATAATGCTCAATATTTCACAATACACAAATATACTCGTATTTTTGTATATGCAGCAGACACATTGTTAGAGATATGAACAACGACGTCAAACAAATTTCCGACCTGTCAACAAGACAAGACATTGAATCTGTCAAAGAAGCTTATTTTCACACATTGACTGTGAATCACAAAAGAAAATTAGAGTGAATAGAGTCCGTCGTACATAAGCAAGTGATTACGAGTATAGTAGACCATATTGGCTTCCAAAGAGTCTCCAATTTATATTGCACGAGTATTTTGGTTTTTATTTCAGTGATCTCCATCGCAAGCGTACTTTCTTGGTTAACTTGAAACAAAACAACTATGAAATTATAGCCGATAAGCCCGATCATATAATACTCTACACCCAATATGTGTGCTAAAAGAGTTTTCCAAGAATATATTTTATATTGTCAATTCATGTTTAAATTTTGTCACTTGTTGTTATAATTAGTGCAGAAGCTGCAGTATTCAAGTTCGTTAAGTTAAAGTTAGGCATAAAATAAAAAAAAATGCAATTAAAAGAATTTGTGTTTTTTCCCCGCTGTTGAATTCTAAACAATCTTAAATATTGTTTGCAACGTCTGCAACAAATGGATTTGTTTAGAGTGGGAGAAGGAGGAAGATGTTCGATCTGCTCACGTTGATTATATGCTCGACAGCACTGACACTGAGGAAGCGCTTGGCGCACCAGCTTAAAATCATATAAGCTTTAACATATGGCTACTGACAACTTTATATATATAATATGCGAGTTATTGAATGGCAAACAACGGCCAACAATGAGAGACGTCTTAAGTTTATGAATATTTCTGATCCCCTCATTATTTTGGGCTTCTATGTGGTATTCGCTAAAATTCCTTTCCGTGCTGGTTGTGCATGGCATTGATGAAGAACAATTTGTAAAATGGTTGCAATGGGTACGACTTTTGCCTGAAATAGAAACGTTGGTAATTCCAAGATGTTACATGAGCATTAATTTTAAAACCCAAACTCGCGTTCCACTCCCATTAGTTCATTTAACGAGGAAGATTCTAGAGGGAATATTCATATAGGAGTGTTGTATTATTGATTGAATGAAATAAATAAAAAATAAATAAATAAAAATAAATAAGAAACCCACCCTGTTATACTTTCCCATAGGTAACGAGAAACAACTGATGAATGTTGCTGCATTTTGTAAATAGAAAATATTTCTTATTGTCAACTAATGTTAAGGATTTGTATTCAAGCTCGCTGAGCAAAATTTAGCCATCAAATAAAAAATTTAATTAAAAGTATTTAACGGTGAGTTAAATAGATGATATTTACAGAGTGATAGTGGACAATGAAGATTGCTGAAGACGCCCTTGGCCGGGTAGAAAATGCATTCCAATTTGCCGATTGTTCCAGTACTTTACAATAGTATTCTTAATTATTAGAACTAGTAGCCTGAATAAAAACTTTTCTCTTATAAATTAAGAAATATTAGTTCAATTTCCATCTCTAATTATTAAAAGTATTTGTGTTTATTGCCGCTGTTGAATTCTCAGCAATGGGATCTCGAACTTCAGCGCATATACATATATACATACGAGTGCATATTGTTCCTGTTTAATTTTATCTCGATATAAACGCTTTATGTATGTGAAAGTGATTTTCGAAAGTGTATCTTATATGGACCGGTAATCGTGCGATTTTCGGAAGTGGGTTTTATATAGAAACTATGGTCACATACAATTTATTTGTGACGAAATTGGTTTGTATACGTGTATAAATATTTATGGACGATAAAGCCCTATTTTCGGGGGACATTTGTAGAAGGGCAAGGTGAAATAATGGACCGATTTACACCAAAATCAATCCTAAACGTACTAAATTTTGTCGAAATATCTTTAGAATTAATACCTGTACTCTGCGCACAAGGTTTACATGGATAACCTGTCACATGAACGGACGTACATCGTTTAATCGACTCAGAAATTGATTCAATGTTGATCAGTATATTTTAAGGTGGGTGTTAAATTAATACTTTAGGGCAATACAAATCAAATATATCCCCCCCCATTATGGTGGTGTAGGGTATAAATACAGATAATTTCTATGAAACAAATATTTGTACACGATTATAGGATATTGTTTTAAAGGTCCCTATTTTTGTATGGGATTGAAAGAATTTACAATGGTAGAAGAGGTTTAACAAATGACAATGTATCAAATTTTGGTATCTTGTCTTTAAGTTTAGAGTTAATTCTCTACATCAATATCCATATTAAATACGATCAAGAAGTTTTCAGTATCAAAGAAATGTAAAAGTAAAGGAAAAAAGTTTTTTTTTGACTTTCGGCTTCTTTTAAAATCATGACAGTGACATCAAATGATATGAGTAGTTCAAAATAACACAATGATATGTAGGGCAATATACAAAAACCTAAGCAGCTTTTCTTTATAAGCTTTTTTTAGATATTTTGTAACAATATTTTGTATTCAAACCATCCATGGCTTTTGATGTGAGATGATACATCACCAAACATCTGACGAAGCAGCCAGTCAACCAACCAACTCCAGCACTCGCAACTCTACTTACTAGTTGTCACTAGTGTTGCTGGCACAAAAATACTCGTACATGAATGAGTGAATGATTGATTGTTTTCAACATGTTTTTGTGCTCCTTCTTAACGTTTTCAACGTTTTTTTTTTACATTTATTTTGGTGAGTGGAGCCGAGTATTCAAACATGATTTTTGAAAACTCTGTGGCTTGCAATGGAGTATGGGTCTAACTATTTGTTTGTTCGGCTTTGGTGATGGTTTTGTATAAAAGGATTGATTATAAAGTGTATTTATTGGTAACTGTTTGTGTTGTTAAGCCGTCTTCACTATATTTAAAGACTTTACATTTCGTTGCGCTTCTTCTAAATTTCATTTGTTTCGGCAGAGTATTTAACTGAAAAAAAACACAAAATAAAAGTATTTCCACTACGTAATTGTGCCTTGTAAATATTATATGGACTGGTTGGTGACTTGTGCCTGTTTCAGTTGGATGTTACAAAATATTCGATTGTCGGACATTCGACAAATTAGTGGTTGGTTTCGTTTCCCGTTTCGTTTTCTATCATCATGTTTTTTTTTATAAATGAAGAATACAAATTGGTTTCTCTTTGAGAGTTAAAGTTTAACTCTTAAAGACGACTTTTTATTATTAAATATAGTATGAAACTAGTTTTTAGTTGATAAAATATTAATAGACATAAATACTTTTTGCGGTTTTTGTTGAATTTATTATGTAACACACAATATTTTACCGACAGACTTTGGGGTAATCTTAGCAGAAATATTAATTACAATTAATTGTGCTATGAATTAATGAAAAGTGTCGCGTGTCAAATTTGCTCAAAATAAAAATAAGAGTGTGAAATATGAAATTACATTTACTTTTTAATATTTTTTATAATTGAAAAGAAAAACACAATTCTGATTGGAATTTAATAATTTCAGCTGCTTAAAAACCGATGCCACATCCATTCTTACACACAGAAAAATCTGTATATTTGTTAAGGTAGGGAGTCAGATGTTATTTTAAAACGACTTTAAAATTATATATTTTATAACGATTGAAATGCTTAAAGTATTTTTTCATAAATGAGTTAATAACTACAGTTTTGTTGTTGTAACAAACCTAATTCTATTTGCTGAGAAAATTCTATAAAATGGAATGTTTTGTTTTCTGCTCGATTACATTTCCATTAATAATGTTTTTATTTTCATTCTCATTTTCAACCTGCAAGTAATATGCCACCTAAGGGACGAAACCAAAATAAACTAAAACAAAATAAATAAAAATTGTTGGTAATTGTACGGAAAAATTAAAGAAAAAAACATTGAGATTTTCATTTGGGATAAGAAAAAGCGCCAAGTCAGAAAATGTCTAAAACCCAGAATACGAATATTTGCTTTAAATAAATGGCACGTTTAAAGCTTCCACCACTCTACAACTTGCAAAAGGAATGCAATGTGAAAAATGCTAGAAATGTAAAGAATATAACAAAATATGTAACTACATGACAATCGACCTGTAGATGATTACAAAAGAAACGAATTTTTATATGAAATTTTTAAAATTTAAGGAAAAAAAATAATTCAAAAGTTAGTATGTTGTACGTGGTAAAAATAAATGTTTAGATAAAAGTTCTTCTAAGTTGTTATTACACATTATCAGTCTTAGGGAAAGTTAAACTTTAATATGGGATACTTTCCGAACTTGCCTATGTAATTATTTTGAATACTGGAACATAATGTAAATGGCTCAAAAAAAGGAAGTAATTAGTCAAGATACTGGAGCAGTTTGAAAATTGTTATATTTTCAACATGCATTATTTTGTGGTTCTATTTATTCATTTCAAACTTCAGACCCGACTCTCCAGTAGTAGCAAATTTATATTCGGCCCAATCATGAATAAAAAATCCGCGAGAGTTTTTTTCCTTTTTATTTTTTAGTATTGAATTTGAATAGGAAAAATGGGAAAAGTAAAAAAACTAACGCGGAATTATTATTCATTAGTAAAATGAAAGTAAAAATGAAAAAGAGCTTTTAGGCAAACAGAAAAACTTAAATCCAAACCGAAACTGTAGCTTTTAATACCCTACACCACAATAGTTGGGAATGTATATTGGATTTGTTCTGATGTTTGTAACGCCCATAAATATTGGTTCAACACCTACCTTAAAGTATACCGATCGACTCAGAATCGCTCCCTGAGTCGATTTAACGATGTCCGTCCGTCCGTCTGGCTGGCTGGCTTCGCTATCCATGTAAAGCTTGTGCACAGAGTACAGGTCACAATTTTGAAGATATTTCAATAAAATTTGGTACGTGATATTTTTCGGCCCAAGGACGGATGGGATTGAAACTGGCGGAAATAGGTCCATTATTTTATTTGACACCCATACAAATGTCCTCCCGAAATAGGAGTTTAACGATCATAAATGTTTGTATTATGAAAGTATCCAAAATTTCACCACAAATGAGTAAGAAATGAAGCTAAATCACATTTACAAATTTTGTGCAGATCGGTCCATAATTACTCGTAGCTCCCAAAGGCCCACTTCCGAAAGTCACTTTAACAACCATTAATCTCTTAAAAATGTTGTTATCCGAATAAAATTTAACAAAAATATGTTTCATATGTACAGGCATGATGACACCTAATTTTATAATGGTCGGTCCATAATTAGTAAAAAACTCCCATATGAGACTGTCTCCGTATGCCCTTTATCTCCATAAATCTTTTATAAATAATAAATAAAGTATAACATACATAATATTTATATTCAAGTCATGGCACTAGATTTTTGGATGATCGGTCCATAATAGGTAATATCTCCCATAAGTGCCTATTTCTGAAAAACCGGTTTATTTTTTATACTGGGTTTAGGGTATTATATGGTCGGGCTTGACCGACTATACTTTCGTATTTGTTTTTATTATTTCTAACTAAAACTAAACTAATTAAAAATTGAATCTTTGGCGCTTGCGTTGTCGTTTTTGTTATACTAACTGGACCGTTCCGCATTGCTGGTTACAAGTAATTTGTTTTCTAAGCTCACAGCATATAATTATCGGGTCATATATGAAGTTTTGAAGAAAAATAAGAATGTAGAAATGTAATATTTTTCTAATTTCAAAGCAGTCGAAAGAATAATCCAATTTGAATCTAGTTTAAGTGATCATTTGACCATTGTCCTTTCCTTTTATACAAAAACGTATTATATTTTTAAATCATAAACAGCAATTCATTTCACAATCCACAAAATAAGGATTTCATGTCAAAATTAACAATTCAAACCATTCAAAGGAGTTCAAATACTGAAATAAGCTAAAATTGGTGGGTATAAAGGATTCTGCATTGGTTTCATAAGGCAGATTAAAATATATGGATGGACTCTAATTTAAATTCATTTATTTCCATTCATTCCTCTACCCAAATTTAGTTAGTCGCCGGCCGCTCCAATTTCGATTAAATTTGAAATAACAACAAACAAATTTCATTTACAAACATATAAAGAAAAATTCATGTTTCATCTTACATTTACTTCATCTTATCGCAAGTAATATTCAACAAACAACAAAAAAATAATTTTTTTATTTTTATTTGTCTCTCGCACCCATAAACCATTCGCCTTCAGACGAAACCGCCAAAACGTACGAGATTACAACTGTAAATAGCAACAAAACAAAAAGCAACAAAAAATATTAAATAAAAAGTTCATGCAATGTCATTCAGCTTCAGCCTTCATACCAATAAAATACTGTCTTTTTGTTTGTAACTTGGACGTAAGAAACCATGAAACAAGATGAAGACGATCACGGCCATAGAGTTTTGAAGGGCTCATAATTGCCATAGAGCAGAAATTCAAAAAAAGTAAAAACACCATGACCACCCAGTATTAGACATGACATCATGGTACAACAAGACGAAGAAGGTTGTTTGCTGTTTGCATTTTACATGCTTCAGTAAATGGACACCGCAAAGAAAATGAGAAGCTTTCAAAAGACCCAAAGAAATGGAATGAAATAATGAATGAACAAAAAAATACCGAAACATTTACACGACACAAGAAATACCTTCCATGCCACCACATCATATACTGTCGTCTATTTGCTGCAATTGCTTCTTGTTGCCGTTGTTGTTTTATTTGTAAAGTTTAATTCAATGTTGTAGTTGTTATAGCCAACGGTTGAATTCGTTGTTGTCTTAGAAAGCTAAATTTATAGTTGAAACAGGAAAAAAACGTAGTCACTTCCGGGCAATTTTTTCTGGTTTATGTTTATATTTTATAAAACTCTAATCTTGTTTAAAAATGGCTAAAGTTTTGATATTTATTCCTATTAAAGTCAAGAAAATTATTTATAAATTATCTATTAAAACCGTTTCAGACAAGTCTTAAAGCAAACACTGGGTTTTTAAACTCCCTTTTTTTTGTTGTAATAAAATTTTAAGTTCTTATATAAAATTAAAAAATATCGTGGAAATAATCAGCGTCTTAGTGTTTTGTATTACAATTACTGTCTTGCTGATCACGACATTACCAAACGTGCAAGAAAATCACAAGGTAATCAAAGTATATGGACGTCCAGATTAGATTACATCCAAGACACTCATATGCCAGAAGTAATACATATTTAACCCTTAAATACCTGAAATTGAAAATACGTTCAAATTGCAGAAATAAATTTTTGATTTGTATCACTCAATTTATTTATTATAAAACAAGTATGAAAGTATTGTCGGCCAAGTCCAAGCATATGTATATGAGCCAAAACAGTTTTAAAAAATTGATACTAGTTAAAGAGATTTTCGAAAGTATGCCTAATATATGAGATATGGAGAATTATCGACCGATTACAAATATGTCATTACTTGAATACAAGTTATGACGTAAACATCTCATTAAGTTATTTCGCATGAAAGCCGATATCTGTGAAATCAGAATGCCAATGACTAAATAATAGGCAGTTACATATCTACTATTAAACAAGTCAATATACGACTACCTCTAAGTAATGCAGCTGGCGTGTGATTGTCATTGACCAGTAAGTTAATAAGTAATTGCAAGCCATTCTCACGTTTAAAAATTTAATTTTATATACATCGTTTAGGGATTGAATAATATAAGTTTAATATGATTTAAAATCATAACAATAACATTGAATAAAAATATTTAAATAATTTAATGAAAACTATTGTTCATAGAGGGTGCTGAAAGTTGTCCTCATGCCATGCAATCATGTACGTGCAACCACATCTCCATATGAACTTAAACAAACGACTACACTACCCTTTAAATACTCGTACATGTATGAATTTAAAATCCTCTAGTGACAGATTGTTTCTACCACCTGTTTTAAGCACACAAATCATCTTAAATATGGTTGTTTTTAACACAGAAAACTGTAATAGAAGAAAATCCGTGAAAAGTTCAACACAATAAAGTCAAAATTTATCGTAGTTTTATGTTTTTAAATCTTTTAAAACACCCAGTGCTTGTTTTTTACGTTTGTTTTTTCTCCTTGAATGTTTTTGTTCACCCAGTAGGAAAACCCCCAACTCATTAAGTTAAACTGGGTTACGATATGGTCTGGCATGTAAAATGTGGCAAAAATTCACATGAACATTGAAATATTTTATTTTAGAAACACACACACAGAAACAAACAAACAAACCCACATGCTGTATGAACCAAAACTTCACACGTACTCACACTGAATTTACATATATGTACATGCTGCCATACGTATTTACATACATGGGGTTTTAGTGTTTTTTACAAGTTTTGTGATTTTTTGTTGTTGTAGTAGTCGTTGTAAGTTTACTCGTAATATCTACAACAACATACATATGTCAATGTGTTTGTATTCAAATAAATATTGTTGTACCAAGATTTCTGCCAAAGTAGCATTGGCAACAAGAAAAACAACATAACCAAAGCGATTTATGTAATGTCTTAACGCGAGGCATATGCATGTTTAAGTGATTTAAATGATTTATGTCTAAAATAAAAAAAATATATATAAAAAAAAGATCTTGTGACTTGAGGGGGTTAAATACCGGGTTCGGGTACATATTCATAGTTTCTTTACTGACACAAAGTGTGTAAAAGTCCAAATGGGTAAGTGTAAGTGGGAGAGTGTTGGCAGTGTGCTGTATTTCTGCAGTGACGATAATCAAAACGTGTAAAACATGACTTTCAAAACATTCACTGTTCGGAACAAGTACCCATGTATGAATATGAATGTGTATTTCTATAATGCATATCGATGGTCTCATGTAGAAAGGCCCTAACTCGCATATTTGAAACTTTACAGGAGAAGGTAAAAACAATAGAAACTGTAATATTCAACATGTAACTTTCTTTGTACAACTGCTTATAAAAGCGTTATTTTTTCACTATTGCAATAAATGTTTGTGAGGAGGTGTATTTGCGTTAAATGCATTGGAATCGCAAAAAAACTAATTTCGAAAAAATAGCGAGTTAGGATCTTTCTACATAAGACCAACGATATTGTAGGTACATACTGCATACATTGCAGTACATGGCAAACTGCATACATATGTAAACAAATTCAAAATCTTACATAAATTAAAATTATTTTTGAAAAATTTTTTCTGTTATTAACCACCATTAATAATATATAATTGTTTATTTTTTTTACTTAAAAATATTATTTAATTTATTAACTTTTGAATTTTATCAGTGATTCAAATTTATTTGTATTTTTTTTATTAAGAATTTTTAAATTTTGTTTATTCAACAACATAAGATCACACAAATGAAAATAATTCCTGAATTAATTAAAAACAAAAAAAAAAATAAAAAGATTTCAGTTTTAACTATTTTATTACAGATTTATACTTAAATCACAACCAAAAACTCAACTGAAAATATGTAAATGTAACATTTAACTAAGATAAGACAACATATGCTAATGAATTTACTCTGATCTTGTCTAAATTGTGTAAATATGTTCAATGAAAAATAAATGTAGATTTTTAAAGAGTAAAATCGTAAAAAAAATTTAAAAAATTCCCATTTTTTGTCACATACGTACAATTATGAGTTCATTATTAAATGTGGGGACAATAATATAATTATAACTCATTCCTTGATAATGATACCCGAAGGATATCGAAATATTGGAAGAAATAATTTAATAAATAATATATAAATTTTTTACAAACAATTGGCCTCGAGCTCGAAAAAACTTTTTATTTTAACAAAAAAAGGTCGAAGAAATCAAAATTTAATTCCCACATATATATATAAGAGACTTGGGGTCCCAAGCCTCATGTAATATTTTTCTGAAGTTTTATCAACATCTACAAATGAATCATTATGTATGTATATGTTTAATGAAATCCTTAGATTTTTAGAATATATTGCACAAAATTTGTTAGTGTATGAAATTGGAGTTTGGGGAATTAATGCTTGTTATCCTAGTTAGATTTGGAGCTTTTATATATCATAGGAATGTAACAATAATCTTACACAATTTTCTAAAAAAGTTTGGTTTTCTAGCTGTTAGACGTTAAGCGCTCCCCTAAAAGAACTCTAAATACTCTTGCTAAAAAAATAGTATTCTGCTATTTTGTTGGGCAGATTGAATTCCTATTCAATATAAAATGACGAACACAGGAATTGTCCTACATATACTTGTATATAGGATGTGGCCTATATAGAACACCTGCTACCAAAAACATAATGGAATTTGATCAAATAACACTGAACTAAAAACAAGCAACCTTAGATAGACCTAAAATTCCGTTACCGAGAGATAAGCCAAAAAATCGTTACCTATAACAGTTTCGAATTGAAAGCCAAACTTGATAAATAGTCATTAATATTTAAAAATTGGATAAGAATTAAAAACATCCAGAGGGTTTCTTTATGTATTTCGTTTTGAAGTGAAAATCGTTTGAATATGTATGCTTTGTACAATGTTCGAATTGATAAAATGTTTGGAGTACAATTCGAAATACTGCAGATTTTTAAGGAACTAGATAGATGTAAACACTTTTAAAACCTATTCAGTTTACGAAATTTTATTTTATTAGTAAAGGTCTCTAACAAAATTCAGGTTTAATATTATTAACAACCATTACAAATAACAGGTTATTAAAATATGCTTTTTTAAGGTACGGTCAAACTTGGCGAAAAAGACGTAACAAGAAAGTAAGATATATTTGAACTCGTTTATATATAATAAAAGTTTTATTTTGGACATGACACAACACATATTTAGTTTTATTTTATTTGATACTGTTTGATCCTGCAAAACTCTTGTAAAAAAGAGTAAACAACGTCAAACAAACAAGTGGCTATGCTCATTTGATTAAATATTTAGCAAGTGTGACCTTTCCTTTAGTCATCTACTGATTATAAATTAGGAAACATGATTGACTAAATGGTAGTGTGCTGGACTATCAGTCTGTGTCACTCTTGTATAAATAAAGATATTATGGTACTGTGGTCATATGCTTCGATTTAATAATCGCCCATGGCTCAGTGAAAATCGTATTCTAGAGATCAAAATAAGAAACTTTGCTGAAGGAACCATACCTCTAAAACGAATTCTACTACCCCGCAACTGTTGACTTTTGTCCCGTACAAACATTTAAAAAAATCAATATTTTGGCACTTTATTTTATTATTTTTTATTTATTTTATTTATTTTTATTATTTTATTTATTTTTAAAAATTTTTTTTGCTTCCCCACAAATCGACCCGGCCTAATACATACATACATACATATGTACATACAGACGCCATTATATTATAAAATAATACGAAAACTTAAAAATCATCAATTAAGGGAACATTGTCAACATTTTTAAGTTACTTTAACATAAATATTAAAATTAATGAAATTAATATTTAAAATATATTTATTTATGATTGAAAATAAATGACATTTACATTGTCAAATATAAATGTCAATATTTCTTAACAAGCTAACATACATAAAAAATGAATGAGACACAAAACGTATCACTACTTTTAAAATTCGTTCAAATACCTCAAACGCAAAATTAAGAAAAACTAAACATTTCAGCATTTAATACAGCAATTTCAGTATTTTTTTTTTTTTTTTTTGAATTTCTGTTGTAACAAGTTTCAGTGATGCGCTGCTGATCGACCGAATGTGTCAGTTTTGAAACGTCATGATTAATGATGCAAACATGTGGGCTTGAACAGAAATGGACAGACAGAAAAACGAGTACGAAACTGTTTATTAAAGTTAAGGGTCTGTAGTTGTTTTTGTTTTGTTTTGTATAAAATTTTCTTTAAGCAAAAAAAAAAAAGAGAAGGAGGGCTATTCCTCAGACAGACAGAAGACGACGAGTAGAAAAAAAATACCGTCAATACGATGGGAAAGGAAACGTTTGCCGTTTCATCAAGGTGAATTAAGTAGACACAATCGATAAGAGTACAAATCCAAACAAACGACAGTGTAATGATGTGTTTAGTGTTTAGACCATCCAGTAGTAGTAAATACAAGTACACTGTCAGTGTAAACAAACATTTGTGGCTAAAATGCACCAACACATGAACACATTTATATTACATTGCGGGGCAACGGACATTAAACATTAGTCAAACATTAGTCAAGTAGACAAAAAAAAAACTAAATTACAAATTAATCCTAAATTGAGGATTTTACATGTGTTTCGCAGTGAATAACCATTGGCCAAGATAACAAGGGTAGTTGGAGAACATTTTATAAATTTAATTTTATTTTACTTTAAGAAATACTTTATTTTATACTAAAGATAAAAACCTTAAATTCTATTTGTATGTCCTTGTACATTCATTGGAACCATGAGTGTTTTTTTTCCACTAAATCAAAGTTGATTTGCAAATTTACTTCCGCTTTCGTTTAAATACTATCTTTAAACATTTTAACAATATCTTTTTTAAAGTTTTACCATTAAACTGAAAGTGTTTTCTTATTTTCTCTGAACGGAGTATCAAAAGTTTTATTTCATGCAAATCTCCTCATTAAATACGAATTTTGTAACCTGTTTTTTTGTTTGTTCTTAAATTTTTGGAAAAAAAATTAAAACCGCTGTTATGGAATAAATCATAATTATCGATACTTAAAAGAATCAATTGGTTCAGTTAGATCATTCTGTATCAAAATTATTGCCTAACAAATTTCAAATATGTATTCATATTAACTTTAACATTACAAATAATTTTAGCCCTATTGGGAATGAAAAAATAGGCGAAAATTACAATACTTTAAACATTAAGATTTAATTTAAAAAATTGTGTAACATTTTCTTTTGATAAAATTATCTTATTCTTAAGTATCTCTTGTAGAGCACTGAAGACCCAATTTGTATGCTCTACACCAAATACAGCGTAGGAGGTATATTGAAATTGTGCTGATGTTTGTTTAAAAGCCAAACAAATGTCCTTTGGAAATGAAACTATCAGCCCAATCATGAATAAAAATTCCGCGGGAGTTTTTTCCCCTTTTCCCATTTTTGCTATTTAAATTCAATGTTAAAAAAATGAAAAGAGAAAAATCTCGCGCGGATCTTTATTAATGATTGGGCTGTATATATTGATCACAAATGAATGATTTATATCGGTATCTACACTAATTTTTCCACAAATTAAATTAAAATAAAATATAAATAATTAAAAACATTTAAATTTGTTGCTCATCGATTTATAATTGACCATAGATATGTATGTATCTTCATCACTTTAGAAAATTACTTTTATGACAATTAACTTCTTAAAACTATCTGTATCCAAAAACAGTTTCAACACAAATATGATTTGTACATACGAATATCATGCGACCTAATTGCATGGCGATAGGCTTAAGTTTAGTCATATATGGCATTTAATAAGAAATCACCAATTTAAGAATTTCTTTTTTGTTTAAAATATCTATTGAATTAAGTTTAAATTTTTCAATTTCTTAAATTCTATATAAAACTTTTATAAAGATATCAGTGATTAATAGTAAAAGCAATAATTTTTTAAATAAACAAGTTAATAAAGATAAAATAAGCATTTAACCACTCAAAATTTAACTCAGAATATGATATACGGAAATTAGTACTTCTAATTGGTAAAACAAGGGCTAATTTAAGTAAATTTTTGGTACTTTTTTTAAATTATTTTTGTGTTCTGTTTTAAGTACTTATATTTGAAATTTTTTAAAAAAATTATTTAGGTCTCCACTGGAACTCTAATCCTGGTTATTCGTCTACAGTTCAGTAGACCAAACCATCAGGCAATACAAGAATTTTCATTTCCATGTTTAAAATGTTAATTTCATTTGACAACGCTGATTTTTATTGATTTTTCAGCACATTGCTTCAAAGTGTTGTCTTAATTGATTTTCTGAAATGTATTTCAATACGGACAAATATTTGAACATTTGAACTGATTCTGATTAAATTTCTATATTATGTCGTATTGATTTTTTCAGCACGTATATGAAGAATGTCGAATTCTTTTGGACTCCTCCATTACCCACAGGGAAGCATGAGATGAGCGTGTTGTAATTTTTTTTTTGTCAGAAAAATATTTTTAATTTATTTCTCAACACAAAAAACAGAAGTAGTTAAAATTAAAATGAGAAAAAATATATGTGAGTAGAAGAAAACAAAAAATAAAGTGGCACAACAAACTTTGAACATCCTGCGTGCATCCTGTGGGTGGTGGCAACAGACCTGTGTGGTTGTGTACGAATGTGTGTGAGTGTGTGCGTTTTATCTTGTAACAAAAGTCTAGCTTGCACACTTACAACCCAACATGGAACGCCTTCTTCCTTTTCCTGTTTTGACAACAAATATAAAAAATGTAAAAGAAGGGTGAGTATGCAACATATTTTTATATTGTATTTAACACACCGTTTAAAAGCTTTCAATTGTGTTTAAAATATGTGTGTGTGTGTGTGTGTACCTACAATCTCCTTAAGTATTGGAATTTTATAATTTCATGTATTTTAAGACTTTAATCACCATGTCGAAAGTGATTTAACTGCATGTTTCGTAGTCTTTCAAACCGCATTACTGGATTTAAAACTTTCAACGTTGAAAACAAAAATTCAAATGTGTTGCATAAGTGGATTTTTTTTTTTGTTTTTGCTTTAGTGCGAGTTTAATTTCAGTTAAATTAGCTCAACTGGAATCTTCATTTGTTTGCAATTAAGAGGATACAAATTAAAATAAACAAGGATACAACAGAAAAATTGTAGACAAACTCCCTGGTGACAGTTTTTTACTATTTTTATTTTTTACTTCAATGTTTAAGCGACATATGTATGATGATAAGTAGCTGAAAAAAATTCTGTAAATTAGGTCTGAGATTTTGTTTCTGCTGATGAAATTGAAATTCTAATTTGGCAACAATTGCAGACAACAATAACACTCGGTGCTGAAAGTGATTAATTGCATTTTAAATGGTTACAATTTTGCAATTGTTTCACTGTTGAATGTATTAATAAATACAACAATGACATTTATACATACATACACGTATACATACATATTCAGTAACGATTTTGCTTTACCCTACAGTATTCATTCAGTAGAAATTAGAATATATTATATTAGAATAACTGATTGTTCGACCTTTTTATTAATTAAACAATTATATTTTATTTGTCGAGATTAAGGCCAGTTTTTATTTTTATTTTTTATTCTTTTCCGATATTTCGCTAGAACAAAAACAAAATTTAAATTTAATAACAATAAAGATATTTTTTAAAAATAATAATTAGAATATTTGTAATTTCGGTCTAAACTAAATGATTGCATATCAAGAATTAAATAAACTTATGCTTGGTTTTCACTATGTCAGTTTTGTTGTCAAATTGTCTAAATTGTTATAAAATTACCAACAATTTGGACAATTTGACAACAAAACTGACATAGTGAAAACCAAGCATTAGTAAAAAGAATAACGTTAATAGTATTTTGAATGTACCTATATACATATGTAAGCATCGACGTAAATTTTGGCACAAATTATTTCTGTATATAATGAAATCATATTTTGAGGGGATCGGCATTAAAATATGTTGAACTTAGATTTGATTTCTAGCGCAATGAAATAAAACACGTCTGCTTATATTAAAGTACAAGAATGGATGAGCAAGTTTATTTTGACAGATGCCATTATGACAACCTTTAATTAAAGTTATAAGTACATAGTTGCAATATGTTACAGTCAATTATAGAACTGTATAAAATATTCGTTCAACAAAATATTTTATCAGTTTATGAATAACATGCAATAACATTCAAAAAATTATTGACAGTATTTTAATTTGGTAATATATAGGAAATAGCTACTGCAGATTTTGGTGAAATCGAAAAACGTTTAGCCCTTCTCACCTCAGATAAACGTAATTTGTTTTGAATATTTGGAATTTTTGTTCAAATGCAGCAAAATGTTCTAATGTTATTTATGAAATTTTAGAAAAATATTTCATTATATAGTCGAAACTCCCATATAAGACCCTCCCCGTAATCAACTTTAAACTCCATAAATCTTTTAAAAGTATTTATATCGAGATAAAGTTTAACATACACAATATCTATATTCACAGAAATCATGATACTAAATTTTTAGATGATCGGTCCATAATGGGTAATATCTCCCATATAGCGCACATTTTTGAAAAAGTGTTTTATACATATACTGGGTGTATTGTATTATATGGTCGGGCTTGACCGATTTTTAATAGATAATTCTGTTTATGTTGCTACTAAATGCTTAATTGTATATTTAATAATAAATATTTTGCAAACTTAAAAAATTTGTACTCCTTTATGAACGATGCCACACGGTTAACATTTTCCAATTTGACTAAAATTTTCAACGTTGCAGTTTTATACGACAATACGAGCATGCATAAATCTTATCTTTTGCAAAAAAAAGTTTTTAAACTGGCGCCAAGAAGTTTTTTCGGAAAGAATAAGTTATATTTAGAATTTCTCTAGAATCAATGTATGACCAGTGATTCTAGAAGAGAACGATATAAATGTAATTTTATTCTGGAAAATACTCCCAAAATATTTATTTTCTAAATATATGTATGTATGTAATTATAATTAATTGTTAAGCTACTACATTCGATATTAAGCAACTTTTGTATGTAGTAATATTTATATATCGATCTTTGTTAAGTTGGAAAGAATTAATCCTTTATGTTTAAAAATTGTTAACCAAAATAAACTAATCAATAAACAATAACAAATTTGCATATATTTTATATTCTCTAACATTTCATAAACTATTCTTAAGATTTTACCTAACTTGGTTTATTACACCCATTCATCACAATTATACCTCCCAAACAGAGTTCAACAAAGGTCATGTCCTGAAAACTATTTCATGTTTTTTATTTACACCCTTCTATGACAAAAAGGTAAAAACAACAAAAAAGGTAAAAAGCAACAACAGAGAATGTAAAATGTTTCCATTAAATGGGTGTCAACGGAAAGGAAGAGAAAATAATAAAAAAAAAAATATAGAAAAGAATGTTTTACCAACAAACAAATGATATAAATACATAAATAACACATGTACAAGGATATGTATGAATATATATGTATGTAAACATTATGTACAGTTTGTATATACATACGAGTATGTACATATATAAAATTTGTATATTTTGTATTAAGTACAGGATATGTTCCATTTATAATAATGTATTTATTGTAATACGCCATGTTACTTTTGAGTTCTACCTTTAAACATTTTTGTATTTAAATACTTTTGTGTTGTGTTGTGTGCGTGCAGCAGAAATAAAGGAAATAATTGCTTGAAGTCGTCAACAAAACATAAGTAGTATTATTGCCGCTTTCATATGGGTATAACTACTAGGGGAACCAAATTATTCGATATTTTTCTTTTGTTCGAATAAAACGAATAATAACTTAAAAATATTAAATAAATAAACAGAAAGTAGTATCGAGTATCGGCACCTTTAGTAATAAAACTTGTATCAATTTTACAAAATGTGCCTATTCAACGTTATCATCATCAATGTAAACTTAAATATCAGTTTAGTACATATATTCAACACCTCATTCACCACCACCTTAGGTTAGGTTGTAATGATGACACTCGTTCAATTAAAAACCAGTGTATATAGAAACCAAAGCGGTCCATTATGATCCCATTTCTATTGTTTAGTATGTTTTCTTGTATATTATAGCTATTTCAATTTGATGTATTGATTTCAGTAATATCTTCGGCAAACTTAGCAAACTTTTTACTGTATTTGACATTTGAAAAAAAAAATTTTTAAATAACTGTTAATTAAACATGTCAAATTTTGTAAATAAAATAAAAACGGAATATTGTTAAATTAATTAATCAAAGTATAAAACATTTTAAACAGAAACGATAAATTAACATAAACATATTTATACGTTTTATTCGTTTATTCTTTATAAAATTAATCGCATTATTTGTTATTCAAAAATTGTAATTTTTAAATTCTTCGAATAATTATTCGTAAGAAACTCTTCGATTATTCGAATGGATGCCCTCAAATGTATGTATCCATTTATTATGTACTATATATGTATTTTTTTCATACAAAAACAAATGAATGTGAAAAGAATACCTTAAAGTTATATAGACGTTTTTTAAGTTAATACACGCAGAGAAAATACATGGTTGTGGTAAACATAATTTAAGAGTAACATATTATAATAAGATTTATGATTGTAGTCAAAACATATTATGATAAATATAAGTGCCATAAAATATCATATTATAATCAATTATCATCGGAATATTTCATCATAATATTTTCTTGTTAATCATAATTTGATATTATAACATCATATAATAATAATCATAAAATTGTCATACATGATCATATTATGACCCAAGGTAATCATATTAAAGTTTAAGGTAATCATAATATGATATGAAGTAATCATATTATGTTGTAAAGTAATCATAATATGGTCTAAAATTATCACATTATGATTTAAAGTAATCATATTATGTTATATAATAATCATATTATGAACTAAAGCAATTACATTATGGTAGTACTTTATCACAATATCTTAAACTAATATAATTTTCTTTTTACTATTTATCATATTATGAAAGTATACATTTATGAATGCAAAATTATGCATGGTACCAGTTAAAACATTATTTCTAATGAAGACACAATTATTTAAGTGTTTCGCATAATTGGAATTATTTATACATTTTTTTAAACACTAGTTAAAATGTTTGTCAAAAGAAATATTCATATTCAATTTTATAATTGCGATAAGCATGCAAATGTTTATAGTAACTAAATTATTGTTAAAATCAAATTAAAATAACAATTATTTGTGTATCACAACAATATATTGTTACTAAAAATACAATGTAGTTGTCGCAACAATGTCCAATAATTAATGTTTTTTCTCTGCGTGTACATAAAAGCAACATTATATTCAAAGTAGACATGCATACACTTTACATTCATTTTATGAAATAAATATGAAGAAATATACATAAGTAAAATTTTTAAAACATGCAAACTTTTGTGGTCTCATCACATGCAGGTAGCTTAATTTAAAAGTGTCTTTAGCAATGACATCATGGAACTGTTGATTTTATTAACACAAAGAAATTGTTCCATATTCAGTATAATATTATTTTCCAAGACTAGGAAAAGGTATTCATATTTTACAACTTAAATTAAATACAACTAAAAAAAACTATTTGCTCTCTAGATGCAACCTCATCGTAACGGCTTAATGATCTCGATTGCCGAATAGTTTTTAAATGAATTATTCGTTTAATAACGAAAACTAGTGTTTTAACAATGTTGCTTCCATGTCTCCGTGGATGTTCTCCAGTTATACTCCTAAGATTTTTTAACCGAGTCATCTGTATTTGAATCCGAAATTATATTCAACAAGTCCTTATGTATGGATTTATTGACAATTCACACACAGATCACACTTTAATCAGTATGATCAATTCAATCTAGGGGTCTACAAGTGTATATAACAAAGTTTGTACAATTATACTTTTCTGGTACACATTACGAATCAGTTAAGTACACTGAAACTCCGATGACTCATTTGGCGCAGTTTAAGCTATAACTATGTAAGTTGTGGTAAGTAAAATGCTATAATAAAATTTATACATAAAAATCCTAATATTTACAGATATGAATCCAAACGAACATTGAAATTCTAACAAATATGCTGTTTAGAGTTCAATAATAACCATAAGTTGGAACTTTTTCTAGTCGATTCCAAATACGCAGTTCAAAAATAAACAGAAAATATATGTTTTGGTATAATCAGGGCCGAATAAGCTTAGTTCCATTAATTCACCTAGTCTCATAGACCAGTCCTCCCGAAATAGACTTTATCGGTTCTATATAAAAATAAATCACACCTAATAACAGAAACAGTTCTGACGTGTAAATCGATTGTCAGAATTAAATATGAAGGCGAAAGTCAATGGAGCCTTCTACTAGCTGGTTCACTACGAAGTTTCCCATAGTATAACCTTCAGTGCATTTAAAAACTATGTAAAATGATGGTAAAGCAAATGATTAGATTTAGGGTCGCAACGATCTTAATCTATTCATGATATAAAAACTGTGACATAATGTGCCCAGTAGGCAACTTGTGGTAAGCAGAACTTCCGCTGTGGGATGGATCTAACGTAATGTTACGGTGCCAATTTAACAACTCATACAAATGCCATGAAATGTGTTGGTTGCTTACAGCTGCGCGGTAAACATAAATATTATATTTTGTTATATTTATCACATTTTGGAACAAAGTCTAAGTCCAGTATTTTGAAACAATATAATACAATATAACCAAGTCAAAGATTTTTATAAAACTGGTAAAAGATGATGTCAATTGTAACTTATTAAACAACATGTTGGTTGTAATATGTTGTGCAGGTACTGTGAAAAGAGAATAACTTCCATACAGTCATATATATATCCATCCCAGACATGATTAAAATTTTGTACCGAACCAAAAGAAACATTTTTCTTCATTTATCAAGAATTATTCAGCATTGCAAGCATTCATATTATACAAATTCTAAATAATTTTACAAATATTTTAATTCAATAATCATTAGCAATAACTATAGCTTTTTAACCACAATATCCTTAGTAAAATATCAATTGGCCTACGTATATACAATTGGTCTACGTATATACAAATGTATGTATGTATATGAAGCGCACACACAAAAGAAAGATACGTTTCTTTTGTAGATAGCTTGCACACATGAAACATAAAGTTACTTGTGTACCTGAATTAAAAACGGACGCCTGAAGATGAGCGGAGTACCTATACTTAATTCTTCATGATGTTCATCATAATTCGATCATTCAATAGAAATAATTATTTCCTTTTTTAATCATGGCACTTTTCAATCACACAATGACCATTTTTTTTTTACAAAAAAAAAAACAAAAAAGAATTCGTTTTGAGTTGGCCATCAAAGTTGGCCAACCAACCAACCACCATAAAATAAGTACTATATACACACATATGTATACGTCAATATTGCTCTGTTTATTTATTTATTTATTTATTTATTCACAGTGTTTACGTGTATAATATAAATATGTTGTATGTGTATACATGTGTATTGGTAGCAAACAATAACAACTAAAATAAACAGAAAATATTGAAATAAAACAAGTTAGAGTGCTGTGCCGAATCTTAAATACCCTCCACCTAAATATAATGAAAAATACAAAAACTACACAGGCTAGAGGTCTAGAATATTTTAACATTCAGTGTTTTTTATTCAGTTTTAGCACAAATTTTATTAGTATTTTATATATTGTTTGGAAGACAATTTTACGAACAACATTATTTATTTCAAATGTTTAGAAGTGTTATCTAATTTTGACCCTTTATTATTTATGTAATCACCAAATCTTACCATAATTTACAGTGTTTGTCTGATTTTCATAACAATATTAAGTGTAATTTAAAAAACACATATTTTCATATTCACCACAATTTACGAAACAGAGTATAAAAAGTGTAAGATATTAGGGGACGCTTCTTTTGGTTGAATTTACAAGAGTATTATGGCTGACATAGTAGAAGTGGACCAATTATGGACTAATATCCAGTGTCCAGGAGCGTGATTTATATGTATTTGCGGTGTATTTAGGTAGAATTTCTTCTCAGTAACGTATTTGTTAACAAAAGTTTAATGGTTGTTATAATAATACTCGAATGTTTAATTTATTTGGAAATTATTGCCAAATATGGACTGACAACTAAAAAATTCATTAGTATAGTTGTCATATAACCGATATTTGTATGATTTCTGGATTAAAATTAAAGATCGGTATGAAATGTTGATTTGATATTTATCAGACATTTCTGTACGTTTACTTGTTTTTCAAAATTGGTTTTTATATGGGAGCTATAGACCGATCTTCATAAAATTCGGTACATCTATATGCAGAATAACAACAAAATAGTGGTTTATATTTAAAAGAGATATGAGTACGAGTATTTAAGCAATTTTCGGTAGTGGACAACAACAAATCCAATAATTTTATTTTGCAAAACATATATGTACATCATCAGTGAACATTTTTGGATTGGTAGCATTATTATATTATGATTTTCGGAAGTGGACTTTATATGGGAGCAATGGTCAAACATGGACTAATCAAATTTTCCTTTTGTGATTTATTTATTGCAATTTTTTAGCATTTGTGTAACATTGAGCTATATTTCGGCAATAAATTTATATGGGGTCTATGAGAAATCATAAACCGATTCTTACTATTTTCATCACAGTTTGTCCTTCCATCGTATGAATAACATGTACACAATTTCATGGTTTTATCTGAAATATATTTAAACAAAATAACAAAAAACGGTTTAAAAATCGCATTTTTAAGGAGGTTGTTACACATTTTGATCCACAACTCTGGTTCGCCTGCACCAATTTGAATGATTTTCAATATCAAAGTGTTTAGGAGATTTATAAACGGTATTTTGTAAATTTTGCTGATTTTGGTTGCATATTTTGGATGTGAGAGTGTTTTAAACAGACGATAGACAGACAGACAGTTAGACGAACATAGCTCAATCGGCTTAGAATTGCATAATGTTCGATTATACTGTGATGGGTCTCAGATGAATATTTCCCAATGTTACACACGGAATAACAAACATATACATATTTACCCTCATTCATTACTTATTGTGGTGGAGGGTAGAAAAATAAACAGTAGCGTGTTTCCGTAGTTTGTACACATAGAATTTGTTTACATTTTTTATGTGGACTTTTTCTTCTTTAATTTTTTGAAAACGTCATTTTGTGTTTTTGTGGCAATAAAAGCACCACAACAACTTAAAATATCCACATACTATATAACTAAATTATTCAAGAGATATTCCAACAACCCCAAACAAAAAGACACACAATAAAACATGGGAGCCATTCTATATCAAGCCACTTATTCCAAAAAGCATACAAAGTGTTTGTTCAATCAAAATTAAAGTTTCGTGTTTTGTTACTTAATTTAATTCAGGTAAAAATTTTGTCTTTTTATCTTAATCGCTCAAACAAAAAAACAACAACTTTTAACGAATGTCTGCTCAAATCCCCCCTCCACCGCGAAGCATTTGCAGCAAGAACTAAAACCAAAAAAGTTTTACCCATGTTCAACCACAAAAACAACAATAAGTATCTATCGTTCTGTTATGTACATGGAATAAAACTTTGCTGCTATTTTTATTTTCACAAAAAAAGAGAGAAATACAAAAGGAAGTGAATTTTAAGGTGGCTAAAACGAGATATATTTTTTATTTTTACAAAATGGTATTAAATTATAAGTATAACACAGTTATTTAACCCATTACGAGCTGCAACAGCTAATTTGAAGGTAAAAATTGGAGATAATTTTAATTTATGATTTTTATTGAAAGCAATTAAAATAGCGTGAATAAATTTAAAAAATCGTTCAACGGTTTATAAAACTATTAAATACAAAAAAAAAAATAATAATAATAGCCAACCAAACTATCAGAAACTATTTTTAAAAACCAACAAATCTGCTGACTTGTACAATTGTGAAGCAGTCTGTAGAGCGGAGATCTTCCCATTTCGTTTATGCACAGATGCGATCCATAAGTATGAAAGCGAAATGCATTATGAATTGGTCCAATCTATTTCGTTATACAAGCTATAGAGTGGAATCCAGAGAGAAATCGTCGTATCAGAAGATAATTACACACTTGGAAGAGTCAGGAAATATTTAATAAAACTACTACTACCGAACGATATCAGGACCATTTACGAATTGCCTTTCGTTTTGAAAACTATAGAACGAATAATCAATAGGCACATCGTTGTAATCGCTTCTTAAGGGACTTTCAGTCAAATATGGTCATTCAGTGAAACTTCGAACTAATTTTATAACGTACGACAACAAATACGATTTAAAATATTCTGGGCTGTCTATACTATATCTGTTTTATGAATGCGGGACTTTCTAGCCTAGGGTTATTCCGGCTAAAACCGGTAAACGTCCGCATTATAAAGAAGCCAACTGGTTGTTGTAAGTTCCACTCTTATGCTATATGTATGTAAACAACGGATCTGCTCAAACTAGTTGTTCTTCTATTGAACAACTTTTTTAGACTTATATGGACTATTTACGTCTCTTAAAGATACAAGACTATGGTGAGGCTCTTACAGCGTCCGCTTCGAGCTCTGGTAACCATGATACACTGTATACTGACTGATAGGTATGCATGCTAGTCGATTGAATTCTCCTTTTAAGGAATATTTATACTTTGAGAACTCTTTCTGAAAGATCTAAAAATAATGTTGGATGTTACAGTAATTTCAGACAATTTACAGACGCCCGATTTTTCTTGTAAACATTCATAATCACCCCTATCGTGAATAAAAATTCCACGTGAAATTTGTTCCCTTTTATTTTTAACATTGAATTTAAATAAGAAAAATGTGAAAAGGGAACAAATTGCATGTGGAATTTTTATTCACGATAGGGGGTGAATGAATTAATGTTATGTATCGGGTATAGGGTTAAAAATCTAAACTTATTGAAAATGTAAAGATTGGACTACATTAGGGAAATGAAAATATCTATAATATTAAACATTTCCTTAAAAACTATTATTATTAATTGGATATTCTAATGTAGTCTAAACTTAAATACTCGTACAAGTTGTATCTTAACAATACGTTTATTTCACTATATTTTCTATTAAATAGGAAACCTCAGCATATTTTGTATATAGCACAGTATGTATTATTGCACTAAAAAAAAAACTGTTATTTTTTCTTTTTAATCTTTTAAGACCTTATTTCGTTTTATGAAACATTTAAACAATGGGTTAACTTATAATTAATAAACAAAAATTTAAAATGAAATTCACAAATTAAAAAGAAACTTGTCTTAAATATATGGCATTGAAATTTTTACAAAGTTCTCACACTTACATTATTAGTTTTAATGTTTTCCAAATATAAAAATATTTTTCTCATCTCATTATTTCTATTTTAAACATAAATTTGTTTTCTTCGTCTTATTTTTAGCCAACCCACAAAACACTAACAACAAAAACTCTTTGGAGCATGACCAAAACTCAGACGAAAAAAAAGCAGTTTGCAATTTCCCGCCAATGAAAAACAAAATAAGAAAAAAAAATGTTATTTTTGACCATAAACAATTTAAAGTTTCTAAAGAAAATAAATGAGATTTGTTTCTTGAAATTATACAAATGCCAAACCCACAAAAAACTGCAAAATACAAATTGTTTTTTAAGGGTAAATAAAGTTTTTTGGTTTTAATAAATTAAAAAGAAAAAACTGAATTGCTTATAAAAAGTAAAGTAAAAAACAACAAAAATAGTTTTTAAATTACAAATTGAATGCAATATTTCTTTAAGAGTTTGATTAAGCCAATTTGTTATAAAATATTTAAATACAGAAACACAAATTTACTTACTTATTGCATTTTCACCTAAAAAGAGAAAAACAAAATACATTTATTAAATCTTTAAATATATATTTAGATGTGTAAATGTAACGGTTAAATCGTACTCAATAAATCTTATAGATTTTTATGTTTAAAGACGCCAATAAAATACCAACCAACCAAACAACCATTAACAACTTATTTATTCCCTCGTTTCGCTATTTATCTCTGTTTAAAGCCAAGTGGCTTTTAGAGGAAAAAAATAAAAAATAAAAAGTTGTTAAACACAAACTGTTGAGAATCTATAAATTTAACCAGACTTTATTACAAACGACTGACTCCTTGATATAAAATTTATTTAAGTGTATGTACAACTCTATGTGTGTAAGGATATTTGTTAACAAACAACCCATAAAATTTCTTTTCTTAAGTATTTGAATTTTTAACAAGGTGTGAACACGAGACATTAATGTGCCTAAAAAACCACCGATATGGTTATATCCAAGTGGAACAATGGTGTGGGCCAAGTATTGGATTACTTGACAAAAAAAAGAAAATTTATACTGACAAGTATATCAAGTCAATTAAAAGTCGTTATTTTATTTTGTTGACTACTATGACACCTTCCTTTGGTTTATTATTTTCTTTGTGTTTTCCAATTTTCAAGATTTTCTTTAACAATTATTATAATTTCAATTTATAAGAAAATTATTACGAAATGACTATTTAGGATCAAAGACAAAATTGGTATGTATATCAAAAAACAAGGATTCGTTAAATTACAAAAACAAAATTTATAAACTAATATAAAGGAAAATAACTAAAAGAAAATTAAGAATAATAATGTGAGCGCCTCTATATGTCGCTTATCATCACTTCATGGTAAAGCAGTCCACAAAAAGGGAAGATCAAAGATGGGATTTCCAGCACCATTCATTCAAAGTTGAACATCCCGGCGGCCTTGCAGTATTGCAACATAGATAGCTAATAAAAAACAAAATAAAGAACAAGAAACAAGCAAAACAAAAAAGAATTAGTTCTTATTTAATTTGTTAAATATTGCAAAAGTCAAACGCAAATCTTGTTGACTCAAAAAACAGTACTCCAGGGATCCAAATAAAAGATGTACTGCAAATAATACCATAAAAGTATAAAACGAGGTAGTTATGTATCATGATCTAGTATCAAAAGCTGTTTCTCGCACCAATAGGAATTACAGCTTGAGACGAACGAGGTTTCACTAAACAGACCACTAGACGTACGAGGTCATCTGGCGAATGATTGGAACGAACGAGGTTCCTTTCTTTCTGACTAGGACGAACTAGGTCCTTCAAAAACGTTTCATTATCTTATGGGCCAACGAACTAGGTATCATACCCGAATAATGATAAAAATAGTGATCCATATCACTGTAACGTTTATATTTGTCATCACTTCGATAAATAAGCCAGGTGTGGTCATTGTTTTGCTCCAATCAACTTCCTTCAAAATTCAAATGTGTGTCATCCAATGAGATCATGATACTGCAAATAAAGCTTAAATAAAAAATTAATATGTGGGAAGAACTACGAGCTTCTCTATTGGCATTGTAATTATTCCCCGATCAGTTTTGAGTTCAGCCACTCTTATATTATGATTTTTACTCATATAAACTTTGACGACATGACCTAAATTCCATTTATTTATCGACAAACTATCATTTCGATACAAAACCATTTCGCCAATTTTCAAAAATTTATGTACAAATCTATTGCGTTTTTGTATTTTAGTAATACAACTTTTCCTCCATCCAGAAAGATTTTCAGAAGCGTTCAGCTTTTTTCGACAATTATTTTTCACTAAGTTAGACATCTTATCAGCATGTGGCGATTTAAAACTATTATTTATTTGTTTTTCTAAAATTATTTTTGTGAAAAATGTTCGAACATTCGATTTGTTCCTATTCGAAGTTACGGGTCCAAACAAAATCCACCCAAAATGACTTTCTTGAGCTACAAGGTCTCCTATTACCTTTTGCCTCGAACTATCAATCATTATTTGGGGATAGAAATCAGCTCCAATCAAAATATCAATAGGCCCGCTAGTACAAAAGCCTGGATCAGCTAATTTAAAATCTAATGGAAAGCTCAAATCTGAAACATTGATCGTTTCATTTGGTAAATTACCAGTTAATTTTTGAAGTACAAATGCCGATATGTTTAGTTTAAAATTTCTATTAATGGGAGAGAGCAATGTCAGATCACATTCCTTCAAAGCAGGACCAGGTATCGCGTCATTTAGTGTCGAAATGCACACATTTGTCGCCCTAGTTGGCAAATTCAAAATATTTTGAAGTTTCTGCGAAACGAAACTTGATTGCGACCCTGGATCAATAACTGCTCTAGCCGAAAAAATATCACCACCAGATACGACATTAATCAAAGCAGTTCCCAACAGTACATGCTTCGAAGTCGTAGCAAAACAACTTTGTACCGTTGTATTACTGTGTGATACTGAAGGAACATCATCCATACTTTGATCAGTGGTTTCTGGTTCCGAATTATCAATTTCCTTGTGAAGAAGTGAATGATGTTTCAAATCACATTTTGAACAACTAAAGTTACTCTTACATTCACTTAGTTTATGACCTGGATTCAAACAGTTAATGCACAATTTTCGGTTTTTAACAAATAAAAATCTTTCCATCTGATCTTTGTCCAAAAACTTTCGGCAATAATTCAATTTGTGTTTTTCCGAACACATTAAGCAAGATTTTTCGGAAACATTGGTCTGGTAAACTTTAACGATTGTATTATTGTTTCTATTCGATTTTTCAGCCTTAAAATTGGGTTCTATTTTATTTCCACTACGAATATTGGAAATAGTTTCTAACGATTGAAAACGCCCAGTTAGAAACTCATCAAGATCTTTCCAAAGTGGAATTTCCATCTTGCATTTAACTGTTTGTTCCCACAAAGACAGTGTATGAAAAGGCAATTTTGTCAAACATGCATAAACAAAAATTGGGTCCCATGACGAAATATTAATCTTATACACACGAAGTGCCGAAATGCAATTATTTATGTCCCGTTGCAGCCTTTTTATTTCAGCGCCACTTTCCGATTTTACGGGCACCAAATTAAACAAAACTTTTAATTGGTCATGTACCAAAATCCTTTTATTTTCATATCTGTCTTGAAGGTTTTCCCAAGCACTCTCAAACCCATCATTAGTAAGAGGAGATTCTTTTACGATTAACAACGCATCACCCTCAGTAAATTGTCTTAAATAACACAATCGTTCGACGCCAGACAAATCAGCCCCATCGATGTAAACGGCCTTAAACATATCCCGAAAGGACGGCCAGGATTGGTAGTCACCTTTGAAAACTTCGGTGATACAGGGTGGCAATTTCAAATGATGTCTTTGGTTCCCAAAGTTTTCCCCTATATTCCTACCACACTGGGTTGATGACATTCTAGTCTTATTAAAGAAGGAGTCTGATAACTCTCCCATTTGAGCAGCGCAAGAAATGTACCCTAATCGACATTCCTTAAACAAACTAGATGCGCTCTCAAAATCCTCATCCGAATCTACCTCATTGTTTTTCGTTGCAAAATCTTCATAAGAATTTCTTGTTTTGTCCCATAGTGTCTTAAACTCTTCTTTCCTGATTTCCAATAAATAAGAATTAAGAGTATCATGGGTCAAATCGTTAAATTCTTTTTCAAATTCTAAAAACAGACGTGCAGTCCTTTCAAAAGTAACTAATTTGCAAGATTTAGTCATTTTGTATAAGTTTTTTAGAAAAAATATCAAAATAAATAGTTAAATACAATAATAAACAAATTTATTTAATAAGTGAAAACTTATTTTTGAAAAATGTTGCACAAAATTTTTTTTTATATGTATATAAATTTTTTCACCACGGCAAAAAAGAAACTAATGTTAGTTTGTTTCCGTTTTGTATTTATTATTTCACTATTCTTACTAAAATTATGATCGAATTTATTCAAACAAATAAATCGTATTTTCTAAGAACTATTGGAACCCACAATCAAAATGTATAGGTAGTTGTTAGTAAACGAAAGCACAAAAAGTCCTAGAAAATGTATATTATCTTCGACGAGATCTAGTAGTTTCACTTTGCAAAATAGCCACAATTGCTTTATTAAATAACTTCAAAAGTTTTACAAATGTAGATAAATTTAACGAAGTACCAAGCTACAACGTTTATCAAGTTAAATATTGAAGAAAAAAAAACACCAACTTGGTACAAAAAAAGGCTCACAAAGAACAGGATTATTTACTACAATTTATCCAGAAGATCTGGAATAATCGGATTAACATTTATAGTTTTATATAAATATATAAATGTTGTTACCTTTTTTGTTTTTCAATTGGCTGGTGTGTTGTAGATCTGTTGACTTCTTGTTGTTTAATTAATTTCTTGATGTCTGGGAAACATATATGACTGGACACTAATACCTCCTGCTGTTCCCTTTTAAATTTTTTTTCTTATTAGCACTCGACACTTTCCACTTCTTATTTATTTTTAATTAATTTTATATTTAAATATAAAATTTATTAACAAAATGTTTGTTGTTCACAAACAAAACAAAGTTATATCAAAGCTAAACAGCTGTTGTAAAAAATGACACTTAAATGACAGCTAGGGTAGATAATATAGTTTTATTAGTAAACTCAGAGTTGTTGAATTAAAACCAAGAAAAAGAATTGCCAACTGAATTCCAATGAATTGATTGATATATTCAATAAATATAGTCAATTCACAAACCTATCATTCACAATATCGATCAATTGTGAATTGATATTAAATGATATGATAATACAGTAGCAGCTAAAAACTCTGTATTATCTTTATCAAAGTTTGCAATTTTTTTTACAAACAAAAATGTCCAAGGCAAAATAAAATAAAACAAATTCACCTGATATTGTTGCCTTCCAAGACTCCTTGTTCCACAGAGTGAGTGTCCAAAAATCCGGCTCGAAGGACCAATAAAAAACCACCGATATGGTTATATCCAAGTGGAACAATGGTGTGGGCCAAGTATTGGATTACTTGACAAAAAAAAGAAAATTTATACTGACAAGTATATCAAGTCAATTAAAAGTCGTTATTTTATTTTGTTGACTACTATGACACCTTCCTTTGGTTTATTATTTTCTTTGTGTTTTCCAATTTTCAAGATTTTCTTTAACAATTATTATAATTTCAATTTATAAGAAAATTATTACGAAATGACTATTTAGGATCAAAGACAAAATTGGTATGTATATCAAAAAACAAGGATTCGTTAAATTACAAAAACAAAATTTATAAACTAATATAAAGGAAAATAACTAAAAGAAAATTAAGAATAATAATGTGAGCGCCTCTATATGTCGCTTATCATCACTTCATGGTAAAGCAGTCCACAAAAAGGGAAGATCAAAGATGGGATTTCCAGCACCATTCATTCAAAGTTGAACAGTGCCAAAATAAAGTGAATCAAAAGATATTTGTATTTGATAAGGTCTTACATATTTATTTAAATTTTATTTAAATATTTTTTAATAAAATGTTAAAATTTCAATTTTGAATGAGAAAATTCAGGAAAAATGGAGTTGGTGTTTGTATTCATCAGTTGTTCGGGATATTTGTGGTAACTGTTTTAAGTATATACATACATATATCAGTCACTTGACATACATATGTTTAGAGGACATCTAATTTAAGTTGTCCAATTGTTACAAAAGGTTATTTAAATTGTTATTAAAATAAAAACTTGCATTTTTATATAGTCATATAATCAGAATTGCATTCACACAAAAAAAAAGAAACAAAAACAAAAGCGTATACAAATTTAAATGATTTATTGTCAAAATAATGGAAGCAAAAAACGCCTTTCATTCCAAAAGTAGTGGTAATTTATATGTAAAAGAAATTTAGTTGCGACGCACAGTGGCGCCATTTGAGTTTTTTCGTTGCAAAAATCATATCTTTTGAACCGAATAAGATAATTGATAATTTAAACATCATATGATAGATAACTGTTCAGCCTATGAAATGAGCGTTTGGAAAGGGTGCTACGCTCTGTAGGGGCCTACTTATGGGTTATCATTAGTTAAAATTATGGTAACTAAAACAAATTATTTTTAAATTTTTAGATTGTTTTTACTCAACAAATTAAAAAAAATAATTTTTTTTTTAATTTTTTTTTAATTTTCTGTAAAATCTTCATCCATTACCATAAAAAAGGCAGATATTCAAGAATTAATTGCGGACGACGAAATAAACGAATCAGATTTAGTGACAATGACAAATGAAGAGTCAGTTGGAGATAGCTCTGACGATCTTTCCGATGTTGAAAATAAAAACTTTTCACTAAAAAATATCGAGAAAGTTTTAAATATGGGAAAACAGTTGGCAGAATAAATTTTGGAAGCAGAAATATTTAAACGAAATCAAAACAATTTAGCTCCCTATCAAGAAATTTATAAAGATTTGCGAAATAAGAGCAAACAAACTTCCATGCACGATTTTTTCAAACCAATAATCGTCGAAAGGATGCCTGAATCTGATAGTAGATCAAGCTCAGATTTTGAACTAGTACTAAGTGATGAGGAGGAGTAGAAAGTTATCGTTCTATTTTGGCTTTAATTTATTAAACATCATATGATAGATAACTGTTCAGCCTATGAAATGAGCGTTTGGAAAGGGTGCTACGCTTTGTAGGGGTCTACTTATGGGTTATCAAAGTTAAAATTAGTAGAAAAATCAATTTTTTGGTAACTAAAAAAAATTATTTTTACATTTTTAGATTGTTTTTATTTTTTTTTCTTTAGGGTTTTAAATTATTACCCACCAAATTAAAAAAAAAATATTTTTTTTTTAAATTTTCTGTAAAATATTCATCCATTACCATAAAAAAGGCAGATATTCAAGAATTAATTGCGGACGGCGAAATAAACGAATCAGATTTAGTGGCAATGACAAATTAAGAGTCAGTTGGAGATAGCTCTGACGATCTTTCCGATGTTGAAAATAAAATCTAAAATCTACAATGAAAAAGGAAGATTATCTGGACATTATCTAGACTAGAGAAATCAGAAGTAGCATAGAACCAATCCAATTTCCAATAGGACAATGATCCTAAGCATATGTATCTCCAAAATTGTGAAAGAGTGGTTGCTCAATCAGTGTTCAAAAAAATCATGCTCCGCAGTCTGCAGTCCCCAGACCTCAATCCAATCCTCTGAAAATATTATTATAAAAATTAGACACTAATACAGGATGTATAGAAATATAATTACAATGTTTTTGATACTTCTAACTAATATTGTTTATGTTGCTTTATTTTGACGCAAAAAATCTGATACTTTGCCGTTAAAATTGAATTATCCTTACATTCTACACTTTTCTAGGTTTTGTTAATAAGTTATATATTTAAATTTGTGTTTGTACTTTATATTAACGCTCACTGTATATTATTAATCACTCACTTGCAACCAAAAGGAACATATTAGATTAAAGAAGACCTAAGTATCACGAACCTGGTTGCGTACCCACATAATAATCACATATCCGTGGCAGCATTACTCAGAGTGCGCTGGTGTTACCTAAGATCATAATGTACAGAAAACAATTCCGTAAGTATCCTAAGGTTTTCAATGGTAAACAATCTCCGACTGGATCCGATCTTTTCTTTGACAAATTATTAAAATTCAAAATTTATCTTTAGAATTCTGTTGAGGATACATGAGAGTATTAAATTCAATGGAACTAGGTCAAAATATATATGTCTTATGTGGTTTTTAAACTTTAAGTTTTTTGAAATTGCGCAAATTTTGACAATAATTTATTTCTTATGCTCAAGTAAAGTATGGAAGTTTGTCATTCCGTTTGTAACTCATCCAAATATAGCTCGTAGAACCAAAACTTATGTATATTGAGGGTTCTTATAGAATTCTGTGACGATTTAACAATGTCCGTCCGTCTGTTGTATACAGTATAGAACCTAGATGAAAAACCCCAAGAGAATGAATTTTTCCCACTGCACTGGTAAGAATCGGTCTATGATTTATCATAGATGCGGACAAGTTTCTACCCAGCATATGCCATTATGGCAGTATCCATAGAAAATTCAGCAGAAATAAGTTTCATGCAAAAAGAAAGCTGAAAACGAAAATTTGTTCGATATTTAAACATAGCCTCCATATAAAGTCAACTTGCAAAACTCATTTAAATGCGCATAAATCTTTTATAAATATAAGTATCAATTTGAAATTCGATACACAAATAATCCATACATATACTTCATTTTATTTCACAGTATTACTAATTTGTGTATTTATACTAAAAATGGATTCAATTTCTTATTCATTTCAATTATTGAACAAGTATATAATTTATTAATAAAATGTTTATATTAGTTCCAAGTTGTTTTGATGGTATGTATATGTAACTAGTCTAGAATCAATGTATAAGTAATACCAACGAATTTATTCCTTAACAAACTCTTAAGATGTACTTAGGAATCACAATTCAGATTCAAAAATTAATTGCAACATCACTAGTTCCAAGGCTAGGCTAGACAAGATCAAAAAGGTTCTTTTAGAATCAATTCAACGTTAGCGAATTTCTCGCTATATATTTGTTAAAATATTTTAAATGTTTGGTATATTATTGAATTACTTCAATAAATATTTTTGCAAACAACTGCACAAATGCATAAATTTAAGCAGTTGAAATAAGTAATAGAAAACAACGTGTATATGTACGAACCCACCTTTAAAGCATTTGATTACAAAGACAACAATTTTTCCACACCCTCAGAAAATGTAAAATAAACTAAATCGAAAATATTGCCACTCAACCACCGACTGACTGCAAGTTACGAGTACATGCTTTCAGTCAAGAGCCAAGTGGTAAAAGCACAAACACACTCTTCTACCTACTCGTACTCACACAAAGCCAAACACACACACAAAGTGTGCTGTTATTCAAGTTTCCTGTCATTTTAAGCGAAGACATCCTTGGCGGATATAAGAAATGCCATCCATGTTTTTATGGTTTACGACAAAAAAACCGTAATACCACCATACATTTTTAAAATTGTGTTTGAGATATGCAAAGTAAAGTACATATTTTCTCTAAATGGGATAAAGAAAACAACGGCTTTAATTTCGAGAATTATTTTTTGTAAATTTTATTCAACATCTTTAAAAGTTGTAATATAAACTGCAGAGCAGAAATATTGTAGTACATATTTCTTTTATAATAAAAAATAGTTGAAAACCTTACAAAGTGTCGACAAGAAAAACATACATATATTAACCCGTAAGGTTTCCTAAACTTTGAGTTGACCAAAGTCATATGCAGCATATGCACAAGTATTGGTCAACTAGAAATTTCCGTTTACTGCAAAAAAGTCTACAAAAAATAAAGTTATTGGCAAACTTTTTCAAGATAAAAACTTTACCAAAATATGAACTTAAACTGCCGGTGCATAGTCCTTAATTTAGAGACAAGTTTGCCAACTATCAATGTTGTAGTCATCACTTGAATGTTGTGCGTGGTGTAAGTATATTTTGTATTTATGTACATATATTGAAGATGTTTGTTATAGAGTAGTTACTTAACTTAATGTTCCGACTTTCTTTGTTTTCATTTTTTTTGCTCTAAACTCATTGAAAGCAGTGAAGTGAAATATCACTGTGTTTAAAGTAATATTTTTATAAAAATATAATGAATATGTACTTAAATGTACGATACCACTGATAGTGCAGGTCGTACTAAAACTATGAGCTGGGGAGTCTAATAATATTAGCTTCATCATCGTCGTACCTTTACCCAGATTATAGCTAAGACTAGTAAATAATTCCATTTACATTTCTGTTTAAGAGGGCCCTATTAAAAACAAACTAAACATCTAAAGCTGACAGTTTTTACGAAAATTTTACTTTATAATATATTCAAGTCTCTACTGAATTTGTATCCAGTTTATAAACGAAATCACTAGTTTCTTTGTGTGATTTGTTTTTAATTTATAATATAAAATATAATATAAAACAGCAGTGATAAAATGTTTACCCAAATCGGGAAATTTTAGCATGCACCTCATAAGCTCTGTGGTATGAAAATACATTTAATAGAAAGCAAAATTGCTCCGCCACTTGAGAAACAACATTAAGGCCCTTATAAATATGACTCTGTAATGCAAACTCTCTTTCCTTCCACTCCTCCATTTGGTTATCGAATGCATAAAAATATAAGAATACATAAAGAAGTGTAAATATTAAAATCATCATGATGGAAATAATATTGTCTGGTCGCAAAATTCTTACTAACTCATTTTGAAAATATTGCTGGCAAATATTTATCGCAAAAACACACACACAGACGTATAAAGGGTGTTTTTTTTTATTGTATATAACTTTGCAATGGAATAAAACAAATATGATTTTTTTAAATTGACATGAAACTTACTTTCATTATAATTTAAATATAATTTCTGGCATTTGACCACCACGGTTGGCTCAGACGTAACCTAATCTGGAGGTCCAACGTTGGATGAATTTTTCCAACATTAGTGGTCATATAGCGGCAATAATGCGGCGAATATTGTCGTCCAAGTGGTCAATCGTTTCGGGCTTATCGTCGTATACTAGCGACTTCACAAAAATCCCAACAGAAAATAGTCAAGCGGTGTTAAATCGCACGGTCTTTAAAGCCACTTCAGGGATCTGAAACGTAAAACTATGCGGTTACCCGTTTTCCTTAATAGGGCGAGGGTGACTGTAGCTTAATTGGTTAGCGCATTTGATCATTAAGCATGAGTTGGTATTTGTAGGCCGGGTTCGATTCCCAGCCGCTGTCATTCAAAAACAACATCAGTTTCTGATAATTGTTAGTTTTCTTCAATCTATCATAACTAATATTTATCACAGCGCCCTCCTTCGGTGGTATAGCATTTAAAAACGCCACCGAAGTAAAATAATTAAATAAAGGCTATAAAATCAAGCTTTAACATTAATGCGCCTACTCACCACCAGAGGCGCTGTAATTCTGCACAAAAAACCAACATAATGTGGAATTTCAGAGTTGTGATATAAAAAGCTTTCTTCTTTCACCACCTATACTTCTTCAATCTATCCCCATTCCAAAGAAATTAACGCAATTATATATAGGCATATTAATTGCCTGAGTGTTACTTCTCTTTAAAAAAAAAAATCAACTGTGGCACGACCGGTTTGAAGCCACAACTGCTGCACAACATGATTCTTCAATTGATGAACCATTGAGTGTAACGTTCTGGCCATCTGCGTTTTTAAAGAAGTACGGACCAATTATTCTGCCAGCCCATAAAGTACATCAAATAATCAGTTTTTCTGCATGTATCGGTGTCTCAACATATAGTTGAGGATTATCATTACTCCAAATATGGCAGTTCTGTTTATTGACGTATCGATTCAACCAAAAGTAAGTTTCATCGCTAAACAAAATTCGTTTATGAAAATCGGGATCAAGGGCAATGTTAATTTGCGTCTATTTACGGAATATTCAAAATAAATTTGCATAATTTTGAAGTGCTGTACAGGCGTCAGTCTATTCATGTTGAAATGCCAAACCAAACTTGACAGCTGACAAAATGTCCGCCATTTAAAAAAGTGTTGACAACTTCAATTTATATACATTTAAAAAAACACCCTGTACAAGCAAATATTTGTATAATTTCACAAATACATTAATAGAGAAATAGTGGTGGCTTGAACAAGATAATTTTCAACATGATACGCAATAATTTGTACTTTATTCCTTTTCATGGCTTTTTCTCAGTCCAAGGTTTTTTTTATTCTGTAAATAAGTTTTCAATGATAATTTCTTTTTTTTTTTCTTAATGATAGTTTTGATGCAATCAATGCCTGCTAAGAAGTATATTGTAACATTTACTTTCTTAAATGTCAATATTTCTTTATTTTTGTTAATAAAATACATACATTCGTTTGATTCTTTGTTAAGAGTTTATCAGTCTTTCAAATGAAACTTAAGGTCTGAATCATTATAACTAGTAAAATGTGCGTCTAGAAAATTTGTAAATGAAAAAAAAAAAAAAAAATCGAAGATAGTTGCAATTGCATAAATCGTCCCAAGTCAAATTTAAATGTTGGAATATTGGAAAACTGAATTACTAAACAAATATTTAGAAAATCTGGATGCACCTTCGCAATCGGATTACTCATTACAACGAGCCACTAAAAGTCTTAAAACACCTGCCTGAACACCTGGTACTGAAAAAGGAAATTTATTTTTTAATCATTTGAAACAAGTATTTACCTCAAACATATCAAATGAAACAATTGACTTGCCACCAGTCACACACCATCTAGGAGCAGTAGTATCTCTACATTTTGAAATTCGAGAGATCGAAAAGGCTATTAAACTTTAAGAAAGCACCTAGGATTGATAATATCAATAACAAGATGTTTATGGAGTTATCTCGGATAGCAATAAAAATAATTTTTCTTGCTTTTAACGCTTTATTACACATTTTTATGATAATAAGACAAACATTGATGAAAATATGTAGTCAAAATCGGTCCATGATGTCGCAACGCCCATTTTATTTCCGAAATATGGCTCATTGGTACATAAATTGCTATAAAATGGAAATATTGCGAGGGCGGTTCGGAAACTTCTTAGCCTAGAACACAAAGTGCAGTATAAACAGAAAAAAGTTAAGCATTTTGGAAACTTTCATCTGTGCCATGGACACTTGTTAAATTTTTTTTTCGATCTGCTAACTCCTTTATATAGAAAAAGGTGTTCAAAAAAGACGCATCCTCGATTTTTTTTTTACAATGGCAAAAATTAGAAATTTATGATTTCATTAAATATTTAAATAAAAAAAGTTTATCGGGACAAGAAATTCATAATGACATGGTGAATGTGTTAGGTGCAAGTGCTCCTTCATATGCAACAGTAAAAAATGGTTTTGCTGAATTTAAACGTGGTCGTACAAGCATTGAGGATGAACCATGTAGTGAACATCCAAAAACAGCAACGACAACAGAAATTGTAGACAAAGTGCAAGATATGGTATTAAATGATCGACGAATAAAAGAGCGTGAAATAGCTTATATCATGATCGATTTGCATGATGAACAGCAAATGGAAAAGCTTTCTACAAGATGGGTCGACCAAAAACGCACAAGAATAAAAATTTCTCAAGCTTGTTTGGATCGATTTAAGAAAAATAAAAATGTAATTTAACCGTCGTTTCATAACTTTTACTGAGACATGGATTCACCACTATACTCCAGAGACAAAAGAGCAATCCAAGGAGGAAGTGCCCCAAAGAATGCAAAAATAATTCAAGGTTATGGCAACGGGTTTTTGGGACTTTAAAGGTAGTTTATTGATTGACTATCTGCAAAAGGGTAAAACAATAAATTCAGAGTACTATTGCAACATTTTGGATAAATTAAATGTAAAAAATCGAGACAACACAAAAGAATAATTTTTCATCAAGACAACCCACCAGCGCACAAGAGAACGAATTAAAGTACGAGTTGCTTGACCGCCCACCTTATTCTCCTGATTTAGCTCCCAGTGACTTTTACCTTTTCCCAAATCTAAAAAAAATTCCTAGCTGGCAAGCGTTTTACCTCAAATGAAGAAACAATTACAGTTGTAAACCACTATTTTGAAGGCATTGAGGAAAACAATTTTAATCAAGTGATAGAATTGCTAGATAAGCGTTTGACTAGTGTATTGAAGTTTCCGGAGATTTGAAACATAAAAATGTTTTTAAAAACTTACTTTTCTCTTTCTGTGCTAGGCTAAGCAGTTTCCGAACCGCCCTCCTAATACAAAATTGATAAAAAATAAGTTTCATGTAAAAAGATGTCGCAAAGTGATATTTTGAGTGGTTCGGTCCATGTTTGACCATATAAAATTCACTTCCGAAATCCATTGTAATACGTATAAATCTGTTAAAAATTTTGCTACCAGGAAAAAAGACCCAAATTGAAAAAAAAAATTAAAAAAAATATTTAAAAAAAAGAAATTAAAAAAAAAATATTTAACAAAAAAAAAATGTTTTTGAAATTATTGAAGAAATAGCTATCTCAAGTTCTTTGGAGAATTTTTGCTAGAACCAATAGGTGAAAAGTTACACTCATTTAAAAAAAAACCCTGTATGACCAAAATTGACCAAAATTTTTAACTCTGACCCCCTCTAACTCCGGCACTTCTAGGACTGATAGAGCTGAAACTTTGTGTCTGGCCTACTATCCAATAGTACTAACCTTGGTGCAAATATCTTCGAAATCGATTTTTAACATTGGGTCACTTGACGTGAAATTCATCATGTACAAATTGCTAAACTGAATTTTATGATGGTTGGCCCATAATTGGTAATAGCTCAATATAAGGACCAAAACTTTACACATATCATTGATATATACACAAACATATATACATACAGGATTTTGTAAACTTGCCAAAATCACTTAAAACCACACAAATCCCTTATAAATACCAGTACTGGTCTAAAATTTTCACAGATCATTTATACATTTGTCAATATCAAATTCCAAAATAAACATAACTGAATAAGCCCTACCGCAAGTGTAATTTTTGTAACTGTCATTATATTTAGGTGTAGGGTATTTAAGATTTCACACAACCGAATATTGCACTCTAACTTGTTGTTTTACTGCATGCAAACTTTTTAGCGTTTCATTTCATAAAATACCAATCTCCTTTACTGGTTTTAATTTGAAAACACTTTTTCGCCAGCCCCCCTATAAAGTTTGGTCAACTTTTTTGTAGACATTCTTTTGACTGACAAGTAGGTGTGGACATTTCTATCATTCATTCATTCGTTTCGACAGAGTGTGTTGTACACCCACCTCTCTGTTCCATGACATTTTCCCATCTTTCTTTCATTCCCTCGTGAAAACTTGTTTTGTTCGGTTGTCCTGTTGTTTTGAGGGTTCAAATGCATACAATTTGTTGATTGTAGGTTGTGCCCCCTAAAGCATGAAAGGTAAAAGTTACATTACATGTTCGTTTTGTTGTTATTGTTGTTGTCATTCTACACCAAGTATGAAATATAAAACTTGTATTTGTACACTTTTCGTTTGCGCAAGTTTCTGTAAAAGGTCCAGCACTCCAACGTGAGCCAACGAAGTAACTAACCAGGCAACCAACCAACCAGTCACTTGGTTAAATCAATGAATTTTTTGTTGTTTTTGCACTCGTTGTGTTGAGTTGTGCTCAACAGAATCGAATGGGGAAATGCGTGGCGCCTCTACTGAAGTTGTATTAATTTCTATCAGAATGTTCTTGTTTTCATATCGATTAATTTTCTCTTGTAGTTGCTGTTGTATTTCTACAATGTGTCAGTTGTCTCAACAGTGTATGTTTACATATATTATACTTCTACATGTACGAGTATTTATTTCCCTAAAGAAACTGTTGGGCATACATACACAAAGGTCGTGTACGATAAAAGTTATTTTAAAATGTAAAATCTATATTCATTTGTTTTAAGGCTTTATTTCGTAATTCAATGTTCTTTATTGAAAACAATTTAAATGATTCCAGTGCGTTTGCCGTTGTAAATTCTAGCTAATTCAGTTTTTCAGAAATATATGGGAGTTACGACCTAATATGACCTGCGCAAAATTTGTATACATTTATCAAAACATTTTCAATATTACGACCTGTACTTTGCGCACAAATTCACAATAACAGTCAGCCAGTCAGACGGATGGACATCGTTAAATAGATTGATATACTGTAACCTGGGTGCTAGACTAATATTTTTGGCCGTTTCAAATATCAGCAAAAAAAAATATGGGAGCTATGGCCAATTATGGACCGATATGCTTTATGTACAACTTGTTTCTGGAGAAACTTGTTGGGATACATGAATAAGTCAAACATTTATGACAGATAAACCCCTATTTCGGGAGGACATTTGTTTGGGGGCCAGATGAAAAATTAGACCGATTTCAATAGTTTCAATCCCAACCGTCCTTGAGCCAAAAAATATCATGTACCAAATTTTATCGAAATATCTTCAAAATTGCGACCTATACTCTGCGCACAAGGTTACATAGGCAACCAGCCAGAAAGCCAGACGGACGGACGGACATCGTTAAATAGCTCAGAAAATGATTCTGAGTCGATAAATATACTTTAAGGTGGGTTTGAACTAATATTTTTGGGGGTTACAAACATCAACACATATCCAATATATATGGTGGTGTAGGATATAAATATATAAAATTCAAAAAGTACACTTCAAAGAAGGAAGAAGTACCACTGTACTTCATATGTGCCGTATTTTACAATTCTCTGTGAGACTTCCTCATTTACTCCATCAGAACTATATATGTTAAAGTTCATGTTAATTACAAGATTTGTATGGTTGCTTGTTATGCTCGGAAAAGGACTTAATTCGGGAGCTATTATTGACTGACAGCTACAAAATCCAGTAGCATAATTACTGTATAACCGATATTAATATGATTTCTGTATTAAAATTTCTGACCATATAAAAGTTGGTTCGATATCGATATTTATTATACATTTTTGTGGGTTAAGTTGGTTTTCGGAAATGGAACTTTTATGACAGCTATGAAAAATCATGGGTTGAACTTCTTAAATATTGGAACAGTGATTTTCATGCATATGAGAATATTTAACGTCGAATTTCAACGTTCTTAAATATTGGAACAGTGATTTTCGTGCATATGAGGATATTTAACGTCGAATTTCAACGTAAGATTTAAGATAGATATTAGTATTCTCGTGAATTTCGGACCTTATATGGGGGATAAAGTCAAATATGCACCGATATTCTCCAAATCCAGATGTTTGATTATTTATAAGAGATTTATGAGTACTAAGGTGATTTTCGGAAGAGGGCTTTATTTGGAGGATACGGTCAAATAAAGATCGAAATTCAAAAAATTTTGTGTAAAGATTTTCGTGTATATTTAAATGATATATGTGAAGTTTTGATGCGGTACCGATATTTACAAGATATATATAAAGGTAAATGGCTTTTTCGGATGTGGTCCTTATAAGGAAGCTATGATCAATTATGGACCGACTATCAAAAATTTACTATAACACTTTATATATCTATAATAATTATTTGTTTCGAATTTTAACCTGACCCCATATAAATTCCACATCTAAAATTTACTTAAATGCGTATAAATCTGATACAAATACAGTTAATCAGATTTATACGCATTTAAGTAAATTTTAGATGTGGAATTTATATGGGGTCTATGGTCACACATAGACCGAATAAAAAAAATTTCGTTTTGCGATTTGTTTTTACTTGGAACTTATTTTTGCTGAATTTTGTATTAATATTTCAATTTAACAGGCATTTATTTATCATTATGCCATATTTCGGGAAGATATTTGTATAAGGGATATGAGAAATTATGGACCGATATTTACTATTTTCCTCACAGTTTCTTCTTTTATCATGAAAATAACGTGTACAAAATTGCATGGCAATATCGGCAATATATTTACAAAAATTGGAAGAAAAATTTTTCAAAATATCAAATTTTTATGGAGGGTGTCTCACATTTTGGTCCATAAATCTGGTCCTACACTATGGATGTTGCTAATTTGCAATACCAAACTGCTTAGAAGAATTACAAACGCGTTTTGTCAACTCTGTTCATTTTGGTTGTGTCTTTTGGACGTGAGAGTGTTTTACACAGACAGATGGACAGAGAGACCGACGGACATAGCTCAATCGACTTAGAATTCCATAATGATCAATAATATTTGAGTATGTACTTTGTAGGGTTTTAGATGAATATTTCTCAGTGTTTAACACGGAATGACAAACTTATATATACACTCATTCACCACTTATGGTGGTGTAGAGTATAAAAAATATCTTTAGAACAAAAATATCCTTATCCTTATCCTTATCCTCACAGAAGTTGATAACTTCCTTAATCTAAAATATTAAAAAAGTGAAGGTTAAAATAATACCACGGTGGAGTACCTCCTATAGTAACTTTCAAGGTTGAACTTGTGGAATACCCCATTTTGTCTAAAGTTAGTCGACACAGAAAAATATACAAAATTCAGCAAATATAAGTTTTTTGTTAAAAGATATTATAACAACACATTTTATTGAAGATCGGTCATTATTTGATGTACTATGGTTTTGGCATTTCGTTTGTAATACGACAATATATCCGACCAGGGTAGAAATTAGCTTTTTGGATTTTGTACCATATATATACATTTAGACCTTAACGGTACCATTTTTAATATTTATTAAATAATAATAAAACTTACGCCAAAATTTTATGCATTACTTTATATAACGACGGTTTAAACAATTTTATAGTCGATATAACGAACGATGAAATCAATAACGTTGACAATTATATCTGAATATAAAGAATGTCTCAAAAAATCGTCGATCTCAATGGCTGTGTGACATTCAACTATGGGGAACGTCCTTCTAACAAAGAAAAGCTATAAAGAAAAAATAATAAGAGATGACATCTATAGGGAACTTAATGTCACTACAATACGGGAGGAAATCAAATTCTCCACTCTAAACTAGATGGAAAAATTATTGTATCATCCAAATCACCTTCCTAAGGTATTGCTATCCTCATAGACTTATTAGATGAATGAAAACCTTGGATCTAGCCTAATAATAAATAAATGTATATAAAACATACAAAAATCGATATTCGCATTATATCGGTAGTTGGGTATCGAAGATTTTGCGCAGCGGATTATAAAACTCTTACTTGTTTGTAGCAGATTAGAAATAAGATCACCAAATTTACCCGTTATTCATATATATATATTTCTAAAAATCTCTTTCTAGTTCCAAACTCCATGTTCTTAGTTTCAGACGTTTTTCTCATTTAAAATTTTAGAACACTTTGATGTTTACACAACAATCAATTGATTCACTTGATTGGCCCTTTTAGTCTATTTACACACCAATCATAATTTCTAGATGGTTCGGAGCTCAAATACTAGAATGTTCATGACTGCAAGTTTAGAATGTTCGTGTCTAGAATATCCAGCCAAAGTCGTTAAAACTCAATGTTGTCATATTGCTCAGCTATGTTTATAACAGGGTGTTCTCAATAATATTTATAAATTAAAACTGCTAAACACGCCATCTGTGGATATAGATGTTGTATGTTGATAAACTTGCTGTATGCTGATACCGACCGTTCAATGTAAATTGAAATACACTTTCGTGACAATATATTAAGCTATCAATATGCGTATAAAGTTTCTAAACACTCCAAACTTTGTATGGCACACTATGTACGACACACTTCCCACTTCATGCACAAACTTCTTTATATGATATTTGTATCATACAGGGTTTAATAGCAGAAGATCAGGGACGATATTCTGCATGATAGCTCCTAATCGGACGACTATTTTGCCTATAAATGGCAGAAGATAAAATATCTGATTAAGAGTAGTTTAAGATTTATGTGATGTGTTGTCTTTGATTAAACGTCTGAACTAAAAGCTATTGAGCAAACTCGTTTTGGTTGATCATAAATAGTTAATGTTCCTATTCTATAAATCATATATAAAATCAAAAATCCTTTAACACGTTTTAGTTAAGTACACAAAAACCAATTTCAATATACATACTATGTATATACAAGTATTAATTACATACTATGTAGATGTTATTCACAAAAATCATAAAATCTATACTATTAAAATAAATACAAATAACAAGCAAATAATACCAACAATATAAAAATGTAAATACAGCCATTTATAACTATTTATACATTCTTTAATAATATTTAATTAAAACATTTATTTATCAGCACGTTTACAGGGATTTTACGTAACTCGCTCACTACTCGTACATGGTCGATTGGAAAAAATAACAACAACAAAAGAAAGAGAAACATTAATAGAATTATTATAAAATTAATAACAATAAATGATCAGCAGTAAGTAGCATTTACTAAATACTTACATGTGAATTATTCAAATTGGATTTGATGGGATTCAATTAGTTTCGTTTGTATGTATCTACATACATATGTATGTGTACTTGTTTGGAAATGCATTAAACTTAGTTGGGTATAATGTCCATGTCCATTTGAATGTGATTTAAAAGTAATTATTTTATTTCATTTTGTATTCTTATCTAATAAATCGAGTACGAGTACTCATAATACAACAGTAATATTACCACTTGTTCACTTATATACATATATGTACATTAGGGTGGCCCCGTTTGTATGGAGAAAAAATAAGGTATCGATGTTCCCGACCTTGGAAGAAATGTGAAAAAAAATCAAAAAACCTTTAAAAAGGACCTTATTATCCTTTGATCCAGCTCACCAAATATTGACCCCAGGACAAAAAAATTGAGAAACGAAGTCTTAAAATGAATAAAATGTTCATATTAGTCGGGAACATCCGCAATTTTATTTTGGGGCCACCCTAATGTACATATATACATATGTATGTACGAGTAGATCCATTAAATTGGATTGTCATCCATTCGTGTGTACTCGTATGTATTTTTAATTATAACCATGTATATGGGGGACATGATTAAAATCAGTTATTAAATAAAATTGAAAATAAATACAGCATTTATTGAGAGAATAATGGCTTCACATTCTTTTAGAAATACATATTACAACATTTATATAATGGCGCATTGGACAACTATTTCATGCTTGTTTGAATTTAATAATTAGTTGATTGTTTTATTTCATACGCACACAAATATATATTAAACAAGTAAGAAAGTATAGTCGGTCAAGCCCGACCATATAATATCCTACATCCAGTATATGTATAAAACAATTTTCAGAAATGGGTGCTCTATGGGAGCGATCATCCAAAAATTTAGTGCCATGACTTCCGTGAATATAAATATTATGTCCGAAAAAATAAAAGATTTATGAAGGTTAGAGTGAATTACGGAGAGGGTCTTATATGGGAGTTTCGACTAATTATGAACAGACCATTATAAAATTAGGTGTCGTTATTTCTGTATACAGGTAAACCTCCTACAACGCGGTGAATAGGTTCCTGAAAAACTCCGCGTTATAGGAAATCGCGTTGTAGGAGACTCTAACTCCATATAAAAATCAGAGGTTGGTTCCAAAGAAAAAAAAATTTCAATAAAATATCGGAATTTGTATAGTAAAAATATAATTTTGTGTACTTATTTGTTGAGTCATAAGAACATACATATTATTTAAATTTATTTAAAGAAAAACAAAATAAAATTTCAATTCTAGGTAAAATATTCAAGTTGAAAAAATCGTGCATTGAAGTTTGTTTGCTCTTATTTCGCAAATCTTTATAAACTTCTTGATAGGGAGCTAAATTGTTTTGAAGATTTCGTTTAAATATTTCTGCTCTGTTACTTAAAGGGTCGTTCTCCAAAATGTATTCTTCCAACTGCTTTGCCATATTTAAACCTTTCTCGATATTTTTTAGTGAAAAGTTGTTATTTTCAACATCGGAAAGATCGTCAGAGCTATCGCCAACTGATTCTTCATTTGTCATTGCCACTAAATCTGCTTCGTTTATTTCGTCGTCCGCAATTAATTCTTGAATATCAGCCATTGTTATGTCATCAAATCCGTCAACTTCTACTGCATGCGCCAATCTCACTATGTTCCTTTCATCTTCTATTGGTGTAGAAACAGTGCCCTGAACGTCTATTTCCGGTATTAGTGCTTTCCAGCAAGCTTATAGTGTTGAAAGACGAATTTCTTTAAGTGACGCATCAACAATTTCAACGGAATTTAAAATTGTAAATTGTTTCCAGACTTCTTTAACCGTAATAAAATATTTGAAAAAATTTTCGTAAAAGTCGCGTTGTAAGAGTAGCGTTGTAAGAAAGTGTCCGCATTTTGGTTTTTAAGGAAGCTATGTTCTTTAGACTGATTTGCAGAAGTGGGTCTTATATGGGAGCTACGACTAATTATAGACAGATCTTCACAAAATTTTTAGACGTGATTTAGCTCCATTTACTACTCATTTGTGGTGAAATTTGTTTCTATACTTGCATAAGTCAAACATTTATGATCGCTAATCCCCAATTTCGAGAGTACATTTCTATGGGGGCCAGGTAAAATAATAGACGTATTTCCACCAGTTTCAATGCCGTCCGTCCTTGGGCCAAAAAAAATATATTGTACAAAATTTTATCGAAATATCTTCAAGATTATGACCTGTACTCTGCGCACAATCTTTGCATGGATAGCCAGACGGACGGATTGAAGGACATCTTTAAATCGTCTCAGGAAGTGATTCTGAGTCGGTCGGTATACTTTAAGGTGGGCGTTGGACCAATATTTATGGGCGTTACAAACATCAGCGCAAATCCAATACAACCTCCCACTATGGTGGTGTAGGGTATAAAAATATAAATTTTTTATATGGTCCCAATACATAAAAGGTGGCCATTTCATTTCTATACCCACCACCAAAGACATGGAGGGTATATGTATATATATAGTTTGTCATTCCGTGCGTAACACATCGAAATGTATTGTCCTATAACCAAAAAGTAGTAATATTCTGGATCCTTATAATATTTTAAGACGATCTAGTCATGTCCGTACCTCTGTTAAAGGCATGATAGAGATACGAAAAAAAGACATAGAACAATAAAATTGTTACCAAACTTTTCTTGAACCACGAAAATTTTTGGTATTGGAAATGGAAATTTTGCATGCTTTATTTTTATTATAGAAGGACTAGTCCTGTTGAAAATGGTTAGAATCGGTCCACGCTTTATCATAGCCCCCAAACAAATGTATTTCCGGAATATGGCTTTATGGTACATAAATATTTATAGAAAAACCGTAGCCATACAAAATCGGTCCATATTATGCCATAGCCCCATATAAAGTTTTCCGAAAATCACTTAAATGCGCATAAATCTCTTATAAAAATCATTATCATGTTCAAATTCAATACAAATTGAAAACTTCATAACCTACATAAACAACCATTTCGAACCAAAATTTTACACAGAAGAGTTATCAGCATGTAAAAATTATACTACCTATTCGCTTTTGTAAAAGTTGAGCTATAATTGGTCATAGCTTCCATACAAGCTCTACTTCCGAGAATAACCACAGATTATTAAGAGATGACAATTTAAGGTTTAAAAAAGCCAAAATCAGTTCAAAAGCCTTAGGAGTTTTTTGATACCATCGCTTTATGTTACACGCTAGAAAAATATAAAAAAGCGCAGATCTGAAAGAAAGAGACAAATATAAATCAAGATGAAATTCAACCAAAATAAACTAAAAATAAATATAAATTACGGTTCAATATTTTATGAAGTTCGCTCCATAATTGGTGATTTGGTGGTGGGTATATAAGATTCCGCACAGCCGTATACGCGTATAAACTCTTACTTGTTTTTATTTAGGTTAGTAGATAATGTTACTTACATAATTGAAATACATGCGTGTGTAATTTTGTTATTATATTATAATGCATGGAAAAGTTTGAGAACTTAGGAAATCTGGAGTTTTTTAATGAAAAATGTAATAAATATATGGGTATGTAAATAAATGTTTCTCCTTTTTGCAGTTGCTAATAATTCAACTTTTATATTTACTCAAAGTTGCAAGTTGGACACTTGTTTGGCCTAAAGTAAGTATATCCTACGATTTTATATTCAAAATCTAATAAACTCAAAATAATACAAGATGGAGTCTAATTAAATCCAATAGCATGTGCTTCATATCGAGCGCGAAGAACTTAATCAAGTTAATTAGAATCGGGTTTCATAAAAACGGAGTTAATGAAAGCATAATCGGATTTTTTCATTTAAAAGCTAATGAATGCATTCCATCGATATCAAGTTACATGTAAATAGTGCATACTGAACACCTTCAAAGCTTTAAACAATGAATTATACATCCATGTCACAGAACTTAATTCCGTTCGGAAGTGGAATTATTTCCGTATTTTGCTTCTAGCTATAGAAAAAGTAAAACAAACTATTTTTTCGAAATGAAATCTAGAAATGCTTAAAATTACAATTCCACATAGAAAATTAAAAGCGATTTCATTCCGAAAAAATTTTTCGTTTTGCTTTTTCTATAGACGCAAAAAACGGAATTAATTTCACTTCCAAATTGAATAAAATTCTGTGACATGGCTGATAATAAAATACTTATTAGAAATGAACACATCTACAATGAACACATCTACAAATCTACAAATGGGATCCGATTAAGCTGAACTTAATCATTATGTTAACTAGATAATAAAATAAAAGTTAATTCCCTAAATGTTTCTATTTTGGCTTAAGAGATTTTGACAAAGTAAAGTAGTAATTAATAGTTAAACAAATAAATTAAATATTGTTTCTTGATCTACTGTGAGTTTAGAAAGCTGTTGTTTTGTGTTTACCAGATTTTTTATATGAATTAAAATAATTTTAAACCAAAATATGGTCGGATATTTGGTTTAAAACGTATAGCGTATTGTATAAAGGTTTTATTAACACCTTATAATTTCTTGAACTATTGGATATGTTTGATTAATTTGTGTAGGACTAAAATTACACTGGTTATTACAATTTTAAAATTTATTGATTACAGTTTCCCGTAGAATAACATTTTACAGAAACACCACTCAAACGATTGGACAAATTAAATTAAAAGCCAGATATTTAATCTTAAACTTAATTAAAAAAAATATATTTTCAGATGTTTTTCTCATGCCGTTTGAGAGGTATTCCAACAAGCCAAAAAAACTGTCTCTCGGGAGCCACTATTACACTTACGATAAATGTGTTATATTGTTACAAAAGTTGAACACAACTTATTGAAGTGTGTAAAAATAGTCACAAAAATGTAATTTTAATTTCGCATGAACTCTAAATGGCGTAAAATTGATGGTTTATTAAACGACTAATGAATGAATATTACGAAATTTTACCAAAACAAGTCACGTAAATAACAATCAATTTAAATTGTACTCGTACAATAATACCATTTTAACAATATTTTTCAACAAAGTATTTATTTATATAGTATTGCAATTAAATTAGTTTGGAAGAAAAAACATATTCAACAGACACATTTAAATGTCATTGATATTGAAGCGCCAGTTGTTGGTTGGCCTTTTAAATTTAGCATTATTATTAAATATAATATAAAAAGAAAACGTTTTAAATCAATGTTCATTTAAATAATTTCATAAAATTAATTCTTCATTCTGTCCCGTTCTCCACATTTAAGAAATGAGTTTGGTGAGAAGCAAAAATACAATTGCAAATTTGCATTGAAAAGTAATTTGTCAAACGCATTAAAGGCAACGATGCCATATCAAACAACAGTAACGACAGACAGACAGCCAAAGCAACGGCCACAACTGTTCAATTGCGAGATTGAGTACGTTTGTGTGCAAAAGAAGGATGCCAGTAATGGGTGAGTGTGATGAAGCAAGTGGGTAACGGATATTACGCCATTGACATGCTGTTGTCTGTTTTTTCCTCTATTTTGATACTCGGTGTTTTTTGAATTTCGTTTTTATTCACTTTCTGTGCCATTTAAATTTAATTTTTACTCTTGTCATTGCAGTTTGTTCACTTTTGTTTCTCAGCCGTATTTTTTTGCTATTACAATATTTTTTGAAAAGTTTTTTTTATTCGAAAGCACAAATTTTTAGGCAGCAAAATAACGTGTAAAAAATACAAGCAACTGCTGCGGTTAATGTCTTTTGAATGCAAATTCAATTTTATCGCACTTTTGTTTTTAATAAGATTTTTAAGTGAAATATATTGGTTGCCATAGTTTACTAACATTCACACACAAACAAATGCATGAATATTGTTGATTCACTTTATTTTCTGCCATCTTCTTTAGTTTCCAGCCTTGTGATGTGGGAGAGTGGAGTAAATTTGAGGTGTCTTGGCTTTCGCTTTGGCAAACATAAGGAATTTGTGTAATTTCGAACAAGTGACACGATAAAACTTATTTAAAGAAACATTATTGAGGATTTAGCAAAGTTTTTTAAAACAATAACTTTTGTAAAGCTGTTGAAATAAAAGAGAAACCAAGTGAGTTCTAAGAGGAATAGTTACTATTTATTGGTGGTGATAGAAAAAGCGTTTAATATTTGCAATGTATTGCCCGATGAAATATTTAAATGTATTTGTTTAAATGTTTTAGAAATCAATGTGAAAAACCATGAATTTTATTAATGGAAGTAGGTATGTACATATAAATCACAGTTATGATTGTTAAAAAATCGTTTTGCTTCAGAATGAAATTGCCAAATGTTTTTCGAAATTTAAGCAAATAAAAACGAAAATTTTAAAGTTACCCAAAAAGATTTGTTATTAAAGACTATAGCCAGTTTTTTCTGTGTTCTTTTGGTAAAATTCATGATATGCCAGTTATCATCAAACTCTAATGAGCTGAGGCTAAATCCATTCATTCAGTATTCGTCCAACATTTTTTGTTCTAACCCATAAGTAGCGGGTGATTCAATAGCATTTTTTTGACAGATCATGTGTGAATCGTGTTATGCTGTCTGTTATTTTTGTTTAGTATTGTTTGGCCTTTCATAGTGGAAAGACTTACGCCTGAGCAACGTTTACAAATCGTTAAATTTTATTACGAAAATTCACGTTCTGTGAGGAATGTGTTTTGTGCACTTCGCTCAACTTATGGTCAACATAATCGGCCTACTGAGCGTACTATTCGCAACATTATCACCCATTTTGAGACCCAGCATTCATTATTGCATAATTTTCGACCGAATATACCACGTCCATCACGCTGTGAAGACGTGGAATCGTCGGTCCATATTTCTTTAAAACTGATGCCGGTGCGAAGTAAACGTCAATGGCGACCATTATCGTACCTTGATAACCGACTATTTGATGCCTGAAATTGAAGCACTTGGTCTCGGCGACATTTTGTTTCAGCAAGACGGCGCCACTTCCCACACATCGCATCAGTCAATGGATTTATTGAGAGAACACTTCGGTGAGCACATAATTTCACGTTTTAGCCCTGTTGATTGGCCACCAAGATCGTGTGATAGCACACCGTTAGACTTTTGTAAAGTCTAAAGTTTATGCGGACAAACCCGCTTCGATTCTCTTCGATTCTCTTCGATACTCTTACGCATCGAATTGCTTTCGCATCGCAATAGAGAGTAACCGCCCTGAACTATTTTTAACACAAACAATGTTTACCAAGACCTCTTTGAAAGTATGTCCTTGATATACAAGTTATGTCACTAGAGTATTTAAAACCGAAACCGGATTTTCTATTTGAAAAACTAACCGGATTCGAATGTTTTATATTTTTGAATTATTCCATAATACGGTTTTTTTTAGATCGGTTAACTGGTTTTTATAACTTTTATCCAAAAAAATATCAAATTTGTCTATGCCTGCGTATGATAGATTTTTACATTATTTTCTTATTTTTTAATCACCCGCTTATAAAAATATGTTACAGAAACCAACAAACTGAACTGAGCCCGATTGCAAAAAATAAAAACTTTTTGGTTCTAAGACCAATTCCAATTGTTAAGGTCATATTTGCGACGTATATTACGATATTTTTTCTTTTATAAACCGGTAAACCGGTTTTTGTAAAAAAAAAAATTTTCTCGAATAACCAAAAAACCGTTTCTGTAAAAAAGTGTGTTTTTTTGATTACTCCATAATATTCGAATTAAACAATTCTTATCACGTTACGAATTGATTTCACCAATGAAATAACGTATTTAGGTTCAAAAATCTAAGCTTCCGATTTTAAAATAAACATCAAAAATCGAATGCGAACGCAATTGTGATTTAAAACTTAGTCAAACATAAATAATATAGAGAAATATGTTATTAGTTTTAGCTTTTATTTTTAAAGATTAGTACAATATAAATTTATTCAGAGTATGGGCCATTATTATGAACATTTCCCATGTTTCTGGCAACATATGGATTCCGCGAAAATTAACTAATTCTTTTTTTTTCTGGGACCAGCACCCTATTTATGCAATGCGTTGTGTTGGAACTAGGAAAATAGGTTATGGGAGGGAGGATAGCGGGAGTAGTGTTTGTGAACATTTGACTTGAATTTTCCTATATTGAAAGTGCCAGGGAATACTTTTGCTGGGAGTTTGTTCCACATACGGACAGTACGGCTAAAGAACGAATTTTCCCTGTAGTGTGTTGTGCGATCCACAAATGGATGAGCCCTGACTGAAGAACGTGTATTACGTAAAAAACTGCGTGTTTCAGGAACAAATTCCCTAATTTCAGCAGAACACATTCCATTATAGTATCGATAGAACATTGCAACACAACCCACATTGCGACGATGCTCCAATGAATCAATAGAGTTGGATACCCTACTGTCACCGATAAGCATCTTCTATTTCAGCAGGTCATAATTGATAGGACCCTCTTATACCCTTTTTTAGCTAGACTAGGCGATCTTTTTCTTCCGTGTCAAAATCATCACTTCTGAACTGCACAAACCATTTCTCCGCGCATATTAAAACCAATGAAAAACATTCGCCATAAATGTTCAATAACTAAGTAAGAATAAATGACAGATATGTACCCTGTAAAATGACATTTAAGTTACTAAATAAAAGACAAATGCCGATCGTGTGATCTACATATCGTCACCTAAAATGCCCAAAGAAGTAACCCTCATTATCAACGCGATATTGTCGTCTATCTTAAGATAAGATGTGAAGAAATCGCGATTTTCAATTAAACAGTTTTCATTTTATATCGTTTGTTGCTTCTTCTGTAAAATTATTATAATAACGGTTACGTTTTTGAGCATTTTAGGTGACGATATGTAAGTATAGCTCCAATTACTAATTGTAATAAATTAGTATAAATTAGAAATAAAGTATAAATCACACACTTTTACGTTATTGTCTCAATAAGAAACAACGATCACTTTTATAAGTGACAATAATTAACATATTAAGCAAAATCAAAAACCAATGTGTATCAAAATCAAATCAAAATAATTTTTTTAAACCAACCATATATTGTATATAACTTGCACACACATCCTCATATACAAATTTCAATAAGAATGATACAATTTATTAATCATATACCGATTTCGAAAACTTTAAATAAATATGTAATCAATACTTCAACTTTCCTTAAACCATTAAAATTTCTATCATTGATTTATTGACTTGTCTGATTAAAGAACCAGTACAAAAATAATATAATAAATACCATGATATTAATTTCCTCTTTGAAAACTAAAACCAGCGACAGCAGCACAAAAACAAAATATGACTCGTATCGGTTTACAAAAATAGCACACACACTCACAGACACTCTTCCTCTCAGTTCTAAAGGTGTGAATTTACCACCACTTAAGGACTCATTTATGGATTTTGAACACACTGAGACAATAAAACGATGAAATTGTACTTCACCAGATTTTAAACACGTACACACACACACACACTCACTCACTCACTCAAACAAACATACAGACAAATATTATTTTAAATTGTGATAAATGAATTTAAGATGAATATAGATGAGAGTAGTACTCGTACAACAAAAACCATAAGGGGAATGAATGTATTTATGTAAATCACTTACCTACAAACACACGCACTGCTACTTAGTCAAAATTTAACAGAATGTTTAAAGGAGCATAAAGAGTCAAAGGGAAATTAGAATAGAATGGCAATAGAATGACAATGGCATAGAACGGAATAAAATGTAACACTCGTAACAACAAACAAAAACCGTAAACCTTGTTATAAATGACTTTGAAATGATCCTTGCTGTTGCTCTTCACTTGCACTGCGGTTGCTAAATGAAGTTTGTGTATTTGTGTTTGGAAAAACAAACTAAGGATTGTTTTGGAATCAAAGGTTGTCTTTTCGTTTGTCATCGTTAAACCCCGGCACAAACGAAACAAATAAAGGTTTATATTCGGCTGTGCCGAATCTTATATACCCACCACCAAATCATCTATTATTGACGAACCTCGTAAAATATTGTTCCGTACTTTCTATTTACTTTTGGTGAAATTTAATTTCAATAACGATATTTACAAGAATTTTATGAATATTCCAGTTATAATCAAGAACTTATATTTGTCTCTTTCTTTCCGAACTGCGGTTTTTTTATATTTTTGCAGCGTGTAACATAAAGTTTTTTACTTTAACACACAATAAATTAAGTATCAAAAAGCCGTAGGAAACTCATTTTGGCTTTTTGAAATATCAAAATTGTCACCCTCGCAAGTGCAGCTTCTATGAGAGATATGCCCAATTATATACCAACTTTCACAAAAGTCAATAGTATAATTTTTACATACTTATAACTGATCTGTGTAAAATTTCGGTTCGATATGGATGTTTATGCTGGTTAAAGAGTTTTTGGGAGTAGTCCTCATAAGACGAGCATTCATCATGAAATTCTGTACGACGATTTATATGTAGAAGCCAAGTATTTGTGTTGTGTTGATTTCCACGTAATAATGATTTTTATAAAATATTTATGCGCATTTAAGTGATTTTTCAATGGAAACTTTATATGGGGACTACGGTGAAATATGGACCGATCGTCATAAAATTTTGTATGAATATTTCTATATATGATAGTTATGTTTATTAGAGATTTATGCGAATTTAAGTGATTTTTGGAATTGGACTTTATATGGGGCTATGTCAAAATATGGATCGATGCTAACAAAATATCGTTTTGAGATTTCACTTTACATGAAACTTGTTAATGCAGAATTTTGTTTAGATACGGCTTTTCTATAAACATTTATGTACCATAAAGGCATATCCCGGGAATATATTTATATGAGGGCTATGATAAATCGTGGACCGATTCCTAATATTTTCAACACGACTTGTCCTTCTATAATAAAAATAAAATGTGCAAAATTTGATGATACTATCTGCATTATATTTAAAGAAAATAGCAAAAAATATCTTAAAAATATTGAGGTGGTCTGAAACTTTGATCTATAACACCAAACCTACTGGAGCGATTTTACCCGTCTGTGTGTTAAAAATTTCATCAGTTCCTTACAGTTTTATGTCTTTTTTTCGAAGCTCTGTCATGCCTTAAACAGACGGATGAACATGGCTAGATCGACTTAGAATCTTATAAGGACCCAGCATATATAGACGATTTGGTTATACGACCATTATCTCGAAGTGTTACAAAAACTACTGATACGTTTTAGTTTGTATTTGCATACTAGGTCTTGTTGTGGTAAATTTTACAATTTAACCCTTTAAAGACAGATGTTGTTGTATATTCGAATTCTCGCAGGTTATGTTAACGAAAAAAAAGATCTTTATGTGAAAAACTGCCAATAGATTGTATTCAAATCTAAAAACTTTTTTTAAATCAACCAAAATATTTATCTAAAATATATTTTAACTAATTTTGTTAATTTGAATAAAATTTAATACAAATAATCAACGAAAATTGTATCCAATCAACAACGTTATTCTTATAACAATTTTGAATTATTTTGAATAATATTTCCTCAAAATGATGATGAAGATTAATAAGATGTAACACAATGCAATTTTAAACTCTGGGGCCTTTCAAACTAATAACATACTAAAGTTAAATCGAGAAACTTCATATTTAAAGACTATTTGATTGAAAAGTATAAAATATTCATATTCACACGCATCCTTATCTACAGTATGCATACATGAGGAATATATCGATAATTGTATATTTCATGTCTTTGATTATTTCGGAGCTGGATAACTCAAAGTGACGAATCGCCTAAAAATCCAGTATGTATATTTTTATTAGATCTCAATTATTCGAAGACTTCTCCTGGATAGGGGGAAGCGTAGAAAAGAGAGATAAAAAAGAGCTGATATCCTAATGCAAAATAAGAAACTATTATATTTCTTTTTGAAGAAATTAAAACTTTAACAAATACTAAGCAAAAAGCTGATACAACCTGTGTACGAAGTGCAATGTATAAAGCCTTGATATTGGTTAATCTAATCTACGACCAATCGAAACTAAGCTGTGATTGAAAGACTGTTTTAACATCAATTTAGACATATGAAGTATAATTATTGTAAAGTAATACCAGAACTGATCTTATACACAGGTTCCAATCCAAAATTATTAGATCCATAACGGAAGCTCAATGGTATTAAAGAAACATTCGATCTTAGAAACATTCGTGAGAGATACATATCAAAATTCCCACACCACCCGAAACCTCTTGCAAGATTTCAAAACCAAAACTTTCAATTGAGGTCAAATAGTTTTTAGATAGCAGCAGTATTATCCAAATTGAAAATGCCCCTTCATTAAAAACATTATCTAATTCATGTTTACAATGCTAACGTTTAATACTAAACCTATTTCTTTGCAATAAATGTTAGCACTCGAAACTATGTTATATAATTAAAATATATAATCGAAGACCATATTACCCTTTCAGGGGTTAAGAGGTGTATGTGTATGCAAACGGATTTAATAGAAATATATATTCAAATCTCAATTTCGGTGTTTGTTTTTAGTGAAAATCTAAACAAACACACCTCATGAATAACATGACTAATGTTTAAGCCAAAAGTAAAATTTTCTCGAATCACATACAAACATAATAGATACAGAAGTCGTCGTACCCTTAAACAACAATCAAACTGAGCAGCGTTCATCAGCGTATGTATGACTGTGTAACAAGGATGAGCGCGGTAATGATAAACCGACAAAAAAGAAATAACTCGTGGTAGACACGTGATGCTAAGGACTATAAATTTTTACACAAATTTTAAGTGTTTAAAGTTTTAACACTCTCAATGGAAACTAAAATCACACGAGATTTATAATCGTGAGAATGAGTTGCAGGATACGAATATAAAACAAAAAACAGCGGCAAATTTAAAAGACCGTTGAAAGATTTATTTGTCCAGATACACAAACATATGTTTGGAGGAAAATGATTAGAAAAATATTAAACGCAATATATATTTGCTTGGCAAGATAAGAGGTGGAAACGGAAAAAGGAACAAAACGTAGTATAGCAACTTTAATTAGAAATTTTCAGAATGTGCTGTTGGAATACAGGAAGCCAGCAGTTTCGATAACTTTTATGTGATAGGCAAATGTTAAAAAATAAAAACCATGAACATCATTTAACAAAAGATTCAAAATAACCCCCCCCCCCCCAGCAAATTCAGTGAAAGAAGACGTAACAAAAAGTGTCATGCATTCAACCGACAAAGCCAGACAATATTGATGGGTATGTTTATGTTTCATTTTCTTCCTGATTTTGTTGCTGTTGTTGTAGTTCAGAAAATACAAAATGCTGTAACAATGTCTCGTCAAACGCTGACATAAAGATCATCCATCATTTTGGACTTGACCTTTTTCCTCAACATTTTTGTTGTTCATCTTTAACATCTAAAGCTTCCTCATGTGTACGAGTATGCAGTCAGTTTTATCTTATTTTTTTTTACAGATATTGCTTCAATAACACACATGTGTTATATATTGAATATACTCATACATTGGAATATATTTACATGTGTATTACAAAAACTCAAATCATTGTATTTTTAAAAATCAGAACAAGAAAAAAAAACGTCCACACATGTTGAGGATAAAGTTGTTGTATCATTAATGAAGGTGTTGTAATTGCAGACAGTTAAATCTCAATTGAAAATACGCCTGCTGCATAAATTTATTTAAGGAATTAAAATTCAGCATTTTTATACCCACTTCAAAAGATTATTATTTGTCATTCAGTTAATAACGCATCAATCTTATGAACCTTACCGTACCGTAAGCAATAGTTTTATCAAAGCCTTACAACTATTTTCTTCCCTCAAAATATCATATTCTAGAAAAGTGTATAAAATATTTGTTTAAAACTGGATTTAGTTACATTCGATTAAAAGGAACATGCACAGTCTCGTCGCAACACTTTCCATCATGACATAACGCTTCTAACTGGACAGACAGCTTTCCAGTGGTGAACAAACTAGGTTCGTATCCACAATAATTCTAAATATTTTGTACGAGTTTTTAAAAGTTATGACTGGAATTTGACGTGATATGATTAAGGACAGAAATATAGCCCTTACAGAGCTATGAACATCGGTATACAAATTGTTATGATCGGATTAAAAATAGCGCTACAGTGAACAAAATACTAAAAGGGCGGTATTTGTAGGCGTGTCAAAAAATATAAAAAAATATTCTGGAATTGTGACTGACACAACTTTTTATTTTTGCATGGAAGGCGAACCACTCTATAGTACAGTATACCCCGGTTAAATACCTCACTAAAAAATCCAAAATTTTTGGCTACTTGTCCGGGGAAGGTATTTAAGCGTTCACGGTTATTTACCTTATAAAAGTAATTAAACGAATTTTTTTAAATGCATTTCAGAAGGTAATTATCAGAATACCTATTTTAGTGGCCACGAAACATTACAATTAAATTCTGCAGCTATTTGGTGTTTTGTTTTTTCCCCTTTTTTGCAATAGAGATCAATAAAAGTTTTTGCTTTATAGATAAAGATGTTTTCTTGAGGAGAGCCATTTCATTAAAAATGTATGTAACACTTTAAGTTTGAAAACTGATGTTTTACCACTAACAATAAATGAAAACAATTAACAAGCACGAAGTGAACAGGTGCCTGAATAAAATTCTCACAAAATTGTATAAAAAGGTATTTTGGGTAAATAAACGAAGTTAATGATGACTTTACTGATAACACTGGATAGGTGACTATAGACTTCGTTAACAATCATCCCACTTTGAAGAACTCGGTGGTTGAGCCGTTCAAGATCAGCTTAGTTAGTCGCAGATATTTGCGTTTTATAAGTGGCATCAACACTTTTCCCTCAAACCATTTAAAGTTTCGAATCAAGTTTAAGATTTTTCAGTATTTCGTGACTATAAATATACAAGGTGGCGCAAAAGTAAACACATGCGAAATACACGTTAATAAACAATGTTACGCTACACTGCTCATGAACGCGGAATATTGCTGACTATTTATTTGACCAATAATCGGTCGGTGACAGCCAAAAAACATCGGAAGTTTACTTTTGCGCCACCTTGTATATCTATATTTTTATTAAAAGATCTACACATAAGATTTTGATCCTGTATTATACAATAAAAAGATCGTTAAGACTTCCTAATTTTTTCAAAATCAGAACAATAATAATATTCTTAATTAAAAAAGCTTATAAACTATTTTAGGACAAATACAGTTAATGTTCTAGTTGCTGTAATTTCTCCTAAGTAAAAAAGTTTAAAAGCTTCAAGAAAATTGCATATAATTTCATTGAAAGAACCACAATCCACATTTCGCTGTAGCCTATGAAACATGTATGTAGTTATTTGTTTGACATTCGCACTATAATAGACTCACTTTACTTCTAAATGTTGTGTTAAGTGGAAGTATCTAATGATCAAAGTGACAGTTAAACGTCATGTTCGTATTCTTGAGCAAAAATCACAAGAATCGATAAAAAAAAATGGAAGCAACAACAAAATAAAGTAAATGCCAACCAACCCCTCTTTAAAAACACTTTAATATTTCAAAATGTAATTTGTCGTTTCATTTTTACAAAATGTAACCATGTACTCATTCATACTCATACGATGTATTTATTGTATGTATTGAGTTTTGAACCCATGTTGAAAAATCAAAACAATACATCAATTGTCTTAATTCTTTATTTCAGTGTTACTGATTGATTCGTATTAAACCAAAAAAATATCAAAAGCGTACACAGGAAAAACAAAACAAAATACTTATTAGATAAATACATACATATTTATATTGACTGATGCTGCTGCGATTTGCTAAAGTTGCCCTCTGGTGTGCATTTTTGATTTTTGCATCATTTAAAACAATAATTATGTCAAAATTATTTTATTACCAGATGATCGATGATGTTTTGCAGAGTGAATATACATAGATGTACATATATTTTTTTTTTCATATGAGTCCCATCCCATCTACAATCTGATGTACCTTCTGCATCGTAGAATCACCGTGGAAGAACCACATAAGCGTCAGGGACCCGTACAGTGTCTCAACTGTCAAGAATTTGGTCACACCAAGGCGTATTGTAAATTGCCGACAGTTTGTGTTGCGTGTGGGGAGCTACATGCAACTGCTCAATGCGATAAGTCGAGAACTGACTCAAAAATCAAAAAATGCAGTAACTGTGGAGGTAATCATACCGCAAATTATAGAGGTTGTCCAATTTACACTCATTTGAAAGGCATAAGAACCAACAAGACGTCAGTATTGCCTAATCGCCCTCAACAGCCAAATTTAGCATCGAGTGACAATTTCCCTCAATTATTACGGTCCACTAGTCATGTAAACGCGCCTAGTTCTAGACAAGTTTCTTACGCAAACGTCGTTAAATCTAATATGCCAGGTCTGGGTCAGGAACCTAAACCCCAATATTCTGAGCCGCATATCAACAATCTAGAGGCAACATTGCAGACACTTGTCCAAACTATGAACACTTTCACGACCACTATGACATCCATGATGCAGGAAATGCTGAAAATGCAATCCACTATATTGCAAGCCATTTTAAAGAAATGATTTATTTAAAAATTTGTTTCTGGAACGCGAACGGCCTCCGCCAACATAAAAATGAACTGGAATACTTCCTGATGGATAAGCAGATTGATGTTATGATGATTGCTGAAACTCACTTGACGTCGACAGGGTACTTCAAAATTAATGGCTACGAGTTCTACGATACTAAAGACCCCCGCGGAAGAGCTTGTGGAGGTTCGGCAATTCTTATAAAGAACAGAATAAAGCATTATCTAATGAATAACATAAGTGAGGATTACCTCCAAGCAACAAACATTTGCATTGAATTCTGTCAATACAAATTTGTTTTATCATCGATTTATTCTCCGCCTCGATTTTCAATAAAAGAACACCAATACCATAACTTCTTTAAATCCCTTGGAGCTAGATTTTTAGTTGCTGGTGACTTTAACGCCAAACACACATTTTGGGGTTCACGTCTGGTAACCCCAAAGGGTCGCGTACTCTTCAACACCATTGCTAAAATAGGCTTAGATGTACTCTCAAGTGGACATCCCACCTATTGGCCGACGGACCGACGGAAGATTCCCGATGTTATTGACTTTGGGGTAATGAAAAATATCCCTGTAGAATGGATGCAAGTGGATCCTTCACTGGACTTGTCCTCAGATCACTCTCCTACTATCATTTCAATGCATTTCCCTCAAGTGTGTGGTTCTCCATTTATGAACATGACTAAGACCCGAGTAAGTTGGATAAAATACAAAAAGTATTTAAGTTCTCATTGCACGGAAAATGTTGTGTTGAGAACTACCGACGATATTGATGAGTCGATTGGCAACTTTACCGAGGACCTTCGACGAGCTGTGCATCACGCTTCCACTTATCACGTTGAATGTAGAAATAGGACAAACAGAACTTATTTCTCTGAACTCGAACATCTCCTATCAGAAAAAAGAAGAATGAGAAGAGAGTGGCAAATTCACAGGTCTCCTGAACTGAAAGCTAGGCTACGGGTATGCAGAGATATACTAAGACAATTCATAGAAACCCAAAGAACGGCCTCACTTAGATCTTACTTGGAAGGTCTTGATAGTACCCCACAATCTGACTACTCGTTATGGAGGGCGGCAAGAGGTTTAAAAAGACCAGTGAGAGGAAAACCTCCTTTGCGAAATCCGACTGGTGACTGGGCTAGAAATGATTCCGAGAAAGTGACATTATTTGTTAACCATTTGAGAAATGTGTTTACTATAAACAACTCAAATAATAACGAATCTGATTTGCCTCCACTTGTTATAAGGCCTCCTGTACCCCTAAGACTAAACTTTCGTGATGTCCAAAACGCTATTGGTACTCTGAACCTTAGAAAGGCTCCAGGTATGGATAAAATCAGCAATAAAATGCTTGTGGAGTTACCTCGTGTAGCAAGAAGAATTATCCTCTTTATCTTCAACGCTATTTTACGCCTAGAATACTATCCTGCAGATTGGAAGGTGTCTATGATCACTATGATTCCTAAGCCAGGGAAGGACCATACCAAAGTGGAGTCATATAGGCCAATTAGTCTACTGCCGACAATTTCAAAACTGTTTGAAAAATTGTTAATGACTAAATTGACTCCAATTCTGAATGACACTGAATGTATTCCAAATCATCAATTCGGATTCAGAGCTAAACACAGTACCATCGAACAAACTCACAGATTGGTAAATGTGATAAGAGGGTCGTTTGAAGATAAAAAATACTGCTCCGCCCTTTTCATCGATGTGTCCCAAGCGTTTGACAAAGTTTGGCATGACGGTTTAATGCACAAAATAAAATCAACTCTGCCTGCTAACAACCATAAACTCATGGAAAGTTATTTATACGGTCGCAAATTTAAAATCAAAGAAGGTGATTTTTTAAGTACCGCTCAGCCAATTGAATCAGGTGTGCCACAGGGTAGCATACTGAGCCCTACTTTATATTTGATTTATGCCTCCGACATGCCGTCAGACCCCAAAATCCACACGTCAACTTTTGCAGACGATACAGCCTTTGTCAGCGTCCATAAGGACCACCAAGTTGCATCACGGAATTTGCAGAATTATGTTTATAAACTAGAGAATTGGCTAGAGCTTTGGAAAATCAGGGTAAATGAACAAAAATGTATTCATATCACTTTCACATTGCGAAAAGATACCTGCTCGTCCATCAGAATAAATAATCAAATTATTCCTCAACATAATGAAGTCAAATACCTCGGCATTCACCTCGACCGCCGTTTAACTTGGAAGTCTCATATTGAAGCGAAACTTACACAAATGAGATTAAAAGCAGTGCAACTTAATTGGTTAATCGGCAGAAACTCTACATTGAAATTGGATTGCAAACTTTTGTTGTACAATGCAATACTAAAGCCAATCTGGTGCTATGGAATTCAATTATGGGGTACTGCCTCAGCATCCAACATTGAAAAAATTCAAAGGGGTCAAAATAAAATTCTACGTATAATTACTGCAGCACCATGGTATGTTAAAAATTCTCGAATCCACAAAGATCTAGGCGTGCCATTAGTAAAAGTCGAATTTACAAAATATGCGTCAAAGTATGTCAGCAAACTTGAACACCATCCAAACCCCCTTGCACGAGACATCCTTAACTTTAGTGGCCACAATCGGTTGAGAAGGAGGGATACCCTTGCTTTAACTCAATCGCAAAATAGATGACTGGATCAGTTGATGTGAAATTTTTTTAGTATCATAAAAATTTTTGTCTAGCACTGGCTGGGCTTATTATTTTCTTTTTAGTATTAAGATTTGAATACTTATTGTCATTTCAAATATGAAGATTCAATAAATAATTAAATGCAACAAAAAAAAAAAAAAAAAAAAAATAAAATATGATAAATATAGTTTTAGTAATGCAGTCAAACTGAAGCGTATTCAAAAACTACACATGTTGCGTCAATAAACATTTTACAATTGAATTTTGTAAAGGTCGTCCATAATTGGTTATAGCTCCCATGTAAGATCCATAACCGAGAACAGATTACACTACTGATATATAGGTGGTGGGTATATGAGACTCTTCACAGCCGCAAGATGTAAAAGCAATTGGAAAAATAGCTCCCTTAATCACAACGAATTTAAGTACTATGGGCACACTTATCATGGGTAGATCCTATCCATGATGTGTTGGAAACTGGAAAAATATAATAAAGATTTAAATTGCCTATAGATAGAGAAGGAGGTTTTTGAGGAAGTTAGATTTACATTTGAAAAGAACGCATATTTGTGGTACAGAATTGAGAGAACAAGGAGTTTTTGGGGATTCCGATAAAATTATCTTAAATTGGTAGCAAAGTAATAAAAAATAAAAAAAATTGCTTCTTGTTTTGGAATATCGCATACTAAATAATTTCTGTTGCTATATTGTCACAGTCTGTATATGTACAACGTATACATATGTATATACAAAAAAAATTAAATAAACTAAATAAAAGTTAATAAAAAATGATTTCCGTAAAAAAAATGTTATTGTCAAATTATAAAAATGACTTAAAACTTTCCTAAATAACTTTTCTGGGAATGTTACTAAAATATTTGAGTTTACTACTTTAGTATTTTACGCGGCATTCCTAAAATGCAAAATAATAATTGTAATTTTTACTGAGCACATATTTGGCATAAAATGATGACTGTAATTAAAATATTATTATAAATAAAAACAGGAAAAATTATTTTGAAATTTGAATATTTTTTCGAACGAAAATGATGCATCATGTAACGACAAGTGATGTTCAAATTAATATTTTACCTTGAACTATGAAATCACATTTAAGTTGCACAGTGGAGTAGGATTAAAATATTTTGGTAATTAACATTTCAAGATTCTCTAAATATGACCACAATTATTAGTTATCGAATTGATTATATAGAAACTTTCACAAGTTAAGCTGTCTCAGGAAGCGAAATTTCTGTTTTAACTGTAAACTTAAATATTTGTATCCCTCTCAGGCATATTAATATGTTAAACTTGTGAACTTAAATCACGAATAACTTATTGGTGACCGATAATGCACGTGCACACCCACGATTTATCCCTTAAAAATTTTAATAGTGGCTCTGAATATTGTAAGAGCTCAAAAGTCTACAACTGATGTAATGTGTAGAACATTGAAAATTAACCTGTGGTAGTTTTGTATTAAAAAATATTTGTAGTCACTTTAGATAGAGACAGAATGATCAACTAAATATTAGCAGGTCCGGACACTCATCTAACACGAAAAACCACTAGAATCAGGAGCTACTTCACAACGTTACCAGGTGACAATAATTTTAGAAATAATGAAACTGCGGATATGTGGTGAATTTCACGTCAAGTGACCCAATTTTAAAAATCGATGTCTTCCGATTTGGATGAAATTTGCACCAAGGTTAGTAATATTGGATAGTAGGCCAAGTAGTATCCAATAGTACTAGCCTTGGTGCAAATTTCACCATATAATTCGATGCAGAATACGCAGATGTATTCAAAGTATATGCCAAACCTGTATTAAAAATGTATGTGGGAATACTTCAATATACACATATTGATCTGATTTTCTTATGAAGCTTCGCCTGTACACAAACGATAATTGCAGATATTGTATTGAAAAAGAGAAGATCAACCTTTATCAATGGCCTACACATTCAATGGCTACTTATTTTTCTTCAGAGTCTTGAGAACTTGAATGATGAACCATTAGTAAAATGCACGAAGCTAACATTAGAATAGAAGCATTACTTAACTGTTCCTATGAAGGCTTCTGATGATAAAATATACTATGATTCGCTAAGGAATCATTAGAGAAATCAACGGTAATGGTATTGTGAAAAACAAACATAATTATTGAGTTGGATCGTCTTTATTCTAACATAATAGAATTGCATTATTGACTTAATAAAAGGTCTTGGATTTAAACCAATTGCAATTGTTTGGTATAATATTATTATATACATATATTTATGTATTTCTAAAGACATATTCATTTGTACATATGTATATGTATGTATGTATGTATGTATATGTTACCTATGTGTATTTCCTAAATGATTTGAATTCACCCCACTGTGCATATTACTTTAATGTGATTAAGTATAAGAATGCACTTTAGATGTTGATTTTTATTATTTTGAATTACAAAATATGTTGAGTTATTAAAAATAATAGCTGCTACGAAATGCGATATGAGTAAATATTATCCCATACAAAGGTACTATTTACTTGCGAGTAAAATGCGATAATAATAAGTTAATGAGATGATATTATTATCAGCGTTGTCAACTTTGAAATTTCAAAACGCACCAAAATGGAGAAAAAAGCGCACCATTTACAAAAAAACGCACCAAGTTAAGAATTTCGTTTTTGTTTCAAATATTTATTGAATTAATTTGAAATTTTTTAATATCATAAATTCTATAAAAAACTTTTTATAAACGATTATTAGTAAAAGTAATAATAGTGAAAGGCTTTTTTTAATAAATGAGCTAATAAAGATAAAATAAGCATTTAACCACTCAAAATTTAACTCACAATATGATATTCGGAACTAAAGTGGTAAAACAGCAAATTTCAGTACATATTAAGTACATTTTTATATATTTTTGTTTTCTAGTTAAAGTACATACTTCTATTTGATTTTCTCCAATAAAATTTATTAGGATTCCATTGGTACTCTAACCCTGGTTGTTCGTCTACAGTTCAGTAGACCAAACCATCAGGTTATACAGGAATATTTATTTGCATGTTTAAAATGTTAATTTGATTTTCAAACAAAGATTTTTGAAGAATTTGATTTCATTTATCATACATTCGTATTTAAAATACATTTTTTCATCGTATAGATTTCATGAGTTATGAATTATTAAAAAAACTGCAATTAAAACAAATTAGTAAAAATAGAGATTTCATCACATTTTTGAAAAAATTAAAAAACGCACCGAAATACACAAACAAAATTTTGCAGTGTTGAATGAAATGGTACTCAAACAGGTGTATTTTATTGTAGAAAGATTTTTTCTCACACTGAAAAAAGAAGTTGTGTTGAATTTGTTTTGGTGCCACCAAAAATTAAAAAGCGCACCAACTAAAGAATTTTTCGCACCAAAAATTTAAAAAAGCACCAAAAATGGTGCGAAACGCACCAAGTTGACAACGCTGATTATTATGGCTACTTTTACATTTATTTATTCACTTCTCTTTTCTCTTTCTCATAATGATTTGCAATTGTTTATATTGTTTCCAAGACAAAACAAATTCTGATGATAATAATATTTAATACAAAACAAGTGTTGTTTGTTCGTTATTTTTTTTTTTCAAAAACATTAAAACTTTAATGCATTCAATTGTTTACAAATTATGCGTATTTATGGACTTAAATAAACTGTTTCGCACATTTTATTATTTTATTCATTTTTCTCCCATTCTTTTCTTTTAAAGCCAAAAATATAAAAAATAAATCGCGTACAAATTGAATATAATTTCAGTTTTGATTTGATTCTTTTACGTATTTTATTTTAACGATTATTATGTAAAACGCTTCATTTAAAACCCAACAACAACAACACACACAGATGCCGTTGTATACGGTGCCATACAGCTTCTTAGTTGCAAGTCCAGTGACTCGGCATCTCATAATTCCAACTGGGTGAATGTCAAGATTGTTGCCACCCTAAAATCGTTGTACACTTTTATTCAAGTTCGTTTAATAATTCTGGGGCGGCCTGCAGTAGCAGTAGCAATAATGAACGACAACCATAAGAATGACAGTTAAAAATCTACTCGAAACTGCTACAAAGTGGATGGATAGAACTGTATTTAACCGTTATTCAAATACTGTGCGACAGGGTTTGTTTGTTTTTCTTATTTATACCAGTTTTTTCTTCCTATTTCTAATTTTTATTTTTCATTTTTTTTTACTTTTGTTCATTATCCATTCCACTTGCCTAGAAATAAACGAAGAACTAACGCGTTACAGAAATATGTACATATTTACAGCAGAGGAAGCTGAACAAAAACCCAGCAATAACAGCAACAAAGAAATATTTATCGTCGCGGTTTTAACGCAATGTGATCCGTGGCGATTAACTGTGGTTTTTGTGGTTTACTTTAGCGCACCCTCCCTCCCAACATCTAACGCTGCCACCCATTTAAACAATTTTCAATGATGAAGTACTTGCAAGAGTAAATTTAAATGTTAGTTTTTTTTTTGTTCGTAATATTTTTTATTTTTAAAAAACTCTATTTGCGAAGGGTGACCCCAACGGCGTAAAGTTGTGTAATATGTGTATATTTCATTTGTTCATGCCAAGGCGAGGCTGTATGTTATTTAGTTGGTTTTTTATAAACGAATACTGGACAAATATTTTCTTTATTAGAGTTTTTTTTTTTGTATTTTCATTGTACTTGCTTTTAGTTAAAGAGTGCTATTAAATTAAATCGATTATTTATTTTTTTTTTTATTGAAACACATTAAAGATTATCCTGGATAAACATGCATTATTATACAAGGATACTTTGGCGCATACATACTTTTACACACTTTTATTTTGATACCGACATAACAGAATTTGATGCAATTCTAAGAATTTTTCGTCTTTCTTTTGGAGTTGTTGCCATTTTCTTCCGACCTTTCATGTTTTGTTTTTCATATCTTTCCACATCATTTAAATAATTGTACACAACTGTCTTTCCTCTATTGATGTTTTTGGCTATTTGAACCAGATTCTTACCCTGAGATTTCAAAATCAGAATGTTTTTCTTTTTCAGAGTTATTAGGAAATTTTGAATAAAAACTATTTACAAACTATCAAATTAAAAATTCTCTAGCCCATGGTGTAACTATACAAGGTGAGTGCAGTAGCACAGCTGACTGAGTTTGTTTACAATTTACTTATGTCAAAAGTAATACTTTTTCAAGTGTTTTTGACAGTAGTACATTTTTTTACACCAACAAAATACCTGTTGTTTCTGTATTGTGTTGTATTTGTTGCCGATTTACCACCTCACCTTGTATAATTACACCATGTTTAGCCATTTATATTGAAATAAATTGAAATCATAGTCTTCCTGATTAATATGAAAATAATTACTTATTCAAGTGACACACGAATAAGTACCACAGAAATACATGTCTTTAAATAAATGCATAATTTTAGTATAACAAAATTTATATTTCTTCAAGAAACTAAAGCCAACACTTTAGTTTACTTAATTAGGGGTAAAAAAATATGATTCCTTATTCAAGTAGCAGACAGTGTACGTACGCTATTACAAGCTTTTATATGTAATCATTTGTAAGTTTTAAAATGTAATTGATTATAATTTTTGAAAAATTTTATATTTTCAAGGTTTTTCAATTTAGTGCACGTTTCAGCCCATTCAAAAATCTCTGAGACTGCGTGGCATTAACTTTTCGAGAAGTCATCATAACTTATTTAATTTTTTCCAATGTCTTCTTATTTGGCATACGGTTATTAGTATCTTTTTGAAATTTGAGTAGTCGAAAATTTTCGAGTTTTTAACAACTCAACCGACCTGAGGCATAATTGCTAAAAAAAAATATAATGTTTTTATGCCATTCAAATTAATATCTTTGTTCCAAAAATTCCCAAAATGTCATCTTTAAGGATTTCAAGAAAAACTTATTATTTAGCTAAGCATTTAGTTAATATTTAAATCGGGAAATATTGGCCATTTCACTATGTTGAACATTTCATATTTTTCATTAAAATACCGTGAAATACTCGTATTATTCATTTGTAGGTGGATTTTGACGAAACGTCAGAAATTTATTTCATTAGTTTTAGGAATTATATTATATTTTTCAGAAGTTTAATCGAAGTCATCTAATAAACACAAAATTGTTTTATGCCTTTTTATGAAAAATTCTAAATATTAAACAATTAGACACCGTTTGTTGCAGCTTATTGTTTTGCAAATTCAGAAAAGTATTTGATTAAGTAAAAACATTCCGAATTTTTTTTATTAAAACTGAACTATAGTTAAACATCGTTCATATTAATCAAATGAATGCAAAAAATCCCTGGTTTTCCGAAATCCTTATTCTTCAATTCGAGAGAGATATTTTCCTAATTTCTTTTGGCTTTTCCGTAAAAAATCATTAATAAAAAATCTTAAATTTTAATAACTTTTAACAACTTGAAAACTATGTAACCAATATTTGTATATATTTTTGGAAAGTGTTTATTTGATTATAATTCCATTATCATTAAATGCGAAATTTATTATTTAGACAAAATTTTTCAGACTTCAAGTGTCTCAAAAAACTTCTTAAAAGTCGAAAAATTTATTCTGGAATATTTAAACAAATGCCAACATTTTTGCCGCTTTTGAAATATAAAAATGATAACCTAACAGCACTATTTACAATAGTAATGTATTATATTTCCGACTTTATTGAAAACTTTTCTACTTTCTTACAAAAAATACCTTCCGCCTTGTTGGCTTTTATTTAAATAAATAAATAAAAATTATAAAATCCCATTAATTTTCATAATTTTTACAAAATAAAAAAAACAAAATAATTGTTCAAGTTTATAATGTTTTTAAATAATGACAAATTACTTTGTAGATAAGCCGTTCGTTAGTTCTACTACAAATAAAAAATTAACTTTCAAGTATAACAAAACAAAATAAAACGAATGAAAATGTAAAAAGAACGGAACACATAATGCAGACCGTTTTACTGCCTTCGTTCACTTTCTTAACCAGAACTAATTGTAACCAGCGTTGCCACGACCAAAAAAATTTTGTAACCAAAATGTAAAAAAAAAGTAACCAAAAGCAAAAAAAAGTAACCAAAATTTTTATATACATATTTAAAATTTTATTTTATTTATACTTCAGCTAAAAAATATATATCGATGGTCTCATGTAGAAAGGCCCTAACTCGCATATTTGAAACTTTACAGGAGAAGGTAAAAACATAATAGAAACTGTAATATTCAACATGTAACTTTTTTTGTACAACTGCTTATAAAAGCGTTATTTTTTACACTATTGCAATAAATTTTTGTGAGGAGGTGTATTTGCGTTAAATGCATTGGAATCGCAAAAAAAACTAATGTCGAAAAATAGCGAGTTAGGGCCTTTCTACATGAGACCAACGATATGTAAAATATAAATTAACCATTGCATTTCAGTTTGTAGTTCAGTCTTATAATTAGCTACAATTGAAAGAAAAAAATAATTCAGCAATAACAATATTAACAATGTAATTATTAATTTCATTACATTTGTTACAAAACACTTGTAGATAAAGTTTAAGTAGATGAGGCTAAAAATCTGTCTTGAATGTTCTTAGATGATTTATCCATATAGCGAACGACTAGAACTAGTGATTTCTTTGTGGATACGTCTGTTGTTTCGTCTACTATTAACGAAAACTTTGTCGTTTTTAGTTTGGAAATTAAATTTGCTTTAGATTTACTTCCTAACATTTCTGTTAGTTGAGTTGCTGTACCTGCCACATTTAATGTGTTTTGCAATTTGAGAGTCGGGACAGCGTTCCTCTATTAAGCCTGGTAGATAGTCCATTAATAAAAAAAAGGCAAATTGTGGGGAAAAAGAAACATTACTAATGTTAGCTCTGTTTGGTGCACTTGCTTATTAAGAGTTTCTTTTTGAGAACTTGCAAATGTTATTTTTATTTTCCAGATTTTGCTTATGAACACTTTTTTAGTGTGCTTTCGTAAATAACTTACGTGATTTGCAATTTTTTTTTTCACAGGCAGCGCAGAAACAACATCCTTCTTTGTTTCTTAGCCACGGAAACTCATCCAACCACAATACACGGAATTTTCTTTTCGGGCTGTTTTTAATGTCACTAAACAACAAAATATTATTTAAAAAAAGTTATTGAAATTGAATGAAAATATTCCTATTCTCATCATCACTTCCAGAAGATAACTCGACATTATTAGTTTTACTTTGAGCAGCCTTTTTAAATAAAAATCTAACAAAAATAAAAATTGTGCTTAAAACCAATATTATTATTTTTTAATTCGAAGTACATACTTATCCATTTTTTACGAAAGAAACACAATCTTAACTATTTAAAAAACACTTTATTATTAAAAAATTTAATAGCACGCTAATTTGTAAAAAGCTTTTTTTGGTTTTCTGGTAAAAAAAACATAATTTATGAATGTTTATTAAGGTCCGTTCATGTCTAAAACAAAAGAAAAATTAACTTGTTCCGATGTCAAACATCAATATGAAAATGCATTTAGTAGCATGTTTTTAGATGGTTTTTGTGAAGAACCTTTTACTCATTGAGTGCCCCGATAGACTAGGCGATAGAGGGTCGGACTATCGGTCAAAGGGTTGCGGGTTCGATTCCCGCCAAAGACTCTGGGTGTTTTCTGCAGACAAGCCAAAAGCTTCGCAGTTTGTGATTGTTAATTATTAAAAAAAAAAAAATTCAACAATACAATGATTGTGTTTGTTATGTTTGGAGACAGGCATGTATTTTTTTGTGTGTGTTTAGTGTTTTATTTTTAAAAAACTTTCAAATTGTGGTAGTTTAGTTTATCACCAAAATTAGTGGTGTAAATTAAATCAAAGTAAAAACAATGTAAAAAATGGTTACTTTTGTGTTAAAAAAAAGTAACCAAAACGGAAAAAAAGTACACAAGTACACATTGGAAAAAAAAGTAACCAATTTTGGTTAAAAGTAACCAAAACGGCAACGCTGATTGTAACAGATTCTTTGCTCGTTTTTCCTATTTTTTGTTTTTATTTTTCCACTGGCACTGACTGGGCTTAACTGCAAACATGACGCTAAAAAAAATTGAAAAATTATGAAGAAAATAAGGTTAAAATAACCCTTAAACCTATAAAACCGTTGTTTTATTCTACAATTTACTTTACTTCCTTGTAATATTTCTTTAACATTCCCAGCAAAAAAGTCCAGACTCTGTCTGAAAGTAAGTGTATAAGTGTGAGTGTATGTGTTGGTGTAGCGTATGCCAATTAAAACAAACATATTTTGCTCGGTCTGCTTCTTCATTTCTATACAGAGCTTAATCTTTTAAGGAAATTGGAAAAATATTGTTAAAAATTTTACTTAAATGCTGTTATCGCCATAATAGAGTCATCATAACAATTAAGTAATTGTGGGTTGAAACAACAAACAAACTCGTAGATAGAATAATAGTCGACTGAAGGGAAACCATTTGAATGAGTGAGAAGTTATATTCGGCTGTGCCGAATCTTATATACCCATCATCAAATACCAATAGTGTGATCTATAAATACTTGATACTAATTTTTGTTACATTTTGTATCGCCACTGATAAATATGCTGGTGATTTTATTTTGCGGATCCCTTACATGAGCCCTATCAATTATTATGAGGCGATCGTCATTAAATTTCATTTTCATTTGTTTCGTTTAAATTTCATCTCAATAACAACATTTACAAGATTTGTATGCATATTCTAGTTATTCCACAAAGTATACGGATATGTCACGAGACGGAAGATAATCACATTTTAAATTTATCTTTTAGAACTGCCCTTTGTTTATATCAGCGTGTTCCGATTTACTTTGACACACAATAAATTAGATACCAAAAAGCTCTAAGAAGCTGATTTTGGCTTTTAGACACGACAAAATTGTCTGCTATATACTCTGTGGTTATTCTCGGAAGTGGGCGTTGTATGGGACGCCAGTATAGTTTTTACATATTTATAGCTGATCTGTATAAAATTTCGGTTCGCTAGATGTGTATGAAGGTTAATGAGTTTTTCGGAAGTAGTCCTCATAAGAGGACATAAGAGGAAGTAGTCCGAACGAAATTTATGTATATGTGTAAGTATGTGAATGATTTGTGTTGAATTTGAACTTGATAGTGATTTTTTTATAAGAGATTTATGCGCATTTAAGTGATTTTAGGACGTGGACATTGTATGAATAAGACAATATGACAATATATTGACTGATGCTAACAAAATATCGTTTTGAGATTTCACATTGCATGAAAATTATTGTTGCTGAATTTTGTATGGATACGGTTTTCCCATAGACATTTATGTACCATAAAGCCATATTCCGAGAAGACATTTGTATGGGGGCTATGAAAAGTCGTGGACCCATGCATAGATTTTTCGCCAGGACTTGTACTTCTATAATAAAAATAAAGTGTACAAATGTTAGTGATAACTATTATCAATATTATATTTAAAGAAAATTGTAAAATATATCTGAAAAATATCCAGATTGTCTTAAACTTTGGTCTCTAACTCGGATCCTACTCGGATCCGCTTTTGCCCATTTTCAATACCATACATTTCAGTGAAACAAAGAATGTTTGGTAAAAATTTCATTGTTCTGTGTCTTTTTTTTCGAAGCTCAATCGTATCTTCAACAGACAGACAGACTGACGGACATGGCCAGATCGTCTTAAAGACCCAGAATAAATAGCCTTTTTGGTTCTATGACCAATATTTTAAAGTGTTACAAACGGAATGACTGGCTTAATATACCACCCTCTTTTTGTAAGTGGGTATAAAAAGAAATGGCCCAAAACATATTTTTAATACTCAAAATTTTTGTAAGCGCTTAATTTTTATTATTTTTGTTGGCAAGAATAAACAAACATTAAACAACCAAGGACAATAAAACTTTATCACATTTAATTTTTTTGTTTAAAATTAAGATTAAACGGCTGATCAAAATATTTAGCGTTATTAATGTGAGTTTTATTTAAAAAAAATGAGTGTTACATGTCTGAATAACCATTTTATCGTAATAATGCAAAAACCTTTATATTTTTTAAAGTGCAAGCATCGCACAATGGAGGAAAGTGCAAATAAATCTGTAATTTCCAAATAGACCGTCTGATTTTAATAAGACTTCGTATGTCTATAGAAGAGCCTGTGGGTGGATGTGTTGTCATAAATTCAAAATTAAAAACCAGCCCGATTTTCTATTTTAGATCTGATCCGAAAGATTGTACTATCAACGGCCAATTATCCTTTTTGTTGAGAAATGAATAACATCCATCAGAGTCACATCGTTTTGCACGACCCTCATACTTGATATGTAATCAAAATTAACCAAATCAAATTGATGCTTAAATCTTTATTTTCGATCGATCGCAGCTTCTTCTATTTACAAATCACCCTGCCAAAGAAAGGTTACCAAACAATGAAAGCTAGTCGAACCCATCCACAAGCCAAACAATCTGCTCGTGCCATGCAAAATCTTATTCGAAAATATCTTTTCCGAGCTGTATCCTGTCCTAAGTGCATCAAGGCTAACAGAGATTGCAAAAATCATCAAACCCTCAATCTCTACCGCAAGCACTAAGTTAATCTGGACGAAATTGTTTAAATTTCACTATAAAAAATGATTTTCGGAAATGCGCCTTATATGGTAGTAATAACCATCTATGGTCTGACTACATGATTATGAACCAGACCTAAAATCTGGTAGTGTGATTTAAGATTTCATACGCAGAATTATGTGCGTTAAAGTATTTATCAGTCTCGTCTCATCGTCAGTCTCGTCTCATCGAACTGTTCGGACGTGTTACTTTTAGTGCGGCTGAATTTTCGGTGAAAAAATCGTAATAGGTGAAAAAGTGTAAAAAGTTGAAATTAAACAAAAAAGTGAAAAAAAAATCGTAATAGGTTAAAATATATAAAAAAAACATCAAAAAAATCGTATAAAAACTGTATGAGTGTTCCTCTCAGATGTAATTCTGAGAAAGAGCTTAGCTCGTCTAGAACAATTAAATGGCTCTCTGAGGAAGAATCCATAAAAAAATCTCTGGAAAATTTTCTCACTACAAGAGCCGTAGAACGGCGTCGTTCCTGTTCGCCCAATATAGTGATTTCAACAGATGAAAAAACATCATCTTCATCAAATAGTGCAGTCAAACCCAAAAAACAAGTAGGTATGGATAAGTACATCACCGTTCTCAAGCGACAGAGGAGCCCGACGTCTGCTCAAGTGTCATCAAATTCAAAAGCTCCTAAGACCGTGAGTAATGATCAAAATAGGTTTGCTCTCTTCCAGACGGATGAGCCAGAACTTCCTAAGAAGACGTTTAAGCCCCCACCAATTTATCTGAGAGAGCCGACTTCCAGTAAATTGGTACAAGGAATTGTTGCTGTAATAGGTGAAAACATGTTTAGCGTAACCTCAATGAAACATGGAAATATCTGCGAGACAAAGATACAAGTGAATAGGGAAGATGATTTTCGAAAATTGTCCAACCAGCTGGAAAGGGAGAATAGGGATTTCTATACCTACCAGCTCAAAAGCGCAAAAGGACTCCAAGTCGTTGTAAAGGGTATAGACCCATGTGTTGATCCCGCGGAGATAAAAACCGGTTTAATGGACAAAGGGTTCAAAATCAAGAGCGTAGTGAATATTAGAAACCGTGAAAAGATCCCTCAGCCCATGTTCAGGGTAGAATTGGAACCTGGAGATGTTGTCTTAAAGAAAAACGAGTCCCATCCCATCTACAATCTGATGTAACTTCTGCATCGTAGAATCACCGTGGAAGAACCACATAAGCGTCAGGGACCCGTCCAGTGTCTCAACTGTCAGGAATTTGGTCACACCAAGGCGTATTGTAAATTGCCGACAGTTTGTGTTGCGTGTGGGGAGCTACATGCAACTGCTCAATGCGATAAGTCGAGAACTGACTCAAAAATAAAAAAATGCAGTAACTGCGGAGGTAATCATACCGCAAATTATAGAGGTTGTCCAATTTACACTCATTTGAAAGGCATAAGAACCAACAAGACGTCAGTATTGCCTAATCGCCCTCAACAGCCAAATTTAGCATCGAGTGACAATTTCCCTCAATTATTACGGTCCACTAGTCATGTAAACGCGCCTAATTCTAGACAAGTTTCTTACGCAAACGTCGTTAAATCTAATATGCCAGGTCTGGAGCAGGAACCTAAACCCCAATATTCTGAGCCGCATATCAACAAAATAGAGACAACATTGCAGACACTTGTCCAAACTATGAACACTTTTACGACCACCATGACATCCATGATGCAGGAAATGCTGAAAATGCAATCCACTATCTTACAAGCCATTTTAAAGAAATGATTTGTTTAAAAATTTGTTTTTGGAATGCGAACGGCCTCCGCCAACATAAAAACGAACTGGAACACTTCCTGATGGATAAGCAGATTGATGTCATGATGATTGCTGAAACTCACTTGACGGCGACAGCGTACTTCAAAATTAATGGCTACGAGTTCTACGATACTAAAGACCCCCGCGGAAGAGCTTGTGGAGGATCGGCAATCCTTATAAAGAACAGAATAAAGCATTATCTAATGAATAACATAAGTGAGGATTACCTCCAAGCAACAAACATTTGCATTGAATTCTGTCAATACAAATTTGTTTTATCATCGATTTATTCTCCGCCTCGATTTTCAATAAAAGAACACCAATACCATAACTTCTTTAAATCCCTTGGAGCTAGATTTTTAGTTGCTGGTGACTTTAACGCCAAACACACATTTTGGGGTTCACGTCTGGTAACCCCAAAGGGTCGCGTACTCTTCAACACCATTGCTAAAATGGGCTTAGATGTACTCTCAAGTGGACATCCCACCTATTGGCCGACGGACCGACGGAAGATTCCCGATGTTATTGACTTTGGGGTAATGAAAAATATCCCTGTAGAATGGATGCAAGTGGATCCTTCACTGGACTTGTCCTCAGATCACTCTCCTACTATCATTTCAATGCATTTCCCTCAAGTGTGTGGTTCTCCATTTATGAACATGACTAAGACCCGAGTAAGTTGGATAAAATACAAAAAGTATTTAAGTTCTCATTGCACGGAAAATGTTGTGTTGAGAACTACTGACGATATTGATGAGTCGATTGGCAACTTTACCGAGGACCTTCGACGAGTTGTGCATCACGCTTCCGCTTATCACGTTGAATGTAGAAATAGGACAAATAGAACTTATTTCTCTGAACTCGAACATCTCCTATCAGAAAAAAGAAGAATGAGAAGAGAGTGGCAAATTCACAGGTCTCCTGAACTGAAAGCTAGGCTACGGGAATGCAGAAATATACTAAGACATTTCTTAGAAACCCCAAGAACGGCCTCACTTAGATCTTACTTGGAAGGTCTTGATAGTACCCCACAATCAGACTATTCGTTATGGAAGGCGGCAAGAGGTTTAAAAAGACCAGTAAGAGGAAAACCTCCTTTGCGAAATCCGACTGGTGACTGGGCTAGAAATGATTCCGAGAAAGGGACATTATTTGTTAACCATTTGAGAAATGTGTTTACTATAAACAACTCAAATAATAACGAATCTGATTTGCCACCACTTGTTATAAGGCCTCCTGTACCTCTAAGACTAAACTTTCGTGATGTCCAAAACGCTATTGGTACTCTGAACCTTAGAAAGGCTCCAGGTATGGATAAAATCAGCAATAAAATGCTTATGGAGTTACCTCGTGTAGCAAGAAGAATTATCCTCTTTATCTTCAACGCTATTTTACGCCTAGAATACTATCCTGCAGATTGGAAGGTGTCTATGATCACTATGATTCCTAAGCCAGGGAAGGACCACACCAAAGTGGAGTCATATAGGCCAATTAGTCTACTGCCGACAATTTCAAAACTGTTTGAAAAATTGTTAATGACTAAGTTGACTCCAATTCTGAATGACACTGAATGTATTCCTAATCATCAATTCGGCTTCAGGGCTAAACACAGCACCATCGAACAAACACACAGATTGGTAAATGTGATAAGAGGGTCGTTTGAAGACAAAAAATACTGCTCCGCCCTTTTCATTGATGTGTCGCAAGCGTTCGACAAATGACGGTTTAATGCACAAAATAAAATTAACTCTGCCTGCTAACACCCATAAACTCATGGAAAGTTATTTATACGGTCGCAAATTTAAAATCACAGAAGGTGATTTTTTAAGTACCGCTCAGCTAATTGAATCAGGTGTGCCACAGGGTAGCATACTGGGTCCTACTTTATATTTGATATATGCCTCCGACATGCCGTCAGACCCCAAAATCCACACGCCAACTTTTGCAGACGATACAGCCTTTATTAGCGTTCATAAGGACCACCAAGTTGCATCACAGAATTTGCAGAATTATGTTTATAAGCTAGAGAATTGGCTTGAGCTTTGGAAAATCAGGGTAAATGAACAAAAATGTATTCATATCACTTTCACATTGCGAAAAGATACCTGCTCGTTCATCAGAATAAATAATCAAATTATCCCGCCACACAATGAAGTCAAATACCTCGGCATTCACCTCGACCGCCGTTTAACTTGGAAGTCTCATATTGAAGCGAAACTTACACAAATGAGATTAAAAGCAGTGCAACTTAATTGGTTAATCGGCAGAAACTCTACATTGAAATTGGATTGCAAACTTTTGTTGTACAATGCAATTCTAAAGCCAATCTGGTGTTATGGAATTCAATTATGGGGTACTGCCTCAGCATCCAACATTGAAAAAATTCAAAGGGGTCAAAATAAAATTCTACGTATAATTACTGCAGCACCATGGTATGTTAAAAATTCTCGAATCCACAAAGATCTAGGCGTGCCATTAGTAAAAGTCGAATTTACAAAATATGCGTCAAAGTATGTCAGCAAACTTGAACACCATCCAAACCCACTTGCAAGAGACATCCTTAACTTTAGTGGCCACAATCGGTTGAGAAGGAGGGATACCCTTGCTTTAACTCAAGCGCAAAACAGATGACTGGATCAGTTGATGTGAAATTTTTTAGTATCATAAAAATTTTTGTCTAGCACTGGCTGGGCATATTATTTTCTTTTTAGTATTAAGACTTGAATACTTATTGTTATTTCATGTATGAAGATTCAATAAATAATTAAAAGCAAAAAAAAAAAACATTATTCTATGGCATGAGACAAATTTTTTTTTTTAATTTCTTACCAACATATTTTTTTGCCATTTTATGTAAAAGATGACATAATTAGATTTGATAACGATGAAAACATTTGATTGTTCTTTATAATTAATATTTTTAGTCATATATAACTAATTTAAACTATTTGATTTTTAATTTTTCATACACACATTTGTATGAGCTTGTGTATATTTAAATGGTTTATGTTTTAATCTAATAATAAAGATTACTATAAATTAATATTAAGGAATTTTTATATAATGTCAAAACAAACATTATTTGAATAGCGTAGACAATACTTAAATATGTAGGGGAGAGGGGGGCACGTTTATAACCAGGGCACCTTTTAGCTATGTTGATAAAATCTCAGTTTAACATTTTTTCCGACCCTTAACCGAGTTTTTCATATGCCAACCTTGTTTTCTCGCAACGTCAACAACTTTTGCTAGTTTTTTCAGTCGTCGAACGAATGTAGTTGGGTGAACAAGTTTTCGCAGTGCCATTGTAAATTTTTTTTATTTTTTTTTTTTTTTTGTAAGAATGTAAAAAGTATTCAGTGATCGTTTTCTGTCGTAAAAGAAATTTATTGCAGTCCAAAATTCATTTCCAACAAAATTAAGTTAAGTTATTTGATATTTATGTAAAAAAAAATATATTTATTTTAAATTTCCGTGAAATGGCAAGCCAGCTCAGGTTTGAACGAAGAAAAAGGGGGCCAGTATGGAGGGCACATTTGAACACAATGACTTCATCCATTAAAAAAATAAAAAAAATATAAATCGAACTAAAAATAAGTTACTTGTAGACTTAAACTAATGTTTATTTCCATATATATTAGTTAAATTTTGTAAAAAGTCAATAATTCAAAAATATAACATTTTATGTGGCTTGAAAGCAAAAAGTGGTCTAAGGTGCCCCCCTCTCCCCCACCTACTACTCGTCACAGTCCAAGTCCAACCGGAACAATAAATCAAATTTTACGATTAATATTTTTGCTTCACTACATACGAACTGAGAATTTTGAATACCGAGAGAACTCGCTGTACATCAAAACCTAATTCGTTGTTTGGATTAAAATACAAGTGTTTAGAAGGCTGTTACCGAGAGTCCGATAAGGTATATTAGTAGTATGTTTTCTTATTTATTGGTTTCTAAAACATCTCATATTTATTCCAAGCTCCTGATTTCGATTTCTTGATGAAATAACGTCTCAACGCTTTTTATAATCTTTTACACAATATCTTGATTTCAATTCCAAATTGTTTATAAATTATAATTTTAACATTTTCTAATAATTTGTTTGTATTATTTTTTAAAACAAAACTAAAGTAAATAAATAAATAAAATTATTTTAAAACAAAACATTTGCATTGAATGGAAAAACTTGTCATTGAAAAATTCCTTCAAGTTAAAACTTTTTGCAATGTTTGCAGTCGTATTATTGTGTTGTTTCTAACCAACAAGCAAAAAAACTTTTCTTGAATGAATTCATGTGTAAAAGGTTAAAATTGCTGTAAACGTGCAAATGACTCATCATAAATAAAAATTAATAAAATGCAAACAAGAAAAATAAAATAAAGTCAGGAGTAACAAAACCACCATGCCATCATCTCTATACCGATTCCTAAGTATTAAAATCATTCATAATCATACTCTTGTATAGCCAGCAGTTGCCGGGAAACGCGCAAGGGGGAGAAATAATAAAAACAAAATCAACCTTCTTCATTGAGAAAAAGTACAACACATCAACATTGTACATAAATACGAGAATTATGATAAATGATTTGTTATATTCCAACATTCAAAACAAGAACCAAAATCATCATAAACTGCAGGGGGTAAGTTTCACTGTTGTCTTTATGTGTGTTTTTTTTTTTTTTTTTTTTGTTGGTTCCTTCAAAAGGACTTTCTCTCTTTAATAATCTTTGGTCGTTTTTTTTCTTCTTTTCAGCCGACTTTATAATTTTTTGGAAGTGTGTTTTTTTCAGAGAAAAGCAAAGCATATAAAGAGCAACATATGGTAAGTGGGTGGATAAGGCAGATGGCGCTTAGTTTCAGCTATTTTTCACTTGATAAACAAAATTCAATAAAGCTAAACGGCATTCAATAATTATTTATTGTCAGTTTTGTGTAAAGTTTATTAAATAAAAACCCAACTCATTAATCTGCTTTAAACATAATAAATTTTATATTCAAAAATGTTCTAAGAAAAATAATGTTTCCAAAGTTTTTATGTGTAAACAAGTCCTTTCATCGGAAGTATGCATAATATTTTTAACTGCTGTGTGCCTCAACTTTTGCAACATTATTGGCAAAGATTTTATAGGAATTTCTATGGGTGTGTACATATGTATGTATGTATGTATGGGTTTTTATGTGAATGTGTCTGAAACAAAAGAAATGCGTGGAGGTAAATTAAACGCACATTTTCATATAATAAACACATATCTACTCGTACATGGATAATTGTTTTCATATGAGTTTTATTGTTTAACAGCGAATTTACAAACATTATTTTAGCTTATGTTTGAAGGTGGGTTTGGGTGGTGTAATTAATAGATAAGTAAAATTGTTTTATTTGGCTAATTTGACAATGAACAATAATTATAGAAAATGTTTGAATTTCTTAAAATTCCGTAAAATTAATCTTTAATAATTTGATATTTTAATAAAATTTTGTACAAATTTTAACACATTTATTTGTCATTTAATTAAAAATTTTTGGATTTATATTTTCTACTAAATTTTATTAAAACATTAATTTATTTCGGTATATAATAAGAACGGTTTAACTTGAGAAATATTTGGTAAAACAATTTGTGAAATTAAATAACTTTTTCAAATATGAATCCAATGCTGAATTTAACTTGTGGTTCAATATTGATCAAAATTTAATAAAACTTCTAGTAAACGTTCAAATGTGTTCATAGCAGGTCAGTACCTGATGGTATACTGCCTTCACCACCATCAGTAAATGGTAATAAAAATATTGTATGGGTTTCAGATACACTCAATGATGCACCTACGGGAGCATGTAAACCTTCAACACAGAAATGAAAAAAAGGCCACCGACGACAGAAGTGCGGGCTTCTCCAAAACCTCGCCAGTAGCGCCGTCTCTGCAGCTCTCTGAACAATTGAGATATCTCAAATGAGACAAGTCTATTGCAAAAGAACCGTTCAAATCACCCACCATCTATGGTTATATCAACAAATATAAGTGGAAATCATTAGACCATGGAACTGCACAACTTTGAGGATTGACAGCAGAAATAACTTACTTAGATAACACAGAATATTAAGTAGGTATATCCATAAATATTGTAATTGAGTCATTCTTAGAAGGAATGTCGAGACATTCGACACTCACGACAACTGTGACTGGTGACTTGGCGTAAACTTAAATTACAACGCTCACAACAGAGCAACTCGATTAATTGAATAATCGAATACAGATTTATACTGCATTGACGTATATATTTGGAATTGTGAATGGTTTCAGGATTGAATAATTTCGATTTCGCCATTGGGTGACCTTGAAGCCACTGAATGGCTGGCGTCATTACAAATTAATGCGGACGGTTTTTTTTTTAATTTCTACGTAAACTCCCTAAATAAATATCCGCATCCTTCAAATACAAAAATTATAAACCTAAATAACTTAAAGTGGATTAAACATCTTAAATCCACTTAAAATACTACCTATACCCAAATATTGCTAAATGTGTGTAAATGTGTGTTTATCCATAACAAATTTATTTGTGAAGGGTCAATACTCGTACATTCACACAATACATTCATGGCAGAGAAGTACGAGTATTTACAGCTTAAAGGCATAAGAAAAATTGAGATTTGTTTAGTGCGTGAACTCTCAATATGTATGAATTGTAAGTAGTTATATTGACAAAATACCCACTCAAACTAAAGACAGCCGCCCTGCTGTGACGAGTGAAGTTGCCGCTGCTGCTGACTAAACAAATGAATTGTATATAATAGAAGCTATGAATGAATTAGTTCGTTTGCTCATTTATTCGACTACTTGGAGGACAGATTACAAATGATGTTGGTTAGATGGATAAATGTTGGGCTTGTAAAACATACATATAAAGTTGTAACCATTTAACACTCACACTACTTGTATTTTTGTCAAATGAAATCGATGGGTTACTAAAGATTTATGACTTGGTTTTCATTTTATGGAAACGGTGCTTTTTTAATATAATTGTAACAAGTACAAATATTAGAATGGCATTATAGTGATTTTTTATTTATTCTTAATAATTTGTTTGATATTTACAAAAACCCTTTTATGATTTCATAATATGTTATCTATTGTAAAATGTATTATTGGTTAAGATGATTTGCCAATTTAAACACTTGCATGGTTTTCGAAATTTATATGATTTGTTTACATTTATCCTTAGCTTGTTGAACATTTTGTAAATTGGCCTCTTTTTCGCATCCTGCATATTAATACTGGCAAATTGTTTTCCATTTATTTTTTGTATGGCGGATGTTGTGCCATTAGCCAATATGGTCATATTAACTGAACGAATATCCTGTTGCTTTTGGTGCTAAATGGATTGTACATGATGTGTTTATATTAGGGTGGTCCAAAAAATAATTGTATAAATAGTTTCATCTGATTTCGAACAATCATTTTAGCCTAATTTCAGCCACAAATTTATACCATGTTGTTAATTTTTTGCTGAAATTATATAAACTTGTAACCAAATCATTTCAATACAGGACTATAATTGTGGTTCGATTTCCTAATTTATTATACCGGAGGTGATTAGAATTTTAATTATGTGAAAAATAACCTCCTCTTCTACAACATTTATATCCATTTTTTGCTAATTTTGTTGCGATCGGCATCACAGTAATACTGTGTTCAGATAAGAAACTTAATTGAGTCAATATTCGGTTAATTGACAATATTATTTTAAATGTTCAGGCATACGCAATTTTCAGCTTACTCAATAATCATTTGACGGTTGGAAAACAATACAAAAAATACTCTATATGGTTGTTGTGTTTCTATGTAAACAAACTTACCTTCACATTGATTTTTTAATGATTTCTTTTGTTGACATTTGCCGTTTTATACAATTTTGTTCACTAAACACAGTTGTGAACAGTGTTGTATTTGAAATCTTACTCAATATTATAACAATTTCGTACTTATTGCGCAATAATTAATTGAGATTTTATATGGAATATTGAGCTCAATAATGGCGTTAATTGCGATTATCGCAATTAAAGTTCATATCGGAACACGCTATAAAACAAATTCAGAAATTCATTAGGGCGATTGTTGAGTTTTTTTTATAAATCATTGTTCCGTTTTTGCATAGAACAAACAGTTTGCTAAATAAAAATTCAGTGATTAGAGGGAATATGATTAATTTTGCCAATTTAACAGATTCCGAATTTAAAATTTAATCATAAAATTCATGTTTATTTTGTTTATATATAAAACCTTATAAAATATATAAGTATGTATGTATATACTTAATACATATCTTGGAAATAGTGATGTTTAATTTTGATGATTTTTAAGAATTTTATGCCAGTTTATTTCAATCGGTCCTGCAACTGTAAACTTTTTTCCAAATTTACTACCTTTTCGTTTTCTTGATAGATTTCTAATGTACTTATTTATGATTATTTTTTTAAATATTTTTTTTTTTAATTTAGGCAAGTTTTTTTTATCTGCGAAGCAGCTGAAAATTCTCAAGCTCTGGGCCAACACTCATACTCACACCCATACAGCCAAGTACAACATGTGTGCATAGAAATTCATCTAGATAAAGAGTATTATTTGCAAGTGTATTTACAAACTAAAGGGGATGGCACCACAAATAGTGATTAATTGATTTCACCTTTAGTTGAATACGGAAAATACAGACAAAAATACACACAAACAGACATCATGAAAAGGTGTACAAAGTGTATGAAAAAATAAATTAAAGCATAAAATGGACTGGCCTAAAAATTGTGCAAAATAAATATTGTAAAATAAAAACGATGCAAACATTCCGGTTTAGATCCAATGTGTTGCTAACATATCGTTGTTTGGTTCTTACTTTTAAGGTTTTTGTTTTAACAAAAATATTCATACGAAAAAGAAACAGCAATTGTAACCGTAGGATATAAAAATAATATAAATGATACAAACTACTGGCTGTCATTGTATACGTGTAGCCGTGCTTATGCAAAGAAAAGGAAACTCTGGCTTTAAGCAATTTTCAAAACTTTAGAGCCATTGCAAGACAAATAGTTTAAATTCTGTTGCATAAAAATGTCCGTAAAATTGTTTGTATGCACATATAAATGTCATTGCCACATTGTAAGTAACTAACTAAATGTCTGTCTTACTGGCTGTCAGTCCGACGAAAAGGGGATTTAAGTGGAAATTCTTGTAGAAATACATATGTACGAGTATGTATGTATATATTTTGACAAATGAACCTAAATAACAGGTTGTACTTTAAAAAAACATTTGCTTTATTCTTCTTTTCTCGTCACTTTCTTACTGTGTATTCTCCTTTTAATTTTCCTGTCGGTTTCTTTGTGTAGTATGTCCGTTTTGCGTTTAAGGTCTAAAAGTCTTTATTTTAGTGAACAAAATATTCATTGATGAATTAATGTTGTACGAGTAGAAGAAAAAAGGGCCAATTGAAGGGTTTTCTCAAAAACAATTTCAAAGTAGATAAAATATGAAAACAAAGAAACACCAACTAGACAACCTTGATAACAAATTTATTATACAAATTTCATGTAGTAATGATTGTACAATGTACATACAAGTTTGCCTTAAAGTCAAATATAAATTTATTTCGTATACTTTAAAATATTTTGAGGGCTTAACCAACAAATTGACTTCGACATGCTTCCATCAAACTGATGATTTTTATTTTAAATTATCTTTTTCATACATACGAGCATTTACTATATAAATGCAGCAGACATGGATTTTGTTTTTACTAATTTTCTGTTTTTTTCAAAAGAAACGATATAAAAACAAATCGCATATCGTTCACATATAAAGTGATATCATGCCAAAGAGACATGCACAGTAGTATGAAAGGGCAAGCGTATTTTGATCAACAAACATGAGTGCAGATTGTGACATACTTGATTACATTGATCTCTTACCTTTGAAAATAGCCCAAAAACAGGAGTTACAACTAGCTGACCATATTATTAGTAACTAGACACACTTAACAAATCCTAGAGCCAATATGTCTTTTTAAAATCCTCGATGTTTGCTGATTTTATATTATGGTACTTAGTTTTTATATAGCAAAATACAGAGTTTTTTAAAGAAATATTGTGTCAGAGAAAATTTCATTCATATCGGATAATGCTGACCTCTTTTGCATCGGCTCGGAAGTTTTAACACTAAACTTCTTAAACATAAAATCCTAAACACCTGAATTTTTTTTCGTTTCTGACTTTTAAATTACAGATGCAAATTACTTTTAACTTTCTTACAGTTTGGCATCAATTATTTTTAAATAAAATTTAAAAAAAGTTTTAAATTTTAATTTCTTCTCAATTAATTTAATCACAACTTCTTGCAAAATGCCAAAGTTCTGTTATTTTTTCTAGACACAGCCAAGGTTATATTCAAATTGAAAAGGTCCCACTGTGTCCAAATATACAAGTGTTAAAACGTACTCGTATGTGTAATATAATGTCCAACTTTGATGGCTGTTGATGGGTCTCTCCTCATGAAAATTGTTACAAATGATCACAAATAACAGATCTACACCGCTTCACATATACTGGCACACTCACACTACTAAACACACACTCGCCCAGCTAAAACGAATCAGGTTGTTGATAGTTTGTTGGACTTTTTGATGAATGTCTTTCACGGTCCATCAAACGATACCGAATTTTGAGAGCACACCAACACTTATGAACTGATTAAAAACAACATTCTTGATTTAAGGTTTTAGTGAAATATTCACATGCGGATGCACTGATACACAAGCACAAAAGTACATTCACTCAAATTAAGTTTGAAGTTTGAAATTACAGCAACAAAATTGTTACAGAAAAATATCAGGCGCCGTCTGATTACGTGCATCATATGGTAGATTTAGATTTAGTTCTTCCTCTTTGTCTGTCCCAAAGTATTTCTTTTGTTGTGTTTTAAGGGCAAATTGCACTGATTTCGTTGATTAATGACGTTTTTGCATTTATTTGTAGATACTTTGATTCGATTTTACAACAACCGTTTCAGCTTACACACACATTTGTGTTATTGTAGCAACAAAGATAAAAATAATTGTAATACATAGTTGGACACTTGAACACTTACCTTGATTACTGTTATTATTATTTTTACGTGATGTTTTCTTTTCCTTCATCCACGGATATTCTGGCACCGAATCCATGCCATCTGGATTCTGTGGTGGTCCACCAACACCAACCGGATATCCGCTGACTACTGGTGTTACGCCACCACCACCTGCCACCAAACCACCGCCACTCATCATTTTCGGACTCTCGGGACTTAAGTGATTGAGGAATTCTGCCATTGATGGCTGCGAATTGATGAAACCCCCCTCGCTGGCTGTCATCCAGTACGGTGCTTCGTTGGCATTAACTCGTTTATCACAGGTTTGTCCCATTTTGTTTATAAGCATTGCTGTGGCAGTAGCAGCCGTTACATTGGCTGTTGCCTGTTGTTGCACTTGCTGCGGTGTGGCTGTCACCCCGGGCAATACAGTTTGACCGGTTTGCACTTGCAATGCATTTAGCGGTGATTCTGATTTGATTTGTGCGCCCATTTGGCTTTCTAATGTTGTACAGACTTCTTGCATTTTTTAAAATTGGGTTACTACTCGTTTGTAAAATTCTTATAACTTTTTTTTGTTTCTTTTTTCTACAAAGACTTTTATTAGGCACACACATCCATATGATTTCAAGCTATATAATTGGAATTTTCTATGCTTGTTTTCTTATTTTGTTTGCATTTGCAAATATTTATATACTTATTTCTTTGAAATCTGTTCACTAGTAACTAGGATATCGTAGAAATTGTGTCAATCAATTATCATTTCATTGATCTGAAAGAAATAAAAGAAAAATATATGTATAAGAGTACTTCGATTAATAACACTGTGCTCGATTTTGATACTTTGGGCCAAGCTAAATCGTTTTTTTTAGGTTAGCTCTAGTTTTCGAGTTATAGCGTTATATAAAAAACTGTTTAGTTTATTGAATTATATAAAAAACGAAAATTATCTTTAAGTACGACTAATTTTTTTTTTTTTTTTTTGAATCCGAGCAGTCGTTTTGGAAATAAATTTTTTTTTTGCAAATTTTTTTTTTCAAAAATTAAATCAAAAAATCACAATTTGCACTATTTTATTTGGAAATGGACTTACTTCGTGAGCTATTGCCAAATATGGACTAACAGTAGCACAAATGCCATATAACCGATATTAGTGTGATTTCTGAATTACAACTTCTGATCTGTATAAAATATTGATTCGACATCGATACTTATTAGACATAATTGAGGATTATCATGTTTTTCGGAAGTGGCACGTATGTGTGAGCAATTTATACACATGAGGATATCCCACGTTGAATTTTAATATAATAATAGTAAATTTAAGATACATATTCGGTAGTGGACCTTATATCGGGGATATGGTCAAATATGGAGCGATATTTTCAATATCCAGCAGTTTGATTTTGGCATATATGTAAATGTTTCGTGTAAAGTTTTAGATCGCTATCGTTATTTATACGAGACTTATGAGTGTTGAAGTGATTTTCATATGCCAATGATCTGTGTAATATTTTGCGTCGATACCGATCTTTATAAGATTAATATGAAGATAAAGACTTTTTCGGATGGGGTCCTTATATAGGAGATATGACCAATTATGGACAGACCATCAAAAATTTAGTACAATTTATATATCTATAAGAATTATTTGTGAAGACTTTTAACCTGGTAACTATATTTGTACCAGATTTATACGTATTTAAGTGAATTTTAAATGTGAACTTTATATGGAGTCTATGGTCAAACATGAACTAAACAAAACAAAATTTCGTTTTGTGATCTGTTTTTGCATGAAACTTATTTTTGCCGAATTTTGTATTAATATTTAAATTTTACAGGCATTTATTTATCATTAAGCCATATTTCGGGACGATATTTGTATGGGCAATATAAGAAATCATTGAGCGATTCTTAATATTTTCCTCACATTGTCTTCTTTTATCATAAAAGTAACATGTACAAAATTTCATGGGAATATCTGCAATATATTTAAAAAAATAATTGCAAGAAAAATGTTTAAAAATATTAAATTTTTATGGAGGTTGTATCACATTTTAGTCCATAACTCTGGTTCTACTATATCGATTTTGCTGATTTTCATTACCAAACTACTTAGGATAATTATAAACGGGTTTTTGTAAATTTATTGATTTTGGTTGTGTCTGTTGGGCGTGAGAGTATTTTACAGAGACAGACAGTCGGACATAGCTCAGTCGACTTAGAAATCCATAAGGATCAAGAATATATAGTACATACTTTGTTGGGTCTCAGATGAATATTACACACGGAATGACAAACTTATATTTACCCTCATTCACAAATTGGTGGGTATACAAATTTAATCACTCGATATATGTATATTTGTACGAGTACTGAGCAATAAAATATAAATATATTAAGAATATCGTTAATCAAATAAATCGGAAATCCGATATTAAAACCTCATTATTGTCCCCAGCCTATTGTACAATATTTTAAAAGAAAGGAAAGTTAAAACGATGTGGTACTTTAATGAACTCAGTGTTTATTTTATTATTGAGTGTGGATATAATAATACGTCCGATATATATCGGAATATTGGAGAAAATATTTTAATAAATAATATGTATATATTTTACAAGTAATTGGCCTCGAGCTCGAAACAACTTTTTTATTTTATTATTACTCAAATATTTATAAAAAGCAAACCGGTTTTAAGTTGGACGCAAGGTTGAAAACAATAACAACCCGATAAGACAGTTTTTACTATATGTACTCGTATATGAAAAAAAAATCCAAAATAGATTTTCTCGCAAAGCTTTAGAGATGATTTTTGACCTACTATCAATCAGTCATTCTGTTTTTTTTTTTTTTTTGTTTATAGCGGACCAAAATCATTCCAGAAAATAATTAGTTACAAACTAGTGAATGGTATGAAATGTTAATAATCGATTTTCGGTTATTCGATCAACCATTTTCAACTCGATTATTACAATCGAAAAAAAAATTTATACAAATTGTTTTTCTTGAAAAAATAAAACATGCAATTTTATTCAATTGTTTTATTTTGTAAAGGCGCGTTTAAAAAAATATTTTTTACATATTTCTGTTTAATAAATTTTATTTTAAAAATCTGTTTACTTTATTAATTCGACTTGAGTCCTTTTTTATTAAAAATATAAAAACTTTTGTTCGTTTTTATTTTATTATTATTATTTCCAATATTTGGACCAACTTTGTTGATCACTTCTGGGAAGAAATATAATTTAATGTTTAATACAGTATTGTCCGATGTTAATGTCTTAAGTTTCTTTCACTGACTCTTAAATCTTATGAGATTTTTTCAGATGTGCTGATAAGGTATATACAAGGTGGCGCATAAGTAAACTTCCGTTGTTTTTTTGCTGTAATTAAAAAAAAATTAAAAACTTTGATTCTTCTTGTGGATTATTTTTAGTTGGTCATTTAATTTTTTTACATCAAGTCGAGTATATGATGTCATGTAAATGGCCGCCGCCACAGTTGATTGTCATTTGAGCCCTTTTTATGGCATTTTCTTTTGCCAAAACTTCCGCGATAGGTCCTCACATTCTTGACGGATATTGTCTTTTAGAGCTGCAAGAGTCTGAGGCTTGTTAACATAAACCCGCGACTTCAAAAAGCCCCACAAAAAGAAGTCTGGAGCGGTCAAATCAGGCGATCTTGCTGGGCAGTGCAAATCGCCAAAACGGGAGATTAGGCGCCCGGGAAATGCATCCTTCAGCATATCTGTTGTGGCACGTGCACTGTGTGCCGTTGCGCCGTCTTGTTGGAACCACATGTTTTCCAATCTAAATTCATCAAGTTGCGGCAAAAAGAACTCGTTGATCATTACTCTGTAGCGCTCACCATTCACAGTAACTGTTTGGCCCGCGACGTCTTCGAAGAAAAAAGGTCCGATGACTCCTCCAGAAAAACAGCACACCATACAGTGTTTTTGAGCGGGTGTAATGGCTCTTCGTGGGTTACACGCGGATTTTCAGTGCCCCAGAAGCGTAAATTTTGCTTATTTACGTACCCGCTAAGATGGAAATGGGCCTCATCACTCATGATTATTTTTGATGAAAAATCATCTTCCTCTTGGTGGCGATTAAGGATGGCTTGAGCGTATGTTAGACGCGATTGGCGGTCAGCAGCTAACAGCTGATGCACCGTATGGACTTTGTACGGAAACGTCTTGAAATCTGGTACCAAAATTCGCTGTAAAGACCGTCGTCTGATACCCATTTGCGTGGCACGTCGTCTAGTCGATGTCGACGGCGCTTCCATGACATCCTCGGCTACAGCAGAAATATTCTCTGCTGAACGGCTACTCCATGGTCTGCCACGCCTGGCAGCATCTCGTGTTGACCAGTCTCTTCGAGGCGAGCGGCTAAACGTCGCAGTGTTTCACCAGTAGGCGTTGGACGGCCAGGAAATCTGCGACGAAATTCACGTTGTGCCAAACTCACCGACTGATTATTGGTCCGCAATATATCGCGTTCTGGAGCAGTGTAGCGTAACATTGTTTATTAACGTGTATTTCGCATGTGTTTACTACACAAATGTCAAAACAGAACTGACATTAGGGGCCAATCGCAAAATTTATAGCATTTTCTGATAGGAGGATTACTTTTGCGCCACCTTGTATAAGTATAAGTTTAATAAATATGTGTTAAAATGCAATATAAATTTCTCAGTATTTAGGAAAATTTTAACTAATATCAAAGAAAACCATTAACAAGTTTCACCAGACTTCCAAAAAAACCCGCGCTTTTAGTTTTACATGTTGATTTTTCGATTAATCGACACCAAAAATCGATTTCAGTATAAAATAATACGAGTACATGTAGAAGAAAAATATCAAAAAAGAATAAAGCAGGTTACAAAACCACACTTTATTTTCTCCAGCTGTGTATATATACCTAAAACTAAATCTCGCGCGATAATACAAATTTAAAAATATGTTTCGTTTTAATAGTAATATATAAAATTAATATAATTTTCAAAATAAGATCCGGCTCATAAATTTAAATGTACATTTTGTATTGTTCTTTGAGAGCTAAAACTAACTGCTGCAACATTTGAGGCCATACACATAATCGAAAGGATTGAAAGTTGTAAATTTTTAAATCCAAATTTTTTTAAAAAAATTTAAAAACAAGTTCTTGCCTCCTGTAATACTAAAATAGTATTAATATTAAATCTTTTAACAGCCCCATATATTTTTTTATTTCTTTTTAAAACATTTCGCAAGCTATTTTCTAAATTTTAATTACAGATTGTTCTATTGCGATATTATTTTGCGAATTGTTATTTTATATTAGCATCAGGAGCCGAAACTCTACAAGGCTGTTTGCTATAGGTTATTAGAAATATGTACTTGTAATATGCTCAAAAGCACGAAAATGTTCAACTAAAGAACCCTATATTTTGTAAAATGTGTAATCAAAAATTAGTGTAAATTTGACGATATGCAGGTTTATTAACATTGTGAAACATAAATTTTAAAGTCTTGGTTAATAAATTACATTTTTAGAGTCCGAACAAAACTGATTTTTCAGGCCGAAACTGAACCAAACTTAATATTCGGCAAAAAAAAATCAGTATTGTACTTAATCCGCAAGAAACTGAAACTTTTCAAATGTAATTTAAATTTTCAATCAAAAAATATGTTTTTATTTTTAAGCATGTTAACTTTTGTTTTTTAACTTGAACTGAACATTTTTTTTGAGGTAACAATTTTTCCAGGATGCAGATATTTTGCAATAAAATATAATTTTTTATTAATTATATTCAAAACTTGTTTATTAAATTTCATAATTAATGTTTTTCTATAAAAAAAAACTTAGATTTCGGTATTCCACCAAATTTTTAGAAAATTCCAAATATCTACTGGTATTTGAGCGATTTACTAAAGGGTGTAATTTTTTATCAATTGTTCTATAATGAGACAAAACATGCGGGTCGGAATATTGTGCCAAAAGGCCTCAACAGTAGTAATGATTTTCAAAAAGTTTTAACTCTACTGTAATAGTGAATATTTTAATATATGTAAATAGTATTATTTTTTTATTACGAAAGATATTTACAAACCCTTTAAAATTTTTCCAGAAATTAAAAATGCGACAATGCTTTAAGTATTCATTCCCAACCAAAATATGGCCTATGGATTTCTATAGATTGGAAATCAGGTTTGAATTTCTAAATAAGAAAACGATTCAATTAATTGAATGTAACCGAATAAAAACATAAAATAAAACATAGGTACTAAAATATTAAAAAAATGGATGTCTGTTTTATTGTTAATTTTAATTGCTAAATGTTGCTTGTATGTAAAAACTAGGGTGGCTCCGTTTGTGCTGCAAGTAAATATTTTCCCATTTTGTTACATCTGTACAAACTTATGAAAGCAAATTTAAATTTTATAGCTATTGTTAGATCTTTAAAAATTTAAGAATTTCGTTTTAAGATTTAAAACGTAGTAGGTATATTTTTTCTGGCCTCTAAATTAAATAAATTGCTTTATATAATATGTACCTATAAATACATTGTATATTTTTAGTATGTAATTTGTTTCACTAAAGCGTCGGGATTCTCTTAGATCTTTTGTAAATTATTTTAAAATGTTACTTACAATATTTAGGTTTGTCCAAAATCAGCAATATAATCCAGCGATCTTAAATTCACTTTTTGCTTATTTATGATGTTTTAATAAATTTCATTAAATTTGCATTATTATTTTTAAAAAACATGCAATATGTATTTATGTATGTATGTATTTATATTTATTAATTCAACACTTTAAGTATAATTTATTTATTGTAATTATTATTGTAAATTCTAGTAATAGTGAAACTATTATTGTAAATAACTAATAATTATCTTTTTTAAACGAATATTAATTTATTTTTTGTGTAATATAATTTTCACTGTAAATGGAGATCAAGCGGGGACACTACACCAAATAGAACGCGCCGCGATACATGAGAACGGCGTTTCTGTTGTTTACTCAAGCGCGACAATTTGAAATGGTTGAGCCCACAATGGCACCCATGGTGACGATGACAAGTATAAGCGCCAAAACAATAAGACAAGAAAACAGCAACAACAACAACGCAGCACAACAACCGTTGTTAACTTCTACACACAACAGTGCGTATGAAGGTTGCTGCTCTACAATACAACTCTTATGTACGGGTATGTGTGCATATACTTTGCATACAACGGTGGGTGTGTGTGTGTGTGTGTGTTTCTGAATAGAATCTGGCTGGTGTAGAGTTTTGAAGCACACTACAAAACTACAAAAACAATGTACACACTCTTTTCTAGTACGAACAAGTCTTGATCACTTGCTTGCTGGTGTTTTGCTGCTTCACTCACACCATTCCGTTACACACACTTGTTTAATGCTGGTGTTGTTGTTGTTGATTTTGTTGTCGTTGCAATTTCTTGTTTGTTCCTCACTCTTTCTGACCAATTGTACGTATTCGTGATGTTGTTATTGTTTATTTATTGGTTGGGGGGATTTCAGTGAAACCGGTTCACAAACACAAAAAGAATTATGGTGGACATTTGTAGTTTTCATTGAAATTTGTTGTTTTCTTACACTACGTTGATATTGTTGTTTTATTTTTCTACTGCACTTTTTATACACTTTTTTCTTTTAAGAAAATAAATACGAACTTTAGTATGTACAATATTTATGTATTTGTATTATTTTTTACAATTTTGTTAATATTTATATGTATATATATTTAAATTACGCGTGTAAGTATATCATGTGCGAAAATATCTGATATAGCTATAAAGTTTTTGGATTTGCAGAATTATTTATTTTTTTTTTTTTGAAATTGACGTAAAATTTTTAAAAAATTACTTTTAAACAATAATTGCGTAAACTTTTATTTCACATTTTTCTCGACAATTTTTTTCATTTATTCAATAATGCAACCACACACTATGCTACCAATCTTCGCAATTGTACCGAATGTACTGAATTGTGTAAACAACAAAAATTTAGCTACAGCAATAAGCAACAGCCCTCAAAATAACTTGGCAACACAATAACAACAATACACTACAGAATAATAGAGAGGAGTGGCTTTTTGACAATGGCCATCCATCACAAATGCCACAAATGTATGTGTTTGTGTGTAAAATGATGGACATGCGCACATAGAGAGTGGTAAAGGTGGAGTTTCTTTATTTTATTTTCATTCATTTTACACACACTCTCTTAAACTCAAAAAATACAATTTTTACACTCACACACAGTTACAAAGTGAACTCTCCACTGTTATGATTGGCTGAAGCTTCCTATTAAGAGAGTAGTTGAGTGTAGTTTTGTAGCTCTTACTGTAATTTGTATTCATTGTTCCTGCATGTGCATGAATACAAACACATCTACACAAGTTGTAGGTATCTGGTATTTATTTCAGTCTTTTGAAACTTTTTAACTTGTAAATTTTTTATCGTTTCAGTTTGTTTTTTACTTTAGTTTTATTTATTATTTTTGTTAATTCTTATTTCTAACTTTTTTGTTTGTTATTTTTTTATTTTTGTACGTTAGTTTTTATTTTTTTGACGTTTTGTTATACACCGCATTCTTTTAGTTGGTTATTGGATGTAGTGCCCTACTGCAAACACTGTTGGTAACAAAAACTTGAACAAAGGGAAGGTAATTTGTTTTGAACACACTATCATAAATATAAGAAACTTTTAATTATGACACAAAATTTAAAAATAAGTGTGATAAAAAAAGTTAAGGAATTGATTCAAGTAAACCGTGTCCATATATTTTAATCATAATGCCGTTCCGAAGACCACTCTCAATATACTGTATAAGAGATCTTTTGGAAAAGATCTAATCCATTCAACTACATTCAAATAGGTATAGTAATCAATCTAAAATAGTTTTTATTGTCAGCAATTCTTTTGTTTTAAAAAAATAGTGATAATTATTGGCAATAAAATAAGATCTTGTAATATTGGTGTCAAATAGTTGAATAAAACAGTAGATGATTGTGCAAACTTACGCACCTTCACTTTTGTTTCAGAATCTTATTGAGGTAACTAAACATTTCTGCTTTAACTATCCTCAATGAAGAAATAATTGACATAGTTTACTTATGTGCCGTCTATTGCAAATACACAATTTTTTCTGTTGTACAAATGTGTTTAGTAAAATCGTGGAACAGGGAAACGTTTCTTTAAAATTATGTAAATTTTTAATCTAATAATTAATCTTTACGAACTGACTTTCTGTTGATAGAATTAAAATAATCTTTATACAAAATAGAATCTTTCGATTGGCAATAAATACAGGTGAAACAACGAATCTGTTTTCTCTATGAGTATAAATATGCAATAATAAAATCCCACTAGAATATAATATTTGTAGATATCTGCCAACTATGTAGAGTGTCACTTAGTCGTGCTTGACCGACTTTACCTTTCTGACTTTGTTTTCTATGCAATTTTTTTCGGTCAATTCTTTGACTTCTGCTTTTACACATTTCGGAATTTTCTTTGTTGCCATTTCAGCCACTGTTGCTTTTGCTGCTGGCGGTTTTTATTGCTGCTGCGTTGGCTGCCAATGTTGGTACGTCTATCATTGTGTCAATCTTGGTGGTATTTTCGTTACTGTTGTTTTTTTTTTTTTTTTACATCACTTATTTTCTTAGCCTTTTATATGTATGTATGCATGGTTTTAAGCATTATATTTTATAACTTCCGTTGCACTTTTTTGTGTTCTTTTTTAAGCGCTTTTCTTGCAAGTGCGAGTATGTATCTCACATTGCCAGAGGTGCAACCCACCTCGCTACTGTATCGTTGGGATTGTCATAAGAGTCGGTGAAAACATTTATTTTGTTTTATATTTTTTTATTACATATTATTATTTCTTCACATCTACTTTGTCAATAAATTGACACATTTCCAACGTAATATGAGTGGCATAAAGTAGAAACGCGTCTTCTTCTGAAACTTTCATTTGCTTTTTCTTATTTTCTTTGTTACAAAATTCATATTGAATTGGAGTTGAATGCTTAAAAATTATTCATTCATATAAATATAGGTACGTACCTAGATTTATAGAAAAATTTTATTTTTTACTACGGGTTGTCGGAATTTATACCCATTTGGAGCATAATTAAATAAATAACTGGTATATATTTGGAGATTCTAATTTAACCTTTTTGATATCACTTTAAGTTAAAGTTTGATTTTATTGAGAGCCCATAAAACTAATGTCTTAATTTAAAATACACTCATAATGAAAATAGGTACATATTCTTAAATGTTTTAAAAACGGTAATTTGCCGAAAGTTAGGCATATTTATCGTGATCAGAGCGGAATTTCGAAACATGTATATTATAGTGATCTTACAAAATTTAATGATGAATTTTGACCTTCTTCACCCCTGTAATTGTTACATGGTTTGTATAAACACGTTCAGAAAATGCCGCAACGGCTTAGAAAATGTGTTTTTGTCAGTTCTTGCAAATATTTGTCCATTAAATAATTATTTTTACAATTTAAAAAGAATCGAAATGTACGTAATTATTTTTCTAATACGATATAAAAGAATAAATAAGCTAAATTGGTTAACAAATTTGGAAGTTATTAAGTATTCCCCACGCCATTAACGTGTTTCAGACTACTTGAATAACAAATGTAGGGGAAAAAATTGGCAATAGGTATTTATTCGATTAAATTTTTACTTTAAATTTTAAAGTATAAAAATAAAAAATATCCGTATTTACTTGTAGGTATATGAGTTTTTTTATCTTCGTAGCATAATGTTAATACTATAAATGTATGTATGGATTAGGGATGCCAATCCCGATCCCGAAAATCCTGGAATTTTCGAGATTTGACAAATCCCGGGATTTTTTGGGATTAATAAATCTGTAATAAATCCCGAAAATCCCGTAATTTTTCGGGATTATTAAATTGTGATTAAAATTATTTATGGATTGCCAAACCCGCTGAAACACACTATTTGATATGTGTCAAATGTGCAAAAATACAGTAAACCTGGTTCATTTCAAAATATGATTGATTAAGTAGAAAACTGTAATGTAATTTTGTTTTTAATATTATTAAAGGTTTATAAACTTTTAATAAATGAAAAAACTATAGCTTTGAGACAATTTTTTTTAAACAAATTAATATTAAATATAGGTATGTTACTTTTTTGTTTCTTTATTACTTTAATTCAATGAGCAAATTTTTTGTTCTATTTTTATTTAAATTTATGAATTAAATAAATAGTTTTTTCATTAGTATTGTAATTTTTTTAATATGAAACAAAAATCCCGAACATCCCGAATTCCGTTAATTTTAAATTTTTGATATATTACTTTAGTCAGACTCGATCAAAAATTTAAAATTAACAGTTCGACTAAAAATAATAATTGTACATAAAAATTACATTTTTAACTTTTATGGGCAGGGGAGGTATCCCTCCAAGCCCACATTTTTTTTTTCAAATTTTCAAAAAAAAATAATTTTTAAGATTTTATGTGACTTTTATGTATTTCATTGTATTTAATTTATCTGAAAATAATAAATTTATTCGTAATTATAACTTATTAATAATAACCACAAATTTTATTTAAAATAATAACAACTAATTTATTTAAAATAGCTTCTCTTTTGAACTAAGATGATGATAAGTGCCATGGTTCTTCTTCGTTTGTTTCTTCAAAATGCTCTTCCGAATCTGAACTCTCTTCAAATCCAGGTGGAAGCATAAAAGAAATTGCTTCTTTCGTAAAGGGTAATTTTCTAACTAAAAAATTTCATTTCTCTTCAACGAGTTTAGCATTACAGTATTGTATAATTTGGAATAACTCTAATTTCGTATACACTTTTTCCATTTTACTCCGAAATGGTTCTGAAAACAATTTTATGCAATAACCACAACATATAGTAAAAAAGAACTAAGTACCTGGAGCCTAGATTTGATTTTTTATTAAATATCATTTTTGTTGTTAATAATTTTAAAAGTTATGCAAAACAGGTACATATAATAACGTCCTGCGCAGGTGGTTAAAAACCGTTACTTACTGTTTCGCACATTCCTTTTTTAACACAGGTACCTAATATTAGTCTTAGATGTAATAATTTAAATAAAAAAAATCTACGTACAACCAAAACATTTTATGACTGACGAAAGGGTTTCTATCATGATAGAAACATCTGCAGATGTACCTATGCAAGATGAGCAAAAACAGAAAAAATGTGAAATTTTCAAAAAATCATAAAAAAATGGCGCAACAACACGCAACGTTTTTTTTTGGAATTTCAAAGTAGAGATTTCAAATTTTATCGTGATGTTAAAGATTTTACTGGATACACAACAAAACTCACTTTTAAAAACCTTTTAATTTTTTTTTACAAAAAAAGTGAATAAAAAATTCGTTTATTTAATTTCGAAAGATATCTTTTATCATAAAACTTTCTAATAAAATGTTTCTAAGTAAGTAGCTGTTAATATAGTCTTTCACAGAAAAAAAATCAATGTAAAATCTTTATTGTTTACTCACAAAAAATATATTGTAAACCTCCCAAACCCGTAAAAAGTCAATGAACACGCATGCAATTTAATCAACTTTCCTGACTTAACAGTGTCCCAAAACCATAGCTGGGGAACCATAGCTGATCTAATCTACTATAATTGTGATTAGATTTTTGATTATTTCTAATCTAATCAATTAGTAATCGTCTAAAATGGATAACTAATCATAATTAATCAATTGTTCAGCACAATTAAAATATCTAATCCAATTGCTAATCATTAGGATTTCTAATCATTATTCCCAAGCTATGCCCAAAACCACAAATCCCAAGCAAACGACTTGAAATTTACTATACGATGCAGAACTTTGTTGTCTGTCGAGCTGCGTACTTAGATTTTTACATTTCTTATATTTATTTTTTTGCTTAATGTCCGGCTAGATTGGCAAAAAACCCCTATATGATGGTGGAAGCCTCACGGTGAGGGGATGTTTCTCATTTACAGAAGTTGAGCACACGAGTACGGTCGTTAAAAAATATTTTAAAGAAAAATATGTAGAAAAGTTAGAATAACCTGCTCAGAGCCCCGATTTAAACCCCAAATTCCGATGGAATCCAGAAGAAACATTCACATGTTTTGGGAAAAGATGCAAAGTGAATGGAAGGCAATTCCAACAAATGATCTAAAGAACATTGCGCTAAGTTTGCCAAAACGATTGAGAATTAATAACAAAAGAGGAACAACTTAGTATTAGGTTTCAAAGTTATTTAACTTTTTAAGGGAATTCTTACTTTATTTTGTCGCTTGAAATTCCATATATGCCATTAATTTTGCATTATATAAGAAAATATAGGAAATGAATTAAAAATAAAACTATAATTTATAATTATTAAAAAATAATAAATATATGTTTTAATCAAGCAAATACCTATTATGGAGATTTATATGGGGGCTACGGTCAAATATGGACCGATCATCATCATATTGAGAGTGACGAATTATATATATGTATTAACTATTTGCGTCCAATTTAAACTTGCTGCTGATTCTAATAAGAGCTTTATGCGCATTTAAGTGATTTTCGGAACTGGACTTAATATGGGGGCTACGGCCAAATATGGATTAAGCATGTCGAATTTCAACTTTTACAAAAGATTTATCTTTCTTTAAGTGATTTTCGGAAGTGGTCTTTGTATGAGGCTATGTCAAAATTATGGAATACAAATAAAGTGTGCAAAATTTCATGATAATATCTGCATTATATTTGAGGAAAACAGCAAAAAATATCTGCAAAATATAAAATAGTTTAAAACCTCGATCTATAACTCAGATCTTACTGGAGCGATTTTGCCCATTTGCAATACCAATCATTTCTGTGGATCAAAGAATATTTGGTAATAAAAATTCATTGTTCTTATCATCACCACCAGCAACAACACTGATTCAAACAACATCATCAACAATAACATAAACAACAACAACAACACAAACAACAAAATCATCACCAACAACCAGTGTGACCAGATTTTGAAATACTACAAAGCTAAATCACGTTTGAAAAAAAGCTATAAAGGAAATTAAAAGCCAAAAAATAATGCTAAATTATTTTATAGCTTTTTATAGTCACTTTTCATGATTACGATATTTATAATTTTTAAATAGTATTGTAGGTATATACACTCCGGTACACTTATTTAAAGGCAGTAGTGGTTTCTTAACTAAAGAACTTTTTTAAGCAATTTATAAAAAAAAGTCGAAAAAATTTGGCATTTTTTTTTGGTTCATTTTAATAAAGGCACTTTAACAAATTTTAATGAAAAGCAGTTTTTCTAGTTTTTATTAATTTATTTTACTTTGTTTTTAATAACTTCAAATATACGGGTTTTCATTGACAGATAAAGAGAATGTATGTAATCGAACGATATTTGATTCCAAGTATCCTTAATGGCCTGAATTAGTGACTGCTTGTCATCAAATTGTCTACCTCCTTCATAGACCTTACGAGATAACCAACCCCAGACATTTTCTATAATGTTTAGATCTGGCGAATAGGGTGGCCATTCAAGAATATTAACATTTTGTCTTGCAATTAACTCCTTTACTACTCTGGCGGTGTTTATAGGGGCATTTTCCTGTTGCAATATCCAAGATATGGGACCAAATAGTTCACTGAACTTAAAGCTGATTACAATAACGTTTTATTAGCTTGCACCAGTCATTTTTGCACTTTGAAATTCAAGATCGATGGTTCCATAGTACGTAATAGCACCCCACACCATAACGCCACCCTCTCGGCTGTGATGTCGGTTCAAAAATCGCTTTTCTTTGCGCAAATCATGGAAATAATAGTTGTAGCCATCAGGCCCATCCAAATTAAACTTCTTCTCATCCGTAAATACAACGGTTCTCCTCTTTGCTGCACATCCCATACCATGTAGTCTCTTGCGAATTGAAGCCGCTTTTCCTTACGAGGAGCATTAAGTGGCGGTTTTTTTTTGTAATTTCAGGTATTTAAGATACTCACAGCTCTTAATTACTCTGCGTATTGATGACTTGCTCGCTTGCACTCCAGCTTGAGCTCTTATTTTTGAGAAGGATAAGGCAGAATTAGAAGCAATTCTGACGATTTTTCTTTTCTAATACGTAGATAAATACAATGAAACCCTTGCTTTAAAATTGTTTCCATACCCCTCGGAGTCCTTGATGTAATTGTCGAAAACTGTTGGGCTTCGTCCAATTTTTTTTAGCTATTGTGCGGTTAGAATATCCTTCAGAACGGTAAACATCGATTTTAGTTTTTTCCGATAGATTTAAAATTTTTTGTTTTGCCATTTTGACTCGAAGATGATTAAGATGTCATAAATTGTAATAGACTCTTTATTCAAGTGAACCAAAAAAAAAGAGCAAATTTTTTGACTTTTTTTTATAAATTGCTCAAAAAAAAGTTCTTTAGTTAAGAAACCACTATTGTCATGATTTTTTTTTATATCTCAAGATGTTTAGCTTCCATTTCTATTTTAAAATTCAGCAATTCTTGCAATTGTCAAATCAAAGGTATTTAATTTTTGCCATTGTAATTCCAAAAGGGTAATATCATCTATGCTAAAACTTGACATTTTGTAATGAAAAGAATTGGGTGTTTTGCAAAGTTAAAAAATTATTTGGCAAACGTTTGAAATATAAATTAATTAAAAAAAGCTAAATCCATTTTTGAAAAAAACTAAAAAAAAGCTAAAAGCTAAATGAAATATTTCGAGCTAAACGTTAAAAAATATGGCCACGGTGCCCCAGTTTAAAAATTTTCAAACGATTTTTGGGTTCAGGTTATCGGATTGGCCTAAAATTTTGCATTAGTTAGACTTTCTATTAAAAAGAAAAGAAGACTTATCCAAAGTAAATTTATTTTTTTAAAGCCTGGGGCCAAATTACCGCATTCGATATCGAGTAAAATTGAGCGTAATTTTCTTATTTGAGATTATGGCATACGATATTTATTATAATTTCGATATCGAAATCATTTTTCGATACGATAGCTTATTCGATCACGAATGCGGTAATTTGGCCCTGTTCTAATAAACATACAAATGTATGTATGACGATTTATTTAAAATAATCTAAAACTAGGACATCAAATGTATTTTATAGCTGAAAAATACAACTGATTAATTAATTAATTTGGGATTTAATGAAGACAGTTCTATCACAATCTATAGTATCTTCTTCAAGATCAAATTTTTATTATAAATAGAAATACTGTTGAAAATATTTTAAAAGAAATGACAGTATTTTAAATACTTTTAACTTTCGTTTACATAAATTTTGAAAAATAATATAAGAAAGAAATCCAAACAAATTTGTAGCAATATCATTTTATCTAAACTTTAATAGGGTTTTATTAAAAAATTTACAACAGATTTAAAAATTGGCAACACCTGGCAATATGAATGTACTTTGTATCCCAAATAAGAAACGAACACCTTAACATTAAGCAAGCCCTTAAAATGGAAATTGAGAGTATTATACATGATATGTGAGAATATTCCGAATTAAATTGGGTGTTTCTACTTCACATTCGGAATTTCCAAATCAAATCGGGAATATGTATTTGAAAATTAGAAAATTCCAAATAAAATTGACAATCTCAATTTAAAGTTGAGTAACTTCCTATTGAAATTGAGAATCGAAATTATAAATCTTAATGAAATTAAGAATTATTAGAGTAAATTTTTATGTGGCTTGAGTTCATTAATTTAATAATTCAAAGAATACAATTGTAAAGTAATATTTCTAGACAAATGGCACACTGGAATGCATTTTCTACCCTGTCAATTAAGAATTTCAATTCGAATTTGAGAAAATTCAAAATTAAATTGGGACTACCACTTTGAAATGACGAGAATTTCAAATTACAAATTTTTAATTGGAAAGTTTTCATTTAAAATAAAAACTTTGAAATTGAAATTACGTAAATTTTAAATGCAATTAAAAATAAAAATTTAGAAAATTCCAAATGAAATTGAGAATAAATTATATACCGAATAGTGCATTCGATACCTACTTGTCGGGATTGATAACACAGGCAGTTATTAAATGTATCGTCGAAAAGGTTCATGAGAGTTCTTGATGGATAGTAACTGATGTGGAATCACTTACTCTTGATCATAACTTTACTCTTAATATTCACTTAATCGACAATTATTCAGTAACAGATTTATGATTGAGTCTATATTCACCAAAGCTTTATCCCATTGAAATGAATATGACAACATTTAATGCGTCTTACCTTCGAGTACGTAAAGTTAAATTAAAAATTTCTCAACTTAATAAAAATTTTTCTTAATTGAAACTTTCTCATCTTGAAACAGCAACACTCAATTTTGTTTAGATTTTTCTTAATTTCACATTGAAATTCTGAATGCCAATTTGAATTTTTCCAATTTAAATAAAAATTCTCTCTTTTATTAGAAAATTTCTTAATTTTACGTTGAAATTTCCAAAATCAATTGGAATTTTCTCAATTTAAACTTCACATTCTTAGTTTAATTTGAAAAATTCGAAAGTAGAAACTAGCCATTTTAAATTCTCAGTTTCAATGAAAAGATTGGCTGCAAGGCTATGTGATGGCCTGCAAATTTACAGCAAGTTTTAACTATTTTTGGCTATTAAAGTCTATCCAAAACACATTAACATTTTAAGGTCGGGTCTAATGTACATATGTATGTAAATATTATTCAACATACACATCCACACTCACATTCCAATAAACAACAACGCAAAAAAGTCTCTTGTTTAGAATAAAAACAAAATAGCTATTCAAACTTAAATAAACCTTCACCACCTTGGGTCAAAATCAAATGCAATAGTAAACGACTAAAAAATATAAATTTTGGTATACATGTCACTCGTACATACATTGGGGCAACACCGACATATTCACACTCGTTCGCATTTAAGTGCCACCTTCAAACATACAACAAACACGTTGCCCCAATATCTGGTTAAATGTATCTCTGGTATTGTTTTGTATTCTGTAAAGTGTTTACGAAATGAAAGCGTGAAAAAAGTAATATTTAAGCGCATGAATGCCAATTGGCAAAAACAGAAATTTTGGTCGAGAAAAAAATTGCACAAATATTCACAAACGTACTTTTATTTTTATCTGTTCTGATGCACAGTAGAACAGAATAATTGTAGAATAAAAGAATTGGAATTTCAATACTGAACTGTGCATTAACTAAACAACTTTAATGTTGTAAAAACTTTGCAAACAAACTAACGGACTTGTTTAATTTCATTGTCCACTGCAGGCTTCGAGAAAAACATGTTTAACTATCCAGACAATAATTTTTCGCCAATACCTAGAGTACCGCAATTTCTAAGACGACCAATACAGAACCACCTTATATACGGAATTGTATACTTAGTTCGAACTATTGCAATGACAACTGATTAGATACAGGTGCGTTATTGCTTTTGGAAGTCGTAGCTGAGATGACGATATGTTAGTTAAGGTACGGTCACATTTGGCAAATATTTACTCAAAAGCGTAAACACTAGTTTTGGCACAAATTTGTTTGACTTTGTTTTCTCTTAAAAGAGTTTTGCAAGATCAAACAACATCAAATAAATCAAAACTAAATATTTGTTGTGCTTTGGTCTAAACAAGAAAAGATTTTTTAATAAATAAACGAGTTCAAATATATGTTATTAATGGTTCCGCCTTTTTCGTACCTTTAGTATCTTATAATACCTTTCCAATCTATAAAAAAATTAAATAATGTAACAGTTTCTTTCCAATCAAAATTTGAGTTCGAAAAAATGAGAAAGTAACATAAAATATAAAAATATTACAATAATAAAATATTTTTGGATCCACTGTATAGTATATTGTTGCTATACACAAACTATTTAACATACAATTTTTCCACGTACTCCTGGCATAAGGAAAACTGAACTGAAGTGATTTTGTATTTTTTTCATATTTTCTGAATTTTTGTTAAAAGTTTAAAATTGAACTCATGAGGGTTGCTTTGCTCGTGATGTTTCATGCATCTGTTGCTGCAAGAATTATTTTTATGAAATATTTTTTTCTCTTGTTTTTATATGGAAATAAAGGCTCAAATACATACATACAGATACATGCACACAGAAAAAAATGGCATATTTAATATTAAGTGAACTGATGGGCTTAAAGGTTAAAACGATGTGTGACACAAATTGAATATTTGATTTTTATGAAACTTTTTGTTGCCATGTTATGCCAAACAGGCAGCAGAGAACGACTGGCGATGACATGGAAGGCAGTTTTTTGGGGGTTATGTAAATAAGTAGGATTATTAGGATTGAAAAACTGTTTGAAAATACAAAATATAATAAAATCTGAGATTGATATGATGATGGTTGTTTGGAAATTGTCTCGACTATAACATTTCATTATGCTTAAATAACATTTCCTTAACGGTAGAACTAATAATATAAAAAGACCATAAAATTTACTACTTGCGAGTATTTGTCTTGGTTTTTAAAACAAGTAACCAGCAATTAAATTACAACGAAAAATACATTTATAACAATTAGTCAGGATACCGCCATGCATTCACGTCATCTGGACACAAAAACATAAACAGATCGAATGTATGTATGTACGAGTATATGGTTGATGTATGTGTACATGTACTTATGTATGTAGAAAGACCCAGAAAACTTTTCCACCTCCTTTGACAGACTGGCTGGTTACGAGTGATTTCATCAACTGAAACACATGCAACAACAATAAATACTTATAAAATTAAAGGTGGAAAAACCTCATATACCTACAACCAATAGAAGCACATTTTGTGCAATCGTGTAACAACCGGTTCAAAACAATTATTTTTTAAATTCATTGCTTCCTTTAACATGTAACAACCATAATCTACTGCAAATACACGTACATATTTACAGATACTGGCATTCCTATGTATGTATGTGAGTGTTTGAGTAGCTAGGAGCATGTATTTGGATTCATGTCCGGTACTATTGAAATAACAACAAAAATGCATAAATGTGAATGTTGCACCGTCAAATGAAATTAAAGTATGAGATGCCATTTAATTTTTAATACACTTCATCACATACACTTAGATAGTGCGCATTTTGAGTTTGGTATTGGATTGGATACTCCGTTGTAACTTGTATCTGAATTAGTCTTAAAATAGTTTTTGAAATAATGGACGGAAATATTTTTGCCTCGATCTACGAAGAAGTATCATATTAATAGCAAGTTAAAAGTTTGTCGGATCAGACAACAGACACCAAAATATTCTACACCAATATCAATAATTCCAAAAATAGGATTATAAGAAATGCGATTAGAGACATATTTGTATCTTTCAACATATACTACAGTGTATGAAGAACTGTGATTGAAGCATAATTTGTACCTAACGAAACAACTACGTTTGAAGTTACGAGGGTGGTTCGGAAACTTCTTAGCCTAGCACAGCAAGAGAATAGTTAGTTTTTCAAAAACATTTTTATTTTTCAATATAATCCCCAGAAACTTTAATACACTTACTCCAACCCTTATCTAGCAATCCTATCCCTTGATTAAAATATTTTTCCTTAAGGCCTTCAAATTAGTGGTTTACTACTGTAATTGTTGCTTTATTTTAGGTAAAACGCTTGCCAGCTAGGACTTTTTTTAGATTTGGGAACAGGTAAAAGTCAGTGGAAGCTAAATCAGGAGAATCAGGAGTGGGCAAGCAACTCGTACTTTAATTCGTTGATTTTAACCATTGTTAAAACACTCTTGTGCGCTGGTGAGTTGTCTTGATGAAAAATTATTCTTTTGTGTTGTTTCGATTTTTTACATTTAATTGATCCAAAATGTTGCAATAGTACTCTGTATTTATTGTTTTACCCTTTTGCAGATAGTCAATCAATAAACTACCTTTGAAGTCCCAAAAAACCGTTGCCATACTCTTACCAGCCGATTGAATTGTTTTTGCCTTCTTTTGGGGCACTTCCTCCATCTTCAGTCCATTGCTTGGATATTCTTTTATGTCTGGAGTATAGTGGTGGATCCATGGCTCATCAACAGTTATGAAACGACTCTTAAAAGCTTAAGAAATTTTCATTCTTATAGTGGAAGTCGATTCCCGTAAAGTACACCTAATCACGTATAAAATTATCATGCCAAAATTAATTTAAATAACAAAATTTTTCTAAAACTAAAATAATATAAAAATTCTACTTTAAAAGATTGAAAATAGTAATTACATTTAATTGAAATTTCGTATTTAAAGAATATGTAATAATATTACTACACAACTACAAATATATTATATAATCAAAACTAATCTTAAGCCTAAAAATGAAATTTTCACCTTAAAACATGTTTTAAAAACTAATCTAAAATCAAAAATTAAACAATTGTTACACAACCTTTTATAATATAATTAAACGCATTATTTCTAAAACTCGCTATTTTCTAACATTGCACAATAATTATTATCTAAACTAAATAATTAATCTAGAATATATATATAATGAATTAAACAATTAGTTAAAATAATATTCTATGTAAATCTTTAAAACCTAAATCTAAATTATAAAACCAAATTACAACAATATGTAAAAGGTATTTAAAGGTAATATAAAGCAAATAAAAACATAAATAATCAGCATGCAAATGAATTAAAAATATCAAATCAAAACAATTATTTTAGAATTAAAGTTAAAATGATTTAATACCTTTAAATATCTTAAACTTATATTTAAAATTACTAACTAAGCTTTTCTAGTGTAAGTTAAAGAATCTTTATTTTACTTTATACTTTTTTTTTACTAATCAAATGCATACTCCAATTACAAAAGAAAAAAAATAAATAATAACAAATTCTTTTTTAAAGCAACAAACAACAACAACGTCATCAGTATGCTATGATTGCTGGGCCCTTCGATCGGAACGTATTGAAACGAAACTTCATATTTGGTTGTGAGTAAAATGTAAAGCTTTATTTTGTTTCTTTTTTGTAATTATTCATCAATAGCTTAATATAAGTATTTCTCATTTATTTTGTCCGATAGTCCGATTCTACCTTGTCCCCATTCTCTTTAATTTTATTATTTTCTTAAATTAGTTATTTTCTTCATCTTCATTCATGTTTATTTGGTTATTTTTTGAATGAGTTTTTTTTTTTATCCTACTTATTTTCTTTATTTGAATAAACATTAATTCTAATTTGTATTTTTAAAACAACATAAAAAAAAATGCAATCTTAATTTATTTAAAAAGGGAAGGATAGACCAGTCAAATGGTTACTTTTGTAAGTAGGTAATATGTCATATTTTAGGGACAGAAGTAAAATTAAGGGTATATGAATTCTGTCAAGGCGTCTGACATATCTATAGTCAGAAGGGTGGGAAAATTGCACCCAATGTGCTTAATATCTTGCACCAATATTTTTTTTTGAAGTTTTAAGTTGTTGAAACATATATTTTTTTTTTTAAATACACTCTGTGGTATATTAAGGCAAGAGAGTGTATTATATGTTTGCGTCATGAAATCGGGTTAAGAACAGTATAGACCACTGAGCTAGCCAACATCAAAACTTGCCCTTAACCAAGTGCTTTTTTTGAAAATAAACACATTTTTTTCAAGACAAACATTCAATGATTTTTGTTATTCTTTCGGAAACGACGCGTAACATATATGGCGACTTCAAAAAGCCCCACAAAAAGAAGTCTGGAGCGGTCAAATCAGGCGATCTTGCTGGGCAGTGCAAATCGCCAAAACGGGAGATTAGGCGCCCGGGAAATGCATCCTTCAGCATATCTGTTGTGGCACGTGCACTGTGTGCCGTTGCGCCGTCTTGTTGGAACCACATGTTTTCCAATCTAAATTCATCAAGTTGCGGCAAAAAGAACTCGTTGATCATTACTCTGTAGCGCTCACCATTCACAGTAACTGTTTGGCCCGCGACGTCTTCGAAGAAAAAAGGTCCGATGACTCCTCCAGAAAAACAGCACACCATACAGTGTTTTTGAGCGGGTGTAATGGCTCTTCGTGGGTTACACGCGGATTTTCAGTGCCCCAGAAGCGTAAATTTTGCTTATTTACGTACCCGCTAAGATGGAAATGGGCCTCATCACTCATGATTATTTTTGATGAAAAATCATCTTCCTCTTGGTGGCGATTAAGGATGGCTTGAGCGTATGTTAGACGCGATTGGCGGTCAGCAGCTAACAGCTGATGCACCGTATGGACTTTGTACGGAAACGTCTTGAAATCTGGTACCAAAATTCGCTGTAAAGACCGTCGTCTGATACCCATTTGCGTGGCACGTCGTCTAGTCGATGTCGACGGCGCTTCCATGACATCCTCGGCTACAGCAGAAATATTCTCTGCTGAACGGCTACTCCATGGTCTGCCACGCCTGGCAGCATCTCGTGTTGACCAGTCTCTTCGAGGCGAGCGGCTAAACGTCGCAGTGTTTCACCAGTAGGCGTTGGACGGCCAGGAAATCTGCGACGAAATTCACGTTGTGCCAAACTCACCGACTGATTATTGGTCCGCAATATATCGCGTTCTGGAGCAGTGTAGCGTAACATTGTTTATTAACGTGTATTTCGCATGTGTTTACTACACAAATGTCAAAACAGAACTGACATTAGGGGCCAATCGCAAAATTTATAGCATTTTCTGATAGGAGGATTACTTTTGCGCCACCTTGTATAAGTATAAGTTTAATAAATATGTGTTAAAATGCAATATAAATTTCTCAGTATTTAGGAAAATTTTAACTAATATCAAAGAAAACCATTAACAAGTTTCACCAGACTTCCAAAAAAACCCGCGCTTTTAGTTTTACATGTTGATTTTTCGATTAATCGACACCAAAAATCGATTTCAGTATAAAATAATACGAGTACATGTAGAAGAAAAATATCAAAAAAGAATAAAGCAGGTTACAAAACCACACTTTATTTTCTCCAGCTGTGTATATATACCTAAAACTAAATCTCGCGCGATAATACAAATTTAAAAATATGTTTCGTTTTAATAGTAATATATAAAATTAATATAATTTTCAAAATAAGATCCGGCTCATAAATTTAAATGTACATTTTGTATTGTTCTTTGAGAGCTAAAACTAACTGCTGCAACATTTGAGGCCATACACATAATCGAAAGGATTGAAAGTTGTAAATTTTTAAATCCAAATTTTTTTAAAAAAATTTAAAAACAAGTTCTTGCCTCCTGTAATACTAAAATAGTATTAATATTAAATCTTTTAACAGCCCCATATATTTTTTTATTTCTTTTTAAAACATTTCGCAAGCTATTTTCTAAATTTTAATTACAGATTGTTCTATTGCGATATTATTTTGCGAATTGTTATTTTATATTAGCATCAGGAGCCGAAACTCTACAAGGCTGTTTGCTATAGGTTATTAGAAATATGTACTTGTAATATGCTCAAAAGCACGAAAATGTTCAACTAAAGAACCCTATATTTTGTAAAATGTGTAATCAAAAATTAGTGTAAATTTGACGATATGCAGGTTTATTAACATTGTGAAACATAAATTTTAAAGTCTTGGTTAATAAATTACATTTTTAGAGTCCGAACAAAACTGATTTTTCAGGCCGAAACTGAACCAAACTTAATATTCGGCAAAAAAAAATCAGTATTGTACTTAATCCGCAAGAAACTGAAACTTTTCAAATGTAATTTAAATTTTCAATCAAAAAATATGTTTTTATTTTTAAGCATGTTAACTTTTGTTTTTTAACTTGAACTGAACATTTTTTTTGAGGTAACAATTTTTCCAGGATGCAGATATTTTGCAATAAAATATAATTTTTTATTAATTATATTCAAAACTTGTTTATTAAATTTCATAATTAATGTTTTTCTATAAAAAAAAACTTAGATTTCGGTATTCCACCAAATTTTTAGAAAATTCCAAATATCTACTGGTATTTGAGCGATTTACTAAAGGGTGTAATTTTTTATCAATTGTTCTATAATGAGACAAAACATGCGGGTCGGAATATTGTGCCAAAAGGCCTCAACAGTAGTAATGATTTTCAAAAAGTTTTAACTCTACTGTAATAGTGAATATTTTAATATATGTAAATAGTATTATTTTTTTATTACGAAAGATATTTACAAACCCTTTAAAATTTTTCCAGAAATTAAAAATGCGACAATGCTTTAAGTATTCATTCCCAACCAAAATATGGCCTATGGATTTCTATAGATTGGAAATCAGGTTTGAATTTCTAAATAAGAAAACGATTCAATTAATTGAATGTAACCGAATAAAAACATAAAATAAAACATAGGTACTAAAATATTAAAAAAATGGATGTCTGTTTTATTGTTAATTTTAATTGCTAAATGTTGCTTGTATGTAAAAACTAGGGTGGCTCCGTTTGTGCTGCAAGTAAATATTTTCCCATTTTGTTACATCTGTACAAACTTATGAAAGCAAATTTAAATTTTATAGCTATTGTTAGATCTTTAAAAATTTAAGAATTTCGTTTTAAGATTTAAAACGTAGTAGGTATATTTTTTCTGGCCTCTAAATTAAATAAATTGCTTTATATAATATGTACCTATAAATACATTGTATATTTTTAGTATGTAATTTGTTTCACTAAAGCGTCGGGATTCTCTTAGATCTTTTGTAAATTATTTTAAAATGTTACTTACAATATTTAGGTTTGTCCAAAATCAGCAATATAATCCAGCGATCTTAAATTCACTTTTTGCTTATTTATGATGTTTTAATAAATTTCATTAAATTTGCATTATTATTTTTAAAAAACATGCAATATGTATTTATGTATGTATGTATTTATATTTATTAATTCAACACTTTAAGTATAATTTATTTATTGTAATTATTATTGTAAATTCTAGTAATAGTGAAACTATTATTGTAAATAACTAATAATTATCTTTTTTAAACGAATATTAATTTATTTTTTGTGTAATATAATTTTCACTGTAAATGGAGATCAAGCGGGGACACTACACCAAATAGAACGCGCCGCGATACATGAGAACGGCGTTTCTGTTGTTTACTCAAGCGCGACAATTTGAAATGGTTGAGCCCACAATGGCACCCATGGTGACGATGACAAGTATAAGCGCCAAAACAATAAGACAAGAAAACAGCAACAACAACAACGCAGCACAACAACCGTTGTTAACTTCTACACACAACAGTGCGTATGAAGGTTGCTGCTCTACAATACAACTCTTATGTACGGGTATGTGTGCATATACTTTGCATACAACGGTGGGTGTGTGTGTGTGTGTGTGTTTCTGAATAGAATCTGGCTGGTGTAGAGTTTTGAAGCACACTACAAAACTACAAAAACAATGTACACACTCTTTTCTAGTACGAACAAGTCTTGATCACTTGCTTGCTGGTGTTTTGCTGCTTCACTCACACCATTCCGTTACACACACTTGTTTAATGCTGGTGTTGTTGTTGTTGATTTTGTTGTCGTTGCAATTTCTTGTTTGTTCCTCACTCTTTCTGACCAATTGTACGTATTCGTGATGTTGTTATTGTTTATTTATTGGTTGGGGGGATTTCAGTGAAACCGGTTCACAAACACAAAAAGAATTATGGTGGACATTTGTAGTTTTCATTGAAATTTGTTGTTTTCTTACACTACGTTGATATTGTTGTTTTATTTTTCTACTGCACTTTTTATACACTTTTTTCTTTTAAGAAAATAAATACGAACTTTAGTATGTACAATATTTATGTATTTGTATTATTTTTTACAATTTTGTTAATATTTATATGTATATATATTTAAATTACGCGTGTAAGTATATCATGTGCGAAAATATCTGATATAGCTATAAAGTTTTTGGATTTGCAGAATTATTTATTTTTTTTTTTTTGAAATTGACGTAAAATTTTTAAAAAATTACTTTTAAACAATAATTGCGTAAACTTTTATTTCACATTTTTCTCGACAATTTTTTTCATTTATTCAATAATGCAACCACACACTATGCTACCAATCTTCGCAATTGTACCGAATGTACTGAATTGTGTAAACAACAAAAATTTAGCTACAGCAATAAGCAACAGCCCTCAAAATAACTTGGCAACACAATAACAACAATACACTACAGAATAATAGAGAGGAGTGGCTTTTTGACAATGGCCATCCATCACAAATGCCACAAATGTATGTGTTTGTGTGTAAAATGATGGACATGCGCACATAGAGAGTGGTAAAGGTGGAGTTTCTTTATTTTATTTTCATTCATTTTACACACACTCTCTTAAACTCAAAAAATACAATTTTTACACTCACACACAGTTACAAAGTGAACTCTCCACTGTTATGATTGGCTGAAGCTTCCTATTAAGAGAGTAGTTGAGTGTAGTTTTGTAGCTCTTACTGTAATTTGTATTCATTGTTCCTGCATGTGCATGAATACAAACACATCTACACAAGTTGTAGGTATCTGGTATTTATTTCAGTCTTTTGAAACTTTTTAACTTGTAAATTTTTTATCGTTTCAGTTTGTTTTTTACTTTAGTTTTATTTATTATTTTTGTTAATTCTTATTTCTAACTTTTTTGTTTGTTATTTTTTTATTTTTGTACGTTAGTTTTTATTTTTTTGACGTTTTGTTATACACCGCATTCTTTTAGTTGGTTATTGGATGTAGTGCCCTACTGCAAACACTGTTGGTAACAAAAACTTGAACAAAGGGAAGGTAATTTGTTTTGAACACACTATCATAAATATAAGAAACTTTTAATTATGACACAAAATTTAAAAATAAGTGTGATAAAAAAAGTTAAGGAATTGATTCAAGTAAACCGTGTCCATATATTTTAATCATAATGCCGTTCCGAAGACCACTCTCAATATACTGTATAAGAGATCTTTTGGAAAAGATCTAATCCATTCAACTACATTCAAATAGGTATAGTAATCAATCTAAAATAGTTTTTATTGTCAGCAATTCTTTTGTTTTAAAAAAATAGTGATAATTATTGGCAATAAAATAAGATCTTGTAATATTGGTGTCAAATAGTTGAATAAAACAGTAGATGATTGTGCAAACTTACGCACCTTCACTTTTGTTTCAGAATCTTATTGAGGTAACTAAACATTTCTGCTTTAACTATCCTCAATGAAGAAATAATTGACATAGTTTACTTATGTGCCGTCTATTGCAAATACACAATTTTTTCTGTTGTACAAATGTGTTTAGTAAAATCGTGGAACAGGGAAACGTTTCTTTAAAATTATGTAAATTTTTAATCTAATAATTAATCTTTACGAACTGACTTTCTGTTGATAGAATTAAAATAATCTTTATACAAAATAGAATCTTTCGATTGGCAATAAATACAGGTGAAACAACGAATCTGTTTTCTCTATGAGTATAAATATGCAATAATAAAATCCCACTAGAATATAATATTTGTAGATATCTGCCAACTATGTAGAGTGTCACTTAGTCGTGCTTGACCGACTTTACCTTTCTGACTTTGTTTTCTATGCAATTTTTTTCGGTCAATTCTTTGACTTCTGCTTTTACACATTTCGGAATTTTCTTTGTTGCCATTTCAGCCACTGTTGCTTTTGCTGCTGGCGGTTTTTATTGCTGCTGCGTTGGCTGCCAATGTTGGTACGTCTATCATTGTGTCAATCTTGGTGGTATTTTCGTTACTGTTGTTTTTTTTTTTTTTTTACATCACTTATTTTCTTAGCCTTTTATATGTATGTATGCATGGTTTTAAGCATTATATTTTATAACTTCCGTTGCACTTTTTTGTGTTCTTTTTTAAGCGCTTTTCTTGCAAGTGCGAGTATGTATCTCACATTGCCAGAGGTGCAACCCACCTCGCTACTGTATCGTTGGGATTGTCATAAGAGTCGGTGAAAACATTTATTTTGTTTTATATTTTTTTATTACATATTATTATTTCTTCACATCTACTTTGTCAATAAATTGACACATTTCCAACGTAATATGAGTGGCATAAAGTAGAAACGCGTCTTCTTCTGAAACTTTCATTTGCTTTTTCTTATTTTCTTTGTTACAAAATTCATATTGAATTGGAGTTGAATGCTTAAAAATTATTCATTCATATAAATATAGGTACGTACCTAGATTTATAGAAAAATTTTATTTTTTACTACGGGTTGTCGGAATTTATACCCATTTGGAGCATAATTAAATAAATAACTGGTATATATTTGGAGATTCTAATTTAACCTTTTTGATATCACTTTAAGTTAAAGTTTGATTTTATTGAGAGCCCATAAAACTAATGTCTTAATTTAAAATACACTCATAATGAAAATAGGTACATATTCTTAAATGTTTTAAAAACGGTAATTTGCCGAAAGTTAGGCATATTTATCGTGATCAGAGCGGAATTTCGAAACATGTATATTATAGTGATCTTACAAAATTTAATGATGAATTTTGACCTTCTTCACCCCTGTAATTGTTACATGGTTTGTATAAACACGTTCAGAAAATGCCGCAACGGCTTAGAAAATGTGTTTTTGTCAGTTCTTGCAAATATTTGTCCATTAAATAATTATTTTTACAATTTAAAAAGAATCGAAATGTACGTAATTATTTTTCTAATACGATATAAAAGAATAAATAAGCTAAATTGGTTAACAAATTTGGAAGTTATTAAGTATTCCCCACGCCATTAACGTGTTTCAGACTACTTGAATAACAAATGTAGGGGAAAAAATTGGCAATAGGTATTTATTCGATTAAATTTTTACTTTAAATTTTAAAGTATAAAAATAAAAAATATCCGTATTTACTTGTAGGTATATGAGTTTTTTTATCTTCGTAGCATAATGTTAATACTATAAATGTATGTATGGATTAGGGATGCCAATCCCGATCCCGAAAATCCTGGAATTTTCGAGATTTGACAAATCCCGGGATTTTTTGGGATTAATAAATCTGTAATAAATCCCGAAAATCCCGTAATTTTTCGGGATTATTAAATTGTGATTAAAATTATTTATGGATTGCCAAACCCGCTGAAACACACTATTTGATATGTGTCAAATGTGCAAAAATACAGTAAACCTGGTTCATTTCAAAATATGATTGATTAAGTAGAAAACTGTAATGTAATTTTGTTTTTAATATTATTAAAGGTTTATAAACTTTTAATAAATGAAAAAACTATAGCTTTGAGACAATTTTTTTTAAACAAATTAATATTAAATATAGGTATGTTACTTTTTTGTTTCTTTATTACTTTAATTCAATGAGCAAATTTTTTGTTCTATTTTTATTTAAATTTATGAATTAAATAAATAGTTTTTTCATTAGTATTGTAATTTTTTTAATATGAAACAAAAATCCCGAACATCCCGAATTCCGTTAATTTTAAATTTTTGATATATTACTTTAGTCAGACTCGATCAAAAATTTAAAATTAACAGTTCGACTAAAAATAATAATTGTACATAAAAATTACATTTTTAACTTTTATGGGCAGGGGAGGTATCCCTCCAAGCCCACATTTTTTTTTTCAAATTTTCAAAAAAAAATAATTTTTAAGATTTTATGTGACTTTTATGTATTTCATTGTATTTAATTTATCTGAAAATAATAAATTTATTCGTAATTATAACTTATTAATAATAACCACAAATTTTATTTAAAATAATAACAACTAATTTATTTAAAATAGCTTCTCTTTTGAACTAAGATGATGATAAGTGCCATGGTTCTTCTTCGTTTGTTTCTTCAAAATGCTCTTCCGAATCTGAACTCTCTTCAAATCCAGGTGGAAGCATAAAAGAAATTGCTTCTTTCGTAAAGGGTAATTTTCTAACTAAAAAATTTCATTTCTCTTCAACGAGTTTAGCATTACAGTATTGTATAATTTGGAATAACTCTAATTTCGTATACACTTTTTCCATTTTACTCCGAAATGGTTCTGAAAACAATTTTATGCAATAACCACAACATATAGTAAAAAAGAACTAAGTACCTGGAGCCTAGATTTGATTTTTTATTAAATATCATTTTTGTTGTTAATAATTTTAAAAGTTATGCAAAACAGGTACATATAATAACGTCCTGCGCAGGTGGTTAAAAACCGTTACTTACTGTTTCGCACATTCCTTTTTTAACACAGGTACCTAATATTAGTCTTAGATGTAATAATTTAAATAAAAAAAATCTACGTACAACCAAAACATTTTATGACTGACGAAAGGGTTTCTATCATGATAGAAACATCTGCAGATGTACCTATGCAAGATGAGCAAAAACAGAAAAAATGTGAAATTTTCAAAAAATCATAAAAAAATGGCGCAACAACACGCAACGTTTTTTTTTGGAATTTCAAAGTAGAGATTTCAAATTTTATCGTGATGTTAAAGATTTTACTGGATACACAACAAAACTCACTTTTAAAAACCTTTTAATTTTTTTTTACAAAAAAAGTGAATAAAAAATTCGTTTATTTAATTTCGAAAGATATCTTTTATCATAAAACTTTCTAATAAAATGTTTCTAAGTAAGTAGCTGTTAATATAGTCTTTCACAGAAAAAAAATCAATGTAAAATCTTTATTGTTTACTCACAAAAAATATATTGTAAACCTCCCAAACCCGTAAAAAGTCAATGAACACGCATGCAATTTAATCAACTTTCCTGACTTAACAGTGTCCCAAAACCATAGCTGGGGAACCATAGCTGATCTAATCTACTATAATTGTGATTAGATTTTTGATTATTTCTAATCTAATCAATTAGTAATCGTCTAAAATGGATAACTAATCATAATTAATCAATTGTTCAGCACAATTAAAATATCTAATCCAATTGCTAATCATTAGGATTTCTAATCATTATTCCCAAGCTATGCCCAAAACCACAAATCCCAAGCAAACGACTTGAAATTTACTATACGATGCAGAACTTTGTTGTCTGTCGAGCTGCGTACTTAGATTTTTACATTTCTTATATTTATTTTTTTGCTTAATGTCCGGCTAGATTGGCAAAAAACCCCTATATGATGGTGGAAGCCTCACGGTGAGGGGATGTTTCTCATTTACAGAAGTTGAGCACACGAGTACGGTCGTTAAAAAATATTTTAAAGAAAAATATGTAGAAAAGTTAGAATAACCTGCTCAGAGCCCCGATTTAAACCCCAAATTCCGATGGAATCCAGAAGAAACATTCACATGTTTTGGGAAAAGATGCAAAGTGAATGGAAGGCAATTCCAACAAATGATCTAAAGAACATTGCGCTAAGTTTGCCAAAACGATTGAGAATTAATAACAAAAGAGGAACAACTTAGTATTAGGTTTCAAAGTTATTTAACTTTTTAAGGGAATTCTTACTTTATTTTGTCGCTTGAAATTCCATATATGCCATTAATTTTGCATTATATAAGAAAATATAGGAAATGAATTAAAAATAAAACTATAATTTATAATTATTAAAAAATAATAAATATATGTTTTAATCAAGCAAATACCTATTATGGAGATTTATATGGGGGCTACGGTCAAATATGGACCGATCATCATCATATTGAGAGTGACGAATTATATATATGTATTAACTATTTGCGTCCAATTTAAACTTGCTGCTGATTCTAATAAGAGCTTTATGCGCATTTAAGTGATTTTCGGAACTGGACTTAATATGGGGGCTACGGCCAAATATGGATTAAGCATGTCGAATTTCAACTTTTACAAAAGATTTATCTTTCTTTAAGTGATTTTCGGAAGTGGTCTTTGTATGAGGCTATGTCAAAATTATGGAATACAAATAAAGTGTGCAAAATTTCATGATAATATCTGCATTATATTTGAGGAAAACAGCAAAAAATATCTGCAAAATATAAAATAGTTTAAAACCTCGATCTATAACTCAGATCTTACTGGAGCGATTTTGCCCATTTGCAATACCAATCATTTCTGTGGATCAAAGAATATTTGGTAATAAAAATTCATTGTTCTTATCATCACCACCAGCAACAACACTGATTCAAACAACATCATCAACAATAACATAAACAACAACAACAACACAAACAACAAAATCATCACCAACAACCAGTGTGACCAGATTTTGAAATACTACAAAGCTAAATCACGTTTGAAAAAAAGCTATAAAGGAAATTAAAAGCCAAAAAATAATGCTAAATTATTTTATAGCTTTTTATAGTCACTTTTCATGATTACGATATTTATAATTTTTAAATAGTATTGTAGGTATATACACTCCGGTACACTTATTTAAAGGCAGTAGTGGTTTCTTAACTAAAGAACTTTTTTAAGCAATTTATAAAAAAAAGTCGAAAAAATTTGGCATTTTTTTTTGGTTCATTTTAATAAAGGCACTTTAACAAATTTTAATGAAAAGCAGTTTTTCTAGTTTTTATTAATTTATTTTACTTTGTTTTTAATAACTTCAAATATACGGGTTTTCATTGACAGATAAAGAGAATGTATGTAATCGAACGATATTTGATTCCAAGTATCCTTAATGGCCTGAATTAGTGACTGCTTGTCATCAAATTGTCTACCTCCTTCATAGACCTTACGAGATAACCAACCCCAGACATTTTCTATAATGTTTAGATCTGGCGAATAGGGTGGCCATTCAAGAATATTAACATTTTGTCTTGCAATTAACTCCTTTACTACTCTGGCGGTGTTTATAGGGGCATTTTCCTGTTGCAATATCCAAGATATGGGACCAAATAGTTCACTGAACTTAAAGCTGATTACAATAACGTTTTATTAGCTTGCACCAGTCATTTTTGCACTTTGAAATTCAAGATCGATGGTTCCATAGTACGTAATAGCACCCCACACCATAACGCCACCCTCTCGGCTGTGATGTCGGTTCAAAAATCGCTTTTCTTTGCGCAAATCATGGAAATAATAGTTGTAGCCATCAGGCCCATCCAAATTAAACTTCTTCTCATCCGTAAATACAACGGTTCTCCTCTTTGCTGCACATCCCATACCATGTAGTCTCTTGCGAATTGAAGCCGCTTTTCCTTACGAGGAGCATTAAGTGGCGGTTTTTTTTTGTAATTTCAGGTATTTAAGATACTCACAGCTCTTAATTACTCTGCGTATTGATGACTTGCTCGCTTGCACTCCAGCTTGAGCTCTTATTTTTGAGAAGGATAAGGCAGAATTAGAAGCAATTCTGACGATTTTTCTTTTCTAATACGTAGATAAATACAATGAAACCCTTGCTTTAAAATTGTTTCCATACCCCTCGGAGTCCTTGATGTAATTGTCGAAAACTGTTGGGCTTCGTCCAATTTTTTTTAGCTATTGTGCGGTTAGAATATCCTTCAGAACGGTAAACATCGATTTTAGTTTTTTCCGATAGATTTAAAATTTTTTGTTTTGCCATTTTGACTCGAAGATGATTAAGATGTCATAAATTGTAATAGACTCTTTATTCAAGTGAACCAAAAAAAAAGAGCAAATTTTTTGACTTTTTTTTATAAATTGCTCAAAAAAAAGTTCTTTAGTTAAGAAACCACTATTGTCATGATTTTTTTTTATATCTCAAGATGTTTAGCTTCCATTTCTATTTTAAAATTCAGCAATTCTTGCAATTGTCAAATCAAAGGTATTTAATTTTTGCCATTGTAATTCCAAAAGGGTAATATCATCTATGCTAAAACTTGACATTTTGTAATGAAAAGAATTGGGTGTTTTGCAAAGTTAAAAAATTATTTGGCAAACGTTTGAAATATAAATTAATTAAAAAAAGCTAAATCCATTTTTGAAAAAAACTAAAAAAAAGCTAAAAGCTAAATGAAATATTTCGAGCTAAACGTTAAAAAATATGGCCACGGTGCCCCAGTTTAAAAATTTTCAAACGATTTTTGGGTTCAGGTTATCGGATTGGCCTAAAATTTTGCATTAGTTAGACTTTCTATTAAAAAGAAAAGAAGACTTATCCAAAGTAAATTTATTTTTTTAAAGCCTGGGGCCAAATTACCGCATTCGATATCGAGTAAAATTGAGCGTAATTTTCTTATTTGAGATTATGGCATACGATATTTATTATAATTTCGATATCGAAATCATTTTTCGATACGATAGCTTATTCGATCACGAATGCGGTAATTTGGCCCTGTTCTAATAAACATACAAATGTATGTATGACGATTTATTTAAAATAATCTAAAACTAGGACATCAAATGTATTTTATAGCTGAAAAATACAACTGATTAATTAATTAATTTGGGATTTAATGAAGACAGTTCTATCACAATCTATAGTATCTTCTTCAAGATCAAATTTTTATTATAAATAGAAATACTGTTGAAAATATTTTAAAAGAAATGACAGTATTTTAAATACTTTTAACTTTCGTTTACATAAATTTTGAAAAATAATATAAGAAAGAAATCCAAACAAATTTGTAGCAATATCATTTTATCTAAACTTTAATAGGGTTTTATTAAAAAATTTACAACAGATTTAAAAATTGGCAACACCTGGCAATATGAATGTACTTTGTATCCCAAATAAGAAACGAACACCTTAACATTAAGCAAGCCCTTAAAATGGAAATTGAGAGTATTATACATGATATGTGAGAATATTCCGAATTAAATTGGGTGTTTCTACTTCACATTCGGAATTTCCAAATCAAATCGGGAATATGTATTTGAAAATTAGAAAATTCCAAATAAAATTGACAATCTCAATTTAAAGTTGAGTAACTTCCTATTGAAATTGAGAATCGAAATTATAAATCTTAATGAAATTAAGAATTATTAGAGTAAATTTTTATGTGGCTTGAGTTCATTAATTTAATAATTCAAAGAATACAATTGTAAAGTAATATTTCTAGACAAATGGCACACTGGAATGCATTTTCTACCCTGTCAATTAAGAATTTCAATTCGAATTTGAGAAAATTCAAAATTAAATTGGGACTACCACTTTGAAATGACGAGAATTTCAAATTACAAATTTTTAATTGGAAAGTTTTCATTTAAAATAAAAACTTTGAAATTGAAATTACGTAAATTTTAAATGCAATTAAAAATAAAAATTTAGAAAATTCCAAATGAAATTGAGAATAAATTATATACCGAATAGTGCATTCGATACCTACTTGTCGGGATTGATAACACAGGCAGTTATTAAATGTATCGTCGAAAAGGTTCATGAGAGTTCTTGATGGATAGTAACTGATGTGGAATCACTTACTCTTGATCATAACTTTACTCTTAATATTCACTTAATCGACAATTATTCAGTAACAGATTTATGATTGAGTCTATATTCACCAAAGCTTTATCCCATTGAAATGAATATGACAACATTTAATGCGTCTTACCTTCGAGTACGTAAAGTTAAATTAAAAATTTCTCAACTTAATAAAAATTTTTCTTAATTGAAACTTTCTCATCTTGAAACAGCAACACTCAATTTTGTTTAGATTTTTCTTAATTTCACATTGAAATTCTGAATGCCAATTTGAATTTTTCCAATTTAAATAAAAATTCTCTCTTTTATTAGAAAATTTCTTAATTTTACGTTGAAATTTCCAAAATCAATTGGAATTTTCTCAATTTAAACTTCACATTCTTAGTTTAATTTGAAAAATTCGAAAGTAGAAACTAGCCATTTTAAATTCTCAGTTTCAATGAAAAGATTGGCTGCAAGGCTATGTGATTGCCTGCAAATTTACAGCAAGTTTTAACTATTTTTGGCTATTAAAGTCTATCCAAAACACATTAACATTTTAAGGTCGGGTCTAATGTACATATGTATGTAAATATTATTCAACATACACATCCACACTCACATTCCAATAAACAACAACGCAAAAAAGTCTCTTGTTTAGAATAAAAACAAAATAGCTATTCAAACTTAAATAAACCTTCACCACCTTGGGTCAAAATCAAATGCAATAGTAAACGACTAAAAAATATAAATTTTGGTATACATGTCACTCGTACATACATTGGGGCAACACCGACATATTCACACTCGCTCGCATTTAAGTGCCACCTTCAAACATATAACAAACACGTTGCCCCAATATCCGGTTAAATGTATCTCTGGTATTGTTTTGTATTCTGTAAAGTGTTTACGAAATGAAAGCGTGAAAAAAGTAATATTTAAGCGCATGAATGCCAATTGGCAAAAACAGAAATTTTGGTCGAGAAAAAAATTGCACAAATATTCACAAACGTACTTTTATTTTTATCTGTTCTGATGCACAGTAGAACAGAATAATTGTAGAATAAAAGAATTGGAATTTCAATACTGAACTGTGCATTAACTAAACAACTTTAATGTTGTAAAAACTTTGCAAACAAACTAACGGACTTGTTTAATTTCATTGTCCACTGCAGGCTTCGAGAAAAACATGTTTAACTATCCAGACAATAATTTTTCGCCAATACCTAGAGTACCGCAATTTCTAAGACGACCAATACAGAACCACCTTATATACGGAATTGTATACTTAGTTCGAACTATTGCAATGACAACTGATTAGATACAGGTGCGTTATTGCTTTTGGAAGTCGTAGCTGAGATGACGATATGTTAGTTAAGGTACGGTCACATTTGGCAAATATTTACTCAAAAGCGTAAACACTAGTTTTGGCACAAATTTGTTTGACTTTGTTTTCTCTTAAAAGAGTTTTGCAAGATCAAACAACATCAAATAAATCAAAACTAAATATTTGTTGTGCTTTGGTCTAAACAAGAAAAGATTTTTTAATAAATAAACGAGTTCAAATATATGTTATTAATGGTTCCGCCTTTTTCGTACCTTTAGTATCTTATAATACCTTTCCAATCTATAAAAAAATTAAATAATGTAACAGTTTCTTTCCAATCAAAATTTGAGTTCGAAAAAATGAGAAAGTAACATAAAATATAAAAATATTACAATAATAAAATATTTTTGGATCCACTGTATAGTATATTGTTGCTATACACAAACTATTTAACATACAATTTTTCCACGTACTCCTGGCATAAGGAAAACTGAACTGAAGTGATTTTGTATTTTTTTCATATTTTCTGAATTTTTGTTAAAAGTTTAAAATTGAACTCATGAGGGTTGCTTTGCTCGTGATGTTTCATGCATCTGTTGCTGCAAGAATTATTTTTATGAAATATTTTTTTCTCTTGTTTTTATATGGAAATAAAGGCTCAAATACATACATACAGATACATGCACACAGAAAAAAATGGCATATTTAATATTAAGTGAACTGATGGGCTTAAAGGTTAAAACGATGTGTGACACAAATTGAATATTTGATTTTTATGAAACTTTTTGTTGCCATGTTATGCCAAACAGGCAGCAGAGAACGACTGGCGATGACATGGAAGGCAGTTTTTTGGGGGTTATGTAAATAAGTAGGATTATTAGGATTGAAAAACTGTTTGAAAATACAAAATATAATAAAATCTGAGATTGATATGATGATGGTTGTTTGGAAATTGTCTCGACTATAACATTTCATTATGCTTAAATAACATTTCCTTAACGGTAGAACTAATAATATAAAAAGACCATAAAATTTACTACTTGCGAGTATTTGTCTTGGTTTTTAAAACAAGTAACCAGCAATTAAATTACAACGAAAAATACATTTATAACAATTAGTCAGGATACCGCCATGCATTCACGTCATCTGGACACAAAAACATAAACAGATCGAATGTATGTATGTACGAGTATATGGTTGATGTATGTGTACATGTACTTATGTATGTAGAAAGACCCAGAAAACTTTTCCACCTCCTTTGACAGACTGGCTGGTTACGAGTGATTTCATCAACTGAAACACATGCAACAACAATAAATACTTATAAAATTAAAGGTGGAAAAACCTCATATACCTACAACCAATAGAAGCACATTTTGTGCAATCGTGTAACAACCGGTTCAAAACAATTATTTTTTAAATTCATTGCTTCCTTTAACATGTAACAACCATAATCTACTGCAAATACACGTACATATTTACAGATACTGGCATTCCTATGTATGTATGTGAGTGTTTGAGTAGCTAGGAGCATGTATTTGGATTCATGTCCGGTACTATTGAAATAACAACAAAAATGCATAAATGTGAATGTTGCACCGTCAAATGAAATTAAAGTATGAGATGCCATTTAATTTTTAATACACTTCATCACATACACTTAGATAGTGCGCATTTTGAGTTTGGTATTGGATTGGATACTCCGTTGTAACTTGTATCTGAATTAGTCTTAAAATAGTTTTTGAAATAATGGACGGAAATATTTTTGCCTCGATCTACGAAGAAGTATCATATTAATAGCAAGTTAAAAGTTTGTCGGATCAGACAACAGACACCAAAATATTCTACACCAATATCAATAATTCCAAAAATAGGATTATAAGAAATGCGATTAGAGACATATTTGTATCTTTCAACATATACTACAGTGTATGAAGAACTGTGATTGAAGCATAATTTGTACCTAACGAAACAACTACGTTTGAAGTTACGAGGGTGGTTCGGAAACTTCTTAGCCTAGCACAGCAAGAGAATAGTTAGTTTTTCAAAAACATTTTTATTTTTCAATATAATCCCCAGAAACTTTAATACACTTACTCCAACCCTTATCTAGCAATCCTATCCCTTGATTAAAATATTTTTCCTTAAGGCCTTCAAATTAGTGGTTTACTACTGTAATTGTTGCTTTATTTTAGGTAAAACGCTTGCCAGCTAGGACTTTTTTTAGATTTGGGAACAGGTAAAAGTCAGTGGAAGCTAAATCAGGAGAATCAGGAGTGGGCAAGCAACTCGTACTTTAATTCGTTGATTTTAACCATTGTTAAAACACTCTTGTGCGCTGGTGAGTTGTCTTGATGAAAAATTATTCTTTTGTGTTGTTTCGATTTTTTACATTTAATTGATCCAAAATGTTGCAATAGTACTCTGTATTTATTGTTTTACCCTTTTGCAGATAGTCAATCAATAAACTACCTTTGAAGTCCCAAAAAACCGTTGCCATACTCTTACCAGCCGATTGAATTGTTTTTGCCTTCTTTTGGGGCACTTCCTCCATCTTCAGTCCATTGCTTGGATATTCTTTTATGTCTGGAGTATAGTGGTGGATCCATGGCTCATCAACAGTTATGAAACGACTCTTAAAAGCTTAAGAAATTTTCATTCTTATAGTGGAAGGCCAATGTAAGTGGAATGCCGCTTATACTTTTTTAGGTATGCAAATGTATGCGGCATATTTTAAGCAGCAAATGTCAAAAAATTCAATTGATTTGTTTTTTACATAAATAAATTCTTAAATAAACATTTTTTTAGTGTGTACATGGTGTAAAGAAAGAAAGAGAGAGAGAGAGATATTTTGCATCTGTAGTTCATCATGCAAAATTAAATGGACTCGATCATTTGAGATGCCCATGATATAAACTATTTCACGCTCTTTTATTCGTCGATCATTTAATACCATATCATGTACTTTGGCTACAATTTCCGGTGTTGTTTCTGTTTTTGGACTTCCACTACGTGGTTCATCCTCAATGTGGTCGTAGACACGTTTAAATTCAGCAAACCCATTTTTTACTGTTGAATATGAAGGAGCACTTTCACCAAACACATGCACCATGTAATAATGAATTTCTTGTCCCGATAAAACTTTTTTTATTTAAATACTAGCTAAACCCGGTGTGCTTCGCTACCCCCCCCCTCGTTATAAAATAAAAAAAAACATTTATTTATTTAGCTTTAGTGTTTTTTTTGAAATGCTTTAGATATACAATATTTTTAGTTTGTCCATCAGGAGGAAACACATATACAGGGGATATCAATCTTGAGCTTTGTTAACAGTCCATCTGTTACATCTGTACCTTTATATTTTCTTATTATAATGGTCGCTTCTGCTAAATTATTTCTCAGTTTTTTTTACTGCAAGTCGTGAGCCATTCAAAGCCGATATTACGCAGTAAAATAATTGGCACTCCAATTTTAAGTTGTAGCACATGTGGTGGAGAGCCTGGCACATCGAGTGAATTTAAGAACTCAACACAATAATTAACGACCTTACGGGTTGCTTGATTGATTTGATGCATTTTAAACTGATATCCATCTTCTCCATATGGAAAAATAATAGGATACTGAAGCGCGTCATATAAGCGATGCATTTCAGTAGGCGAGGCCATGCCCCTTTGTCCACTTACATAGTCAAAAATTTATTATTTCGTAAGAATATCCTATTGTGAAAATTTAATGACGATCGGTCCAGTAGTTAAGACTATATTAGGATTTTTCATTTAGGGCGTGGTCCTACCCACTTTTCTCCTGGTACGTATTCCTAATTATGCCAATACCATATGTACCACATATCATTGACGTATGTAGGTCAGAAAATTCCCAAAATATGGCGATTTAAATTTTTGGGTTATATGGGCGGTGCCAACAAGGGTTTGGTCTCCAATTACAATATTTTGAAAAAGTGGGCGTAAAAGTGGGCGTGGTAAAGAAAGAAGTACCTCATTAATCACACCAGAGTCCCAGTTAAATGCTGTGAAAATTTCAAAAATATCGGTGCAGGGGTTTGGTCTCCTATAAGGTACATACAAACAAACACACATTCAATTTTATATATATAGATTTAATGACAACACGAATTTCTAATTTTTCCATTGTAAAAAATCGACTATGCGTCTTTTTTGAACACATGTTTCTATATTGGCAGATCGAAAAGAAATTTAACATGTGTTCATAGCACAGATGGAAGTTTCCAAAACACTTAACTTTTTTCTGTTTATACCGCGCCTTCTGTTCGAACCGCCTCGTAGATAGAATTGTAACTTATGAAACACTGGGTTTGAAGCACAATTTTAAACAAATAAGAAAATATGAAGAACATTTTAGTATTGAAGTTTTTAAATCCTCATCTTATCGAGGTTATTGGATTACATAGGTCTCTGCCGCTTTCTAAACGTATGATAAAAACCATTCAGATCCCATGTGCCGTCATATTTATCTTCTTCCTCGTGGCAATTATTAAATTTGACTTCTCATAGTGATTTTATTTTGAATAATTTTAATATTGATTTGCTTACAATGAGATACTAACGTGTTGACAACATTTTTGTTAATTTGACTATTTTTCATATTTTTTTCTTTACAAAAGTTTAGTTAAACTAACAAAACTGACTAAAGTATTTTTTTTTAATTTAAATAAGATTGTATGATACCTTAGATTTAATAAAAGATCTGAAAATTTCGAAAAGACAAGGTACAGTATAAATATGTCACTATCTTCCATTGATTGCAACAGTTTATTGGAGTCAGGTATACGACAAATGAATATCCGTTATAAAAAACGGGCATTAAAATACATGTAACTTTTACATGCTCGTACTCATTTCCATTTTAAGTATCCATTTTTGTGCAGTACATTCAATCATACCAATATCGTCGTCCATCCATGTTGGGTGTAGTTTTATTTCGTGTACACACTCTTCTTACTCTTTTAACAGGTAAATGTGTTGTATTGCTCATATTGAGGTGCATGTACATTTAAATGTCGGTTGTATTGCAATATGTTGTACAAATATTTATACTTAGAACACACAGTTGCCCGTATGTTGTGTGTTCTCTATTATTATGGATCATTATATTTTATAGACCATAATTGGTTGTGTTTTGTTCGTTTTAAGTTTTTTTCATTTCGTTTATAACAAATAGTAGGTACCTATATTTTTGTTGGCAGTTTTCTTGAAGTGCGAATATGTTCTGTATTCCAGGTACACAGCTGTAATACAAAGGACAGTTTTAAAATAGAATCGTGCGAATTTTGTTCTTAAAATTAATCAGATTCTCAGAAAAGTATTGTTTAATAATACGACAGGATATACGTAAGGCGTTCGAGGAAACTCTTAACAAAATTCAGATTTTTATATTTTCAAAGATTGGTATTTTAAACGTTGGAATAAACATTGAAAAGGAAATATCAAGTGCTCGAAACATTTATCTAAATCTTTGATCATATATATTTCGTTTGGATCGCTTTATGTTTGATCATATCTTATAAATATAGAATTCAAAGTAAAATGTTTCACAAATAAGTTATATCTATGCTAAAATCAAATTACTTTATATTGTAAATATTGGTTCATATTTGATCATATGCCCATATAAGGTCAACTTCCAAAAATCACTTAAATTCTTCAAATTCATAGAAATCTTTTTTATATTCTTTTATATTGGCTTTGCTATTGTTGCATATACAGCGAAGAATTGGATATGAAAATTAAATTGCAGCAACTTCAAAGCCGCAACATTCAGCCAAATTTGTTAATAGTTGGGCAGCTTCCTAACATAATAAATTTTGTAATGTATTAAATGCCTTTGGTATTCTTTTTATTTTTTTTTTTGTTTTTTATCTTGAATATCCTGAAGAATCCGAGTTATTCTATAATTTCATGTAAAGTTGTATGTACGAAAAAATCGTCAAAAATTTGTACCATTAAACACGAATTATTAAAATCAAACAAATAATAATAATTATTAGTATTATACATTTTAAAAAAACAAAATATTTTTAAGTTAATTGCATGTAGGTATATGACATTTTTTAATTTATCAGATCGCAAAATTTTTGTAATAAAATGTTTTGTTTTGTTTTTATTTTTTATTTATGTTCTTACACAATTTTAAAGTAAAAAAAAATAACATATTTATATATTACATATATAGAATAGATTCTATAATGCATGCAAATGGCATCACGTGAAAACGGCTGGAGCGATTTGGCTGAATTTGTTTTTATTCTATTCAAAATTTTCAGGAGATGGTCTGTAAAAAAAATAAACAATTTCTGGTAAAACTCGGATATTTTAAGTTTTTAATATATTGCCTCCTTTTCATTTTTCTTAATAAGAGACATTTTTTGAAGAAACTTGAAGAACTGACACTTTCTCATTTTTTTAAGTATGAGACAATTTTAGCAAAACTCACCTATGAGACCAAGTGATATACAATTTAATTAAAACGCGTCCAATTTCCAGTGTGGGGGTTAAATCTAGAATCGCAATGTTTTTCCCACGGTCAATTGTATGATGCGTTTAAATTTAAAATTTAAATATAAATTTAAAAAACCCTAACATTTATTCTACAGAACTTTTTTCTCACCATTTGAATTAAATTTATAATTTACAAATGTATAGAAATATATACAACTTTAAATACCTATAATATGCTTAATTTGCATCAAAAATCTTAAAGTAATATTGAAAAATATGCCACTTACTAACTTAACCTTTTGCAATACAACAAATACAAACATACATATGCAGATATGTATGTTTGTAAGTAATTTGTAGATTAATTCACTGGAGATAATGCATGTAACCCTGATTAAATAAATATAATTTATTGCGTTGGTCACAGTTTGCAACATTTACTTAAATTCCTGGTCACTTGTTAATGTCCATTTGTGGTCGATGAGGTCATCTGGAGAAATTACAAACCATAAAAAGTGAGCAGTTAGAAATACACCCAAGATTTGTTTAATCCTTTTTAAATAAGTAGATTCAAGGAAATCTAAATAAAAAAAACCAACATCTAAAATGTCAACCACACGAAAAGGGATGCATACAATTACGAATGTGAATAAATAAACAAATGACAACAACTTCAATGGTCAGCCCCAAAAAGTCCCAAATTGAATGCAGGACATCTTAGAAATTTCAACATTGTGTGAAATAAGAGTTTGCTAACGAAATGAAAACACACGAAGAAGTTTCGAGTTTGATTTATGGATATTTAACCGCACATAACGATGACCAACCGACTTTTAAATGTAGTTGCTGTGTGTTTTTGTTGTTGTTGTGCTTTTAGTACTTTTATTATTGCCATTCTTAAAATTTCTTCTCATACAGTTTGACTCTATTTAGGTACACAGTCACATACCAAAAAAAAAGAAGAAAAAGTAGCGTGAAAATACTTTCTCTTAGCAATGAAGGAATGTGGCCAACCCCATGTGGCAAATTGTTGTCCCCTGGGTAACAACATACATTCATACTCGTATGTGTAAATGGTTTGTATATTTTAAGACTAAAATATATAGACTCAGCCAAACAGCTAAAGGAAGGAAGCAGTAGTGAATTTGTAACTAAATAACATTTAAAATAAATAGTTTAAAAAATAAGGATATAAGCAGGAAGAAGGGGTTGCTTCGAAATGGGTGTGTGATGATGTGTTGTGCATGATGTGCTGGGGTTTACACTCTGTGGAATTCATATGTTAACAATTCACATTTAGAAAACATGTGTTCTCTTGTGTGTGTATGGGAAATCCTAACAAGAATATTTACACCCACTTATGTGTGCTTAGGATAAATAAATAAATACAACAAATACTCCATACACTTTGCAAACCGATAGCTCAGAAGCGGCCAAGAATAGGATTTAATATCATGAGAAAATATAGAATTATAAAGAAAAAGCTGCCGATAAAAGTATTATGTATAACAACTATGTATATACATATGTACATATATAAAAAATTCTTTACCAATTCTCATTAGTTATTTTTATTTATTAGTTTGTTGTTCTATACAAAAGACTTAGAAGTCTTATATTCCAGTACAGAACTTACTTCAAGTTATTTCAAACACTTTTCTTTAAAATTTTTGTATACATTTAAAATTTTGAGACATTCATGCTGGGAGGTAAGGTCAATTATTGACTGATCCGCAAACAGTTTTAAGGATAATTTTTTTATATAGAATTTATTTGTGGCGTAATTTGTTACCTAAATAAATCAGGAAGAAGAAAATATAGCGGCCGTAGCTGAGAGTGTACACAAAGACCGTGGAGAGTCGATTCGGCGTCGTTCGCAACAACTCGGACTGATGTATGGAACGACTTGGTGCATTATACGTCGAGATATTAAATTGAAAGCGTGCAAAATTCAGCTTGTTCAACAACTGAAGCCTCCTCGACCTTCCCAAGCGACATCACTTCGCGCTATGAGCTCTTGCAAAGTTCCAAGAAGATCCAACGATTTTGAGGCAAATTTTGTTCAGCGATGAGGCCCATTTCTGGCTCAATGGGTATGTAATCAAACAAAATTGCCGCATTTGGGACGAAGAGCAACCTGAAGAGATTCAAGACCTGCCACTTCATCCAGAAAAAACAATGGTTTGGTGTGGTTTGTGGGCCGGTGGACTCATCGGACCATATTTCTTTAAAAATGATGCCGGTGCGAACGTAACCGTCAATGCACTATGGTTTTTTTCGTGTATTTTGGCATAAATTCTAATTTTAAAACTATTGAAACTACCAAGTTTCATATAATTTGGTGCACTATTTCATATAGCTGCTATATAACTGATCTGGCCAACATGCAACTAGGTTTTTGACGTTTCCATTAAAAATATTCACCCCTATCGTGAATAAAAATTCCACGTGAAATTTGTTCACTTTTACTTTTTTAACATTGAATTTAAATAGGAAATGTGAAATATTTTATGAAAAGAAAAAAATAATTATACAAATTCAGATTTCAGTATTCATCTCCTATTGTGGCAGTATGTATGAGTAAGGGAGCTAAGTTGTTATTCTCCTCTGCGAGTTCCGCGGCTAATTTGCTTTTCAGACGAGGACCAGCACTTTTGCAATCACATTTTTGGCGACCCACTTTATTTGCTAACGCATAATGACCAGAGTTAAATTACACTTCGGCAAGTGTGTATTTATATAATTGACGAAGGCTTTAACTTTTTCATTTCTTGACTTAATGTTATCGTTATTTAAATGCTTTTGAGCAATGCTTTCTGATATGTGCTGTTGTACGGCGTCTCCTGAGCGATTATTGTTGCTCCAAATGTCAACCAGCTCAGCACGATTAAACACATATTGTACTAGAAAAATTAGATTTTTTCGAAAACATGTGGATTCGGACAAAAAAGATTAGTTTCTTATTAATCTGCATACTTTGGTTAATAACTTTTCATTAACAACTTTTTGCAACGGTATGCCATGCAAAAGTACTGATCCACGAAACACAACTACACTTTTTAAGCTCCTTCTAAAAATACACATAAACAAAACAGGGTACAATTGCACAAAAACACATAAAAACCACACAAACATTAGTAAACTATAGTTTTACATACCTGGACAATCGTTTTCCATAATAATTTTTTTCTCTTTTGTATAAACTTTCCCAGAACAAACAATCAAAGTTGCAAAATGTTCCCCGCCAATTTCACACAAAACATCTGGTACATAATCAGCTGAATTTAACAGCACGCAAACAGAATAGTGTTGCTCCGCATGTTAAAGTTAAATATGTTTTTATCTAACATTTTAAAATACTTAACAAAAAAAAATTGTCTTTATGCAAAAAAAACGAAAAGAAAACCATTGTGCAATGGCGACCGTTATCGTACCATGATAACCGACACTTACTACACATCGCATCAGTCAATGGATTTATTGAGAGAACACTTCGGTGAGCACATAAATTCATGTTTTGGGTCGGTCGATTGGACTTTTTCCTGTGGGGATATGGAAAGTTTATGCGGACAAACCCCTCTCCGATTTAGGCCTTGGAGAAAAACATTACGCGTATCATTCGCCAGTTACCAGTCGAAATGATTGAAAGAGTCATAGAAAATTGGATAGCAACGGCCAACATTTGATAGACATTCTCTTCCAAAAATAAATGCCAAAGAATATTCTTTCAAATGATAATAAACATTCCCAATTAAATTTCAATTTTCTGTGTTTTTTCTTTAAAAAAGTAGGGAACCTCGAAATGCATCACGCTTTCGAAAAATAATTATTAAATAAAGAACTAGTTCAGGACCGTTTCATCTAAGTATTGTATTAGTTCAGAAGTAACAATTTCGAACAGAAATCATTGGCCGCAAAGATTTTTAATTAAAATATTATTTTTATATAACAATTTATTAACAAATTATATTTTTTACTTTAGTTTAGTAACTTGAAAAACCTTAAAATAACTCGATAATCAAACTCATTCAAGGGAGATCGAGAACATTTTTTGCAACCCATATTTTCATATTTGTAATGCAACTATCTAGAACTTTCTTACTAAGTGTAAGCTTTTTACCATCACTAGTTATTATTACTACGCTACTGAAATCACTCTCTCAGTCCTATACAGACATACGAGTATGTATGCATGTATGTACATTGTACATACACGTTCATGCTTCGACTTTACAACTATACATATATGTATTTGTACCTAATAATGAATATAGATGTGATTTTTGTTTGGAGGGTGTGGTTATTCGTTTGGCAATCAGCGCAGCTAATCAAATAAAATCCAAAAAATTTAATAAAAATAACATTATAAAAAGTTTGATTATAATTTCTAAGTTTCTTCACCATTTTGGTCATGCAACATATTTATTTAAATATCATTAAAATAAATAACTAATAAATTCATATTTAGTTGTATTCATTTCTAAATGACAAACATCGACATAATTTAAATGCAATTCAAGGACAATTATAAGAAAATTTCCTTGTTTAATTGACAAACTAAAATTTAATAATTCTGGCAATTACAATAAATACCAACTGTGGTTGATTTAGATGTTTTACGCCTTTTGTACAAACACCGTACAGCCAAATTAAAATTGCCTTCAAACAACCCCAACTAACATCTCTTCTCCACGACAAATAAATAAAATGTGTATTTGTTTATGTTGGTTTATTTTTTGGTTTCCTTAAGACAATTTAAATGGTTTCTTGTTAATTAAATTAAATATTCACGGTACTTTTGTTTAAATTAGATTCACTAAATGTGTGACTACGAGTACATTGCAACATCATTGTTTTTTTGTCACATCTTTCGAAACTTTTGCTGTTAATTGTGTTTGCATCTTCAGTTGGAGTCTCATTTAGCTGCGAAATAATTTAAACGTGTAACAAAACCAAACCCAATACAGACCACAAACCAGTTGGGTAAATAAGTTAATTCGTTTTACATTATGTTTTTATATCTACATATATATGTAAATTCTATATACATATAAGATGTGATCATTTCCAAAAATACACAGACAAGCTATTTTTTACTTTTAAATGTACAAGTATTCTAAAACATTATTGCGCTTGAATATAGAATTTGAGCCATATTAAATTACATATTTCAATTTAGAAAAAATGTAATATCTTCGACAAAATTTTAAATATGAATATTGAAATTGTATTTCAGTTTAAAATAACGGCCGGTATCAACATACAGAATGTTCAGCAACATTTGCATTTGTAGAACATTTGCAGTCAAGAACATTCTAGTATCTTAGCTCCGAACCATCTAGAAATTATGATTGGTGTATAAATAGACTAACAAGGCCACTCAGGTTAGTGGGTAAAGTGTGTTCTTAAGCCGTAATATAAGTGTTGTAAAAGACAGAGTATTCAATTACAATTGTCGTTATATTTTCTTTAAACTATGGGACGTTTTAATTTTGGAATTATAAGAAATACGTAAAAATGTAACAGTTATATTTTTTTATTACGAATATTTTATATTATTTTATTTTTAATATAAAGTATGCAACCAAGTGAAAAGATTTGCAGCATTTGATTTTTAGAGAACGGAGAACAATTTTAAACCAATTTTAGTATCGAAAATCTAAAAATTTTGAATTACGAGATTCCCTAACGACCCTATTTTTTATCCCGCTTTTTACTCTTTCAGACTAATATGGGGGCTAAGGTTAAATATGGACCGTACATCATAAATTGAGAGCGACGATGTTTATATATTAACAGAATATTTGTGTTGAATTCCAACTTGATAGTGATTTTTATAAAAGATTTATGCTCATTTAAGTGATTTTTGGAAGTGGTGTTTGTGTGGGTCTACGGACCGATGCAAAAAAAATGTTGTTTTGAGATTTCACTTTTCATGAAACTTATTACTGCAGAATTTTGTTTAGATACGGCTTTTCTATAAACATTTATGTACCATAAATCCATATTTCGGTAAGACATTTGTCTGGGGGCTATTATAAATCGTTGATGGCCGATTTTGCCCATTTTCGATACAAAATATTACGGTGGAGCAAAGAATGTTTGGTAAAATTTTCATTGTTCTATGATTTTTTTCGAAGCTCTATCGTGCCAACAACAGTTGGACAGACGGACGGCCATCGCTAGAATCATATAAGGACTTTTTCACAAATTTGACGCTGGCAATATATTTTTTGATGGCATCACCGTTAGCTGCACGAAATATTTTTTTAAGAGAAGTAACACTCAGGCAATTAATATGCCTATAAGTATATTAATTAATCAATTGTGTGACTTTCTTTGAAAAGGGATAACTAGGAGAAGAATAGGTGGTAAAAGGAGAGAAAGGCTTTTCATATGACAACACTGTTGTGTTTATTAGTAGTACAGTATTGGAGCGCCTCTGGTGGGGAGTAGGCACATTGATCAACGCTTGATTTATGGCCATTATTTAATTATTTTACTTCGGCGGCGTTTCAATCATTATTAGGATGAAATCAAAATTCTTATTTAAAATGATTCACAAACCCTCAACTTATATGGCAAAATTGGGCACAAATTAAGTAATAAGTTTTAATGTTCAAATGTTAGAGCATAATTAATATTTAATGTTCTTGTTAAAAGCATGTTATTTAAAGTTTAGAAGTGTTTTGGATTATAATAGTTCTGGAATAAGTGATTATATAACTATAAAATAATGTGTCTATATAAAATAGACGATTAATTTAGATATCCCTATTTCTCATACTATTATTTTTAAAATCCCAAGTGTCACAACCATCTGTGACTTTAAATTACAAAAAATTCTTAATGTTTAAATTTTCTTATAAGTATCGAGACGTTGTTTATTGACTGTTTCTTGCCAAATCAGAAATAGATATCAAATATTAATTACCACCCAGGGATTCAGGTTTCAATGGGATTCGTCGATCTTAAAGAGTCTCCTTCCTTAAGTTTAAATAATGAATTCCTTCGTTTAAGACTCTGAACACATCATACCACGCAGTTGCTAATTAGATTAAATCTAAAATTTTTATGGCACTGGCTAATCTCTGTTAGTGTTTTCCAAATAGAACATCGACAATGACACCAATTCAAATGATACTTTGTGTTGTTTGTGTTTTCCTAGTAAGTTCCATTTACATTTTTTTCATTGTTCCTTGTACTTTGGTTGGAAAATTACTTTTCTCACAGAAGTAAATTGTGAAAGAAAGTGGTATTACGAGTACTACGGAAGGTTGATTAGATTTGTGTGGTTAATAAAAGTGTGTATAAATTGAATTTTTAATGGAAATTTAGTTTGTTTGCTTGCGAAGAGGATTACAAAGATTTAATGGAATATGCTGTTTCAGGACCATCATGTGGTTGATAGTATTTTTTATTTTTATTATATTTACATTGCACAATTTACTTGAAATTTTTAAGTTATTTTGAAATTAAATTAAGTTACAGACATAGATTTAATATGAAAACATTTTTGTTAAATCATCTCAATTTTTTCTGAAGATGTTATTATAAATATATTTAAAGAATCTTATTAAAAAAATTCTTCAGAAGAAAATAAATGTTACTGGCATGATGAGAGATGGAATGAGGTTGGAGTATCGAAACTCAATTTGAATTGAGGGAGATTTATAGAAAATATTTGAGCAATTTTACCAGGCTTTAGTAAAAGAGCAAAAACTTGATACTGACTTGCCATTGCTAAAACTTGACTGTTATATGTATACCTTAGAAGTAGTTCTATAAGTACTTATTAATTATCTGTTATATACCTGCTTATTTTCTCATTATTTGCATATTCAGTTTTTACAGATAACGTGTTATTTAAGTTTAGCTGGGTATGAAAACTTTTTGAAATTGGATAATCCCTTTCGTTTCCATATCCGTCTTTAGATCATTGATCAATGTCCGTTAAAAAGTATATTAAAAAGTATATTGTATTGTAAAAAATGATAAATTATGATCGAGGTTTGAAAAATACTTTGGAAACGATCAAAAATTTACTATAACTCAAAAACTATTGATGACATCGAAAAATTTTTATTAACCAAAATATAGAAAATTTGATTTTATATAACTGTTGCTCAATAACTTCCAAAGGCACTTAGCCAAATATAATTAAAAAATCGATATGAGAAAATGATTCGATCAAAAATCGACTAAAAAATAGGAAAAATAAAGAGACAACTCAAATAGTTGAGGTAAATATGATAGATCCTAAAACAGAAGCTGAAGCTATGTCCTCTGATTGTTCCAAAGATTGAGTTGAAGCTGAAATATGTATATAAATCATTAATAAAAAATTATAATTTGTGTTTCACAGATTTACCAAATGGACGGAAGGCAGTAATGGGTTTTCAAATCTAAAATAAGACCAGATGAAACTATCGAAAAACGTAAAGCTAGATTAGCAGCTAAAGGCTATTCCCAAAAAATTCCATTGGATTATGTGGATACATTTGCTCAAGTAGTTCGTCAAACATCACTCAGATTGTTATATGCACTCGCGGTTGAACATGATTTACAATTACGCCAATTAGATGTATCAACTGCATTCCTGAACGGAAACTTAGAAGAGGATATATATGGAACAGCCAGAAGGTTTTATTCAGAAGACAACAAAAGAAAAAGTGTGTAAATTAAATAAAGCAACTTATGGTCTCAAGCAAACTGGCAGACAATGGTTCAAACGAATCGACTCTGTTTTTAAAGATTTTGGTTTACAGCAATCAAAATATGATCAATGTATTTACTTCATTAGAAAATATGCAAAAATAATGATTATCGCTTTATATGTTGGTGATATTATAATTGCTGATAATAATTCGAAATTTATAGAAGATTTTAAAAGTCGATTAAAAGATAATTTTGATATTCATGATTTAGAATTTCCAAAACATTGTGGTGGCCTGGAAGTAAGGCTGTTTTCATAAACGCAGTATGCAATGCAACACTGCAAACATGTGCGTTTACAATGGAAAGCAATACTTCAGGTCAACATTGCGTTGTCAAATAATGCAATTACATTTTAAAACGTTTTTGAATGCTAATACTGCTCTTCGTATGTTTTTTTTTTTTGGATATTTTATAAAAATAATAATATGTGTATATTCATTGGAAAAAAAACTTAAATGAATTATATTTATATAAAAATTATGTTAAATTTTAACTTACATTAATATGTTCGTCATTTGAATTGTTAAAAAATCATAAAGTATCACAAATAAAAACACTGCACAAATTTGGCAACTGTTGCGCATTCAACAGCGTTGTCATGCATTAATGAATTTACGACATTGTCAAAAATAAGACAATGACGTTTATGAACTATATGCAATGCAGTGTTGCATTGCATACTGCGTTTATGAAAACAGCCTAAATGTGAAGGAAGGAGAAATTTCAATTTCCCAACTTGGATATATTTGAAACCTAATAAAGAAATATGGTTTAGAAAATTGCAAACCTTCGAAAATTCCGATAGATCCAGGAATTAAATTAGAAAAAGAACCAATAATTTCCGGAGAGACAGAAACAGTTAATGAAGAGTTTTATCAAGCAATTATTGGATCTTTACTTTATTTGTGGCTGTATAGTAGACCTGATATAATGTGTGCTGTTAATATATTATCGCAACTTTCGAAGGACCCACGTAAACAACGGGCCTGTTCGTAAATGTATCATAGCACTGCATATTATGCGCCTTATATTCAATAAGTGTCAACTGTTCAAAAATGCAACATTACTGCATATAAATCATAAAAATGGCTGATGCAACTAATGAGGAAGTATAAAGAATGTGATTTTTTATTGTTTATTTTTGATTATGTATTTTCCTTTTCAAGCATTTTTAGTCTCGTTTCTTTCATATTTGACAAATATTTGTTCACAATTTCACAAATTAAATTTATAATTATTTTTTCCATTTTTGTGTAGTGTTCGCTCATTCGTGTTTTACTTGTGTTTTACAAAGTTTCTTTGCCGTTTGATTAAACAAAAATCACAAACAAATGTGTACAGTGTAACCACATTAATTATTTTATGTGATTTTGGTCAAACACAATAAAATATCGCGGTGTCAAATATTAGCGTAGTCTAACCTTACCTTAAGTACATAACTATAGATAAACATCTCATATATGTATAAAAACATTTATCACTTATCAATTTGAGAAATTAAGAAATCTATTTCATCAAAATTCTAGATAGATATTTAAACATCCTTTTCTTAAATACATATATGTATCCATGGTGGAAGTATGTAAGTATGATTTGTTTGACTTAGTTTGTATGTTTTTCACAACAAAAAATCTCATTAAAAGTTTATTTAATATTTATGCAAACTTAATACATACAACTAATACAAATATCGAAAAGAAAAATCAAACTAACATGTGCTTGTTTAAAGTAAGTAAGTATGTATGTATATTTATGTTGAAATCTATACGTACTTACAAACACCTTGTTTCATAATTGAAAGTTTTCTACGCACATTCGCTCATTCGCATAAATATGTACATACATGGGAGATATTGTCTTCGCTAACATGTTGAACTAGTCGAAATTTTTATATTTTTGTATTTCAAATTTGATAGAATCTAAAAGATGGTACCTTCCAGGTCTTTCACTTTTTATTCCATAGGTGACTTGAAATTTCATCTACAAAACATTTTAATGAAACGCATTACAGATGTTGAAAACTTGAAAATGTTTATAAAATTGTCAAAATATTATAAATCACTTGTTTTAAACACTACGTTTCAAACATATTAAATAAATATTTCATACTTATTTTAAAAACTTATTTTAAAACGTTCACTGGCTCCTTTCATGACAAATTTTCAGATATTTTGTTCCATATTCATAAGTGTACAGAGAACTCAGATATTTTTACTTCAGTGTAAACGGATTGCAGATTTGTTAATCGGGTTTAAAGTTGGTAAATGGGGAAGTACATACATATGTAATGCGCAGCTGTATCTAGCGATATGATCCAGTATTAGAAATTTCTCAAGTGCTTAGTTAGAAAAATCCACGTCCACACAATAAAAAAAAACAAGTAAAATCTTCAGCGTTTTCATTGCTACTCGAAATATTACCAAAAGAAATATTTGGTAATTTCGAACGTAATCATTTTGAACGCTATTTAATCTAAGATTAACAATTCCGCTTAACAAAAAAGATACAGTTACGTAAAATATTACACACAGTGGGAAATATATTCTTGTAGTTTTCCTCAGATCACAAATCTAGTTATTATATGCGCTTTTGATTCAGATTATATTTTGCAGATTCTAAGTTAGTTAAACCCGGAATTACAGACCGTATTATCAAATCAGGTTTTAAAATATTTTAAGTCTCCTCAACTACCTATTGTCCGCATGTAAGTACCCAATATGTACTGATCATAGTCTTCGAGTTGGCAAGAGATTAAAAACACTTTTGAAAGTCTTCGTAAAGCCATGAAACAAAATGTAACTATTATTATTTTATGTGATGTACATATGTGGGTTGTAAGTATGTGTGTACATATGTATATACATGTATTACTTATGTGTGTGTATTAAGCTAGATTTACACGATTGACATTTTCTTCAAAATTGATCTTCAAAATGCTTCAGACTCGTGTAAACAGCAAAAATTCTTCAAAATTTATTTATTTAATAGTTATTAATAGTTATTAAATAAATATATTTTGAAGAAATTTTGCTGTTTACACGAGTTTGAAGCATTTTCAAAAGCAATTTTGAAAAAGAATTTTAATCGTGTAAATCTAGCTTTACAGATAACAACACTATTGATAAACAAATAAAACAACTGTTTTAACTCTTTCTTTTTGTACTCTTTCGCTACAAAATAATTCTATTGAAAATCCACCCTTAAAATAGACAAAATATAACATAAATGACAACAACAAAATCAACACACTCAAACATACACAGGAAGACAGACACATTCTCATTCATCCATACGCTTGAAATAACAAGGACAATCTTATGGCGGCAATCAATCTTCTTCTATTCGTTATAAAATGACAGCTCAGTGGTGTAGAGTCAAATTGCAAATTGTATTCCAATGGCACTTTTCTACTCACCCACTCAAAAGTATTAGGTCTGAACCACATTTCACATTTTACTCTTTTTTGTTGTTGTTGTTGTTTTTGTTTTACTCTTGACATTTGTGTTTGTGTAATAGAATTTGTGTTTTTTTTTTGTTTTGGGGTGGGTGTGTATAAAGAAGTTTGTGTTAAGTGCATAACTGTGTGTGCATTCTAAGTGTAAGAACCCATCATACCATTTTAGGAGCGCTCCGAAAAAGGAGTCAGAAAAAAGTCCAACAGAAGAGCGTTTTCGGAGCGAAAGAAAAATTAGTTTGTTACTGTCCTGAGTCGGCACCAGAGATCAGTTATGAGTACTGAAAAAGTGAGTATACTCGAATCATGACTTATAATTTGTTGTACTTATACGTACTTATACTTGTCTTAATATCATCAAACCACTACTCATCTTTAAAGTTTGAAGTACTCATTATATTCATTCTTAATTTCATTTATGATGTTGTTTATTTTGACTCTCCTTAACTCAATGTACGTAGACGATAAAAAAAATAAGTATGACTCGCATACACACATGCGAGTATCGTTCATTCTTTACAGCCTGCTTATAAAAATTATATAAAATAATAAATTTTATATTTTCCCCAATATGTTTTCCTATAAACTTACTTGTATGTTTTTATATTTTTTTTACTTATTTTGTATAAATACCTAACGCATTAAGCTGAACATTTTTTTCCATGACTTAACTGAGTTGAATACTTTATGAGTATGTGAGTATTTTTCTTAATATGTAAATATGTAAATGAATCAAACATACTGGGAATGGTATGAGCTCGATCTCGGCGTTGTGCTCATAATTATAGCCACCTGCATTTATAAGTCAACGTTGTTGTGAGTTTGAGTAACTCAGAGTAGTTCCCTGAAAATAATATTGGACTACGTTATCCATTTTAGATGAAATGGACTACTTACAACTTGGTACAATGTAATGCAGACATAGACCATGTCATAGTTAAACAAGAGTTTGTAGTTAAACGACATGGTTTCGTGTTAACATGATTGCGTATTGAGTTGTTGTTGCTTTTGATATTTTATTCAAGCTGCTAAGCATAAACTCGTGAGTACTCCATGGAGTAGAAGCATGGAGTAGTTTTGGGACTACTCCCATGGGTTATATGGTCCAATCCTAGAACATCGCAATGTTAAATCGACCAACTTGTTTTTCACATATTTGGAGTAGTTTTGGAGCACTCCTACTCCTCTTTGGTCTAGTCTTTACATGCATGTATGGACTAGTCACGTTATTTGCAGGGTTAACTGTGCCTTTACACATGCAAGTACTTGCATGTGAGTGCTGTGTACGTACTATATACGAAAACATATTCGAAAAACTCGAGTAGCTCTGCAAGTAAAAAAAATGTGAGTGTATTAGCAAAAAATATGAGTGTATTGAGTTTTCGAACTGTTACTTGCATGTGCAAACCCCGGGTTATACTTAAAATGTTATGAGTAGTTGTGAATCGTAAAAAAACGATTCACTGCCGATCTGTGCTCGACACGCAGTATGACTCAGAAATTCCACTTAATTATGAGTGTACCAAAGCGTTGTTGTCATGTTATTTGTACTTTGAACAAAAAAAAAAAAAAACATAGCTGTACCACACAGAATGATAAAAACAGGATTACACAGAGCCCTCTTAAAAGACTCTTTTCTGACATTATCTGAGAGCTCTTTCTGACGGACCATTTTCGAATGTAATGACTATTTTCTGAAGGGGTTTCGGAGTAATTATGATTGTTTTTTGGGCTCATAAAGAGCGTTAGCGCTCCGAAAAAGGTGTCGGAAAAGACTCTTTTCGGACTCATTTGGCTTGCTGGGAATATGTGGTGTGTATGTATGTGTATATTTCCTGTTCCATTTATGACGAAGGTTAAACATACATATGTATGTGAGGCTGACATGACATACATTCTATACTCGTGCAACACCACCACTAACAACAACATCATCAAGTAATATAAATAATATTTTCCATTTATGATTTAAACTTTGACATCAATGTACGAGTAGACTGTTGTTGAAGTGTCATTTTCGTATGTTTTTTACTTGTTAAATTTGTGGTTGAAAACATTTACTTTTTCAAATTACTCCAACATTTTTATATGTATTACTCCTAAATCTGAAGAATAAGATTATTCATCCGAATCATTTGATATTTCTTAATGACACAATAATACTGCCCAACGTAGTAAAATCCATCTATCAGATGAGTTTTTGTACACATGCAAACGCAATTTCTATGTGAATACGAATATAAGAGCTTCTGACAAAAACTTGCATCTAAAAAAACATACTTTAAATAAAATATTGCCAACAAATGTCACCACATGTTAGTCTGTCATATTGCCGATATCTTCATATACACATATGGCCAAAATAATAAGTACATGTTACCACCACCGTGCTTGGCGGTCTTTTTAGTGAACTTTACATAAAATTCTTTGTCGTGGTGGCACACACCCAACATTTGCCGAAATTTACCTGGAGTTCTGCAAAAGGGTTCTTTTTACCGAGTGTTACAATCCTGTTATCCTTTCTTGGGTGAGTTTTTTTTGCCTTCCACGCCTTCCTGAGCTTTTTACTGGTTTTAAAGCGTTTTAAAACTCTATCGAGGTATTTCGCAATCGATCGAATCGTTTCTCCTCTGTTTCTAAATTTAAACACGAGTCTTCGCTCCTCCGACGTACAGTATTTACCGCGACCCATCTATCAAATCAAATTTAATTCGTTTTAATTTTTACAAGACAATAAAATAAACAACAAACTTTTTCTAATAAATATGAAACTCGAAGTAAATTGTTATAAAATTAAATATGTACTTATTTTGTTGACCAACCAAAATACGCACTTCAAAAAAAAAAAAAAAAGAACACGAAAATAAAAAGTAACGGGACTTTTGCAACAATTTTTTATTTTTAAACAGGTTTAAGGTGGAAGGCTAATGTAAGCGGCATGAAGCCGCGAGCGGCAACAGTATTACCAGTGAATAAAAGTTTTGTTTATTTACAAAATTATTCATACAAAAATTTTGAAGTATCGCAATTTACTTAATCCGGCAATGCTGTGAGAAGCGGCCGTGTGGTAAAGTCGATTTTTTTTAACTTTTCACTTAAAACGATGTTGCCATACACATGTGATATATGAGTTTAGTTAAAAATAAAATAAAAAATCCATTTTTTTAATACTTTGTACACCATGTACAGTGTACACTCTAAAAAAACGTTTATTTAAGAATTAATTTATGTAAAAAACAAAACAATTAAATTTTTTGACATTTACCGCTTTACCGCTTTACCGCTTACCTACAAAAAGTATAAGTGGCAAAAAGAACAGCTGATTGGCCTTCCACTATTCTACATTTAATTAAACAAGTAAGAGTGCTATATTCGGCTGTGCCGAATCTTAAAAACCCTTCACCTAAGCGTAATAAGAAATACAGAAACTAGACTAGACTGGAATATCCTTATTCTGTGTTTTCTATTCAGTCTTAGTGCAAATTTTATTAGTATTTGATATATTGTTTAAAACACAATTTTCGACCAACATAATTTATGGTAAATATTTTGAAATTTTGTCTAATTTTCACCATTTTTAATTGATTTAATTACCAATTCTTACCATAATTTACAGAGTCTGTCTGATGTTCATAATAATCTTCAGTGTAATTTAACAGAGTATAAAAAAAGGGTACAATTCGGTTTTAGTGATTTTGCTCTAAAAAAAAAATGAAATAGGGCTTTTAGAGGAGATACCAGCAAAAAAAAATTTGTTGACGGTCACGCCTATTTTCGAGGGGGCGGACCCTTAAAGTTGAAAATATATAGGCCTATATCTCGGGAACTACTGGGTGTCTGATAATTTGTAATACATTAAATAAAAGGTATTACAAATACCTTTCCAACGATATATATCATGATTATAAAGTATGGACCGAATATGGGTTAAATCCGAAAAGAATATTTTTTGACCCGAATTTATTTGTTTTTTGGAAATGTTTCTTATATGGCAGCTATGACAAATTATAGGCCGATCTTCTTAAATTTTGGAACAGTTATTTTCATGCATATGAGGATATTTCACGTCGAATTTCAACATAATAACGCTATATATACGATATATATTAGTATTAACGTGGATTTCGAGAGTGGACCTTATGTGGGGGATATAGTCAAATATGGACCGATATTCTAATAATCCAGCAGTTAGATTTAGGCATGTATGTAAATGATCCGTGTAAAATTTTGGATTGGTACCCTTATTTATAAGCGATTTATGAGTATTAAAGTGATTTTCGGAAGAGGGCTTTATATGGGGCATACGGTTAAAAATAGACCGAAATTCACAAAAATTTGTGGGATGATTTTTGTATATATTAAAATGTATATTTAAAAAGTTTTGAGTCGGTACCGAAATTTATACTGAAAAAGTCTTTTTCAGATGTGGTCCTTGTATTGGAGCTATGCCCAGTTCTGAGCCGACTACCATAAAATTTAGTACAACAATTTATTTGCCTATAAAGATTATTTATGTCAAATTTTAGCCGTTTAACATTATTTATATCTGTTTTATGCGTATTTAAATGAATTTTGGAAGTGGACTTTATATGGGGTCTATGGTCAAACATGGACCGAACTAAAAAAAAAATTCGTTTTGCGATTTCTTTTTGTATAAGAAATATATATATTTGTATGGGGGATATGAGAAATCATGGACCGATTCTTACTGTTTTCTGCACACTTTCCTCTTTTTTCATAAAAACTACGTATACAAAATTTCATGGTATTATCTGCAATATAACTATTTCAAAATATTGCAATAAAATGGACGAAAAATTTCAAATTTTTATGGAGGTGGTCTCACATATTGGTTCATAACTCTGGTTGACCGGAACCGATTTTGCTGATTTTAAATAGCAAACTTCTCGAAAGCACTTCTGACAGAATTATTGAAGGTTTGGATCCCGAGTATATCTGGGAACTTCAAAAAACTGATTTCAACAGACAGACAGACAGACAGACGGACATGGCTTAATCGACTTCGCTATCTATAAGGATCCAGAAAATATATACTTTATAGGGTCGGAAAATTTGTTTGTGGAAATTACACACGGAATGAAATGAATTTTTGAAAGCATAGAGCGTGTTACATTAAAGTTTATAATAATATCAAACAAGTTATAAGTTCTATCAGTTTTTTTTAAATACCAGTTGCAATAAAGTTTTAATAATAACTCGGCTATGGTTAAAGCTTCCTTTAGACGGTATGTATTTTGCAGTGTGCTTGTCAAATTTTCCACTGCAAAATGTACACAAAAATGCTTCTGCAAATGTCAGCCTGCATTTACAGTGTAAAATTTTCAATTAGAGAATGTTCTATTTTCACCTGTTTTGCAAGTCAATTGTTTATGGTTCCAAGAACATAGTGTTTGTGTTTCAGCAAATTTATATTATTACAATAATGCTGCAAGTAACAATTATTTAATTTTTTAAATCAGCGTTTCAAACTACATTTGCAAGAACACAATACTCCCGCAAAAATATTCACAACGAAAACAGCTGTTGTATTCGATTATGTCACATAAAACTAAAAACCGACATGTGAAAGCCAAAAATATAAACTACCAATTTTGACAGACATGCACAATTACATACGAGTATGCAGTGCTGATATTCAGCCGGTTCGGACCGGTTCGCTCGAACCGGTTGTTGCATATTCACCCTTCTCGTGAATAAAAATTCCATATGAAATTTGTTGGGGTGATTATGTTTTTTGTTTTAACGGTTTTATATAATGTGTATTTATCAAGGTGATTAGACTCGGCAACAAACACAATATTGTTCAGTTGTTCATTGTCCAAACGTACAAACAAATGATTTTATTTTGGTCATACATTGAATTCTTGGAGGATAATATTTTCGATAGCGTTTTCTTCAATCTTTTGAGAAAAAAATAAAGCAATTTTTGTTGACTTTTATTTTGCAAAATCAAAACTATTTTTTTATTAAACTAAAGTTTATATCATTTCCTTCAAGAGGCTTGTGGTCTGTTACTGGGATGCGACTTTAAAATTTTCGCTATTTTTATCAAAATTTGGCAAAAATATAATTTTTTTAAGCGAACCGGTTGTTAATTGTTTCGAATATCACCACTGCGAGTATGTATCGTAAAACTGACAAGTACACTGCAAAATACATACCGTCTAAAACCAGCATAAGAAACGTTTTATAACTCGGTAGTTTGTAAATCGGCAGTTATTATCACCACGATTCGAAAATAAACTGCTATTTTCCAGTAAAATACACGCAGTTTATAAAAATTATGATATATGAAACAAAAATTACAATGAAAACTGAACAGAAAACGAAATTGCATAACATGTTCTTATAAACCTTGTTCCAAGTTCTTTTTATTCCGACAACTGTTGTAAACCATTGGATACTCGTATAATTTAATTCCACTTGGTATTTACTTGATAAATATTTACCATTTGTTATAAACTGCTTTTTAAAACGTGTAGAATTTTTAAGAGTATGTTTAATGATCTCTTTTTATCAAAAATTTGGGATTAATTTAAGAGTAAATTACGCATTAACATTTTGTTAGTTTTTCATAACTATAATTACAGTTTATGTTAAACAAACAAGAATACTAGAAAAACAAAAGCATAACTGTTATTCTTCTTGTAATTCTTATATTACTACCTTGGTGACTTTATGGTTTAAGTTTTTAATGATACATGTGCCAAATATTAAAAATCCTATTCTTGTGTTAAAAAAAATTTTTTTTGATAGATATCCCACTCGCATCCCATTAAGCGTTTATAAAGGGCTTAAAGTAAATTGTATAAGCTTTCTTTTGAGAAAAAAGGGCCCAAATTGAAATTGTGCTAGCACCAATAGGTAAAGAGTTACACTGATTTTAAAAAACCCCTGTATGACCAAAATGTCCAACTCCGGCACTTCTGGACTGATAGAGCTGAAAATTTGTCTCTGGCCTACTATCCAATAGTACTAACCTTGGTGCAAATTTCATCCAAATCGGAAGACATCGATTTTTAAAATTGGGTCACTTGACGTGAAATTCACCATATTATATATTTTAAAGAGATAAATTAAAAAATATGATTTCTTGATCGTTTCACCTACATACATACATACTCGTATATAGGTTTCTTTCTTTAACTTATCTTTAAATCAAGAAATTTTATTCAAAAAAGTTAGAAAGAGATGTTTTTGCTGATTTGAATAAAATTTTTACAAAATTGTTAATCCTTATAAGAAAATAATTTAGAATGTAGGAGATTATTTTGTTGTATTTTTGGTAGATACCAAGAAATTGTCTTGTATTTGCTGCAAAATTACATCGTAACATCCAGAAAAATATTTTTTAATTCAGAAATGTTTAGTTTTGGTTTTCATAAATTAAAATAGTTAGTTTTTAGTTTTCTATATTGATTACAAGCTCTGTCTTGGTAGTAGGGCTGTCAGATATGCCGATTTTTCGCCAAACATGGCGATTTTTTAGTGCTTTTGGCAACATAAATTTCCATTTGGCGACATGGCGATTTCTTTGCGGTTTTTGAATGAGATGGCGATTTTTTTTTTGTCTAATTTTTGTTAACAATATAGCTATAGTTATTAACATTATTTTAGTTATGTCGCCACCATGTGGACTTGATTCAAATAATTTTAGGAAGCTTGTTCAAGTTTCTGGAACTCGTTGGTTATCATATGGAGCCACAATCAAAAGAATTTTGGAGCAATGGATACAGTTAAAACAGAATTTTTCATTAATATCGACTGTTGAAAATGACAGAAGTGCCCAAATTATATATAACGAGTTATGTATATGTATATTTACACAAATCAAAAACTGAAATGTTCTCAAAGTCGGGATAGTGATTCAAATTTTTACAATTTTTTCAGTTTTGAAAACAGAAAATAATTATAAACGTCGTTATATGTTAGAAATGTTAGAAATTATTAATGTACCAAAAAATCTTAGAATCAATTTTAAAGTAGATACAGATAATGTTGCTCAAACTTATAGACACTTAATTTATAAAAACACAAAAACTAAAAACTAAAATATTTTTCATATCAATATTTCTGTTTGTGTAATATTTAAATTCTGACAATTACTGTTATTTTTTGAAAAATATTTTTATTGTTATTAATTTTTAATTTTGTTATTGTTTCCCTGAAGATGCTACACATTGTGTTTTGCATAACTTTTAAAATTATTAACAACAAAAATGATATTTAATAAAAAATCAAATCTAGGCTCCAGGTACTTAGTTTTTTTTTTACTATATATTGTGGTTATTGCATAAAATTGTTATCAGAACCATTTCGAAGCTTTGAGAGTAAAATGGAAAAAGTGTATACGAAATTAGAGTTATTCCAAATTATACAAGACTGTAATGCTAAACTCGTTGAATTGAAATTAAATTTTGTAGTTAGAAACTAACCCTTTACGAAAGAAGTCATTTCTCCTATGCTTCCACCTGTACTTAGATCTGAAGAGAATTCAGATTCGGAAGAGCATTTTGAAGAAACAGATGCGGAAGAACCATGGCACTCATCATCATCTTAGTTCAAAAGAGAAATAAGTTACAATTACGATTAAATTTATTATTTTCAGATAAATTAAAAATACAATGAAATACATAAAAGTCACATAAAATCTTAAAAATAAATTTTTTTTGAAAATTTGAAAAAAAAATTTTGACTAGGTCGTTCCGGGGGGTGGGCTTGGAGGAATACCTCCCCCTGCCCATAAAAGTTAAAAAAATTAATTTTAATATTATTTTATGTAACAGCCCAAAAAATAGGACGGGGTCGAAAAGTGTAATTTTGCGATCTCCTGGGTCTAATTTTAGGTTTTTTAACTTTCGCCGACGTTAAAAGTTAAATTTGTCAAACTGAAGTATGGAAAAACTTGAAAAAAATTGCATTTTTCAGAGGTTGGATTAGTTCTTCTAGGGGGAACTTTTTTATTCTTGGTCTGATTTTATTTGCCTGCCTATGACAATAACACACATTTCTGTCAAGTTTCATCGCTCTAGGGGCACTCAATAACTTTTAAGAAGCCATTTAAGCTAAAACAAAAAGTAATGTCCGGCTAGATTGGCAAAAAATCCCTATATTATAATATTATGTTTTTGAAAAAAAAATTGTTTTGCCTCTCGAAAACCTTGCAAAATAAGTAAAACGTGACATATGACAACGCTGGCCACAATTTTATTTTTTACTTTGTATATAAAATGTATGTAAATGTATATTTGACAGTGGCTGTGTTTCCAAATATGGGTTGTGATTTGAATAAATTTGTTTCCGCACTCGTTTGAAAAAATGCATAACACTACTAATAAAATAAATAAAATTGTCCACAGATTTCTAACAATTACAATTGTTTATTAATATTAAATTTAAAAACTACTGCTATAATTTACAAAGTCTCTGTATGTGTTCGTATACGTGTACACGTGTACAGATTTACATGTCAGATAGTCACATGTTTAAAGAAAAGATTAATAGCCGTCATAATGTCATTTTTATATTGAAAATATTTCCAACATTTCTTTAAGCACTTATTTAATATAAATATGTATGTATATGGTAAAACTGTTTTTCAATAATGAACTTCATTATTTTGTTAGAAAAATAATTCAATTTGTATTCTAATTCATATTCACATTGCAAAATATATTTTATTTTTCTATATGTCCATGGATGTAAGCATATGTTTCTTTATTAGCTTATTCATTTCTCTGCTTTGCTTTTCAAATCTTGTTTTTTGCAGACCATTCGAAGAAACACGAGTAGTATTTCATTACATTATAGATAAAGTATCGTATCATGTAGCACAAAATATTTATTAGTTAAACTTTATTATTACACATAGTTAATGTTGATCTATTTTTGTTCTTATTTTATTAATACAATTTATTGGGAAAAGCTATTAAAGGGCGATTCAATATTTTCACAGATTACGCGTGACTGCTGTCATACTGTGATCTAATTTGAATTTTGTTATTATTTGTCAATACTTTACCGAAAGACTCACATCGCAACAGCGGCCAACATTTGTTTGAAATTCCATATCTTTGCAAAGTAAATGCCAGTGCAATCCAAGTCATAATAAAGATGCCGACCTCTAATTATATTTGAAATGTTGTATTTAAAATAAAAAAAACCTCTAACTGAACTACCCTTTTTAAAAAACTTTATTTTTAGACAAAGCGATATTGGAAGAACATTTTAATTTTATTTCACAATATTCTAACGAACGAAATACAGCAGTCAACGAAACTTACTTAATAATAAATTTTAAATTAATGTTATTTGCAATAATTATAAACGAATAAAAATTAATTTTTACAATTTCAATATAAATTGGCACACATCAAGAACATGGTTTTGGAAATTTTGTATAGTAGCAATTCATTTACGAATTATACAAAATTCTATTCTGGTCTATTTTTTGTTACACAATTTATTTAGTGAATTATATCCTTGGAAGTATTCCTTAAATAGAATTATTGGCATAAGTATATATAAGTACGAATAATTATTCTAACTAACGATTGAAATTGATTATGGTCGCTTTCACTAACTTGATTTTTTCTATCAGAAGTGATTTTTACTCAATGTAAAAAACCCAGAAGCACTTTGACAACGTTTAAATTCTATTAGACTTTTTAAAAATGGTTCCGCGGTCTTCGTGGAACCTAAAAGTTATCAAGAATTACCAGAATTTTTCAAATTATCTCAACAAGTTAGAGTGCAGTATTCGTCTGTGCCGAGTCTTAAATACCCTCCGCTTAAATATAATGAGAAAAACAAAAATTACACTAGTTATAGGACTAGCATATCCTTATTCAATGTTTTTTATTTAGTGTTAGCGCAAATTTTATTAGAATTTTATATATTTTTTGAAAGGCAATTTTACGAACAACTTACATAATTTATTTCAAATGTTTTGACATTTCAACTAATTTTGATAGAATTACCGGTGCTAACTATATTCTATAGATTTTCTGATCTGTCTGATTTTCATAACAATCTTGAGTGTAATTTAACAATTATAAAATTAAAAATAGAAAAAAAGCATTTTTTTCATATTCACCACAAATTAAGAAACAAAGTTAAAAGGGTAAGATGGTTATTTTGATATTAGTATGATTTATGGATTAAAATTTCTGATCTGTATTAAATTGTTTTTCGGAAATGGTCCTTATATGGCAGCTATGACAAATCGTGGGCCGATCTTCTAAAATTTCTCAGTAGAGAATTTTATGCATATGAGGATATCTCACATTGAATTTCTACATAATAATAGTATATTTAAGATACATATTAGTACTCTAGTGAACTTCGGAAGTGGACCTTATATGAGGATATAGTCAAATATGCACCGATATTCTCAAAATGTAGCAGTTTTATTTTGGAATATGTGTTACTGATCCGTATAAAATGATAAGTATTGAAGTGATTTTCGGAAGAGAGCGCTAATCAAATATGGACCGAAATATACAAAATTCTGCAGTACTATTTACGTATATATATAAAGATTAATGACTATTTGGGATATGGTCCTTATATGGAAGCTATGACCAATTATAGGCCGACCACCATAAAGTTTAGTACAACAATTTATATACTTTAAGTTAATGTTGAAAGTGGACATTATATGGGTTCTAAGCTCAAACATGAACCGAACTAAACAAAATTTCGTTTTACTACCTCTTTTTACATGAAACTTATTTTTGATGAATTTTGTATTGATGTTCCCATTTTAAAGGCATTTATTATTATTTATTGAGCCATATTTCGGCAAGATATTTGTATGAGAGATAATACACCCATTCTCACTAGCTTCCTCACAGTTTCTTCTTTTATCATAAAAATAACGTATACAAAATTTCATGGTATTATCTGCAATATACTTTAAAAAATTGCAAAAAATATGAGGTTGCCTCATATTTTGGTCCATAACTCTGGTTCTACTATACCTACTTTGTTGATTTTCAATACCAAAATTTCGTACAAAATAAGAAATATTTTTCTGGAAATTTCATCAAGTTGTGTATTTTAGACGTGAGAGTGTTTTACAGAGATGGACAGCCATTTATGTTACGGATCGTTTTGCCTGGCTAGGTTTCCAACTAACTTTGGCATGTTTGTCCCAGGCAGGTACCAACGCTGTGGCCAGGTGCGTGTCCTAACATAAAACATTTGAACCATCATACCACATGAATCATTCTAAGACAGTTGTTCGTCTCTTTTGTTCTCCCGACCATGTCGTAGTATATCTCAATAGACTTATAATTTCATAAGGATCACGAATACACCAATACCTCACTTTGCGTCGGGTTTACGTTCGGAAAAAACACGACGCAAAGTGAATTAAGATTTTCCATAGCAAACCCAATAAAGATCGAAGACAGGTTTTAGGGATACGAAAATACTAAGTCGTCGGCTTTATATCACAAAAAATTGTTTAATGTTTGCTGAACAGCTTTTTTCAACATAAAATAAATTTCCTTGTAGCAATTGTCTGTATTACTACCACTAGCATTATCGTTGGATAATATTTACTTCTTATGTCGTGTTCTAATATTCATTTAAATTGTTTGTTTTACACAATTATCAAGTCGGCAAAGAAAATCAATAATTAAATAAAAATAAAACAAATAAATATTTTAGTAAAATATATACATATATCTATATGTATGTACGTGTATTTGTTAAGTTTTCGAAGGAAATTGTACAATTTAAAATCAATGATTAAGAATTATTTTATCAAATATTCTAAAATTTTAATTAAATATAATAAAAAATTCTTCAATTTTAATATATTAAATCATTAAGACATAAAACTTACATACACATATGATAAGTAGAAAGATATTTAAAATTATTTATTTATTCAAAGATTTTGTATAAAATCAGAATCCATTAAATATTCCAAAATTTCTCTTTGGTTGTTGGAAAGAGGAAGTGGTTGATAATCATCAAATAGTGATGATAATGCCAAGTTATCCATAGATTCTGGCTCTGAATTTAATGCAGTTTGGTATTGTTGAACCGTATTGACATATGTCGATTCATTAAATCCGTTAGATGATGAAGAAGTTTGTTGATTAAAAATTGCCAATTGGACCGAGGGTTCTTGTCCGACATCTGATATTTCAGGATTGGCAAAAAACAAAGGTATATTGTTTTCCTGGGCAGATGATTCGGAGCAGCTACGTAGTTTGGTATTTTGTTTTGGTGCTTTAGCGGCGTCCTTCTTGCTCTTCATGCGACGATTTTGAAACCAAATCTTTATTTGAAGTTCGCTTAACTCTAAACGTTGGGCAATTTCAATGCGACGAGGACGGCATAAATATTTATTAATGTGAAATTGACGTTCCAATTCAATCAGTTGTTTGCTGGTATATGCTGTACGTATGCGTTTTGCCTTTAAAGTACCTTTCGAATCGATAGATGATGAGGGCGAAACGGGAGATGTTGTGGTGGAGTAACTCTGAGTGGAAGGAGGTAACACTGATGGCAGAGTTGTATCTTGAACAATATTCATAATCTGTAAAATATTTAATTAATATATAGAAAGTAATTTGAAGTGGTGAAAAATATTTATACTTACATTAGGATCACTTTGATATTGAAAATTTTGCGTCCAGTATTCTTCTAAATTTATGTTATTCCATTCCATTTTTGCTGATCACCTTTAAAATTGCAATAAAAACTGACGAAGATGTTGCTTGCTTGAATAGTGGTGGCAGATTATGTTCAATATTTGTCTGACCAAATATTTATAGACTTGCATATGAATCTCTCTCTCTCTCTCTCTCTCTCTCTCTCTCTCTTGTGTTGATACCTGCACAGGACAATTTCCGCGTTGGATTTATTATCAAGGACAAGTACGAGTATGTTTGCAAATCGGAGATTTGCTTGTCTCTCGATGGTGGAATGTAACAATAAGCCGAAGCAGCCAGACCGGCGTTTCAATATGCGTAATAGCATTTTGACTAGTCTTCATAGTCACTACCCAGCATACCATTTTAGGAGCGCTCCGAAAAAGGAGTCAGAAAAGAGTCCAACAAAAGAGCACTTTCGGAGCGCTCCGAAAAAAGGAGTCAAAAAACAGTCCAACTAAAGAGCATTTTCGGAGCGAAAGAAAAATTTGCTTGTTACTGTCCTGAGTCGGCACGCAGTATGACTCAGAAATTCCACTTAATTATGTGTGTACCAAAGCGTTGTTCTCCTGCTATTTGTGCTTTGAACAAAAAAAAAACATAGCTGTACCACACAAGAATGATAAAAACAAGATTACACAGAGCCCAAGAAAAACCTCATAAAAGACTCTTTTCTGACATTATCTAAGAGCTCTTTAAGAGCCCAAAAAAACCCTCATAAAAGACTCTTTTCTGACATTATCTAAGAGCTCTTTCTGACGGACCATTTTCGAATGTAATGACCCTCTTCTCTGAAGGTTTTCGGAGCAATTATGATTGTTTTTTGGGCTCATAAAGAGCGTTAACGCTCCGAAAAAGGTGTCAGAAAAGACTCTTTTCGGACTCATATGGCTTGCTGGGATTATACACATAAAGCACGATGGCCACGTATCGAACTGATTTTACAAACGCAGTTTTTTTTTTGATTGTGTTAGTGAAAAAAACCTCACACGTATATGTTGATGTAAGTGTGACGAAAATCAAAACAATTTAGATTTTCACTGCCGCCGCTACTTCAAACTAAATATTACCAACACATACATATTACTTGTTAAATCAGTTTCATGTTCTCTCCTCGCTCAAAGTACATATACACTGTATATTATACACTTACAAGTTGCGTAGATCATTTAACAGGTAGAAAATAACTAGCATCAATAGTGTAGAGCAGAGGTAGGCAAAGCGTAAAATGAGGTTGTGTGTGTGAGCGAACTACCCAGCAAACATAATCATAATTATATAAATTATACAAAACAACTTAGATAGGAAACATACCAGTGTTGTCAGATAATTTTTCTCTTCCCCCCAAAAAAATTTAGAACCCACTAGATTCTACACTGTTTTTTTAAAAAACCCCCTAAAGTTTCTCTATTAAATTTGAATTGAGGTACTATTATTCTTATATAACATACTCTACATACTCTACTAATTATTAAAAAAAACATTTGAATTATTCTTCGCTTACATTTTTATGAACTTACGTAAGGTGAACTATTAGAATATAATTTATATACATATAAACATCTAGATGGTTAGTTTTATTAAAATCAGGTTTCTCCAAAACTTTCAAGAGTTGCAAATTCTTCTTCATATCATTGGAATTGAAAAGTTTGAGCATTTGAGGTGTTGGAATAAAATCTTATTGTTTAACTTGACTCTTAAAATACTTTCAACTGTTGAAATATTTATTCTGTTTCGCAGCTTATTTTTTACCACATTAAACATATAGAAAGCTCTTTCAACTAATGCATTGAAATGAGGTAGTAGTAATAAAGATAATCCTAGTTTACTAATTCTGCAAAATTTTGTCCAACTTCTTACCAAAATTGTTCTAAAGACGTCGTATTACTCCACGATATAAAGTGCAAGTTGTTCCACTCACTAAGAGTTGCATCGATATCTTCACAAATGTTTTTGAAATGAACAACGACATTGGTAATGTCTGGTTTTTTAGCTTTCTGTCATTTTCGATAAAAACAGTTATAATTTTTCTAAAAGATCAATACTATCTGGAAGTCGCTTTTTTATTTGGAAACCTATTTCCAAAGTAAAAGTTTTGCAATTTACCTTAATGAGCATAATGTCTTCTATTTGCATCGAGAAATGTTTTAATCTTTGTAGTTGCCAGATTACTTTCTAAATCGTCAGTTGTTAAATTATGTACTATAACACACTATAAATTCGAAATGCCCCTAAAAATCCCCTAAATAAAATTTTCTTACCCCCAAATTTCCCCCTAAATAATATTAACCGCTAAATCTGCCCCTAAATAGAAAAAAAACTCTAAATCTAGGGGGAAACCCCTAATCTGACAACACTGAAACATACACTTACAACCATAGCTTGGGAATAATGATTAGAAATCCTAATGATTAGCAATTGGATTAGATATTTTAATTGTGCTGAACAATTGATTAATTATGATTAGTTAGCCATTTTAGACGATTACTAATTGATTAGATTAGAAATAATCAAAAATCTAATCACAATTAGTGACGATTAGCATTTCTAATCAAATTTAATCAAAACTAATCCAAAAAATAATTGATTAGATTTCTTGATTATTTTTGATTATATTTGATTAGTTTAACTATTTTTGTGAAAAGAAAATATTTATTTATCACATTTGTTGCTATATTTACATAATGTAACAGTTTTTGAATATTGCATAAAATTGCATTATATATTGCCACATACATGTGTATATGTACGCTGATTCTGCTTATATATAATTCACAAAAAATTGACATTAGACTTCATTAATACCAACATTTCAAAAGAAAAGTCTGACAATGAATTTAGTCTTGGACTATTGATGATGCCTGCAATATTCAAAAACTGTTACATCATGTAAATATAGCAACAAATGTGATAAATAAATATTTTCTTTTCACAAAAATAGTTAAGGATTAATATTTTGTATTGCTGGATTGATTTTATGGATTAATATTTTTTAGCTTTTATTTTGTGTTGCCTCTTTAAATCCGGTAAAATAAAAAACATTATTGTATTTTTTTACAAATTAGATCAATATATATATATATATATATATTATAATTTTCAATCAATTCAGATCCTGAAGATGGACAGAAGATGTTTGAAATATATTGATCTAATTTGTAAAACATACAATAATACAATAAAATAAAATAAAAGCTAAAAAATATTAATCCACACGACAGAGCACAAGGGTTGCCAACTCTAATTGCATTAGCAGAAGTCAATTAGATTTCTAATTGTAAACGTAAACCAATTTTTTTAAGTGCAATTAGTTTTACCATTGGAATAAAAATTTGAATTATATTATGGGAATTACTTGAACTAATTCTAATTGTTTAATGAATTAGAGAATTTCACAAAAGAAGGTTAGCATTATCTAATCATTATTTAACATGCATGGTTTAAAGTAATCATAATATGATCTTAAGTAATCATATTATGATCTATAGTAATCATATTACGATATATAATAATCATATTGTGATATATAATAATCATCTTATAGTACTTTATCATAATATATTAAATTAATATCATTTTATTTTTACTATTTGTCAAATTATGTTTTTATAATTATCATAATATGAATGCAAAATTTCGCGATGATACCAGTTAAAACATTATTTCTAATGAAGACACAATATTTTAGTATTTCGTATATACATATATTTCGTATAATCGCAATTATTTTTACATTGTTTTTAAACACAAAACTTAATATTTTTGTTAATATTTTTGTAAATAGCAATAAATATTTGCGCACTTTCAACGTACATAAAAAATTACATTTATTTGTAGTTTTGTTTAATAGATTTTTATTTTGAGAAATTTAAGATTATTTATTTAAACAAATATATATTTTAAACAAATATAGAAACTAATCATTTAATGGTTATTTGTAAGTTATTAAGTAGTTATCACTCAATAGTTGTGGTAAACATTTTTTAAAAATAATTATGTTTCAGTGAACCATATTCAATTTTATAATTGCGAGAAACATACAAATGTTATAGTAACTAAGTTATTGTTAAAATCAATTATTTGTGTATCACAGCAATATATTGGTACCAAAAACTCAGTGTAGTTGTCGTAACCATGTCCAACCATGCTTTTTCTCTGCGTGTACGAGTATAAGATATTTATTTCAAGCTTGTAAACACTAGTAAAATATGGATATGGATTGTTTTTCAATTTACGTCATTTTGAATAATTAGTGATTTTCTACCATGGATTAAAAAAATTTTGTGATTTGTAAATCACCGATTTAATATAATGAATCAGATTTGTTTACTCGAAAGTGTTTCGGTTTAAAGAACACGGCCAAATGCTCCTAATTTTATAGAAAAATTATTATTTGGGCGGGCTTAATATAAAAAAATTATATTTTTATACATGAAGCTCATGAACACCTGTTTACGTTCCACTTGATGTTGCAAATAGTGGTAAATTTGAGGCGTTTGCATATTTTTAATGTGTAACTTCCAACTTTTAGTTATTGTTACTAAAACCAAAAGTTATTTGGATTATCATCATAAACACTTAACATCATTTATATCCATATTGATTTTAGAAAATCCCAATTTTATATCAAAAAAATAAAAACGAACATCCAACCAAATTTAATTAGTAAATACCTTTAACAAGCCTAACTAACAAATTTCAAATTCTCTCAAACACATTTCCACATCGTACACGTGATTGAGAATATACATATGCCAAAAACCCAAAAGCATAAAATTCCACTGCAACATAAAGAGAGAGATTAACGGGAATGTTTTAGTATTTTAAAAATTCTTGGAAAATTTTCGCTAAATCAGGTAGATTAATTTTAAACTCATAGTATTTTTAGGAAAACCCGTCATAAAAGTAGAAAAACTTTAAATTTTATGAGTGTGATTTTATGACGACGTGTGCAATAGTTAATATTATAAGAGCAATAAAGATCTGCAGTAGATCCTTATGTCTTATTTTCTAAACAGGTACTAGGGCTTGCAGAAAATATTACAGTTTGGGTTTTTTTTTGCATATTTAGCAATAATTATTTTTGAATTTTTTTCCTACGAACATTTTAGCTCTAGAGATGCTAAACCGTCAGGTTTTTTACAATCTCAGGATTTTTAAAGGCCTCGTTATGCGAACGTTGTTTTAAGAAAAAACGCAACGTAATGTAACGTACGTACGTATATGTATATAGAAAAGTTACAAACGTAACAACAGTGATGCCAACTTTTGAGACTCAAAACGCGTAAACATTTTTGAAAATAGGGCTAAATTGAAAAAAAAATGTGTTTAAAGCCACATTGTGTCAACATTTTCGATAAAGTGCGAAAAGGGGCTAAATTATAAAATGTTTCTTTTAAAAATCAAAACAACAAACACATGTTTATAAAATAATTTATTAGAAAAAATTACTACCATGAGATACATATTTCAATTACATTTTAATTAATAAGGTACATACGTAGATTAAATACATGGTCTTGTTCATCATCATTTTCAGTCCACTATCAATAAAATATTTAGAATTTGTATGTTTCATTCGATTTAATTTTTGTGCACAATTCATCAGGGGCCAAATTACCGCATTCGATATCGAGTCAAATTGATCGTAATTTTCTTATTTGAGATTATGGCATTAGATATCAAGCAAGAAATTTAGTACATTTTATCATAATTTCAATATCGAAATCATTTTTCTAGCTCATTCGATCACGAATGCGGTAATTTGGCCCCAGGTATTTTTTTTTTTAATATTTTTTATTTTTATTAATTCAAAATTACAATTTTCATATAATGTGGTCTCAGCGCAATTAGGGCATTATTGAGACGTCGTTGGCAAAATTACAATTTATTTATGTTTATTTTAATTATTTCTAAAATTAAAAAAAAAATACAGTAGAATAGTTAAATTATACTACATTAGAAGCATTTCAATATTATTAAGATAAAAATCTTTAAGCTTTTTCTTAAATAATGATATTGATGTACAATTTTTTAGAAATTGGGGCAAATTATTGTATTCCAAACTACCAAGGTACTCTATTCTTTGTTTAGTGATTTCTAGACGACATCTAGGAATCCTTAAATTTGAATTATTTCTTGTATTAAAAAACATTTGGTTGACAGATAAACTGATCGTGTGATGCCCAATTTTATATATGGTTTCATAAATATAAAACATTTTTAGCAATATCCTTATAAAGCTTTGGCGGCAAATTAAAAACAGCTTTTAGCGATTTGTTTTGTATAACCTGTACACTTTTTAGATCAGCATTTCTTTTAAATCCATATACAAGTGTAAGATAATTAAGATGACTTTGTATAAGAGCTTGAAAAATTAAATATTTAGTTTTTTCATCAAGTTTATGGCGTAGTTTGAATAAAACACCAAGTGCGGTAGATATTTTTGACCGAACATATTTAATGTGATGATGCCAGGTTAAATTGTTTTGCAAGTTAATTCCTAAATACTTTATAGAATCTTCTCGCAAATTCTGCAATTAGTGATGCATCTGCTTCTTCAAATGTTTTAAAAACTAAACTTTCCTTATAAGGATAAAGTAGGCATAAGTCATCAGCGTACATTACAATTTTTCCATGCAGTCCCAAGTTATTGATATCATTAACATAAATATTAAACAATAAAGGGCCTAGCACACTCCCTTGGGGAACTCTATGCTTAATAGCAACCATTGAGCTAATGCTTTTATTTATTTCCACATATTGCCTGCGATTTTCTAAATAACTTCTAAAAAATTCGAGTTCTCTTTCTCCATAAAACTTTAACTTTTCAGCCAGAAGTAAATGATTAACTAGATCGAAAGCTTTGGAAAAATCATAAAAAATAGCACCAACTCTAGTGAAACCTCTGTCCAAACCATCACAAATATAATTTACAACATTCACCACCGCTTCATCTGTACCGCAACCCTTTCGAAAACCATATTGATTAAGATATATTAAATCTTCGTTGTGCAAATATGTTGATAATTGATTATGTAAAATTTTTTAAAAAATTTTATCAATGACAGATAAGACTGCAATAGGTCTAAATTGATCCAGTGTATTTCCATTTACTTCTTTGGGAATTGGAATAATCTTGTGAATTTTAAGTTTGTTGGGATATATTGAATGATTAATACATGAATTAAAAATCTTAGTTAATAAAGGTCTCTTTACATTCAAACATACACGTTATTCCATCACTTTCTGGATGCATTAACCCTGCTACTACGTTTAGGGTCTTTTGATGGCCCATTCGTTTTTAACATTGCATAACTTGCAAAAAAAACGTGTTTGTCCATCAGACCGACACACAGTCACTCTAACGACGATATAGTTCATTGATCGCAAGCCCTAAAAATATTTTCGAAATGTACAAATTTGAATTTTCTCAATAAAAAAATGTGGGGTCAAAATATGACCCAAACATAACATGTTTATTTTTTTTCTAACATAGTAGCAGGGTTAATAATTCATTAAATTAATTTTCATTAATATGGCAAAAAGCAAATTGATTGCGATTATAGTATAAAGATCGAAACATATTACAATGATCCGTAGAGTTATATGTGATTCCGTTATTTAAACTTTCCACACATTTCCGTGGATTATCACGGGTATTATATAAATTGTCTTGGTAATAATTTATCATACTCTTTTTGAATGCTAGTTTAACTTTTTAACATTTAAATCAATTTTATTTTTCTCTTTTCTTTGTTAACAGTTTTTTTTGTGTTCTATAAGAGATTATAAATTGGCATTAACCCATGGTGTTAGTTCAAGTTTTAAATATTTTTTTGTTCTAGTTACAACTGTTAATAACAGCATTTGTTATAGACTCTATTAAGTATGTAGTGTCAATTCGGTATCATTAGTAAAACTTGAATCTGTAAGTGTGCGACTTATGGCCGAATTCACAGTCTTTAGTTAGCTAATGACAAAGGCTTAACTAATGATTCTTTATTCGCAATGCTTAGTTTGCCATAAGAATAACAAGTATTAGTTAAAGAACAGTTAGTATATTAGTTTACCAATGGTTAACTAATGACTGAGAATTCGGCCATTAGATTTTCTTTAAAATGTTCATAGTTACAATGATAACGAGTAACTTTAATGTAATCTGTTATATTAGTTAAAGAATCAATGAGTATATTTATGAAGTTATGGTCCGATTGCGTCCATTCCACAGAATTAACTTTAAGTTCCGTTTCAATATTACAGAAAACATTATCTATTGAAGTTCCACTACTAGGTCGAGTAATTAGAGCATGACAGTTCCTGAAATCATAGCATCGAAAAATATCATTTAAATCATGCGCCTGAGGATTATCCATAAAATCAATATTAGTGTCTCCAACAAATATACAAGGATAGCTCCAAATCCTTGTAAGACAATTTTCAATGTATGCAAAGAATATTTCAGTTTTACAAATTTGAGATCTATAAAAAGATAACAAACAGCCTTATAGATTTGTTAGTTATATTTGAACTCACAATAGAATCAATGAAATCTTTACTCTCACAGGTTTCCACTGAAAATAATATGATTTCACGAATATATATTGACGTACCACCGTAACAATCAGATCTGCAGCAGTGAACCACATTATACCCCGGAATTTTGTAGAGTTGTAGCAGTTTAGTATCAAACCATGTTTCTTGAATACAAATAATATCTGGTAATTTAGGTAAAAGAGAAATTTCCGATTTAAATTGATTAAATTTTGTAATGGAAAAAAATTGTAATTGTAGTGTTTCCCCTACTGTTATCAAAGAAATGGAAATATTTGAACGAAAAATTTTGAGATGTTGTATTCAAAAAAAACTTCGAATCTCTTAATAGACGTTATTCAAATTCATATTTATATTATCATTCAAAAATAACACCAATCGGTTTGCATTCTGAGAAGATTTTTAAATAGACTTGTAATACACGAAAATCATCATATTAACGAAATATTTAATGAGCAAAGAGTTTTCAGTTGGTATAACACAAACTATCTCTCACCTATCGGTTTTTTAAATGAAGAAATTCCTAGCTTTGATGTAAATCTAAACTTAAGCCACCGGTTTTTTATGGCACACATAGAGGATAGTGCCCTTTTGAGAATTTTATGTTAAATTTTGTATTTTTTTTTTGTTTTTATTAGATTTAAGTTTATTTTAAGAGTTTTCCTCTTCAAATATGTTGGCCCCGGGAGCAAGGGCAGATTTACATTTCTCTTAAATTTATACGTTATTTTTTATACACAAATATTAATGTTAATGCTTGGTGCTTTAAACAAATTATTGTAAATTAAGATAATACATTCTAGTCTTAAGTAATTTTTAATTTTTGTTTCAAATACTTGTATTTAAAAAAAAGGCTCAATAAAATTTAAACTATTAAACTAATACGTATATAAATTTATTTCTTGCACCAGATGTTTTCGAATTTTAATTCTGCTAATACTGTTAAATATTTTGTGCAGTGTCAACAATGATTGGTGACATTAGAGTGCAGTTGTAGATCATTATCTGTCATTCTGCTCTGAAGTGTGAAATATGCAATTTTGATTAAATTGATTAAAGTCTGGCATCACGATGAAGAACTAAAAGAAAATGTTCAAAAATGCATTCAGAGCATGCCAAAAAGGGTGCAAGCTGTAATTGAAGCCAAAGAAGGTTCTACGAAATATTAAGATTTTTTTCAAAAATTTTTGTAATATTTCTTTTCCTCAAATATATATTTTTAAAACAAAATAATTTATTTTTAATTGAATTAGAAATACTTAATTTGCCTAAAAGAACAAATAAAACGATAAATTTTTACTATTTTAAAATGTTATACGGCTTCAAACTAAACAATTTTGCATGTATAACTAATAATTTGGCCACCCACTGTACATTATCTTTTTATACCCTCCACCACCAAGAGTGGTATATTACGTTTGTCATTCCGTGTGAAACTTTTTTAATATTCATCTGAGACCCAACAAAGTATATATTTTCTTGATCCTTATCAAATTCTAAGTCGATTTAGCCATGTCCGTCTATCTGTCTGTCCGGCTGTGTAAAACACTCTCACGTCCAAGGTATACTACATAAATAAACGAAATTTCCAGAAAAATATTTCTTGTTTTGCAGGTAACTTTGGTATTGAAAATCAGCAAAATCGGTGTAGGCCAACCAGACTTATGGACCAATATGTGAGACAACCTCCATAAAAATTTGATATTTTTTGTCCATTTTTTTTTGCAATATTTTCAAATGTATTGCAGATAATACCATGAAATTTTGTACACGTTGTTTGTATGATAAAAGAAGAAAGTGTGCGGAAAATAGTAAGAATCGGTCCATGATTTCTCATAGCCCCCATACAAATATATATATTCCCGAAATATGGCTTAATGATAAATAAATGCCTATAAAATTGGAATATCAAGACAAAATTCAGCAGAAATAAGTTTTATGCAAAAAGAAATCTCAAAACGAAATTTTTTTTAATTCGGTCGATATTTGACCATAGACCCCATATAAAGTCCACTTACAAAATTCACTTAAATACGTATAAAACAGATATAAATAATGTTAAACGGCTAAAATTTGACATAAATACTCTTTATAGGCAAATAAATTGCTGTACTAAATTTTATGGTGGTCGGCCCAGAATTGGTCATAACTCCCATACAAGGACCACATCTGAAAAAGACATTAGTACCTATATTTACTGTCTAAATATCGGTACCGACTCAAAACTTTGTACAGATCATTGACATATATACAAAAAAATTCCCACAAAATTTTGTGAATTTTGGTCTACTTTTAACCGTATGCCCCATATAAAGCCCTCTTCCGAAAATCACTTTAATACTCATAAATCTCCTATAAATAAGGGTACCGATCCAAAATTTCACACGGATCATTTAAATAAATGCCTAAATCAAACTGTTAGATTTTGAGAATATCCACTACCAAAATCCACGTTAATATACATATATCTTAAATATACCGTTATTATGTTAAAATTCGACGTGAAATATCCTCATATGCATGAAAAAACCTGTTCCAAAATTTAAAAAGATCGGCCCATAATTTGCCATAGCTGCCATACCATTTCTAATAAACAAATAAATTCGGATCAAAAAATATTCTTTTCGGATTTAACCCATATTCGGTCCATATTTTATAATCATGATATATATCGTTGGAAAGTTATTTGTTATACCTTTTATTTAATGTATTACAAATTATCAGACACCTAGTAGTTCCCGAGATATAAGCCTATATATTTTCAACTTTACGTGCCCGCCCCCTCGAAAATAGGCGTGACCGTCAACAAATTTTTTTTTGCTGGTATCTCCTCTAAAAGCCCTATTCGATTTTGTTTTTTTTTTTTTTTTTTGAGCAAAATCACTAAAACCGAAAAGTATAAAGAGTATAAAAAGGGGTACATTTTTATACTCTGTTTGTTAAATTACACTGAAGATTATTATGAAAATCAGACAGACTCTGTAAATTATGGTAAGAATTGGTAATTAAATCGATTAAATATGGTAAAAATTAGACAACATTTCAAAATATTTAACATAAATTATGTTGGTCGTAAAATTGTCTTTCAAACAATATATCAAATACTAATAAAATTTGCACTAAGACTGAATAGAAAACACAGAATTAGGATATTCCAGTCTAGTGTAGTTTCTGTATTTCTTACTACGCTTAGGTGAAGGGTATTTAAGATTCGGCACAGCCGAATATAGCACTCTTACTTGTTTATACTCTGTTTGTTAAATTACACTGAAGATTATTATGAAAATTAAAAGAGAACACATTTCAATACATTTTTGGATCGCCATGGCTATCTATAACTGTCTGCAAGCGGCGTGGGCGTGGCATAGAAAGTACCAAGCTTTCTGTTTCAGAAGGCGATATTAGAGTTGCTGCTAATTTGCGCTTCATTATACCCCATACGTGCTCAATTGGGTTTAAGTCTGGCGATTGAGGTGGGCTATGGAGCCATCTGGGAGCAGAATAAAGCAACCACTCTTTTACAGGAAGTGCGGTGTGATTGGGATCGTTATCCTGTTGAAAAATTAAACGGAATCCAAGGCCCAAGATGTCGACGGCTGCTTGAAAATTTCTTTCCAATATACTCTTGTAAGTATGTTGATTCATGATCCCATCAATAAACTGCAAATTTCCAACCCCCGCTGCTCCAATCGCTCCTAAACCATTACATTACTACCACCGTGTTTTACCGTAGGAACCAAATTTTGGGTTTGAAGGGCAGTGTTTGGCTTGCGTCAGACCTTTGCACGGCCACCGCTTCCAAATAAAATAAATTTGTTCTCGTCTGTAAAAAAAAACTCTTTTCCAAAACTCAGCGTCTTTGTTTCTGTACTTATGTTCAAACTCCAGCCTAAGTTTTCTGTTTTTTTTTTTTACTTATTAATTGCTTTTTTCGGGGAACTCGGATTTTTTATCCATTTTCTCGCAATGCTGTTTAAACAGTTCTTGGATGAAAATGTTTGTTATTGTTATTAGCGATATCATCTGCAAGTTTTGATGCACTTATTCTTTGATTCTTTTTCACTTCTTTTACGATGTGGTTAACATCACGATTAGAAAGTTTTTTTTGACGACCGCTTCTTGGAATATTTGCTACGGAGCCATTTTCCTTATATTATCTAATTGTATTTTGGATATTTGAAAATGGCGAATGCTTTTATATTTTTTTCAGAAATACTTCCCATTGTAAGTGTATGTGTCAGTGTTGTCAGATTAGGGGGTTTCCCCCTAGATTTAGAGTTTTTTTCTATTTAGGGGCAGATTTAGCGGTTAATATTATTTAGGGGGAAATTTGGGGCTAAGAAAGTTTTATTTAGGGCATTTTTAGGGGATTTTCGAATTTATAGTTTGGTATACTACATAATTTAACAACTGACGATTTAGAAAGTAATCTGGCAACTACAAAGATTAAAACATTTTTCGATGCAAATAGAAGACATTATGCTCATTAAGGTAAATTGCAAAACTTTTACTTTGAAAATAGGTTTCCAAATAAAAAAGCGACTTCCAGATAGTATTGATCTTTTAGAAAAATTATCACTGTTTTCCATCGAAAATGCACAGAAAGCTAAAAAACCAGACATTACCAGTGTCGTTGTTCATTTCAAAAACATTTGTGAAGATATCGATGCAAATCTTAGTGAGTGGAACAACTTGCACTTTATATCGTGGAGTAATACGACGTCTTTAGAACAATTTTGGTAAGAAGTTGGACAAAGGAGGGATGCTGGCAATAACCCAAAATTTTGCAGAATTAGTAAACTAGAATTATCTTTATTACTACTACCTCATTTCAATGCATTAGTTGAAAGAGCTTTCTATATGTTTAATGTGGTAAAAAATAAGCTGCGAAACAGAATGAATATTTCAACAGTTGAAAGTATTTTAAGGGTCAAGTTAAACAATAAGATTTTATTCCAACACCTCAAATGCTCAAACTTTTCAATTCGAATGATATTTACACAGCTCATGAAGAAGAATTTGCAACTCTTGAAAGTTTTGGAGGAACCTGATTTTAATAAAACTAACCATCTAGATGTTTATATGTATATAAGTTATATTCCTAATAGTTCACCTTACGTAAGTTCATAAAAATGTAAGCGAAGAATAATTCAAATGTGTTTTTTTTTTTTTAATAATTAGTAGAGTATGTAGAGTATGTTATATAAGAATAATAGTACCTCAAATCAAATTTAATAGAGATATGAATGATGCAACTTGAGGGGGTTTTTTAAAAAAAAGTGTAAAATCTAGTGGGTTTCTAAATTTTTATGGGGGGGAAGAAAAAAAATTATCTGACAACACTGGTATGTTTCCTATCTAAGTTGTTTTGTATAATTTATATAATTATGATTATGTTTGCTGGGTAGTTCGCTCACACACACAACCTCATTTTACGCTTTGCCTACCTCTGCTCTACACTATTGGTGCTAGTTATTTTCTACCTGTTAAATGATCTACGCAACTTGTAAGTGTATAATATACAGTGTATATGTACTTTGAGCGAGGAGAGAACATGAAACTGATTTAACAAGTAATATGTATGTGTTGGTAATATTTAGTTTGAAGTAGCGGCGGCAGTGAAAATCTAAATTGTTTTGATTTTCGTCACACTTACATCAACATATACGTGTGAGGTTTTTTTCACTAACACAATCAAAAAAAAAACTGCGTTTGTAAAATCAGTTCGATACGTGGCCATCGTGCTTTATGTGTATAATCCCAGCAAGCCATATGAGTCCGAAAAGAGTCTTTTCTGACACCTTTTTCGGAGCGTTAACGCTCTTTATGAGCCCAAAAAACAATCATAATTGCTCCGAAAACCTTCAGAGAAGAGGGTCATTACATTCGAAAATGGTCCGTTAGAAAGAGCTCTTAGATAATGTCAGAAAAGAGTCTTTTATGAGGGTTTTTTTGGGCTCTTAAAGAGCTCTTAGATAATGCCAGAAAAGAGTCTTTTATGAGGTTTTTCTTGGGCTCTGTGTAATCTTGTTTTTATCATTCTTGTGTCGTACAGCTATGTTTTCTTTTTTGTTCAAAGCACAAATAGCAGGAGAACAACGCTTTGGTACACACATAATTAAGTGGAATTTCTGAGTCATACTGCGTGCCGACTCAGGACAGTAACAAGCAAATTTTTCTTTCGCTCCGAAAATGCTCTTTAGTTGGACTGTTTTTGGACTCCTTTTTTCGGAGCGCTCCGAAAGTGCTCTTTTGTTGGACTCTTTTCTGACTCCTTTTTCGGAGCGCTCCTTAAATGGTATGCTGGGTAGTGACTATGAAGACTAGTCAAAATGCTATTACGCATATTGAAACGCCGGTCTGGCTGCTTCGGCTTATTGTTACATTCCACCATCGAGAGACAAGCAAATCTCCGATTTGCAAACATACTCGTACTTGTCCTTGATAATAAATCCAACGCGGAAATTGTCCTGTGCAGGTATCAACACAAGAGAGAGAGAGAGAGAGAGAGAGAGATTCATATGCAAGTCTATAAATATTTGGTCAGACAAATATTGAACATAATCTGCCACCACTATTCAAGCAAGCAACATCTTCGTCAGTTTTTATTGCAATTTTAAAGTTGATCAGCAAAAATGGAATGGAATAACATAAATTTAGAAGAATACTGGACGCAAAATTTTCAATATCAAAGTGATCCTAATGTAAGTATAAATATTTTTCACCACTTCAAATTACTTTCTATAAATTAATTAAATATTTTACAGATTATGAATATTGTTCAAGATACAACTCTGCCATCAGTGTTACCTCCTTCCACTCAGAGTTACTCCACCACAACATCTCCCATTTCGCCCTCATCATCTATCGATTCGAAAGGTACTTTAAAGGCAAAACGCATACGTACAGCATATACCAGCAAACAACTGATTGAATTGGAACGTCAATTTCACATTAATAAATATTTATGCCGTCCTCGTCGCATTGAAATTGCCCAACGTTTAGAGTTAAGCGAACTTCAAATAAAGATTTGGTTTCAAAATCGTCGCATGAAGAGCAAGAAGGACGCCGCTAAAGCACCAAAACAAAATACCAAACTACGTAGCTGCTCCGAATCATCTGCCCAGGAAAACAATATACCTTTGTTGTTCTCCAATCCTGAAATTTCAGATGTTGGACAAGAACCCTCGGTCCAATTATCATCACTATTTGATGATTATCAACCACTTCCTCTTTCCAACAACCAAAGAGAAATTTTGGAATATTTAATGGATTCTGATTTTATACAAAATCTTTGAATAAATAAATAATTTTAAATATCTTTCTACTTATCATATGTGTATGTAAGTTTTATGTCTTAATGATTTAATATATTAAAATTGAAGAATTTTTTATTATATTTAATTAAAATTTTAGAATATTTGATAAAATAATTCTTAATCATTGATTTTAAATTGTACAATTTCCTTCGAAAACTTAACAAATACACGTACATACATATAGATATATGTATATATTTTACTAAAATATTTATTTGTTTTATTTTTATTTAATTATTGATTTTCTTTGCCGACTTGATAATTGTGTAAAACAAACAATTTAAATGAATATTAGAACACGACATAAGAAGTAAATATTATCCAACGATAATGCTAGTGGTAGTAATACAGACAATTGCTACAAGGAAATTTATTTTATGTTGAAAAAAGCTGTTCAGCAAACATTAAACAATTTTTTGTGATATAAAGCCGACGACTTAGTATTTTCGTATCCCTAAAACCTGTCTTCGATCTTTATTGGGTTTGCTATGGAAAATCTTAATTCACTTTGCGTCGTGTTTTTTCCGAACGTAAACCCGACGCAAAGTGGGGTATTGGTGTATTCGTGATCCTTATGAAATTATAAGTCTATTGAGATATACTACGACATGGTCGGGAGAACAAAAGAGACGAACAACTGTCTTAGAATGATTCATGTGGTATGATGGTTCAAATGTTTTATGTTAGGACACGCACCTGGCCACAGCGTTGGTACCTGCCTGGGACAAACATGCCAAAGTTAGTTGGAAACCTAGCCAGGCAAAACGATCCGTAACATAAATGGCTGTCCATCTCTGTAAAACACTCTCACGTCTAAAATACACAACTTGATGAAATTTCCAGAAAAATATTTCTTATTTTGTACGAAATTTTGGTATTGAAAATCAACAAAGTCGGTATAGTAGAACCAGAGTTATGGACCAAAATATGAGGCAACCTCATATTTTTTGCAATTTTTTAAAGTATATTGCAGATAATACCATGAAATTTTGTATACGTTATTTTTATGATAAAAGAAGAAACTGTGAGGAAGCTAGTGAGAATGGGTGTATTATCTCTCATACAAATATCTTGCCGAAATATGGCTCAATAAATAATAATAAATGCCTTTAAAATGGGAACATCAATACAAAATTCATCAAAAATAAGTTTCATGTAAAAAGAGGTAGTAAAACGAAATTTTGTTTAGTTCGGTTCATGTTTGAGCTTAGAACCCATATAATGTCCACTTTCAACATTAACTTAAAGTATATAAATTGTTGTACTAAACTTTATGGTGGTCGGCCCATAATTGGTCATAGCTTCCATATAAGGACCATATCCCAAATAGTCATTAATCTTTATATATATACGTAAATAGTACTGCAGAATTTTGTATATTTCGGTCCATATTTGATTAGCGCTCTCTTCCGAAAATCACTTCAATACTTATAAATCTTTTATAAATAACGGTATCGATCCATCATTTTATACGGATCAGTAACATATATTCCAAAATAAAACTGCTACATTTTGAGAATAGCGCTCCATATTTGACTATATCCTCATATAAGGTCCACTTCCGAAGTTCACTAGAATACTAATATGTATCTTAAATATACTATTATTATGTAGAAATTCAATGTGAGATATCCTCATATGCATAAAATTCTCTACTGAGAAATTTTAGAAGATCGGCCCACGATTTGTCATAGCTGCCATATAAGGACCATTTCCGAAAAACAATTCAATACAGATCAGAAATTTTAATCCATAAATCATACTAATATCAAAATAACCATCTTACCCTTTTAACTCTGTTTCTTAACTTGTGGTGAATATGAAAAAAATGTTTTTTTTCTATTTTTAATTTTATAATTGTTAAATTACACTCAAGATTGTTATGAAAATCAGACAGATCAGAAAATCTATAGAATATAGTTCCATTAAAATTAGTTGAAATGTCAAAACAGTTGAAATAAATTATGTAAGTTGTTCGTAAAATTGCCTTTCAAAAAATATATAAAATTCTAATAAAATTTGCGCTAACACTAAATAGAAAACATTGAATAAGGATATGCTAGTCCTATAACTAGTGTAATTTTTGTTTTTCTCATTATATTTAAGCGGAGGGTATTTAAGACTCGGCACAGACGAATACTGCACTCTAACTTGTTGAGATAATTTGAAAAATTCTGGTAATTCTTGATAACTTTTAGGTTCCACGAAGACCGCGGAACCATTTTTAAAAAGTCTAATAGAATTTAAACGTTGTCAAAGTGCTTCTGGGTTTTTTACATTGAGTAAAAATCACTTCTGATAGAAAAAATCAAGTTAGTGAAAGCGACCATAATCAATTTCAATCGTTAGTTAGAATAATTATTCGTACTTATATATACTTATGCCAATAATTCTATTTAAGGAATACTTCCAAGGATATAATTCACTAAATAAATTGTGTAACAAAAAATAGACCAGAATAGAATTTTGTATAATTCGTAAATGAATTGCTACTATACAAAATTTCCAAAACCATGTTCTTGATGTGTGCCAATTTATATTGAAATTGTAAAAATTAATTTTTATTCGTTTATAATTATTGCAAATAACATTAATTTAAAATTTATTATTAAGTAAGTTTCGTTGACTGCTGTATTTCGTTCGTTAGAATATTGTGAAATAAAATTAAAATGGTCTTCCAATATCGCTTTGTCTAAAAATAAAGTTTTTTGAAAAGGGTAGTTCAGTTAGAGGTTTTTTCATTTTAAATATGTACAACATTTAAAATATAATTAGAGGTCGGCATCTTTATTATGACTTGGATTGCACTGGCATTTACTTTGCAAAGATATGGAATTTCAAACAAATGTTGGCCGCTGTTGCGATGTGAGTCTTTATTTTGTTTTTTGAAATTTTTGCAAAATCTTCAACATCATTAGATGCTAAAACGATGACCCGTACAAGAAGTGCTTTGATGAACAAAATGGAGTCCTTGCTTTCTATTTGGATTGAAAATCAAGTTGCACAGAGAATACCATGAAGTGAAATGGTAATTAAGACAAAAGCAAAAAGCTTATTCGACGACATAAGAAGTAAAACATTATCCAACGATAATGCTAGTGGTAGAAATACAGAAAATTGCTACAAGGAAATTTATTTTATGTTGAAATAAATTGTGAAATAAAGCCGACGACTTAGTATTTTCGTATCCCTAAAACCTGTCTTCGATCTTTATTTGGTTTGCTATAGAAAATCTTAATTCACTTTGCGTCGTGTTTTTTCCGAACGTAAACCCGACGCAAAGTGAGGCATTCGTGATCCTTATGAAATTCTAAGTCGATTGAGATATACTACGACATTTAGTGACTGGAGATAGTTTTGAGTGATTTATATATACGGCTATGAACATGTCTCGAAACGAAGGCCATTGTTAGTAACTGCCTTTAAATATCTCTGTATCACATGGAGCGAGTTTTATGCAGTTACTTGAGTTGTCAGTGATAAAGGTAGGATTTGGGCCAGGATAACGAGATGTTGGCTGAGACACTGAAATTGGAGACGTATCTATTTTACTAGCTTTCAGCATATCGTTGATTTGAGAATAGCAGTGGTAATATGCTTTTGAGCAAGTATTATAATTCTCTTTGGCTTTTGTCACCATTGGCGTGATACCATTACCTTACGGTACAATCCCTTTAAATTTACCCATTCTTAATTACGAAAATTGTAATATGATTGTAGGGACAAACAAAATTTGAATTTATTTATTATTACGCGTATTTAATTTAGATTAACATTTTATTTTATTTAATTTTAATTCTGTATAGTTTCCTGTTTTCGCGCCCACTGTCCTATGTGTTTCAAAGAGATGAGACAGTAAGGGCCATTATTACAACTTGCCTCTAATGTTCTTAATAGTAATAGGTAACTTTAATTAAAGTGAGGAATAAAGTGACCTTTAAGATTTTTCGTTATTACAACTTCCTTGTAAAATAAAATGATATTTTTTCTAAAATATGGCAATACCAGTGAAAAACCGATTACTTTTGACAAATTACTGACAAGAAACAGTAAATTGTGTGTGTTTGTGAAAACATTTGTTTGTGAAAAAAATATGAATCAATCGTCTGCTTTCCATTTTTGTTTATCAAATTATTTATTGGCAAAACAAAATTAAAATTCATTTATTTTTCATGAATTTGACATTTTTTCCAGAACATATGGCAACTTCAACCACATACCTCACTATAAAATTTAAAGGCAAGATGATCTTCCCTTTAGCTTATCGGTTGGTTTTAGATTAAAGTAAACTTGTAATAACCAAATATTTCTTATCTGTCCGATAACATCATACTTTTAACTATTGCCAAGTTGTAATAATGGGCCTAAGTAATATAATAATAAGATTATTTAACTCTTCTGTTTAATAAATTTGATGATTTTTTTCACTTTTGTACCACTGTGTTTGTGTTTTGATGAGAGATACGTGTTTGTATAAATAAATGTTATTATATGTAAGAGTGAGTATATTGTTAAATTGCAAAGAGATTGGTTTTGATCTTTGTCCAAAATGTGTTTATATCAGTGATGCCAACTCTTACATCATTAAAAGCACTGTGAGCACATACAAATAGGGTAAAAACGGGTAATAATTAACAAAATTTCGGGTAAAAAAGCACCAATATTAATATTCCTTATCCTTATTGAAGTTTTTATAACGAAAAGATAACAATTAAGTTTTTATATTTTGTTTGAGATCGATTGATTATTATTAAAATAAGATAAGTAGAAAAACAAACGTAAAATCCATTTCAACAAATTACATAAAGCATAAAGACACATAAAACATATATAAATACATAAGTGTACATAAAAAATAACGATATATGTATTAACAATGGCCAGTTGAATGGAGTGGCAAACACATTTAACTAATATCATATTTGGAAGATTGAACTTTTCTTTAATTTTTCGGTACAAACCGTTGTATGTTTCACTCATCACTGCAGGATTATCTGTTCCAATGGCTTTAAACACTTATCTTTCGAATAAAGTAAATTGTATGTCAATTTAAAAATTGAGAACCACGATTTTTAAAATAAATTTGCACAATTTGGGAGAGTTGTTCAGGCGTCTGTAAATCACTTTACAGCTGGCAAAATGACCGCCTGTTAAAAAAGTGTTGTCAACTTAAAAATATTATTATTTTTTTAAATCATGACTAGAATTTGACGTGGTAGTAAAAAAGATTAAGGACAGAAATGTAGATCTCTCAGAGCCATGAATACCGGTATACAAAATTTTATGATCGGACTAAAAATACCGCCACAGTGAACAAAATACTAAAGGGCGGTATTTGTAGGCGTGTCAAAAAAAATAAAAAAAATATTTGTGGAATTGCTTTTACATTATATTTAATCCTAGGGGGTGACTGGCTCTAAAACTTATTAGATCTTTTTAGAATTTTCAAATCAAATTTTCTTTTTAGACGACGGAGAAAATTTTTAGAAAAAATTAAGTAAGTCCACATTCACACTCTTTAATTCTGACTCTTCAGGGCAAGTATTTTTGGTTGAAAAGGGAAAAAAGAATAAAAGAGGTACAAACTTGACAGTACTAGCCAAGTTTCTTATTTCCTTTTGTTTTTTAGAATTGAACAAAAAGTGGTCAGCTAAAACTGAAGAGTGTAATGCATGTATGCAAGTCTTTAAGTTGGACTAATTAAGTTATGTAGATGAAATTTTCAAGAATATCCTTAAATTTATACATACATATGTATGTATATTCTGAACCTTTAATATTCGGATGGATGTAGCCTTTTTCGTTGAAACAACACATTTTGTGAACCCCCCCTAGATTTTGTATGTATGGCTTTCTTCCAGGCATAATCATCATACACTGCTAGGCTTGCTCTTATTAAGCTTCCTACATTAAAAAGTCGTAGAACTATGCTGAATATATCATTTATCCTGAATGTTATTAATGGTGATATATGCTCTGGTTTTCTAATCAATGAAATCTCACGATTCTTGTGATTTTCTTGCTGCTTTCTAGAATTGTTCAAATATGTGGTATGTTCTTGTACATTTCTCTTTTTCATGTTTTTCAGAAACATAATTTTCTCTATTGATTTTATGTTTTTCAATCGATTTTACGAACGGGTTCTCGTTATCCGATTGACCTTAAATTTTGCATTAGTTTGTATTAGATACTAAACAAATCTCGTTTTATGCGATTTTTTTTATGCGAATTCAAATTTGTGCGATTTTGAATTTTCAAAATTTCAGTGTGAGCAACAGCAACATTTTGTTTGTGTATTTCGGTGCGCTTTTTAATTTTTTCGAAAATGTAATGAAATCTTTATTTTTACTAAATTTCATTTGCAGTTTTTTTAAATGGTGCAAAGCGCACCAAGTTGACAATGCTGCACACAATACACACATTACTTAGCGCTTACTCTGACACGTCAAAGATTGTTCAGCAAAAGTGGTTCACGCTTCTAGCATAGCAAAGCTTCTAGCGTTCACTCTTAAGGCCCAACTATAATATGCATAAGCAAGATTAAGCAAATTGCAAAAGTTAACGAAAAGGCTGTCAAATGCATAACCAGTTCAGAGTTAACTTTCAGGTGGCTACAATGACTTTGAAAATTTTTGTTTACAGTTGCTCATTTATGTTTAAAAAAAAAATGTTTTTATTTTATGAATATGTATTTTTATTCGACCTTTATTATTTTAATTATTACTAATTTTTCGAGCTTAAGGTCTTTCTTTTAAATATAAAAACTTTTTAACGTTTATTTAAAAAGAAAAGTGACACCAATTTTGGCACACCATTTTTCTTTCAGTCAATTATACGTACTTAAATCCCAGCGTAACCTTGTAAACTAAAAACTTGTTCATACTTGAGGTGGTAACCGTTCAGCTTAACCGTTCTATAGGTTTATTTAAAGTTTTAAATAAACGTTAAAAAGTTTTTATATTTAAAAGAAAGACCTTAAGCTCGAAAAATTAGTAATAATTGTTTTTATTTTAACAAAAAGCCATTAAATGACTATATTTTATAAATATTATTATATTATTTTATAATTAAAAGAAAACTTCGTACCCTAAACGCATAGTTTTTCCTTTAAATAATATATAAATATTAAAGTTAGCACTTGAAGGCCTGTAAAAGAAGAAGACGCTCTTGTACTGTCAGAGAAATAAACCACGTCAGAAAAACATTTTTGTTAAAATGAAAAGGGCCCTTTTATTATAAAGGCACTTATTTTTCCACATTTTCTATTAAATTTAAAATAAATGTATTTTCTTCTTTCTCCATTTTGTTAAAAACACAAACAGCTGATTCCGTACGGAATATGCGATCAGTTTCGCTTTTTGCTTAAGCAAATGACAGTTGAAAAACTTAACGAAAAGTTTCGTTAAGTACATTATAGTTTGCCACATACAATTTATATGTATTCGCAGGGTTGCTTAAGCTAGCATATGCACATTATAGTTGGGCCTTTAATCTTGCTTATGCATATTGATTTTGAAATGTGGCTTTAAACGGATTTTTTTCAATTTAGCCCTTTTTAGCCATTTTTTCAAAAATGTTTACGCGTTTTGAGTCTCAAAAGTTGGCATCACTGTTGTTACGTTTGTAACTTTTCTATAACTACATATACGTACGTACGTTACATTACGTTGCGTTTTTTCTTAAAACAACGTTCGCATAACGAGGCCTTTAGAAATCCTGCGATTGTAAAAAACCTAGAGCAGAGGTCGGCAAAGCGTAAAATGAGGTTGTGTGTGTGAGAGAACTACCCAGCAAACATAAACATAATTATATAAATTATACAAAAAAACTTAGATAGGAAACATACACTCCCAATATATTTTCCGTAACATATAAGAAATTAACAACGAGATTGCTATATAAATGGAACTTCTAATACTTCAAAAGCTGATTACATGCATGTTACCAAATGCATTATCAATCATAAAATATTTTTCGTAATTCATCATTAATTTAAAATGTTTGTTGGGAAGTATTTCTGAAAAAAATATAAAAGCATCCGCCGCATGTGCACACATTGCTGTCGCAATAACGACTGAATGAAAGAGATTAAGCGTATGTGTGAAGTGCTCTCTGCACTATTGTGCTATAGGATGCCGACCTCTGCTCTAGAGCTAAAATGTTCGTAGGAAAAAAATTCAAAAATAATTATTGCTAAATATGCAAAAAAAGAACCTAAACTGTAATATTTTCTGCAAGCCCAAGTACCTGTTTAGAAAATAAGACATAAGGATCTACTGCAGATCTTTATTGCTTTTATAATATTAACTATTGCACACGTCGTCATAAAATCACACTCATAAAATTTAAAGTTTTTCTACTTTTATGACGGGTTTTCCTAAAAATATTGAGAGTTTAAAATTAATCTACTTGTTTTAGCGAAAATTTTCCAAGAATTTTTAAAATACTAAAACATTGTCGTTAATCTCTCTCTTTATGTTGCAATGGAATTTTATGCTTTTGGGTTTTTGGCATCTGTATATTTTCAATCACGTTTACGATGTGGAAATGTATTTGAGAGAATTTGAAATTTGTTAGGTTTGATAAAGGTATTTACTAATTAAATTTGGTTGGATGTTCGTTTTTATTTTTTTGATATAAAATTGGGATTTTCTAAAATCAATATGAATAATGATGATGTTAAGTGTTTATGATGATAATCCAAATACCTTTTGGTTTTAGTAACAATAACTAAAAGTTGGAAGTTACACATTAAAAATGTGCAAACGCCTCAAATTTACCACTATTTGCAACATCAAGTGGAACGTAAACAGGTGTTCATGAGCTTCATGTATAAAAATATAATTTTTTTATATTAAGCCCGCCCAAATAATAATTTTTCTATAAAATTAGGAGCATTTGGCCGTGTTCTTTAAACCGAAACACTTTAGAGTAAACAAATCTGATTCATTATAATAAATCGGTGATTTACAAATCACAAAACTTTGTTAATCCATGGTAGAAAATCACTAATTATTCAAAATGACGTAAATTGAAAAACAATCCATATCCATATTTTACTAGTTTTTACAAATTTTGCGAAGCTTGAAATAAATATCTTATACTCGTACACGCAGAGAAAAAGCATGGTTGGACATGGTTACGACAACTACACTGTGTTTTTGGTACCAATATATTGTTGTGATACACAAATAATTGATTTTAACAATAATTTAGTTACTATAACATTTGTATGTTTCTCGCAATTATAAAATTGAATATGGTTCACTGAAACATAATTATTTTTAAAAAATGTTTACCACAACTATTGAGTGATAACTACTTAATAACTTACAAATAACCATTAAATGATTAGTTTCTATATTTGTTTAAAATATATATTTGTTTAAATAAATAATCTTAAATTTCTCAAAATAAAAATCTATTAAACAAAACTACAAATAAATGTAATTTTTTATGTACGTTGAAAGTGCGCAAATATTTATTGCTATTTACAAAAATATTAACAAAAATATTAAGTTTTGTGTTTAAAAACAATGTAAAAATAATTGCGATTATACGAAATATATGTATATACGAAATACTAAAATAATTGTGTCTTTATTAGAAATAATGTTTTAACTGGTAACATCGCGAAATTTTGTATTCATATTATGATAATTATAAAAACATAATTTGACAAATAGTAAAAATAAAATGATATTAATTTAACATATTATGATAAAGTACTATAAGATGATTATTATATATCATAATATGATTATTATATATCGTAATATGATTACTATAGATCATAATATGATTATTATATATCGTAATACGATTACTATAGATCATAATATGATTACTTAAGATCATATTATGAATACTTTAAACCATGCATGTTAAATAATGATTAGATAATGCTAATAATTGCTAGTTAGTCTTCTTTTGTGAAATTCTCTAATTCATTAAACAATTAGAATTAGTTCAAGTAATTCCCATAATATAATTCAGATTTTTATTCCAATGGTAAAACTAATTGCTATTAGTTGCCATTAGCAAAAAAATTGGTTTACGTTTACAATTAGAAATCTAATTGATTTCTGCTAATGCAATGAGATATTCAATTAGCTCGTATTAGAATCAATTTTTATTATTATTTTTAATTTACAAGTCTTTTGTATTATTTTATTTTTATTATTTCTCCTTATTAATCGCAAAATTTTTTTTATTTTCCTATATTTATTGTTTGTTGTGACTTTTGTTTATTAAAATAGTAACAAACTTGCTCATTTCTTTGTTTCTATTCCACATTTCATAGTAACAAATTGGTTTTGTAAACATTGTTTGTAATACCAATTTTCGATCGTAGCGTAACTGAATGCGGAGACGTAATCGAAACTCAGAATAGGGGTGATTATGACTTTAGCAAGCCACTATAGACAGAATCACACAGGGATATGAAATTTTCTCAAATATTTTGTTTTGATATTTGAGACTAAAAATGTTTACTTTTAAATGCTTCACAAGATTTGTTAAATATGTGCATTTAGTTACGAGAAATAAAAAATGTATAAAAATGTATAATTATGCATTAAATTTAAATTTTAAAAATTGTTTTTACTGCTAGTAACCCTATTTCTGATGTAAATTTCATATTACAACATTCAATTTTTTTGCCGCAATTATTTTGCAAAGGACAGTATTTACAAAAATAAAAAATAAAATTTTTGAGATGTGCATAGAATTTTGAACTAATATTTTCATATACATATGTAAATGGAAAACTTTATACAAAAACGTTTATAAATAAACCTGTTATAACATAATAAAATTTGAACATTTGCAAAATTTAGACAAACTGCTAGTTTGTTGTTAAAGGTTTTTGATATGTTGGCTAACATCGTAGTCGGTAAAGCCATGGAAAACAAATATCACAAAAGAGTCATTAAATTTCGTATAGTTTGATGATTTTGACTCCATTAATTTGAGTAGTGGAAAGGACTGGTTGCCATATTAAACGAGTATATTAAGAAATTATTTATTTTTTTTATTTATTTATTTATTTGATTAAATCTATGGATATAAATCCTTACAGACTACTATATATTACAAGATTTTATATAAAGACATTATTAATGAATACATTGTTATAAGACATATTAAGTATTTAAAAGCACGATAATATTGCGTTTAATTACATTTATATTAATTGAAAAATCGACTAAACTATACAATTCATTGAAATTTTTGCATATTCTCCTCAAAGGATCAGCATCAGCATATTTTGTTTGAACAACAGGAAGGTGCAGAGGTGTTAGGTGTCGGGTAAAACCTCGTGGAATATTAAAATTTATGTTACGAAGAAGAAAGTCGGAGAGGACATCGCCATTAATCAAATTAATTAGAAATGCCACATTTAGCATAGTCCTTCGGCTTTTTAATGCATATGCTTGCATTTTTTCAAGTTTAGCTCCATTTGATTATATTTACACCATGCGTAAAAACAAAAATGCAAAGTTGCAAAAGAAAAAGATCCGAAAATTGGAACGAAGAAGACAAGGTAAGTTCTAATATATTTGTTGATAAAAAAAATTGGTACTTAAACAAATTTTTAATCACTACAAATGAGTATGTCACCGTACAGATTAATACATGTGCTTCAAACTTTCTTATAGATGCTGCTAAAAGAACTAATACGGAAGAAGGTCAGCAGTATTGAAAACAAAAACACTTACTCCAACACTAATTGTACAAAACGGAAAGCATGGGATGAAGTACTAGACAGGTTGGTTATAATGTGTTTGTTTGCTCTTAGTTTCAATGATCTATGCACGGCCGGTAAGCGATCGATCTCCCAGTTGGACTGGCACCATAATAGCAGCAAGAAAGGAAGCTGCCGAGCAACGGAAAGAATTAAAAAAAACTGGTGGTGGTTCACAACCTCAGGAAATACCCATCAGCAGCAACGACATTTCGGTTTGGCTTCCTAACGAAAATGCAGTGGATTCGAACGAATTCGATTCTGACGACATACTGCTAGAAGTAAGTAGACAGTTTTTAATTTATAATTTAAATAAATGCAACCACATTTAAAAAAAAAATTGTTTTTTAGACTTTGGAAGAATCACCACAAATTAAACCACCCGAAGAAGTGAAAACTCTTGAATGGAAAAGGGATCTATCCTTTTTTTTATAAATTTTTGGTTGACGGCGATTTGTAATTTGTTTTAACACTTCTATTGAAATAAAAAATATACATTAATTGACACATAAAAATTAATATTTTTTATTTAGCACTTGAATTCACCAATCCTTTTTATTAAATTTAAGGTTTCCATTATGTTACTGAAATACAATTTATTTATAACTTTTTTAAAAGAAACACAATGCACAAAATGTAAATAAATCATAAGAAATGTCACTTTACAGTAATCTTAAACTACGGTCGAACCAACTTTAAAATTCGACGATTTAACAACTGCTTACGAAACGTTTGGTAAGCTAATAATCGTTTATAAATACAGTTTCAGTTAATTAAGCTAACAAACTGTTGGTAAAGCTGTTGTAACTTTTTATAAATACGGCTGTTTTGCATTAGAGGCGCCTTTTTGGTGGGCATCGAATTGGAGCATGATCTTTGACAGTGGCTGCTACTCTTAGCCTTTGATCTCCTGTTTTAGCAGCATTGGGTGTTACACTAGAAAACGAGGCTACACGGGCTGCTGGTGTGGCCACCATTTTTGCTTTCGTTCCGTATTGCTCTTGTTTCTTTAGAACATTACGCGGAGGCTTGACCAGGGAATCCACAAAGGCTAGTTGTGTTTTTCGCACAGGAGCGGACGCAATTTTTTGCGATGCTTTTATAGAATCTTTTAGGACACTTAGTCGACGTTCGTCTTCTTCTCGGCAACGCATAAACATTTCTCTCCACGATTCATTTTCAAGCCGTTTCTTCGTGCGATAAGTTCGTGAAACATGTTGCTGCCATAAAACATAACTGTCTTCCATTAAATAGGGATTATACTCTTCAAAAGCATACAACTGATTAGGTGTAGCCCGTTCCAAGACCGACTTTAGAACTTCAAATGGCACACCTCCCGTGTATTTCAGTGAATCAATATTCCTTTGTAATTTTCTAATGCACATATCAAATAAACTGGGTGCTTGATATGTTTGTCCGGTGCGAACGCCAGAATACATTTTCGTCCTCATCGTTTTTGATGAAATAGCATGAGTTATAGTTTCGAAATCAGTGAGCGTGCGAGCAGGTTTGTTTGAAGCGCCTGAGTTATTAAATGCACAATGCATAACAGTTTGATTAAGAGGCATTTGCTTGTAATTGGTGGATATTGTGGGTAATTTTAAAGCAATGCTAGGATCTGAAGGTTCCAATTTGGCTGATGCTGCCAATAAATCCGGTTTTGTTGTACTTGCTTTTGAAGTACTTGGCGTTGAGTATAATGATGAGGGACGATTGGAGGTAAATGATATTCTTGTACCATTTACTTTGTTAGCAATAGTGTTGTTACCGCTGCTACTACTGCTAATTGTTGATGGCTTATTAGGTGTTGTTTCCTTTTTAATTGTACTGCTGCTGCTAGCGGGAGTGGATGGAGATTTTATTGATTTTTTCCTTTTCTTGACAGGTACATTCAACATGCCAAGGACATCATCAAAATTCGCACCCTTTGACGAATCAAAACCATCATCGACTTCTTCTTCTGTTGCATCCTGGGGTGGCGAAGATTCTGTTTTGGTTGCATGTGTTGAGGAAGATGATTTATGTAGTTTGGCTACTTTAGCTGGTGGGGATTTAAAATCGTTGGAATCATTGTCGGAATTATGACGTCGTTTACGCTCGGCATTATCGGGGTATTTGGTTGAGGATTTAGAGGTATTTGATATTGAAGAAGATTTATGCTCAGGCTTATCTTTTGAAGACGATGAGTGTGATGAAGATTTATCATCTTTTCTTCGTTCTTTATCTTTTGATGAACTTTTATGTTTATCGGAGTGCTCTTTATTCTTTGATGATGAATGACTGTGTTTTTCGTCGTGCTTGCGTTTAGTGCTGCTTGTATGACTGCTACTTCTGTGATGTGATGATTGAGTGTTGTTGTTAGGCGTTTCCAGTTTGTGTCCATTACTACTGCGATGCTTGTGTCTTTCTTTATGCCCGTCTTTTTTATCTTCACTACGATTTTTACTGAGCTCCAACTCCTGGCTTGTTTTATACCGATAATGATGTTCATCCTCTTCATCGTCATGTGGTGTTGTACCACCGTCATCTCCATTGGAATCGTTGTGATTTTCGCTCGCATTTGTCTGAGATGTTGTGTCCATGTGCTCTTCTTCGGCTACAACCATTGCCTTCCATTTTGTAACCAAGTTGTTGGCAGCTACGCCTGTTTCACCGTTGAAGTTTCCTAACGAATTTACAGTTCTACCCACACCAGTCTCTTGGAGGTGTTTAACTGTAATGGGCAACTTGTAGAGCTTGTCGATGCAGTAAAGTAACCTGACATCATTGTCTTGACTGCTATCAATGCTACGTTGATAATGTTGTATAACTTCAACTATAGAGGTCATTATATCTTTAATTAATTACTACACTATGGAATTGCTGGTTAATTTTTTTTATTTATTTATTTTTTTTTAATTATAACACGTTAATTATTTGTTTATGCATTTAATATATAAGTAGATGTATATATATATAAATTTCGTGGTGTCGTAGAAAAAGAAAGAAAAACACTAACGACGACGTGCAATCACTTTTCTTTGCCGTATTTTATGCGTGTTAGTGTAATCCGCAGCATTAATTTTACTTTTATTAACCGTAAATGTATATTTCCGTTTTTTTTCTTGCACAAATTAACACTTTTTATAATTGTTTGAACACAATTAATTTAATTATTATCAACTATTAAACAATTATATTTTTCGAAAATAATATTCTTTTAGAATTTCAATATTTTTTCAGCCGAATTTGCGTCTTTCTCACTTAACTTTCTGTTTGTGAATGGCAGTCGCAGCTGTAGAAAACAATAAAGTAAATTTTTTGCCGTGCACAGTGATGGCAATTTAACCTAACCTAAACTACCTGTGCTGTGCCGAATCTTAAATACCCTCCACCTAATCGTACTGAGAAATAGAAAAACTATACTGGTTATAGGACTAGAATATTCTTATTCTGTGCTTTCTTTTCAGTCTTAGTGCAAATTTTATTAGTATTTGATATATTGTTTGAAAGACAATTTTAAGACCAACATAATTTATGTTAAATATTTTGAAATTTTATCTAATTTCGACCATTTATAATTTATGTAATTACCGATTCTTACTGTAATTTACAGAGTTTGTTTGATTTTCATAATAATATTGATTGTAGTTTAACAATTTATAAAATTAAAAGAACATTTTTCCATATTCACAACAAGCTAAGAAACAGAGCATAAACAAGTTAGAAAAGTATATTCGACTTTGCCGAATCTTTAATACCTTCCACCTGCAAATATACTGTTAAAGTTAAAGGTAAAAAAAACAAGTTAAGAAACGGAGTATAAACAGAGTAATTTTTTTTGTTTGAATTTGATCTCAATATTATTATTTACAAAAGATTTATGGGTGGCATAGAATAATTGGACCAATTATGGACTGATAGCTTCTAAATCCAGTATCCACTAAAGTGATTTCTATGCATTTTAGGATTATATTGGTTGAATTTCATCTCAATAGCGTTATTTACGAGAGTTGTATGGTTGGTTGTTATGCTCGGAAGTGGACTTAATTCAGGAGCTATTATTGACTGACAGTTACAAAATCCAGTAGCTTAATTGCCGTACAACCGATACTAATATGATTTCTGGATTAAAATTTCTGATCCATATAAAAGTTGCTTCGATATCTATATTTATTAGACATTTTTGTGTGTTTATTTGTTTTTTGGAAATGGTTCTTATATGGCAGCTATGACAAATTATGGGCCGATCTTCCTTAATTTTGGAAGAGTTATTTTAATGACGTAAAAAGGTAAGGAAATTCTATTTCTTACAGATTCACACATTACGGTGTTGCGTTACTTTACATCTCCATAACCATTTGCATTACTTTACACACAACAATATCCATCAGCTGTTTCTTACTGTTGCAGTTACATTCCATTACAGTCGGCTAACTGAGGCTTAATAAATTATTTTATAAAAATGTGTTTGTTGTTTTGATTTTTTAAAGAAACATTTTATAATTTAGCCCCTTTTCGCACTTTATCGAACACTTTTAAATTTGGCTTTAAACGGATTTTTTTCAATTTAGCCCTTTTTTCAAAAATGTTTAGGCGTTTTGTTTGTAACTTTTCTATAACTATGTACATATACGTACGTACGTTACATTACGTTGCGTTTTTTCTTAAAACAACGTTCGCATAACGAGACCTTTAAAAATCCTGAGATTGTAAAAAACCTGACGGTTTAGCATCTCTAGAGCTAAAATGTTCGTAGTAAAAAAAATTCAAAAATAATTATTGCTAAATATGCAAAAAAAAACCCAAACTGTAATATTTTCTGCAAGCCCAAGTACCTGTTTAGAAAATAAGACATAAGGATCTACTGCAGATCTTTATTGCTTTTATAATATTAACTATTGCACACGTCGTCATAAAATCACACTCATAAAATTTAAAGTTTTTCTACTTTTATGACGGGTTTTCCTAAAAATATTATGAGTTTAAAATTAATCTACCTGTTTTAGCGAAAATTTTCCAAGAATTTTTAAAATACTAAAACATTCCCGTTAATCTCTCTCTTTATGTTGCAGTGGAATTTTATGCTTTTGGGTTTTTGGCATATGTATATTTTCAATCACGTGTACGATGTGGAAATGTGTTTGAGAGAATTTGAAATTTGTTAGTTAGGCTTGTTAAAGGTATTTACTAATTAAATTTGGTTCGATGTTCGTTTTTATTTTTTTGATATAAAATTGGGATTTTCTAAAATCAATATTAATAATGATGATGTTAAGTGTTTATGATGATAATCCAAATAACTTTTGGTTTTAGTAACAATAACTAAAAGTTGGAAGTTACACATTAAAAATGTGCAAACGCCTCAAATTTACCACTATTTGCAACATCAAGTGGAACGTAAACAGGTGTTCATGAGCTTCATGTAGAAAAATATAATTTTTTTATATTAAGCCCGCCCAAATAATAATTTTTCTATAAAATTAGGAGCATTTGGCCGTGTTCTTTAAACCGAAACACTTTCGAGTAAACAAATCTGATTCATTATATTAAATCGGTGATTTACAAATCACAAAACTTTGTTAATCCATGGTAGAAAATCCCTAATTATTCAAAATGACGTAAATTGAAAAACAATCCATATCCATATTTTACTAGTTTTTACAAATTTTGCGAAGCTTGAAATAAATATCTTATACTCGTACACGCAGAGAAAAAGCATGGTTGGACATGGTTACGACAACTAAACTGTGTTTTTGGTACCAATATATTGTTGTGATACACAAATAATTGATTTTAACAATAACTTAGTTACTATAACATTTGTATGTTTCTCGCAATTATAAAATTGAATATGGTTCACTGAAACATAATTATTTTTAAAAAATGTTTACCACAACTATTGAGTGATAACTACTTAATAACTTACAAATAACCATTAAATGATTAGTTTCTATATTTGTTTAAAATATATATTTGTTTAAATAAATAATCTTAAATTTCTCAAAATAAAAATCTATTAAACAAAACTACAAATAAATGTAATTTTTTATGTACGTTGAAAGTGCGCAAATATTTATTGCTATTTAAAAAATATTAACAAAAATATTAAGTTTTGTGTTTAAAAACAATGTAAAAATAATTGCGATTATACGAAATATATGTATATACGAAATACTAAAATATTGTGTCTTCATTAGAAATAATGTTTTAACTGGGGTCATCGCGAAATTTTGCATTCATATTATGATAATTATAAAAACATAATTTGACAAATAGTAAAAATAAAATGATATTAATTTAACATATTATGATAAAGTACTATCATAATATAATTGCTTTAGATCATAAGATGATTATTATATATCATAATATGATTATTATATATCGTAATACGATTACTACAGATCATATTATGATTACTTTAAACCATGTATGTTAAATAATGATTAGATAATGCTAATGATTGCTAGTTAGTCTTCTTTTGTGAAATTCTCTAATTCATTAAACAATTAGAATTAGTTCAAGTAATTCCCATAATATAATGCAAATTTTTATTCCAATGGTAAAAGTAATTGCACTTAGTAGCCATTAGCAAAAAAAATTGGTTTACGTTTACAATTAGAAATCTAATTGATTTCTGCTAATGCAATGAGATATTCAATTAGCTCGTATTAGAATCAATTATTTTGATATTTTCAAAAACAAAACAAAAAAAAAACTAAAATATTCATAATATGAATTTCACACATACTATATATATATATATTACTTATGTACATAATATGTACTACATATATTACATACATGCACACTAGGCCGGGCCAATTTGTATGGAGCAGAAAAAATCGATTAGAGCAACTTTGGTGAAGGAACCATGGGTCTATCTCGATTTTCGAGTCTCCCACTTTTCAAAAAATGATTTTTTTCCGTATAACATCATTTTGATTCGAAATTCGATTTTTTATTCATCGTTATATTACCTTTTTTATGTGTATATGGGGGTTTTTGGGGTTGAGAAATTAATTTTTGATCTTTATTTTTACCTATGAACACCACCAGAGGGCGTTTCATGCATATTTGTAATATTTTTTGTCTATTTTCCGAGAAAAAATGTTCGGTAAAATTGATATTTATTTTATTTTTTCAACAGAAATTCAACCTAAAAAATAAGAACATGTGTAAAAAAAATTTAGTGGAAGAAAAGCGAAATAAGTTATTTTTGAAAGTCTTTCTTGCTTTCAAGTCTGGGGAAAAAAAATTATTTTTTGAAAAGTGGGAGACTCGAAAATCGAGATAGACCCATGGTTCTTTCACCAAAGTTGCTTAGAATTGTCCTTAGAATCATCCTAGGGGGCGGCTCTAATCGACAAAAAATTTGGCCCGCCCTAATGCACACCTATTTAACGTACGTACTAACTGTTTAATAACTACAATGACCGGGTATATTCGCTTTCAGCAATACGAGCTTTTCAAAAGAAAAGTCCGCGAAGCGATCCCGCCTTGGACTATTAATAATGCCCACAAAGGAAAATAGTCGCTCCACAGGGCCTGAAGACGTAAGCGGTGTGTTGAAAAAAATTGATTTTTATCAAAATAATTGATTCTAATTCGAGCTAATTGAATATCTAATTTTTTTTTATTATTTCGTAAACATTAAATTACATTCTAATCACCAGGTTAAAAAATATAGCCTCAGCGTCATGAAGATATTTTTGAGGCAAGCTGGCATAAAATAGTTAATAATTTATAGTAAAATGTAATTATATAAAGAACAAAATATTAAAAAATGCAAAATAAAATTTATAAAAATTATATCAAATTCAATTGTTTAAATAGATAGATCATATTAAAAGTAGTTAAAGATTTTGTAAAATATAGTTTTTCAAACTCACTTTGAAATGTGAGATTCTTTCAATTGTTTTTAAATTTTGGGGTTATTTGTTGAATTCAAAGCCACCAACATATTCGATTTTTTGTTTTGTTGATTCTAACCGACATCTCGATACCCTTAAATTCGAATTATTTCTTGTATTGAAACGTGTTTGATTCAGTCTCGTCTCATCGAACTGTTCGGACGTATTATTTTTAGTGCGGCTGAATTTTCGGTGAAAAAATCGTAATAGGTGAAAAAGTGTAATAGGTTGAAATAAAACAAAAAAGTGAAAAAATAACTCGTAATAGGTTAAACAAATCTACGGTAATATCGGTAATTAAAAGAAAACACTAAAAATCGCATAAAAATTGTATGAGTGTTCCTCTCAGATGTAATTCTGAGAAAGAACTTAGCTCGACTAGAAAAACTAGATGGTTCTCTGAGGAAGAATCCTTAAAAAAATCTCTGGAGAATTTTCTCACTACAAGAGCCGTAGAACGGCGTCGTTCCTGTTCGCCCAATATAGTGATTTCAACAGATGAGAAAACATCATCTTCAGCAAATAGTGCAGTCAAACCCAAAAAACAAGTAGATATGGATAAGTACATCACCGTTCTCAAGCGACAGAGGAGCCCGACGTCTGCTCAAGTGTCATCAAATTCAAAAGCTCCTAAGACCGTGAGTAATGATCAAAATAGGTTTGCTCTCTTCCAGACGGATGAGCCAGAACTTCCTAAGAAGACGTTTAAGCCCCCACCAATTTATCTGAGAGAGCCGACTTCCAGTAAATTGGTACAAGGAATTGTTTCGGTAATAGGTGAAAACATGTTTAGCGTAACCTCAATTAAACATGGAAATATCTGCGAGACAAAGATCCAAGTGAATAGGGAAGATGATTTTCGAAAATTGTCCAACCAGTTGGAGAGGGAGACTAGGGATTTCTATACCTACCAGCTCAAAAGCGCAAAAGGACTCCAAGTCGTTCTAAAGGGTATAGACCCATGTGTAGATCCTGCGGAGATAAAGACCGGTTTAATGTACAAAGGGTTCAAAATCAAGAGCGTAGTGAATATCAGAAACCGTGAAAAGATCCCTCAGCCAATGTTCAGGGTAGAATTGGAACCTGGAGATGTTGTCTTAAAGAAAAACGAGTCCCATCCAATCTACAATCTCATTTATCTTCTGCATCGTAGAATTACCGTGGAGGAACCGCATAAGCGTATTGGACCCGTCCAGTGTGTTAATTGTCAAGAATTTGGCCACACCAAAGCATACTGTAAATTGCCGTCTGTTTGTGCTGCGTGTGGGGAACTACATGCAACTGCTCAATGTAATAAGTCCAAAACTGACGTAAAAATAAAAAAATGTAGTAACTACGGAGGAAATCATACCGCAAATTATAGAGGTTGTCCAGTTTATACTTACTTGAAGGGCATAAGGACCAATAAGTCGGCAGTATTACCTGATCATCATCAACTACCTAATTTCACGTCGAGTATGAATTTTCCTCAATTTGTACGACCAACTACTCACGAAAACGCTCCTAATTCTAGACAAGTTTCTTACGCAAACGTGGTTAAATCTAATATGCCAGGTCTGGAGCAGGAACCTAAACCCCAATATTCTGAGCCACATATCAACAATCTAGAGACAACATTGCAGACACTTGCCCAAACTATGAACACTTTTACGACATCTATGACATCCATGATGCAGGAAATGCTGAAAATGCAATCCACTATCTTACAAGCCATTTTAAAGAAATTATTTATTTAAAAATTTGTTTCTGGAACGCGAACGGCCTCCGCCAACATAAAAATGAATTGGAATACTTCCTGATGGATAAGCAGATTGATGTTATGATGATTGCTGAAACTCACTTGACGTCGACAGGGTACTTCAAAATTAATGGCTACGAGTTCTAAGATACTAAAGACCCCCGCGGAAGAGCTTGTAGAGGTTCGGCAATTCTTATAAAGAACAGAATAAAGCATTATCTAATGAATAACATAAGTGAGGATTACCTCCAAGCAACAAACATTTACATTGAATTCTGTCAATACAAATTTGTTTTATCATCGATCTATTCTCCGCCTCGATTTTCAATAAAAGAACACCAATACCATAACTTCTTTAAATCCCTTGGAGCTAGATTTTTAGTTGCTGGTGACTTTAACGCCAAACACACATTTTGGGGTTCACGTCTGGTAACCCCAAAGGGTCGCGTACTCTTCAACACCATTGCTAAAATGGGCTTAGATGTACTCTCAAGTGGACATCCCACATATTGGCCGACGGAAGATTCCCGATGTTATTGACTTTGGAGTAGTGAAAAATATCCCTGTAGAATGGATGCAAGTGGATCCTTCACTGGACTTGTCCTCAGATCACTCTCCTACTATCATTTCAATGCATTTCCCTCAAGTGTGTGGTTCTCCATTTATGAACATGACTAAGACCCGAGTAAGTTGGATAAAATACAAAAAGTATTTAAGTTCTCATTGCACGGAAAATGTTGTGTTGAGAACTACCGACGATATTGATGAGTCGATTGGCAACTTTACCGAGGACCTTCGACGAGCTGTGCATCACGCTTCCACTTATCACGTTGAATGTAGAAATAGGACAAACAGAACTTATTTCTCTGAACTCGAACATCTCCTATGAGAAGAGAGTGGCAAATTCACAGGTCTCCTGAACTGAAACCTAGGCTACGGGAATGCAGAGATATACTAAGAAATTTCTTAGAAATCCAAAGAACGGCCTCATTTAGATCTTACTTGGAAGGTCTTGATAGTACCCCACAATCAGACTATTCGTTATGGAAGGCGGCACGAGGTTTAAAAAGACCAGTGAGAGGAAAACCTCCTTTGCGAAATCCGACTGGTGACTGGGCTAGAAATGATTCCGAGAAAGGGACATTATTTGTTAACCATTTGAGAAATGTGTTTACTATAAACAACCCAAATAATAACGAATCTGATTTGCCACCACTTGTTATAAGACCTCCTGTACCTCTAAGACTAAACTTTCGTAATGTCCAAAACGCTATTGGTACTCTGAACATTAGAATACTCCAGGTATGGATAAAATCAGCAATAAAATGCTTGTGGAGTTACCTCGTGTAGCAAGAAAGATTATCCTCTTTATCTTCAACGCTATTTTACGCCTAGAATACTATCCTGCAGATTGGAAGGTGTCTATGATCACTATGATTCCTAAGTCAGGGAAGGACCACACCAAAGTGGAGTCATATAGGCCAATTAGCCTACTGCCGACAATTTCTAAACTGTTCGAAAAATTGTTAATGACTAAGTTGACTCCAATTCTGAATGACACTGAATGTATTCCTAATCATCAATTCGGATTCAGAGCTAAACATAGTACCATCGAACAAACACACAGATTGGTAAATGTGATAAGAGGGTCGTTTGAAGGCAAAAAATACTGCTCCGTCCTTTTCATTGATGTGTCCCAAGCGTTCGACAAAGTTTGGCATGACGCTTTAATGCACAAAATTAAATTAACTCTGCCTGCTAACACCCATAAACTCATGGAAAGTTATTTATACGGTCGCAAATTTAAAATCAAAGAAGGCAATTTTTTAAGTACCGCTCAGCCAATTGAATCAGGTGTGCCACAGGGTAGCATACTGGGCCCTACTTTATATTTGATTTATGCCTCCGAAATGCCGTCAGACCCCAAAATCCACACGTCAACTTTTGCAGACGATACAGCCTTTATCAGCGTCCATAAGGACCACCAAGTTGCATCACAGAATTTGCAGAATTATGTTTATAAACTAGAGAATTGGCTAGAGCTTTGGAAAATCAGGGTAAATGAACAAAAATGTATTCATATCACTTTCACATTTCGAAAAGATACCTGCTCGTCCATCAGAATAAATAATCAAATTATTCCTCAACACAATGAAGTCAAATATCTCGGCATTCACCTCGACCGCCGTTTAACTTGGAAGTCTCATATTGAAGCGAAACTTACACAAATGAGATTAAAAGCAGTGCAAATTAATTGGCTAATCGGCAGAAACTCTACATTGAAATTGGATTGCAAACTTTTGTTGTACAATGCAATTCTAAAGCCATTCTGGTGCTATGGAATTCAATTATGGGGTACTGCCTCAGCATCAAACATTGAAAAAATTCAAAGGGGTCAAAATAAAATTCTACGTATAATTACTGCAGCTCCATGGTATGTGAAAAATTCTCGAATCCACAAAGATCTAAACGTGCCATTAGTAAAAGTCGAATTTACAAAATATGCGTCAAAGTATGTCAGCAAACTTGAACACCATCCAAACCCACTTGCACGAGACATCCTTAACTTTAGTGGCCACAATCGGTTGAGAAGGAGGGATACCCTTGCTTTAACTCAAGCGCAAAACAGATGACTGTATCAGTGGATGTAAATTTGTTGTAGTATCATAATATTTTCTCTAGCACTGAATACTTATTGTCATTACAGTATATGAAGATTCAATAAGTAATTAAATGCAAAAAAAAAAAAATTCGTATGAAATGTAATTGTATTGTGACCAATGTTTCTTAAAGACTTAAAAACAAGAAAAGGTAAACTATATGCTTACAGACCTCTTACAGGTAAAATATCTTTTGCAAAATTTTGGTAAAGAGACAAAGTAGAATACTGTATTGGTAGGTTAAATACAGTTTTCAGAGCCTTATTCTGAGTCTGTTGTAACGATTTTAATGCATCAGTATTTTTGTAGCCATAAATTGAAAATAAATAGTTTAGACGACTTTGCACAAGTGCTTGATAGAGCAAGAGTTTTGTGTCCACATTAAATTTGTTTTTAAACTTAGAAAGTAAGCCAATAGCTTTTGAAATTTTTGATTTCAGTGAGTCTATGTATACTTTCCAAGTCATATTACATTGAAGATCGATGCCCAAGTATGTTATTGATTGACTTTCAAAAACTTCATCGCCATTAACAAAAACGCTGAAGTTAGTCTGATCATTAGTAGAGTAAGGTCGAAAGCGTAGAAGTTTAGTTTTCTTAGAATTAATAACTAATTTGTTTATACTTGAAAATTCTGATATCAAGGCAGCATCCCTCTCCATATGTACTTTGAGCGCGTTTTCATATTTATATGGGTAAATGACACATATATCATCTGCATACATGATTATTTTTCCATAGAGTCCAAGATTTACAATATCATTAATATATATAATGAAAAGAAGTGGACCTAAAACACTGCCTTGTGGTACACCATATGCCAACCGTGCCAACAATACTTTTGCTTTCATTCAACTCCACATATTGTGTTATTTTATTCAAGTAGCTTTTAAAAGTTTTTAACACCATAAAATTGAAGCTTTTGAAGAAGAATTTCGTGGTCAACTAAGTCAAAAGCTTTAGATAAATCATAGAAGATTCCTGCCACTCCTTTATACCCCTGATCCAAGCCCTGGCATATACTGTTAACAACATTTATTATGACCGCATTCTCCGCCCCACTCCCTGTTCTAAAACCATACTGAAAATCATAAATTAATTTATTTTCCTCCAAATAATTTATAAGCTGTTTGAATATTATTTTTTCAAAAACTTTATTAATTATTGGCAACAAGGATATATATAGGCCGATACTTATCCTCAACAGTAGCACCTGAATCTTTCGGTATAGAAATAATTTTTGAAATCTTTAAAACGTCAGGATATTCAGAAGTTAGAACAATATTGTTAAATATAGATGATAGATATGGTGAGATTTCCCAATTTGGAGGCAAATTATCATGACCAGAGCTTTTATTAACACTTAAGTCTGAAATAATATGTGAAATTTCCTCAGTTGACGTGATGTTTAGAGAAAAATTGTTTCCAAAGTATCTAAGGGTTCTTAAACTGTTAAAAGGAACTCCCGGAGCGCTTGTTATTTGTTGTCCTAAAATTCTTGGTACATTCAAAAAATATCACACGTGGTAGTTTCATCTAAAATTAAATTTCCTTGTCGATCTTTTAAAAGAACTTCTGTCTGTCTATTTTGACTTAAAGTTTCATTTAAAAACCTCCAACATTTTTTTGGATCATGTTGAATACAAGCAACTTTTTCGTGATAATAATTATTCATAGAATCCTTATACATATACTTTTTTAATAATTTTGCTTATTCTTTTCAATCTGTGACATCCTGTTCGGTCTTTTTCGTATTTGCTTAAGAAGGTTCCTTTTGAGTAAGATAAGGTTTTGCAAATTACCATTCAGCCAAGGTATAATTTCTTCTTTAAGAAACTTTCTTTTACTTGCTACAGTTGTCGAGCTACTATACGAGCTCGATAGACATTCAATCAGTTCAGATGTGTCAACTGATGGATTCCCCGTATATGTAAATGTATTTTCAACACTATTTTTTACAATAATTTAATATAATGTCAGTATAAATAAAGTTCTAAACATTAAGTTTTACTCTACAACAAATTAAATTGTGATCAGATAATGAACACTCAACTGAATCAATGTACTTGTGAGATTTGTGAAAACATTGTCGATACACCTTCCAGATATTGGACGTGTAATTAGACTATGACAGTTTCAGAAATCGTAATGTGAAATTAGATTACATTTTTGAGAAATTATTTTAAGTGGTACCCCTTTTATTTTGCAATTATTAAGTGAAATAACAATTGTGTCACAAAAATGTTTACTTTCAAAAACTTCGACGGTGAATTGGAGGTTTTCACGTAAAAAAATTGAGGTACCTCCAAAACCATCACTCCTACAACAATGTTTACAATTATATCCAGGAATACTATATATTTCTGCTATATTTGAATCAAACCATGTTTCTTGAACAGCAATTATATTTGACAGTTGATGAAGCTTAACAAGTTGTGTCTTGAATCTATTAAATTTATTTATTGATGAAATGCTTCTAATATTAATTGAAATAACGTTTAAATATAATGAATTAGTATTTTTTAAATGGGCACTAAAATTATAAAAATTGGAAAAATTGTTTGTAAATTTTGTTCGGCATAAGGTCATAAGGTAACAAATTTTTAAATGAAAAATATAAAAATATTTTGTTTTAAAAATTTCTATTTTATTTTATTCCCAATATTTCCATCTTCAGGGGTTATTTAAAATAAATAAATGAAAAACAAATTTCACTCTGTTGAGTTTGTTGTCCAGTCGTAAGATTTTGTCAACAAAAATATTTATTATAGTTCATAAAAAAAAAAACAAATAAAAATAGCTTTTTAAATCAATAAAAATAATATAACTGTTAATTAATGTATTTGTGATGGAGAAACAAAGTCCGACTGAATTCCATAAGATTGATTAATATCAGCAGTATTACGGTTGAAAGATTTGCGTTTGGAACCAAAAGTTGCTGCCTCGGAAATTATTTTGTCAACCTCTTCTTCACTTTTTATATATCTTGGCTTAGAAATCTCACTTCTTTTCACATAGACACGTCCACCAAAAGTGTATACAGCACAATATCCAATAAATTTCAAAGTCTTGGAATAATTAAAGACTTGAAGGGTTTCTTTACTCAGGAAATCGTTAACGTAAACCGATTTAAATGACTCAACCTCCTTTAACTTAGGTTTAGACTTCATAAGTTCATCTTTCGCAGTTCTGTTATTAAATTTTATAACCATTGCTCTTTTATCAGTCTTATCATTTTTTCCTCTTTTCAAGAAAAACGCTTCATTGATATAATCCTTTTTTACTTCAATTCCAATCTTTTTTGAAATTTCCAGCATTTTATCAACAGCACTTGTTTCATTATTAACAACAACACCTCGAAGTATACAGTCATTTTTCACTCGGCTTTCATTTAAAATTTTTACTGAGGTTTTTAATACAGCAATTTCATTTTTCAAAACACAATTTTCTTTTTGTATCAGTGCAACTTTTTTGTTGTTTTCAGCAACACCTTTTAAAAGTTCATACTGGCGAGACATAAATTCTACAGCTTCTGTTATGGCAGTCAGCTGATCTAATTTCTCAAGTTTTGTTTTGATTTCTTTTAACTCCGTCTTTACTAAATCATTACCACTATCACAGAAATGGCAAATAAATTATTCGCTTTCATGTTTTAGAAGATATTCGTAACGGCGTTCATCAATTTTTGTACATATGCAATGAAACGATTTGGAGCATTTATCACATTCTATATTTTCCTCTTTTCCTTCATCAATTTCCATTTCGCATTGACCACAGATTAATTTTTGCATTCAGAGCACAAGGGTTGCCAACTCTAATTGCATTAGCAGAAGTCAATTAGATTTCTAATTGTAAAAGTAAACCATTTTTTTTGCTAATGGCAACTAATTGCAATTAGTTTTAGCATTGGAATAAAAATTTCAATTATCTAATGGGAATTAATTGAACTATTTCTAATTGTTTGATGAATTAGAGAATATAAACCAATTGCATCAATTGATAATTCTAATCATTATTTAACATGTATGCTTTAAACTATAATATGGTTACCTTAGGTCATAATATGATCATGTATAATAATTTTATGATTATATTAGATTATATTATGATGCTATAATATCAAATTATGATTAACGAGAACATATTATGATTAAATATTACGATAATAATTGATCATAATATGATATTTTTTGGCACTTTTGACTATAATCTGTTAGGGTTTCGTTCATTTTGTTCAAAATTGGTTACTTGTTAAATTTCAAATTATAATTCAAATATTTTTAGATTTTGTTAATTAAGTTACCTTTGATTTCTGGAAATTTTTATTAAAATTTTTTACTTTGGTATATTGTTTAAAAATTTCATGTTGAATTTCATTTCTTCTTCTTCTTTATTTGCCTATTCGTTTTTCGAATGTTAGCGACCAATACAATTACATTTTATATTATTTTCTAATAATGTCATAAAAGTTTCACTATTTCGGAAAATGTTTCCCGATTTCTCGCCTCACTTAACAGATTGCCTGCATCACGGATACCAGTCCACGCTTGTATGTTATTAAGCCACGTTAATTCTTTTCTTCCTCTACTAAGCTTTCCTTCAATATTTGTTCGTGTAATTACATTTAACATTTCATTGAACATTTCAATATTTATTTTTTTTTTTAAAATTTGTATCTAGTTAACTTTGCTTTTGGAAGATAATGTAGAAGATTTGTGTGTAGGTAAATTGTTATTTTGAAAAATATAAATTTGAAATTTATAAGTGTTACTTGTTTAGGATTTTTATTTTATCACGTAGGCAATGATATTGGAAATTATTTTGATTAGATTGTTCTCGATGTTGAGAAAAATTGATTCATTATAGTTTTGATTGCTGGATTGATATTTAAAAAATTAAAATTAGTGAAGATAAAATTTTGTGAACTAAAAGGATATTTAAAATGAAAATTAGTGAATAAAAAATAAGATAAAATTGTGTGAACTAAAAGGATATTTAAAATGAAAATTAGTGAAGATAAAATTTTGTGAACTAAAAGGATATTTAAAATGAAAATTAGTGAATAAAGAATAAGATAAAAGTTTGTGAAATAAAAGGATATTCTGAATATTATATAAATTATAATTTGAGCAAAATAAAACTAACTTAATGAAAAAAGGAAGAAGGGAAGGTTTTCTTATATTGAAATGAAAATTTAAATAATTAACCGAAAGTTTATTAAAGGAAAACATTTTGAATATACATAATTACATAAAATCTAATTATTCGAATAAAACTTAAATCGTAAAACCAAAAGAAAAATTTATAAAAATATCAAAACTTAACAAAATGAATGTGGAAATAAAATAAAATGTATAACATATACATACAAACGAAAAAGAAAATGAACAGTAATGCAAATTAAACACAATAGTAATGTGAAAATAATTAACTTTTTCAAATTAAAGGAAACTGAATTTTTGAAAGTAATATTAAAAGGAAAAAAATAACAATGATAATAACTAATATATAAACATTTGTGAACAATTATAATGATTTCAACATAAGCAAATATGTTAAACAAAGAGATTCATATTATTTGAGATTTGTTTGCGGGATCGAGAATTTTTATTCAAATACTGCAAAATTGGATGGCTTTAATTAAATTATAATTATAATTGTTAATGATTAAAATAATTAATATTAATTTGTGGTTTTTAACTTAAATGATTGTTTAATATTAGATATTATTAATTCTTGAATTTAAATTTTTAATTTTTTGATTTACCTATTTATAATATAAAATATAACAATTTTCTTCGAGATGCTGATATGGACATATCATCGTTGGAGTCAATGTATGTAAGTTTTAATTTTGTTTGTGAATATTTATAATTTTTAACATTCTTTGTTGTAAATAATTTTATTATTTTCTTAGTTGTTATAATTATAATATGGAAACAACTTTAGATTTTTATTAAATAAATGAATTCTTTGTTAATTTGGAATATTTGAAAACAAATATGGAAGACTAAATCTTTTTATTTGAGTTGTGGAAGTATAATGGGATAAATGAGTTAAAATTACAGCAAGATAAGTATATGGTTAAGGGATTATATTTTAAATTATTAAAATATAATCATGGTGGTATATTTTACAAAAAAAAAAAAAAAGAAAAAAAAAGGTGGGCATTTAACAGGGGTATTAACATCTAAACCCTAGCAAGTATTCAGATAATTCCAATAATAGTAACTCATTGATCAGAACCCAAGGAATGAAAAATTCGTATAGCAATGACGTTACAAATCATAAATTTAATTATAATATTTTGCTCTTAGATTATGTTTACCACAACCATGTTTTCTTTCTGCGTGTATTTCGAATTAATCATGTTTTTTGTTTACAGTGAGTTTATGTTACGGATTAAATACATATATAATCGCGGTTACGTTAAACCTTATAAAATTCCAAGTCGATTGAATGTTAGTGTTTTACACAGACTGACAAACGGACATATTCAGTCTGTGTAAAGCACTCTCATGTCCAAAATACACAAACAAAATCAACAAAGTGTACAAAAAAGCTTTTGAAGTCATCCTAAGAAGTGTGGTATTAAAAAATCGATAAAACGGTCCCCTAGAACCAGAGTTATGAATCAAGGACAACATCCCTATACATATATATGTTTATATGTTTATATGTTATTTCTACAGCAAAATCACAGACCGTGAAAAAAAATTGTAAGAATTGGTTTAAGATTACTCTAGCCCCAACACAAATTGTATCACGAAAAATTACACAATAGTACATAAATGCCTATAAAATAACAATATTTATACAAAACTCGGAAAAAATAAGTTGCATGTATGAAAACTATCACAAAACGATATTTTGTTTGGGTTTGGGTTTGTGTCTTAAGTCTTATCTAAGCGAACGTTATCGTTCGACATCGCGTAAAGGTTTTTTTTATAACCAAATTCTACAATTGTTGAAATAAGCTTATTTTTATTTAGTTTAATAAAATATTATTTGGAGAATCTTTTTCTAAAATTGAGAATATAAGCTTATTAAATAATTATTTCAGTACTATTATCACGAGGGTTCCTTTTTGATTATTCTACAATAATTTAAAAGTGTTTTTCTATAGTTTCTCAAGTTTTTTTTAAAGCTTAAGGCTTATGCTCGCAAGCTTTATTATAATATTTTTCTAAAGGGTTTTGGTTTATTGGGATATTGTTACTTTTCACATAAACATATACATACATATAATTTAATTTAGTTTTTAATATACTTTAGTATTACCCAGGTTGCAGGCCAGTAGGCTGAGGTGGCTGGGTAGTAGATTCTTGTGCGAATTAGGGGATGTCTCGAGCTGTGGGATGGAGAATCTGATGGGATTCGTAACGGGAATGGCCTGGCTACGCGGCAGTAGACTGGGTGCTGTTCGCACAAGTGGAGGACATATGTCTGAGTAGGATTTGGTCAGGTTTCTCTTCTCTTTTCTCTCTTCACACTCTAATATTCCTTTCCTATCTTTTACTTAGCTTTTATTTCATCTTCTCTATTACAGTATACCACGGCTAAATACCCGACGCTTAATTATCTTTTTCGCTTATTTACCTCGCACTGTAAATCCCCATAAATTTTTCATACTTTTTCAAACAAAACTATGCGGTTTAATACCTTTCACTTAAATACCCAATTCGGGTAATTACCTCAAAACAAAATTCCCAACACTGATGTATTCCTTGATGCATCTTCGTTTATTTGCTTCAATATATCTTTTTTACATAACTTTTTAAATTTCTTATAAATACCCAATGTGGGTAATTAAATAAAAAAATTCCATATTCCTGGATTTTTCTCAAAGTGCCTTTTTTAGACAAGAACTTTTTATACGCACCTGTTAGCTTCATACATACCTAATTGTTTTCATTCAGTGTTGGTGGTAAAAATATTAAATTTAAAAATAAGTGATCAAGTGTAGTGAATTGAATAAAATTTAAAAAAGGATTTAACGAAATGGCTCCCAAATAAACGTCCCTATCTATGAAGGGCTTTGGGTCGGGGTGTGAGGTGGCTCACACCACCCTTCCTACCTACTTTAATTTTATTGTGTGGTTGTAAAAACATTTCTAACTCAAATCTACCATAATAAATGAAGAACATTTGCTCAAATTCTATGACTATTGTTCTTTACACTTGACTTTTGTATTGATCTAAATAATACGAAAACAAAATGCAATTTGTAGAACAACTAAATCTTCTCTTTGCTAAATCTAAATCTTTTCGCCTCGTATTAGTTTATAATTTAAAATAATAAATACCTACAGTTCGAAGAAATGAATATCTTGCCTCTTCCTTGTGCTGGTTTTGATACAGTAGGAAACAAATAATTACAAGGCGCCGCTGAAGGACAAAATGAAACAAAACAAGACAAAAAGACAATGTTCATAGAAAGTCATAAACACAAATGCAAACACTCATAGAAATGTAAATATTATTTTTCGCAATTTCAACACATTATGAAAATGTAAATAAAGACAAGCAAACATTATGAGAGTAGATACATATGTATGTATGTGTATGTATATTTACACGGTTTATGAAGGCCAACGAACAAAGAATTCTGAAATTGGTTTTTCCTTTCGCTTTCGTTTTTGGCCATAACTATCATCAGATCATGTAGTAGGTAGTAGCTAGAAGTTTTTTTTTAATATTTTCCCATTTCCATTGGCAGGATTTTGTGGTGACATATGCTGTGTCCTGCTGTAACAGGTGCAAAAAGTTTTGCAATAGCCATGATCACCAGAACAATGTAAGTGAGACTTGAACGTTGTCATATTATGAACAATGCCCGATGGCATTGATACGTCTATACATTCTAACAATGCAATATTTTGTATCCTGTTCTATATGCAGAATTAGTAGTTAGTTGAGATCTTTGACTAGATTTGGATAGAATTCACTTGGTTCGTACATTGTAGCTGACTGAAAACAATGTCAAAGAAGACGCCCAATACCTTTGTTTTGTATGCGTTGTAAATGGAAAGAATGTTGTCCGTCATTCGCTTTACGCTTCGTCTCTTGTGATTATTGTCGTCAGTAGTATTTTAGAGAAGTCTGTTTTTTCGAATTTCTCGACGGCACAACCTTGTGGCGACTCTGGCTATCTTTACGGAGCAGACTCTATTCTAAGAAGTTATGAGAAACTACATCCGATCTGTTGATTATAGTAATTTTTGATATAAGACAACTCAATGATGAACGACACTGGGGAATAATTTAATAAGGAGGAATATGTGAATAATGAATTGCCTTTATGATGAAGATACACTGAGCGATTGCACATGGATACAAACAACATTTCGTATAACGGTAGATTCAAGTACAACAACGTTTACAAATCGTTCACTTTTATTACGAAAATGTGTTTCGAATGTGTTTCGTGCACTTGACTCAACTTATGGTCAACATAATTGGCCTACTGACAATAATATTCGCAACATAATCACCCATTTTGACACCCAGCATTCATTATTAGATAAAATTAGACCGCATAGACCACGTCCAGCACGCTGTGAAGAAAATATAACGGCCGTAGCTGAGAGCGTACTCGAAAACCGCGAAGAGTCGAATCGGTGCCGTTCGCAGCAACTCGGACTGACGTATGGAATGATTTGGCGCATTTTACGTCGAGATTTTTAATTGAAAGCGTAAAAACGCCGCCACTTCCCCACATCGCATCAATCAATGGATTTGTTGAGAGATCACCTAATTTCACGTTTTGGGACGGACGTTAGACTTTTGTAAACTCTAAAGTTTATGCGGATAAACCCGCTTCGATTCAGCCCTTGGAGGAAAACATCACGCGTGTCATTCGGCAGTTACCAGTCGAAATACTCGAACAGGTCATCAAAAATTGGACTCAACGAAAGTTGGCAACGGCCAACATAATCTTTAAAAATTTATGCCAAAGAATGTTCTTTCAACTGATAATAAACATTCCATATTAAATTTGAATTTTCTGTGTTTTTTTTTTTTTCTTTAAAAAAGTAGAAAACTCGAAATGGTTATAATCCTATAAATTTAATAAGCAAGCATATTTTTTTACACTCAGTACATAATAGAATATTTCATTAAATATTTTTTTAATAATATGATTCAGTTTACTCTCCATAAAATATGTATATAAAGAGTTTATATTCTAAGCGGAAATATTTTGTTGTGTGTCAATATTTATAATTCATGTTTTTAATTTTTATGAAGTTAAACGTTTATTTAACGAAATGGGTCATTTTGATCCCCATATCGCAAAAGTGTAGAGCTATTGAAAGATTTTTCAAAATGCTTTCAAAAAACTGAGAACATCAATACAAAACAAAACAGATTTACATAGAAACGGTGTCATAGAAACCAATATTGTCAGAATTGGTTTTAAAACCGACAAGAAAAAATGCTTTGGTGTCTTAGGGCACTGCTACACGTTCAATAAATATCGAGATATTTCTAGTATCATATTTTTAATAAAATTTATTATTCTCAATAAAATGTTTAGCACAATTTTAAATTACCTACTTCTTTTACTGACTATGTCCAACTAACTTCTTCTAATTTTTGTCACTTGTTCTACAGTCAGAGACTAAAAAAATTGATTGTTTAAAGAAAAGTAAACGTTTCAGGAAAACTTAAAATATGCAGTTTTATTTAGTTTTATAAATAACAAAATACAATAACAAAAAATATAGACTTCATTACGAACATAACGGTAATTCTTAAAAATACGATAAAATTCACTCAACAAAAGTTTAAATACATCTTGGAATGTTAATAAATTTTTTTAGATAAATTAAAAAAGGAAACATTTCAAAGTACCAAGCTTTCTGTTTCAGAAGGCGATATTTCTGACCAGATTTTGTTAAGAGCTGTTTTAAGCGACTGTTTGCTCGTTATTAAAGTTGCTACTAATTTGGAGCAAAAAAGGAGTTACAAAAAACTACAATCTTCTTTTAAAATGACTGTTAATGATAATATGGTGAGGATCTTGAAAGGGTTAGCATAAACAAAATTAAATGTCTGTAATAAACTTTTATTACGGTTATTAAAGTTGCTACTAATTTGCGCTTCATTATACCCCATACGTGCTCAATTGGGTTTAAGTCTGGCGATTGAGGTGGGCTATGGAACCATCTGGGAGCAGAATAAAGCAACCACTCTTTCACAGAAAGTACGGTGTGCTTGGAATCGTTATCCTGTTGAAAAATTAAACGGAATCCAAGGCCCAAGATGTCGACGGCTGCTTGCAAATTTCTTTCCAATATACTCTTGTAAGTATGTTGATTCATGATCCCATCAATAAACTGCAAATTTCCAACCCCCGCTGCTCCAATCGCTCCTAAACCATTACATTGCTACATCCGAGTTTTAACGTAGGAACCAAATTTTGGATTTGACCTTTGCACGGACACCGCTTCCAAATAAAATAAATTTGTTCTCGTCTGTAAAAAAAAAACTCTTTTCCAAAACTCAGCGTCTTTGTTTCTGTACTTATGTTCAAACTCCAGCCTAAGTTTTCTGTTTTTTTTCACTTATTAGTTGCTTTTTTCGGGGAACTCGGATTTTATATCCATTTTCTTGCAATGCTGTTTGAACAGTTCTTGGATGAAAATGTTTGTTATTGTTATTAGCGATATAATCTGCAAGTTTTGATGCACTTATTCTTTGATTCTTTTTCACTTCTTTTACGATGTGGTAAACATCACGATTGGACAGTTTTTTTTGACGACCGCTTCTTAGAATATTTGCTACGGAGCCATTTTCCTTATATTATCTAATTGTATTTTGGATATTTGAAAATGGCGAATGCTTTTATATTTTTTTTCTAAAAATACTTCCCATTGTAAGTTTATGTTTCAGTGTTGTCAGATTAGATTGCTTCCCCCTAGATTTAGAGTTTTTTTTAGGAGTTAATATTATTTAGGGGGAAATTTGGGGGTAAGAAAATTTTATTTAGGGGATTTTTAAGGGATTTTCGAAATGACGATTTAGAAAGTAATCTTTTTCGATGCAAATAGAAGACATTATGCTCATTAAGGTAAATTGCAAAACTTTTACTTTGGAAATAGGTTTCCAAATAAAAAAGCGACTTCCAGATAGTATTGATCTTTTAGAAAAATTATCACTGTTTTCCATCGAAAATGCACAGAAAGCTAAAAAACCAGACATTACCAGTGTCGTTGTTCATTTCAAAAACATTTGTGAAGATATCGATGCAACTCTTAGTGAGTGGAACAACTTGCACTTTATATCGTGGAGTAATACGACGTCTTTAGAACAATTTTGGTAAGAAGTTGGACAAAATTTTGCAGAATTAGTAAACTAGAATTATCTTTATTACTACTACCTCATTTCAATGCATTAGTTGAAAGAGCTTTCTATATGTTTAATGTGGTAAAAAATAAGCTGCGAAACAGAATGAATATTTCAACAGTTGAAAGTATTTTAAGAGTCAAGTTAAACAATAAGATTTTATTCCAACACCTCAAATGCTCAAACTTTTCAATTCCAATGATATGAAGAAGAATTTGCAACTCTTGAAATTTTTGGAGAAACCTGATTTTAATAAAACTAACCATCTAGATGTTTATATGTATATAAATTATATTCCTAATAGTTCATAAAGTCATAAAAGTTCATAAAAATGTAAGCGAAGAATAAATCAAATGTTTTTTTTTAATAATTAGTAGAGTATGTAGAGTATGTTATATAAGAATAATTGTACCTCAATTCAAATTTAATAGAGAAACTTTAGGGGGTTTTTTAAAAAACAGTGTAGAATCTAGTGGGTTCTAAATTTTTTTGGGGGGAAGAAAAAAATTATCTGGCAACACTGGTATGTTTCCTATCTAAGTTGTTTTGTATAATTTATATAATTATGATTATGTTTGCTGGGTAGTTCGCTCACACACACAACCTCATTTTACGCTTTGCCTACCTCTGCTCTACACTATTGATGCTAGTTATTTTCTACCTGTTAAATGATCTACGCAACTTGTAAGTGTATAATATACAGTGTATATGTACTTTGAGCGAGGAGAGAACATGAAACTGATTTAACAAGTAATATGTATGTGTTGGTAATATTTAGTTTGAAGTAGCGGCGGCAGTGAAAATCTAAATTGTTTTGATTTTCGTCACACTTACATCAACATATACGTGTGAGGTTTTTTTCACTAACACAATCAAAAAAAAAACTGCGTTTGTAAAATCAGTTCGATACGTGGCCATCGTGCTTTATGTGTATAATCCCAGCAAGCCATATGAGTCCGAAAAGAGTCTTTTCTGACACCTTTTTCGGAGCGTTAACGCTCTTTATGAGCCCAAAAAACAATCATAATTGCTCCGAAAACCTTCAGAGAAGAGGGTCATTACATTCGAAAATGGTCCGTCAGAAAGAGCTCTTAGATAATGTCAGAAAAGAGTCTTTTATGAGGGTTTTTTTGGGCTCTTAAAGAGCTCTTAGATAATGCCAGAAAAGAGTCTTTTATGAGGTTTTTCTTGGGCTCTGTGTAATCTTGTTTTTATCATTCTTGTGTGGTACAGCTATGTTTTTTTTTTGTTCAAAGCACAAATAGCAGGAGAACAACGCTTTGGTACACACATAATTAAGTGGAATTTCTGAGTCATACTGCGTGCCGACTCAGGACAGTAACAAGCAAATTTTTCTTTCGCTCCGAAAATGCTCTTTAGTTGGACTGTTTTTTGACTCCTTTTTTCGGAGCGCTCCGAAAGTGCTCTTTTGTTGGACTCTTTTCTGACTCCTTTTTCGGAGCGCTCCTAAAATGGTATGCTGGGTAGTGACTATGAAGACTAGTCAAAATGCTATTACGCATATTGAAACGCCGGTCTGGCTGCTTCGGCTTATTGTTACATTCCACCATCGAGAGACAAGCAAATCTCCGATTTGCAAACATACTCGTACTTGTCCTTGATAATAAATCCAACGCGGAAATTGTCCTGTGCAGGTATCAACACAAGAGAGAGAGAGAGAGAGAGAGAGAGATTCATATGCAAGTCTATAAATATTTGGTCAGACAAATATTGAACATAATCTGCCACCACTATTCAAGCAAGCAACATCTTCGTCAGTTTTTATTGCAATTTTAAAGTTGATCAGCAAAAATGGAATGGAATAACATAAATTTAGAAGAATACTGGACGCAAAATTTTCAATATCAAAGTGATCCTAATGTAAGTATAAATATTTTTCACCACTTCAAATTACTTTCTATAAATTAATTAAATATTTTACAGATTATGAATATTGTTCAAGATACAACTCTGCCATCAGTGTTACCTCCTTCCACTCAGAGTTACTCCACCACAACATCTCCCATTTCGCCCTCATCATCTATCGATTCGAAAGGTACTTTAAAGGCAAAACGCATACGTACAGCATATACCAGCAAACAACTGATTGAATTGGAACGTCAATTTCACATTAATAAATATTTATGCCGTCCTCGTCGCATTGAAATTGCCCAACGTTTAGAGTTAAGCGAACTTCAAATAAAGATTTGGTTTCAAAATCGTCGCATGAAGAGCAAGAAGGACGCCGCTAAAGCACCAAAACAAAATACCAAACTACGTAGCTGCTCCGAATCATCTGCCCAGGAAAACAATATACCTTTGTTGTTCTCCAATCCTGAAATTTCAGATGTTGGACAAGAACCCTCGGTCCAATTATCATCACTATTTGATGATTATCAACCACTTCCTCTTTCCAACAACCAAAGAGAAATTTTGGAATATTTAATGGATTCTGATTTTATACAAAATCTTTGAATAAATAAATAATTTTAAATATCTTTCTACTTATCATATGTGTATGTAAGTTTTATGTCTTAATGATTTAATATATTAAAATTGAAGAATTTTTTATTATATTTAATTAAAATTTTAGAATATTTGATAAAATAATTCTTAATCATTGATTTTAAATTGTACAATTTCCTTCGAAAACTTAACAAATACACGTACATACATATAGATATATGTATATATTTTACTAAAATATTTATTTGTTTTATTTTTATTTAATTATTGATTTTCTTTGCCGACTTGATAATTGTGTAAAACAAACAATTTAAATGAATATTAGAACACGACATAAGAAGTAAATATTATCCAACGATAATGCTAGTGGTAGTAATACAGACAATTGCTACAAGGAAATTTATTTTATGTTGAAAAAAGCTGTTCAGCAAACATTAAACAATTTTTTGTGATATAAAGCCGACGACTTAGTATTTTCGTATCCCTAAAACCTGTCTTCGATCTTTATTGGGTTTGCTATGGAAAATCTTAATTCACTTTGCGTCGTGTTTTTTCCGAACGTAAACCCGACGCAAAGTGAGGTATTGGTGTATTCGTGATCCTTATGAAATTATAAGTCTATTGAGATATACTACGACATGGTCGGGAGAACAAAAGAGACGAACAACTGTCTTAGAATGATTCATGTGGTATGATGGTTCAAATGTTTTATGTTAGGACACGCACCTGGCCACAGCGTTGGTACCTGCCTGGGACAAACATGCCAAAGTTAGTTGGAAACCTAGCCAGGCAAAACGATCCGTAACATAAATGGCTGTCCATCTCTGTAAAACACTCTCACGTCTAAAATACACAACTTGATGAAATTTCCAGAAAAATATTTCTTATTTTGTACGAAATTTTGGTATTGAAAATCAACAAAGTAGGTATAGTAGAACCAGAGTTATGGACCAAAATATGAGGCAACCTCATATTTTTTGCAATTTTTTAAAGTATATTGCAGATAATACCATGAAATTTTGTATACGTTATTTTTATGATAAAAGAAGAAACTGTGAGGAAGCTAGTGAGAATGGGTGTATTATCTCTCATACAAATATCTTGCCGAAATATGGCTCAATAAATAATAATAAATGCCTTTAAAATGGGAACATCAATACAAAATTCATCAAAAATAAGTTTCATGTAAAAAGAGGTAGTAAAACGAAATTTTGTTTAGTTCGGTTCATGTTTGAGCTTAGAACCCATATAATGTCCACTTTCAACATTAACTTAAAGTATATAAATTGTTGTACTAAACTTTATGGTGATCGGCCCATAATTGGTCATAGCTTCCATATAAGGACCATTTCCGAAAAACAATTTAATACAGATCAGATATTGTAATCCATAAATCATACTAATATCAAAATAACCATCTTACCCTTTTAACTCTGTTTCTTAACTTGTGGTGAATATGAAAAAAATGTTTTTTTTCTATTTTTAATTTTATAATTGTTAAATTACACTCAAGATTGTTATGAAAATCAGACAGATCAGAAAATCTATAGAATATAGTTCCATTAAAATTAGTTGAAATGTCAAAACAGTTGAAATAAATTATGTAAGTTGTTCGTAAAATTGCCTTTCAAAAAATATATAAAATTCTAATAAAATTTGCGCTAACACTAAATAAAAAACATTGAATAAGGATATGCTAGTCCTATAACTAGTGTAATTTTTGTTTTTCTCATTATATTTAAGCGGAGGGTATTTAAGACTCGCCACAGCCGACTACTACACTCTAACTTGTTGAGATAATTTGAAAAATTCTGGTAATTCTTGATAACTTTTAGGTTCCACGAAGACCGCAGAACCATTTTTAAAAAGTCTACTAGAAGTTAAACGTTGTCAAAGTGCTTCTGGGTTTTTTTACATTGAGTAAAAATCACTTCTGATAGAAAAAATCAAGTTAGTGAAAGCGACCATAATCAATTTCAATCGTTAGTTAGAATAATTATTCGTACTTATATATACTTATGCCAATAATTCTATTTAAGGAATACTTCCAAGGATATAATTCACTAAATAAATTGTGTAACAAAAAATAGACCAGAATAGAATTTTGTATAATTCGTAAATGAATTGCTACTATACAAAATTTCCAAAACCATGTTCTTGATGTGTGCCAATTTATATTGAAATTGTAAAAATTAATTTTTATTCGTTTATAATTATTGCAAATAACATTAATTTAAAATTTATTATTAAGTAAGTTTCGTTGACTGCTGTATTTCGTTCGTTAGAATATTGTGAAATAAAATTAAAATGTTCTTCCAATATCGCTTTGTCTAAAAATAAAGTTTTTTAAAAAGGGTAGTTCAGTTAGAGGTTTTTTTTATTTTAAATACAACATTTCAAATATAATTAGAGGTCGGCATCTTTATTATGACTTGGATTGCACTGGCATTTACTTTGCAAAGATATGGAATTTCAAACAAATGTTGGCCGCTGTTGCGATGTGAGTCTTTCGGTAAAGTATTGACAAATAATAACAAAATACAAATTAGATCACAGTATGACAGCAGTCACGCGTAATCTGTGAAAATATTGAATCGCCCTTTAATAGCTTTTCCCAATAAATTGTATTAATAAAATAAGAACAAAAATAGATCAACATTAACTATGTGTAATAATAAAGTTTAACTAATAAATATTTTGTGCTACATGATACGATACTTTATCTATAATGTAATGAAATACTACTCGTGTTTCTTCGAATGGTCTGCAAAAAACAAGATTTGAAAAGCAAAGCAGAGAAATGAATAAGCTAATAAAGAAACATATGCTTACATCCATGGACATATAGAAAAATAAAATATATTTTGCAATGTGAATATGAATTAGAATACAAATTGAATTATTTTTCTAACAAAATAATGAAGTTTTACCATATACATACATATTTATATTAAATAAGTGCTTAAAGAAATGTTGGAAATATTTTCAATATAAAAATGACATTATGACGGCTATTAATCTTTTCTTTAAACATGTGACTATCTGACATGTAAATCTGTACACGTGTACACGTATACGAACACATACAGAGACTTTGTAAATTATAGCAGTAGTTTTTAAATTTAATATTAATAAACAATTGTAATTGTTAGAAATCTGTGGACAATTTTATTTATTTTATTAGTAGTGTTATGCATTTTTTCAAACGAGTGCGGAAACAAATTTATTCAAATCACAACCCATATTTGGAAACACAGCCACTGTCAAATATACATTTACATACATTTTATATACAAAGTAAAAAATAAAATTGTGGCCAGCGTTGTCATATGTCACGTTTTACTTATTTTGCAAGGTTTTCGAGAGGCAAAACAATTTTTTTTTTTTTTTTCAAAATATAATATTATAATATAGGGATTTTTTGCCAATCTAGCCGGACATTACTTTTTGTTTTAGCTTAAATGGCTTCTTAAAAGTTATTGAGTGCCCCTAGATCGATGAAACTTGACAGAAATGTGTGTTATTGTCATAGGCAGGCAAATAAAATCAGACCAAGAATAAAAAAGTTCCCCCTAGAAGAACTAATCCAACCTCTGAAAAATGCAATTTTTTTTCAAGTTTTTCCATACTTCAGTTTGACAAATTTAACTTTTAACGTCGGCGAAAGTTAAAAAACCTAAAATTAGACCCAGGAGATCGCAAAATTACACTTTTCGACCCCGTCCTATTTTTTGGGCTGTTACATAAAATAATATTAAAATTAATTTTTTTAACTTTTATGGGCAGGGGGAGGTATTCCTCCAAGCCCACCCCCCGGAACGACCTAGTCAAAATTTTTTTTTCAAATTTTCAAAAAAAATTTATTTTTAAGATTTTATGTGACTTTTATGTAATTCATTGTATTTTTAATTTATCTGAAAATAATAAATTTAATCGTAATTGTAACTTATTTCTCTTTTGAACTAAGATGATGATGGTTCTTCCGCATCTGTTTCTTCAAAATGCTCTTCCGAATCTGAACTCTCTTCAGATCTAAGTACAGGTGGAAGCATAGGAGAAATGACTTCTTTCGTAAAGGGTAAGTTTCTAACTAAAAAATTTAATTTCTCTTCAACGAGTTTAGCATTACAGTCTTGTATAATTTGGAATAACTCTAATTTCGTATACACTTTTTCCATTTTACTCTCAAAGCTTCGAAATGGTTCTGATAACAATTTTATGCAATAACCACAATATATAGTAAAAAAAACCAAGTACCTGGAGCCTAGATTTGATTTTTTATTAAATATCATTTTTTTGTTAATAATTTTAAAATTTATGCAAAACAGGTACATTTATATTGCTTCATAAAATAACGTCATTTACCTCCTGCGCAGGTGGTTCAAACCCGTTACTTACTGTTTCGCACATTCCTTTTTTAACACAGGTACCTAATATTAGTCTTGGATGTAATAATTTAAATAAAAAAATCTACGTACAACCAAAACATTTTATGACTGACGAAAGGGTTTCTATCATGATAGAAACATCTGCAGATGTATATATGCAAGATGAGCAAAAACAGAAAAAATGTGAAATTTTCAAAAAATCATAAAATGGCGCAACAACACGCAACGTTTTTTTTTTTGGAATTTCAAAGTAGAGAATTTAAATTTTATCGTGATGTTAAAGATTTTACTGGATACACAACAAACTCACGTTTAAAAACCTTTTAATTTTATTTTTTACAAAAAAAGTGCATAAAAAATTCGTTTTTTTTAATTTCGAAAGAATTTTTTTATCATAAAACTTTATAATAAAATGTTTCTAAAAATGTTTGTAAGTAGCTGGTAATATAGTCTTTCACAGAAAAAAAAAAAACAATGTAAAATCTTTATTCGTTTGCTCACAAGAAATATATTGTAAACATCCCAAACCCGTAAAAAGTCAATGAACACAATTTAATCAACTTTCCTGACTTTAACAGTGTCCCAAAACCACAAATCTCAAGCAAACGACTTGAAAAACGACGATAAAAAAAACGATGCAGAACTTTGTTGTCTGTCGAGCTGCGTACTTAGATTTTTACATTTCTTATATTTATTTTTTTGCTTAATGCCCGGCTAGATTGGTAAAAACCCCTATGAGCTACGTCGCCAAAACAGCTGCCAGAAATCGCCAAAAAATTTCGTCTGAGTAAAATTTTTTAAATTAACAATTTAGTTTCCATTTATGAAGATTATAAATAAAATTTCTTTTTACTTTTTATCAATTTATTAATTAATTAACATAAAATTGAGATCAATATAGATATGATAAATATAAACATATGTACTTTCAATTACACACATATACATATTTATAAGGTCTTAAACCTCAATTTCACATACTTCATCTGTATCATTTTCATCATTGTACATTATATTAGCATTAATTCTCCATATACCTTAAAGAGTCTCATATTTTCCTGCAATCGATTCAACATTTCAAAAAAAAGTCACAAACAATTTTGTTTTAAAATGTTTACTTGTTCCATTTCCATATCTATTTTGTTTAATTCAGTTTTAAACTCAGCTTCACAATCAATTGCATCTAATGAAAGAAAAGAATCAGCTAAATCGATAGTTGATTTTAAGGTGCACAAAAAGTCAACAATATTTTCAATGTCATTTAACGATTTTTGATGATAAAATAATTATTACAGAAACTATTTATTTGTACATGCTTCCTGCATCCATGTGATCCAATGGAAATTCTAAATTTAAATGATTCCTTTTATTTATAATCAGGTTGATAAACATTAGAAACAGTCGATTTTTTTCGTCACAAAACTCGTTATATATATATTGGGCACTTCTGTCATTTTCAACAGTCGATATTAATGAAAAATTCTGTTTTAACTGTATCTATTGCTCCAAAATTCTTTTGATTGTGGCTCCATATGATAACCAACCAGTTCCAGAAACTTGAACAAGCTTCCTAAAATTATTTGAATCAAGTCCACATGGTGGCGACATAACTAAAATAATGTTAATAACTATAGCTATATTGTTAACAAAAATTAGACAAAAAAAAATCGCCATCTCATTCAAAAACCGCAAAGAAACCGCCATGTCGACAAATGGAAATTTATGTTGCCAAAAGCACAAAAAAATCGCCATGTTTGGCGAAAAATCGGCATATCTGACAGCCCTACTACCAAGCATAGCTTGGGAATTTCCATTAGAATTAGAAATCATTACGATTAGAAAAATAAAATAATCTAATCATTAGAATTGAATTTTGATAAAAATTTCAGATTACTAATTGATTAGATTAGAAATAATCAAAAATCTAATCACAATTAGTGACGATTAGCATTTCTAATCAAATCTAATCAAAACGAATCCAAAAAATAATTGATTAGATTTCTTGATTATTTTTGATTAGATTTGATTAGTTTAACTATTTTTTAGCTTTTATTTTGTGTTGCCTCTTTAAATCCGGTAAAATAAAAAACATTATTGTATTTTTTTTACAAATTAGATCAATGTATTTCAAACATCTTCTGTTCATCTTCAGGATCTGAATTGATTGAAAATTTTTTATGGTCAAATATGGACCGAACTAAAAAAAATTTCGTTTTGCGATTTCTTTTTGCACAAAACTTAGTTTTGCTGAATTTTGTCTTGATATTCCAATTTTATAGGCATTTATGTATAATTGAACAATATTTCGGGAATATATATATTTGTATGGGGGCTATGAGAAATCATGGACCGATTCTTACTATTTTCCGCGCACTTTCTTCTTTTGTCATACAAACAACGTATACAAAATTTCATAGTATTATCTCCAATATATTTCAAAATATTGCAATAAAATGGACGAAAAATATCAAATTTTTATGGAGGTGGTCTCACATATTGGTTCATAACTCTGGTTAACCTAAACCGATTTTGCTGATTTTAAATAGCAAACTTCTCGAAAGCACTTCTGACAGAATTATTGAAGGTTTGGATCCCGAACATATCTTGGGACTTCACAAAACTGATTTCAACATCCAGACAGACAGACAGACAGACAGACGGACATGGCTTAATCGACTTCGCTATCTATAAGGATCCAGAATATATATACTTTATAGGGTCGGAAAATTATATTGTGGAAATTTCACACGGAATGACAAACTTATATATACCCTTCTCACGATGGTGAAGGGTATAATAACAAAACGATAACAAATTTATGAAAAAATATTTTTTTTTTGTCATAAATTAAATTCAAAACACTATTTGTCATAAAAATTTTTTAACCTAGTAATAATACCTATATATCTTACATACTTATAAATAAATACATTTCTAATTAAACTTATTTTATTCTAACATACATATCGTGACCTAAGAACAAGAAAATCTTAATTTTTATGTAATTTAATTTGCAAATTTAACCTTCCTGTTCCAAGGTCACGATATGTATATTTATATTATTATATATAAACTTTTATCTCTTAATAACTAAATTTCTACAATTATTAGCTATATGTTCTGTGTCTGCTTTAAAATTTATTCTCTGTGTAATTGGTGTATTAATTATTTGTAACATTTCTAATATATATCTGCGTTTGTAGTTAGTTTCAGTGTTTAAAACCGACGCTTCTTCAAAATTTGGATAGTGATAAAATTGATGACAATGATGACTTAATGCTGTCTTTTTTGAATTAATGTCCCTATATTTTTGATCAGATCTATGTCCTGCAATTCTAGTCTTTAATTTGTTCTTTGTAGTACCTATGTAAACCTGGTTGCATCTTTCATTATCATTTCCTTTACAAGGAATTTTGTATACAATGTTGGACATATCCCATTTACTAGTTTTATCCTTTGTCTTGCTAAATAAACTATTCAATGTATTATAAGCTTTGTATGTTATCTTATATTTATCATTGTTAAATATTTTTGATTCTTTTATCCTTTCTGAAAAATTTGATATATACGATAATGATTTGTATATCATAGGTTCTGTTGGTCTAATAATTTTATCATTCTGATTACTCCTATCTTTGTATTGATTAATTAATCCATAACTCAAACTATTTGGAAAATTGTTATCCCTTAATATATTTCTAATTTTAATTATGTTTTTTATGTGATAAACCTTGTCACTAATTGTTAGTACCCTATTAATTAAATTTTTAGCAGTATTTATAATAATCAGTCTGCTGTGTCCAGAATAATAATTTAAAATTCTGCCTGATGCTGTTGGTTTTTGATACCAATCTATTAATAAATTATTTCCATTTCTTATTATTAAAGTATCTAAGAAAGGTAATTTTGAGTTACTTTCCATTTCCAAAGTAAACTTAATATTACTATTAAACTCATTAAATGTCTCTAACAAGTTATTTACCCCACCTTCAGTAATAATGCAGAAAAGGTCATCAACATATTTTATCATTATCTTAGGTTTAATATTCAGTTTTCCAATGGATGTGTCAAGTAACCTTTCCATTACAATATCCGCTACAATTGGAGAAGCAGGAGATCCCATTGGAAGTCCTTTCAGTTGTGTATATACTTTCCCATTACAACAAAAATATCTGTTGTCTTCTATACAAAATTTTAAAATTCTAAAAAACAATCCCTTGTCAATTTTTGTATATTGCTCTACTATGCTAAATTTTTCTTCTATTATTTCAAGTGCCAAATCTACTGGTACACTTGGAAATAGAGATACCACATCTAATGAAATTAATTTTTCATTTGTTTGTATACAATGATTACCTAACTTCTCTTTGAATTGCACTGAATCTTTAACATTATATATTCAGTTATTCTTTTTAAAATATTCGTCAAATATATACACAATTCATAAGATGGTGAGTTGATAAAAGAACATATTGGTCTCAAAGGAAAATCGACCTTGTGAATTTTTGGTAAACCATAAAGTTTAGGAGAAGTAGCAATATTTGTTTTTAGTTTATGTCTTTCGGATATGGATATAATTTTCTGCCTAAAAAGATCTTCTACAATTTCATTATTAGTTTTTTCCAATTTACTCGTAGATCCTTATTGATTACCTTATATTTTGTATCATCTTCTATAATATTATTAATTCTTATATCATAATCTCCCTTATACATAGCTACGGTTGTGTTATCCTTATCTGCCTTTAATATTAATATATTCCTATTTTTCTTTAAAAAACTTTTTGTCTTATTAAATTTATCCAATATAAACTTATCCCTGTTATCTAATCTCATTTTGTTCAATTGATTGTCCAAAATAGTTGACAATTTATTTCTAGCTATTTCCTGATCTTCTTTCCCCTCTATTGTTTGAACTAAATCTTCTCCTTCTGTTATAATTTTTAGCTTAGGGATATTTTCCTTTTTAACTGGTAAAATATATTTTGGTCCTAATGATAACATCCACTTAACATCCCTTGGAAAATCCTCTTTAGTTTTATTTACAAAAAATTTATTATTTATTTTAATTCCTAATTCTTCATTCTTTAATTCCTTCAATTTATCATATTTTTTCTTATGAATTCTTCTTACCTTCTCATTTAAAGAAGTCTCAACTCTCTCTTCAAATTTTAGAAATTGTCTCATTTCCTCTTCTGTTAAACATCCTTGTAAATTTTTAATCACTATCTCCAAATCTCTTTGAAAAAGCTTCAGTAATTTGTGTTTTTGTTTAAGTGTTAATCTTAAAATCTTATTTTGTAATTCGTGTACATACTTATAACTAGTTTTTTGAATCCCCGGAAGTCTCCTCTCCATCTCATATATATTTGTTATGCTCTTTGTGGAATTTGATATAAATTTTGGCATAATCCCTGTATTTCTGCATCTAATTAAGAAAACTATTGATGATTTTGTTTTTATAATTCGGTCCCTTATAGCTTTGTATTTATTAATTAAACTTCTTGCTTGTTGATTCTTCTAAAATTTATTATACGTCATAATGAATTCTGAATCTCTTCGTGCTCTTGATTTTCAAATGTTATTTTATTCTTATTTGACCTTTATTTTTATAATGACTTTTTTAATTATTTAAGCTTGAGGTCTTTATATTTATAAAATATTATATTTATTATTTTCGATATTTCGCTAACCTTTGGTTAGCATCTTCAGGAAATTAATTAACAAATTTTATTAAAAATAACAAAACGATAACAAATTTATGAAAAAATATTTTTCTTTTTTGTCATAAATTAAATTCAAAACACTATTTGTCATAAAAATTTTTTAACCTAGTAATAATACCTATATATCTTACATACTTATAAATAAATACATTTTTATATACAGTTTTTGAATATTGCAGGCATCATCAATAGTCCAAGACTAAATTCATTGTCAGACTTTTCTTTTGAAAAGTTGGTATTAATGAAGTCTAATGTCAATTTTTTGTGAATTATATATAAGCAGAATCAGCGTACATATACACATGTATGTGGCAATATATAATGCAATTTTATGCAATATTCAAAAACTGTTACATTATGTAAATATAGCAACAAATGTGATAAATAAATATTGTCTTTTCACAAAAATAGTTAAACTAATCAAATCTAATCAAAAATAATCATGAAATCTAATCAATTATTTTTTGGATTAGTTTTGATTAGATTTGATTAAAAATGCTAATCGTCACTAATTGTGATTAGATTTTTGATTATTTCTAATCTAATCAATTAGTAATCGTCTAAAATGGCTAACTAATCATAATTAATCAATTGTTCAGCACAATTACAATATCTAATCCAATTGCTAATCATTAGGATTTCTAATCATTATTCCCAAGCTATGGTTGTAAGTGTATGTTTCAGTGTTGTCAGATTAGGGGTTTCCCCCTAGATTTAGAGTTTTTTTCTATTTAGGGGCAGATTTAGCGGTTAATATTATTTAGGGGGAAATTTGGGGGTAAGAAAATTTTATTTAGGGGATTTTTAGGGGATTTTCGAAATGACGATTTAGAAAGTAATCTGGCAACTACAAAGATTAAAACATTTTTCGATGCAAATAGAAGACATTATGCTCATTAAGGTAAATTGCAAAACTTTTACTTTGGAAATAGGTTTCCAAATAAAAAAGCGACTTCCAGATAGTATTGATCTTTTAGAAAAATTATCACTGTTTTCCATCGAAAATGCACAGAAAGCTAAAAAACCAGACATTACCAGTGTCGTTGTTTATTTCAAAAACATTTGTGAAGATATCGATGCAACTCTTATGGCGTTTTCTTTTCTGGCAAAAATGTTACACGTTTTTCCCATTTCGCATCTTTTTTTAATTTTTTTGTGTTCTTTTCTGAAAAAAATGTCAACACTGCTAAAGTGTAGTGTGTTCTTTTCTATAAATGTCACACTATAAATTTAAAAAATGGTGCACCTTTCACACTCTGTATTTTTAGAGGGGGAGAATCGCACGATAAAATAGCTGACCAGTGATGCCAACTTTTGAGACTCAAAACGCGTAAACATTTTTGAAAAAAGGGCTAAATGGAAAAAAATCCATATAAAACTACATACAATTTTCTTTTTTTTTTTGCGTTTTGAGTGACTAAAATCCGGCTAAATCTAGCCCGAAAAGGGCTAAGTTGGCATCGCTGCAACTGACATTTGTTTTGTTTATGAATGTGTATTTGTGTTAAGAAACAAAAAAAAAATATATACAAAATGGAAAATATTACTATGTACTTTTTTATGTGCTGAAAAAATTTTGGATGACTTGTTGGATTTATCTTCATCATCTGATGATGATAAAATATTTTATATGATTATGATTTTTATATTTTAAGAAGAATTTACGTATTAGTCGGGAAGGTGCCATTGGTCTTTTTGATAAATATTTATTATCTTATTTCAAGCGATCTTACCAGGGATCTATCTGCTTCTTCTTTTTTTAACAAAAAAAAAAAAAAACAAAAAAAGCTGGACATGAAAAAAAGTGCTACAGTGTTGTAATTTTATGTTCTATTCTGACCATTAAAAATGCGACATCTTTAAAATGTGGGGTAAACATTATAAAAATGTACATAATAAAGGTGTAACATTTTATTTCAGAAAAGAAAACACCATTAGTGAGTAGAACAACTTGCACTTTATATCGTGGAGTAATACGACGTCTTTAGAACAATTTTGGTATGAAGTTGGACAAAAGAGGGATGCTGGCAATAACCCAAAATTTTGCAGAATTAGTAAACTAGAATTATCTTTATTACTACTACCTCATTTCAATGCATTAGTTGAAAGAGCTTTCTATATGTTTAATGTGGTAAAAAATAAGCTGCGAAACAGAATGAATATTTCAACAGTTGAAAGTATTTTAAGAGTCAAGTTAAACAATAAGATTTTATTCCAACACCTCAAATGCTCAAACTTTTCAATTCGAATGATATGTACACAGCTCATGAAGAAGAATTTGCAACTCTTGAAATTTTTGGAGAAACCTGATTTTAATAAAACTAACCATCTAGATGTTTATATGCTTACAACATATATTCCGTAATGCTTTTTTATCAATCATAAAATATTTTTCGTAATTTATTATTAATTTGAAATGTTTGTTGGGAAGTATTTCTGAAAAAAATATAAAAGCATTCGCCATTTTCAAGTATCCAAAATATAATTAGATAATATAAGGAAAATGGCTCCGTAGCAAATATTCCAAGAAGCGGTCGTCAAAAAAAACTTTCCAATCGTGATGTTAACCACATCGTAAAAGAAGTGAAAAAGAATCAAAGAATAAGTGCACCAAAACTTGCAGATGATATCGCTAATAACAATAACAAACATTTTCGTTCAAACAGCATTGCGAGTAAATGGATATAAAATCCGAGTTCCCAGAAAAAAGCAACTAATAAGTGAAAAAAAAAACAGAAAACTTAGGCTGGAGTTTGAACATAAGTACAGAAACAAAGACGCTGAGTTTTACAGACGAGAACAAATTTATTTTATTTGGAAGCGGTGTCCGTGCAAAGGTCTGGCGCAACCAAAACACTGCCCTTCAAACCCAAAATTTGGTTCCTACGTTAAAAATCGGTGGTAGAAATGTAATGGTTTTGTTGGACAAAAACATTGTTTAATTACAACACTGTAATATTACATTACTTATCTCCTTATATTCTTCGTTAAATATTGCATACGTGTCATATGCAGATTGGATGCTTTATTCATATACATATGTGGATATATACAATCTTACATTTTTTCTGAACTTACCTTTTTATATATACTTATTCTTAGTCCTCACTTTGTTTCTGCCTTTTGCAAATAAATTATCTATTATTGAAATAGAAAAACTCTCACGTGTTTTTACTACAGGTTATGGGCCCAGTATAGTGTACTTAAATAAAATATTGATTTGCAGAAGAGTTTATTAAAATAAATTAAAAGTATTTTAATTAATCATGAGTGAAGAAGCCATCCATATCTATCACCGGCTAAACAGCAGCAACTATAGGTTGTGGAAGTTTAATATAGATGCATTTCTAAAAGGCCAAGGTTTACTCAATATAGTAAAGGGAATCTCAAAGCTTGAGAATTCTCTGCCACAAGATCAAAAGGATTTATGGATGAAGCGTGATGGTAAAGCCCTCGGGATACTTATTTCTTCAATAGAAAAAGAAGAAGCAAATCACGTGTTATCATGCTCTACTTCAAACGAAGTCTATGAAAAGCTTCAAAGTATTCATGACAAACAAAGTGAAGTGAAAGTCATGTGTTTACGAAGAATATTTTTCTCTAAACATGCAAGAAAATGAGTCAGTTGCTGCGTATGTGTCAAAAGTATCATCAGTAGCAGCCGAAATAGAGGCACAAGGAGAGAAGTTATCTGACAACATTAAAATGGTAAGAATCATAAGCAGTTTGCCGCAAAGGTATCAAAATTTCAAAACCGTGTGGTACAATATAAAAGAGGGCCGCACCATAGAAAACTTGATGGCAAAACTTCAACTAGAAGAAGATCAGCTAAAAAAGATCGACGATGCAGAGATAGGAGAAGCAGCTTTCAATGTGAAATCCGAGAAGCAAAAAAAATCTTTTGAAGAGAGGAAGAAAAAGTCAAAATGCAATTTTTGTCACAAACTTGGGCACTGGGAAAAGGAATGTCGTACAAAAAGGAAACAACTCAAACAAGAACGTTTTAAGCATAAAAACAAAACCGATGATGGGGTTGCATTTATTGCATCAACGACAGATGTCATATCTGCCCCAGATAGCGATGTATGGATTGCAGACTCTGGTGCTACTGAACACATGACATCACGCAAAGAATGGTTTGCCGAGTTACAGCTGAAACAGAGTTAAAAGGGTAAGATGGTTATTTTGATATTAGTATGATTTATGGATTAAAATTTCTGATCTGTATTGAATTGTTTTTCGGAAATGGTCCTTATATGGCAGCTATGACAAATCGTGAGCCGATCTTCTAAAATTTCTCAGTAGAGAATTTTATGCATATGAGGATATCTCACATTGAATTTCTACATAATAATAGTATATTTAAGATACATATTAGTATTCTAGTGAACTTCGGAAGTGGACCTTATATGAGGATATAGTCAAATATGGAGCGCTATTCTCAAAATGTAGGAGTTTTATTTTGGAATATATGTTACTGATCCGTATAAAATGATAAGTATTGAAGTGATTTTCGGAAGAGGGCGCTAATCAAATATGGACCGAAATATACAAAATTCTGCAGTACTAATTACGTATATATGTAAAGATTAATGACTATTTGGGATATGGTCCTTATATGGAAGCTATGCCCAATTATAGGCCGACCACCATAAAGTTTAGTACAACAATTTATATACTTTAAGTTAATGTTGAAAGTGGACATTATATGGGTTCTAAGCTCAAACATGAACCGAACTAAACAAAATTTCGTTTTACTACCTCTTTTTACATGAAACTTATTTTTGATGAATTTTGTATTGATGTTCCCATTTTAAAGGCATTTATTATTATTTATTGAGCCATATTTCGGCAAGATATTTGTATGAGAGATAATACACCCATTCTCACTAGCTTCCTCACAGTTTCTTCTTTTATCATAAAATAACGTATACAAAATTTCATGGTATTATCTGCAATATACTTTAAAAAATTGCCAAAAATATGAGGTTGCCTCATATTTTGGTCCATAACTCTGGTTCTACTATACCGACTTTGTTGATTTTCAATACCAAAATTTCGTACAAAATAAGAAATATTTTTCTGGAAATTTCGTTAAGTTGTGTATTTTAGACGTGAAAGTGTTTTACAGAGATGGACAGCCATTTATGTTACGGATCGTTTTGCCTGGCTAGGTTTCCAACTAACTTTGGCATGTTTGTCCCAGGCAGGTACCAACGCTGTGGCCAGGTGCGTGTCCTAACATAAAACATTTGATAATACTACACAAAACAGATACTACACTTACTATACCACATGAACCATTCTAAGACAGTTGTTCGTCTCTTTTGTTCTCCCGACCATGTCGTAGTATATCTCAATAGACTTAAGGCCCAACTATAATATGCATATGCTAGCTTAAGCAAACGTGCGAACACATATAAATTGTATGTGGCAAACTATAATGTACTTAACGAAACTTTTCGTTAAGTTTTTCAACTGTCATTTGCTTAAGCAAAAAGCGAAACTGATCGCATATTCCGTACGGAATCAGGTGTTTGTTGTTTGTTTGTGTTTTTAACAAAATGGAGAAAGAAGAAAATACATTTATTTTAAATTTAACAGAAAATGTGGAAAAAAATAAGTGCCTTTACAATAAAAGAGCCCCTTTTTATTTTAACAAACATGTCTTTCTGTCGCGGTTTATTTCTCTGACAGAACAAGAGCGTCTTCTTCTTTTACAGTGTAGTTCACTTATTTCTTTTAATGTGCACAGGCCTTCAAGCGCTAACTTTAATATTTTTATATTATTTAAATGTTTAAGTTTTTTCTCCATTTTTGCAAACATAATACGAAAATTAACAAAACATATGTAAACGTTTATTATTATTTACAATTTAGTGCTGCCACAGCTGTACATTTTAGTACTTTTGCCGATAAATTAAAAAAAATGGAAAAATTATGCGTTTCTGGTACGAAGTTTTCTTTTAATTATAAGATAATATAATAATATTTATAAAATATAGTCATTTAATGGCTTTTTGTTAAAATAAAAACATTTTTTTAAACATAAATGAGCAACTGTGGACAAAAAGTTTCAAAGTCATTGTAGCCACCTAAAAGTTAACTCTGAACTGGTTATGCATTTGACAGTCTTTTCGTTAACTTTTGGAATTTGCTTAAGCTTGCTGATGCATATTATAGTTGGGCCTTAAAGGCTAGCTTAAGCAAACGTGCGAACACATATAAATTGTATGTGGCAAACTATAATGTACTTAACGAAACTTTTCGTTAAGTTTTTCAACTGTCATTTGCTTAAGCAAAAAGCGAAACTGATCGCACATTCTGTACGGAATCAGCTGTTTGTTGTTGTTTGTTTGTGTTTTGAACAAAATGGAAGAAAATATATTTATTTTAAATTTAATAGAAAATGCGGAAAAAAATAAGTGCCTTTACAATAAAAGGGACCCTTTTTATTTTAACAAAAATGTCTTTCTGTCGCGGTTATTTCTCTGACAGAACAAGAGCGTCTTCTTCTTTTACAGTGTAGTTCACTTATTTCTTTTAATGTGCACAGGCCTTCAAGCGCTAACTTTAATATTTTTATATTATTAAAATTTTTAAGTTTTTTCTCCATTTTTGCAAACACAATACGAAAATTAACAAAACATGTGTAAACGTTTATTATTATTTACAATTTAGTGCTGCCACAGCTGTACATTTTAGTACTTTTGCCGAAAAATTAAAAAAAAAGGAAAAATTATGCGTTTCGGGTACGAAGTTTTCTTTTAATTATAAAATAATATAATAATATTTATAAAATATAGTCATTTAATGGCTTTTTGTTAAAATAAAAACATTTTTTTTAAACATAAATGAGCAACTGTGGACAAAAAGTTTCAAAGTCATTGTAGCCACATGAAAGTTACCTCTGAACTAGTTATGCATTTGACAGCCTTTTCGTTAACTTTTGCAATTTGCTTAAGCTTGCTTATGCATATTATAGTTGGGCCTTTAGAATTTCATAAGGATCACGAATACACCAATACCTCACTTTGCGTCGGGTTTACGTTCGGAAAAAACACGACGCAAAGTGAATTAAGATTTTCCATAGCAAACCAAATAAAGATCGAAGACAGGTTTTAGGGATACGAAAATACTAAGTCGTCGGCTTTATATCACAAAAAATTGTTTAATGTTTGCTGAACAGCTTTTTTCAACATAAAATAAATTTCCTTGTAGCAATTGTCTGTATTACTACCACTAGCATTATCGTTGGATAATATTTACTTCTTATGTCGTATTCTAATATTCATTTCAATTGTTTGTTTTACACAATTATCAAGTCGGCAAAGAAAATCAATAATTAAATAAAAATAAAACAAATAAATATTTTAGTAAAATATATACATATATCTATATGTACGTGTATTTGTTAAGTTTTCGAAGGAAATTGTACAATTTAAAATCAATGATTAAGAATTATTTTATCAAATATTCTAAAATTTTAATTAAATATAATAAAAAATTCTTCAATTTTAATATATTAAATCATTAAGACATAAAACTTACATACACATATGATAAGTAGAAAGATATTTAAAATTATTTATATATTCTAGAGATTTTGTATAAAATCAGAATCCATTAAATATTCCAAAATTTCTTTTTGATTGTTGGAAAGAGGAAGTGGTTGGTAATCATCAAACAGTGATGATAATTGGACCGAGGGTTCTTGTCCAACATCTGAAATTTCAGGATTGGCAAAAAACAAAGGTATATTGTTTTCCTGGGCAGATGATTCGGAGCAGCTACGTAGTTTAGTATTTTGTTTTGGTGCTTTAGCGGCGTCCTTCTTGCTCTTCATGCGATGATTTTGAGACCAAATTTTTATTTGACGTTCACTTAACTCTAAACGTTGGGCAATTTCAATGCGACGAGGACGGCATAAATATTTATTAATTTGAAATTGACGTTCCAATTCAATCAGTTGTTTGCTGGTATATGCTGTACGTATGCGTTTTGCCTTTAAAGTACCTTTCGAATCGATAGATGATGAGGGCGAAACGGGAGATGTTGTGGTGGAGTAACTTTGAGTGAAAGGAGGTAACACTGATGGCACAGTTGTCCAGTATTTTTCTAAATTTATGTTGTTCCATTCCATTTTTGCTGATCAAGGCCTATATATTTTCAACTTTAAGGGCCCGCCAAATTTTTTTTGCTGGTATCTTCTCTTAAAGCCCTATTTGATTTTGTTTTTTTTTTTTTTTTTGAGCAAAATCACTAAAACCGAATTGTACCCCTTTTTTATACTCTGTTTGTTAAGTTACACTCAAGATTATTATGAACATCAGACAATAATATATTTAACAAAAATTATGTTGGTCGTAAAATTGTCTTTCAAACAATATATAAACACTAATAAAATTTGCACTAAGACTGAATAGAAAACACAGAATTAGGATATTCTAGTCTACTGTAGTTTCTGTATTTCTTATTACGCTTAGGTGAAGGGTATTTAAGATTCGGCACAGCCGAATATAGCACTCTTACTTGTTTTTTTCTAAAAATACTTCCCATTGTAAGTGTATGTGTCAGTGTTGTCAGATTTTTGCTGATCAACTTTAAAATTGCAATAAAAACTGACGAAGATGTTGCTTGCTTGAATAGTTGTGGCAGATTATGTTCAATATTTGTCTGACCAAATATTTATAGATATGCATATGAATCTCTCTCTCTCTCTCTCTCTTGTTTTGATACCTGCCCAGGACAATTTCCGCATTGGATTTATTATCAAGTTCAAGTACGAGTATGTTTGCAAATCGGAGATTTGCTTGTCTCTCGATGGTTGAATGTAACAATAAGCGTAAGCAGCCAGACCGGCGTTTCAATATGCGTAATAGCATTTTGACTAGTCTTCATAGTCACTACCCAGCATACCATTTTAGTAGCGCTCCGAAAAAGGAGTCAGAAAAGAGTCCAACAAAAGAACATTTTCGGAGCGAAAGAAAAATTTGCTTGTTACTGTCCTGAGTCAGCACGCAGTATGACTCAGAAATTCCACTTAATTATGTGTGTACCAAAGCGTTGTTCTCCTGCTATTTGTGCTTTGAACAAAAAAAAACATAGCTGTACCACACAAGAATGATAAAAACAAGATTACACAGAGCCCAAGAAAAACCTCATAAAAGACTCTTTTCTGGCATTATCTAAGAGCTCTTTCTGACGGACCATTTTCGAATTTAATGACCCTCTTTTCTGAAGGTTTTCGGAGCAATTATGATTGTTTTTTGGGCTCATAAAGAGCGTTAACGCTCCGAAAAAGGTGTCAGAAAAGACTCTTTTCGGACTCATATGGCTTGCTGGGATTATACACATAAAGCACGATGGCCACGTATCGAACTGATTTTACAAACGCAGTTTTTTTTTTGATTGTGTTAGTGAAAAAAACCTTACACGTATATGTTGATGTAAGTGTGACGAAAATCAAAACAATTTAGATTTTCACTGCCGCCGCTACTACAAACTAAATATTACCAACACATACATATTATTTGTTAAATCAGTTTCATGTTCTCTCCTCGCTCAAAGTACATATATAGTGTATATAATACACTTACAAGTTGCGTAGATCATTTAACAGGTAGAAAATAACTAGCATCAATAGTGTAGAGCAGAGGTAGGCAAAGCGTAAAATGAGGTTGTGTGTGTGAGCGAACTACCCAGCAAACATAATCATAATTATATAAATTATAGAAAACAACTTAGGTAGGAAACATAACAGTGTTGTCAGATAATTTTTTTCTTCCCCCCAAAAAAATTTAGAAACCCACTAGATTTTTTTTATTCTTATATAACATTATTATTATTATTATTAAGTGAGGCCTCATGCACTACGACCTATTAGATCTTTTGTGCAGCCTTGAAGTTTCATCATGTTTGATTTAGGCTATGTATAAAGCCAATTATTTTGTTAGATGAGAGATCAAATACATCCCCTGGGGCCATAAAGGCCCTTCCGAGCTATCTTGTTCTGCGTATTGCCAGCATTGGACAGTCGCAAAGAATATATTCAGAGGTTTCGGCTTCAAGTTCACAAAACCTACACTGATCATTCGCAACATTACCTAAAGTAAATTGGTGATACCTGAAGCTACCGTGTCCTGTGAATAATCCAGTAAGTAATCTCAATTCACCCTTTCCGAGCGATAGCAACAATTGAGATCTTCGTTTAGACAGAGTAATAAACCTTTTGGACTGTCTAAGTCCTGGCAGGTTGTTCCAAAATCGGGAAAATTCCGATTCTACCCAAGAACTAATTCGTTCCATAGTGTATTCACGTGGAATGCCAAAGAATAGTTCCGGGTCTATAAATGGGCGTCGAGCACCTCTATAGGCCAAGCAATCAGCACGTTCATTACCAAGGTAAGTTCATTATGCGTGCCGAGTTCATTCAATGATGTCCAGCAGTTCATAACTACCCTAGACTTTATTTCATATGAAGATAAGGCTCTGAGAGCAGCTTGGCTATCAGACATAATAAAAATCCTATTATGCCTAACTCTGCGTCTCAGACATTCGTTAGAGCATATAAGAATGGCATAAATTTCCGCCTGAAATATAGATGGGAATGTACACATTGGGATTCCCCTTTGAGAATTGGGCCCATATATGCCAGCCCCAGTGTCACCATTAGCCTGTTTGGAACCATCGGTAAACCACACTTGATCGGCATTAGTCTGCCACCATGTCTGATTTAACTATTCATCCCTTTTAGGTATAAGGACGTTAAACCTTCTATTTAACACCAGAGTCTTTGACATATAATCTCATACTGCAATACTAGGATCATTCGCAAAGATACCTAGTATGCTAATGTGCCCAACCAGATCTCCCGGCAATAGACTGGATATCTCCGGTAGTCTGGATGCACTCCTATAGGCCTCCTCCATTATCAATAAATGTAGGGGTGAGATATATAGGATTGCACCCAGAGCATGAGTGGGGCAGGTCTTCATGGACCTCTACATACTCTAATAATTATTAAAAAAAACATTTGAATTATTCTTCGCTTACATTTTTATGAAATTACGTAAGGTGAACTATTAGGAATATAATTTATATACATATAAACATCTAGATGGTTAGTTTTATTAAAATCAGGTTTCTCCAAAACTTTCAAGAGTTGCAAATTCTTCTTCACGAGCTGTGTACATATCATTCGAATTGAAAAGTTTGAGCATTTGAGGTGTTGGAATAAAATCTTATTGTTTAACTTGACTCTTAAAATACTTTCAACTGTTGAAATATTTATTCTGTTTCGCAGCTTATTTTTTACCACATTAAACATATAGAAGGCTCTTTCAACTAATGCATTGAAATGAGGTAGTAGTAATAAAGATAATTCTAGTTTACTAATTCTGCAAAATTTTGTCCAACTTCTTACCAAAATTGTTCTAAAGACGTCGTATTACTCCACGATATAAAGTGCAAGTTGTTCCACTCACTAAGAGTTGCATCGATATCTTCACAAATGTTTTTGAAATGAACAACGACACTGGTAATGTCTGGTTTTTTAGCTTTCTGTGCATTTTCGATGGAAAACAGTGATAATTTTTCTAAAAGATCAATACTATCTGGAAGTCGCTTTTTTATTTGGAAACCTATTTCCAAAGTAAAAGTTTTGCAATTTACCTTAATGAGCATAATGTCTTCTATTTGCATCGAAAAAGATTACTTTCTAAATCGTCATTTCGAAAATCCCTTAAAAATCCCCTAAATAAAATTTTCTTACCCCCAAATTTCCCCCTAAATAATATTAACTCCTAAAAAAAACTCTAAATCTAGGGGGAAGCAATCTAATCTGACAACACTGAAACATAAACTTACAATGGGAAGTATTTTTAGAAAAAAAAATATAAAAGCATTCGCCATTTTCAAATATCCAAAATACAATTAGATAATATAAGGAAAATGGCTCCGTAGCAAATATTCTAAGAAGCGGTCGTCAAAAAAAACTGTCCAATCGTGATGTTTACCACATCGTAAAAGAAGTGAAAAAGAATCAAAGAATAAGTGCATCAAAACTTGCAGATTATATCGCTAATAACAATAACAAACATTTTCATCCAAGAACTGTTCAAACAGCATTGCAAGAAAATGGATATAAAATCCGAGTTCCCCGAAAAAAGCAACTAATAAGTGAAAAAAAAAACAGAAAACTTAGGCTGGAGTTTGAACATAAGTACAGAAACAAAGACGCTGAGTTTTGGAAAAGAGTTTTTTTTTTACAGACGAGAACAAATTTATTTTATTTGGAAGCGGTGTCCGTGCAAAGGTCAAATCCAAAATTTGGTTCCTACGTTAAAACTCGGATGTAGCAATGTAATGGTTTAGGAGCGATTGGAGCAGCGGGGGTTGGAAATTTGCAGTTTATTGATGGGATCATGAATCAACATACTTACAAGAGTATATTGGAAAGAAATTTGCAAGCAGCCGTCGACATCTTGGGCCTTGGATTCCGTTTAATTTTTCAACAGGATAACGATTCCAAGCACACCGTACTTTCTGTGAAAGAGTGGTTGCTTTATTCTGCTCCCAGATGGTTCCATAGCCCACCTCAATCGCCAGACTTAAACCCAATTGAGCACGTATGGGGTATAATGAAGCGCAAATTAGTAGCAACTTTAATAACCGTAATAAAAGTTTATTACAGACATTTAATTTTGTTTATGCTAACCCTTTCAAGATCCTCACCATATTATCATTAACAGTCATTTTAAAAGAAGATTATAGTTTTTTGTAACTCCTTTTTTGCTCCAAATTAGTAGCAACTTTAATAACGAGCAAACAGTCGCTTAAAACAGCTCTTAACAAAATCTGGTCAGAAATATCGCCTTCTGAAACAGAAAGCTTGGTACTTTGAAATGTTTCCTTTTTTAATTTATCTAAAAAAATTTATTAACATTCCAAGATGTATTTAAACTTTTGTTGAGTGAATTTTATCGTATTTTTAAGAATTGCCGTTATGTTCGTAATGAAGTCTATATTTTTTGTTATTGTATTTTGTTATTTATAAAACTAAATAAAACTGCATATTTTAAGTTTTCCTGAAACGTTTACTTTTCTTTAAACAATCAATTTTTGAGGTGTATTTAAACTTTAGTCTCTGTAGAACAAGTGACAAAAATTAGAAGAAGTTAGTTGGGCATAGTCAGTAAAAGAAGTAGGTAATTTAAAATTGTGCTAAACATTTTATTGAGAATAATAAATTTTATTAAAAATATGATACTAGAAATATCTCGATATTTATAGAACGTGTAGCAGTGCCCTAAGACACCAAAGCATTTTTTCTTGTCGGTTTTAAAACCAATTCTGACAATATTGGTTTCTATGACACCGTTTCTATGTAAATGTGTTTTGTTTTGTATTGATGTTCTCAGTTTTTTGAAAGCATTTTGAAAAATCTTTCAATAGCTCTACACTTTTGCGATATGGGGATCAAAATGACCCATTTCGTTAAATAAACGTTTAACTTCATAAAAATTAAAAACATGAATTATAAATATTGACACACAACAAAATATTTCCGCTTAGAATATAAACTCTTTATATACATATTTTATGGAGAGTAAACTGAATCATATTATTAAAAAAATATTTAACGAAATATTATATTAATGAGTGGAGTAAAATATGCTTGCTTATTAAATTTATAGGATTATAACCATTTCGAGTTTTCTACTTTTTTAAAGAAAAAAAAAAAAAACACAGAAAATTCAAATTTAATATGGAATGTTTATTATCAGTTGAAAGAACATTCTTTGGCATGAATTTTTAAAGATTATGTTGACCGTTGCTACGTCGCAGATGGTCTATCCATTGAGTCCAATTTTTGATGACCTGTTCGAGTATTTCGACTGGTAACTGCCGAATGACACGCGTGATGTTTTCCTCCAAGGGCTGAATCGAAGCGGGTTTATCCGCATAAACTTTAGAGTTTACAAAAGTCTAACGTCCGTCCCAAAACGTGAAATTAGGTGATCTCTCAACAAATCCATTGATTGATGCGATGTGTGAGAAGTGGCGGCTTTTTTACGCTTTCAATTAAAGATCTCGACGTAAAATGCGCCAAATCATTCCATACGTCAGTCCGAGTTGCTGCGAACGGCACCGATTCGACTCTTCGCGGTTTTCGAGTACGCTCTCAGCTACGGCCGTTATATTTTCTTCACAGCGTGCTGGACGTGGTCTATGCGGTCGAATATTATCCAATAATGAATGCTGGGTGATGATGTTGCGAATAGTATGCTCAGTACGTTTTTGTATATACATATATATTTTGACCTATTCCTAATTAGTTCTATGTCCTCGTGTAATTGACTTCCAATTTTACTGAGTTTCAATTCATCATAAAGGCAATTCATTATTCACATATTCCTCCTTATTAAATTAGTCCCCACTGTCGTTCATCATTGAGTTGTCTTATATCAAAAATTACTATAATCAACAGATCGGATGTAGTTTCTCATAACTTCTTAGAATAGAGTCTGCTCCGTAAAGATAGCCAGAGCCGCCACAAGGTTGTGCCGTCGAGAAATTCGAAAAAACAGACTTCTCTAAAATACTACTGACGACAATAATCACAAGAGACGAAGCGTAAAGCGAATGACCGACAACGTTCTTTCCATTTACAACGCCTCAAAAACAAAGGTATTGGGCGTCTTCTTTGACATTGTTTTCAGTCAGCTACAATGTACGAACCAAGTGAATTCTATCCAAGTCTAGAGATCTTTGAGTCAAAGATCTCAACTATCTACTAATTCTGCATATAGGACAGGATACAAAATATTGCATTGTTAGAATGTATAGACGTATCAATGCCATCGGCCATTGTTCATAATCCGACAACGTTCAAGACTCACTCACATTGTTCTGGTTGGTGATCATGGCTATTGCAAAACTTTTTACACCTGTTACAGCAGGACACAGCATATGTCACCACAAAATCCTGCCAATGGAAATGGGAAAATATTAAAAAAAAACTTCTAGCTACTACCTACTACATGATCTGATGATAGTTATGGCCAAAAACGAAAGCGAAAGGAAAAACCAATTTCAGAATTCTTTGTTCGTTGGCCTTCATAAACCGTGTAAATATACATACACATACATACATACATATGTATCTACTCTCATAATGTTTGCTTGTCTTTATTTACATTTTCATAATGTGTTGAAATTGCGAAAAATAATATTTACATTTCTATGAGTGTTTGCATTTGTGTTTATGACTTTCTATGAACATTGTCTTTTTGTCTTGTTTTGTTTCATTTTGTCCTTCAGCGGCGCCTTGTAATTATTTGTTTCCTACTGTATCAAAACCAGCACAAGGAAGAGGCAAGATATTCATTTCTTCGAATTGTAGGTATTTATTATTTTAAATTATAAACTAATACGAGGCGAAAAGATTTAGATTTAGCAAAGAGAAGATTTAGTTGTTCTACAAATTGCATTTTGTTTTCGTATTATTTAGATCAATACAAAAGTCAAGTGTAAAGAACAATAGTCATAGAATTTGAGCAAATGTTCTTCATTTATTATGGTAGATTTGAGTTAGAAATGTTTTTACAACCACACAATAAAATTAAAGTAGGTAGGAAGACTGGTGTGAGTCACCTCACACCTCCACCCAGAGACCAATATGGTCCATTGCGACGCCTTGGATAGGAAAAGAAATAATAGAGAAGATGAAATAAAAGCTAAGTAAAAGATAGGAAAGGAATATTAGAGTGCGAAGAGAGAAAATAGAAGAGAAACGTGACCAAATCCTACTCAGACATATGTCCTCCACTTGTGCGAACAGCACCCAGTCTACTGCCGCGTAGCCAGGCCATTCCCGTTACGAATCCCATCAGATTCTCCATCCCACAGCTCGAGACATCCCCTAATTCGCCCAAGAATCTACTACCCAGCCACCTCAGCCTACTGCCCTGCAACCTGGGTAATACTAAAGTATATTAAAAACTAAATTAAATTATATGTATGTATATGTTTATGTGAAAAGTAACAATATCCCAATAAATCAAAACCCTTTAGAAAAATATTATAATAAAGCTTGCGAGCATAAGTCTTAAGCTTTAAAAAAAACTTGAGAAACTATAGAAAAACACTTTTAAATTATTGTAGAATAATCAAAAAGGAACCCTCGTGATAATAGTACTGAAATAATTATTTAATAAGCTTATATTCTCAATTTTAGAAAAAGATTCTCTAAATAATATTTTATTAAACTAAATAAAAATAAGCTTATTTCAACAATTGTAGAATTTGGTTATAAAAAAACCTTTAATGGCATTCATAGTTAAAAAAGGAAAAAGTTAGCCCCTAGCCCGCGATGTCGAACGATAACGTTCGCTTAGATAAGACTTAAGACACAAACCCAAACCCAAACAAAATATCGTTTTGTGATTGTTTTCCTACATGCAACTTATTTTTTCCGAGTTTTGTATAAATATTGTTATTTTATAGGCATTTATGTACTATTGTGTAATTTTTCGTGATACAATTTGTGTTGGGGCTAGAGTAATCTTAAACCAATTCTTACAATTTTTTTTCACGGTCTGTGATTTTGCTGTAGAAATAACATATAAACATATATATGTATAGGGATGTTGTCTTTGATTCATAACTCTGGTTTTAGGGGACCGTTTTATCGATTTTTTAATACCACACTTCTTAGGATGACTTCAAAAGCTTTTTTGTACACTTTGTTGATTTTGTTTGAGTATTTTGGACATGAGAGTGCTCTACACAGACTGAATATGTCCGTTTGTCAGTCTATGTAAAACACTAACATTCAATCGACTTGGAATTTTATAAGGTTTAACGTAACCGCGATTATACATAAACTCACTGTAAACAAACAACATGATTAATTCGAAATACACGCAGAAAGAAAACATGGTTGTGGTAAACATAATCTAAGAGCAAAATATTATAATTAAATTTATGATTTATAATATCATTGCTATACGAATTTTTCATTCCTTGGCTTCTGATCAATGAGTTACTATTATTGGAATTATCTGAATACTTGCTAGGGTTTAGATGTTAATACCCCTGTTAAATGCCCACCTTTTTTTTCTTTTTTTTTTTTTTGTAAAATATACCACCATGATTATATTTTAATAATTTAAAATATAATCCCTTAACCATATACTTATCTTGCTGTAATTTTAACTCATTTATCCCATTATACTTCCACAACTCAAATAAAAAGATTTAGTCTTCCATATTTGTTTTCAAATATTCCAAATTAACAAAGAATTCATTTATTTAATAAAAATCTAAAGTTGTTTCCATATTATAATTATAACAACTAAGAAAATAATAAAATTATTTACAACAAAGAATGTTAAAAATTATAAATATTCACAAACAAAATTAAAACTTACATACATTGACTCCAACGATGATATGTCCATATCAGCATCTCGAAGAAAATTGTTATATTTTATATTATAAATAGGTAAATCAAAAAATTAAGAATTTAAATTCAAGAATTAATAATATCTAATATTAAACAATCATTTAAGTTAAAAACCACAAATTAATATTAATTATTTTAATCATTAACAATTATAATTATAATTTAATTAAAGCCATCCAATTTTGCAGTATTTGAATAAAAATTCTCGATCCCGCAAACAAATCTCAAATAATAATATAAATCTCTTTGTTTAATATATTTGCTTATGTTGAAATCATTATAATTGTTCACAAATGTTTATATATTAGTTATTATCATTGTTATTTTTTTTCCTTTCAATATTACTTTCAAAAATTCAGTTTCCTTTTATTTGAAAAAGTTAATTATTTTCACATTACTATTGTGTTTAATTTGCATTACTGTTCATTTTCTCTTTCGTTTGTATGCATATGTTATACATTTTATTTTATTTCCACATTCATTTTGTTAAGTTTTGATATTTTTATAAATTTTTCTTTTGGTTTTACGATTTAAGTTTTATTCGAATAATTAGATTTTATGTATTCACTAATTTTCATTTTAAATATCCTTTTAGTTCACAAAATTTTATCTTCACTAATTTTCATTTTTTAAATATCAAGCCAGCAATCAAAACTATAATGAATCAATTTTTCTCAACATCAAGAACAATCTAATCAAAATAATTTCCAATATCATTGCCTACGTGATAAAATAAAAATCCTAAACAAGTAACACTTATAAATTTCAAATTTAAATTTTTCAAAATAACAATTTACCTACACACAAATTTTCTACATTATCTTCCAAAAGCAAAGTTAACTAGATACAAATTAAAAAAAAATAAATATTGAAATGTTAAATGAAATTCAACATGAAATTTTTAAACAGTATACCAAAGCAAAAAATTTTAATAAAAATTTCCAGAAATCAAAGGTAACTTAATTAACAAAATCTAAAAATATTTGAATTATAATTTGAAATTTAACAAGTAACCAATTTTGAACAAAATGAACCAAACCCTAACAGATTATAGTCAAAAGTGCCAAAAAATATCATATTATGATCAATTATTATCGTAATATTTAATCATAATATTTTCTCGTTAATCATAATTTGATATTATAGCATCATATTATAATCTAATATAATCATAAAATTATTATACATGATCATATTATGACCTAAGGTAACCATATTATAGTTTAAAGCATACAAGTTAAATAATGATTAGAATTATCAATTGATGCAATTGGTATATATTCTCTAATTCATCAAACAATTAGAAATAGTTCAATTAATTCCCATTAGATAATTGAAATTTTTATTCCAATGCTAAAACTAATTGCAATTAGTTGCCATTAGCAAACAAAATGGTTTACTTTTACAATTAGAAATCTAATTGACTTCTGCTAATGCAATTAGAGTTGGCAACCCTTGTGCTCTGAATGCAAAAATTAATCTGTGGTCAATGCGAAATGGAAATTGATGAAGGAAAAGAGGAAAAATAGAATGTGATAAATGCTCCAAATCGTTTCATTGCATATGTACAAAAATTGATGAACGCCGTTACGAATATCTTCTAAAACATGAAAGCGAATAATTTATTTGCCATTTCTGTGATAGTGGTAATGATTTAGTAAAGACGGAGTTAAAAGAAATCAAAACAAAACTTGAGAAATTAGATCAGCTGACTGCCATAACAGAAGCTGTAGAATTTATGTCTCGCCAGTATGATGAACTTTTAAAAGGTGTTGCTGAAAACAACAAAAAAGTTGCACTGATACAAAAAGAAAATTGTGTTTTGAAAAATGAAATTGCTGTATTAAAAACCTCAGTAAAAATTTTAAATGAAAGCCGAGTGAAAAATGACTGTATACTTCGAGGTGTTGTTGTTAATAATGAAACAAGTGCTGTTGATAAAATGCTGGAAATTTCAAAAAAGATTGGAATTGAAGTAAAAAAGGATTATATCAATGAAGCGTTTTTCTTGAAAAGAGGAAAAAATGATAAGACTGATAAAAGAACAATGGCTATAAAATTTAATAACAGAACTGCGAAAGATGAACTTATGAAGTCTAAACCTAAGTTAAAGGAGGTTGAGTCATTTAAATCGGTTTACGTTAACGATTTCCTGAGTAAAGAAACCCTTCAAGTCTTTAATTATTCCAAGACTTTGAAATTTATTGGATATTGTGCTGTATACACTTTTGGTGGACGTGTCTATGTGAAAAGAAGTGAGATTTCTAAGCCAAGATATATAAAAAGTGAAGATGAGGTTGACAAAATAATTTCCGAGGCAGCAACTTTTGGTTCCAAACGCAAATCTTTCAACCGTAATACTGCTGATATTAATCAATCTGATGGAAATCAGTCGGACTTTGTTTCTCCATCACAAATACATTAATTAACAGTTATATTATTTTTATTGATTTAAAAAGCTATTTTTATTTGTTTTTTTTTATGAACTATAACAAATATTTTTGTTGACAAAATCTTACGACTGGACAACAAACTCAACAGAGTGAAATTTGTTTTTCATTTATTTATTTTAAATAACCCCTGAAGATGGTCAACAAAGACCGAAATATTGGGAATAAAATAAAATAGAAATTTTTAAAACAAAATATTTTTATATTTTTCATTTAAAAATTTGTTACCTTATGACCTTATGCCGAACAAAATTTACAAACAATTTTTCCAATTTTTATAATTTTAGTGCCCATTTAACAAATACTAATTCTTTATATTTAAAGGTTATTTCAATTAATATTAGAAGCATTTCATCAATAAATAAATTTAATAGATTCAAGACACAACTTGCCAAGCTTCATCAACTGTCAAATATAATTGCTGTACAAGAAACATGGTTTGATTCAAATATAGCAGAAATATATAGTATTCCTGGATATAATTGTAAACATTGTTGTAGGAGTGATGGTTTTGGAGGTAACTCCATTTTTTTACGTGAACACCTCCAATTCACCGTCGAAGTTTGTGAAAGTAAACATTTTTGTGACACAATTGTTATTTCACTTAATAATTGCAAAATAAAAGGGGTACCACTTAAAATAATTTCTCAAAAATGTAATCTAATTTCACATTACGATTTCTGAAACTGTCATAGTCTAATTACACGTTTAATATCTGGAAGATGTATCGACAATGTTTTCACAAATCTCACAAGTACATTATTGATTGATTCAGTTGAGTGTTCATTATCTGATCACAAATTAATTTGTTGTAGAGTAAAACTTAATGTTTAGAACTTTATTTATACTGACATTATATTAAATTATTGTAATGATACTTTGAAAGAAAATTTTCAAAATAGTGTTGAAAATACATTTACATATACGGGGAATCCATCAGTTGACACATCTGAACTGATTGAATGTCTATCGAGCTCGTATAGTAGCTCGACAACTGTAGCAAGTAAAAGAAAGTTTCTTAAAGAAGAAATTATACCTTGGCTGAATGGTAATTTGCAAAACCTTATCTTACTCAAAAGGAACCTTCTTAAGCAAAGGCGAAAAAGACCGAACAGCACAGATATATGTCACAGATTGAAAAGAATAAGCAAAACTATTAAAAAAGTATATAAGGATTCTATGAATAATTATTATCACGAAAAAGTTGCTTGTATTCAACATGATCCAAAAAAATGTTAGAGGTTTTTAAATGAAACTTTAAGTCAAAATAGAAAGACAGAAGTTCTTTTAAAAGATCGACAAGGAAATTTAATTTTAGATGAAACTACCACGTGTGATATTTTTTGAATGCACCAAGAACTTTAGGACAACAAATAACAAGCGCTCCGGGAGTTTCTTTTAACAGTTTAAAAACCCTTAGATACTTTGGAAACAATTTTTCTCTAAACATCACGTCAACTGAGGAAATTTCACATATTATTTCAGACTTAAGTGTTAATAAAAGCTCTGGTCATGATAATTTGCCTCCAAATTGGGAACTCTCACCATATCTATCATCTATATTTAACAATATTGTTCTAACTTCTGAATATCCTGACGTTTTAAAGATTTCAAAAATTATTCCTATACCGAAAGATTCAGGTGCTACTGTTGAAGATAAGTATCGACCTATATCCTTGTTGCCAATAATTAATAAAGTTTTCGAAAAAATAATATTCAAACAGCTTATAAATTATTTGGAGGAAAATAAATTAATTTATGATTTTTAGTATGGGTTTAGAACAGGGAGTGGGGCGGAGAATGCGGTCATAATAAATGTTGTTAACAGTATATGCCAGGGCTTGGATCAGTGGTATAAAGGAGTGGCAGGAATCTTCTATGATTTATCTAAAGCTTTTGACTTAGTTGACCACGAAATTCTTCTTCAAAAGCTTCAATTTTATGGTGTTAGGGGTAGGGAACTAAAAACTTTTAAAAGCTACTTGAATAAAAGGACACAATATGTGGAGTTGAATAATAGCAAAATTATTGTTGGCACGGTTGAATATGGTGTACCACAAGGCAGTGTTTTAGGTCCACTTCTTTTCATTATATATATTAATGATATTGTAAATCTTGGACTCTATGGAAAAATAATCATGTATGCAGATGATATATGTGTCATTTACCCATATAAACATGAAAACGCGCTCAAAGTACATATGGAGATGGATGCTGCCTTGATATCAGAATTTTCAAGTATAAACAAATTAGTTATTAATTCTAAGAAAACTAAACTTCTACGCTTTCGACCTTACTCTACTAATGATCAGACTAACTTTAGCGTTTTTGTTAATGGCGATGAAGTTTTTGAAAGTCAATCAATAACATACTTGGGCATCGATCTTCAATGTAATATGACTTGGAAAGTATACATAGACTCACTGAAATCAAAAATTTCAAAAGCTATTGGCTTACTTTCTAAGTTTAAAAACAAATTTAATGTGGACACAAAACTCTTGCTCTATCAAGCACTTGTGCAAAGTCGTCTAAACTATTTATTTTCAATTTATGGCTACAAAAATACTGATGCATTAAAATCGTTACAACAGACTCAGAATAAGGCTCTGAAAACTGTATTTAACCTACCAATACAGTATTCTACTTTGTCTCTTTACCAAAATTTTGCAAAAGATATTTTACCTGTAAGAGGTCTGTAAGCATATAGTTTACCTTTTCTTGTTTTTAAGTCTTTAAGAAACATTGGTCACAATACAATTACATTTCATACGAATTTTTTTTTTTTTTTCATTTAATTACTTATTGAATCTTCATATACTGTAATGACAATAAGTATTCAGTGCTAGAGAAAATATTATGATACTACAACAAATTTACATCCACTGATACAGTCATCTGTTTTGCGCTTGAGTTAAAGCAAGGGTATCCCTCCTTCTCAACCGATTGTGACCACTAAAGTTAAGGATGTCTCGTGCAAGTGGGTTTGGATGGTGTTCAAGTTTGCTGACATACTTTGACGCATATTTTGTAAATTCGACTTTTACTAATGGCACGTTTAGATCTTTGTGGATTCGAGAATTTTTAACATACCATGGAGCTGCAGTAATTATACGTAGAATTTTATTTTGACCCCTTTGAATTTTTTCAATGTTGGATGCTGAGGCAGTACCCCATAATTGAATTCCATAGCACCAGAATGGCTTTAGAATTGCATTGTACAACAAAAGTTTGCAATCCAATTTCAATGTAGAGTTTCTGCCGATTAGCCAATTAAGTTGCACTGCTTTTAATCTCATTTGTGTAAGTTTCGCTTCAATATGAGACTTCCAAGTTAAACGGCGGTCGAGGTGAATGCCAAGGTATTTGACTTCATTATGTTGAGGAATATTTTGATTATTTATTCTGATGGACGAGCAGGTATCTTTTCGCAATGTGAAAGTGATATGAATACATTTTTGTTCATTTACCCTGATTTTCCAAAGCTCTAGCTAATTCTCTAGTTTATAAACATAATTCTGCAAATTCTGTGATGCAACTTGGTGGTCCTTATGGACGCTGATAAAGGCTGTATCGTCTGCAAAAGTTGGCGTGTGGATTTTGGGGTCTGACGGCATGTCGGAGGCATAAATCAAATATAAAGTAGGGCTCAGTATGCTACCCTGGGGTACTCCTGCTTCAATTGGCTGAGCGGGGCTTAAAAAATTGCCTTCTTTGATTTTAAATTTGCGACCGTATAAATAACTTTCCATGAGTTTATGGGTGTTAGTAGGCAGAGTTAATTTAATTTTGTGCATTAATCCGTCATGCCAAACTTTGTCGAACGCTTGGGACACATCAATGAAAAGGGCGGAGCAGTATTTTTTGTCTTCAAACGACCCTCTTATCACATTTACCAATCTGTGTGTTTGTTCGATGGTGCTGTGTTTAGCTCTGAAGCCGAATTGATGATTAGGAATACATTCAGTGTCATTCAGAATTGGAGTCAACTTAGTCATTAACAATTTTTCGAACAGTTTAGAAATTGTCGGCAGTAGGCTAATTGGCCTATATGACTCCACTTTGGTGTGGTCCTTCCCTGACTTAGGAATCATAGTGATCATAGACACCTTCCAATCTGCAGGATAGTATTCTAGGCGTAAAATAGCGTTGAAGATAAAGAGGATAATTCTTCTTGCTACACGAGGTAACTCCACAAGCATTTTATTGCTGATTTTATCCATACCTGGAGCCTTTCTAAGGTTCAGAGTACCAATAGCGTTTTGGACATCACGAAAGTTTAGTGTTAGAGGTACAGGAGGTCTTATAACAATTGGTGGCAAATCAGATTCGTTATTATTTGAGTTGTTTATAGTTAACACATTTCTCAAATGGTTAACAAATAATGTCCCTTTCTCGGAATCATTTCTAGCCCAGTCACCAGTCGGATTTCGCAAAGGAGGTTTTCCTCTCACTGGTCTTTTTAAACCTCGTGTCGCCTTCCATAACGAATAGTCTGATTGTGGGGTACTATCAAGACCCTCCAAGTAAGATCTAAATGAGGCCGTTCTTTGGATTTCTAAGAAATTTCTTAGTATATCTCTGCATTCCCGTAACCTAGCTTTCAGTTCAGGAGACCTGTGAATTTGCCACTCTCTTCTCATAGGAGATGTTCGAGTTCAGAGAAATAAATTCTGTTTGTCCTATTTCTACATTCAACGTGATGCACAGCTCGTCGAAGGTCCTCGGTAAAGTTGCCAATCGACTCATCAATATCGTCGGTAGTTCTCAACACAACATTTTCCGTGCAATGAGAACTTAAATACTTTTTGTATTTTATCCAACTTACTCGGGTCTTAGTCATGTTCATAAATGGAGAACCACACACTTGAGGGAAATGCATTGAAATGATAGTAGGAGAGTGATCTGAGGACAAGTCCAGTGAAGGATTCACTTGCATCCATTCTACAGGGATATTTTTCACTACTCCAAAGACAATAACATCGGGAATCTTCCGTCGGCCAAAATGTGGGATGTCCACTTGAGAGTACATCTAAGCCCAGTTTAGCAATGGTGTTGAAGAGTACGCGACCCTTTGGGGTTACCAGACGTGAATCCCAAAAAGTGTGTTTGGCGTTAAAGTCACCAGCAACTAAAAATCTAGCTCCAAGGGAATTGAAGAAGCTGTAGTATTGGTGTTCTTTTATTGAAAATCGAGGCGGAGAATAAATCGATGATAAAACAGATTTGTATTGACAGAATTCAATGCAAATGTTTGTTGCTTGGAGGTAATCCTCACTTATGTTATTCATTAGATAATGCTTTATTCTGTTCTTTATAAGAATTGCCGAACCTCTACAAGCTCTTCCGCGGGGGTCTTTAGTATCTTAGAACTCGTAGCCATTAATTTTGAAGTACCCTGTCGACGTCAAGTGAGTTTCAGCAATCATCATAACATCAATCTGCTTATCCATCAGGAAGTATTCCAATTCATTTTTATGTTGGCGGAGGCCGTTCGCGTTCCAGAAACAAATTTTTAAATAAATAATTTCTTTAAAATGGCTTGTAAGATAGTGGATTGCATTTTCAGCATTTCCTGCATCATGGATGTCATAGATGTCGTAAAAGTGTTCATAGTTTGGACAAGTGTCTGCAATGTTGTCTCTAGATTGTTGATATGTGGCTCAGAATATTGGGGTTTAGGTTCCTGCTCCAGACCTGGCATATTAGATTTATCCACGTTTGCGTAAGAAACTTGTCTAGAATTAGGAGCGTTTTCGTGAGTAGTTGGTCGTACAAATTGAGGAAAATTCATACTCGACGTGAAATTAGGTAGTTGATGATGATCAGGTAATACTGCCGACTTATTGGTCCTTATGCCCTTCAAGTAAGTATAAACTGGACAACCTCTATAATTTGCGGTATGATTTCCTCCGTAGTTACTACATTTTTTTATTTTTACGTCAGTTTTGGACTTATTACATTGAGCAGTTGCATGTAGTTCCCCACACGCAGCACAAACAGACGGCAATTTACAGTATGCTTTGGTGTGGCCAAATTCTTGACAATTAACACACTGGACGGGTCCAATACGCTTATGCGGTTCCTCCACGGTAATTCTACGATGCAGAAGATAAATGAGATTGTAGATTGGATGGGACTCGTTTTTCTTTAAGACAACATCTCCAGGTTCCAATTCTACCCTGAACATGGGCTGAGGGATCTTTTCACGGTTTCTGATATTCACTACGCTCTTGATTTTGAACCCTTTGTACATTAAACCGGTCTTTATCTCCGCAGGATCTACACATGGGTCTATACCCTTTAGAACGACTTGGAGTCCTTTTGCGCTTTTGAGCTGGTAGGTATAGAAATCCCTAGTCTCCCTCTCCAACTGGTTGGACAATTTTCGAAAATCATCTTCCCTATTCACTTGGATCTTTGTCTCGCAGATATTTCCATGTTTAATTGAGGTTACGCTAAACATGTTTTCACCTATTACCGAAACAATTCCTTGTACCAATTTACTGGAAGTCGGCTCTCTCAGATAAATTGGTGGGGGCTTAAACGTCTTCTTAGGAAGTTCTGGCTCATCCGTCTGGAAGAGAGCAAACCTATTTTGATCATTACTCACGGTCTTAGGAGCTTTTGAATTTGATGACACTTGAGCAGACGTCGGGCTCCTCTGTCGCTTGAGAACGGTGATGTACTTATCCATACCTACTTGTTTTTTGGGTTTGACTGCACTATTTGATGAAGATGATGTTTTCTCATCTGTTGAAATCACTATATTGGGCGAACAGGAACGACGCCGTTCTACGGCTCTTGTAGTGAGAAAATTCTCCAGAGATTTTTTTAAGGATTCTTCCTCAGAGAGCCATCTAGTTTTTCTAGTCGAGCTAAGTTCTTTCTCAGAATTACATCTGAGAGGAACACTCATACAATTTTTATGCGATTTTTAGTGTTTTCTTTTAATTACCGATATTACCGTAGATTTTTTTAACCTATTACGAGTTATTTTTTCACTTTTTTGTTTTATTTCAACCTATTACACTTTTTCACCTATTACGATTTTTTCACCGAAAATTCAGCCGCACTAAAAATAATACGTCCGAACAGTTCGATGAGACGAGACTGAATCAAACACGTTTCAATACAAGAAATAATTCGAATTTAAGGGTATCGAGATGTCGGTTAGAATCAACAAAACAAAAAATCGAATATGTTGGTGGCTTTGAATTCAACAAATAACCCCAAAATTTAAAAACAATTGAAAGAATCTCACATTTCAAAGTGAGTTTGAAAAACTATATTTTACAAAATCTTTAACTACTTTTAATATGATCTATCTATTTAAACAATTGAATTTGATATAATTTTTATAAATTTTATTTTGCATTTTTTAATATTTTGTTCTTTATATAATTACATTTTACTATAAATTATTAACTATTTTATGCCAGCTTGCCTCAAAAATATCTTCATGACGCTGAGGCTATATTTTTTAACCTGGTGATTAGAATGTAATTTAATGTTTACGAAATAATAAAAAAAAGTTAGATATTCAATTAGCTCGAATTAGAATCAATTATTTTGATAAAAATCAATTTTTTTCAACACACCGCTTACGTCTTCAGGCCCTGTGGAGCGACTATTTTCCTTTGTGGGCATTATTAATAGTCCAAGGTCTTTTGAAAAGCTCGTATTGCTGAAAGCGAATATACCCGGTCATTGTAGTTATTTTTTCCCCAGACTTGAAAGCAAGAAAGACTTTCAAAAATAACTTATTTCGCTTTTCTTCCACTAAATTTTTTTTACACATGTTCTTATTTTTTAGGTTGAATTTCTGTTGAAAAAATAAAATAAATATCAATTTTACCGAACATTTTTTCTCGGAAAATAGACAAAAAATATTACAAATATGAATGAAACGCCCTCTGGTGGTGTTCATAGGTAAAAATAAAGATCAAAAATTAATTTCTCGACCCCAAAAACCCCCATATACACATAAAAAAGGTAATATAACGATGAATAAAAAATCGAATTTCGAATCAAAATGATGTTATAGGGAAAAAAATCATTTTTTGAAAAGTGGGAGACTCGAAAATCGAGATAGACCCATGGTTCCTTCACCAAAGTTGCTCTAATCGATTTTTTCGGCTCCATACAAATTGGCCCGGCCTAGTGTGCATGTATGTAATATATGTAGTACATATTATGTACATAAGTAATATATATATATATAGTATGTGTGAAATTCATATTATGAATATTTTAGTTTTTTTTTTGTTTTGTTTTTGAAAATATCAAAATAATTGATTCTAATACGAGTTAATTGAATATCTCATTGCATTAGCAGAAATCAATTAGATTTCTAATTGTAAACGTAAACCAATTTTTTTAAGTGCAATTAGTTTTACCATTGGAATAAAAATTTGCATTATATTATGGGAATTACTTGAACTAATTCTAATTGTTTAATGAATTAGAGAATTTCACAAAAGAAGGTTAGCATTATCTAATCATTATTTAACATGCATGGTTTAAAGTATTCATAATATGATCTTAAGTAATCATATTATGATCTATAGTAATCGTATTACGATATATAATAATCATATTATGATCTATAGTAATCATATTACGATATATAATAATCATATTATGATATATAATAATCATCTTATAGTACTTTATCATAATATGTTAAATTAATATCATTTTATTTTTACTATTTGTCAAATTATGTTTTTATAATTATCATAATATGAATACAAAATTTCGCGATGTTACCAGTTAAAACATTATTTCTAATAAAGACACAATTATTTTAGTATTTCGTATATACATATATTTCGTATAATCGCAATTATTTTTACATTGTTTTTAAACACAAAACTTAATATTTTTGTTAATATTTTTTAAATAGCAATAAATATTTGCGCACTTTCAACGTACATAAAAAATTACATTTATTTGTAGTTTTGTTTAATAGATTTTTATTTTGAGAAATTTAAGATTATTTATTTAAACAAATATATATTTTAAACAAATATAGAAACTAATCATTTAATGGTTATTTGTAAGTTATTAAGTAGTTATCACTCAATAGTTGTGGTAAACATTTTTTAAAAATAATTATGTTTCAGTGAACCATATTCAATTTTATAATTGCGAGAAACATACAAATGTTATAGTAACTAAGTTATTGTTAAAATCAATTATTTGTGTATCACAGCAATATATTGGTACCAAAAACTCAGTGTAGTTGTCGTAACCATGTCCAACCATGCTTTTTCTCTGCGTGTACGAGTATAAGATATTTATTTCAAGCTTGTAAACACTAGTAAAATATGGATATGGATTGTTTTTCAATTTACGTCATTTTGAATAATTAGTGATTTTCTACCATGGATTAAAAAAAATTTTGTGATTTGTAAATCACCGATTTAATATAATAAATCAGATTTGTTTACTCGAAAGTGTTTCGGTTTAAAGAACACTGCCAAATGCTCCTAATTTTATAGAAAAATTATTATTTGGGCGGGCTTAATATAAAAAAATTATATTTTTATACATGAAGCTCATGAACACCTGTTTACGTTCCACTTGATGTTGCAAATAGTGGTAAATTTGAGGCGTTTGCATATTTTGAATGTGTAACTTCCAACTTTTAGTTATTGTTACTAAAACCAAAAGTTATTTGGATTATCATCATAAACACTTAACATCATTTATATTCATATTGATTTTAGAAAATCCCAATTTTATATCAAAAAAATAAAAACGAACATCGAACCAAATTTAATTAGTAAATACCTTTAACAAGCCTAACTAACAAATTTCAAATTCTCTCAAACACATTTCCACATCGTACACGTGATTGAAAATATACATATGCCAAAAACCCAAAAGCATAAAATTCCACTGCAACATAAAGAGAGAGATTGACGGGAATGTTTTAGTATTTTAAAAATTCTTGGAAAATTTTCGCTAAAACAGGTAGATTAATTTTAAACTCTTAATATTTTTAGGAAAACCGTCATAAAAGTAGAAAAACTTTAAATTTTATGAGTGTGATTTTATGACGACGTGTGCAATAGTTAATATTATAAGAGCAATAAAGATCTGCAGTAGATCCTTATGTCTTATTTTCTAAACAGGTACTTGGGTTTGCAGAAAATATTACAGTTTAGGTTTTTTTTTTGCATATTTAGCAATAATTATTTTTGAATTTTTATACCCTTCACCATCGTGAGAAGGGTATATATAAGTTTGTCATTCCGTGTGTAATTTCCACAAAAAAATGTTCCGACCCTATAAAGTATATATTTTCTGGATCCTTATAGATAGCGAAGTCGATTAAGCCATGTCCGTCTGTCTGTCTGTTGAAATCAGTTTTTTGAAGTCCCCAGATATACTCGGGATCCAAACCTTCAATAATTCTGTCAGAAGTGCTTTCGAGAAGTTTGCTATTTAAAATCAGCAAAATCGGTGTAGGTCAACCAGAGTTATGAACCATAATGTGAGACCACCTCTATAAAAATTTGATATTTTTCGTCCATTTTATTGCAATATTTTGAAATATATTGGAGATAATACTATGAAATTTTGTATACGTTGTTTGTATGACAAAAGAAGAAAGTGTGCGGAGAATAGTAAGAATCGGTCCATAATTTCTCATAGCCCCCATACAAATATATATATTCCCGAAATATGGCTTAATGATAAATAAATGCCTATAAAATTGGGATATCAAGACAAAATTCAGCTAAAATAAATCGCAAAACGAAATTTTTTTTAGTTCGGTCCATGTTTGACCATAGACCCCATACAAAGTCCATTTCCAAAATTCATTTAAATACGTATAAAACAGATATGAATAATGCTAAACGGCTAAAATTTTACATAAAGACTTTTTATAGGCAAATAAATTGTTGTACTAAATTTTATGGTGGTCGGCCCACAACTGGTCATAGCTCCCATACAAGGACCACATCTGAAAAAGACATTAGTACCTATATATATTGTATAAATATCGTTACCGACTCAAAACTTTGTACAGATCATTTACATATATACAAAAATCATTCCACACAATTTTGGTAATTTCGGTCTATTTTTAACCGTATGCCCCATATAAAGCCCTCTTCCGAAAATCACTCTAATACTCATAAATCTCTTATAAATAAGGGTACCAATCCAAAATTTTACACGGATCATTTACTTACATGCCTAAATCAAACTGCTGGATTTTGAGAATATCGGTCAATATTTGACTTATCCCCCACATAAGATCCACTACCGAAATCCACGTTAATACTAATATATATCGTATATATAGCGTTATTATGTTGAAATTCGACGTGAAATATCCTCATATGCATGAAAATAACTGTTCTAAAATTTTAAGAAGATCAACCCATAATTTGTCATATCTGCCATATAGAACCTTTTCCAAAAACAAATAAATTCGGGTCAAAAAATATTCTTTTCGGATTTAACCCATATTCGGTCCATATATATCGTTGGAAAGGTATTTTTAATACCTTTTATTTAATGTATTACAAATTATCAGACACCCAGTAGTTCCCGAGATATAGGCCTATATATTTTCAACTTTAAGGGCCCGCCCCCTCGAAAATAGACGTGACCGCCAACAAATTTTTTTTGCTGGTATCTTCTCTTAAAGCCCTATTTGATTTTGTTTTTTTTTTTTTGGAGCAAAATCACTAAAACCGAATTGTACCCCTTTTTTATACTCTGTTTGTTAAGTTACACTCAAGATTATTATGAACATCAGACAATAATATATTTAACAAAAATTATGTTGGTCGTAAAATTGTCTTTCAAACAATATATAAACACTAATAAAATTTGCACTAAGACTGAATAGAAAACACAGAATTAGGATACTCTAGTCTAGTGTAGTTTCTGTATTTCTTACTACGCTTAGGTGAAGGGTATTTAAGATTCGGCACAGCCGAATATAGCACTCTAACTTGTTTTTACTACGAACATTTTAGCTCTAGAGATGCTAAACCGTCAGGTTTTTTACAATCTCAGGATTTTTAAAGGCCTCGTTATGCGAACGTTGTTTTAAGAAAAAACGCAACGTAATGTAACGTACGTACGTATATGTACATAGTTATAGAAAAGTTACAAACAAAACGCCTAAACATTTTTGAAAAAAGGGCTAAATTGAAAAAAATCCGTTTAAAGCCACATTTAAACATTTTCGATAAAGTGCGAAAAGGGGCTAAATTATAAAATGTTTCTTTAAAAAATCAAAACAACAAACACATTTTTATAAAATAATTTATTAAGCCTCAGTTAGCCGACTGTAATGGAATGTAACTGCAACAGTAAGAAGCAGCTGATGGATATTGTTATGTGTAAAGTAATGCAAATGGTTATGGAGATGTAAAGTAACGCAACACCGTAATGTATGAATCTGTAAGAAATAGAATTTCCTTACCTTTTTACGCCATTTAAATAACTCTTCCAAAATTAAGGAAGATCGGCCCATAATTTGTCATAGCTGCCATATAAGAACCATTTCCAAAAAAACAAATAAACACACAAAAATGTCTAATAAATATAGATATCGAAGCAACTTTTATATGGATCAGAAATTTTAATCCAGAAATCATATTAGTATCGGTTGTACGGCAATTAAGCTACTGGATTTTGTAACTGTCAGTCAATAATAGCTCCTGAATTAAGTCCACTTCCGAGCATAACAACCAACCATACAACTCTCGTAAATAACGCTATTGAGATGAAATTCAACCAATATAATCCTAAAATGCATAGAAATCACTTTAGTGGATACTGGATTTAGAAGCTATCAGTCCATAATTGGTCCATTTATTCTATGCCACCCATAAATCTTTTGTAAATAATAATATTGAGATAAAATTCAAACAAAACCCCCTCATCTTATATCTTATCCTTTTTTATACTCTGTTTATACTCCGTTTCTTAACTTGTTTTTTTTACCTTTAACTTTAACAATATATTTGCAGGTGGAAGGTAGTAAAGATTCGGCAAAGTCGAATATACTTTTCTAACTTGTTTATGCTCTGTTTCTTAGCTTGTTGTGAATATGGAAAAATGTTCTTTTAATTTTATAAATTGTTAAATTACAATCAATATTATTATGAAAATCAAATAAACTCTGTAAATTACAGTAAGAATCGGTAATTACATCAATTATAAATGGTCGAAATTAGATAAAATTTCAAAATATTTAACATAAATTATGTTGGTCGTAAAATTGTCTTTCAAACAATATATCAAATACTAATAAAATTTGCACTAAGACTGAAAAGAAAGCACAGAATAAGAATATTCTAGTCCTATAACCAGTATAGTTTTTCTATTTCTCAGTAAGATTAGGTGGAGGGTATTTAAGATTCGGCACAGCACAGGTAGTTTAGGTTAGGTTAAATTGCCATCACTGTGCACGGCAAAAAATTTACTTTATTGTTTTCTACAGCTGCGACTGCCATTCACACACAGAAAGTTAAGTGAAGAAGACGCAAATTCGGCTGAAAAAATATTGAAATTCTAAAAGAATATTATTTTCGAAAAATATAATTGTTTAATAGTTGATAATAATTAAAATAATTGTGTTCAAACAATTATAAAAAGTGTCAATTTTTGCAAGAAAAAAAACGGAAGAAAACATTTACGTTTAATAAAAGTAAAATTAATGCTGCTTTTGTACGGATTACACTAACACGCATAAAATACGGCAAAGAAAAGTGATTGCACATCGTCGTTAGTGTTTTTCTTTCTTTTTCTACGACACCACGAAATTTATATATATATATATACATATACTTATATATTAAATACATAAACAAATAATTAACGTGTTATAATTAAAAAATAAATAAATAAGTAAAAAAAATTAACCAGCAATTCCATAGTGTAGTAATTAATTAAAGATATAATGACCTCTATAGTTGAAGTTATACAACATTATCAACGTAGCATTGATAGCAGTCAAGGCAATGATGCCAGGTTACTTTACTGCATCGACAAGCTCTACAAGTTGCCCATTACAGTTAAACACCTCCAAGAGACTGGTGTGGGTAGAACTGTAAATTCGTTAGGAAACTTCAACGGTGAAACAGGCGTAGCTGCCAACAACTTGGTTACAAAATGGAAGGCAATGGTTATAGCCGAAGAAGAGCACATGGACACAACATCTCAGACAAATGCAAGCGAAAATTACAACGATTCCAATGGAGATGACGGTGGTACAACACCACATGACGATGAAGAGGATGAACATCATTATCGGTATAAAACAAGCCAGGAGTTGGAGCTCAGTAAAAATCGTAGTGAAGATAAAAAAGACGGGCATAAAGAAAGACACAAGCATCGCAGTAGTAATGGACACAAACTGGAAACGCCTAACAACAACACTCAATCATCACATCACAGAAGTAGCAGTCATACAAGCAGAACTAAACGCAAGCACGACGAAAAACACAGTCATTCATCATCAAAGAATAAAGAGCACTCCGATAGACATAAAAGTTCATCAAAAGATAAAGAACGAAGAAAAGATGATAAATCTTCATCACACTCATCGTCTTCAAAAGATAAGCCTGAGCATAAATATTCTTCAATGTCATCTACCTCTAAATCCTCAACCAAATACCCCGATAATGCCGAGCGTAAACGACGTCATAATTCCGACAATGATTCCAACGATTTTAAATCCCCACCAGCTAAAGTAGCCAAACTACATAAATCATCTTCCTCAACACATGCAACCAAAACAGAATCTTCGCCACCCCAGGATGCAACAGAAGAAGAAGTCGATGATGGTTTTGATTCGTCAAAGGGTGCGAATTTTGATGATGTCCTTCTCATGTTGAATGTACCTGTCAAGAAAAGCAAAAAATCAATAAAATCTCCATCCACTCCCGCTAGCAGCAGCAGTACAATTAAAAAGGAAACAACACCTAATAAGCCATCAACAATTAGCAGTAGTAGCAGCGGTAACAACACTATTGCTAACAAAGTAAATGGTACAAGAATATCATTTACCTCCAATCATCCCTCATCATTATACTCAACGCCAAGTACTTCAAAAGCAAGTACAATAAAACCGGATTTATTGGCAGCATCAGCCAAATTGGAACCTTTAGATCCTAGCATTGCTTTAAAATTACCCACAATATCCACCAATTACAAGCAAATGCCTCTTAATCAAACTGTTATGCATTGTGCATTTAATAACTCAGGCGCTTCAAACAAACCTGCTCGCACGCTCACTGATTTCGAAACTATAACTCATGCTATTTCATCAAAAACGATGAGGACGAAAATGTATTCTGGCGTTCGCACCGGACGAACATATCAAGCTCCCAGTTTATTTGATATGTGCACTAGAAAATTACAAAAGAATATTGATTCACTGAAATACACGGGAGGTGTGCCATTTGAAGTTCTAAAGTCGGTCTTGGAACGGGCTACACCTAATCAGTTGTATGCTTTTGAAGAGTATAATCCCTATTTAATGGAAGACAGTTATGTTTTATGGCAGCAACATGTTTCACGAACTTATCGCACGAAGAAACGGCTTGAAAATGAATCGTGGAGAGAAATGTTTATGCGTTGCCAAGAAGAAGACGAACGTCGACTAAGTGTCCTAAAAGATTCTATAAAAGCATCGCAAAAAATTGCGTCCGCTCCTGTGCGAAAAACACAACTAGCCTTTGTGGATTCCCTGGTCAAGCCTCCGCGTAATGTTCTAAAGAAACAAGAGCAATACGGAACGAAAGCAAAAATGGTGGCCACACCAGCACCCCGTGTAGCCTCGTTTTCTAGTGTAACACCCAATGCTGCTAAAACAAGAGATCAAAGGCTAAGAGTAGCAGCCACTGTCAAAGATCATGGTCCAATTCGATGCCCACCAAAAAGGCGCCTCTAATGCAAAACAGCCGTATTTATAAAAAGTTACAACAGCTTTACCAACAGTTTGTTAGCTTAATTAACTGAAACTGTATTTATAAACGATTATTAGCTTACCAAACGTTTCGTAAGCAGTTGTTAAATCGTCAAATTTTAAAGTTGGTTCGACCGTAGTTTAAGATTACTGTAAAGTGACATTTCTTATGATTTATTTACATTTTGTGCATTGTGTTTCTTTTAAAAAAGTTATAAATAAATTGTATTTCAGTAACATAATGGAAACCTTAAATTTAATAAAAAGGATTGGTAAATTCAAGTGCTAAATAAAAAATATTAATTTTTATGTGTCAATTAATGTATATTTTTTATTTCAATAGAAGTGTTAAAACAAATTACAAATCGCCGTCAACCAAAAATTTATAAAAAAAAAGGATAGATCCCTTTTCCATTCAAGAGTTTTCACTTCTTCGGGTGGTTTAATTTGTGGTGATTCTTCCAAAGTCTAAAAAACAATTTTTTTTTTAAATGTGGTTGCATTTATTTAAATTATAAATTAAAAATTCGAATCCGAATTCGTTCGAATCCACTGAATTTTCGTGAGGAAGCCAAACCGAAATGTCGTTGCTGCTGATGGGCATTTCCTGAGGTTGTGAACCACCACCAGTTTTTTTTTAATTCTTTCCGTTGCTCGGCAGCTTCCTTTCTTGCTGCTATTATGGTGCCAGTCCAACTGGGAGATCGATCGCTTACCGGCCGTGCATAGATCATTGAAACTAAGAGCAAACAAACACATTATAAGCAACCTGTCTAGTACTTCATCCCATGCTTTCGTTTTTGTACAATTGGTGTTGGAGTCAGCGTTGCCATTTTGGTTACTTTTAACCAAAATTGGTTACTTTTTTTTCCAATGTGTACTTGTGTACTTTTTTTCCGTTTTGGTTACTTTTTTTTAACATAAAAGTAACCATTTTTTACATTGCTTTTACTTTGACTTAATTTACACCACAATTTAAAAGTTTTTTAAAAATAAAACACTAAACACAGGATTACAAAAAAATACATGCCTGTCTCCAGACATAACAAACACAATCATTGTATTGTTAAACGAGTAAAAGGTTCTTCACAAAAACCATCTAAAAACATGCTACTAAATGCATTTTCATTTTGATGTTTGACATCGGAACAAGTTAATTTTTCTTTTGTTTTAGAAATGAACGAACCTTAATCAACATTCATAAATTATGTTTTTACCAGAAAAAAAAAAAAAAAAAAAAGCTTTTTACAAATTAGCGTGCTATTTTTAATTTTTTAATAAAGTGTTTTTTCTAAATAGTTAAGATTGGGTTTCTTTCGTAAAAAATGGATAAGTATGTACTTCGAATTAAAAAATAATAAGGTTTTAAGCACAATTTTTATTTTTGTTAGATTTTTATTTAAAAAGGCTGCTCAAAGTAAAACTAATAATGTCGAGTTATCTTCTGGAAGTGATGATGAGAATATGTATATTTTCATTCAATTTCAATAACTTTTTTAAATAATATTTTGTTGTTTAGTGACATTAATAACAGCCCGAAAAGAAAATTCCGTGTATTGTGGTTGGATGAGTTTCCGTGGCTAAGAAACAAAGATGGATGTTGTTTCTGCGCTGCCTGTGTAAAAAAATTGCAAATCACGTAAGTTATTTACGAAAGCACACTAAAAAGTGTTCATAAGCAAAATGTGGAAAATAAAAATAACATTTGCAAGTCCTCAAAAAGAAACTCTTAATAAGCAAGTGCACCAAACAGAGCTAACATTAGTAATGTTTCTTATTTCCCACAATTTGCCTTTTTTTTAATGGACATCTACCAGGCTTATTAGAGAAGCGCTGTCCCGACTGTCAAATTGCGAAACACATTAAATGTGGCAGGTAAAGCAACTTAATTAACAGAAATGTTAGGAAGCAAATCTAAAGCAAATTTAATTTCCAAACTAAAAACGACAAAGTTTTCGTTAATAGTAGACGAAACAACAGACGTATCCACAAAGAAATCACTAGTTCTAGTCGTTCGCTATATGGATAAATCATCTAAGAACATTCAAGACAGATTTTTAGCCTCATCTACTTAAACTTTATCTACTAGTGTTTGGTAACAAATGTAATGAAATTAATTACATTTGGGTTTTATTAATATTGTTATTGCTGAATTAGTTTTTTCTTTCAATTGTACCTAATTGTAAGACTGAACTACAAACTGAAATGCAATGGTTAATTTATATTTTACATATATATTTTTTAGCTGAAATAAAATAAAATTTTAAATATATAAAAATTTTGGTTACTTTTTTTTGCTTTTGGTTACTTTTTTTTTACATTTTGGTTACAAAATTTTTTTGGTCGTGGCAACGCTGGTTGGAGTAAGTGTTTTTGTTTTCAATACTGCTGACCTTCTTCCGTATTAGTTCTTTTAGCAGCATCTATAAGAAAGTTTGAAGCACATGTATTAATCTGTACGGTGACATACTCATTTGTAGTGATTAAAAATTTGTTTAAGTACCAATTTTTTTATCAACAAATATATTAGAACTTACCTTGTCTTCTTCGTTCCAATTTTCGGATCTTTTTCTTTTGCAACTTTGCATTTTTGTTTTTACGCATGGTGTAAATATAATCAAATGGAGCTAAACTTGAAAAAATGCAAGCATATGCATTAAAAAGCCGAAGGACTATGCTAAATGTGGCATTTCTAATTAATTTGATTAATGGCGATGTCCTCTCCGACTTTCTTCTTCGTAACATAAATTTTAATATTCCACGAGGTTTTACCCGACACCTAACACCTCTGCACCTTCCTGTTGTTCAAACAAAATATGCTGATGCTGATCCTTTGAGGAGAATATGCAAAAATTTCAATGAATTGTATAGTTTAGTCGATTTTTCAATTAATATAAATGTAATTAAACGCAATATTATCGTGCTTTTAAATACTTAATATGTCTTATAACAATGTATTCATTAATAATGTCTTTATATAAAATCTTGTAATATATAGTAGTCTGTAAGGATTTATATCCATAGATTTAATCAAATAAATAAATAAATAAAAAAAATAAATAATTTCTTAATATACTCGTATAATATGGCAACCAGTCCTTTCCACTACACAAAGTAATGGAATCAAAATCATCAACCCATACGAAATTTAATGACTCTTTTGTGATATTTGTTTTCCATGGCTTTACCGACTACGATGTTAGCCAACATGTCAAAAACCTTTAACAACAAACTAGCAGTTTGTCTAAATTTTGCAAATGTTCAAATTTTATTATGTTATAAAAGGTTTATTTATAAACGCTTTTGTATAAAGTTTTCCATTTACATATGTATATGAAAATATTAGTTCAAAATTCTATGCACATCTCAAAAATTTTATTTTTTATTTTTGTAAATATTGTCCTTTGCAAAATAATTGCGGCAAAAAAATTGAATGTTGTAATTTGAAATTTACATCACAAATAAGGTTACTAGCAGTGAAAACAATTTTTAAAATTTAAATTTAATGCATAATTATACATTTTTATACATTTTTTATTTCTCGTAACTAAATGCACATATTTAACAAATCTTGTGAAGCATTTAAAAGTAAACATTTTTAGTCTCAAATATCAAAACAAAATATTTGAGAAAATTTCATATCCCTGTGTGATTCTGTCTATAGTGGCTTGCTAAAGTCATAATCACCCCTATTCTGAGTTTCGATTACGTCTCCGCATTCAGTTACGCTACGATCGAAAATTGGTATTACAAACAATGTTTACAAAACCAATTTGTTACTATGAAATGTGGAATAGAAACAAAGAAATGAGCAAGTTTGTTACTATTTTAATAAACAAAAGTCACAACAAACAATAAATATAGGAAAATAAAAAAAATTTTGCGATTAATAAGGAGAAATAATAAAAATAAAATAATACAAAAGACTTGTAAATTAAAAATAATAATAAAAATTGATTCTAATACGAGCTAATTGAATATCTCATTGCATTAGCAGAAATCAATTAGATTTCTAATTGTAAACGTAAACCAATTTTTTTGCTAATGGCAACTAATAGCAATTAGTTTTACCATTGGAATAAAAATTTGCATTATATTATGGGAATTACTTGAACTAATTCTAATTGTTTAATGAATTAGAGAATTTCACAAAAGAAGACTAACTAGCAATTATTAGCATTATCTAATCATTATTTAACATGCATGGTTTAAAGTATTCATAATATGATCTTAAGTAATCATATTATGATATATAGTAATCGTATTACGATATATAATAATCATATTATGATCTATAGTAATCATATTACGATATATAATAATCATATTATGATATATAATAATCATCTTATAGTACTTTATCATAATATGTTAAATTAATATCATTTTATTTTTACTATTTGTCAAATTATGTTTTTATAATTATCATAATATGAATACAAAATTTCGCGATGTTACCAGTTAAAACATTATTTCTAATAAAGACACAATTATTTTAGTATTTCGTATATACATATATTTCGTATAATCGCAATTATTTTTACATTGTTTTTAAACACAAAACTTAATATTTTTGTTAATATTTTTGTAAATAGCAATAAATATTTGCGCACTTTCAACGTACATAAAAAATTACATTTATTTGTAGTTTTGTTTAATAGATTTTTATTTTGAGAAATTTAAGATTATTTATTTAAACAAATATATATATTTTAAACAAATATAGAAACTAATCATTTAATGGTTATTTGTAAATTATCAAGTAGTTATCACTCAATAGTTGTGGTAAAAATTTTTTAAAAATAATTATGTTTCAGTGAACCATATTCAATTTTATAATTGCGAGAAACATACAAATGTTATAGTAACTAAATTATTGTTAAAATCAATTATTTGTGTATCACAACAATATATTGGTACCAAAAACACAGTGTAGTTGTCGTAACCATGTCCAACCATGCTTTTTCTCTGCGTTTACGAGTATAAGATATTTATTTCAAGCTTCGCAAAATTTGTAAAAACTAGTAAAATATGGATATGGATTGTTTTTCAATTTACGTCATTTTGAATAATTAGTGATTTTCTACCATGGATTAACAAAGTTTTGTGATTTGTAAATCACCGATTTAATATAATGAATCAGATTTGTTTACTCGAAAGTGTTTCGGTTTAAAGAACACGGCCAAATGCTCCTAATTTTATAGAAAAATTATTATTTGGGCGGGCTTAATATAAAAAAATTATATTTTTCTACATAAAGCTCATGAACACCTGTTTACGTTCCACTTGATGTTGCAAATAGTGGTAAATTTGAGGCGTTTGCATATTTTGAATGTGTAACTTCCAACTTTTAGTTATTGTTACTAAAACCAAAAGTTATTTGGATTATCATCATAAACACTTAACATCATTTATATTCATATTGATTTTAGAAAATCCCAATTTTATATCAAACAAATAAAAACGAACATCCAACCAAATTTAATTAGTAAATACCTTTATCAAACCTAACAAATTTCAAATTCTCTCAAATACATTTCCACATCGTAAACGTGATTGAAAATATACAGATGCCAAAAACCCAAAAGCATAAAATTCCATTGCAACATAAAGAGAGAGATTAACGACAATGTTTTAGTATTTTAAAAATTCTTGGAAAATTTTCGCTAAAACAAGTAGATTAATTTTAAACTCTCAATATTTTTAGGAAAACCCGTCATAAAAGTAGAAAAACTTTAAATTTTATGAGTGTGATTTTATGACGACGTGTGCAATAGTTAATATTATAAAAGCAATAAAGATCTGCAGTAGATCCTTATGTCTTATTTTCTAAACAGGTACTTGGGCTTGCAGAAAATATTACAGTTTAGGTTCTTTTTTGCATATTTAGCAATAATTATTTTTGAATTTTTTTCCTACGAACATTTTAGCTCTAGAGCAGAGGTCGGCATCCTATAGCACAATAGTGCAGAGAGCACTTCACACATACGCTTAATCTCTTTCATTCAGTCGTTATTGCGACAGCAATGTGTGCACATGCGGCGGATGCTTTTATATTTTTTTCAGAAATACTTCCCAACAAACATTTTAAATTAATGATGAATTACGAAAAATATTTTATGATTGATAATGCATTGGGTAACATGCATGTAATCAGCTTTTGAAGTATTAGAAGTTCCATTTATATAGCAATCTCGTTGTTAATTTCTTATATGTTACGGAAAATATATTGTGAGTGTATGTTTCCTATCTAAGTTTTTTTGTATAATTTATATAATTATGTTTATGTTTGCTGGGTAGTTCGCTCACACACACAACCTCATTTTACGCTTTGCCGACCTCTGCTCTAGAGATGCTAAACCGTCAGGTTTTTTACAATCGCAGGATTTCTAAAGGCCTCGTTATGCGAACGTTGTTTTAAGAAAAAACGCAACGTAATGTAACGTACGTACGTATATGTAGTTATAGAAAAGTTACAAACGTAACAACAGTGATGCCAACTTTTGAGACTCAAAACGCGTAAACATTTTTGAAAAAAATGGCTAAAAAGGGCTAAATTGAAAAAAATCCGTTTAAAGCCACATTTCAAAATCAATATGCATAAGCAAGATTAAAGGCCCAACTATAATGTGCATATGCTAGCTTAAGCAACCCTGCGAATACATATAAATTGTATGTGGCAAACTATAATGTACTTAACGAAACTTTTCGTTAAGTTTTTCAACTGTCATTTGCTTAAGCAAAAATTAATTTCTTATATGTTACGGAAAATATATTGTGAGTGTATGTTTCCTATCTAAGTTTTTTTGTATAATTTATATAATTATGTTTATGTTTGCTGGGTAGTTCGCTCGCACACACAACCTCATTTTACGCTTTGCCGACCTCTGCTCTAGAGATGCTAAACCGTCAGGTTTTTTACAATCGCAGGATTTCTAAAGGCCTCGTTATGCGAACGTTGTTTTAAGAAAAAACGCAACGTAATGTAACGTACGTACGTATATGTAGTTATAGAAAAGTTACAAACGTAACAACAGTGATGCCAACTTTTGAGACTCAAAACGTGTAAACATTTTTGAAAAAAATGGCTAAAAAGGGCTAAATTGAAAAAAATCCGTTTAAAGCCACATTTCAAAATCAATATGCATAAGCAAGATTAAAGGCCCAACTATAATGTCCATATGCTAGCTTAAGCAACCCTGCGAATACATATAAATTGTATGTGGCAAACTATAATGTACTTAACGAAACTTTTCGTTAAGTTTTTCAACTGTCATTTGCTTAAGCAAAAAGCGAAACTGATCGCATATTCCGTACGGAATCAGCTGTTTGTGTTTTTAACAAAATGGAGAAAGAAGAAAATACATTTATTTTAAATTTAATAGAAAATGTGGAAAAATAAGTGCCTTTATAATAAAAGGGCCCTTTTCATTTTAACAAAAATGTTTTTCTGACGTGGTTTATTTCTCTGACAGTACAAGAGCGTCTTCTTCTTTTACAGGCCTTCAAGTGCTAACTTTAATATTTTTATATTATTTAAAGGAAAAACTATGCGTTTAGGGTACGAAGTTTTCTTTTAATTATAAAATAATATAATAATATTTATAAAATATAGTCATTTAATGGCTTTTTGTTAAAATAAAAACAATTATTACTAATTTTTCGAGCTTAAGGTCTTTCTTTTAAATATAAAAACTTTTTAACGTTTATTTAAAACTTTAAATAAACCTATAGAACGGTTAAGCTGAACGGTTACCACCTCAAGTATGAACAAGTTTTTAGTTTACAAGGTTACGCTGGGATTTAAGTACGTATATTTGACTGAAAGAAAAATGGTGTGCCAAAATTGGTGTCACTTTTCTTTTTAAATAAACGTTAAAAAGTTTTTATATTTAAAAGAAAGACCTTAAGCTCGAAAAATTAGTAATAATTAAAATAATAAAGGTCGAATAAAAATACATATTCATAAAATAAAAACATTTTTTTTTTAAACATAAATGAGCAACTGTGGACAAAAATTTTCAAAGTCATTGTAGCCACCTGAAAGTTAACTCTGAACTGGTTATGCATTTGACAGCCTTTTCGTTAACTTTTGCAATTTGCTTAATCTTGCTTATGCATATTATAGTTGGGCCTTTAAGGCTGGAACAGAATAGACGCTGTAGTACAACGTAACGAGTAGCGCTGCAAGCTGTCAAAAGTTAATAACGTCAGTTTCAAAGTAGTCTCAACAGAATGTGTAGTTGTAGCTGTCGCTTTAGTAGAAGATGAAGCGCAGTTTTTAAATTTTTAAACTTGCGCGACAGTGCTTTGACACCTGATTGTCAAATATAAATTTTTATCAAAATGGAATTTTGATATATTTATTTGCAAAATAGCTAAACTTTAGCGCAGTTGATAAAAAAACAAACTTTTTCTTTTTATCCACTTTAAAATAAAACACAAAATATGTGTTTACATACATAAATAACTATGCCAACTAGGGTTATCATGCTTTTAATAAAGGATTACATCAAATATATGAAATGTCGAATTTAATGTTGATGTAGAGCAATATGTAGTTGAATATGCATTTATTATACAACTTGATACATATTTTGTTAAAAAATTTACATATTATTCATGCATAAATCGCTTTGTAAAATAGGTGTTTTAAAACAGGTTATTTGGCAACCATATAAAAAGCTTCAATATTCTGTTTGCATTTTTTCAAACTACACTACTCCTTATATCGTCAGCTGCATCTACTACTATATACTACAGCGTCGATTCTGTTCCAGCCTTACGACTTGCTTAACTACAAAATACATATTTATTTTGAAAACAAACATTAACGTCATCAAAAATAGTCACAGAAAAACATTCAAACATTTAGTATTCGGAATAATAGTTTACAGCAAATTCTATTTCCTGTAGCGATAAACGTAACATATCTATATGCATATAGATATATATTGGGCATATGTCAGATACTTTATTCATATACATATGTATATGTGTACACTCAAACCTCGTTTTATGCGATTGATCCGTTCCAGAGAAAATCGCATAAAACAAATAAACATCAATTCACTACGTACTTAACAAAGAAAAAATATTTACATTGAAGAAATAAATTATATGTATCTCATAATCGGAATCACTAATATGGCGTGTGCCTAGTTTCTGAATTGGCTCTATATCGCTTTCATCACTAGAGGAAACAAACACATCTACTTATGTTGATTAAAAGGAATTTCCTCTAAGTTGAAAACTAGAATGATATTCACACTAAAGACCCAACTATAATGTGCATATGCTAGCTTAAGCAACCCTGCGAATACATATAAATTGTATGTGGCAAACTATAATGTACTTAACCAAACTTTTCGTTAAGTTTTTCAACTGCCATTTGCTTAAGCAACCAGCGAAACTAATCGCATGTTCCGTACGGAATCAGCTGTTTGTTGTTGTTTGTTTGTGTTTTGAACAAAATGGAGAAAGAAGAAAATATATTTATTTTAAATTTAGTAGAAAATGCGGAAAAAATAAGTGCCTTTACGATAAAAGGGACCCTTTCTATTTTAACAAAAATGTGTTTCTATCGCGGTTTATTTCTCTGACAGAACAAGAGCGTCTTCTTCTTTTACAGTGTAGTTCACTTATTTCTTTTAATGTGCACAGGCCTTCAATCGCAACCTTTAACATTTTTATATTATTTAAATTTTGAAGTTTTTTCTCCATTTTTGCAAACACAATACGAAAATTAAAAAACATATGTAAACGTTTATTATTATTTACAATGTAGTGCTGCCACAGCTGTACATTTTAGTACTTTTGCCGATAAATTAAGAAAAAGGAAAACGTAACCGTTTCGGGTAAGAAGTTTTCTTTTAATTATAAGATAATATAATAATATTTATAAAATATAGTCATTTAATGGTTTTTTGTTAAAATAAAAACATTTGTTTTAAACATAAATGAGCAACTGTGGACAAAAAGTTTCAAAGTCATTGTAGCCATCTAAAAGTTAATTCTGAACTGGTTATGCATTTGACAGCCTTTTCGTTAACTTTTGCAATTTGCTTAATCTTGCTTATGCATATTATAGTTGGGCCTTAAGAGTGAACGCTAGAAACTTTGCTATGCTAGAAGCGTGAACCACTTTTGCTGAACAATCTTTGACGTGTCAGAGTAAGCGCTAAGTAATGTGTGTATTGTGTGCAGCATTGTCAACTTGGTGCGCTTTGCACCATTTAAAAAAACTGCAAATGAAATTTAGTAAAAATAAAGATTTCATTACATTTTCGAAAAAATTAAAAAGCGCACCGAAATACACAAACAAAATGTTGCTGTTGCTCACACTGAAATTTTGAAAATTCAAAATCGCACAAATTTGAATTCGCATAAAAAAAATCGCATAAAACGAGATTTGTTTAGTATCTAATACAAACTAATGCAAAATTTAAGGTCAATCGGATAACGAGAACCCGTTCGTAAAATCGATTGAAAAACATAAAATCAATAGAGAAAATTATGTTTCTGAAAAACATGAAAAAGAGAAATGTACAAGAACATACCACTTATTTGAACAATTCTAGAAAGCAGCAAGAAAATCACAAGAATCGTGAGATTTCATTGATTAGAAAACCAGAGCATATATCACCATTAATAACATTCAGGATAAATTATATATTCAGCATAGTTCTACGACTTTTTAATGTAGGAAGCTTAATAAGAGCAAGCCTAGCAGTGTATGATGATTATGCCTGGAAGAAAGCCATACATACAAAATCTAGGGGGGGTTCACAAAATGTGTTGTTTCAACGAAAAAGGCTACATCCATCCGAATATTAAAGGTTCAGAATATACATACATATGTATGTATAAATTTAAGGATATTCTTGAAAATTTCATCTACATAACTTAATTAGTCCAACTTAAAGACTTGCATACATGCATTACACTCTTCAGTTTTAGCTGACCACTTTTTGTTCAATTCTAAAAAACAAAAGGAAATAAGAAACTTGGCTAGTACTGTCAAGTTTGTACCTCTTTTATTCTTTTTTCCCTTTTCAACCAAAAATACTTGCCCTGAAGAGTCAGAATTAAAGAGTGTGAATGTGGACTTACTTAATTTTTTCTAAAAATTTTCTCCGTCGTCTAAAAAGAAAATTTGATTTGAAAATTCTAAAAAGATCTAATAAGTTTTAGAGCCAGTCACCCCCTAGGATTAAATATAATGTAAAAGCAATTCCACAAATATTTTTTTTATTTTTTTTGACACGCCTACAAATACCGCCCTTTAGTATTTTGTTCACTGTGGCGGTATTTTTAGTCCGATCATAAAATTTTGTATACCGGTATTCATGGCTCTGAGAGATCTACATTTCTGTCCTTAATCTTTTTTACTACCACGTCAAATTCTAGTCATGATTTAAAAAAATAATAATATTTTTAAGTTGACAACACTTTTTTAACAGGCGGTCATTTTGCCAGCTGTTAAGTGATTTACAGACGCCTGAACAACTCTCCCAAATTGTGCAAATTTATTTTAAAAATCGTGGTTCTCAATTTTTAAATTGACATACAATTTACTTTATTCGAAAGATAAGTGTTTAAAGCCATTGGAACAGATAATCCTGCAGTGATGAGTGAAACATACAACGGTTTGTACCGAAAAATTAAAGAAAAGTTCAATCTTCCAAATATGATATTAGTTAAATGTGTTTGCCACTCCATTCAACTGGCCATTGTTAATACATATATCGTTATTTTTTATGTACACTTATGTATTTATATATGTTTTATGTGTCTTTATGCTTTATGTAATTTGTTGAAATGGATTTTACGTTTGTTTTTCTACTTATCTTATTTTAATAATAATCAATCGATCTCAAACAAAATATAAAAACTTAATTGTTATCTTTTCGTTATAAAAACTTCAATAAGGATAAGGAATATTAATATTGGTGCTTTTTTACCCGAAATTTTGTTAATTATTACCCGTTTTTACCCTATTTGTATGTGCTCACAGTGCTTTTAATGATGTAAGAGTTGGCATCACTGATATAAACACATTTTGGACAAAGATCAAAACCAATCTCTTTGCAATTTAACAATATACTCACTCTTACATATAATAACATTTATTTATACAAACACGTATCTCTCATCAAAACACAAACACAGTGGTACAAAAGTGAAAAAAATCATCAAATTTATTAAACAGAAGAGTTAAATAATCTTATTATTATATTACTTAGGCCCATTATTACAACTTGGCAATAGTTAAAAGTATGATGTTATCGGACAGATAAGAAATATTTGGTTATTACAAGTTTACTTTAATCTAAAACCAACCGATAAGCTAAAGGGAAGATCATCTTGCCTTTAAATTTTATAGTGAGGTATGTGGTTGAAGTTGCCATATGTTCTGGAAAAAATGTCAAATTCATGAAAAATAAATGAATTTTAATTTTGTTTTGCCAATAAATAATTTGATAAACAAAAATGGAAAGCAGACGATTGATTCATATTTTTTTCACAAACAAATGTTTTCACAAACACACACAATTTACTGTTTCTTGTCAGTAATTTGTCAAAAGTAATCGGTTTTTCACTGGTATTGCCATATTTTAGAAAAAATATCATTTTATTTTACAAGGAAGTTGTAATAACGAAAAATCTTAAAGGTCACTTTATTCCTCACTTTAATTAAAGTTACCTATTACTATTAAGAACATTAGAGGCAAGTTGTAATAATGGCCCTTACTGTCTCATCTCTTTGAAACACATAGGACAGTGGGCGCGAAAACAGGAAACTATACAGAATTAAAATTAAATAAAATAAAATGTTAATCTAAATTAAATACGCGTAATAATAAATAAATTCAAATTTTGTTTGTCCCTACAATCATATTACAATTTTCGTAATTAAGAATGGGTAAATTTAAAGGGATTGTACCGTAAGGTAATGGTATCACGCCAATGGTGACAAAAGCCAAAGAGAATTATAATACTTGCTCAGAAGCATATTACCACTGCTATTCTCAAATCAACGATATGCTGAAAGCTAGTAAAATAGATACGTCTCCAATTTCAGTGTCTCAGCCAACATCTCGTTATCCTGGCCCAAATCCTACCTTTATCACTGACAACTCAAGTAACTGCATAAAACTCTCTCCATGTGATACAGAGATATTTAAAGGCAGTTACGAACAATGGCCTTCGTTTCGAGACATGTTCACAGCCGTATATATAAATCACTCAAAACTATCTCCAGTCACTAAATGTCGTAGTATATCTCAATCGACTTAGAATTTCATAAGGATCACGAATGCCTCACTTTGCGTCGGGTTTACGTCCGGAAAAAACACGACGCAAATTGAAACGACGCAAAGTGAATTAAGATTTTCTATAGCAAACCAAATAAAGATCGAAGACAGGTTTTAGCGATACGCAAATACTAAGTCGTCGGCTTTATTTCACAATTTATTTCAACATAAAATTAATTTCCTTGTAGCAATTTTCTGTATTACTACCACTAGCATTATCGTTGGATAATGTTTTACTTCTTATGTCGTCGAATAAGCTTTTTGCTTTTGTCTTAATTACCATTTCACTTCATGGTATTCTCTATGCAACTTGATTTTCAATCCAAATAGAAAGCAAGGACTCCATTTTGTTCATCAAAGCACTTCTTGTACGGGTCATCGTTTTAGCATCTAATGATGTTGAAGATTTTGCAAAAATTTCAAAAAACAAAATAAAGACTCACATCGCAACAGCGGCCAACATTTGTTTGAAATTCCATATCTTTGCAAAGTAAATACCAGTGCAATCCAAGTCATAATAAAGATGCCGACCTCTAATTATATTTTAAATGTTGTATTTAAAATGAAAAAACCTCTAACTGAACTACCCTTTTCAAAAAACTTTATTTTTAGACAAAGCGATATTGGAAGACCATTTTAATTTTATTTCACAATATTCTAACGAACGAAATACAGCAGTCAACGAAACTTACTTAATAATTAAATTTAATAATGTTATTTGCAATAATTATAAACGAATAAAAATTAATTTTTACAATTTCAATATAAATTGGCACACATCAAGAACATGGTTTTGGAAATTTTGTATAGTAGCAATTCATTTACGAATTATACAAAATTCTATTCTGGTCTATTTTTTGTTACACAATTTTTTTAGTGAATTATATCCTTGGAAGTATTCCTTAAATAGAATTATTGGCATAAGTATATATAAGTACGAATAATTATTCTAACTAACGATTGAAATTGATTATGGTCGCTTTCACTAACTTGATTTTTTCTATCAGAAGTGATTTTTACTCAATGTAAAAAACCCAGAAGCACTTTGACAACGTTTAAATTCTATTAGACTTTTTAAAGATGGTTCCGCGGTCTTCGTGGACCCTAAAAAGTTATCAAGAATTACCAGAATTTTTCAAATCATCTCAACAAGTTAGAGTGCAGTATTCGGCTGTGGCGAGTCTTAAATACCCTCCGCTTAAATATAATGAGAAAAACAAAAATTACACTAGTTATAGGACTAGCATATCCTTATTCAATGTTTTTTATTTAGTGTTAGCGCAAATTTTATTAGAATTTTATATATTTTTTGAAAGGCAATTTTACGAACAACTTACATAATTTATTTCAACTGTTTTGACATTTCAACTAATTTTAATGGAACTATATTCTATAGATTTTCTGATCTGTCTGATTTTCATAACAATCTTGAGTGTAATTTAACAATTATAAAATTAAAAATAGAAAAAAAACATTTTTTTCATATTCACCACAAGTTAAGAAACAGAGTTAAAAGGGTAAGATGGTTATTTTGATATTAGTATGATTTATGGATTAAAATTTCTGATCTGTATTAAATTGTTTTTCGGAAATGGTCCTTATATGGCAGCTATGACAAATCGTGGGCCGATCTTCTAAAATTTCTCAGTAGAGAATTTTATGCATATGAGGATATCTCACATTGAATTTCTACATAATAATAGTATATTTAAGATACATATTAGTATTCTAGTGAACTTCGGAAGTGGACCTTATATGAGGATATAGTCAAATATGGAGCGCTATTCTCAAAATGAAGCAGTTTTATTTTGGAATATGTGTTACTGATCCGTATAAAATGATGGATCGATACCGTTATTTATAAAAGATTTATAAGTATTGAAGTGATTTTCGGAAGAGAGCGCTAATCAAATATGGACCGAAATATACAAAATTCTGCAGTACTATTTACGTATATATATAAAGATTAATGACTATTTGGGATATGGTCCTTATATGGAAGCTATGACCAATTATGGGCCGACCACCATAGAGTTTAGTACAACAATTTATGTACTTTAAGTTAATGTTGAAAGTGGACATTATATGGGTTCTAAGCTCAAACATGAACCGAACTAAACAAAATTTCGTTTTACTACCTCTTTTTACATGAAACTTATTTTTGATGAATTTTGTATTGATGTTCCCATTTTAAAGGCATTTATTATTATTTATTGAGCCATATTTCGGCAAGATATTTGTATGAGAGATAATACACCCATTCTCACTAGCTTCCTCACAGTTTCTTCTTTTATCATAAAAATAACGTATACAAAATTTCATGGTATTATCTGCAATATACTTTAAAAAATTGCAAAAAATATGAGGTTGCCTCATATTTTGGTCCATAACTCTGGTTCTACTATACCGACTTTGTTGATTTTCAATACCAAAATTTCGTACAAAATAAGAAATATTTTTCTGGAAATTTCGTCAAGTTGTGTATTTTAGACGTGAGAGTGTTTTACAGAGATGGACAGCCATTTATGTTACGGATCGTTTTGCCGGTCTAGGTTTCCAACTAACTTTGGCATGTTTGTCCCAGGCAGGTACCAACGCTGTGGCCAGGTGCGTGTCCTAACATAAAACATTTGATAATACTACACAAAACAGATACTACACTTACTATACCACATGAACCATTCTAAGACAGTTGTTCGTCTCTTTTGTTCTCCCGACCATGTCGTAGTATATCTCAATAGACTTAGAATTTCATAAGGATCACGAATACACCAATACCGCACTTTGCGTCGGGTTTACGTTCGGAAAAAACACGACGCAAAGTGTATTAAGATTTTCCATAGCAAACCAAATAAAGATCGAAGACAGGTTTTAGGGATACGAAAATACTAAGTCGTCGGCTTTATATCACAAAAAATTGTTTAATGTTTGCTGAACAGCTTTTTTTAACATAAAATAAATTTCCTTGTAGCAATTGTCTGTATTACTACCACTAGCATTATCGTTGGATAATATTTACTTCTTATGTCGTGTTCTAATATTCATTTAAATTGTTTGTTTTACACAATTATCAAGTCGGCAAAGAAAATCAATAATTAAATAAAAATAAAACAAATAAATATTTTAGTAAAATATATACATATATATATTTTATATGTATATATTGTACAATTTAAAATCAATGATTAAGAATTATTTTATCAAATATTCTAAAATTTTAATTAAATATAATAAAAAATTCTTCAATTTTAATATATTAAATCATTAAGACATAAAACTTACATACACATATGATAAGTAGAAAGATATTTAAAATTATTTATTTATTCAAAGATTTTGTATAAAATCAGAATCCATTAAATATTCCAAAATTTCTCTTTGGTTGTTGGAAAGAGGAAGTGGTTGATAATCATCAAATAGTGATGATAATGCCAAGTTATCCATAGATTCTGGCTCTGAATTTAATGCAGTTTGGTATTGTTGAACCGTATTGACATATGTCGATTCATTAAATCCGTTAGATGATGAAGAAGTTTGTTGATTAAAAATTGCCAATTGGACCGAGGGTTCTTGTCCGACATCTGATATTTCAGGATTGGCAAAAAACAAAGGTATATTGTTTTCCTGGGCAGATGATTCGGAGCAGCTACGTAGTTTGGTATTTTGTTTTGGTGCTTTAGCGGCGTCCTTCTTGCTCTTCATGCGACGATTTTGAAACCAAATCTTTATTTGACATTCGCTTAACTCTAAACGTTGGGCAATTTCAATGCGACGAGGACGGCATAAATATTTATTAATTTGAAATTGACGTTCCAATTCAATCAGTTGTTTGCTGGTATATGCTGTACGTATGCGTTTTGCCTTTAAAGTACCTTTCGAATCGATAGATGATGAGGGCGAAACGGGAGATGTTGTGGTGGAGTAACTCTGAGTGGAAGGAGGTAACACTGATGGCAGAGTTGTATCTTGAACAATATTCATAATCTGTAAAATATTTAATTAATATATAGAAAGTAATTTGAAGTGGTGAAAAATATTTATACTTACATTAGGATCACTTTGATATTGAAAATTTTGCGTCCAGTATTCTTCTAAATTTATGTTATTCCATTCCATTTTTGCTGATCAACTTTAAAATTGCAATAAAAACTGACGAAGATGTTGCTTGCTTGAATAGTGGTGGCAGATTATGTTCAATATTTGTCTGACCAAATATTTATAGACTTGCATATGAATCTCTCTCTCTCTCTCTCTCTCTCTCTTGTGTTGATACCTGCACAGGACAATTTCCGCGTTGGATTTATTATCAAGGACAAGTACGAGTATGTTTGCAAATCGGAGATTTGCTTGTCTCTCGATGGTGGAATGTAACAATAAGCCGAAGCAGCCAGACCGGCGTTTCAATATGCGTAATAGCATTTTGACTAGTCTTCATAGTCACTACCCAGCATACCATTTTAGGAGCGCTCCGAAAAAGGAGTCAGAAAAGAGTCCAACAAAAGAGCACTTTCGGAGCGCTCCGAAAAAAGGAGTCAAAAAAGAGTCCAACTAAAGAGCATTTTCGGAGCGAAAGAAAAATTTGCTTGTTACTGTCCTGAGTCAGCATGCAGTATGACTCAGAAATTCCACTTAATTATGTGTGTACCAAAGCGTTGTTCTCCTGCTATTTGTGCTTTGAACAAAAAAAACATAGCTGTACCACACAAGAATGATAAAAACAAGATTACACAGAGCCCAAGAAAAACCTCATAAAAGACTCTTTTCTGGCATTATCTAAGAGCTCTTTCTGACGGACCGTTTTCGAATGTAATGACTCTCTTTTCTGAAGGTTTTCGGAGCAATTATGATTGTTTTTTGGGCTCATAAAGAGCGTTAACGCTCCGAAAAAGGTGTCAGAAAAGACTCTTTTCGGACTCATATGGCTTGCTGGGATTATACACATAAAGCACGATGGCCACGTATCGAACTGATTTTACAAACGCAGTTTTTTTTTGATTGTGTTAGTGAAAAAAACCTCACACGTATATGTTGATGTGAGTGTGACGAAAATCAAAACAATTTAGATTTTCACTGCCGCCGCTACTACAAACTAAATATTACCAACACATACATATTATTTGTTAAATCAGTTTCATGTTCTCTCCTCGCTCAAAGTACATATACACTGTATATTAAACACTTACAAGTTGCAGATCATTTAACAGGTAGAAAATAACTAGCATCAATAGTGTAGAGCAGAGGTAGGCAAAGAGTAAAATGAGGTTGTGTGTGTGAGCGAACTACCCAGCAAACATAATCATAATTATATAAATTATACAAAACAACTTAGATAGGAAACATACCAGTGTTGTCAGATAATTTTTTTTCTTCCCCCCAAAAAAATTTAGAACCCACTAGATTCTACACTGTTTTTTAAAAAACCCCCTAAAGTTTCTCTATTAAATTTGAATTGAGGTACTATTATTCTTATATAACATACTCTACATACTCTACTAATTATTAAAAAAAAACATTTGAATTATTCTTCGCTTACATTTTTATGAACTTGCGTAAGGTGAACTATTAGGAATATAATTTATATACATATAAACATCTAGATGGTTAGTTTTATTAAAATCAGGTTTCTCCAAAAATTTAAAGAGTTGCAAATTCTTCTTCATGAGCTGTGTACATATCATTCGAATTAAAAAGTTTGAGCATTTGAGGTGTTGGAATAAAATCTTATTGTTTAACTTGACTCTTAAAATACTTTCAACTGTTGAAATATTCATTCTGTTTCGCAGCTTATTTTTTACCACATTAAATATATAGAAAGCTCTTTCAACTAATGCATTGAAATGAGGTAGTAGTAATAAAGATAATCCTAGTTTACTAATTCTGCAAAATTTTGGGTTATATATTCAAAAACTGTTACATTATGTAAATATAGCAACAAATGTGATAAATAAATATTTTCTTTTCACAAAAATAGTTAAGGATTAATATTTTGTATTGCTGGATTTATTTTATGGATTAATATTTTTTAGCTTTTATTATTTGTAAAAAAATACAATAATGTTTTTTATTTTACCGGATTTAAAGAGGCAACACAAATCAAATCTAATTAAAAATAATCAAGAAATCTAATCAATTATTTTTTGGATTAGTTTTGATTAGATTTGATTAGAAATGCTAATCGTCACTAATAGTGATTAGATTTTTGATTATTTCTAATCTAATCAATTAGTAATCTGAAATTTTTATCAAAATTCAATTCTAATGATTAGATTATTTTATTTTTCTAACTGTAATGATTTCTAATTCTAATCGAAATTCCCATGCTATGCTTACAACATATATTCCGTAATGCTTTATAATCATAAAATATTTGTCGTAATTTATTATTAATTTGAAATGTTTGTTGGGAAGTATTTCTGAAAAAAATATAAAAGCATTCGCCATTTTCAAGTATCCAAAATATAATTAGATAATATAAGGAAAATGGCTCCGTAGCAAATATTCCAAGAAGCGGTCGTCAAAAAAAACTTTCCAATCGTGATGTTAACCACATCGTAAAAGAAGTGAAAAAGAATCAAAGAATAAGTGCATCAAAACTTGCAGATGATATCGCTAATAACAATAACAAACATTTTCATCCAAGAACTGTTTAAACAGCAATGCGAGAAAATGGATATAAAATCCGAGTTCCCCGAAAAAAGCAACTAATAAGTGAAAAAAAAACAGAAAACTTAGGCTGGAGTTTGAACATAAGTACAGAAACAAAGACGCTGAGTTTTGGAAAAGAGTTTTTTTTTTACAGACGAGAACAAATTTATTTTATTTGGAAGCGGTGTCCGTGCAAAGGTCAAATCCAAAATTTGGTTCCTACGTTAAAACTCGGATGTAGCAATGTAATGGTTTAGGAGCGATTGGAGCAGCGGGGGTTGGAAATTTGCAGTCTATTGATGGGATCATGAATCAACATACTTACAAGAGTATATTGGAAAGAAATTTGCAAGCAGCCGTCGACATCTTGGGCCTTGGATTCCGTTTAATTTTTCAACAGGATAACGATTCCAAGCACACCGTACTTTCTGTGAAAGAGTGGTTGCTTTATTCTGCTCCCAGATGGTTCCATAGCCCACCTCAATCGCCAGACTTAAACCCAATTGAGCACGTATGGGGTATAATGAAGCGCAAATTAGTAGCAACTTTAATAACCGTAATAAAAGTTTATTACAGACATTTAATTTTGTTTATGCTAACCCTTTCAAGATCCTCACCATATTATCATTAACAGTCATTTTAAAAGAAGATTATAGTTTTTTGTAACTCCTTTTTTGCTCCAAATTAGTAGCAACTTTAATAACGAGCAAACAGTCGCTTAAAACAGCTCTTAACAAAATCTGGTCAGAAATATCGCCTTCTGAAACAGAAAGCTTGGTACTTTGAAATGTTTCCTTTTTTAATTTATCTAAAAAAATTTATTAACATTCCAAGATGTATTTAAACTTTTGTTGAGTGAATTTTATCGTATTTTTAAGAATTGCCGTTATGTTCGTAATGAAGTCTATATTTTTTGTTATTGTATTTTGTTATTTATAAAACTAAATAAAACTGCATATTTTAAGTTTTCCTGAAACGTTTACTTTTCTTTAAACAATCAATTTTTGAGGTGTATTTAAACTTTAGTCTCTGTAGAACAAGTGACAAAAATTAGAAGAAGTTAGTTGGGCATAGTCAGTAAAAGAAGTAGGTAATTTAAAATTGTGCTAAACATTTTATTGAGAATAATAAATTTTATTAAAAATATGATACTAGAAATATCTCGATATTTATAGAACGTGTAGCAGTGCCCTAAGACACCAAAGCATTTTTTCTTGTCGGTTTTAAAACCAATTCTGACAATATTGGTTTCTATGACACCGTTTCTATGTAAATGTGTTTTGTTTTGTATTGATGTTCTCAGTTTTTTGAAAGCATTTTGAAAAATCTTTCAATAGCTCTACACTTTTGCGATATGGGGATCAAAATGACCCATTTCGTTAAATAAACGTTTAACTTCATAAAAATTAAAAACATGAATTATAAATATTGACACACAACAAAATATTTCCGCTTAGAATATAAACTCTTTATATACATATTTTATGGAGAGTAAACTGAATCATATTATTAAAAAAATATTTAATGAAATATTCTATTATGTACTGAGTGTAAAAAAATATGCTTGCTTATTAAATTTATAGGATTATAACCATTTCGAGTTTTCTACTTTTTTAAAGAAAAAAAAAAAAAACACAGAAAATTCAAATTTAATATGGAATGTTTATTATCAGTTGAAAGAACATTCTTTGGCATAAATTTTTAAAGATTATGTTGACCGTTGCTACGTCGCAGATGGTCTATCCATTGAGTCCAATTTTTGATGACCTGTTCGAGTATTTCGACTGGTAACTGCCGAATGACACGCGTGATGTTATCCTCCAAGGGCTGAATCGAAGCGGGTTTATCCGCATAAACTTTAGAGTTTACAAAAGTCTAACGTCCGTCCCAAAACGTGAAATTAGGTGATCTCTCAACAAATCCATTGATTGATGCGATGTGGGGAAGTGGCGGCGTTTTTACGCTTTCAATTAAAAATCTCGACGTAAAATGCGCCAAATCATTCCATACGTCAGTCCGAGTTGCTGCGAACGGCACCGATTCGACTCTTCGCGGTTTTCGAGTACGCTCTCAGCTACGGCCGTTATATTTTCTTCACAGCGTGCTGGACGTGGTCTATGCGGTCGAATATTATCCAATAATGAATGCTGGGTCTCAAATTGGGTGATGATGTTGCGAATAGTATGCTCAGTACGTTTTTGTATATACATATATATTTTGACCTATTCCTAATTAGTTCTATGTCCTCGTGTAATTGACTTCCAATTTTACTGAGTTTCAATTCATCATAAAGGCAATTCATTATTCACATATTCCTCCTTATTAAATTAGTCCCCACTGTCGTTCATCATTGAGTTGTCTTATATCAAAAATTACTATAATCAACAGAACGGATGTAGTTTCTCATAACTTCTTAGAATAGAGTCTGCTCCGTAAAGATAGCCAGAGCCGCCACAAGGTTGTGCCGTCGAGAAATTCGAAAAAACAGACTTCTCTAAAATACTACTGACGACAATAATCACAAGAGACGAAGCGTAAAGCGAATGACAGACAACATTCTTTCCATTTACAACGCATAAAAAACAAAAATATTGGGCGTCTTCTTTGACATTGTTTTCAGTCAGCTACAATGTACGAACCAAGTGAATTCTATCCAAGTCTAGTCAAAGATCTCAACTAACTACTGCACTAGTCTGCATATAGAACAGGATACAAAATATTGCATTGTTAGAATGTATAGACGTATCAATGCCATCGGGCATTGTTCATAATATGACAACGTTCAAGTCTCACTCACATTGTTCTGGTTGGTGATCATGGCTATTGCAAAACTTTTTACACCTGTTACAGCAGGACACAGCATATGTCACCACAAAATCCTGCCAATGGAAATGGGAAAATATTAAAAAAAAAAACTTCTAGCTACTACCTACTACGCGATTTGATGATAGTTATGGCCAAAAACGAAAGCGAAAGGAAAAACCAATTTCAGAATTCTTTGTTCGTTGGCCTTCATAAACCGTGTAAATATACATACACATACATACATATGTATCTACTCTCATAATGTTTGCTTGTCTTTATTTACATTTTCATAATGTGTTGAAATTGCGAAAAATAATATTTACATTTCTATGAGTGTTTGCATTTGTGTTTATGACTTTCTATGAACATTGTCTTTTTGTCTTGTTTTGTTTCATTTTGTCCTTCAGCGGCGCCTTGTAATTATTTGTTTCCTACTGTATCAAAACCAGCACAAGGAAGAGGCAAGATATTCATTTCTTCGAACTGTAGGTATTTATTATTTTAAATTATAAACTAATACGAGGCGAAAAGATTTAGATTTAGCAAAGAGAAGATTTAGTTGTTCTACAAATTGCATTTTGTTTTCGTATTATTTAGATCAATACAAAAGTCAAGTGTAAAGAACAATAGTCATAGAATTTGAGCAAATGTTCTTCATTTATTATGGTAGATTTGAGTTAGAAATGTTTTTACAACCACACAATAAAATTAAAGTAGGTAGGAAGGGTGGTGTGAGCCACCTCACACCCCGACCCAAAGCCCTTCATAGATAGGGACGTTTTCTTGGAAGCCATTTCGTTAAATCCTTTTTTAAATTTTATTCAATTCACTACACTTGTTCACTTATTTTTAAATTTAATATTTTTACCACCAACACTGAATGAAAACAATTAGGTATGTATGAAACTAACAGGTGCGTATAAAAAGTTCTTGTCTAAAAAAGGCACTTTGAGAAAAATCCAGGAATATATCAGTGCTGGAATTTTTTTATTTAATTACCCACATTGGGTATTTATAAGAAATTTAAAAAGTTATGTAAAAAAGATATATTGAAGCAAATAAACGAAGATGCATCAAGGAATACATCAGTGTTGGGAATTTTGTTTTGAGGTAATTACCCGAATTGGGTATTTAAGTGAAAGGTATTAAACCGCATAGTTTTGTTTGAAAAAGTATGAAAAATTTATGGGGATTTACAGTGCGAGGTAAATAAGCGAAAAAGATAATTAAGCGTCGGGTATTTAGCCGTGGTATACTGTAATAGAGAAGATGAAATAAAAGCTAAGTAAAAGATAGGAAAGGAATATTAGAGTGTGAAGAGAGAAAAGAGAAGAGAAACCTGACCAAATCCTACTCAGACATATGTCCTCCACTTGTGCGAACAGCACCCAGTCTACTGCCGCGTAGCCAGGCCATTCCCGTTACGAATCCCATCAGATTCTCCATCCCACAGCTCGAGACATCCCCTAATTCGCCCAAGAATCTACTACCCAGCCACCTCAGCCTACTGCCCTGCAACCTGGGTAATACTAAAGTATATTAAAAACTAAATTAAATTATATGTATGTATATGTTTATGTGAAAAGTAACAATATCCCAATAAACCAAAACCCTTTAGAAAAATATTATAATAAAGCTTGCGAGCATAAGCCTTAAGCTTTAAAAAAAAAACTTGAGAAACTATAGAAAAACACTTTTAAATTATTGTAGAATAATCAAAAAGGAACCCTAGTGATAATAGTACTGAAATAATTATTTAATAAGCTTATATTCTCAATTTTAGAAAAAGATTCTCTAAATAATATTTTATTAAACTAAATAAAAATAAGCTTATTTCAACAATTGTAGAATTTGGTTATAAAAAAACCTTTAATGGCATTCATAGTTAAAAAAGGAAAAAGTTAGCCCCTAGCACGCGATGTCGAACGATAACGTTCGCTTAGATAAGACTTAAGACACAAACCCAAACCCAAACAAAATATCGTTTTGTGATTGTTTTCCTACATGCAACTTATTTTTTCCGAGTTTTGTATAAATATTGTTATTTTATAGGCATTTATGTACTATTGTGTAATTTTTCGTGATACAATTTGTGTTGGGGCTAGAGTAATCTTAAACCAATTCTTACAAATCACGGTCTGTGATTTTGCTGTAGAAATAACATATAAACATATATATGTATAGGGATGTTGTCCTTGATTCATAACTCTGGTTCTAGGGGACCGTTTTATCGATTTTTTAATACCACACTTCTTAGGATGACTTCAAAAGCTTTTTTGTACACTTTGTTGATTTTGTTTGTGTATTTTGGACATGAGAGCGCTTTACACAGACTGAATATGTCCGTTTGTCAGTCTATGTAAAACACTAACATTCAATCGACTTGGAATTTTATAAGGTTTAACGTAACCGCGATTATATATGTATTTAATCCGTAACATAAACTCACTGTAAACAAAAAACATGATTAATTCGAAATACACGCAGAAAGAAAACATGGTTGTGGTAAACATAATCTAAGAGCAAAATATTATAATTAAATTTATGATTTGTAACGTCATTGCTATACGAATTTTTCATTCCTTGGGTTCTGATCAATGAGTTACTATTATTGGAATTATCTGAATACTTGCTAGGGTTTAGATGTTAATACCCCTGTTAAATGCCCACCTTTTTTTTCTTTTTTTTTTGTAAAATATACCACCATGATTATATTTTAATAATTTAAAATATAATCCTTTAACCATATACTTATCTTGCTGTAATTTTAACTCATTTATCCCATTATACTTCCACAACTCAAATAAAAAGATTTAGTCTTCCATATTTGTTTTCAAATATTCCAAATTAACAAAGAATTCATTTATTTAATAAAAATCTAAAGTTGTTTCCATATTATAATTATAACAACTAAGAAAATAATAAAATTATTTACAACAAAGAATGTTAAAAATTATAAATATTCACAAACAAAATTAAAACTTACATACATTGACTCCAACGATGATATGTCCATATCAGCATCTCGAAGAAAATTGTTATATTTTATATTATAAATAGGTAAATCAAAAAATTAAAAATTTAAATTCAAGAATTAATAATATCTAATTTTAAACAATCATTTAAGTTAAAAACCACAAATTAATATTAATTATTTTAATCATTAACAATTCTAAATTTTATTTCAAATGTTTATATATTAGTTATTATCATTGTTATATTTTTTTCCTTTCAATATTACTTTCAAAAATTCAGTTTCCTTTTATTTGAAAAAGTTAATTATTTTCACATTACTATTGTGTTTAATTTGCATTACTGTTCATTTTCTCTTTCGTTTGTATGTATATGTTATACATTTTATTTTATTTCCACATTCATTTTGTTAAGTTTTGATATTTTTATAAATTTTTCTTTTGGTTTTACGATTTAAGTTTTATTCGAATAATTAGATTTTATGTAATTATGTATATTCAAAATGTTTTCCTTTAATAAACTTTCGGTTAATTATTAAATTTTCATTTCAATATAAGAAAACCTTCCCTTCTTCCTTTTTTCATTAAGTTAGTTTTATTTTGCTCAAATTATAATTTATATAATATTCAGAATATCCTTTTATTTCACAAACTTTTATATTATTCTTTATTCACTAATTTTCATTTTAAATATCCTTTTAGTTCACAAAATTTTATCTTCACTAATTTTCATTTTTTAAATATCAATCCAGCAATCAAAACTATAATGAATCAATTTTTCTCAACATCGAGAACAATCTAATCAAAATAATTTCCAATATCATTGCCTACGTGATAAAATAAAAATCCTTAACAAGTAACACTTATAAATTTCAAATTTAAATTTTTCAAAATAACAATTTACCTACACACAAATTTTCTACATTATCTTCCAAAAGCAAAGTTAACTAGATACAAATTTAAAAAAAAAATAAATATTGAAATGTTAAATGAAATGTTAAATGTAATTACACGAACAAATATTGAAGGAAAGCTTAGTAGAGGAAGAAAAGAATTAACGTGGCTTAATAACATACAAGCGTGGACTGGTATCCGTGATGCAGGCAATCTGTTAAGTGAGGCGAGAAATCGGGAAACATTTTCCGAAATAGTGAAACTTTTAAGACTTTATTAGAAAATAATATAAAATGTAATTGTATTGGTCGCTAACATTCGAAAAACGAATAGGCAAATAAAGAAGAAGAAGAAATGAAATTCAACATGAAATTTTTAAACAATATACCAAAGTAAAAAATTTTAATAAAAATTTCCAGAAATCAAAGGTAACTTAATTAACAAAATCTAAAAATATTTGAATTATAATTTGAAATTTAACAAGTAACCAATTTTGAACAAAATGAACCAAACCCTAACAGATTATAGTCAAAAGTGCCAAAAAATATCATATTATGATCAATTATTATCGTAATATTTAATCATAATATTTTCTCGTTAATCATAATTTGATATTATAGCATCATATTATAATCTAATATAATCATAAAATTATTATACATGATCATATTATGACCTAAGGTAACCATATTATAGTTTAAAGCATACATGTTAAATAATGATTAGAATTATCAATTGATGCAATTGGTATATATTCTCTAATTCATCAAACAATTAGAAATAGTTCAATTAATTCCCATTAGATAATTGAAATTTTTATTCCAATGCTAAAACTAATTGCAATTAGTTGCCATTAGCAAACAAAATGGTTTACTTTTACAATTAGAAATCTAATTGACTTCTGCTAATGCAATTCGAGTTGGCAACCCTTGTGCTCTGAATGCAAAAATTAATCTGTGGTCAATGCGAAATGGAAATTAATGAAGGAAAAGAGGAAAATATAGAATGTGATAAATGCTCCAAATCGTTTCATTGCATATGTACAAAAATTGATGAACGCCGTTACGAATATCTTCTAAAACATGAAAGCGAATAATTTATTTGCCATTTCTGTGATAGTGGTAATGATTTAGTAAAGACGGAGTGAAAAGAAATCAAAACAAAACTTGAGAAATTAGATCAGCTGACTGCCATAACAGAAGCTGTAGAATTTATGTCTCGCCAGTATGATGAACTTTTAAAAGGTGTTGCTGAAAACAACAAAAAAGTTGCACTGATACAAAAAGAAAATTGTGTTTTGAAAAATGAAATTGCTGTATTAAAAACCTCAGTAAAAATTTTAAATGAAAGCCGAGTGAAAAATGACTGTATACTTCGAGGTGTTGTTGTTAATAATGAAACAAGTGCTGTTGATAAAATGCTGGAAATTTCAAAAAAGATTGGAATTGAAGTAAAAAAGGATTATATCAATGAAGCGTTTTTCTTGAAAAGAGGAAAAAATGATAAGACTGATAAAAGAACAATGGCTATAAAATTTAATAACAGAACTGCGAAAGATGAACTTATGAAGTCTAAACCTAAGTTAAAGGAGGTTGAGTCATTTAAATCGGTTTACGGAACGATTTCCTGAATAAAGAAACAATTCAAGTCTTTAATTATGCCAAGACTTTGAAATTTATTGGATATTGTGCTGTATACACTTTTGGTGGACGTGTCTATGTGAAAAGAAGTGAGATTTCTAAGCCAAGATATATAAAAAGTGAAGATGAGGTTGACAAAATAATTTCCGAGGCAGCAACTTTTGGTTCCAAACGCAAATCTTTCAACCGTAATACTGCTGATATTGATCAATCTGATGGAAATCAGTCGGACTTTGTTTCTCCATCACAAATACATTAATTAACAGTTATATTATTTTTATTGATTTAAAAAGCTATTTTTATTTGTTTTTTTTATGAACTATAATAAATATTTTTGTTGACAAAATCTTACGACTGGACAACAAACTCAACAGAGTGAAATTTGTTTTTCATTTATTTATTTTAAATAACCCCTGAAGATGGTCAACAAAATAGAAAGACAGAAGTTCTTTTAAAAGATCGACAAGGAAATTTAATTTTAGATGAAACTACCACGTGTGATATTTTTTGAATGTACCAAGAATTTTAGGACAACAAATAACAAGCGCTCCGGGAGTTTCTTTTAACAGTTTAAGAACCCTTAGATACTTTGGAAACAATTTTTCTCTAAACATCACGTCAACTGAGGAAATTTCACATATTATTTCAGACTTAAGTGTTAATAAAAGCTCTGGTCATGCTTCCAAATTGGGAAATCTCACCATATCTATCATCTATATTTAACAATATTGTTCTAACTTCTGAATATCCTGACGTTTTAAAGATTTCAAAAATTAATCCTATACCGAAAGATTCAGGTGATACTGTTGAGGATAAGTATCGGCCTATATATATCCTTGTTGCCAATAATTAATAAAGTTTTTGAAAAAATAATATTCAAACAGCTTATAAATTATTTGGAGGAAAATAAATTAATTTATGATTTTTAGTATGGGTTTAGAACAGGGAGTGGGGCGGAGAATGCGGTCATAATAAATGTTGTTAACAGTATATGCCAGGGCTTGGATCAGGGGTATAAAGGAGTGGCAGGAATCTTCTATGATTTATCTAAAGCTTTTGACTTAGTTGACCACGAAATTCTTCTTCAAAAGCTTCAATTTTATGGTGTTAAAAACTTTTAAAAGCTACTTGAATAAAATAACACAATATGTGGAGTTGAATGAAAGCAAAAGTATTGTTGGCACGGTTGCATATGGTGTACCACAAGGCAGTGTTTTAGGTCCACTTCTTTTCATTATATATATTAATGATATTGTAAATCTTGGACTCTATGGAAAAATAATCATGTATGCAGATGATATATGTGTCATTTACCCATATAAACATGAAAACGCGCTCAAAGTACATATGGAGAGGGATGCTGCCTTGATATCAGAATTTTCAAGTATAAACAAATTAGTTATTAATTCTAAGAAAACTAAACTTCTACGCTTTCGACCTTACTCTACTAATGATCAGACTAACTTTAGCGTTTTTGTTAATGGCGATGAAGTTTTTGAAAGTCAATCAATAACATACTTGGGCATCGATCTTCAATGTAATATGACTTGGAAAGTATACATAGACTCACTGAAATCAAAAATTTCAAAAGCTATTGGCTTACTTTCTAAGTTTAAAAACAAATTTAATGTGGACACAAAACTCTTGCTCTATCAAGCACTTGTGCAAAGTCGTCTAAACTATTTATTTTCAATTTATGGCTACAAAAATACTGATGCATTAAAATCGTTACAACAGACTCAGAATAAGGCTCTGAAAACTGTATTTAACCTACCAATACAGTATTCTACTTTGTCTCTTTACCAAAATTTTGCAAAAGATATTTTACCTGTAAGAGGTCTGTAAACATACCCTTTACTTATTCTTGTTTTTAAGTCTTTAAGAAACATTGGTCACAATACAATTACATTTCATACGATTTTTTTTTTGCATTTAATTACTTATTGAATCTTCATATACTGTAATGACAATAAGTATTCAGTGCTAGACAATATATTATGATACTACAACAAATTTACATCCACTGATACAGTCATCTGTTTTGCGCTTGAGTTAAAGCAAGGGTATCCCTCCTTCTCAACCGATTGTGGCCACTAAAGTTAAGGATGTCTCGTGCAAGTGGGTTTGGATGGTGTTCAAGTTTCAAGCTGACATACTTTGACGCATATTTTGTAAATTCGACATTTACTAATGGCACGTTTAGATCTTTGTGGATTCGAGAATTTTTAACATACCATGGAGCTGCAGTAATTATACGTAGAATTTTATTTTGACCCCTTTGAATTTTTTCAATGTTGGATGCTGAGGCAGTACCCCATAATTGAATTCCATAGCACCAGAATGGCTTTAGAATTGCATTGTACAACAAAAGTTTGCAATCCAATTTCAATGTAGAGTTTCTGCCGATTAGCCAATTAAGTTGCACTGCTTTTAATCTCATTTGTGTAAGTTTCGCTTCAATATGAGACTTCCAAGTTAAACGGCGGTCGAGGTGAATGCCAAGGTATTTGACTTCATTATGTTGAGGAATAATTTGATTATTTATTCTGATGGACGAGCAGGTATCTTTTCGCAATGTGAAAGTGATATGAATACATTTTTGTTCATTTACCCTGATTTTCCAAAGCTCTAGCCAATTCTCTAGTTTATAAACATAATTCTGCAAATTCTGTGATGCAACTTGGTGGTTCTTATGGACGCTGATAAAGGCTGTATCGTCTGCAAAAGTTGACGTGTGGATTTTGGGGTCTGACGGCATGTCGGAGGCATAAATCAAATATAAAGTAGGGCCCAGTATGCAACCCTGTGGCACACCTGATTCAATTGTCTGAGCGGTACTTAAAAAATTGCCTTCTTTGATTTTAAATTTGCGACGGTATAAATAACTTTCCATGAGTTTATGGGTGTTAGCAGGCAGAGTTAATTTAATTTTGTGCATTAATCCGTCATGCCAAACGTTGTCGAACGCTTGGGACACATCAATGAAAAGGGCGGAGCAGTATTTTTTGTCTTCAAACGACCCTCTTATCACATTTACCAATCTGTGTGTTTGTTCGATGGTGCTGTGTTTAGCTCTGAATCCGAATTGATGATTAGGAATACATTCAGTGTCATTCAGAATTGGAGTCTACTTAGTCATTAACAATTTTTCGAACAGTTTAGAAATTGCCGGCAGTAGGCTAATTGGCCTATATGACTCCACTTTGGTGTGGTCCTTCCCTGACTTAGGAATCATAGTGATCATAGACACCTTCCAATCTGCAGGATAGTATTCTAGGCGTAAAATAGCGTTGAAGATAAAGATGATAATTCTTCTTGATACACGAGATAAATCCACTAGCATTTTATTGCTGATTTTATCCATACCTGGAGCCTTTCTAAGGTTCAGAGTACCAATAGCGTTTTGGACATTACGAAAGTTTAGTCTTAGAGGTACAGGAGGTCTTATAACAAGTGGTGTCAAATCAGATTCGTTATTGTTTGAGTTGTTTATAGTAAACACATTTCTCAAATGGTTAACAAATAATGTCCCTTTCTCGGAATCATTTCTAGCCCAGTCACCAGTCGGATTTCGCAAAGGAGGTTTTCCTCTTACTGGTCTTTTTAAACCTCGTGCCGCCTTCCATAACGAATAGTCTGATTGTGGGGTACTATCAAGACCCTCAGAGTAAGATCTAAATGAGGCCGTTCTTTGGATTTCTAAGAAATTTCTTAGTATATCTCTGCATTCCCGTAACCTAGCTTTCAGTTCAGGAGACCTGTGAATTTGCCACTCTCTTCTCATAGGAGATGTTCGAGTTCAGAGAAATAAGTTCTGTTTGTCCTATTTCTACATTCAACGTGATAAGTGGAAGCGTGATGCACAGCTCGTCGAAGGTCCTCGGTAAAGTTGCCAATCGACTCATCAATATCGTCGGTAGTTCTCAACACAACATTTTCCGTGCAATGAGAACTTAAATACTTTTTGTATTTTATCCAACTTACTCGGGTCTTAGTCATGTTCATAAATGGAGAACCACACACTTGAGGGAAATGCATTGAAATGATAGTGGGAGAGTGATCTGAGGACAAGTACAGTGAAGGATCCACTTGCATCCATTCTACAGGGATATTTTTCACTACTCCAAAGTCAATAACATCGGGAATCTTCCGTCGGTCCGTCGGCCAATAGGTGGGATGTCCACTTGAGAGTACATCTAAGCCCATTTTAGCAATGGTGTTGAAGAGTACGCGACCCTTTGGGGTTACCAGACGTGAACCCCAAAATGTGTGTTTGGCGTTAAAGTCACCAGCAACTAAAAATCTAGCTCCAAGGGATATAAAGAAGTTATGGTATTGGTGTTCTTTTATTGAAAATCGAGGCGGCGAATAAATTGATGATAAAACAAAATTGTATTGACAGAATTCAATGCAAATATTTGTTGCTTGGAGGTAATCCTCACTTATGTTATTCATTAGATAATGCTTTATTCTGTTCTTTATAAGAATTGCCGAACCTCCACAAGCTCTTCCGCGGGGGTCTTTAGTATCGTAGAACACGAAGCCATTAATTTTGAAGTACGCTGTCGACGTCAAGTGAGTTTCAGCAATCATCATAACATCAATCTGCTTATCCATCAGGAAGTATTCCAATTCATTTTTATGTTGGCGGAGGCCGTTCGCGTTCCAGAAACAAATTTTTAAATAAATAATTTCTTTAACATGGCTTGCAAGATAGTGGATTGCATTTTCACCATTTCCTGCATCATGGATGTCATGGTGGTCGTAAAAGTGTTCATAGTTTGGACAAGTGTCTGCAATGTTGTCTCTAGATTGTTGATATGTGGCTCAGAATATTGGGGTTTAGGTTCCTGCTCCAGACCTGGCATATTAGATTTAACCACGTTTGCGTAAGAAACTTGTCTAGAATTAGGAGCGTTTTCGTGAGTAGTTGGTCGTACAAATTGAGGAAAATTCATACTCGACGTGAAATTAGGTAGTTGATGATGATCAGGTAAAACTGCCGACTTATTGGTCCTTATGCCCTTCAAGTAAGTATAAACTGGACAACCTCTATAATTTGCGGTATGATTTCCTCCGTAGTTACTACATTTTTTTATTTTTACGTCAGTTTTGGACTTATTACATTGAGCAGTTGCATGTAGTTCCCCACACGCAGCACAAACAGACGGCAATTTACAGTATGCTTTGGTGTGGCCAAATTCTTGACAATTAACACACTGGACGGGTCCAATACGCTTATGCGGTTCCTCCACGGTAATTCTACGATGCAGAAGATAAATGAGATTGTAGATTGGATGGGACTCGTTTTTCTTTAAGACAACATCTCCAGGTTCCAATTCTACCCTGAACATGGGCTGAGGGATCTTTTCACGGTTTCTGATATTCACTACGCTCTTGATTTTGAACCCTTTGTCCATTAAACCGGTCTTTATCTCCGCAGGATCTACACATGGGTCTATACCCTTTAGAACGACTTGGAGTCCTTTTGCGCTTTTGAGCTGGTAAGTATAGAAATCCCTAGTCTCCCTCTTCAACTGGTTGGACAATTTTCTAAAATCATCTTCCCTATTCACTTGGATCTTTGTCTCGCAGATATTTCCATGTTTAATTGAGGTTACGCTAAACATGTTTTCACCTATTACCGAAACAATTCCTTGTACCAATTTACTGGAAGTCGGCTCTCTCAGATAAATTGGTGGGGGCTTAAACGTCTTCTTAGGAAGTTCTGGCTCATCCGTCTGGAAGAGAGCAAACCTATTTTGATCATTACTCACGGTCTTAGGAGCTTTTGAATTTGATGACACTTGAGCAGACGTCGGGCTCCTCTGTCGCTTGAGAACGGTGATGTACTTATCCATACCTACTTGTTTTTTGGGTTTGACTGCACTATTTGATGAAGATGATGTTTTCTCATCTGTTGAAATCACTATATTGGGCGAACAGGAACGACGCCGTTCTACGGCTCTTGTAGTGAGAAAATTCTCCAGAGATTTTTTTAAGGATTCTTCCTCAGAGAGCCATCTAGTTTTTCTAGTCGAGCTAAGTTCTTTCTCAGAATTACATCTGAGAGGAACACTCATACAATTTTTATGCGATTTTTAGTGTTTTCTTTTAATTACCGATATTACCGTAGATTTTTTTAACCTATTACGAGTTATTTTTTCACTTTTTTGTTTTATTTCAACCTATTACACTTTTTCACCTATTACGATTTTTTCACCGAAAATTCAGCCGCACTAAAAATAATACGTCCGAACAGTTCGATGAGACGAGACTGAATCAAACACGTTTCAATACAAGAAATAATTCGAATTTAAGGGTATCGAGATGTCGGTTAGAATCAACAAAACAAAAAATCGAATATGTTGGTGGCTTTGAATTCAACAAATAACCCTAAAATTTAAAAACAATTCAAAGAATCTCACATTTCAAAGTGAGTTTGAAAAACTATATTTTACAAAATCTTTAACTGCTTTTAATATGATCTATCTATTTAAACAATTGAATTTGATATAATTTTTATAAATTTTATTTTGCATTTTTTAATATTTTGTTCTTTATATAATTACATTTTACTATAAATTATTAACTCTTTTATGCCAGCTTGCCTCAAAAATATCTTCATGACGCTGAGGCTATATTTTTCAACCTGGTGATTAGAATGTAATTTAATGTTTACGAAATAATAAAAAAAAATAGATATTCAATTAGCTCGAATTAGAATCAATTATTTTGATAAAAATACATTTTTTTCAACACACCGCTTACGTCTTCAGGCCCTGTGGAGCGACTATACCCGGTCATTGTAGTTATTAAACAGTTAGTACGTACGTTAAATAGGTGTGCATTAGGGCGGGCCAAATTTTTTGTCGATTAGAGCCGCCCCCTAGGATGATTCTAAGGACAATTCTAAGCAACTTTGGTGAAAGAACCATGGGTCTATCTCGATTTTCGAGTCTCCCACTTTTCAAAACATAATTTTTTTTCCCCAGACTTGAAAGCAAGAAAGACTTTCAAAAATAACTTATTTCGCTTTTCTTCCACTAAATTTTTTTTACACATGTTCTTATTTTTTAGGTTGAATTTCTGTTGAAAAAATAAAATAAATATCAATTTTACCGAACATTTTTTCTCGGAAAATAGACAAAAAATATTACAAATATGCATAAAACGCCCTCTGGTGGTGTTCATAGGTAAAAATAAAGATCAAAAATTAATTTCTCAACCCCAAAAACCCCCATATACACATAAAAAAGGTAATATAACGATGAATAAAAAATCGAATTTCGAATCAAAATGATGTTATACGGAAAAAAATCATTTTTTGAAAAGTGGGAGACTCGAAAATCGAGATAGACCCATGGTTCCTTCACCAAAGTTGCTCTAATCGATTTTTTCGGCTCCATACAAATTGGCCCGGCCTAGTGTGCATGTATGTAATATATGTAGTACATATTATGTACATAAGTAATATATATATATATAGTATGTGTGAAATTCATATTATGAATATTTTAGTTTTTTTTTTGTTTTGTTTTTGAAAATATCAAAATAATTGATTCTAATACGAGCTAATTGAATATCTCATTGCATTAGCAGAAATCAATTAGATTTCTAATTGTAAACGTAAACCAATTTTTTTTGCTAATGGCTACTAAGTGCAATTACTTTTACCATTGGAATAAAAATTTGCATTATATTATGGGAATTACTTGAACTAATTCTAATTGTTTAATGAATTAGAGAATTTCACAAAAGAAGACTAACTAGCAATCATTAGCATTATCTAATCATTATTTAACATGCATGGTTTAAAGTATTCATAATATGATCTTAAGTAATCATATTATGATCTATAGTAATCGTATTACGATATATAATAAACATATTATGATATATAATAATCATATTATGATATATAATAACAATCTTATGATCTAAAGCAATTATATTATGATAGTACTTTATCATAATATGTTAAATTTATATCATTTTATTTTTACTATTTGTCAAATTATGTTTTTATAATTATTATAATATGAATGCAAAATTTCGCGATGATACCAGTTAAAACATTATTTCTAATGGAGACACAATTATTTTAGTATTTCGTATATACATATATTTCGTATAATCGCAATTATTTTTACATTGTTTTTAAACACAAAACTTACAAGCACTAGTTAATATTTTTGTAAATAGCAATAAATATTTGCGCACTTTCAACGTACATAAAAAATTACATTTAAGATTATTTATTTAAACAAATATATATTTTAAACAAATATAGAAACTAATCATTTAATGGTTATTTGTAAGTTATTAAGTAGTTATCACTCAATAGTTGTGGTAAACATTTTTTAAAAATAATTATGTTTCAGTGAACCATATTCAATTTTATAATTGCGAGAAACATACAAATGTTATAATAACTAAATTATTGTTAAAATCAATTATTTGTGTATCACAACAATATATTGGTACCAAAAACACAGTGTAGTTGTCGTAATCATGTCCAACCATGCTTTTTCTCTGCGTTTACGAGTATAATATATTTATTTCAAGCTTCGCAAAATTTGTAAAAACTAGTAAAATATGAATATGGATTGTTCTCCAATTTACGTCGTTTTGAATAATTAGTGATTTTCTACCATGGATTAACAAAATTTTGTGATTTGTAAATCACCGATTTAATATAATGAATCAGATTTGTTTACTCGAAAGTGTTTCGGTTTAAAGAACACGGCCAAATGCTCCTAATTTTATAGAAAAATTATTATTTGGGCGGGCTTAATATAAAAAAATTATATTTTTATACATGAAGCTCATGAACACCTGTTTACGTTCCACTTGATGTTGCAAATAGTGGTAAATTTGAGGCGTTTGCACATTTTTAATGTGTAACTTCCAACTTTTAGTTATTGTTACTAAAACCAAAAGTTATTTGGATTATCATCAAAAACACTTAACATCATTTATATTCATATTGATTTTAGAAAATCCCAATTTTATATCAAAAAAATAAAAACGAACATCCAACCAAATTTAATTAGTAAATACCTTTAACAAGCCTAACTAACAAATTTCAAATTCTCTCAAACACATTTCCACATCGTACACGTGATTGAAAATATACATATGCCAAAAACCCAAAAGCATAAAATTCCACTGCAACATAAAGAGAGAGATTGACGGGAATGTTTTAGTATTTTAAAAATTCTTGGAAAATTTTCGCTAAAACAGGTAGATTAATTTTAAACTCTCAATATTTTTAGGAAAACCCGTCATAAAAGTAGAAAAACTTTAAATTTTATGAGTGTGATTTTATGACGACGTGTGCAATAGTTAATATTATAAAAGCAATAAAGATCTGCAGTAGATCCTTATGTCTTATTTTCTAAACAGGTACTTGGGCTTGCAGAAAAAATTACAGTTTGGGTTTTTTTTTTGCATATTTATTTTATTTATTTATTTATTTAATTATTTATTGATTCCATTTCCTGTACAACAAGACTGAGTCTTATACTTATAGCAATAATTATTTTTTAATTTTTTTTACTACGAACATTTTAGCTCTAGAGATGCTAAACCGTCAGGTTTTTTACAATCTCAGGATTTTTAAAGGCCTCGTTATGTGAACGTTGTTTTAAGAAAAAACGCAACGTAATGTAACGTACGTACGTATATGTAGTTATAGAAAAGTTAAAAACGTAACAGCAGTGATGCCAATTTTTGAGACTCAAAACGCGTAAACGTTTTTGAAAATAGGGCTAAAAAGGGCTAAATTGAAAAAAATGTGTTTAAAGCCACATTTAAAAATTTTCGATAAAGTGCGAAAAGGGGCTAAATTATAAAATGTTTCTTTTAAAAATCAAAACAACAAACACATGTTTATAAAATAATTTATTAAGCCTCAGTTAGCCGACTGTAATGGAATGTAACTGCAACAGTAAGAAACAGCTGATGGATATTGTTATGTGTAAAGTAATGCAAATGGTTATAGAGATGTAAAGTAACGCAACACCGTAATGTATGAATCTGTAAGAAATAGAATTTCCTTACCTTTTTACGCCATTAAAATAACTCTTCCAAAATTAAGGAAGATCGGCCCATAATTTGTCATAGCTGCCATATAAGAACCATTTCCAAAAAACAAATAAACACACAAAAATGTCTAATAAATATAGATATCGAAGCAACTTTTATATGGATCAGAAATTTTAATCCAGAAATCATATTAGTATCGGTTGTACGGCAATTAAGCTACTGGATTTTGTAACTGTCAGTCAATAATAGCTCCTGAATTAAGTCCACTTCCGAGCATAACAACCAACCATACAACTCTCGTAAATAACGCTATTGAGATGAAATTCAACCAATATAATCCTAAAATGCATAGAAATCACTTTAGTGGATACTGGATTTAGAAGCTATCAGTCCATAATTGGTCCATTTTTTCTATGCCACCCATAAATCTTTTGTAAATAATAATATTGAGATAAAATTCAAACAAAACCCCCTCATCTTATATCTTATCCTTTTTTATACTCTGTTTATACTCCGTTTCTTAACTTGTTTTTTTACCTTTAACTTTAACAGTATATTTGCGGGTGGAAGGTATTAAAGATTCGGCAAAGTCGAATATACTTTTCTAACTTGTTTATGCTCTGTTTCTTAGCTTGTTGTGAATATGGAAAAATGTTCTTTTAATTTTATAAATTGTTAAATTACAATCAATATTATTATGAAAATCAAATAAACTCTGTAAATTACAGTAAGAATCGGTAATTACATCAATTATAAATGGTCGAAATTAGATAAAATTTCAAAATATTTAACATAAATTATGTTGGTCGTAAAATTGTCTTTCAAACAATATATCAAATACTAATAAAATTTGCACTAAGACTGAAAAGAAAGCACAGAATAAGAATATTCTAGTCCTATAACCAGTATAGTTTTTCTATTTCTCAGTAAGATTAGGTGGAGGGTATTTAAGATTCGGCACAGCACAGGTAGTTTAGGTTAGGTTAAATTGCCATCACTGTGCACGGCAAAAAATTTACTTTATTGTTTTCTACAGCTGCGACTGCCATTCACACACAGAAAGTTAAGTGAAGAAGACGCAAATTCGGCTGAAAAAATATTGAAATTCTAAAAGAATATTATTTTCGAAAAATATAATTGTTTAATAGTTGATAATAATTAAAATAATTGTGTTCAAACAATTATAAAAAGTGTCAATTTGTGCAAGAAAAAAAACGGAAGAAAACATTTACGTTTAATAAAAGTAAAATTAATGCTGCTTTTGTACGGATTACACTAACACGCATAAAATACGGCAAAGAAAAGTGATTGCACATCGTCGTTAGTGTTTTTCTTTCTTTTTCTACGACACCACGAAATTTATATATATATACATATACTTATATATTAAATACATAAACAAATAATTAACGTGTTATAATTAAAAAATAAATAAATAAGTAAAAAAAATTAACCAGCAATTCCATAGTGTAGTAATTAATTAAAGATATAATGACCTCTATAGTTGAAGTTATACAACATTATCAACGTAGCATTGATAGCAGTCAAGGCAATGATGCCAGGTTACTTTACTGCATCGACAAGCTCTACAAGTTGCCCATTACAGTTAAACACCTCCAAGAGACTGGTGTGGGTAGAACTGTAAATTCGTTAGGAAACTTCAACGGTGAAACAGGCGTAGCTGCCAACAACTTGGTTACAAAATGGAAGGCAATGGTTATAGCCGAAGAAGAGCACATGGACACAACATCTCAGACAAATGCAAGCGAAAATTACAACGATTCCAATGGAGATGACGGTGGTACAACACCACATGACGATGAAGAGGATGAACATCATTATCGGTATAAAACAAGCCAGGAGTTGGAGCTCAGTAAAAATCGTAGTGAAGATAAAAAAGACGGGCATAAAGAAAGACACAAGCATCGCAGTAGTAATGGACACAAACTGGAAACGCCTAACAACAACACTCAATCATCACATCACAGAAGTAGCAGTCATACAAGCAGAACTAAACGCAAGCACGACGAAAAACACAGTCATTCATCATCAAAGAATAAAGAGCACTCCGATAGACATAAAAGTTCATCAAAAGATAAAGAACGAAGAAAAGATGATAAATCTTCATCACACTCATCGTCTTCAAAAGATAAGCCTGAGCATAAATATTCTTCAATGTCATCTACCTCTAAATCCTCAACCAAATACCCCGATAATGCCGAGCGTAAACGACGTCATAATTCCGACAATGATTCCAACGATTTTAAATCCCCACCAGCTAAAGTAGCCAAACTACATAAATCATCTTCCTCAACACATGCAACCAAAACAGAATCTTCGCCACCCCAGGATGCAACAGAAGAAGAAGTCGATGATGGTTTTGATTCGTCAAAGGGTGCGAATTTTGATGATGTCCTTGGCATGTTGAATGTACCTGTCAAGAAAAGGAAAAAATCAATAAAATCTCCATCCACTCCCGCTAGCAGCAGCAGTACAATTAAAAAGGAAACAACACCTAATAAGCCATCAACAATTAGCAGTAGTAGCAGCGGTAACAACACTATTGCTAACAAAGTAAATGGTACAAGAATATCATTTACCTCCAATCGTCCCTCATCATTATACTCAACGCCAAGTACTTCAAAAGCAAGTACAACAAAACCGGATTTATTGGCAGCATCAGCCAAACTGGAACCCTTAGATCGTAGCATTGCTTTAAAATTACCCACAATATCCACCAATTACAAGCAAATGCCTCTTAATCAAACTGTTATGCATTGTGTATTTAATAACTCAGGCGCTTCAAACAAACCTGCTCGCACGCTCACTGATTTCGAAACTATAACTCATGCTATTTCATCAAAAACGATGAGGACGAAAATGTATTCTGGCGTTCGCACCGGACGAACATATCAAGCTCCCAGTTTATTTGATATGTGCACTAGAAAATTACAAAAGAATATTGATTCACTGAAATACACGGGAGGTGTGCCATTTGAAGTTCTAAAGTCGGTCTTGGAACGGGCTACACCTAATCAGTTGTATGCTTTTGAAGAGTATAATCCCTATTTAATGGAAGACAGTTATGTTTTATGGCAGCAACATGTTTCACGAACTTATCGCACGAAGAAACGGCTTGAAAATGAATCGTGGAGAGAAATGTTTATGCGTTGCCGAGAAGAAGACGAACGTCGACTAAGTGTCCTAAAAGATTCTATAAAAGCATCGCAAAAAATTGCGTCCGCTCCTGTGCGAAAAACACAACTAGCCTTTGTGGATTCCCTGGTCAAGCCTCCGCGTAATGTTCTAAAGAAACAAGAGCAATACGGAACGAAAGCAAAAATGGTGGCCACACCAGCAGCCCGTGTATCCTCTTTATCTAGTGTAACACCCAATGCTGCTAAAACAGGAGATCAAAGGCTAAGAGTAGCAGCCACTGTCAGAGATCATGCTCCAATTCGATGCCTACCAAAAAGGCGCCTCTAATGCAAAACAGCCGTATTTATAAAAAGTTACAACAGCTTTACCAACAGTTTGTTAGCTTAATTAACTGAAACTGTATTTATAAACGATTATTAGCTTACCAAACGTTTCGTAAGCAGTTGTTAAATCGTCAAATTTTAAAGTTGGTTCGACCGTAGTTTAAGATTACTGTAAAGTGACATTTCTTATGATTTATTTACATTTTGTGCATTGTGTTTCTTTTAAAAAAGTTATAAATAAATTGTATTTCAGTAACATAATGGAAACCTTAAATTTAATTAAAAGGATTGGTAAATTCAAGTGCTAAATAAAAAATATTAATTTTTATGTGTCAATTAATGTATATTTTTTATTTCAATAGAAGTGTTAAAACAAATTACAAATCGCCGTCAACCAAAAATTTATAAAAAAAAGGATAGATCCCTTTTCCATTCAAGAGTTTTCACTTCTTCGGGTGGTTTAATTTGTGGTGATTCTTCCAAAGTCTAAAAAACAATTTTTTTTTTAAATGTGGTTGCATTTATTTAAATTATAAATTAAAAATTCGAATCCGAATTCGTTCGAATCCACTGAATTTTCGTGAGGAAGCCAAACCGAAATGTCGTTGCTGCTGATGGGTATTTCCTGAGGTTGTGAACCACCACCAGTTTTTTTTAATTCTTTCCGTTGCTCGGCAGCTTCCTTTCTTGCTGCTATTATGGTGCCAGTCCAACTGGGAGATCGATCGCTTACCGGCCGTGCATAGATCATTGAAACTAAGAGCAAACAAACACATTATAAGCAACCTGTCTAGTACTTCATCCCATGCTTTCGTTTTTGTACAATTGGTGTTGGAGTAAGTGTTTTTGTTTTCAATACTGCTGACCTTCTTCCGTATTAGTTCTTTTAGCAGCATCTATAAGAAAGTTTGAAGCACATGTATTAATCTGTACGGTGACATACTCATTTGTAGTGATTAAAAATTTATTTAAGTACCAATTTTTTTTATCAACAAATATATTAGAACTTACCTTGTCTTCTTCGTTCCAATTTTCGGATCTTTTTCTTTTGCAACTTTGCATTTTTGTTTTCACGCATGGTGTAAATATAATCAAATGGAGCTAAACTTGAAAAAATGCAAGCATATGCGATTTTCTAGAAATTGCACATCAATGCTACACTATTTCCTGGACGGGTATCAACTGGAGTTAGTTGGAGAATTTCTGGATCTTGGTATTCTACTTGATCCTAAGTTAGATTTCTGCAAACATATTACAATGACGATAAATGAAGCTCGTGGTGTGCTTGCTTATATAAAACGATGGTCTAAAGAGTTTACAGATCCCAATGTAACGAAACAACTATACACATCCCTAATAAGACCAATTTTGGAGTATGGGTCGGTGACCATTTTTGGGAAAGGAAAATACAGGACAAATACAAAATTATGTTAAAAATGAAAAGAAAAACAGAAAAAATAATCATATAATATATGTATTATTATTATTATAAAATTAAGTAACAACAAAAACAAGTCTTCTTGACTAGAATAAAAAGTTAAATAAAAAGTTTTTATATATTATAATTTAAAAAAATAAATTTGGTTTTATAAACAGTCTCCTTGACTAAGGCTAACAAAAAAATGGAAAAAACTCCATAAATGATAAATTTAGTTATGAAGTTTGATATTTTTCCACAGAATGGATTTTTTTTAAACATCTGGATTGTTAATTAAAAATCCTTTAAATTCTGAGCAATTCATTTTAAAATTGCATTTTGTAATTAATAATGATCTTAAAGTATTTACTTTTAATTGCGATTTTTCGGTGGTCCAAATATTATTCATTATTGAAAACACTCTCTCGATAGCAGCATTTGAAGCTGGTAGACATAGACAAAATTCAACAAGTATCAATATATTTTTATATGCAATCACATTTGTCTTATACTATGTTTCCACGACGACTTGAATCACCTGCTTCGCCTTCTGAATAATGTTTATGAATCATGCTGGGTACATGACTAATAAACTTGATTCGATTTGACAGTTGTCTTTAATAAACAAACAGAATAAAAAAACAGAATTTGCAATTTGTAGAAAATAATTTTTTTTAATGGACAAAAAAAGTGAGTGGAAATTAGTTAGCTTATTTGAAAAAAAACATACATTCGTACGTATTTACTTTCTTTACTTTCAGCAACAAGAAAATAATTTGCTTTGTTTACAATAATATTAAATTTTTACAGCTAGTGCAGATAAACTTGCGATAAAAATTAGAGAAGAGTGCAATTTTTCGTGCTTCGCAAGTAGATTCAATATGAATCTACTGGATTCGCTCTTAAAATTTTGTATGGTGAAGTACGTTGTTTCGCACATGATTGGGGTGTGAAGCATGAATAGAGAGCGAAGCATGTACCGTGGAAACATAGTATTAAAGTGATTAAAAATTTCAGTTCATCTTTCATCTACTGATATATTTTTTACCCTCCATTCTTCTATTTTTTCATTATTTGCAAAATTTTTCACGCAGCTCGCTTCATAAAATAAATCTTCATTATTTATTTTTAATTCATTTCTATAGGATAAAGATAGATTTCTATAGGATTTAGATAGGATAAAGTTTTTCCAATCTTGTCCCAAGATAACATACGAAATATCCATATCCAGTCTAAAATTTCTACATCTCTAAAAGCTTTATCCCACTGATTTAGGTAATCAATGCATGTTTGGTAAAAATTTGTTATATGTTCTTTAGTTATTGTTTCATCAAAATCATTACTTTTCCTTTCGACCAATTTAAATTTTAAATCTTTTAAAATAGTTGAAGCCTCAGGCATTGAAATATTTTGTGATTCTACATTAAGAACAGCTTTATAAAATGTTGAAGCTTGGCTATATGCAAATGATAACCATAATTCAGCACAAGGATTCACAAAAAAATTTCGTAATATTGTCGGACATTTTGGTTGAGACATAAAATATAATTTTAAAGCTTCAAATAGTTTTATGATTCTTTGCAAAGCTGACATTAAAGTTAACCATCGAGTTTTGCTATATCCTAGTAACTTTTTATATTCTATTTCAATATCTTCTAACTGCCAGATTATAGGAAATTTCCCATATCCCAGTAAACAAATTTTTCACTTTTGGAAATGTAGGGAAAGTATACAGTTGGATTTTTATGATAATTTTGTATTAATGTTCGTGCAATGTATATGCTAAAAAGAGGACATTTGCATATCAAATTAGGAAATAAGGGACAATGTACTGTCCTGTATTTACAAAAAAATCTCAAGGGACAGCATGTTAAAAAACAGAACTGTCCTGTAAAAAACAGGACGAATGGTCACCGTAAGTATGGGTCTATTGTCTGGGATCCTGAAATTAATATGCACATAGACCGAATTGAATCTGTTCAAAAACAGTTTCTCTTATTCTGCCTTAAACTACCTACATTAAAAAGCCGAAGGACTATGCTAAATGTGGCATTTCTAATTAATTTGATTAATGGCGATGTCCTCTCCGACTTTCTTCTTCGAAACATAAATTTTAATATTCCACGAGGTTTTACCCGACACCTAATACCTCTGCACCTTCCTGTTGTTCAAACAAATTATGCTAATGCTGATCCTTTGAGGAGAATATGCAAAAATTTCAATGAATTGTATAGTTTAGTCGATTTTTCAATTAATATAAATGTAATTAAACGCAATATTATCGTGTTTTTAAATACTTAATATGTCTTATAACAATGTATTCAATGTATATTAATAATGTCTTTATATACAATCTTGTAATATATAGTAGTCTGTAAGGATTTATATCCATAGATTTAATCAAATTAATAAATAAATAAAAAAAATAAATAATTTCTTAATATACTCGTTTAATATGTCTACCAGTCCTTTCCACTACACAAACTAATGGAATCAAAATCATCAACCTATACGAAATTTAATGACTCCTTTGTGATATTTGTTTTCCATGGCTTTACCGACTACGATGTTAGCCAACATGTCAAAAAACATTAACAACAAACTAGCAGTTTGTCTAAATTTTGCAAATGTTCAAATTTTATTATGATATAAAAAAAGGTTTATTTATAAACGTTTTTGTATAAAGTTTTCCATTTACATATGTATATGAAAATATTAGTTCAAAATTCTATGCACATCTCAAAAATTTTATTTTTTATTTTTGTAAATATTGTCCTTTGCAAAATAATTCAAAACATATTGTGGCAAAAAAAAATTGAATGTTGTAATTTGAAATTTACATCAGAAAGAGGGTTGCTGCGGTGAAAACAATTTTTAAAATTTAAATTTAATGCATAATTATACATTTTTATAAATTTTTTATTTCTCGTATAACTTAATGCTTATATTTAACAAATCTTGTGAAGCATTTAAAAGTAAACATTTTTATTCTCAAATATCAAAACAAAATATTTGAGAAATTTTCATATCCCTGTGTGATTCTGTCTATGTGGAATCGTGCTTAAAAACTCAAATAGTGGCTTGCTGAAATCATAATAACTGAGACTACAGGTATCAATAATTTAGGTAGATACATACATACATATTTATAATATTTGTGTACGCAAATGTGCATGTATAATTCATACTAGTCATCGCGTGCGCAGACTTTATTATAGCAAACACTTCGAACAAGTCAATTGCCACAGCAAAAACACAATGGAAAGGACATTTTGTCCAAAGACTCTGCCAAATGTAAAGGAAGAGAAGCAAACTAAAAAGTTTATTGTTTTATAAACTACTTCCGCATTAGTGTCGCGAAACCATGACGAACCTTTTCTATTCTATATTTTCGTACCTTTAAATTTTAGTTTCTCTTAGATAATGTCAAAAAAAAGTCTTTTATGAGGTTTTTTTTGGGCTCTGTGTAATCTTGTTTTTAGCATTCTTGTGTGGTACAGCTATGTTTTTTGAGTCATACTGCGTGCCGACTCAGGACAGTAACAAGCAAATTTTTCTTTCGCTCCGAAAATGCTCTTTTGTTGGACTCTTTTCTGACTCCTTTTTCGGAACGCTTCTAGAATAGTATGCTGGGTAGTCACGATTTTTTACAAGAGTTTTTTATATTCAATTACTACAAATTAAAAAGTTTTCACGTATAAAAACATAATAATTTTTTTGATCACCAACTAGTGCTTTATTTCTTTCAACATAATTATATTTTGAATAAACACTTCAAAACTGTTTTAGTTTTGAGCACAATAAGCCAAATAATAATTAAATAATCATTACATAGCTTTAAGCGCATTTTGTATGTAAAAAGTACTTACAGGGACAACTTATGGCCAATTTTTAACTTGATATTTAAATACGAAATTAGTTAATTTTTCCTTAAATTTAAGTTTTATTTAAATATGATTTCATTTTTTCAGTCTCAAATTGCGTTTGGTATTTAATTATGATAAAAGTATATATAGCACTATTAAATGTCAAAAAAATACAAAAAACTTCCTCATTTTATAGCTGATTTACTATTTATGCAGCCCATACACGTTTCAATTCAATCGTCAATTAAATCTTTCAATTGAATTGATTCTTGGCCACACACATCTTAAACTGAGTTGATAGATTTGCATTCAACTGTCAAATTTATATTTTTTTACAACTACAAATTTAAAAATTAAAAACTTTAATGGGTGAAAAAAGCAAAATAATTGCATTAATGGTTATCTTGTGTCAATAAAAAACTGAAATCGAAGAACTAAGAGAAGAAAATAATCAACTAAGACAAGACATTAAAAAACTCTCATCTCGTCTTGAATTCATAGATCGAAGGACTAGATCTGCTAATATTGTTGTCAATGGTCTAAATAATCAAAAAATTCATGAGGTCAAAACTGAATTTGTTAATTTATGTACAAATGTACTGAACGTTGATGTCTATGTAGTTGGTACTCGCAAACTGCCGTCTCCAAAATCATTTTTGTTTACACTTGGATCTTGTATGCAAGCATCAAACGTTTTAAATGATAAGGGTAATGCGAAAGATAAGGAGATTTTTATTCAAAAAGACTACTCCAAAGATGAGCAACATGCTCGTTACAAGATAACGTTAACAAGACAAATAAGCAAAAGTGTTATTAATTTAAACAAAAACATTAAGGTTAGGCTGAGTGAATTTTGTATCTTTATAAACGATAAAAAATATTCTTAGTCCTCTGAAAAAGTTGTTGCGTACTCTAGTGATGATGCCGAATTTCTAAAAATGCTGTTGTCTGAAGCTTGTTAAGCTGTGGATCAGAGAACGGATTGATTGGTTAATTTTAGATTTTGAATACAATCACAAAAAACGAACCTCATGTTTTTTTTTTTTTTTTTTTTGTTTTTTTTTTTTTTTTTTTGCATTTAATTATTTATTGAATCTTCATATTTGAAATGACAATAAGTATTCAAATCTTAATACTAAAAAGAAAATAATAAGCCCAGCCAGTGCTAGACAAAAATTTTTATGATACTAAAAAAATTTCACATCAACTGATCCAGTCATCTATTTTGCGCTTGAGTTAAAGCAAGGGTATCCCTCCTTCTCAACCGATTGTGGCCACTAAAGTTAAGGATGTCTCGTGCAAGTGGGTTTGGATGGTGTTCAAGTTTGCTGACATACTTTGACGCATATTTTGTAAATTCGACTTTTACTAATGGCACGCCTAGATCTTTGTGGATTCGAGAATTTTTAACATACCATGGAGCTGCAGTAATTATACGTAGAATTTTATTTTGACCCCTTTGAATTTTTTCAATGTTTGATGCTGAGGCAGTACCCCATAATTGAATTCCATAACACCAGATTGGCTTTAGAATTGCATTGTACAACAAAAGTTTGCAATCCAATTTCAATGTAGAGTTTCTGCCGATTAACCAATTAAGTTGCACTGCTTTTAATCTCATTTGTGTAAGTTTCGCTTCAATATGAGACTTCCAAGTTAAACGGCGGTCGATGTGAATGCCGAGGTATTTGACTTCATTATGTTGAGGAATAGTTTGATTATTTATTCTGATGGACGAGCAGGTATCTTTTCGCAATGTGAAAGTGATATGAATACATTTTTGTTCATTTACCCTGATTTTTCAAAGCTCTAGCCAATTCTCTAGTTTATAAACATAATTCTGCAAATTCTGTGATGCAACTTGGTGGTCCTTATGGACGCTGACAAAGGCTGTATCGTCTGCAAAAGTTGACGTGTGGATTTTGGGGTCTGACGGCATGTCGGAGGCATAAATCAAATATAAAGTAGGGCCCAGTATGCTACCCTGTGGCACACCTGATTCAATTGGCTGAGCGGTACTTAAAAAATTGCCTTCTTTGATCTTAAATTTGCGACCGTATAAATAACTTTCCATGAGTTTATGGGTGTTAGCAGGCAGAGTTAATTTAATTTTGTGCATTAAAGCGTCATGCCAAACTTTGTCGAACGCTTGGGACACATCAATGAAAAGGACGGAGCAGTATTTTTTGCCTTCAAACGACCCTCTTATCACATTTACCAATCTGTGTGTTTGTTCGATGGTACTATGTTTAGCTCTGAATCCGAATTGATGATTAGGAATACATTCAGTGTCATTCAGAATTGGAGTCAACTTAGTCATTAACAATTTTTCGAACAGTTTAGAAATTGTCGGCAGTAGGCTAATTGGCCTATATGACTCTACTTTAGTGGGGTCCTTCCCTGGCTTAGGAATCATGGTAATCATAGATACCTTCCAATCTGCAGGATAGTATTCTAGGCGTAAAATAGCGTTGAAGATAAAGAGGATAATTCTTCTTGATACACGAGATAAATCCACTAGCATTTTATTGCTGATTTTATCCATACCTGGAGCCTTTCTAAGGTTCAGAGTACCAATAGCGTTTTGGACATCACGAAAGTTTAGTGTTAGAGGTACAGGAGGTCTTATAACAATTGGTGGCAAATCAGATTCGTTATTATTTGAGTTGTTTATAGTTAACACATTTCTCAAATGGTTAACAAATAATGTCCCTTTCTCGGAATCATTTCTAGCCCAGTCACCAGTCGGATTTCGCAAAAGAGGTTTTCCTCTTACTGGTCTTTTTAAACCTCTTGCCGCCCTCCATAACGAGTAGTCAGATTGTGGGGTACTATCAAGACCTTCCAAGTAAGATCTAAGTGAGGCCGTTCTTTGGGTTTCTAAGAAATGTCTTAGTATATCTCTGCATTCCCGTAGCCTAGCTTTCAATTCAAGAGACCTGTGAATTTGCCACTCTCTTCTCATTTTTTTTTTTTTTTGATAGGAGATGTTCGAGTTCAGAGAAATAAGTTCTGTTTGTCCTATTTCTACATTCAACGTGATAAGTGGAAGCGTGATGCACAGCTCGTCGAAGGTCCTAAAGTTGCCAATCGACTCATCAATATCGTCGGTTGTTCTCAACACAACATTTTCCGTGCAATGAGAACTTAAATACTTTTTGTATTTTATCCAACTTACTCGGGTCTTAGTCATGTTCATAAATGGAGAACCACACACTTGAGGGAAATGCATTGAAATGATAGTAGGAGAGTGATCTGAGGACAAGTCCAGTGAAGGATCCACTTGCATCCATTCTACAGGGATATTTTTCACTACCCCAAAGTCAATAACATCGGGAATCTTCCGTCGGTCCGTCGGCCAGTAGGTGGGATGCCCGCTTGAGAGTACATCTAATCCCATTTTGGCAATGGTGTTGAAGAGTTCACGACCCTTCGGGGTCACCAGACGTGAACCCCAAAAAGTGTGTTTGGCGTTAAAGTCACCAGCAACTAAAAATCTAGCTCCAAGGGAATTGAAGAAGCTGTAGTATTGGTGTTCTTTTATTGAAAATCGAGGCGGCGAATAAATTGATGATAAAACAAAATTGTATTGACAGAATTCAATACAAATGTTTGTTGCTTGTAGGTAATCCTCACATATGTTGTTCATTAAATAATGTTTTATTCTGTTCTTTATAAGAATTGCCGATCCTCCACATGCTCTTCCGCGGGGATCTTTAGTATCATACAACACGTAGCCATTAATTTTGAAGGACGCTGTCGCCGTCAAGTGAGTTTCAGCAATCATCATGACATCAATCTGCTTATCCATCAGGAAGTGCTCCAGTTCGTTTTTATGTTGGCGGAGGCCGTTCGCATTCCAAAAACAAATTTTTAAACAAATCATTTCTTTAACATGGCTTGCAAGATAGTGGATTGCATTTTCACCATTTCCTGCATCCTGGATGTCATGGTGGTGGAAAAAATTCATACTCGACGTGAAATTAGGTAGTTGATGATGATCAGGTAATACTGCCGACTTATTGGTCCTTACGCCCTTAAAGTAAGTATAAACTGGACAACCTCTATAATTTGCGGTATGATTTCCTCCGCAGTTACTACATTTTTTTTATTTTTACGTCAGTTTTGGACTTATTACAGTGAGCAGTTGCATGTAGTTCCCCACACGCAGCACAAACAGACGGCAATTTACAGTATGCTTTGGTGTCGCCAAATTCTTGACAATTAACACACTGGACAGGTCCAATACGCTTATGCGGTTCCTCCACGGTAATTCTACGATGCAGAAGATAAATGAGATTGTAGATTGGATGGGACTCGTTTTTCTTTAAGACAACATCTCCAGGTTCCAATTCTACCCTGAACATGGGCTGAGGGATCTTTTCACGGTTTCTGATATTCACTACGCTCTTGATTTTGAACCCTTTGTCCATTAAACCGGTCTTTATCTCCGCAGGATCAACACATGGGTCTATACCCTTTAGAACGACTTGGAGTCCTTTTGCGCTTTTGAGCTGGTAGGTATAGAAGTCCCTAATCTCTCTCTCCAACTGGTTGGACAATTTTCGAAAATCATCTTCCTTATTCACTTGGATCTTTGTCTCGCAGATATTTCCATGTTTAATTGAGGTTACGCTAAACATGTTTTCACCTATTACCGAAACAATTCCTTGTACCAATTTACTGGAAGTCGGCTCTCTCAGATAAATTGGTGGGGGCTTAAACGTCTTCTTAGGAAGTTCTGGCTCATCCGTCTGGAGGAGAGCAAACCTATTTTGATTATTACTCACGGTCTTAGGAGCTTTTGAATTTGATGACACTTGAGCAGACGTCGGGCTCCTCTGTCGCTTGAGAACGGTGATGTACTTATCCTGTTTGATGAAGATGATGTTTTTTCATCTGTTGAAATCACTATATTGGGCGAACAGGAACGACGCCGTTCTGCGGCTCTTGTAGTGAGAAGATTCTCCACAGATTTTTTTATGGATTCTTCCTCAGAGACCCATTTAGTTTTTCTAGACGAGCTAAGCTCTTTCTCAGAATTACATCTGAGAGGAACACTCATACAATTTTTATGCGATTTTTAGTGTTTTCTTTTAATTACCGATATTACCGTAGATTTTTTTAACCTATTACGAGTTATTTTTTCACTTTTTTGTTTTATTTCAACCTATTGCACTTTTCTCCTATTACGATTTTTTCACCGAAAATTCAGCCGCACTAAAATTAACACGTCCGAACAGTTCGATGAGACGAGACTGAAAAAAACCTCATGTTGACAACATAAATCAATTCCGTAAAGCAATACATGCCATTATTCACAAAACGGAGTGTAACGAAAAATGATGCTTGCATTGCATGTCTTGTACAAATATAAACGTATACTCCCAGAAGCAATGAATAATTAATGATTGGTACGAATGGTTAACGATTGTTATGAATGGTTTCAATGCTGATTGTATAAGTTGTACATACTAACAAAAAATATCAAAATTTACTAGTTTACTGTCAACAAATCGCACATAAAGCAACAGCCAAAAAATATTTATTTCTCATTAGGTTTTGTATTGATTTTGCTCTTTCTTTATGTTTTCATTCACTGAAAGCAACGAATACTGGACGAATGGTGTGAATGCTTTTAGTTTTTTGATGTGGCATTGAATTATTTCGTTTCTTGATGTATAATGGCATAACAAAAAGGGAATGTAAAATAGCAAACAGTAATAAGGAATGAGTAAACAAACAGCAATGCACATTTTTATTATTGTCGAGTAAAAGCAATGAATTTGCGAATGGTTAGCAAATGTGAATGGTATCTTTCTGTTCTCTGCTGTGGATGTCATTTCCCGTGATTACAATGGTGGAACACCTGTCAACACAATCAATATACCGACACAATAGCAACACAACAAATGTCGTGTAGTATCGCTTAATCTTATCTTAATCTTGCCAGCACACTTAATTTTGGAAGTTTTGTAACATATTTAAATAATTTTGATATCTTCTTTCTATTTGAAGCGCATGTAATAGCAAGCAAACGTAATCTTTATGCAACTTACTTTCAAAACTACTTTTTATACTGGATTGATGCAAAAAAATCACATAACGCTGGTCGTGCTAGTGGTGGCTGTTTATATGGATTCAGAAAAAAGTGCAAAAAACTTATAGTTTAAAATTTGTGGTAATTTCCAATAATGTTTTTCTAACAGCAAAGCTGGATGAAACCGTTTTTTATTTCATACCCCATTATCTTAATTGTACAAATTGGAACGCTGATTTTGAAGAGTTTGAAAATTGTCTATCTGAACTGTCCCCTATAAATTTTTGCATAGTTGGCGATCTTAACGCACGTATTGGTGATGATCAAGTACTAGATCCAAATTTAGTACATGACCTACCACACATAAATGAAGTTAGGTGCTCAAAAGACAACACCATAAACTCGAAAGCTAAAAAGCTAATGGAGATCGTTGGTAGTTATGGTGGAATAGTGCTTAATGGTAGAACTACTGGTGATAAAAATGGTGAATTAAGCTATTGTGGTGGTAGTGGCAGCTCCGTTATTGATTACTGTATCTGTTCTCAGAGCTTATTAAAATTTGTAGATGATTTTAACTCAGATCATATGCCTTTGGTCCTAAACTTGATTTTCTCAATACCTAATAATATAAATATAGATGAAACGGGTCCACAAAGACTTCGTTGGCACAATAAGTTTGCAATCAAATATGCTAAGAACCTTAGTCGCCTTGCTAGTAATACGTACCTTTCCCAGAATTTTACAGTTGATGTCGTGGTTATGTCTGTGAAAAACAAAATTCAAGAAGCAAATAGTACAACAAAAAATAAATCTTTCTTTGATCCAAAACAAAAATGGTTTAACTGGAAATGTGCTCGTTTCCGTAAAAATATGCTGAATTTTCTTAATAAATATAGAAAAAACACACAAATTCAAACAAAGCTAAATATTTATCAGCAAAAAGCAAATATTTGAATTGCTGTCGAGTCATAAAACTAGAATTCTACAACGAAAATTTAAATAAACTTAACTATGTTAGAAGCAGTAAAGAATGGTGGTCATTATCGAACGACTTAAGGACGCAAAATCATGATACTAGAGGTGATCTGAATTCTGAAGACATTCGCTTACATTTTAGTTCATTATTACTAAATATAGAAAAATCAACTATATTTCAATGGTGTTTGCCGTGTTACACAGATGCTTTTCTCGACTCGCCAATAGAATTGTGTGAACTCGTCTCAGTACTAAAATCTTTAAAACAAAATAAGGCGCCTGGACTATGAGTTTTATAAAAATGCTCCAATTTGTTTTGTAAGAGAGATTCTATCAGTTTTAAATATCATATTCATTAAAGAAAAGATACCAACAAGTTTTAAAAAATCTATTTTGCTACCTCTTTTAAAGAAAGGTGATCCTAGTTCTCCAACAAATTATCGTGGAATATCATTAATTGATACCTTTTGCAAAATTTTTAATAACGTACTCCTTAATTGCCTAACAGACTGGATTGATAACTACAATATATTAAATGAATAAGTTAATTTGAAATTGTACCTACGCATTTTTTGTTGATTTTTCATGTGCTTTCGATATGATACCAAGGAATTCTCTATTTTATAAACTTTAGTCAATGGGACTATCATCAACATTTATTCGCATATTACAACTATATTATGAAAATAATACTTGCCAAATAAGATATGGTAATGTTTATTCTGAACCTTTTTGCGTAGATCGTGGTGTAAAACAAGGCTGCATTTTAAGTCCAATTCTGTTTTCCTTATACCTGAATGACTTAGTTGATGTTTTACCTGGTGGTGTAACTGTCTTGGATGTTCCTGTTAAGATTTTATCCGATTCACCAACAGAACTACAAAATATGATTGATGCTCTTTATAAATACTGTTTTAGTTTTTCGCTCTGGCACTAGGATATCTAAAAACCTTAAATGGAATTATGGAATCGATGACATACAGATTGTTTATAGCTACAGATACCTAGGAATGGATCTCAACTACAATTTATCGTTTAAAAACCACATTACAAAGAAATTGTCTTCTTCCAAAATGGCAATTGCTTCTACTTGGTCTAGATATATAAATCATCCCAAAATATCCAACAACAACAAACTAAAAAATTTTAATGCGGCATCGAGATCGATCATGTTTTATGGGGCACAAAAATGGGGTTTTGTGAAATACGATAATGTTGAAAAACTTTTTAAATTTTTTATTAAAAAAATGCTTCTTTTACCAAAAAACACTCCTAACTACATGTCTACTTAGAAACTGGTTTAAGCTCCTTACACTGCGAAACTTTAAAACTCCACTTCGACTACGTTAGTGGAGCTCTGCGTTTACCGAGTAACAGATTACCTCGTATTGTTGCTGAAAAGTTTATTGCAAAAAGGACTTATTGGGCTGAAGAATGGTCAAATGTATGTGAAAAAATTAGTTTTGTCCATGAAAATACACTAAATCCTTTATGTCTATACTCAACATCAGTTTTAATATCTTTAAAACAAAAGGAATTAAAAGACTTAGTTGATGATGCAAAAAGTACACAATTCCACGATTTATACTCCGAATTAAATTATTGTATGAAACCCATTTCGGATTCAAATTTCCCGTCTCGAGCTACAAGTTTGATAATAAAAGATAGAGGTGGATTATTAGATCTCAATGCTAGATGCTTCAGAAACTCTTCAATAGGCTTATGTACACTATCTAACCTAGATGCAACTGAAAATACTTTTCACTTCGTTGGAATCTGTCCAACTTATAACGAGTTCAGGATTAAATACTTTGGTAAAATCACACTAACTTTAAGTGAAGTTGTAAATATATTAAATGGTACGGATTATTATAATATGTTATATAAATACTTATAAATTTGTTTAAAATATAGAAAATTAATAATTAATGAATTTGTTTATCTGTTTTGTATTATAAAACAATATCTAATGTGATATATGTGCAAATGTTAATATAATGTACTAATTTTTTAAATAATCAAAACTTTGTTAAAAAGAAATAATTTTTAAATAAAATTAAACGTAAATATATAAATGAAATTGATTAAAATAATGTGAAATTTAAAATTACTTCAAATGCTGTATTAAATGCCAATCTGGCTCTCAACTATCTAGTTATGCCAAACATAGATAATTAAGAATATTTAATCATTAAGATTGTAATATATTTTTATTATATCTATTAATAAATAAATAAATAAAAATAATGGTTATTGCAGAATGTCTTAATGATGAAGAAAGAGAAAAGCGACGAAGAATTTGGTCAAAAGAATGGTTGAAGAACAAAAAAAAAAAAAAAATCAAACGAAAATTTAATAAGGGAACTAAAAACAATAGAGCCGGAAGACTTTAAAAATTTCACAAAGCTAAATGAAGATGCTTTTCACCAACTTCTAGAAAAATCAATGCCATTTTTTGAATTCTTTTTTATTTAAAATTCACTAAAATCAAAACAAATTTTAAAAATAAACAACTTTTGCTTTGCAAAAGAAAAATACAAACCTAAATTTTGACAGCTAATCAAGAGACTCGAACACACACAGTACAATCGAATTGAAAGACTTGTTTTCTTCAACTGCCAAACTAATCAAATGACAGAGCCATACACGCTTTAATTTGCACAACAACCGACTCAGCGCCAATTAAATGGAAACATGTATGGGCTGCTTTAAGGCCCAACTATAATATGCATATGTTAGCTTAAGCAAACGTGCGAACACATATAAATTGTATGTGGCAAACTATAATGTACTTAACGAAACTTTTCGTTAAGTTTTTCAACTGTCATTTGCTTAAGCAAAAAGCGAAACTGATCGCACATTCTGTACGGAATCAGCTGTTTGTTTGTGTTTTGAACAAAATGGAGAAAGAAGAAAATATATTTATTTTAAATTTAATAGAAAATGCGGGAAAAAAATAAGTGCCTTTACAATAAAAGGGACCCTTTTTATTTTAACAAAAATGTCTTTCTGTCGCGGTTTATTTCTCTGACAGAACAAGAGCGTCTTCTTCTTTTACAGTGTAGTTCACTTATTTCTTTTAATGTGCACATGCCTTCAAGCGCTAACTTTAATATTTTATTTATTTATTTTATTTATTTATTTATTGAATTTTTTCATTTCCTGTACAACAAGACTAAGTCTTATATTTATAGTACAGGAACGCATTACGTTATAAACAATTTTATTATGGGCATAAACAAATTAGATACAGAAAAACCTATATTGATAACATCTTACGTGAAAAAGTTATATAAAAAATTTCTGAAACTATTAGCATTACTATTTATTTGTTGATTTCGTGGAAGATTGTTCCAAAGACGAGCGGCATGTACATAAAAGTGCCATTCAGACACTAGGTATTGATGTCGAGGTATTATAATATTTCGATTTCGAGACGATTGGAAGAAACGTATTTTTTCAAATATATATTTGGGGGTTTGAGTATTTATTATTTTGTGCAAGAATACAAGAATACGAATTTTTAATAGGCTATCAAGTGAAACTCCGTAAAGTTTATTGGAAACAGCAGAAACATGATCAAACCTTCTCAATCCATACACATATCTTATTATGTTGTTAAACAATATATTAAGCTTACTTTTACTACTTGAATCACAGCTTCCAAACAACTCGCACCCATATATTAGAGAAGGAATCAGATACGTCTTGGCTAGTAAGGTTCTTATTCTTATTGGTGTAAAATATTGTGTAGACCAGAGAGCTCGTAACTTTATGTATGTTTGACCAACCAGTGAGTTTATATGATCAGTCCATGTCAGATTGCTATTGAAGATTATGCCGAGATTTTTCGCTGAATTAACAATTTCGATTTTTTCACCATTTAAAACAATATCTTCAGAAATGTAGCGATTTAAGCTCCTTTTACATATCACAATGCATTTAGATTTGTGTGGATTCAAACAGAGTCCATTTGCACAAGCCCAGAGGTAAATTTTGTTTAAATCATCATTTAGAGATGATATTCCTGAAGCTATATTTTGAACAGAGCTACTTAGAGTAAGTTGCACGTCATCTGCGTATAAATGGATGTTGCATTTAGAGAGTTGGTTTGGCAAATCATTTATATATAATGAAAATAAGAGTGGTCCTAAAATAGAGCCTTGAGGTACTCCTCTATTAAGGGATACGCTATCTGACCATGTATTGTTCACAAACACCGATTGTGTGCGGTTCGTAAGATACGAATATATAAGTTTAGTAGAAGTGTCGCTAAACCGAAAAAAGTGGTACAGTTTTTTAATGAGTATGTCATGGTCTACCGTATCGAACGCCTTAGAATGGTCTAGAAGTACTAAAAAATTCATACTACCTTCATCTAATCCTTGACGTATATTTTCGCTAACCTCCACAAGAGCCGTAACGCAGCTGTGATTCTGACGAAACCCCGATTGCGTGCTGGAAAGTAAACTATGAGTATCAATATATTCCATCATTTGTTTATACAAGAGCTTCTCTAAAACCTTCGATAGAAAACACAAGATAGCTATCGGTCTATATTCTCCATTCGATTTAGGTAATGGTATAATTTTTGCGTGTTTCCAGTTTAACGGATACGTACTTGACATTATAATAGTATTAAATAGATAAGTAACATACGGTAGAAGTAATCTTATAAACTTCGGGTGTATGTCGTCAATTCCTACTGCATTTGATTTAATCAAAGAGCTTGTTGAAATAACGTCATATTGAGTAACGCACGAAAATTGGAAATGTTCACTAATTATTCCAGTATTTGTATTTGGCGAGCTTGAGGAAAAATTAAAAAAAGTGGGATTTGCCTGTACTACAGGTATGGCAGTGAAAGTTCTGTTAAGCATGTTTGCATCCACATTACAATCTGTACGATTATTAGTATTGCCAATTCCTATTTCGCGAATGATATTCCAAGTTTGTTGAGAATTGATTGCTGAGTCAAAGCGGTTGGAATAATATTCAGTTTTTGCCTGTTTAATATGTTTATTTACATTTTTCCTGGCATTGGAATATTGTAATTTTAGTTCAGGAGTTTTAAATCTTTTCCACCTGCTAATTCCCTCAATTGTATTGCATTCTTAACAGAATTTGAAAACCATGGTTTTTGAGTATGTACTGTTTTTTTATATTTTAGTGGTACTGTTTGATCGAAAAGATATTGAATATTGTGTTCCAGAAATGAAGATTGTTCATCAACGGTGTACATAAAATAGATATCATTCCAGGCAATATGGGAACAATATTCATATAAAATATTAAAATCTAGATTCTTAAAGTCACGATAACTGAAACACTGTTCAATTTGTTGGATTTGAAAGTTATAAGTTAGGAATATTAGATCATGTTTAGAAAAACACGGAGCAGATATTTGATCATACAGAACTATATTCGTAGTATTGGACACAAAGAAAAGATCAATCAGCGTGCTTGCTGTGGATGATTTTTTTATTAATATATTTATTTTTATTAATTTTTTAAATTTTTTAGTTTTTTCTCCATGTTTGCAAACACAATACGAAAATTAACAAAACATATGTAAACGTTTATTATTATTTACAATTTAGTGCTGCCACAGCTGTACATTTTAGTACTTTTGCCGATAAATTAAAAAAAAGGAAAAATTATGCGTTTCGGGTACGAAGTCTTCTTTTAATTATAAAATAATATAAGGGTGCGTTTTGACTATGTCATTTTTGTTGTCAAATTGTCCAAATTGTTGGCAATTTTATGAAAACGGGTTGTCATATGGCGTCATCTATGTTTGCAATGATGATTGCAAAAAATTAAATTTATTGATGACAACCCAACAATTTGACAACAAAAATGACATAGTGAAAACGCGCCTTTATAATATTTATAAAATATAGTCATTTATTGGCTTTTTGTTAAAATAAAAACATTTTTTTTAAACATAAATGAGCAACTGTGGACAAAAAGTTTCAAAGTCATTGTAGCCACCTGAAAGTTAACTCTGAACTGGTTATGCATTTGACAGCCTTTTCGTTAACTTTTGCAATTTGCTTAATCTTGCTTATGCATATTATAGTTGGGCCTTTAGTTTAGAAATTGTTGTAAACTAAATGGACAAAATCTGCATCATTCATATTCTCTTCATCTGAATTCATTGTCTTAGTTGATATTAATGACACAATAGCACAATGTTTCTATTAGCGGCGAATGTATTTACTAAATATTTTTATCAAATCATAAAAAAACTGCAAATCGCAATTTTCCTAATTTGCAGAACTGTCAAAATCATACGGTAGTACGAACAACTTAAGTTGTATTTAAATGGACGTAGTCAGTGATTTAGGTTATATTTAAATACATATGAGGGGAGGGTATATTGGATTTGTGCATATGTTTGTAACGCCTAGAAATATTGGTCCAACACCCACCTTAAAGTATACCGATCGGCTCAGAATCACTTTCTGAGTCGATTTAACGATGTCCGTCCGTCCGTCTGGCTATCCATGTAAAGCTTGTGCGCAGAGTACAGGTCGCAATTTTGAAGATATTTCGATAAAATTTGGTACGTGATATTTCTTCGGCCCAAGGATGGATGGGATTGAAACTGATGTAAATCGGTCTATTATTTCACCTGGCACCCATAGAAATTGGGGTTTACCGGTCATAAATCTTTGAATTATACAAGTATGCAAACAAATTTCACCACAAATGAGTAATAAATGAAGCTAAATCACATCTACAAATTTCGTGAAGATCGGTCCATAATTAGTCGTAGCTCCCATATAAGGCCCACGTCCGAAAATCACTTAAAAATGTTGCTATCCAAATAATATTGAACACAAATATGTTTTGTGTATATACATATAATATGGTAAATCTCTTAAAAATGTTGTTATCCGAATAAAATTTAGCAAAAATGAGTTTCTTATGTAAAAATAAATAGTCAAAACTCCCATATAAGACCCTCTTCGTAATTCACTTTAACCTCCATAAATCTTTTAAACGTATTTATAGCAAGATAAAGTTTAACACACTTAATATTTATATTCACGGAAGTCATGGCACTAAGTTTTTGGATGATCGGTCATAGGTAATATCTCCCATATAGCGCCCATATCTGAAAAACTGTTTTATTGACATACTGGGTGTAGGGTATTAGGCTATCTTTTATTTTTATACAAAAAATTTGGGACTGGTTACATACTTTCGAAATAAACACTTCTTCTAATGTTTGATGTGACTTTTGATTTTAACTTTCTCACATTCTCTTGCAGCTTCACACAATTCTGCAATCCATTTTATATATCATTGATCTGCTTTCATTCTCATATGTTCCAAACCAACTAAGAAAGCATAATAGTTTTGTGTCTTCACAAGAAATGGAATTAGTTTTGAAATAATGTTCAAAAGAAAAACATCTTCCATAACAGATATATTCTGTTCAAGAATTGGAATTAGTCAAATAAACTTGTGAATTAACTCTTGGAAATGTTGAATAATTTGTGAAAGAGCGCTCATATTAATTTTTGTATAAAAGAAATATATGTATTTTTATGCCAAATGATTTTTTTAAATAAATTTTCAATTATTTATTTTGAATATAAATATTAATTATTTATTAATTTTATTAATACAAAAGTCTCAAAATTTACAATTAGTATTATTAGTATTATATGTATATGCAAATTCTATAGTTTATGTTTGCAATTGCAATTCCAAATCTTGTTTAATGGACTGCAAAACCATGTTTTGACTACTTGTGAGAGTAGTAGAAATAAATCCGATAATTTTTTATCTTAAAAAAAAAAACAAATAGTTGTTTTTCTTGTGACTCCACGAATAGGAATAACTTTATTTTTCAACTTTCTTAATCATAAATACAATTGAGTTTTTAGAAATACAAATAAATTTCTTAATACTAACAAAAGCTGAGTTTACAAACTTCTTAAGAACTATTTCGTAATGATTTTGTACTTTATTGTTTTATGGGTTCATTGGGCTATCGTTGATATCGTAACTAGTACATAGTATCGTAAAGTTGATCTAACATTTCAATTATATCTGATGTATCCTCGGCTTTGGTTTCTTGAGGGCCCTGTGTCTCTTTCTTATATTTCATCCGACGATTTTGAAACCAAATCTTAACTTGGTTTTCACCAAGCGAAAGGCGTTGGGCAATTTCAATTCGGCGTCTACGATGCAAATACATATTACGCTTGAACTCACTTTCTAGTTGCACTAGATGGAAACTGGTGTAAACCGTTCGAAAACGTTTCTGTTTAGTGCGTGCTGGTTCAGTTTGCGGTATGCTTACATCAGTTGAAATTTGTTGCATTTCAACATCCTTAGTTGTAGGAGCGGCAGTAGGATACGATTGTTCCATGGGAGTGGGGTATATTTGTTGGTGGTATGATGGGTAGGTCATCTATAAAATAAACATGAGAATAAAAATAATTAAAAAATATTATTTTAATGCAAAATATTAAAAAACTTACGTTGTTGTAATTAACCACAGGTGTTGGTAATACCGTCGCATTTGTTGATTGCTGCACTGGATAGAAATGCATGGCTGAGGACATTTGCAAAAATATTTCGTTGCTGTTACGAGTTGTTCTTAGTTGAAAATCTAAAGAGATACTGATGATCTCTGGTAGAAATAGAGACGTTTTTATAGTTACACAGTTCTGTCGCACTCTTTGCCAAATTTACCTAAATACTCGCGCTCAGTGCAATAAATCCTTTTTGGTGACGGACTACTTTGGCACCGTCTCATGCGAGTCTAGCAGTCAGCGGAACGTGAGCAGGTAGATAGAGATCATACCAACCAACAGAATATTATTTTCTATACATTTTGTTAGGGATTTAGAAATTAATTCCACCCTCACTTAACACATTGAACCAGTTAACGATATTTTGCGCATCATTATACACATAAAGCACGATGGCCACGTATCGAACTGATTTCACAAACGCAGTTTTTTTTTTGATTGTGTTAGTGAAAAAAACCTCACACGTATATGTTGATGTGAGTGTGACGAAAATCAAAAAAATTTATATTTTCACTGCCGCCACTACTACAAACTAAATATTACCAACACATACATATTATTTGTTAAATCAGTTTCATGTTCTCTCCTCGCTCAAAGTACATATACAGTGTATATTATACACTTACAAGTTGCGTAGATCATTTAACAGGTAGAAAATAACTAGCATCAATAGTGTAGAGCAGAGGTAGGCAAAGCGTAAAATGAGGTTGTGTGTGTGAGCGAACTACCCAGCAAACATAATCATAATTATACAAAACAACTTAGATAGGAAACATACCAGTGTTGTCAGATAATTTTTTGCTTCCCCCCAAAAAAATGTAGAACCCACTAGATTCTAAACTGTTTTTTAAAAAACCCCCTAAAGTTTCTCTATTAAATTTGAATTGAGGTACTATTATTCTTATATAACATACTCTACATACTCTACTAATTATTAAAAAAAAAAACATTTGAATTATTCTTCGCTTACATTTTTATGAACTTACGTAAGGTGAACTATTAGGAATATAATTTATATGCATATAAACATCTAGATGGTTAGTTTTATTGGTTATAGGACTAGAATATCCTTATTCTGTGTTTTCTATTCAGTCTTAGTGCAAATTTTATTAGTATTTGATATATTGTTTGAAAGACAATTTTACGACCAACATAATTTATGTTAAATATTTTGAAATGTTGTCTAATTGTTACCATATTTAATCGATTTAATTACCAATTCTTACCATAATTTACAGAGTCTGTCTGATGTTCATAATAATCTTCAGTGTAATTTAACAAACAGAGTATAAAAAAGGGGTACAATTCGGTTTTAGTGATTTTGCTCAAAAAAAAAAAAAAAAAAAAAAAAAAAACAAAATCAAATAGGGCTTTTTTGCCGCCCCGTATATTTTCGAGGGGGCTGGCCCTTAAAGTTGAAAATATATAGTCCTATATCTCGGGAACTACTGGGTGTCTGATAATTTGTAATACATGAAATAAAAGGTATTACAAATAACTTTCCAACGATATATATCATGATTATAAAATATGGACAGAATATGGGTTAAATCCGAAAAGAATATTTTTTGATCAGAATTTATTTGTTTATTAGAAATGGTATGGCAGCTATGGCAAATTATGGGCCGATCTTTTTAAATTTTGGAACAGGTTTTTTCATGCATATGAGGATATTTCACGTCCAATTTCAACATAATAACGGTATATTTAAGATATATGTATATTAACGTGGATTTTGGTAGTGGATATTCTCAAAATCTAGCAGTTTGATTTAGGCATGTATTTAAATGATCTGTGTGAAATTTTGGATCGGTAACCTTATTTATAGGAGATTTATGAGTATTAAAGTGATTTTCGGAAGAGGGCTTTATATGGGGCATACGGTTAAAAGTAGACCGAAATTCACAAAATTTTGTAGGATGATTTTTGTATATATGTCAATGATCTGTGCAAAGTTTTGAGTCGGTACCGATATTTAGACAGTAAATATAGGTACAAATGTCTTTTTCAGATGTGGTCCTTGTATGGGAGTTATGACCAATTCTGGGCCGACTACCATAAAATTTAGTACAACAATTTATTTGCCTTATAAAGATTATTTATGTCAAATTTTGGCCGTTTGACATTATTTATATCTGTTTTATACGTATTTAAGTGAATTTTGGAAGTGGATTTAAAACTAACTTTAGAACTAAAAATAATTCGTTTTGGGATTTATTTTTGCATAAAACTTATTTTTGCTGAATTTTGTCTTGATATTCCAATTTTATAGGCATTTACCGATTCTTACTATTTTCCGCACACTTTCTTCTTACTTCAACTTTTGCAGACGATACAGCCTTTATTAGCGTTCATAAGGACCATCAAATAGCATCACAGAACTTGCAGAAATATGTTTATAAACTAGAGAATTGGCTTGAGCTTTGGAAAATCAGGGTTAACGAACAGAAATGTATTCATATAACTTTCACATTGCGAAAAGATACATGCTCGTTCATCAGAATAAATAATCAAATTATCCCGCAACACAATGAAGTCAAATACCTCGATCGTCGTTTAACTTGGAAGTCTCATATCGACGCAAAACTTACCCAGATGAGATTAAAAGCAGTGCAAATTAATTGGCTAATCGGCAGAAATTCTACATTAAAGTTGGATTGCAAACTTTTGTTGTACAATGCAATTCTAAAGCCAATCTGGTGTTATGGAATTCAATTATGGGGTACTGCCTCAGCATCCAACATTGAAAAAATTCAAAGGGATCAAAATAAGATTCTACGTACAATTACTGCAGCTCCATGGTACGTTAAAAATTCTAGAATTCACAAAGATCTAGGCATTCCTTTGGTGAAAGTCGAACTTACAAAATACGCCTCAAAATATGTCAGCAAACTTGAACACCATCCAAACCCACTTGCACGAGACATCCTTAACTTTAGTGGTCACAGTCGGTTGAGAAGGAGGGATACGCTTGCTTTAACTCAAGCGCAAAACAGATGACTTGATCAGTTGAGATGAAATATTTGTAGTATCCAGCACTGGCTGGACTTATTATTTTCTTTTAGTATTAAGATTTGAAAACTTATTGTTATTTCAATATATGATGATTCAATAAATAAATAAAAGCTAATAATAAAAAAAAAAAAAATGTAGTATACCTTGGACGTGAGAGTGTTTTACACAGCCGGACAGACAGACGGACGGACATGGCTAAATCGACTTAGAATTTGATAAGGATCAAGAAAATATATACTTTGTTGGGTCTCAGATGAATATTAAAAAAGTTTCACACGGAATGACAAACGTAATATACCACTCTTGGTGGTGGAGGGTATAAAAAGATAATGTACAGTGGGTGGCCAAATTATTAGTTATACATGCAAAATTGTTTAGTTTGAAGCCGTATAACATTTTAAAATAGTAAAAATTTATCGTTTTATTTGTTCTTTTAGGCAAATTAAGTATTTCTAATTCAATTAAAAATAAATTATTTTGTTTTAAAAATATATATTTGAGGAAAAGAAATATTACAAAAATTTTTGAAAAAAATCTTCATATTTCGTAGAACCTTCTTTGGCTTCAATTACAGCTTGCACCCTTTTTGGCATGCTCTGAATGCATTTTTGAACATTTTTTAGTTCTTCATCGTGATGCCAGACTTTAATTAATTTAATCAAAATTGCATATTTCACACTTCAGAGCAGAATGACAGATAATGATCTACAACTGCACTCTAATGTCACCAATCATTGTTGACACTGCACAAAATATTTAACAGTATTAGCAGAATTAAAATTCGAAAACATCTGGTGCAAGAAATAAATTTATATACGTATTAGTTTAATAGTTTAAATTTTATTGAGCCTTTTTTTTTTAATAAAAGTATTTGAAACAAAAATTAAAAATTACTTAAGACTAGAATGTATTATCTTAATTTACAATAATTTGTTTAAAGCACCAAGCATTAACATTAATATTTGTGTATAAAAAATAACGTATAAATTTAAGAGAAATGTAAATCTGCCCTTGCTCCCGGGGCTAACATATTTGAAGAGGAAAACTCTTAAAATAAACTTAAATCTAATAAAAACAAAAAAAAAAAAAAATATAAAATTTAACATAAAATTCTCAAAAGGGCACTATAATCTATGTGTGCCATAAAAAACCGGTGGCTTAAGTTTAGATTTACATCAAAGCTAGGAATTTCTTCATTTAAAAAACCGATAGGTGAGAGATAGTTTGTGTTATACCAACTGAAAACTCTTTGCTCATTAAATATTTCGTTAATATGATGATTTTCGTGTATTACAAGTCTATTTAAAAATCTTCTCAGAATGCAAACCGATTGGTGTTATTTTTGAATGATAATATAAATATGAATTTGAATAACGTCTATTAAGAGATTCGAAGTTTTTTTTGAATACAACATCTCAAAATTTTTCGTTCAAATATTTCCATTTCTTTGATAACAGTAAGGGAAACACTACAATTACAATTTTTTTTTCCATTACAAAATTTAATCAATTTAAATCGGAAATTTCTCTTTTACCTAAATTACCAGATATTATTTGTATTCAAGAAACATGGTTACAACTCTACAAAATTCCGGGGTATAATGTGGTTCACTGCTGCAGATCTGATTGTTACGGTGGTACGTCAATATATATTCGTGAAAGCATATTATTTTCAGTGGAAACCTGTGAGAGTAAAGATTTCATTGATTCTATGTTCTCAATATAGTGAGTTCAAATATAACTAACAAATCTATAAGGCTGTCTGTTATCTTTTTATAGATCTCAAAAATGTAAAACTGAAATATTCTTTGCATACATTGAAAATTGTCTTACAAGGCTAGCTCCAAATCCTTGTATATTTGTTGGAGACACTAATATTGATTTTAATCATGATTTAATTTGATATTTTTCGATGCTATGATTTCAGGAACTGTCATGCTCTAATTACTCGACCTAGTAGTGGAACTTCAATAGATAATGTTTTCTGTAATATTGAAACGGAACTTAAAGTTAATTCTGTGGAATGGACGCAATCGGACCATAACTTCATAAATATACTCATTGATTCTTTAACTAATATAACAGATTACATTAAAGTTACTCGTTATCATTGTAACTATGAACATTTTAAAGAAAATCTAAGTCGCACACTTACAGATTCAAGTTTTACTAATGATCCCGAATTGACACTACATACTTAATAGAGTCTATAACAAATGCTGTTATTAACAGTTGTAACTAGAACAAAAAAATATTTAAAACTTGAACTAACACCATGAGTTAATGCCAATTTATAATCTCTTATAGAACACAAAAAAAAAAACTGTTAACAAAAAGAAGAAAAGAGAAAAATAAAATTGATTTAAATGTTAAAAAGTTAAACTAGCATTCAAAAAGAGTATGATAAATTATTACCAAGACAATTTATATAATACCCGTGATAATCCACGGAAATGTGTGGAAAGTTTAAATAACGGAATCAACTCTACGGATCATTGTAATATGTTTCGATCTTTATACTATAATCGCAATCAATTTGCTTTTTGCCATATTAGTGAAAATTAATTTAATGAATTATTAACCCTGCTACTATGTTAGAAAAAAAATAAACATGTTATGTTTGGGTCATATTTTGACCCCACATTTTTTTATTGAGAAAATTCAAATTTGTACATTTCGAAAATATTTTTAGGGCTTGCGATCAATGAACTATATCGTCGTTAGAGTGGTTGTGTGTCGGTCTGATGGACAAACACGTTTTTTTTGCAAGTTATGCAATGTTAAATACGAATGGGTCATCAAAAGACCCTAAACGTAGTAGCAGGGTTAATGCATTTGGATATCAATAAAAGTCCAGGAAGTGATGGAATAACGTCAAAGTGTATGCTTGAATGTAAAGAGATTGCAACACCTTTATTAACTAAGATTTTTAATTCATGTATTAATCATTCAATATATCCCAACAAACTTAAAATTCACAAGATTATTCCAATTCCCAAAGAAGTAAATGGAAATACACTGGATCAATTTAGACCTATTGCAGTCTTATCTGTCATTGATAAAATTTTTTAAAAAATTTTACATAATCAATTATCAACATATTTGCACAACGAAGATTTAATATATCTTAATCAATATGGTTTTCGAAAGGGTTGCGGTACAGATGAAGCGGTGGTGAATGTTGTAAATTATATTTGTGATGGTTTGGACAGAGGTTTACTGGAGTTGGTGCTATTTTTTATGATTTTTCCAAAGCTTTCGATCTAGTTAATCATTTAATTCTGGCTGAAAAATTAAAGTTTTATGGAGAAAGAGAACTCGAATTTTTTAGAAGTTATTTAGAAAATCGCAGGCAATATGTGGAAATAAATAAAAGCATAAGCTCAATGGTTGCTATTAAGCATAGAGTTCCCCAAGGGAGTGTGCTAGGCCCTTTATTGTTTAATATTTATGTTAATGATATCAATAACTTGGGACTGCATGGAAAAATTGTAATGTACGCTGATGATTGCAGAATTTGCGAGAATTGATAAATTAGTGTTAAATCACAATAAAACAAAACTCGTACGTTTTAGACCCCAACCAAGTCGTTTTTCAGGAGAACGTCCATTATATATAGATGGAAAACAAATTACTGAAGAAGATTCTATAAAGTATTTAGGAATTGTCTTGCAAAACAATTTAACCTGGCATCATCACATTAAATATGTTCGGTCAAAAATATCTCCCGCACTTGGTGTTTTATTCAAACTACGTCATAAACTTGATGAAAAAACTAAATATATAATTTTTCAAGCTCTTATACAAAGTCATCTTAATTATCTTGCACTTGTATATGGATTTAAAAGAAATGCTGATCTAAAAAGTTTACAGGTTATAGGTACAAAACAAATCGCTAAAAGCTGTTTTTAATTTGCCGCCAAAGCTTTATAAGGATATTGCTAAAAATGTTTTATATTTATGAAACTATACATAAAATTGGACATCACACGATCAGTTTATCTGTCAACCAAATGTTTTTTAATACAAGAAATAATTCAAATTTAAGGATTCCTAGATGTCGTCTAGAAATCACTAAACAAAGAATAGAGTACCTTGGTAGTTTGGAATACAATAATTTGCCGGCAAAATTTCAGTTTATGGGGGACACCCCTGGGAAAAAAAAAAATGTCACGCCCCCTTAAATGACCCCAGGAGTGCGAAAATCATAATGAATAAGGGGGCTCACGCCCCCTATGGGCGTGGCAGTCGAAAAACGACCCGGCGCACCTACGTAGACAATATGGGTATCAAATGAAAGCTAATGTCTTCACGATTCCAAAACTAGCCGTATCGTCCAATTCACGACCCCAGTCGTGAATGTCAAAGGCAGTAACGCAATCCATATTTAGTGATGTTCTCGTGTCAAGAGTCAAATCATAAATGAGGATAAGTACAAAATTAAGAAACGAGGAAAACTCTTGAAAGCTTCTGATTGATTAATGAAAATTTGTTATACTGGCTTCGCTTAGTAAAGTTTTTCTGCGTGACCGGCCTACGGCCGGGCTTAGGGGTTTTTAACTCCAGTATGTCTTAATTCTAGACGGCGGGGATCTCGAGTGCTCGGCCTCTGGCCGAGCTAAAAAGAAATAAACAAAAAAAGTCCTTCCTCCATTTTATAAAAATTAACATATCTTCCTCAAATTCTGGACGATCTGGCAACTACGGGTATTTTTGGAATCGTGAAGACATTTCCTTTCATTTGATACCAATATTGCCTAAGTAGGTGGCATGGGTCGTTTTTCACCCCCGCCCCTATTTAACAAAAATGGCCGTATCGGCTGCAAAAACCGCCCGATCTGGCAACTATGGCTATTTTTGGAATCGTGAAGACATTAGCTTTCATTTGATACCCATATTGTCTACGTAGGTGGGCCGGGTCGTTTTTCGACTGCCACGCCCATAGGGGGCGTGAGCCCCCTTTTTCATTATGATTTTCGTACTCCTGGGAACATTCTGAAGGGGATGGCATATTTAGATTTTTTCTCTAGGGGTGTCCCCCATAAACTGAAATTCAGCCAAATAAACATAAATAAATTGTAATTTTGCCAACGACGTCTCAATAATGCCCTAGTGGCGCTGAGACCACATTATATGTAAAATTGTAATTTTGAATTAATAAAAATAAAAAGCATTAAAAAAAATACCTGGGGCCAAATTACCGCATTCGTGATCGAATGAGTTAGAAAAATGATTTCGATATTGAAATTATGATAAAATGTACTAAATTTCTTGCTCGATATCTAATGCCATAATCTCAAATAAGAAAATTACGATCAATTTGACTCGATATCGAATGCGGTAATTTGGCCCCTGATGAATTGTGCACAAAAATTAAATCGAATGAAACATACAAATTCTAAATATTTTATTGATAGTGGACTGAAAATGATGATGAACAAGACCATGTATTTAATCTACGGTTGTACCTTATTAATTAAAATGTAATTGAAATATGTATCTCATGGTAGTAATTTGTTTCTAATAAATTATTTTATAAACATGTGTTTGTTGTTTTGATTTTTAAAAGAAACATTTTATAATTTAGCCCCTTTTCGCACTTTATCGAAAATGTTGACACAATGTGGCTTTAAACACATTTTTTTCAATTTAGCCCTTTTTAGCCCTATTTTCAAAAATGTTTACGCGTTTTGAGTCTCAAAAGTTGGCATCACTGTTGTTACGTTTGTAACTTTTCTATAACTACATATACGTACGTACGTTACATTACGTTGCGTTTTTTCTTAAAACAATGTTCGCATAACGAGGCCTTTAAAAATCCTGAGATTGTAAAAAACCTGACGGTTTAGCATCTCTAGAGCTAAAATGTTCGTAGTAAAAAAAATTCAAAAATAATTATTGCTAAATATGCAAAAAAAACCCAAACTGTAATATTTTCTGCAAGCCCAAGTACCTGTTTAGAAAATAAGACATAAGGATCTACTGCAGATCTTTATTGTTCTTATAATATTAACTATTGCACACGTCGTCATAAAATCACACTCATAAAATTTAAAGTTTTTCTACTTTTATGACGGGTTTTCCTAAAAATACTATGAGTTTAAAATTAATCTACCTGATTTAGCGAAAATTTTCCAAGAATTTTTAAAATACTAAAACATTCCCGTTAATCTCTCTCTTTATGTTGCAGTGGAATTTTATGCTTTTGGGTTTTTGGCATCTGTATATTTTCAATCACGTGTACGATGTGGAAATGTGTTTGAGAGAATTTGAAATTTGTTAGTTAGGCTTGTTAAAGGTATTTACTAATTAAATTTGGTTCGATGTTCGTTTTTATTTTTTTGATATAAAATTGGGATTTTCTAAAATCAATATGAATATAAATGATGTTAAGTGTTTATGATGATAATCCAAATAACTTTTGGTTTTAGTAACAATAACTAAAAGTTGGAAGTTACACATTAAAAATATGCAAACGCCTCAAATTTACCACTATTTGCAACATCAAGTGGAACGTAAACAGGTGTTCATGAGCTTCATGTATAAAAATATAATTTTTTTATATTAAGCCCGCCCAAATAAAAATTTTTCTATAAAATTAGGAGCATTTGGCCGTGTTCTTTAAACCGAAACACTTTCGAGTAAACAAATCTGATTCATTATATTAAATCGGTGATTTACACATCACAAAATTTTGTTAATCCATGGTAGCAAATCACTAATTATTCAAAATGACGTAAATTGAAAAACAATCCATATCCATATTTTACTAGTGTTTACAAGCTTGAAATAAATATCTTATACTCGTACATGCAGAGAAAAAGCATGGTTGGACATGGTTACGACAACTACACTGTGTTTTTGGTACCAATATATTGTTGTGATACACAAATAATTGATTTTAACAATAATTTAGTTACTATAACATTTGTATGTTTCTCGCAATTATAAAATTGAATATGGTTCACTGAAACATAATTATTTTTAAAAAATTTTTACCACAACTATTGAGTGATAACTACTTGATAATTTACAAATAACCATTAAATGATTAGTTTCTATATTTGTTTAAAATATATATATTTGTTTAAATAAATAATCTTAAATTTCTCAAAATAAAAATCTATTAAACAAAACTACAAATAAATGTAATTTTTTATGTACGTTGAAAGTGCGCAAATATTTATTGCTATTTACAAAAATATTAACAAAAATATTAAGTTTTGTGTTTAAAAACCATGTAAAAATAATTGCGATTATACGAAATATATGTATATAGGAAATACTAAAATAATTGTGTCTTCATTAGAAATAATGTTTTAACTGGTATCATCGCGAAATTTTGCATTCATATTATGATAATTATAAAAACATAATTTGACAAATAGTAAAAATAAAATGATATCAAAAATAACATATTATGATAAAGTACTATCATAATATAATTGATTTAGATCATAAGATGGTTATTATATATCATAATATGATTATTATAAGATCATATTATGATTACTTTAAACCATGCATGTTAAATAATGATTAGATAATGCTAATAATTGCTAGTTAGTCTTCTGTTGTGAAATTCTCTAATTCATTAAACAATTAGAATTAGTTCAAGTAATTCCCATAATATAATGCAAATTTTTATTCCAATGGTAAAACTAATTGCACTTAAAAAAATTGGTTTACGTTTACAATTAGAAATCTAATTGATTTCTGCTAATGCAATGAGATATTCAATTAGCTCGTATTAGAATCAATTTTTATTATTATTTTTAATTTACAAGTCTTTTGTATTATTTTATTTTTATTATTTCTCCTTATTAATCGCAAAATTTTTTTTATTTTCCTATATTTATTGTTTGTTGTGACTTTTGTTTATTAAAATAGTAACAAACTTGCTCATTTCTTTGTTTCTATTCCACATTTCATAGTAACAAATTGGTTTTGTAAACATTGTTGTCTTCTTCTTGTTCTTTCGATTCAGTTTTTGTTTGGAATACCAATTTTCGATCGTAGCGTAACTGAATGCGGAGGCGTAATCGAAACTCAGAATAGGGGTGATTATGACTTTAGCAAGCCACTATAGACAGAATCACACAGGGATATGAAAATTTCTCAAATATTTTGTTTTGATATTTGAGAATAAAAATGTTTACTTTTAAATGCTTCACAAGATTTGTTAAATATGTGCATTTAGTTACGAGAAATAAAAAATGTATAAAAATGTATAATTATGCATTTAAATTTAAATTTTAAAAATTGTTTTTACTGCTAGTAATCCTATTTCTGATGTAAATTTCATATTACAACATTCAATTTTTTTGCCGCAATTATTTTGCAAAGGACAATATTTACAAAAATAAAAAATAAAATTTTTGAGATGTTCATAGAATTTTGAACTAATATTTTCATATACATATGTAAATGGAAAACTTTATACAAAAACGTTTATAAATAAACCTGTTATAACATAATAAAATTTGAACATTTGCAAAATTTAGACAAACTGCTAGTTTGTTGTTAAAGGTTTTTGATATGTTGGCTAACATCGTAGTCGGTAAAGCCATGGAAAACAAATATCACAAAAGAGTCATTAAATTTCGTATGGGTTGATGATTTTGATTCCATTAATATGAATAGTGGAAAGGACTGGTTGCCATATTATACGAGTATATTAAGTATTATAGTTGTCTTATCGTAAGTTTTCTGATTTTAAATGCACTTTTTTATTATTTTAATGATATTATTGGTTCAAAATAAAAGGGAATTTTGAAAATGAATCAATCGTTCGAATAATAATCCTTTACTTGATTAAAATTAAACGGGTATAATTGACAATCCTAATGTTAACGCACCTTAAATAGTTTGTTTGGGCAACATTTTCTATTAATAGAATAAAACTATTTTCTCTGCATAATTTTAAATTGACTTCATGCATATGTATAATTCAATTTTTATGTTCTTATTTTTTTGTTGCACAACTCTAAACAATTGAGACTTTAACTGTATTGAACTGACATATTATATTTATGAATGATTTAAAATTATTTTTTTACACATAATCTGAAATTTAGTACAATCTATTGCATTTACAAAGTTTATCAGACATGTGATGGAAATCGAAATCGAATCAGTTTTGGAAATACATTTTAATACATTTATAATCTAATTTTTAAAAATTTTGTTTTAAGATTCTCCTTAGTAGCCCAACATCTTTATATTTTATGTGATAAAAGTTTTTCAATACAGAAATATTACGAAAAAATTGACTTCTAAAACTAATTCGTTTTCGTTTTCGATTTCCATCACATGCCTGTATGACTAAAAAAAAAAACAATAATCGTATTCAACGACAATAAAATTAAATCGAAAATTATGGAAAATTAACATGTATGTAAATGTATACATTGCCCATTTAAAACTGTTATTTGCTAATTGTTTAATAACTGTTATACGTACGTATGTACATGGCAAACATTTTAGGCATAGGAATTTAGACATAAAACAAAAAGCGTATTTATTTGTTTATTTGTTTATTTATTTATTTATTTATTTATTTACATAACATAGGAATAATTTTTACAAGTAATATTACAAATACGTTCTTACATACTAAATATCTAAAATTGAATTCGAACAGTATTCATTACAAACAAGTGTCAATTTAGTAGGATTTGAGAGATTTTGTTTTTTGAAAAGTAGGCAATTATCTAGCTATAACTGGATTAATTAATTATAAAATATTATCAAGTTGTTAATTTGTTTTTTAAGTGAGACTTAAGTAAAACTTATTTAAAAATGTCCATTCCATAACGCTTATGAAGACCCCGTATAAATTTTAGAGTCTTTTGCATTAGAGGCGCCTTTTTGGTAGGCATCGAATTGGAGCATGATCTTTGACAGTGGCTGCTACTCTTAGCCTTTGATCTCTTGTTTTAGCAGCATTGGGTGTTACACTAGATAAAGAGGCTACACGGGGTGCTGGTGTGGCCACCATTTTTGCTTTCGTTCCGTATTGCTCTTGTTTCTTTAGAACATTACGCGGAGGCTTGACCAGGGAATCCACAAAGGCTAGTTGTGTTTTTCGCACAGGAGCGGACGCAATTTTTTGCGATGCTTTTATAGAATCTTTTAGGACACTTAGTCGACGTTCGTCTTCTTCTTGGCAACGCATAAACATTTCTCTCCACGATTCATTTTCAAGCCGTTTCTTCGTGCGATAAGTTCGTGAAACATGTTGCTGCCATAAAACATAACTGTCTTCCATTAAATAGGGATTATACTCTTCAAAAGCATACAACTGATTAGGTGTAGCCCGTTCCAAGACCGACTTTAGAACTTCAAATGGCACACCTCCCGTGTATTTCAGTGAATCAATATTCTTTTGTAATTTTCTAGTGCACATATCAAATAAACTGGGAGCTTGATATGTTCGTCCGGTGCGAACGCCAGAATACATTTTCGTCCTCATCGTTTTTGATGAAATAGCATGAGTTATAGTTTCGAAATCAGTGAGCGTGCGAGCAGGTTTGTTTGAAGCGCCTGAGTTATTAAATGCACAATGCATAACAGTTTGATTAAGAGGCATTTGCTTGTAATTGGTGGATATTGTGGGTAATTTTAAAGCAATGCTACGATCTAAGGGTTCCAGTTTGGCTGATGCTGCCAATAAATCCGGTTTTGTTGTACTTGCTTTTGAAGTACTTGGCGTTGAGTATAATGATGAGGGACGAATGGAGGTAAATGATATTCTTGTACCATTTACTTTGTTAGCAATAGTGTTGTTACCGCTGCTACTACTGCTAATTGTTGATGGCTTATTAGGTGTTGTTTCCTTTTTAATTGTACTGCTGCTGCTAGCGGGAGTGGATGGAGATTTTATTGATTTTTTCCTTTTCTTGACAGGTACATTCAACATGCCAAGGACATCATCAAAATTCGCACCTTTTGACGAATCAAAACCATCATCGACTTCTTCTTCTGTTGCATCCTGGGGTGGCGAAGATTCTGTTTTGGTTGCATGTGTTGAGGAAGATGATTTATGTAGTTTGGCTACTTTAGCTGGTGGGGATTTAAAATCGTTGGAATCATTGTCGGAATTATGACGTCGTTTACGCTCGGCATTATCGGGGTATTTGGTTGAGGATTTAGAGGTAGATGACATTGAAGAATATTTATGCTCAGGCTTATCTTTTGATGAGTGTGATGAAGATTTATCATCTTTTCTTCGTTCTTTATCTTTTGATGAACTTTTATGTTTATCGGAGTGCTCTTTATTCTTTGATGATGAATGACTGTGTTTTTCGTCGTGCTTGCGTTTAGTGCTGCTTGTATGACTGCTACTTCTGTGATGTGATGATTGAGTGTTGTTGTTAGGCGTTTCCAGTTTGTGTCCATTACTACTGCGATGCTTGTGTCTTTCTTTATGCCCGTCTTTTTTATCTTCACTACGATTTTTACTGAGCTCCAACTCCTGGCTTGTTTTATACCGATAATGATGTTCATCCTCTTCATCGTCATGTGGTGTTGTACCACCGTCATCTCCATTGGAATCGTTGTGATTTTCGCTCACATTTGTCTGAGATGTTGTGTCCATGTGCTCTTCTTCGGCTATAACCATTGCCTTCCATTTTGTAACCAAGTTGTTGGCAGCTACGCCTGTTTCACCGTTGAAGTTTCCTAACGAATTTACAGTTCTACCCACACCAGTCTCTTGGAGGTGTTTAACTGTAATGGGCAACTTGTAGAGCTTGTCGATGCAGTAAAGTAACCTGGCATCATTGCCTTGACTGCTATCAATGCTACGTTGATAATGTTGTATAACTTCAACTATAGAGGTCATTATATCTTTAATTAATTACTACACTATGGAATTGCTGGTTATTTTTTTTTACTTATTTATTTATTTTTTAATTATAACACGTTAATTATTTGTTTATGTATTTAATATATAAGTATATGTATATATATATATATAAATTTCGTGGTGTCGTAGAAAAAGAAAGAAAAACACTAACGACGATGTGCAATCACTTTTCTTTGCCGTATTTTATGCGTGTTAGTGTAATCCGTACAAAAGCAGCATTAATTTTACTTTTATTAAACGTAAATGTTTTCTTCCGTTTTTTTTCTTGCACAAATTGACACTTTTTATAATTGTTTGAACACAATTATTTTAATTATTATCAACTATTAAACAATTATATTTTTCGAAAATAATATTCTTTTAGAATTTCAATATTTTTTCAGCCGAATTTGCGTCTTCTTCACTTAACTTTCTGTGTGTGAATGGCAGTCGCAGCTGTAGAAAACAATAAAGTAAATTTTTTGCCGTGCACAGTGATGGCAATTTAACCTAACCTAAACTACCTGTGCTGTGCCGAATCTTAAATACCCTCCACCTAATCTTACTGAGAAATAGAAAAACTATACTGGTTATAGGACTAGAATATTCTTATTCTGTGCTTTCTTTTCAGTCTTAGTGCAAATTTTATTAGTATTTGATATATTGTTTGAAAGACAATTTTACGACCAACATAATTTATGTTAAATATTTTGAAATTTTATCTAATTTCGACCATTTATAATTGATGTAATTACCGATTCTTACTGTAATTTACAGAGTTTATTTGATTTTCATAATAATATTGATTGTAATTTAACAATTTATAAAATTAAAAGAACATTTTTCCATATTCACAACAAGCTAAGAAACAGAGCATAAACAAGTTAGAAAAGTATATTCGACTTTGCCGAATCTTTAATACCTTCCACCCGCAAATATACTGTTAAAGTTAAAGGTAAAAAAACAAGTTAAGAAACGGAGTATAAACAGAGTATAAAAAAGGATAAGATATAAGATGAGGGGGTTTTGTTTGAATTTTATCTCAATATTATTATTTACAAAAGATTTATGGGTGGCATAGAAAAAATGGACCAATTATGGACTGATAGCTTCTAAATCCAGTATCCACTAAAGTGATTTCTATGCATTTTAGGATTATATTGGTTGAATTTCATCTCAATAGCGTTATTTACGAGAGTTGTATGGTTGGTTGTTATGCTCGGAAGTGGACTTAATTCAGGAGCTATTATTGACTGACAGTTACAAAATCCAGTAGCTTAATTGCCGTACAACCGATACTAATATGATTTCTGGATTAAAATTTCTGATCCATATAAAAGTTGCTTCGATATCTATATTTATTAGACATTTTTGTGTGTTTATTTGTTTTTTGGAAATGGTTCTTATATGGCAGCTATGACAAATTATGGGCCGATCTTCCTTAATTTTGGAAGAGTTATTTAAATGGCGTAAAAAGGTAAGGAAATTCTATTTCTTACAGATTCATACATTACGGTGTTGCGTTACTTTACATCTCCATAACCATTTGCATTACTTTACACATAACAATATCCATCAGCTGCTTCTTACTGTTGCAGTTACATTCCATTACAGTCGGCTAACTGAGGCTTAATAAATTATTTTATAAAAATGTGTTTGTTGTTTTGATTTTTTAAAGAAACATTTTATAATTTAGCCCCTTTTCGCACTTTATCGAAAATGTTGACACAATGTGGCTTTTTCAATTTAGCCCTTTTTAGCCCTATTTTCAAAAACGTTTACGCGTTTTGAGTCTCAAAAATTGGCATCACTGCTGTCACGTTTTTAACTTTTCTATAACTACATATACGTACGTACGTTACATTACGTTGCGTTTTTTCTTAAAACAACGTTCACATAACGAGGCCTTTAAAAATCCTGAGATTGTAAAAAACCTGACGGTTTAGCATCTCTAGAGCTAAAATGTTCGTAGTAAAAAAAATTAAAAAATAATTATTGCTATAAGTATAAGACTCAGTCTTGTTGTACAGGAAATGGAATCAATAAATAATTAAATAAATAAATAAATAAAATAAATATGCAAAAAAAAAACCCAAACTGTAATTTTTTCTGCAAGCCCAAGTACCTGTTTAGAAAATAAGACATAAGGATCTACTGCAGATCTTTATTGCTTTTATAATATTAACTATTGCACACGTCGTCATAAAATCACACTCATAAAATTTAAAGTTTTTCTACTTTTATGACGGGTTTTCCTAAAAATATTGAGAGTTTAAAATTAATCTACCTGTTTTAGCGAAAATTTTCCAAGAATTTTTAAAATACTAAAACATTGCCGTTAATCTCTCTCTTTATGTTGCAGTGGAATTTTATGCTTTTGGGTTTTTGGCATCTGTATATTTTCAATCACGTGTACGATGTGGAAATGTATTTGAGAGAATTTGAAATTTGTTAGTTAGGCTTGTTAAAGGTATTTACTAATTAAATTTGGTTGGATGTTCGTTTTTATTTTTTTGATATAAAATTGGGATTTTCTAAAATCAATATGAATATAAATGATGTTAAGTGTTTTTGATGATAATCCAAATAACTTTTGGTTTTAGTAACAATAACTAAAAGTTGGAAGTTACACATTAAAAATGTGCAAACGCCTCAAATTTACCACTATTTGCAACATCAAGTGGAACGTAAACAGGTGTTCATGAGCTTCATGTATAAAAATATAATTTTTTTATATTAAGCCCGCCCAAATAATAATTTTTCTATAAAATTAGGAGCATTTGGCCGTGTTCTTTAAACCGAAACACTTTCGAGTAAACAAATCTGATTCATTATATTAAATCGGTGATTTACAAATCACAAAATTTTGTTAATCCATGGTAGAAAATCACTAATTATTCAAAACGACGTAAATTGGAGAACAATCCATATTCATATTTTACTAGTTTTTACAAATTTTGCGAAGCTTGAAATAAATATCTTATACTCGTAAACGCAGAGAAAAAGCATGGTTGGACATGGTTACGACAACTACACTGTGTTTTTGGTACCAATATATTGTTGTGATACACAAATAATTGATTTTAACAATAACTTAGTTACTATAACATTTGTATGTTTCTCGCAATTATAAAATTTAATATGGTTCACTGAAACATAATTATTTTTAAAAAATGTTTACCACAACTATTGAGTGATAACTACTTAATAACTTACAAATAACCATTAAATGATTAGTTTCTATATTTGTTTAAAATATATATTTGTTTAAATAAATAATCTTAAATTTCTCAAAATAAAAATCTATTAAACAAAACTACAAATAAATGTAATTTTTTATGTACGTTGTGTTGACGTGAATAGCCAAAAAATTCACGTATGTTGTGCAAAAAAGTGGCTCCAAATGAGCCCGATAAATTATTTGAACTTTTAATTTAAAAATGATGTAATTGATTGTAATGTTCTTTTTAATTTTATTACAACCAATTAACTTTCCTCTATTCTGTCTTACTAAGTAAAAAGACAAACCATGCTTTTCTTAAGAGAGACAAAAGAATAATAAAAAATTCATTTATTTAAAAATATGATATATGTATGTATGTAATTAACTTTACAAGGCAAAAATCAAAAAAAACTAAATACCGCTACGCAAAAGAATTAAAGAAAAAACAAAAGATACAATTCTTTACCAAAATTCTTTTGGGCAACAACAAATAATGAATATATATGTTTGTATGTTCATGAACTATAAAGCTACAAAATTATTGAATTCAATTATAATTAGGGCGATATAAAAAATTAAAGTAAGGATTTTCAATTGCTGAGGAGTTTTAGTATAACAAAATAATAGATAGCGGACTAAATGATATACTGAGTAATAAAAAATATTGTATTTAATAAATAAAAATTAGCTCTGATCTGAACATCCTGCCCCCGTTGAATTCCTTGGGAATTCAACCTCATCATTGAATAAGTAGCCAATTTTTGAAACTGCTCGTCGAACCAAGCCATTTGCCGTTTTTATAACAGCAACTCGCACAAAGCCATCGTCACCTTTTATAACCTCCGTTATGCGTCCCAATTGCCATTTAAGTGGTGGTTGATTTTCCTCCTTTAGGACCACCATGGTACCTATTTTAATGTTATCTGAAGCAATTTGCCATTTAGTTCTCTGTTGGAGAATTGTCAAATACTCAGTACTCCATTGTTTCCAAAAAAGTTGTTGCATATAGCACACACGCTGCCACCGACCTAGACGATGCATGTTAAGCATTGTTACATCTGGCTCAACAACTGAAGTAAATGGGGCGCCAATTAAAAAATGAGCAGGTGTCAGAATATTCAAATCATCAGGATCTTCAGAAATTGGGCACAGAGGACGAGAGTTCATGATTGCCGAAATTTGATATACGAGAGTTCGAAGCTCATCAAAGTCTAGAATTGATTGCCCAAGCGTACGTAGAAGATGAAGCTTTGCGATCTTGATTGAAGCCTCCCAGAGGCCTCCGAAGTGGGGTGATCTTGGTGGTATAAATTTCCAGTCAATATTATCTTCCAAACATTCTTCATGAACGATCCTTAAGTGCTGCTGACTCAAAAATAATCTTTTAAGTTCGGCCATTTCATTTTTTGAGCCTACAAAATTTGTGGCATTATCAGACCAAATGGTTTTGGGTCTGCCTCGAATGCTAATAAAACGTTTAAGCGCTGCTAAGAAACCTTGAGTAGACAAATCCTTGACCAGCTCTAAATGAACAGCCTTGGTGCTGAAACAAATAAAAAGGCAAATATAACATTTAATTGGAGCTCTTGTGCGAATTTCTGAACGGTATAATATTGGGCCACAAAAATCAACTCCTGTTACCAAAAATGCTCGAGAACCTTCAAATCTGTCTTTGGGAAGATTGCCCATTATGTGCTCTACTATGCGAGGACGTAAGCGCAGACAACGAATACATTTATTAATTATACGACTGACCTCTTTTCTGCCCCCAATGGGCCAAAACTGCAATCTAATTGTTGCCAACAATGACTGTGGGCCAGCATGAAGATTCTTTTGATGAAAATATGCTATCATCGAGTCTGTTAAGGGATGTTGTTTAGGAAAAATTATCGGGTGTCGAGCATCAAAATTAAATTGTGCATTTTTGAGGCGGCCACCCACTCTTAGGAGGCCAAAACTATCAACGAAAGGGTTTAAGGATATGAGCGAACTTGATGATGAGATTGATTTACCTTGACTGACGGCCTTATACTCGTTTAAAAATCGACTTTTTTGAATCATACGAACTAATAACATGGTACCTCTCTGGACGTCTGTTGTTGACAATGGACCCTTTCGACATAGTACACCTGCACCACCAAACTTGTATATGTAAGCAAAAACTCTGCAGATTTTTCCAAACGATGTTATATATTTGCAATTAATTGACAGGTCGATTAATGATGTTGTGCTAACCAAAACCGATTTACGCTTTTCTGGTAAATTTTTTGTTACTGGAGGTTGTGTCGGCCAAGAATTTGTATCCTTCTTTAAAAAATCTGGGCCAGATATCCAAAAATCAGATGATGCTAATTCTGCTGCACTGGCACCTCTTGATAAAACATCAGCCGGGTTCTTAGCTGTCGGAACATAAAGCCATTTCATATTTGCAGTTAAAGATTGTATACGACTAATACGATTTGATACGAAAACTTGATAATTTGATGACTCTTCTTGAATCCACGATAGGACAATTGTTGAGTCTGACCAACAATAAATATCACCAGCAAAAATGTTCAAATTAGATATTGAGTGTACGAGTTCTGCAAGCAGGAGTGCAGCTGATAATTCCAATTTGGGAACTGTTAAAACCTTTGTGGGTGCAACCCGAGATTTAGAGCAGAGCAAATTAGAATGCGCAACGCCATTGCCTTCACTTCGAATGTAAACACAAACACCATAGGCACGGAGACTTGCATCGCAAAATGCATGTATTTGGTGTTTACCTCCAGGTCTTAAAACCTTTCTAGGAAATTCGCACCTCTCAACTTCTAAAAATTCGGAGCATAGATTGAGCCAAGCAGTATTAAGGGCCTGGGGTAATTTATCATCCCATTCAATTTTTTCCTTCCACAAATGCTGAAGAAAAATTTTTGCCTTTACAATGGCTGGTCCTATAAGACCAAGAGGGTCATAGCATCTTGCAATGGCTGACAGAACCATTCTCTTCGTAACTTCTTTTGATAATTTGGATGGCACAAACGAAAATAAAAATTTGTCGCCATTTGGCTCCCATGCCAATCCCAACGTTTTGGTTACATCACTTCCATCTCGAAATTTTAAAAACTTTTCCTTATCTTCATCTTTTATTTTGTTAAGAATACGAGAGTCATTCGAACACCACTTACGAATTTTAAAATTTCCCCTGCTAAGTAACTGTGTTGTTTGCTCTAGGATTTCATTGACTTCGCTTAAAGAGTCACCACCAGATATCATATCATCGACGTAAAAATCACGCAACACTATTTTTGAGCCTAAAGGGTACAGCTGACATTCGTCTTTTGCTAATTGATGCATTGTCCGAATGGCCAGAAACGAAGCAGACCTTGTGCCATAGGTAACGGTTTCCAATTTGTAAATTTGTAAAGGCCCATCAACCTCATTTCGCCACAAAATACACTGAAGATAATTATCTGGATAGGCAACTCCTATGCATCTATACATTTTACATATATCGCCTGTTAGAGCAATATTGAAGGAACGAAAACGAAGTAATATATCAAAAATATTAGGCTGAATTGTCGGGCCACACATAAGTATATCATTGAGCGAAAGTCCTGTAGTAGTTTTTGCTGATCCGTCGAAAACAACACGCAATTTCGTGGTTGAGCTCTCCAGCTTAGTTACACAATGATGAGGGAGAAAATTGATCTTAATATTTTCTGGTATTTTATCCAATAAGCTCATATGCTTAAGATCAATATATTCGTTAATAAATGCGCTATACTGAATTTTTAAGTCTTGAGACTGATTTAAACGTTTTTCCAAGTTGTTAAAACGACGAAAGGCATGCTGGTATGATTCACCAAGAGCCTTTGGGCTTGTTTTAAATGGCAAGCGAACTGTATACTGGCCTGAACTCAAACGCTTGAATGTTTGGGCAAAATGGTTTTCGCATTCTAATTCTTCTTTTGTTATTTTTGAAACGACATCAAGATGGTTTTCTATTTCCCAGAATCGGCTTATCAGTTTATCTAAATTATTTTCAAAACTGACCTTTTCGCTTGGTCGAATATTTAATAAACAGCTTTTATTCTTTTGTAATTGAATACCCCCACCAGCAACAACCCAACCAAATTCAGTATTTTGCAGAAACGGCAACATTGGCCCAATTTGAATTTTTCCATTGCACAAGGATTCAAAAAATAAGTCTCCACCTAATAATAAATCAACTTCTTGCGGTTTGTAAAAAAGCGGGTCAGCGAGCTGTATGTTGGTTGGTATGCTCCAGTTCGAAATGTTTATTGTAAATTGAGGCTGATTCTCTACGATTGCCGAAACAACAACAGATGTTATACATGCTGACTTGCCTGAAGTTCGAGATTGAATAAAGATATTAATAACTTTACAAGATGCAAAATTTGATTGTCCAATTCCGGATATTTGTGTAGTTGCACGAATGGGCTTTAACTGGAGTTTGTTAACGAAACTGGATGTAATAAAATGAGCCTGAGAGGCTGAGTCGAGAATGGCCCTGCATGGAATAAAAAAACCTGCACTATTTTTAGCTAGCACTATTGCCGTAGCTAGTATTGTTGTTTTTGTATCAACTTGCTTATCAAATTGACTGCTTGAGGCTACCAAAGACGATTGTGGCAATGAGTTTTGTGAGCTTGAATCTTGTGACGATGTTGAAGCTTCAGAATTTACATTTTGGTTGCGTTTTGAATCTTTGTTAGAATCTTCATTAACTAAATTGGGTTTTGAATTGTGCGTAGCTTCCAAGTGAAGCAGACTGTTATGCTTTAATGAGCAATGCCGACAACCATTTGAAACACATGCCTTAACAATATGCCCTTTTCTAAGACAATTTAAGCACAAATTTAAACGTTTAGCTTCTTTATATCTTGCTGATGGTGTTTGCGACAAAAATTGAGGGCAACTATAAATTGCATGGGACATTGAATTGCAAATAGGGCAAACCTTTGGTGAGTTAGTTGAGACTACTAAAGAATTTTTTCCTTTGTTAGTATGATAAAATTGCTTAGAGCCCACCTGTTTGTTGGCGACTTCCTTTACCACACCATTCTCCACATTTTCCAGAGTTTGACATCTATTTTGCAAAAACTTAGCCATTTGATCCCATGTTGGTATTTCACTTACTGGTGTAGACTCTTCCCATTTTGTTTGTGATGCTACGTCGAGTTTTCGGCCAATCAGGTGAATCAGTAAGCAATCAGCTATTTGATCCTTAGTTCCCATAGTAAGTAGAGCTCTTAAATGAGAATTAACGCTGTCACTTAATTTTCGCAACTGTCCGACCGACCCAGCTTCAACCTTGTTGATTGCCACAATGTCTCTTATGTGTGCCTGAAAATTCAAACGTTTGTTATCAAATCTATTTCTTAAAATTTCAATAGCTTTGTCGAAATTTGTTTCACTCATTTCCAACGAACGAATGGCCTCTAATGCCGAACCAGCTAAACATGTCTTGAGATGCTGAAATTTTTCTATTTTTGACAAATCCTCATCACCACCAATAACTGTCTCGAACATTGAAAAGAAGTCTGGCCATTCCGTGTAAACTCCAGTAAATGTAGGGATTTGTATTATTGGTAGCCGTGTTTTTTGTACGGGCAAGAAAAATGATGGTTGAGACTCATTTACAGTTGATTGTCTTAACAATGTTGCTGGTTGTTTATCCTTGAAGCGAAGTGCCATCATTTTTCGAGTTAAAGTTGTTTTTGTGAATGTGTACATTTCGGACACCTCTGCCGGCAACGTACTTTCCATTTCTCTGAAATCTTCTCTTTCAAGCCGATCATGAACCACTTCGAAGTCGGCATACAGTTTTTCTAGCAATTCTTGTTTCACAGTTAAAGCAGCTTCATCTAGGGAATCGATGTCACAATTTTGTACATCATATTGAATACTGAGCAAACGATTTTTCAGTATTGTTGCCTTACGTTTGTTGAAAGATTCCTCTTGTTGTTCTATACTCATTTCAAATATTTAAGGAATCACGTCGGGGTCACCAAAAATGTTGACGTGAATAGCCAAAAAATTCACGTATGTTGTGCAAAAAAGTGGCTCCAAATGAGCCCGATAAATTATTTGAACTTTTAATTTAAAAATGATGTAATTGATTGTAATGTTCTTTTTAATTTTATTACAACCAATTAACTTTCCTCTATTCTGTCTTACTAAGTAAAAAGACAAACCATGCTTTTCTTAAGAGAGACAAAAGAATAATAAAAAATTCATTTATTTAAAAATATGATATATGTATGTATGTAATTAACTTTACAAGGCAAAAATCAAAAAAAACTAAATACCGCTACGCAAAAGAATTAAAGAAAAAACAAAAGATACAATTCTTTACCAAAATTCTTTTGGGCAACAACAAATAATGAATATATATGTTTGTATGTTCATGAACTATAAAGCTACAAAATTATTGAATTCAATTATAATTAGGGCGATATAAAAAATTAAAGTAAGGATTTTCAATTGCTGAGGAGTTTTAGTATAACAAAATAATAGATAGCGGACTAAATGATATACTGAGTAATAAAAAATATTGTATTTAATAAATAAAAATTAGCTCTGATCTGAACACGTTGAAAGTCCGCAAATATTTATTGCTATTTACAAAAATATTAACAAAAATATTAAGTTTTGTGTTTAAAAACCATGTAAAAATAATTGCGATTATACGAAATATATGTATATAGGAAATACTAAAATAATTGTGTCTTCATTAGAAATAATGTTTTAACTGGTATCATCGCGAAATTTTGCATTCATATTATGATAATTATAAAAACATAATTTGACAAATAGTAAAAATAAAATGATATTAATTTAATATATTATGATAAAGTACTATAAGATGATTATTATATATCACAATATGATTATTATATATCGTAATATGATTACTATAGATCATAATATGATTACTTAAGATCATATTATGATTACTTTAAACCATGCATGTTAAATAATGATTAGATAATGCTAACCTTCTTTTGTGAAATTCTCTAATTCATTAAACAATTAGAATTAGTTCAAGTAATTCCCATAATATAATTCAAATTTTTATTCCAATGGTAAAACTAATTGCACTTAAAAAAATTGGTTTACGTTTACAATTAGAAATCTAATTGACTTCTGCTAATGCAATTAGAGTTGGCAACCCTTGTGCTCTGTCGTGTGGATTAATATTTTTTAGCTTTTATTTTATTTTATTGTATTATTGTATTTTTTACAAATTAGATCAATATATTTCAAACATCTTTTGTCCATCTTCAGGATCTGAATTGATTGAAAATTATAATATATATATATATATATATATACTGATCTAATTTGTAAAAAAATACAATAATGTTTTTTATTTTACCGGATTTAAAGAGGCAACACAAAATAAAAGCTAAAAAATATTAATCCATAAAATCAATCCAGCAATACAAAATATTAATCCTTAACTATTTTTGTGAAAAGAAAATATTTATTTATCACATTTGTTGCTATATTTACATAATGTAACAGTTTTTGAATATTGCAGGCATCATCAATAGTCCAAGACTAAATTCATTGTCAGACTTTTCTTTTGAAATGTTGGTATTAATGAAGTCTAATGTCAATTTTTTGTGAATTATATATAAGCAGAATCAGCGTACATATACACATGTATGTGGCAATATATAATGCAATTTTATGCAATATTCAAAAACTGTTACATTATGTAAATATAGCAACAAATGTGATAAATAAATATTTTCTTTTCACAAAAATAGTTAAACTAATCAAATATAATCAAAAATAATCAAGAAATCTAATCAATTATTTTTTGGATTAGTTTTGATTAGATTTGATTAGAAATGCTAATCGTCACTAATTGTGATTAGATTTTTGATTATTTCTAATCTAATCAATTAGTAATCGTCTAAAATGGCTAACTAATCATAATTAATCAATTGTTCAGCACAATTAAAATATCTAATCCAATTGCTAATCATTAGGATTTCTAATCATTATTCCCAAGCTATGGTTGTAAGTGTATGTTTCAGTGTTGTCAGATTAGGGGTTTCCCCCTAGATTTAGAGTTTTTTTCTATTTAGGGGCAGATTTAGCGGTCAATATTATTTAGTGGGAAATTTGGGGGTAAGAAAATTTTATTTAGGGGATTTTTAGGGGAATTTCGAATTTATAGTGTGTTATACTACATAATTTAACAACTGACTATTTAGAAAGTAATCTGGCAACTACAAAGATTAAAACATTTTTCGATGCAAATAGAAGACATTATGCTCATTAAGGTAAATTGCAAAACTTTTACTTTGGAAGTTTCCAAATAAAAAAGCGACTTCCAGATAGTATTGATCTTTTAGAAAAATTATAACTGTTTTCCATCGAAAATGCACAGAAAGCTAAAAAACCAGACATTACCAGTGTCGTTGTTCATTTCACAAACATTTGTGAAGATATCGATGCAACTCTTAGTGAGTGGAACAACTTGCACTTTATATCGTGGAGTAATACGACGTCTTTAGAACAATTTTGGTAAGAAGTTGGACAAAATTTTGCAGAATTAGTAAACTAGGATTATCTTTATTACTACTACCTCATTTCAATGCATTAGTTGAAAGAGCTTTCTATATGTTTAATGTGGTAAAAAATAAGCTGCGAAACAGAATGAATATTTCAACAGTTGAAAGTATTTTAAGAGTCAAGTTAAACAATAAGATTTTATTCCAACACCTCAAATGCTCAAACTTTTCAATTCGAATGATATGTACACAGCTCATGAAGAAGAATTTGCAACTCTTGAAAGTTTTGGAGAAACCTGATTTTAATAAAACTAACCATCTAGATGTTTATATGTATATAAATTATATTCCTAATAGTTCACCTTACGTAATTTCATAAAAATGTAAGCGAAGAATAATTCAAATGTTTTTTTTAATAATTAGTAGAGTATGTTATATAAGAATAATAGTACCTCAATTCAAATTTAATAGAGAAACTTTAGGGGGTTTTTTAAAAAACAGTGTAGAATCTAGTGGGTTCTAAATTTTTTTGGGGGGAAGAAAAAAATTATCTGACAACACTGGTATGTTGCCTATCTAAGTTGTTTTGTATAATTTATATAATTATGATTATGTTTGCTGGGTAGTTCGCTCACACACACAACCTCATTTTACGCTTTGCCTACCTCTGCTCTACACTATTGATGCTAGTTATTTTCTACCTGTTAAATGATCTACGCAACTTGTAAGTGTATAATATACAGTGTATATGTACTTTGAGCGAGGAGAGAACATGAAACTGATTTAACAAATAATATGTATGTGTTGGTAATATTTAGTTTGTAGTAGTGGCGGCAGTGAAAATCTAAATTGTTTTGATTTTCGTCACACTCACATCAACATATTCGTGTGAAGTTTTTTCACTAACACAATCAAAAAAAAAAACTGCGTTTGTGAAATCAGTTCGATACGTGGCCATCGTGCTTTATGTGTATAATCCCAGCAAGCCATATGAGTCCGAAAAGAGTCTTTTCTGACACCTTTTTCGGAGCGTTAACGCTCTTTATGAGCCCAAAAAACAATCATAATTGCTCCGAAAACCTTCAGAAAAGAGGGTCATTACATTCGAAAATGGTCCGTCAGAAAGAGCTCTTAGATAATGTCAGAAAAGAGTCTTTTATGAGGGTTTTTTGGGCTCTTAAAGAGCTCTTAGATAATGCCAGAAAATAGTCTTTTATGAGGTTTTTCTAGGGCTCTGTGTAATCTTGTTTTTATCATTCTTGTGTGGTACAGCTATGTTTTTTTTTTGTTCAAAGCACAAATAGCAGGAGAACAACGCTTTGGTACACACATAATTAAGTGGAATTTCTGAGTCATACTGCGTGCCGACTCAGGACAGTAACAATCGAATTTTTCTTTCGCTCCGAAAATGCTCTTTTGTTGGACTCTTTTCTGACTCCTTTTTCGGAGCGCTCCTAAAATGGTATGCTGGGTAGTGACTATGAAGACTAGTCAAAATGCTATTACGCATATTGAAACGCCGGTCTGGCTGCTTAGGCTTATTGTTACATTCCACCAATGAGAGACAAGCAAATCTCCGATTTGCAAACATACTCGTACTTGTCCTTGATAATAAATCCAACGCGGAAATTGTCCTGTGCAGGTATCAACACAAGAGAGAGAGAGAGAGAGAGAGAGAGAGAGAGATTCATATGCATATCTATAAATATTTTGGTCAGACAAATTTTGAACATAATCTGCCACCAATATTCAAGCAAGCAACATCTTCGTCAGTTTTTATTGCAATTTTAAAGTTGATCAGCAAAAATGGAATGGAATAACATAAATTTAGAAGAATACTGGACGCAAAATTTTCAATATCAAAGTGATCCTAATGTAAGTATAAATATTTTTCACCACTTCAAATTACTTTCTATATATTAATTAAATATTTTACAGATTATGAATATTGTTCAAGATACAACTCTGCCATCAGTGTTACCTCCTTCCACTCAGAGTTACTCCACCACAACATCTCCCGTTTCGCCCTCATCATCTATCGATTCGAAAGGTACTTTAAAGGCAAAACGCATACGTACAGCATATACCAGCAAACAACTGATTGAATTGGAACGTCAATTTCAAATTAATAAATATTTATGCCGTCCTCGTCGCATTGAAATTGCCCAACGTTTAGAGTTAAGCGAATGTCAAATAAAGATTTGGTTTCAAAATCGTCGCATGAAGAGCAAGAAGGACGCCGCTAAAGCACCAAAACAAAATACCAAACTACGTAGCTGCTCCGAATCATCTGCCCAGGAAAACAATATACCTTTGTTTTTTGCCAATCCTGAAATATCAGATGTCGGACAAGAACCCTCGGTCCAATTGGCAATTTTTAATCAACAAACTTCTTCATCATCTAACGGATTTAATGAATCGACATATGTCAATACGGTTCAACAATACCAAACTGCATTAAATTCAGAGCCAGAATCTATGGATAACTTGGCATTATCATCACTATTTGATGATTATCAACCACTTCCTCTTTCCAACAACCAAAGAGAAATTTTGGAATATTTAATGGATTCTGATTTTATACAAAATCTTTGAATAAATAAATAATTTTAAATATCTTTCTACTTATCATATGTGTATGTAAGTTTTATGTCTTAATGATTTAATATATTAAAATTGAAGAATTTTTTATTATATTTAATTAAAATTTTAGAATATTTGATAAAATAATTCTTAATCATTGATTTTAAATTGTACAATTTCCTTCGAAAACTTAACAAATACACGTACATACATATAGATATATGTATATATTTTACTAAAATATTTATTTGTTTTATTTTTATTTAATTATTGATTTTCTTTGCCGACTTGATAATTGTGTAAAACAAACAATTGAAATGAATATTAGAATACGACATAAGAAGTAAATATTATCCAACGATAATGCTAGTGGTAGTAATACAGACAATTGCTACAAGGAAATTTATTTTATGTTGAAAAAAGCTGTTCAGCAAACATTAAACAATTTTTTGTGATATAAAGCCGACGACTTAGTATTTTCGTATCCCTAAAACCTGTCTTCGATCTTTATTTGGTTTGCTATGGAAAATCTTAATACACTTTGCGTCGTGTTTTTTCCGAACGTAAACCCGACGCAAAGTGCGGTATTGGTGTATTCGTGATCCTTATGAAATTCTAAGTCTATTGAGATATACTACGACATGGTCGGGAGAACAAAAGAGACGAACAACTGTCTTAGAATGGTTCATGTGGTATAGTAAGTGTAGTATCTGTTTTGTGTAGTATTATCAAATGTTTTATGTTAGGACACGCACCTGGCCACAGCGTTGGTACCTGCCTGGGACAAACATGCCAAAGTTAGTTGGAAACCTAGCCAGGCAAAACGATCCGTAACATAAATGGCTGTCCATCTCTGTAAAACACTCTCACGTCTAAAATACACAACTTAACGAAATTTCCAGAAAAATATTTCTTATTTTGTACGAAATTTTGGTATTGAAAATCAACAAAGTCGGTATAGTAGAACCAGAGTTATGGACCAAAATATGAGGCAACCTCATATTTTTTGCAATTTTTTAAAGTATATTGCAGATAATACCATGAAATTTTGTATACGTTATTTTTATGATAAAAGAAGAAACTGTGAGGAAGCTAGTGAGAATCGGTGTATTATCTCTCATACAAATATCTTGCCGAAATATGGCTCAATAAATAATAATAAATGCCTTTAAAATGGGAACATCAATACAAAATTCATCAAAAATAAGTTTCATGTAAAAAGAGGTAGTAAAACGAAATTTTGTTTAGTTCGGTTCATGTTTGAGCTTAGAACCCATATAATGTCCACTTTCAACATTAACTTAAAGTATATAAATTGTTGTACTAAACTTTATGGTGGTCGGCCTATAATTGGGCATAGCTTCCATATAAGGACCATATCCCAAATAGTCATTAATCTTTATATATATACGTAAATAGTACTGCAGAATTTTGTATATTTCGGTCCATATTTGATTAGCGCTCTCTTCCGAAAATCACTTCAATACTTATCATTTTATACGGATCAGTAACATATATTCCAAAATAAAACTCCTACATTTTGAGAATAGCGCTCCATATTTGACTATATCCTCATATAAGGTCCACTTCCGAAGTTCACTAGAATACTAATGTGTATCTTAAATATACTATTATTATGTAGAAATTCAATGTGAGATATCCTCATATGCATAAAATTATCTACTGAGAAATTTTAAAAGATCGGCCCACGATTTGTCATAGCTGCCATATAAGGACCATTTCCGAAAAACAATTTAATACAGATCAGAAATTTTAATCCATAAATCATACTAATATCAAAATAACCATCTTACCCTTTTAACTCTGTTTCTTAACTTGTGGTGAATATGAAAAAAAAATGTTTTTTTTTTTTATTTTTAATTTTATATTTGTTAAATTACACTCAAGATTGTTATGAAAATCAGACAGATCAGAAAATCTATAGAATATAGTTAGCACCGGTAATTCCATCAAAATTAGTTGAAATGTCAAAACAGTGGAAATAAATTATGTAAGTTGTTCGTAAAATTGCCTTTCAAAAAATATATAAAATTCTAATAAAATTTGCGCTAACACTAAATAAAAAACATTGAATAAGGATATGCTAGTCCTATAACTAGTGTAATTTTTTGAAGACCAGAATAGAGTTTTGTATAATTCGTAAATGAATTGCTACTATACAAAATTTCCAAAACCATGTTCTTGATGTGTGCCAATTTATATTGAAATTGTAAAAATTAATTTTTATTCGTTTATAATTATTGCAAATAACATTATTAAATTTAATTATTAAGTAAGTTTCGTTAACTGCTGTATTTCGTTCGTTAGAATATTGTGAAATAAAATTAAAATGTTCTTCCAATATCGCTTTGTCTAAAAATAAAGTTTCTTAAAAAGGGTAGTTCAGTTAGAGGTTTTTTTTATTTTAAATACAACATTTCAAATATAATTAGAGGTCGGCATCTTTATTATGACTTGGATTGCACTGGCATTTACTTTGCAAAGATATGGAATTTCAAACAAATGTTGGCCGCTGTTGCGATGTGAGTCTTTCGGTAAAGTATTGACAAATAATAACAATATACAAATTAGATCACAGTATGACAGCAGTCAAGCGAAATCTGTGAAAATATTGAATCGCCCTTTAATAGCTTTTCCCAATAAATTGTATTAATAAAATAAGAACAAAAATAGATCAACATTAACTATGTGTAATAATAAAGTTTAACTAATAAATATTTTGTGCTACATGATACGATACTTTATCTAATACTACTCGTGTTTCAAAATATTTACACTTCGAATGGTCTGCAAAAAACAAGATTTGAAAAGCAAAGCAGAGAAATGAATAAGCTAATAAAGTAACATATGCTTACATCCATGGACATATAGAAAAATACAATATATTTTGCAATGTGAATATGAATTAGAATACAAATTGAATTATTTTTCTAACAATATAATGAAGTTCATTATTGAAAAACAGTTTTACCATATACATACATATTTATATTAAATAAGTGCTTAAAGAAATGTTGGAAATATTTTCAATATAAAAATGATATTATGACGGCTATTAATCTTTTCTTTAAACATGTGACTATCTGACATGTAAATCTGTACACGTGTACACGTATACGAACACATACAGAGACTTTGTAAATTATAGCAGTAGTTTTTAAATTTAATATTAATAAACAATTGTAATTGTTAGAAATCTGTGGACAATTTTATTTATTTTATTAGTAGTGTTATGCATTTTTTCAACTATTAATAGGTTTTAGTTTTCAATCTAAACCTAAAATTACTTAAACGAGTGCAGAAACAAATTTATTCAAATCACAACCCGTATTTGGAAACACAGCCACTGTCAAATATACATTGACATACATTTTATATTTTATATAAAAAATAAAATTGTGGCCAGCGTTGTCATATGTCACGTTTTACTTATTTTGCAAGGTTTTCGGGAGGCAACACAATTTTTTTTTCAAAAACATAATATTATAATATAGGGATTTTTTGCCAATCTAGCCGGACATTACTTTTTGTTTTAGCTTAAATGGCTTCTTAAAAGTTATTGAGTGCCCCTAGATCAATGAAACGTGGCAGAAATGTGTGTTATTGTCATAGGCAGGTAAATAAAATCAGACCAAGAAGACAAAAGTTCCCCCTAGAAGAACTAATCCAACCTCTGAAAAATGCAATTTTTTTCAAGTTTTTCCATACTTCAGTTTGACAAATTTAACTTTTAACGTCGGCGAAATTAAAAAACCTAAAATTAGACCCAGGAGATCGTAAAATTACACTTTTCGACCCCGTCCTATTTTTTGGGCTGTTACATAAAATAGTAATAAAATAATATTAAAAAAAATATATTACTAACGCCTTAATACTATAAAAATTAATTTTTTTTAACTTTTATGGGCAGGAACGACCTAGTCAAAATTTTTTTTCAAATTTTCAAAAAAATTATTTTTTAAGATTTTATGTGACTTTTATGTATTTCATTGTATTTTTAATTTATCTGAAAATAAGAAATTTAATCGTAATTGTAACTTATTTCTCTTTTGAACTAAGATGATGATGAGTGGCATGGTTCTTCTGCATCTGTTTCTTCAAAATGCTCTTCCGAATCTGAACTCTCTTCAGATCCAAGTACAGAAATTGCTTCTTTCGTAAAGGCTAATTTTCTAACTAAAAAAATTAATTTCTCTTCAACGAGTTTAGCATTACAGTCTTGTATAATTTGGAATAACTCTAATTTCGTATACACTTTTTCCATTTTACTCTCAAAGCTCCGAAATGGTTCTGAAAACAATTTTGTGCAATAACCACAATATATAGTAAAAAAAAACCAAGTACTTGGAGCCTAGATTTGATTTTTTATTAAATATCATTTTTGTTGTTAATAATTTTAAAAGTTATGCAAAACACAATGTGTAGCATCTTCAGGGAAACAATAACAAAATTAAAAATTAATAACAATAAAAATATTTTTCAAAAAATAACAGTAATTGTCAGAATTTAAATATTACACAAACAGAAATATTGATATGAAAAATATTTTAGTTTTTAGTTTTTGTGTTTTTATAAATTAAGTGTCTATAAGTTTGAGCAACATTATCTGTATCTACTTTAAAATTGATTCTAAGATTTTTTGGTACATTAATAATTTCTAACATTTCTAACATATAACGACGTTTATAATTATTTTCTGTTTTCAAAACTGAAAAAATTGTAAAAATTTGAATCACTATCCCGACTTTGAGAACATTTCAGTTTTTGATTTGTGTAAATATACATATACATAACTCGTTATATATAATTTGGGCACTTCTGTCATTTTCAACAGTCGATATTAATGAAAAATTCTGTTTTAACTGTATCCATTGCTCCAAAATTCTTTTGATTGTGGCTCCATATGATAACCAACGAGTTCCGGAAACTTGAACAAGCTTCCTAAAATTATTTGAATCAAGTCCACATGGTGGCGACATAACTAAAATAATGTTAATAACTATAGCTATATTGTTAACAAAAATTAGACAAAAAAATCGCCATCTCATTCAAAAACCGCAAAGAAATCGCCATGTCGACAAATGGAAATTTATGTTGCCAAAAGCACTAAAAAATCGCCATGTTTGGCGAAAAATCGGCATATCTGACAGCCCTACTACCAAGACAGAGCTTGTAATCAATATAGAAAACTAAAAACTAACTATTTTAATTTATGAAAACCAAAACTAAACATTTCTGAATTAAAAAATATTTTTCTGGATGTTACGATGTAATTTTGCAGCAAATACAAGACAATTTCTTGGTATCTACCAAAAATACAACAAAATAATCTCCTACATTCTAAATTATTTTCTTATAAGGATTAACAATTTTGTAAAAATTTTATTCAAATCAGCAAAAACATCTCTTTCTAACTTTTTTGAATAAAATTTCTTGATTTAAAGATAAGTTAAAGAAAGAAACCTATATACGAGTATGTATGTATGTAGGTGAAACGATCAAGAAATCATATTTTTTAATTTATCTCTTTAAAATATATAATATGGTGAATTTCACGTCAAGTGACCCAATTTTTAAAATCGATGTCTTCCGATTTGGATGAAATTTGCACCAAGGTTAGTACTATTGGATAGTAGGCCAGAGACAAATTTTCAGCTCTATCAGTCCAGAAGTGCCGGAGTTGGACATTTTGGTCATACAGGGGTTTTTTAAAATCAGTGTAACTCTTTACCTATTGGTCCTAGCACAAATTGTTCAAAGGACTGTAGATAACTATTTCTTCAATCATTTCAAAAATATTTTTTTTAATTTCATTTCAATTTGAGCCCTTTTTTTCTCAAAAGAAAGCTTATACAATTTACTTTAAGCCCTTTATAAACGCTTAATGGGATGCGAGTGGGATATCTATCAAAAAAAAAATTTTTGAACACAAGAATAGGATTTTTAATATTTGGCACATGTATCATTAAAAACTTAAACCATAAAGTCACCAAGGTAGTAATATAAGAATTACAAGAATAATTACTAACAGTTATGCTTTTGTTTTTCTAGTATTCTTGTTTGTTTAACATAAACTGTAATTATAGTTATGAAAAACTAACGAAATGTTAATGCGTAATTTACTCTTAAATTAATCCCAAATTTTTGATAAAAAGAGATCATTAAACATACTCTTAAAAATTCTACACGTTTTAAAAAGCAGTTTATAACAAATGGTAAATATTTATCAAGTAAATAACAAGTGGAATTAAATTATACGAGTATCCAATGGTTTACAACAGTTGTCGGAATAAAAAGAACTTGGAACAAGGTTTATAAGAACATGTTATGCAATTTCGTTTTCTGTTCAGTTTTCATTGTAATTTTTGTTTCATATTTCATAATTTTTATAAACTGCGTGTATTTTACTGGAAAATAGCAGTTTATTTTCGAATCGTGGTGGTAATAACTGCCGATTTACAAACTACCGAGTTATAAAACGTTTCTTATGCTGGTTTTAGACGGTATGTATTTTGCAGTGTACTTGTCAGTTTTACGATACATACTCGTATGTAATTGTGCATGTCTGTCAAAATTGGTAGTTTATATTTTTGGCTTTCACATGTCGGTTTTTAGTTTCATGTGACATAATCGAATACAACAGCTGTTTTCGTTGTGAATATTTTCGCGGGAGTATTGTGTTCTTGCAAATGTAGTTTGAAACGCTGATTTAAAAAATTAAATAATTGTTACTTGCAGCATTATTGTAATAATATAAATTTACTGAAACACAAACACTATGTTCTTGGAACCATAAACAATTGACTTGCAAAACAGGTGAAAATAGAACATTCTCTAATTGAAAATTTTACACTGTAAATGCAGGCTGACATTTGCAGAAGCATTTTTGTGTACATTTTGAAGTGGAAAATTTGACAAGCACACTGCAAAATACATACCGTCTAAAGGAAGCTTTAACCATAGCCTAGTTATTATTAAAACTTTATTGCAACTGGTATTTAAAAAAAAAAAACTGATAGAACTTATAACTTGTTTGATATTATTATAAACTTTAATGTAACACACTCTATGCTTTCAAAAATTCATTTCTATAAACATACACATATGGTCAAAAAAATAAGTACATATCCGTTTTGATATTATATGGCAATTCCTCACTTATGTTTTTATACCCTTCACCATTGTGGGTATATATAAGTTTGTCATTCCGTGTGTAATTTCCACAAACAAATTTTCCGACCCTATAAAATATATATTTTCTGGATCCTTATAGATAGCGAAGTCGATTAAGCCATGTCCGTCTGTCTGTCTGTCTGTATGTTGAAATCAGTTTTTTGAAGTCCCCAGATACACTCGGGATCCAAACCTTCAATAATTCTGTCAGAAGTGCTTTCGAGAAGTTTGCTATTTAAAATCAGCAAAATCGGTTCAGGTCAACCAGAGTTATGAACCAATATGTGAGACCACCTTCATAAAAATTTGAAATTTTTCGTCCATTTTATTGCAATATTTTGAAATATATTGCAGATAATACCATGAAATTTTGTATACGTAGTTTTTATGAAAAAAGAGGAAAGTGTGCAGAAAACAGTAAGAATCGGTCCATGATTTCTTATATCCCCCATACAAATATATATATTTCAGAAATATGGCTTAATGAAAAATAAATGCCTATAAAATTGGAATATCTAGACAAAATTCAGCAAAAATTAGTCTTATACAAAAAGAAATCGCAAAACGAATTTTTTTTAGTTCGGTCCATGTTTGATTATAGACCCCATATAAAGTCCACTTCCAAAATTCACTTAAATACGTATAAAAGAGATATAAATAATGTTAAACGGCTAAAATTTGATATAAATACTCTTTATAGGCAAATAAATTGTTGTACTAAATTTTATGGTAGTCGGCCCAGAATTGGTCATAACTCCCATAGAAGGACCACATCTGAAAAAGACTTTTTCCCCTATATATATTGTATAAATTTCGGTACCGACTCAAAACTTTTTATGTATACATTTTAATATATACAAAAATCATCCCACAAAATTTTGTGAATTTCGGTCTACTTTTAACCGTATGCCCCATATAAAGCCCTCTTCCGAAAATCACTTTAATACTCATAAATCGCTTATAAATAAGGCTACCAATCCAAAATTTTACACGGATCATTTACAAACATGCCTAAATCTAACTGCTGGATTTTTAGAATATCGGTCCATATTTGACTATATCCCCCACATAAGGTCCACTCTCGAAATCCACGTTAATACTAATATATATCGTATATATAGCGTTATTATGTTGAAATTCGACGTGAAATATCCTCATATGCATGAAAATAACTGTTCCAAAATTTAAGAAGATCGGCCCAAAATTTGTCATAGCTGCCATATAAGAACCATTTCCAAAAAATAAATAAATTCGGGTCAAAAAATATTCTTTTCGGATTTAACCCATATTCGGTCCATACTTTATAATCATGATATATATCGTTGGAAAGGTATTTGTAATACCTTTTATTTAATGTATTACAAATTATCAGACACCCAGTAGTTCCCGAGATATAGGCCTATATATTTTCAACTTTGAGGGCCCGCCCCCTCGAAAATAGGCGTGACCGTCAACAAATTTTTTTTTGCTGGTGTCTCCTCTAAAAGCCCTATTTCATTTTTTTTCGAGCAAAATCACTAAAACCGAATTGTACCCTTTTTTTATACTCTGTTAAATTACACTGAAGATTATTATGAACATCAGACAGACTCTGTAAATTATGGTAAGAATTGGTAATTAAATCAATTAAAAATGGTGAAAATTAGACAAAATTTCAAAATATTTACCATAAATTATGTTGGTCGTAAAATTGTGTTTTAAACAATATATCAAATACTAATAAAATTTGCACTAAGACTGAATAGAAAACACAGAATTAGGATATTATAGTCTAGTATAGTTTCTGTATTTCTTATTACGCTTAGGTGAAGGGTATTTAAGATTCGGCACAGCCGAATATAGCACTCTTACTTGTTTAATTAAATGTAGAATAGTGGAAGGCCAATCAGCTGTTCTTTTTGCCACTTATACTTTTTGTAGGTAAGCAAATGTGCGCGGCATATTTAAAGCGGTAAATGTCAAAAAATTTAATTGTTTTGTTTTTTACATAAATAAATTCTTAAATAAACGTTTTTTAGAGTGTACACTGTACATGGTGTAAAAAGTATTAAAAAAATGGATTTTTTATTTTATTTTTAACTAAACTCATATATCACATGTGTATGGCAACATCGTTTTAAGTGAAAAGTTTAAAAAAAATCGACTTTACCACACGGCCGCTTCTCACAGCATTGCCGGATTAACTAAATTGCGATACATACTTCAAAATTTTTGTATGAATAATTTTGTAAATAAACAAAACTTTTATTCACTGGTAATACTGTTGCCGTTCGCGGCTTCATGCCGCTTACATTAGCTTTCCACCATAAACCTGTTTAAAAATAAAAAATTTTTGCAAAAGTCCCGTTACTTTTTGTTTTCGTGTTCTTTTTTTTTTTTTTTTTTTTTGAAGTGCGTATTTTGGTTGGTCAACAAAATAAGTACATATTTAATTTTATAACAATTTACTTCGAGTTTCATATTTATTAGAAAAAGTTTGTTGTTTATTTTATTGTCTTGTAAAAATTAAAACGAATTAAATTTGATTTGATAGATGGGTCAAGGTAAATACTGTACGCCGGAGGAGCGAAGACTCGTGTTTAAATTTAGAAACAGAGGAGAAATGATTCGATCGATTGCGAAATACCTCGATAGAGTTTTAAAACGCTTTAAAACCAGTAAAAAGCTCAGGAAGGCGTGGAAGGCAAAAAAAAAAACTCACCCAAGAAAGGATAACAGGATTGTAACACTTGCAGAACTCCAGGTAAATTTCCGCCAATGTTGGGTGTGTGCCACCATGACAAAGAATTTTATGTGAAGTTCACTAAAAAGACCGCCAAGCAAGGTGGTGGTAACATGTACTTATTATTTTGGCCATATGTGTATATGAAGATATCGGCAATATGACAGACTAACATGCGGTGACATTTGTTGGCAATATTTTATTTAAAGTATGTTTTTTCAGATGCAAGTTTTTATCAGAAGCTCTTATATTCGTATTCACATAGAAATTGCGTTTGCATGTGTACAAAAACTCATCTGATAGATGGATTTTACTACGTTGGGCAGTATTATTGTGGCATATAGAAATATCAAATGATTCGGATGAATAATCTTATACAATGTTTCCACGGTACATGCTTCGCTCTCTATTCATGCTTCACACCCCAATCATGTTCGAAACAACTTGCTTCACCATACAAAATTTTAAGATCGAATCAAGTAGATTCATATTGAATCTACTTGCGAAGCACGAAAAATTGCACTCTTCTCTAATTTTTATCGCAAGTTTATCTGCACTAGCTGTAAAAATTTAATATTATTGTAAACAAAGCAAATTATTTTCTTGTTGCTGGAAGTAAAGAAAGTAAATATGTACGAATGTATGTTTTTTTCAAATAAGCTATCTAACATCCACTCACTTTTGTTTGTCCATTAAAAAAAATTATTTTCCACAAATTGTAAATTCTGTTTTTTTTTTATTCTGTTTGTTTATTAAAGACAACTGTCAAATCGAATCAAGTTTATTAGTCATGTAAACAGCATGATTCATAAACATTATTCAGAAGGCGAAGCAGGTGATTCAAGTCGTCGTGGAAACATAGTATTATTCTTCAGATTTAGGAGTCTTGCTTTAAGAACTGCTACAAAATAGTAATACATATAAAAATGCTGGAGTAATTTCAAAAAGTAAATGTTTTCAACCACAAATTTAACAAGTAAAAAACATAAGAAAATGACACTTCAACAACAGTCTACTCGTACATTGTTGTCAAAGTTTAAATCATAAATGGAAAATATTATTTATATTACTTGATGATGTTGTTGTTAGTGGTGGTGTTGCACGAGTATAGAATGTATGTCATGTCAGCCTCACATACATATGTATGTTTAACCTTCGTCATAAATGGAACAGGAAATATACACATACATACACACCACATATTCCCAGCAAGCCAAATGAGTCCGAAAAGAGTCTTTTCCGACACCTTTTTCGGAGCGCTAACGCTCTTTATGAGCCCAAAAAACAATCATAATTACTCCGAAACCCCTTCAGAAAATAGTCATTACATTCGAAAATGGTCCGTCAGAAAGAGCTCTCAGATAATGTCAGAAAAGAGTCTTTTAAGAGGGCTCTGTGTAATCCTGTTTTTATCATTCTGTGTGGTACATCTATGTTTTTTTTTTTTTTGTTCAAAGTACAAATAACATGACAACAACGCTTTGGTACACTCATAATTAAGTGGAATTTCTGAGTCATACTGCGTGTCGAGCACAGATCGGCAGTGAATCGTTTTTTTACGATTCACAACTACTCATAACATTTTAAGTATAACCCGGGGTTTGCACATGCAAGTAACAGTTCGAAAACTCAATACACTCATATTTTTTGCTAATACACTCACATTTTTTTTACTTGCAGAGCTACTCGAGTTTTTCGAATATGTTTTCGTATATAATACGTACACAGCACTCACATGCAAGTACTTGCATGTGTAAAGGCACAGTTAACCCTGCAAATAACGTGACTAGTCCATACATGCATGTAAAGACTAGACCAAAGAGGAGTAGGAGTGCTCCAAAACTACTCCAAATATGTGAAAAACAAGTTGGTCGATTTAACATTGCGATGTTCTAGGATTGGACCATATAACCCATCGGAGTAGTCCCAAAACTACTCCATGCTTCTACTCCATGGAGTACTCACGAGTTTATGCTTAGCAGCTTGAATCAAATATCAAAAGCAACAACAACTCAATACGCAATCATGTTAACACGAAACCATGTCGTTTAACTACAAACTCTTGTTTAACTATGACATGGTCTATGTCTGCATTACATTGGACCATGTTGTAAGTAGTCCATTTCATCTAAAATGGATAACGTAGTCCAATATTATTTTCAGGGAACTACTCTGAGTTACTCAAACTCACAACAACGTTGACTTATAAATGCAGGTGGCTATAATTATGAGCACAACGCCGAGATCGAGCTCATACCATTCCCAGTATGTTTGATTCATTTACATATTTACATATTAAGAAAAATACTCACATACTCATAAAGTATTCAACTCAGTTAAGTCATGGAAAAAAATGTTCAGCTTAATGCGTTAGGTATTTATACAAAATAAGTAAAAAAAATATAAAAACATACAAGTAAGTTTATAGGAAAACATATTGGGGAAAATATAAAATTTATTATTTTATATAATTTTTATAAGCAGGCTGTAAAGAATGAACGATACTCGCATGTGTGTATGCGAGTCATACTTATTTTTTTTATCGTCTACGTACATTGAGTTAAGGAGAGTCAAAATAAACAACATCATAAATGAGATTAAGAATGAATATAATGAGTACTTCAAACTTTAAAGATGAGTAGTGGTTTGATGATATTAAGACAAGTATAAGTACGTATAAGTACAACAAATTATAAGTCATGATTCGAGTATACTCACTTTTTCAGTACTCATAACTGATCTCTGGTGCCGACTCAGGACAGTAACAAACTAATTTTTCTTTCGCTCCGAAAATGCTCCTTAGTTGGAATCTTTTCTGACTCCTTTTTCGGAGCGCTCCTAGAATGGTATGATGGGTTCTTACACTTAGAATGCACACACAGTTATGCACTTAACACAAACTTCTTTATACACACCCACCCCAAAACAAAAAAAAAACACAAATTCTATTACACAAACACAAATGTCAAGAGTAAAACAAAAACAACAACAAAAAAAAGAGTAAAATGTGAAATGTGGTTCAGACCTAATACTTTTGAGTGGGTGAGTAGAAAAGTGCCACTGGAATACAATTCGCAATTTGACTCTACACCACTGAGCTGTCATTTTATAACGAATAGAAGAAGATTGATTACCGCCATAAAATTGTCCTTGTTATTTCAAGCGTATGGATGAATGAGAATGTGTCTGTCTTCCTGTGTATGTTTGAGTGTGTTGATTTTGTTGTTGTCATTTATGTTATATTTTTTTTGTCTATTTTAAGGGTGGATTTTCAATAGAATTATTTTGTAGCGAAAGAGTACAAAAAGAAAGAGTTAAAACAGTTGTTTTATTTGTTTATCAATAGTGTTGTTATCTGTAAAGCTAGATTTACACGATTAAAATTCTTTTTCAAAATTGCTCTTGAAAATGCTTCAAACTCGTGTAAACAGCAAAATTTCTTCAAAATTTATTTATTTAATAACTATTAATAACTATTAATAACTATTAAAAAAATTAATTTTGAAGAATTTTTGCTGTTTACACGAGTCTGAAGCATTTTGAAGATCAATTTTGAAGAAAATGTCAATCGTGTAAATCTAGCTTAATACACACATAAGTAATACATGTATATACATATGTACACTAGATATGACATAGTGATATATGAAAATTTTTGCAACAAGATTTTGAAGTGCTACCGCCTTTTATTTTGTTAGGCTTGGAAAAAAAATAGACGGGACAAAAAATGGGGGACTTTGGTTGAGGATAAATGGCGCCTCATCGAGGTCAAAGTTCAAGGTAAGAGTGAAAAAATTAATAAAATGTCCAATAACTACCGCGGAGTCGCCCCTAGAGTAGTAAAATGTCAGACTGACCCCCATTAATTTTTCCTCCCCAACATTTTTGTAGAACATACTTACACCCTATCTTCGCTCCTTAAGGGACTTGCCCTACAAAAGTTAGAGTTTTATAAATTTTACCCCCATCGACCTAACAAGTTTCAGGGCGCCTCTGGAGAATTCAAATGTATGACCAACCCCCAATAATTTTTCCTCCCCAACATTTTTGTAGAACATACTTGTACCATATCTCTGCTCCTTAGGGTACTTTCCCTTCAAATACTGATTTATAATTTTGCCCTCTGACCTAACTATTTTAATTGCGCCTCTGGAGGATTCAATTGATTTTTCTCACGCAACATTTTTGTGGAAGACACCCACCTTCTATATCTGGTTCTTAGAATACTTCCCTTCAAATAAGGTTTTATAAATTTGCCTCCTCGTCCTAACTACTTTCAGGGTGCCTCTGAAGGAGTCAAATGTATATTCCAAACCTCTTTCTCTGCTCTTTAAGGTACCTCAAATATACAAATTTTTTTTATATAAATTTTGTCCCTATTGTTCTAAGTGGTTCCAATACAAAAAACCAGTTTTATGTATCTTTGATATTTGTATTAAATTGAGTTCAATTAAAAGTTTGAGTGCGATATGTATGTATGTAAGTATTTTATATTAATTTATTAAATAATTTTTGTAATAAAGAGGATATTTTTCCTATTTTCGGCAACGACTTGCAGTAGAAATATTTTTTCTTCCTCGTTGCGGCACAAAATATTGTTGTAGTCCTCTATTATTTATACGCCTCTTTCGGCAGAATCGTTGACAACATGCAATTTTTGCAGTGTTTGTAGTGCTTGTTGGTAGTCTTCATGCTTTTCCCAAGTTTCTAGATCACTATCAAGAAAATCTTTTGACAATCCGAGGCGAAGAAAAATTGTTCCTGTGTCTGATGCAACATAATGACTCAAATTTTTCTCCATTAATTTGTCTTATACTTCTTTTGGTGTCAATGAAATTCTTTTAACACTTTTGAAGTCACAAAAATATACTCGAGAAACATTTACTCTATCCTCTTCTGCCTCGCTATCTTCATCATAATATTCCTCCATGTCATTGCCCGACAGTTCTTCAGCGAATTTCTCTTCATCCTTCTCAAATGTACGAATTGCATCTGCCATTTTTCACTTTGTATCAAAGGGTACATTCTGATCAAATAATGCAAAAGCAACAGCTTCCCAACTAAGATACCAGAGATGTCCACAGAATCTCTTAACCTACTGACATTAAACTGTCTCATCAATTGAAGCATAATGAATAATCGCTTTTAGAAAGTTCAAGTCATTATTTGGGGCTTCTCCTGCTTTGGTAGCACTAAACCAAGCTTTAAGATAAAGAGTTACTATGAAAATAGTAACATTGCGAAGTCCGTTTAATTAATTTTCGCTTAAGTCGAGAAATTTGCGGAATAAAAACATTTTTACAGACTATATGCCTTTGGCCATTCATCGAGCATGACTGGTAGGTCCTGGTGGGCTAAAATTATGGTTGGGAATATTTACACCAAGGAACAGCAAAACGATTTCTAAAAATTCCTTGTAGTCGCCTCTGGGTTGTTTTTCGTTTAATTGAGCCTTGGATTGTCAAAAGATTTTCTTGAAAGAGGCGTAAAAATAATAGAGGACTACAACAATATTTTGTGCCGCAACGAGGAAGAAAAAATATTTCTACTGCAAGTAGAAAAATTATTACAAAAATTATTTAATAAATTGAAATAAAATACTTACATACATACATATCGCACTCAAACTTTTAATTGAACTCAATTTAATACAAATATCAAAGATACATAAAACTGGTTTTTTGTATTGGAACCACTTAGAACAATAGGGACAAAATTTATATAAAAAAAATTTGTATATTTGAGGTACCTTAAAGAGCAGAGAAAGAGGTTTGGAATATACATTTGACTCCTTCAGAGGCACCCTGAAAGTAGTTAGGACGAGGAGGCAAATTTATAAAACCTTATTTGAAGGGAAGTATTCTAAGAACCAGATATAGAAGGTGGGTGTCTTTCACAAAAATGTTGTGTGAGAAAAATCAATTGACTCCTCCAAAGGTGCAATTAAAATAGTTAGGTCGAGTGGGCAAAATTATAAATCAGTATTTGAAGGGAAAGTACCCTAAGGAGCAGAGATAGGGTACAAGTATGTTCTACAAAAATGTTGGGGAGGAAAAATTATTGGGGGTTGGTCGTACATTTGAATTCTCCAGAGGCGCCCTGAAACTTGTTAGGTCGATGGGGGTAAAATTTATAAAACTCTAACTTTTGTAGGGCAAGTCCCTTAAGGAGCGAAGATAGGGTGTAAGTATGTTCTACAAAAATGTTGGGGAGGAAAAATTAATGGGGGTCAGTCTGACATTTTACTACTCTAGGGGCGACTCCGCGGCAGTTATTGGACATTTTATTAATTTTTTCACTCTTACCTTGAACTTTGACCTCGATGAGGCGCCATTTATCCTCAACCAAAGTCACCCATTTTTTGTCCCGTCCATTTTTTTCCCAAGCCTAACAAAATAAAAGGCGGTAGCGATTCGAAATCGAAAAATCGTTCACTATGTCATACCTAATGTACACACATACTTACAACCCACATATGTACATCACATAAAATAATACTAGTTACATTTTGTTTCATGGCTTTACGAAGACTTTCAAAAGTGTTTTTAATCTCTTGCCAACTCGAAGACCTTAAACTATGATCAGTACATATTGGGTACTTACATGCGGACAATAGGTAGTTGAGGAGACTTAAAATATTTTAAAACCTGATTAGATAATACGGTCTGTAATTCCGGGTTTAACTAACTTAGAATCTGCAAAATATAATCTGAATCAAAAGCGCATATAATAACTAGATTTGTGATCTGAGGAAAACTACAAGAATATATTTCCCACTGTGTGTAATATTTTACGTAACTGTATCTTTTTTGTTAAGCGGAATTGTTAATCTTAGATTAAATAGCGTTCAAAATGATTACGTTCGAAATTACCAAATATTTCTTTTGGTAATATTTCGAGTAGCAATGAAAACGCTGAAGCTTTTACTTGTTTTTTTTATTGTGTGGACGTGGATTTTTCTAACTAAGCACTTGAGAAATTTCTAATACTGGATCATATCGCTAGATACAGCTGCGCATTACATATGTATGTACTTCCCCATTTACCAACTTTAAACCCGATTAACAAATCTGCAATCCGTTTACACTGAAGTAAAAATATCTGAGTTCTCTGTACACTTATGAATATGGAACAAAATATCTGAAAATTTGTTATGAAAGGAGCCAGTGAACGTTTTAAAATAAGTTTTTAAAATAAGTATGAAATATTTATGTAATATGTTTGAAACGTAGTGTTTAAAACAAGTGATTTATAATATTTTGACAATTTTATAAACATTTTCAAGTTTCCAACATCTGTAATGTGTTTCATTAAAATGTTTTGTAGATGAAATTTCAAGTCACCTATGGAATAAAAAGTGAAAGACCTGGAAGGTACCATCTTTTAGATTCTATCAAATTTGAAATACAAAAATATAAAAATTTCGACTAGTTCAATATGTTAGCGAAGACAATATCTCCCATCTACATATGTACATATTTATGCGAATGAGCGAATGTGCGTAGAAAACTTTCAATTATGAAACAAGGTGTTTGTAAGTACGTATAGATTTCAACATAAACATACATACTTACTTACTTTAAACAAGCACATGTCAGTTTGATTTTTCTTTTCGATATTTGTATTAGTTGTATGTATTAAGTTTGCATAAATATTAAATAAACTTTTAATGAGATTTTTTGTTGTGAAAAACATACAAACTAAGTCAAACAAATCATACTTACATACTTCCACCCATACATGGATACATATATGTATTTAAGAAAAGGATGTTTAGATATCTCTCTAGAATTTTGATGAGATAGATTTCTTAATTTCTCAAATTGATAAGTGATAAATGTTTTTATACATATATGAGATGTTTATCTATAGTTATGTACTTAAGGTAAGGTTAGACTACGCTAATATTTGACACCGAGATATTTTATTGTGTTTGACCAAAATCACATAAAATAATTAATGTGGTTACACTGTACACATTTGTTTGTGATTTTTGTTTAATCAAACGGCAAAGAAACTTTGTAAAACACAAGAAGGGGAAAGCAATTTGCCTGGTGGTCAGATTAATGCCAATATTTTTTCTAAACAATTTGTTAATAAAGCAGAGAAAAAACATTAATTTCTTTCTTTCTTACAAATCGGATTTTGGTTTATAATTGTCAAATTTCATTAAAATTTAATTAATTGTTAAATATTTTTTGTTTGTAATTTGAAGAGAAAATATTTTTGCAGGACAAACAACAAAACAGCTTATTTTCGTCAAAATATGATTACTTTGCGCTGATGCTTATTTTATTTTATGAATTTACGAATTTGTGAAATTGTGAACAAATATTTGTCAAATATGAAAGAAACGAGGCTAAAAATGTTTGAAAAGTAAAATACATAATCAAAAATAAATAATAAAAAATCACATTCTTTATTCATCATCATTAGTTGCATCAGCCATTTTTATGATTTATATGCAGTAATGTTGCATTTTTGAACAGTTGACACTTATTGAATGTAAGGCGCATAATATGCAGTGCTATGATACATTTACGAACAGGCCCGTTGTTTACGTGGGTCCTTCGAAAGTTGCGATAATATATTAACAGCACACATTATATCAGGTCTACTATACAGCCACAAATAAAGTAAAGATCCAATAATTGCTTGAAAAAACTCTTCATCAACTGTTTCTGTCTCTCCGGAAATTATTGGTTCTTTTTCTAATTTAATTCCTGGATCTATCGGAATTTTCGAAGGTTTGCAATTTTCTAAACTATATTTCTTTATTAGGTTTAAAATATATCCAAGTTGGAAAATTGAAATTTCTCCTTCCTTCACATTTAGGCTGTTTTCATAAACGCAGTATGCAATGCAACACTGCATTGCATATAGTTCATAAACGTCATTGTCTTATTTTTGACAATGTCGTAAATTCATTAATGCATGACAACGCTGTTGAATGCGCAACAGTTGCCAAATTTGTGCAGTGTTTTTATTTGTGATACTTTATGATTTTTTAACAATTCAAATGACGAACATATTAATGTAAGTTAAAATTTAACATAATTTTTATATAAATATAATTCATTTAAGTTTTTTTTTCAATGAATATACACATATTATTATTTTTATAAAATATCCAAAAAAAAACATACGAAGAGCAGTATTAGCATTCAAAAACGTTTTAAAATGTAATTGCATTATTTGACAACGCAATGTTGACCTGAAGTATTGCTTTCCATTGTAAACTCACATGTTTGCAGTGTTGCATTGCATACTGCGTTTATGAAAACAGCCTTACTTCCACCACAATGTTTTGGAAATTCTAAATCACGAATATCAAAATTATCTTTTAATGGACTAGTAAAATCTACTATAAATTTCGAATTATTATCAGCAATTATAATATCAACAACATATAAAGCGATAATCATTATTTTTGCATATTTTCTAATGAAGTAAATACATTGATCATATTTTGATTGCTGTAAACCAAAGTCTTTTAAAACATAGTCGATTCGTTTGAACCATTGTCTGCCAGGTTGCTTGAGACCATAAGTTGCTTTATTTAATTTACACACTTTTTCTTTTGTTGTCTTCTGAATAAAACCTTCTGGCTGTTCCATATATATCCTCTTCTAAGTTTCCGTTCAGGAATGCAGTTGATACATCTAATTGGCGTAATTGTAAATCATGTTCAACCGCGAGTGCATATAACAATCTGAGTGATGTTTGACGAACTACTGGAGCAAATGTATCCACATAATCCAATGGAATTTTTTGGGAATAGCCTTTAGCTGCTAATCTAGCTTTACGTTTTTCGATAGTTCCATCTGGTTTTATTTTTGATTTGAAAACCCATTACTGCCTTCCGTCCATTTTGGTAAATCTGTTAAACACAAATTATAATTTTTTATTAATGATTTATATTCATATTTCAGCTTCAACTCAATCTTTGGAACAATCAGAGGACATAGCTTCAGCTTCTGTTTTAGGATCTATCATATTTACCTCAACTATTTGAGTTGTCTTTTTTTTCCTATTTTTTAGCCGATTTTTGATCGAATCATTTTCACATATCGATATTTTAATTATATTTGGCTAAGTGCTTTTAGAAGTTATTGAGCAACAGTTATATAAAATCAAATTTTCTATATTTTGGTTAATAAAAATTCGATGTCATCAATAGTTTTTGAGTTATAGTAAATTTTTGATCGTTTCCAAAGTATTTTTCCAACCTCGATCATAATTTATCATTTTTTACAATACAATATACTTTTTAATATCTAAAGACGGATATGGAAACGAAAGGGATTATCCAATTTCAAAAAGTGTTCATACCCAGTAACATTTATTTTCTTCTGAAGAATTTTTTTTAATAAGATTCTTTAAATATATTTATAATAACATCTTCAGAAAAAATTGAGATGATTTAACAACAAATGTTTTCATATTAAATCTATGTATGTAACTTAATTTAGTTTCAAAATAACTTAAAATTTTCAAGTAAATTGTACAATGTAAATATAATAAAAATAAAAAAATACTATCAACCACATGATGGTCCTGAAACAGCATATTCCATTAAATCTTTGTAATCCTTTTCGCAAGCAAACAAACTAAATTTCCATTAAAAATTCAATTTATACACACTTTTATTAACCACACAAATCTAATCAACCTTCCGTAGTACTCGTAATACCACTTTCTTTCACAATTTACTTCTGTGAGAAAAGTAATTTTCCAACCAAAGTACAAGGAACAATGAAAAAAAATGTAAATGGAACTTACTAGGAAAACACAAACAACACAAAGTATCATTTGAATTGGTGTCATTGTCGATGTTCTATTTGGAAAACACTAACAGGGATTAGCCAGTGCCATAAAAATTTTAGATTTAATCTAATTAGCAACTGCGTGGTATGATGTGTTCAGAGTCTTAAACGAAGGAATTCATTATTTAAACTTAAGGAAGGAGACTCTTTAAGATCGACGAATCCCATTGAAACCTGAATCCCTGGGTGGTAATTAATATTTGATATCTATTTCTGATTTGGCAAGAAACAGTCAATAAACAACGTCTCGATACTTATAAGAACATTTAAACATTAAGAATTTTTTGTAATTTAAAGTCACAGATGGTTGTGACACTTGGGATTTTAAAAATAATAGTATGAGAAATAGGGATATCTAAATTATTCGCATATTTTATATAGACACATTATTTTATAGTTATATAATCACTTATTCCAGAACTATTATAATCCAAAACACTTCTAAACTTTAAATAACATGCTTTTAACAAGAACATTAAATATTAGTTATGCACTAACATTTGAACATTAAAACTTATTACTTAATTTGTGCCCAATTTTGCCATATAAGTTGAGGGTCTGTGAATCATTTTAAATAAGAATTTTGATTTCATCCTAATAATGATTGAAACGCCACCGAAGTAAAATAATTAAATAATGGCCATAAATCAAGCGTTGATCAATGTGCCTACTCCTCACCAGAGGCTCTGCAATAGTTTACTACTAATAAACATAACAGTGTTGTCATATGAAAAGCCTTTCTCTCCTTTTACCACCTATTCTTCTCCTAGTTATCCCCTTTTCAAAGAAAGTCACACAATTAATTAATTAATATACTTATAGGCATATTAATTGCCTGAGTGTTACTTCTCTTAAAAAAATATTTCGTGCAGGTGCTATCAAAAAATATATTGCCAGGTCAAATTTGTGAAAAAGTCCTTATATGATTCTAGTGATGGCCGTCCATCTGTTATTGGCTTCGAAAAAAAATCATAGAACAATGAAAATTTTACCAAACATTCTTTGCTCCACTGTAATATTTTGTATCGAAAACGGGCAAAATCGGCCATGCACGATTTATCATAGCCCCAGACAAATGTCTTACTGAAATATGGCTTTAAGGTACATAAATGTTTATAGAAAAGCCGTATCTAAACAAAATTCTGCAGTAATAAGTTTCATGAAAAGTGAAATCTCAAAACAACATTTTTTTGCATCGGTCCATAATTTTGACATAGACCAACACAAACACCACTTCCAAAAATCACTTAAATGAGCATAAATCTTTTATAAAAATCACTATCAAGTTGGAATTCAACACAAATAGTCTGTTAATATATAAACATCGTCGCTCTCAATTTATGATGTACGGTCCATATTTAACCTTAGCCCCCATATTAGTCTGAAAGAGTAAAAAGCGGGATAAAAAATAGGGTCGTTACGGAATCTCGTAATTCAAAATTTTTAGATTTTCGATACTAAAATTAAATTAAAATTGTTCTCCGTTCTCTAAAAATCAAATGCTGCAAATCTATGCACTTCGGATAAAGTTAAGAAGTTGGTTGCATATTTTATATTAAAAATAAAATAATATAAAATATACGTAATAAAAAAATATAATTGTTACATTTTTACGTATTTCTTATAATTCAAAAATTAAAACGTCCCATAGTTTAGAAAATATAACGAGTCTTTATTAATTTAAATGTACACAAAAACAATTGTAATTGAATACTCTTTCTTTTACAACACTTATATTACGGTTTAAGAACACACTTTACCCACTAACCTGAGTGGCCTTGTTAGTCTATTTATACACCAATCATAATTTCTAGATGGTTCGGAGCTAAGATACTAGAATGTTCTTGACTGCAAGTCTAGAATGTTCGTGTCTAGAATATTCAGCCAAAGCCATTAAAACTTAATGTTGCCATATTTATAACAGGGTATTATCAATAATGCTTATAAATTAAAACTTCTACAAATGCAAATGTTGCTGAACATTCTGTATGTTGATACCGGCCGTTATTTTAAACTGAAATACAATTTCAATATTCATATTTAAAATTTTGTCGAAGATATCACATTTTTTCTAAATTGAAATATGTAATTTAATATGGCTCAAATTCTATATTCAAGCGCAATAATGTTTTAGAATACTTGTACATTTAAAAGTAAAAAATAGCTTGTCTGTGTATTTTTGGAAATGATCACATCTTATATGTATATAGAATTTACATATATATGTAGATATAAAAACATAATGTAACGCGAATTAACTTATTTACCCAACTGGTTTGTGGTCTGTATTGGGTTTGGTTTTGTTACACGTTTAAATTATTTCGCAGCTAAATGAGACTCCAACTGAAGATGCAAATACAATTAACAGCAAAAGTTTCGAAAGATGTGACAAAAAAACAATGATGTTGCAATGTACTCGTAGTCACACATTTAGTGAATCTAATTTAAACAAAAGTACCGTGAATATTTAATTTAATTAACAAGAAACCATTTAAATTGTCTTAAGGAAACCAAAAAATAAACCAACATAAACAAATCAACGTTTTATTTATTTGTCGCGGAGAAGAGATGTTAGTTGGGGTTGTTTGAAGGCAATTTTAATTTGGCTGTACGGTGTTTGTGCAAAAGGCGTAAAACATCTAAATCAACCACAGTTGGTATTTATTGTAATTGCCAGAATTATTAAATTTTAGTTTGTCAATTAAACAAGAAAATTTTCTTATAATTGTCCTTGAATTGCATTTAAATTATGTCGATGTTTGTCGTTTAGAAATGAATACAACTAAATATGAATTTATTAGTTATTTATTTTAATAATATTAATTAATATTAAAATAAATATGTTGCATGACCAAAATGGTGAAGAAACTTAGAAATTATAATCAAACTTTTTTGGATTTTATTTGATTAGCTGCGCTGATTGCCAAACGATTAACCACACCCTTCAAACAAAAATCACATCTATATTCATTATTAGGTACAAATACATATATGTATAGTTGTAAAGTCGAAGCATGAACGTGTATGTACAATGTACATACATGCATACATACTCGTATGTCTGCATAGGACTGAGAGAGTGATTTCAGTAGCGTAGTAATAATAACTAGTGATGGTAAAAAGTTTACACTTAGTAAGAAAGTTCTAGATAATTGCATTACAAATATGAAAATATGAGTTGCCAGTGGTGGATTTACGCATAGGCTCGTGAGGCCTGGGCCTAGGGCGGCATAATTTAAAGGGCGCCAAAATTTAAAGTTAAACGAATGTAAGGCAATTCAATTTCAAAAATTGATTTTCAGCTTTTTTGATAATTTATATAAAATAGGTACAACTGAGTTAAAAAGTCAAGCAAATAAACTCGCCAAAAAGTATCCTGGTGATCTAGAAGAAACATTATCAAATGAATGCATTCATTTGCATTATCAACTCGAAGATTCATTGGATAATACTGAAGATGTGTGTTCTGCACAAAATATATCCGATATATTACATTCACGGAATCTTCAAGATGTTTACCCCAATTTATACATAGCTTTAGAAATTTTTTTGGGTATACCTGCTACAAACTGTTCAGCAGAAAGATATTTCCCACCTTGAAAAGGGTAAAAAACTATCTACGGTCAAGTATAGACCAAGATAGACTTAATGCTCTTGCATTATTGTCTATTGAAGCCCAATTAGTACAAGAAATAAACTATGACGATTTAATTGACGTTTTTGCCCGAGCAAAATCCCGAAAGAGTAAATTAATAAAATAAGTGCTGATTATTTTAATTATTTATTTATTTTATTTACATACATGAGTTATTTTATTTTAATTCATTTCAATTTATTTTATTTTAAATCTCAAATTTTGTAAGAATTTTATAAAATTTGAAATATATATATTTTCTAATACACCCCATTAATTTAAAAAAATTTATTAATTTTTGGTTTGAAAGTTATAAACAACTTTTTATGCATGCATAAAAAATTTAAATATCTATGAAAAATAAGACTGATTTGACATACATATAATGTATATGTATATAATTGCATGTGAATTGAAAAACGTATGTGTATCTAAATTAATAAAAATTAATACACAACAATTTAAGTATTTAAAAATGATATGGTTTTTTATTATCACTTCTGTATAATCAAAAAGAGTGGCATGTCAAAGAGTGCCTAGGAAGGGAGTAGGCCTAAATCCGCCACTGTGGGTTGCAAAAAATGTTCTCGATCTCCCTTGAATGAGTTTGATTATCGAGTTATTTTAAGGGTTTTCAAGTTACTAAACTAAAGTAAAAAATATAATTTGTTAATAAATTGTTATATAAAAATTATGTTTTAATTAAAAATCTTTGCGACCAATGATTTCTGTTCGAAATTGTTACTTCTGAACCAATACAATACTTAGATGAAACGGTCCTGAACTAGTTCTTTATATAATAATTATTTTTAGAAAGCGTGATGCATTTCGAGGATCCCTACTTTTTAAAGAAAAAACATAGAAAATTCAAATTTAATTGGGAGTGTTTATTATCATTTGAAAAAACATTCTTTGGCATTTATTTTTTCAAAATTATGTCTATCAAATGTTGGCCTAAATGGAAGAGGGTTTGTCGGCATAAACTTTTCATATCCCCACAGGAAAAAGTCCAATCGACCGACCCAAAACGTGAAATGATGTGCTCACCGAAGTGTTCTCTCAATAAATCCATTGGCTGATGCGATGTGTAGTAAGTGTCGGTTATCATGGTACAATAACGGTCGCCATTGCACAGTTTTTTTTTTTCTTTTTTTTTTTTTGCATAAAGTCAATTTTTTTTTTTTTTTGTTAAATATTTTAAAATTTTGTTGATTTTTAATTTTTAAACACCCTAGTTAGATAAAAACATATTTAACTTTAACATGTGGAGCAACACTATTCTGTTTGCGTGCTGTTAAATTCAGCTGATTATGTACCAGATGTTTTGTGTGAAATTGGCGGGGAAATTTTGCAACTTTGATTGTTTGTTCTGGCGAAAGTTTATACAAAAGTGAAAAGGATTAATATGGAAAACGATTGTCCAGGTATGTAAAACTATAGTTTACTAATGTTTGTGTGGTTTTTATGTGTTTTTGTGCAATTGTACCCTGTTTTGTTTATGTGTATTTTTAGAATGAGCTTAAAAAGTGTAGTTGTGTTTCGTGGATCAGTACTTTTGCATGGCATACCGTTGCAAAAAGTTGTTAATGAAAAGTTATTAACCAAAGTATGCAGATTAATAAGAAACTAATCTTTTTTGTCCGAATCCACACGTTTTCGAAAAAATCTAATTTTTTTAGTACAATATGTGTTTAATCGTGCTGAGCTGGTTGACATTTGGAGCAACAACAATCGCTCAGAAGACTCCGTACAACAGCACATATCAGAAAGCATTGCTCAAAAGCATTTAAATAACGAGAACATTAAGTGAATAAATGAAAAAGTAAAAGCCTTCGTCAATTATATAAATAAACACTTGCCGAAGTGTAATTTAACTCTGGTCATTATGCGTTAGCAAATAAAGTGGGTCGCCCAAAATGTGATTGCAAAAGTGCTGGTCCTCGTCTGAAAAGCAAATTAGCCGCGGAACTCTCAGAGGAGAATAACAACTTAGCTCCCTTACTCATACATACTGCCACAATAGGAGATGAATACTGAAATTTGAATTTGTATAATTATTTTTTTCTTTTCATCAAATATTTCACATTTCTTATTTAAATTCAATGTTAAAAAAGTAAAAGTGAACAAATTTCACGTGGAATTTTTATTCACGATAGGGGTGAATATTTTTAATGGAAACGTCAAAAACCTAGTTGCATGTTGGCCAGATCAGTTATATAGCAGCTATATGAAATAGTGCACCAAATTATATGAAACTTGGTAGATCATCTTGGGAGCATAAAAAATAAATACAAACCATATTTTAATTGAATAGATTCATAAACAAAAAAGTTGGGGCAAATCGGCCAGATCGGCTATATAGCAGCTATATGAAATAGTGCACCAAATCATATGAAACTTGGTAGGTCATTTTGGAAGCATAAAAAATATACACAAACAAAATTTCAATTCAATAGCTTTAAAATTAGAATTTATGCCAAAATACACGAAAAAACACGATAGTGCATTGACGGTTACGTTCGCGCCGGCATCATTTTCAAAGAAATATGGCCCGATGAGTCCACCGGTCCACAAACCACACCAAACCATTGTTTTTTCTGGATGAAGTGGCAGGTCTTGAATCTCTTCAGGTTGCTCTTCGTCCCAAATGCGGCAATTTTGTTTGATTACATACCCATTGAGTCAGAAATGGGCCTCATCGCTAAACAAAATTTGCCTCGAAATCGTTGGATCTTCTTGGAACTTTGCAAAGGTCATAGCGCGAAGTGATGTCGCTTGGGAAGGTCGAGGAGGCTTCAGTTGTTGAACAAGCTGAATTTTGCACGCTTTCAATTTAATATCTCGACGTATAATGCACCAAGTCGTTCCATACATCAGTCCGAGTTGTTGCGAACGACGCCGAATCGACTCTCCACGGTGTTTGTGTACACTCTCAGCTACGGCCGCTATATTTTCTTCTTCCTGATTTATTATTATCCTTAAAACTGTTTGCGGATCGGTCAATAATTGACCTTACCTCCCAGCATGAATCTCTGAAAATTTAACGCAAATATGCCAACTCATTGTATGACTATCGGTTCCTAATTATACATATCTGCCGAAAATATTGGTATCGTAATTGTAACAAAAATAAATTTCTTATATGTATACAAAAATTTTAAAGAAAAGTGTTTGAAATAACTTGAAGTAACTAATGAGAATATACATATTTGTTATACATAATACTTTTATCGACAGCTTTTTCTTTATAATTCTATATTTTCTCATGATATTAAACCCTATTCTTGGCCGCTTCTGAGATATCGGTTTGCAAAGTGTATGGAGTATTTGTTGTATTTATTTATTTATCCTAAGCACACATAAGTGGGTGTAAATATTCTTGTTAGGATTTCCCATACACACACAAGATAACACATGTTTTCTAAATGTGAATTGTTAACATATGAATTCCACAGAGTGTAAACCCCAGCATATCATGCACAACACATCATCACACACCCATTTCGAAGCAACCCCTTCTTCCTGCTTATATCCTTGTTTTTTAAACTATTTATTCTAAATGTTATTTAGTTACAAATTCACTACTGCTTCCTTCCTTTAGCTGTTTGGCTGAGTCTATATATTTTAGTCTTAAAATATACAAACCATTTACACATACGAGTATGAATGTATGTTGTTACCCAGGGGACAACAATTTGCCACAAGGGGTTGGACACATTCCTTCATTGCTAAGAGAAAGTATTTTCACGCTACTTTTTCTTCTTTTTTTTTTTTTGGTATGTGACTGTGTACCTAAATAGAGTCAAACTGTATGAGAAGAAATTTTAAGAATGGCAATAATAAAAGTACTAAAAGCACAACAACAACAAAAACACACAGCAACTACATTTAAAAGTCGGTTGGTCATCGTTATGTGCGGTTAAATATCCATAAATCAAACTCGAAACTTCTTCGTGTGTTTTCATTTCGTTAGCAAACTCTTATTTCAGTTTTCTCTCCATTCACACAATGTTGAAATTTCTAAGATGTCCTGCATTCAATTTGGGACTTTTTGGGGCTGACCATTGAAGTTGTTGTCATTTGTTTATTTATTCACATTCGTAATTGTATGCATCCCTTTTCGTGTGGTTGACATTTTAGATGTTGTTTTTTTTTTTATTTAGATTTCCTTGAATCTACTTATTTAAAAAGGATTACACAAATCTTGCTCACTTTTTATGGTTTGTAATTTCTCCAGATGACCTCATCGACCACAAATGGACATTAACAAGTGACCAGGAATTTAAGTAAATGTTGCAAACTGTGACCAACGCAATAAATTATATTTATTTAATCAGGGCTACATGCATTATCTCCAGTGAATTAATCTACAAATTACTTACAAACATACATATCTGCATATGTATATATGTATTTGTTGTATTGCAAAAGGTTAAGTTAGTAAGTGGCATATTTTTCAATATTACTTTAAGATTTTTGATGCAAATTAAGCATATTATAGGTATTTAAAGTTGTATATATTTCTATACATTTGTAAATTATGAATTCAATTCAAATGGTGAGAAAAAAGTTCTGTAGAATAAATGTTAGGGTTTTTTAAATTTAAAAAATATTTATTTTTACAAATTTTATTTATACGGTATTTACTAATTATTTGTATTTCATATAGAATTAAAAATTAAGACACAAATATTTCAGTAAAAGATAAAATAACAACAATTTGTATCAATTTATTGCTTTAAAATTTGATTAGTACATATTATTATGCAACTACAATTAAAACAATTATTAATTAAAAAACAAAAAAAAAAATATTTTAAAGCTTGATGGTAAACAATGTTTTTTGTTCTTCAATTGGGGCAGAAAATGAAAAGTCCTGACGGTGTACCGACTCTCGAGCACGCAACATACAATTGACCGTGGGAAAAACATTGCGATTCTAGATTTAACCCACACACTGGAAATTGGACGCGTTTAAAATTAAATTGTAGATCACTTGGTTTCATAGGTGAGTTTACCTAAAATTTCTTCAGTTCTTCAAGTTTCTTCAAAAAATGTCTCTTATTAAGAAAAATGAAAAGGAGGCAATATATTAAAAACTTAAAATTTCCGAGTTTTACCAGAAATTGTTTATTTTTTTTTTACAGACCATCTCCTGAAAATTTTGAATAGAATAAAAACAAATTCAGCCAAATCGCTCCAGCCGTTTTCACGTGATGCCATTTACATGCATTATAGAATCTATTCTATATATGTATGTATTGTAATATATAAAGATGTTAATTTTTTTTGACTTTAAAATTGTGTAAGAATATAAATAAAAAATAAAAAAAAACAAAACATTTTATTACAAAAATTTTGCGATCTGATAAATTAAAAAATGTCATATACATACAATTAACTTAAACATATTTTGCTTTTTTAAAATGTATAATAATAATAATTATTATTATTATTTGTTTGCTTTTAATAATTCATGTTTAATGGTATAATTTTTTGACGATTTTTTCGTACATACAACTTTACATGAAATTATAGAATAACTCGGATTCTTCAGGATATTCAAGATAAAAAACAAAAAAAAAAAATAAAAAGAATATCAAAGGCATTTAAGACATTACAAAACTTATTACGTTAGGAAGCTGCCCAACTAGTAACAAATTTGGCTGAATGTTGCGGCTTTGAAGTTGCTGCAAATTAATTTTCATATCCAATTCTTCGTTGGTATATGCAACAATAGCAAAGCCAATATAAAAAAATGTAAAAAAGATTTCTATGAATTTGAAGAATTTAAGTGATTTTTGGAAGTTGACCTTATATGGGCATATGATCAAATATGAACCAATATTTACAATATAAAGTAATTTGATTTTAGCATAGATATAACTTATTTGTGAAACATTTTACTTTGAATTCTATATTTATAAGATATGATCAAACATAAAGCGATTCAAACGAAATATATATGATCAAAGATTTAGATAAATGTTCCGAGCACTTGATATTTCCTTTTCAATGTTTATTCCAACATTTTAAAATACCAATCTTTGAAAATATAAAAAACTGAATTTTGTTAAGAGTTTCCTCGAACGCCTTACGTATATCCTGTCGTATTATTAAACAATACTTTTCTGAGAATCTGATTACTTTTAAGAACAAAATTCGCACGATTCTATTTTAAAACTGTCCTTTGTATTACAGCTGTGTACCTGGAATACAGAACATATTCGCACTTCAAGAAAACTGCCAACAAAAATATAGGTACCTACTAGGTATTTGTTATAAACGAAATGAAAAAAAAACTTAAAACGAACAAAACACAACCAATTATGGTCTATAAAATATAATGATCCATAATAATAGAGAACACACAACATACGGGCAACTGTGTGTTCTAAGTATAAATATTTGTACAACATATTGCAATACAACCGACATTTAAATGTACATGCACCTCAATATGAGCAATACAACACATTTACCTGTTAAAAGAGTAAGAAGAGTGTGTACACGAAATAAAACTACACCCAACATGGATGGACGACGATATTGGTATGATTGAATGTACTGCACAAAAATGGATGCTTAAAATGAAAATGAGTACGAGCATGTAAAAGTTACATGTATTTTAATGCCCGTTTTTTATAACGGATATTCATTTGTCGTATACCTGACTACAATAAACTGTTGCAATCAATGGAAGATAGTGACATATTTATACTGTACCTTGTCTTTTCGAAATTTTCAGATCTTTTATTAAATCTAAGGTATCATACAATCTTATTTAAATTAAAAAAAAATACTTTAGTCAGTTTTGTTAGTTTAACTAAACTTTTGTAAAGAAAAAAATATGAAAAATAGTCAAATTAACAAAAATGTTGTCAACACGTTAGTATCTCGTTGTAAGCAAATCAATATTATAATTATTCAAAATAAAATCACTATGAGAAGTCAAATTTAATAATTGCCACGAGGAAGAAGATAAATATGACGGCACATGGGATCTGAATGGTTTTTATCATACGTTTAGAAAGCGGCAGAGACCGATGTAATCCAATAACCTCGATAAGATGGGGATTTAAAAACTTCAATACTAAAATGTTCTTCATATTTTCTAATTTGTTTAAAATTGTGCTTCAAACCCAGTGTTTCATAAATTACAATTCTATCTACGAGGCGGTTCGGAACCTTCTTAGCCTAGAACAGAAGGCGCGGAGGAAGTTAAGTGTTTTGGAAACTTCCATCTGTGCTATGAACACGTGTTAAATTTCTTTTCAATCTGCCAATACAGAAACAGGTGTTCAAAAAAGACGCATAGTCGATTTTTTTACAATGGAAAAATTAGAAATTCGTGTTGTCATTAAATCTATATATATAAAATTGAATGTGTGTTTGTTTGTATGTACCTTATAGGAGACCAAACCTCTGGACCGATATTTTTGAAATTTTCATAGCATTTAACTGGGACTCTGGTGTGATTAATGAGGTACTTTTTTTACCACGCCCACTTTTACGCCCACTTTTTTAAAATATTGTAATTGGAGACCAAACCCTTGTTGGCACCGCCCATATAACCCAAAAATTTAAATCGCCATATTTTGGGAATTTTCTGACCTACATACGTCAATGATATGTGGTACATATGGTATTGGCATAATTAGGAATACGTACCAGGAGAAAAGTGGGTAGGACCACGCCCCTTTTTAGGAAAATGAAAAATCCTAATATAGTCTTAACTACTGGACCGATCGTCATTAAATTTTCACAATAGGATATTCTTACGAAATAATAAATTTTTGACTATGTAAGTGGACAAAGGGGCATGGCCTCGCCTACTGAAATGCATCGCTTATATGACGCGCTTCAGTATCCTATTATTTTTCCATATGGAGGAGATGGATATCAGTTTAAAATGCATCAAATCAATCAAGCAACCCGTAAGGCCGTTAATTATTCTGTTGAGTTCTTAAATTCACTCGATGTGCCAGGCTTTCCACCACATGTGCTACAACTTAAAATTGGAGTGTCAATTATTTTACTGCGTAATATCGATCATCACGAATGGCTCGCGACTTGCAGTAAAAAAAACTGAAAAATAATTTAGCAGAAGCGACCATTATAACAAGAAAATATAAAGGTACAGATGTAACAGATGGACTGTTAACAAAGCTCAAGGTTGATATCCCCTGTATATGTGTTTGCTCCTGATGGACAAACTAAAAATATTGTATATCTAAACTTTAGATTCTAAAGCATTGCAAAAAAAAAACATTAAAGCTAAATAAATAAATGTTTGTAAATATATAAATACGTTTTATTTTATAACGAGGGGGGGTAGCGAAGCACACCGGGTTTAGCTAGTATTTAAATAAAAAAAGTTTTATCGGGACAAGAAATTCATTATTACATGGTGAATGTGTTTGGTGAAAGTGCTCCTTCATATGCAACAGTAAAAAATGGTTTTGCTGAATTTAAACGTGGTCGTACAAGCATTTAATAAAAGTGCATGAAATAGCTCATATAATGGGCATCTCAAATGATCGAGTCTATTTAATTTTGCATGATGAACTACAGATGCAAGAGATCTCTCTCTCTCTCTTTCTCTCTTTACACCATGTACACACTAAAAAAATGTTTATTTAAGAATTTATTTATGTAAAAAACAAATCAATTTATATTTTTGACATTTGCCTACCTAAAAAGTATAAGCGGCATGCCGCTTACATTGGCATTTCACTATAAGAATGAAAATTTCTTAAGCTTTTAAGCGTCGGTTCATAACTGTTGATGAGCCATGGATCCACCACTATACTCCAGACATAAAAGAATATCCAAGAAATGGACTGAAGCTGGAAGAAGTGCCCCAAAGAAGGCAAAAACAATTCAATCGGCTGGTAAGAGTATGGCAACGGTTTTTTGGGACTTCAAAGGTAGTTTATTGTTTGACTATCTGCAAAAGGGTAAAACAATAAATACAGAGTACTATTGCAACATTTTGGATAAATTAAATGTATAAATTCGAGAAACGTGCTAACTTACAACACAAAAAAATACTTTTTCATCAAGAAAACGCACCAGCGCACAAGAGTGTTTTAACAATGGTTAAAATCAACGAATTAAACTAGGAGTTGCTTGACCGCCAACCTTGTTCTTCTGAATTAGCTCCCAGTGACTTCTACCTTTTCCCAAATCTAAAAAAGTTCCTAGGTGGCAAGTGTTTTACCTAAAATAAAGCGACAATTACAGTTGTAAACCACTAATTTGAAGGCCTTAAGGAAAACAATTTTAATCAAGGGATAGGATTGCTAGATAAGGGTTGGAGTAAGTGTATTAAAGTTTCTGGGGATTATATTGAAAAATAAAAATGTTTTTGAAAAACTAACTATTCTCTTGCTGTGCTAGGCTAAGAAGTTTCCGAACCGCCCTCGTAACTTCAAACGTACTTGTTTCGTTAGGTACAAATTATGCTTCAATCACAGTTCTTCATACACTATAGTATATGTTGAAAGATACAAATATGTCTCTAATCGCATTTCTTATAATCCTATTTCTGGAATTATTGATATTTGTGTAGGATATTTTGGTGTCTGTTGTCTGGTCCGACAAACTTTGAACTTGCTATTAATATGATACTTCGAGGCAAATATATTTCCGTCCATTATTTCAAAAACTATTTTAAGACTAATTCAGATACAAGTTACAACGGAGTATCCAATCGAATACTAAACTCAAAATGCGCACTATCTAAGTGTATGTGATGAAGTGTATTAAAAATTAAATGGCATCTCATACTTTAATTTCATTTGACGGTGCAACATTCACATTTATGCATTTTTGCTGTCATTTCAATAGTACCGGACATGAATCCAAATACATGCTCCTAGCTACTCAAACACTCACATACATACATAGGAATACCAGTATCTGTAAATATGTACGTGTATTTGCAGTAGATGACGGTTGTTACATGTTAAAGGAAGCAATGAATTTAAAAAATAATTGTTTTGAACCGGTTGTTATACGATTGCACAAAATGTGCTTCTATTTTTTGTAGGTATATGAGGTTTTTCCACCTTTAATTTTATACGTATTTATTGTTGTTGCATGTGTTTCAGTTGATGAAATCACTCGTAACCAGCCAGTCTGTCACAGAAGGTGGAAAAGTTTTCTGGGTCTTTCTACATACATAAGTACATGTACACATACATCAACCATATACTCATACATACATATATTCGATCTGTTTATGTTTTTGTGTCCAGATGACGTGAATGCATGGCGGTATCCTTCTCAGTTATTTAATGACTAATTGTTATAAATGTATTTTCCGTTGTAATTTAATTGCTGGTTACTTGTTTTAAAAACCAAGACAAATACTCGCAAGTAGTAAATTTTATGGGCTTTTTATATTATTAGTTCTACCGTTAAGGAAATGTTATTTAAGCATAATGAAATGTTATAGTCGAGACAATTTCCAAACAACCATCATCATATCAATCTCAGATTTTATTATATTTTGTATTTTCAAACAGTTTTTCAATCCTAATAATCCTACTTATTTACATAACCCCCAAAAAACTGCCTTCCATGTCATCGCCAGTCGTTCTCTGCTGCCTGTTTGGCATAACATGGCAACAAAAAGTTTCATAAAAATCAAATATTCAATTTGTGTCACACATCGTTTTAACCTTTAAGCCCATCAGTTCACTTAATATTAAATATGCCATTTTTTTTTCTGTGTGCATGTATCTGTATGTATGTATTTGAGCCTTTATTTCCATATAAAAACAAGAGAAAAAAATATTTCATAAAAATAATTCTTGCAGCAACAGATGCATGAAACAACATCACGAGCAAAGCAACCCTCATGAGCAGCGTTGCCGTTTTTGGTTATTTCTAACCAAAATTGGTTATTTTTTTTCTCAATGTGTACATGTGTAGATTTTTTCTGTTTTGGTTATTTTTTTTACTGAAAATATTTAGATTTTAAGACAATTAGTAATATATTGCAAGCAAAAGAATTGTGCAAAAATCAACAAAATGCCCATTTTGTTTGGTCTGCCAAAGACAAATTTTAAAACAAGCTGTGACATTTTAAGTAAAAGTGATCTCCATATTTATTGTAATATAATTACATGTTTTTTAGTATTTAAGAGAGTAACTTTCTGGTTCCTTATTTTATTGCCAATGAACAATTTTTTGTTTTTATTATATACTTTTTATTTTTGTTTAAGACATTAAAAATTAATAATTAAACTTGCAAAACTTAATGTAAAGTATTGGAATTTTAAATTTTACAAATTGTAGCATTAGCTTATGTTTCTTTGCATTACTTTTTGCAAAATATGACGCTTAGTTTTTTAAAAAAATTATTTTTTAGTATTAGGAGTTGTGTTGTAAAATACGTTGTTTTATGTTTTTTTTTGTTACCTTGAAGTACAAATTATAGTTAAAATTACAAAAAATAAATAAATAGTACATGCATTTAAATTTGGTTATTTTTTTTTTAAATTTGGTTATTTTTTTCATAAATGTTGGTTACAAAAAATTTTTTTTCGTGGCAACACTGCTCATGAGTTCAATTTTAAACTTTTAACAAAAATTCAGAAAATATGAAAAAAATACAAAATCACTTCAGTTCAGTTTTCCTATGCCATGAGTACGTGGAAAAATTGTATGTTAAATAGTTTGTGTATAGCAACAATATACAGTGGATCCAAAAATATTTTATAATTGTAATATTTTTATATTTTATGTTACTTTCTCATTTTTTTCGAACTCAAATTTTGATTGGAAAGAAAATGTTACATTATTTAATTTTTTTATAGATTGGAAAGGTATTATAAGATACTAAAGGTACGAAAAAGGCGGAACCATTAATAACATATATTTGAACTCGTTTATTTATTAAAAAAAACTTTTCTTGTTTAAACAAATATTTGGTTTTAAGTTATTTGATGTTGTTTGATCTTGCAAAACTCTTGTAAGAGAAAAGAAAGTCAAACAAATTTATGCTAAAACTAGTGTTTACGCTTTTGAGTAAATATTTGCCAAATGTGACCGTACCTTAACTAACATATCGTCATCTCAGCTACGACTTTCAAAAGCAATAACGCACCTGTATCTAATCAGTTGTCATTGCAATAGTTCGAACTAAGTATACAATTCCGTATATAAGGTGGTTCTGTATTGGTCGTCTTAGAAATTGCGGTACTCTAGGTATTGGCGAACAATTATTGTCTGGATAGTTAAACATGTTTTCTCGAAGCCTGCAGTGGACAATGAAATTAAACAAGTCCGTTAGTTTGTTTGCAAAGTTTTTACAACATTAAAGTTGTTTAGTTAATGCACAGTTCAGTATTGAAATTCCAATTCTTTTATTCTACAATTATTCTGTTCTACTGTGCATCAGAACAGATAAAAATAAAAGTACGTTTGTGAATATTTGTGCAATTTTTTCTCGGCCAAAGTTTCTGTTTTTGCCAATTGGCATTCATGCGCTTAAATATTACTTTTTTCACGCTTTCATTTCGTAAACACTTTACAGAATACAAAACAATACCAGAGATACATTTAACCGGATATTGGGGCAACGTGCTTGTTGTATGTTTGAAGGTGGCACTTAATTGCGAGCGAGTGTGAATATGTCGGTGTTGCCCCAATGTATATACGAGTGACATGTATACAGCGTTGCCAAATGTGCAGATTTATCTGTTTTTTGCAGTTTTTTGAAGTGGAAAACAGGCTTGCAGATTTTTACTCTAAAAAACAGTTTTTTTAAATCAATGCAGATTTATCAATTTTATTCGAATAAAACAAATTATTATTATTCCCACTTTATGTGGAATTTTGCGGACCAAAGATTAAAAAAAAATTCAATTGCACAAATTTTGTACAAACAAATGAAATGGAAACTAAATTTACCCAACAGACCAAAAAATAAGTAAAGTATAATAGTACTTTAGAAGAAGCTTTTAAAAAAAAAAAATACTAAAGTTAGTTTTAATCATGGTTGAGAAACTATTATCCTTCACAATATGTTTTTAAACATAGTATATACTAAATAGTATACAATAAATATATATTAAACATGCTTGTAATATTTTGTCATTGTTAATTTTGATTTAAAATAAAACATTATATTTGTAAAAATGTTTTGTTGATCCGAAAAGTTTTGATTTTTTCTTTTGGAAAAAATTACCTGCTCGCCCACGATGTCGAACGATAACGTTCGCTTAGATAAGACTTGGGTAATAAATAATACATACAAAAGTATGTCTAATTAATTTTCTATGATCTGTATACATATGTATGTGATAATTTAAATGAAGTATTATTCGTTATGTTTTTACTGTTACCCCCTGGCCAACGATGTCGAACGATAACGTTCGCTTAGATAAGACTTAAGACACAAACTTGTTATCGTATCTGTTTTTTATTCAATCAAGTTTGTTTATTCCACCATTAAGTTTGTGTCTTAAGTCTTATCTAAGCGAACGTTATTGTTCGACATCGTGGGCCAGGGGGTTAATTTTATATACATATGTATATTTTATATCAAATATAAAAATTATATTTTGTTTTCTTTTTTCTTCAATAATTTAAACATATACAAATATCATTTTATTACATACCGCACACATTATTCAAAAGTGACTCAATTCAAAATTTAAATTTTTCGGGTTTGTATCCTTAAACAACACACAACACACTTGTTTATCTATAAGAAAAAGTTCAAAGCATTTTGTTACCGTTAACAAGTTCTAAAAAACAGTTAAGTCTTTCTTTATATTTCATTTTGTATAAAGTTGCAATTTAATAGTGATTTATTTTTAGTTGTGTCATATAATAAAAATTTTGAATTGAGTCACTTTTGAAGAATATGTACGATATTATTTAATTTTGTTTTGAAGGTGCAGATTTTTTTCGAAAAAAAACAGATTTTTTTTTGGGAATTGTCAGATTTTGTAAAAAAATATGGCAACACTGCATGTATACCAAAATTTATATTTTTTAGTCGTTTACTATTGCATTTTATTTTGACCCAAGGTGGTGAAGGTTTATTTAAGTTTGAATAGCTATTTTGTTTTTATTCTAAACAAGAGACTTTTTTTGTGTTGTTGTTTATTGGAATGTGAGTGTGGATGTGTATGTTGAATAATATTTACATACATATGCACATTAGACCGGACCTTAAAATGTTAATGTGCTTTGGATGGGCCTGTTTAGCACTTTAATAACCAAAAATACAAGAAACTTGCTATCAAATTGCAGGCCATCACATAGCTTTGCAGCCAATCTTTTCATTGAAACTGAGAATTTAAAATGGCTAGTTTCTACTTTATATTTCGAATTTTTCAAATTAAACTAAGAATGTGAAGTTTAAATTGAGAAAATTCCAATTGATTTTGGAAATTTCAACGTAAAATTAAGAATTTTTCTAATAAAAGAGAGAATTTTTATTTAAATTGGAAAAATTCAAATTGGCATTCAGAATTTCAATGTGAAATTAAGAAAAATCTAAACAAAATTGAGTGTTGCTGTTTCAAGATGAGAAAGTTTCAATTAAGAAAAATTTTTATTAAGTTGAGAAATTTTTAATTTAACTTTACGTACTCGAAGGTAAGACGCATTAAATGTTGTCATATTCATTTCAATGGGATAAAGCTTTGATGAATATAGACTCAATCATAAATCTGTTACTGAATAATTGTCGATTAAGTGAATATTAAGAGTAAAGTTATGATCAAGAGTAAGTGATTCCACATCAGTTACTATCCATCAAGAACTCTCATGAACCTTTTCGACGATACATTTAATAACTGCCTGTGGTATCAATCACGACAAGTAGGTATCGAATGCACTATTCGGTATATAATTTATTCTCAATTTCATTTGGAATTTTCTAAATTTTTATTTTTAATTGCATTTAAAATTTACGTAATTTCAATTTCAAAGTTTTTATTTTAAATGAAAACTTTCCAATTAAAAATTTGTAATTTGAAATTCTCGTCATTTCAAAGTGGTAGTCCCAATTTAATTTTGAATTTTCTCAAATTCGAATTGAAATTCTTAATTGACAGGGTAGAAAATGCATTCCAGTGTGCCATTTGTCTAGAAATATTACTTTACAATTGTATTCTTTGAATTATTAAATTAATGAACTCAAGCCACATAAAAATTTACTCTAATAATTCTTAATTTCATTAAGATTTATAATTTCGATTCTCAATTTCAATAGGAAGTTACTCAACTTTAAATTGAGATTGTCACCCAATTTAATTTGGAATATTCTCACATATCATGTATAATACTCTCAATTTCCATTTTAAGGGCTTGCTTAATGTTAAGGTGTTCGTTTCTTATTTGGGATACAAAGTACATTCATATTGCCAGGTGTTGCCAATTTTTAAATCTGTTGTAAATTTTTTAATAAAACCCTATTAAAGTTTAGATAAAATGATATTGCTACAAATTTGTTTGGATTTCTTTCTTATATTATTTTTCAAAATTTATGTAAACGAAAGTTAAAAGTATTTAAAATACTGTCATTTCTTTTGAAATATTTTCAACAGTATTTCTATTTATAATAAAAATTTGATCTTGAAGAAGATACTATAGATTGTGATAGAACTGTCTTCATTAAATCCCAAATTAATTAATTAATCAGTTGTATTTTTCAGCTATAAAATACATTTGATGTCCTAGTTTTAGATTATTTTAAATAAATCGTCATACATACATTTGTATGTTTATTAGAACAGGGCCAAATTACCGCATTCGTGATCGAATAAGCTATCGTATCGAAAAATGATTTCGATATCGAAATTATAATAAATATCGTATGCCATAATCTCAAATAAGAAAATTACGCTCAATTTTACTCGATATCGAATGCGGTAATTTGGCCCCAGGCTTTAAAAAAATAAATTTACTTTGGATAAGTCTTCTTTTCTTTTTAATAGAAAGTCTAACTAATGCAAAATTTTAGGCCAATCCGATAACCTGAACCCAAAAATCGTTTGAAAATTTTTAAACTGGGGCACCGTGGCTATATTTTTTAACGTTTAGCTCGAAATATTTCATTTAGCTTTTAGCTTTTTTTTAGCTTTTTTCAAAAACTAATTTAGCTTTTTTTAATTAATTTATATTTCAAACGTTTGCCAAATAATTTTTTAACTTTGCAAAACACCCAATTCTTTTCATTACAAAATGTCAAATTTTAGCATAGATGATATTACCCTTTTGGAATTACAATGGCAAAAATTAAATACCTTTGATTTGACAATTGCAGAATTTTAAAATAGAAATGGAAGCTAAACATCTTGAGATATAAAAAAAAATCATGACAGTAGTGGTTTCTTAACTAAAGAACTTTTTTTTGAGCAATTTATAAAAAAAAGTCAAAAAATTTGCTCTTTTTTTTGGTTCACTTGAATAAAGGCACTTTATTACTTGTTTATTATTTTTAAAGTAAGCGATGATTTTTTGTAGCGAGTTTATTACAATTTATGACATCTTAATCATCTTCGAGTCAAAATGGCAAAACAAAAAATTTTAAATCTATCGGAAAAAACTAAAATCGATGTTTACCGTTCTGAAGGATATTCTAACCACACAATAGCTAAAAAAAATTGGACGAAGCCCAACAGTTGTCGACAATTACATCAAGGACCCCGAGGGGTATGGAAACAATTTTAAAGCAAGGGTTTCATTGTCTTTATCTACGTATAAAAGAAAAATCGGCAGAATTGCTTCTAATTCTGCCTTATCCTTCTCAAAAATAAGAGCTCAAGCTGGAGTGCAAGCGAGCAAGTCATCAATACGCAGAGTAATTAAGAGCTGTGAGTATCTTAAATACCTGAAATTACAAAAAAAAACCGCCACTTAATGCTCCTCGTAAGGAAAAGCGGCTTCAATTCGCAAGAGACTACATGGTATGGGATGTGCAGCAAAGAGGAGAACCGTTGTATTTACGGATGAGAAGAAGTTTAATTTGGATGGGCCTGATGGCTACAACTATTATTTCCATGATTTGCGCAAAGAAAAGCGATTTTTGAACCGACATCACAGCCGAGAGGGTGGCGTTATGGTGTGGGGTGCTATTACGTACTATGGAACCATCGATCTTGAATTTCAAAGTGCAAAAATGACTGGTGCAAGCTATAAAACATTATTGGAATCAGCTTTACCGAAGTTCAGTGAACTATTTGGTCCCATATCTTGGATATTGCAACAGGAAAATGCCCCTATAAACACCGCCAGAGTAGTAAAGGAGTTAATTGCAAGACAAAATGTTAATATTCTTGAATGGCCACCCTATTCGCCAGATCTAAACATTATAGAAAATGTCTGGGGTTGGTTATCTCGTAAGGTCTATGAGGGAGGTAGACAATTTGATGACAAGCAGTCACTAATTCAGGCCATTAAGGATACTTGGAATCAAATATCGTTCGATTACATACATTCTCTTTATCTGTCAAGGAAAACCCGTATATTTGAAGTTATTAAAAACAAAGGGGGTTGTACCCATTACTAATTTCTTAAATAAATTAATAAAAATAAGAAAAACTGCTTTTCATTAAAATTAGTTAAAGTGCCTTTATTAAAGTGAACCAAAAAAAATGCCAAATTTTTTTGACTTTTTTTATAAATTGCTTAAAAAAGTTCTTTAGTTAAGAAACCACTACTGCCTTTAAATAAGTGTACCGGAGTGTATATACCTACAATACTATTTAAAAATTATAAATATCGTAATCATGAAAAGTGACTATAAAGATATAAAATAATTTAGCTTTATTTTTTGGCTTTTAATTTCCTTTATAGCTTTTTTTCAAACGTGATTTAGCTTTGTAGTATTTCAAAATCTGGTCACACTGGTTGTTGGTGACGATTTTGTTGTTTGTGTTATTGTTGTTGTTTATGTTATTGTTGATGATGTTGTTTGAATCAGTGTTGTTGTTGGTGGTGATGATAAGAACAATGAATTTTTATTACCAAATATTCTTTGATCCACAGAAATGATTGGTATTGCAAATGGGCAAAATCGCTCCAGTAAGATCTGAGTTATAGATCGAGGTTTTAAACTATTTTATATTTTTCAGATATTTTTTGCTGTTTTCATGCAGATAATATCATGAAATTTTGCATACTTTATTTGTATTCCATAATTTTGACATAGCCTCATATAAAGACCACTTCCGAAAATCACTTAAATAAAGATAAATCTTTTGTAAAAGTTGAAATTCGACATGCTTAATCCATATTTGGCCGTAGCCCTCATATTAAGTCCAGTTCCGAAAATCACTTAAATGCGCATAAATCAATTACAAACCCCACTATAATGTTGAAATTCAACGCAAATAAAGCGTCCATCTGAATATGATGATGATCGGTCCATATTTGACCGTAGCCCCCATATAAATCTCCATAATAGGTGATTTGATGGTGGGTATATAAGATGCGGCACAGCCGTATATAAACTTTTATTTGCTTGATTAAAACATATATTTATTATTTTTTAATAATTATAAATTATAGTTTTATTTTTAATTCATTTCCTATATTTTCTTATATAATGCAAAATTAATGGCATATATGGAATTTCAAGCGACAAAATAAAGTAAGAATTCCCTTAAAAAGTTAAATAACTTTGAAACCTAATACTAAGTTGTTCCTCTTTTGTTATTAATTCTCAATCGTTTTGGCAAACTTAGCGCAATGTTCTTTAGAGCATTTGTTGGAATTGCCTTCCATTCACTTTGCATCTTTTCCCAAAACATGTGAATGTTTCTTCTGGATTCCATCGGAATTTGGGGTTTAAATCGGGGCTCTGAGCAGGTTATTCTAACTTTTCTACATATTTTTCTTTAAAATATTTTTTAACGACCGTACTCGTGTGCTCAACTTCTGTAAATGAGAAACATCCCCTCATCATGAGGCTTCCACCATCATATAGGGGTTTTTTGCCAATCTAGCCGGACATTAAGCAAAAAAATAAATATAAGAAATGTAAAAATCTAAGTACGCAGCTCGACAGACAATAAAGTTCTGCATCGTATAGTAAATTTCAAGTCGTTTGCTTGAGATTTGTGGTTTTGGGCATAGCTTGGGAATAATGATTAGAAATCCTAATGATTAGCAATTGGATTAGATATTGTAATTGTGCTGAACAATTGATTAATTATGATTAGTTTTCCATTTTAGACGATTACTAATTGATTAGATTAGAAATAATCAAAAATCTAATCACAATTATAGTAGATTAGATCAGCTATGGTTCCCCAGCTATGGTTTTGGGACACTGTTAAGTCAGGAAAGTTGATTAAATTGCATGCGTGTTCATTGACTTTTTACGGGTTTGGGAGGTTTACAATATATTTTTTGTGAGTAAACAATAAAGATTTTACATTGATTTTTTTCTGTAAAAGACTATATTACCAGCTACTTACAAACATTTTTAGAAACATTTTATTAGAAAGTTTTATGATAAAAAATATCTTTGGAAATTAAAAAAACGAATTTTTTATTCACTTTTTTTGTAAAAAAAAATTAAAAGGTTTTTTAAAAGTGAGTTTTGTTGTGTATCCAGTAAAATCTTTAACATCACGATAAAATTTGAAATCTCTACTTTGAAATTCCAAAAAAAAACGTTGCGTGTTGTTGCGCCATTTTTTTATGATTTTTTGAAAATTTCACCTTTTTCTGTTTTTGCTCATCTTGCATAGGTACATCTGCAGATGTTTCTATCATGATAGAAACCCATTCGTCAGTCATAAAATGCTATGACATAAATTACATCTAAGACTAATATTAGGTACCTGTGTTAAAAAAGGAATGTGCGAAACAGTAAGTAACGGTTTTTAACCACCTGCGCAGGACGTTATTTTATGTACCTGTTTTGCATAAATTTTAAAATTATTAACAAAAAAATGATATTTAATAAAAAATCAAATCTAGGCTCCAGGTACTTAGTTTTTTTTTACTATATGTTGTGGTTATTGCATAAAATTGTTTTCAGAACCATTTCGGAGTAAAATGGAAAAAGTGTATACGAAATTAGAGTTATTCCAAATTATACAAGACTGTAATGCTAAACTCGTTGAAGAGAAATGAAATTTTTTAGTTAGAAAATTACCCTTTACGAAAGAAGCAATTTATTTTATGCTTCCACCTGGATCTGAAGAGAGTTCAGATTCGGAAGAGCATTTTGAAGAAACAGACGAAGAAGAACCATGGCACTCATCATCATCTTAGCTCAAAAAAGAAGCTATTTTAAATAAATTAGTTGTTATTATTTTAAATAAAATTTGTTGTTATTATTAATAAGTTATAATTACGAATAAATTTATTATTTTCAGATAAATTAAATACAATGAAATACATAAAAGTCACATAAAATCTTAAAAATTATTTTTTTTTGAAAATTTGAAAAAAAAAAATGTTTTTGATAAGGTCTTTCCGGGGGTGGGCTTGGAGGGATACCTCCCCTGCCCATAAAAGTTAAAAAAGTAATTTTTATGTACAATTATTATTTTTAGTCGAACTGTTAATTTTAAATTTTTGATCGAGTCTGACTAAAGTAATATATCAAAAATTTAAAATTAACGGAATTCGGGATGTTCGGGATTTTTGTTTCATATTAAAAAAATTACAATACTAATGAAAAAACTATTTATTTAATTCATAAATTTAAATAAAACTAGAACAAAAAATTTGCTCATTGAATTAAAGTAATAATGAAAAAAAGTAACATATTGTTTACGCCAACAACATAATATGTTCATGTTTTAACCCTATAACTCTAACAAACTTAGTTTTCGTTTATTATATATAAAAGCTGTAAGTTACCTAGATGAATAATTATAAACATGACTATTCATCTCTTTCTAAGTTTTTTAACGCCTAAAGGTAAACGTCAAGTTGGCTAAATATGTCCTAACACTGCTTCCGTTTTTTTCTTCCATATTATAATGAAGTGTGAGTTCTGAGCTTAACAAGAAAAGAGGTAATTCAATCCGCAATAAAAGAAATTAAATTTGTCCAAAACCCTAATATTTTATTTGTTCATTTCTTTTCATTTCTTATTGGGGTTTTATTTCGAGTAAATAAAATAATCAAAGTTATTTTATTTACATTCCACTGATCTCCTCTTCAGTTTCCAACCATCACTTTCCTGCTATAAACATTGGTCCTTCGAACCGGATTGGAAATCAGTCTTTCATTCTCTTGCGATTGGATTATAATTACAACAAACATCATCTCATCATCTAGTTCTTAACATTAAGGTACGTTTAGTATTTTGCATTTATTCCAATTTAGTTAGTGAGTGCATTTCGATTCCTACGCGTCAGTGCTACCTTTTTTGTTCGGTTCTCGTTACAACGTGCTGTATGTAGAACAAAATCAATTCATCAAATTGAAGATTTTTGGAAATAAATAATAAATAACATACATACATAATAACACAATAAAGAAAATTAGAATTTTTATATTAAAACTAAAAAGAAATTCAAAAAGAAATAAATTTAAAAAGTGAGAAAAAGAAAAACGAAATTTTCAAAAAGAAAACCTAAAGAAAGAGGATAACAACATATAGGAAAAGAGTCAGCAGCGAAGAGTTATTTCTGAAAAACGTGACAAACTGCAGAGGAAGAAAATTGCATCATTGGCCGTAAGTTTTTCATCTTATACCTACAAAAATTCATAACACACAAACTTCAAATCGTTCGTCCAGTGCGTTGTGTAGGGCATCTTTCATCTTTTTTCCTATTCTTAACGGTACGAACATAAATATTTCTTTTCCCTTTTTTTCAGTTTAACAAAAATTTACTCCGTTTATAAATTTCCCTTTTTTCCATACATTTTTTCCTCGTAAAAATTACCTTTCAATTTGTTCCTACATTCTCCTATTTATATTTAATACATTTACCCCTTTTATTCTCTGTTTATTTACATACAATTTGTTGCTCTCTTACATTTTATTATCAAAGGGTACGAGCAGTTAAACTCTTTTAGCTTAAAGAATTTTGTTGATCTCTTCCAAACATTGTTTCCCCTTCTATCTTTCTCTTTTTCTACTTCGGACTCTTAGTCTCTTCTACTGAGAATTCATTCCAAAGCATAAGGGTTACCAGAAATTTATTTTACTAATTAGAAAAACAGTATACATACAAGACAAACAATTCATAAAATTAAAGAAAAAAATTATTTGTTTAAAATTCGATAAAATTACAATTTCTCTTGTTTCTTGTTATTATTTTTCTATTCCTGAAAAAATTTGCAGCAGATTTAAAATAAAATTGGATTAAAAGTTACATTGCAAATTTAATTTAAAGGTTGTATTGGGAAAAATTTAATATACCTACATATAAGTTAAACTTGAATCTATTCAATTTTAATTCGTTTAACAGCCTTTCCTTTGTCCAATTTTCCTTTAAACTCCATTTCTTATCCCGAGAATTTGAAATTTATAATAAACAACATAATTAAAAAAAAGCACCGCGGTAACTCTGTTTGGTTTTTAACATACATTCCATTGATTTTGTACAAGTAAAAGAAAACAATAGGTGCGCTCATTCAACTTGTAAATCAATTTCTTGGATTTGTGAGCGGAACTACATTTCTTGTTTTAGTATTTTTTTGTACCTTGAGTATAGTGACATTTTCAGAATATTACTATTACAATTATACTTGTTTAGAAATTTCGAAAATAATTGCAATTTTTGATGATTGAAAACGTGCTGCCGTGTCTAGATATCGATAACTATACAATATCATGCTGGACAGATTCGACTATTGTGATTTCTTGGCTAGCAAAACCACCATGTAATTGGCTAACTTTCGTAGCTAACCGTGTTTCAAAAATTACGCAAATCGTCCCCTTTTCTAGATGGAATCATGTAGCCTCTGAGGAAAATCCTGCTGATTTAGCAAGCCGTGGGCTCTCACCCCTTGAATTAAAGAAGAGTGAAATATGGTGGTTTGGTCCATCTTGGCTTAAGAAGTCTGTTTCCGATTGGCCAAGTCGAAATTTGTCTAATATTCCAACTACAAACCTAGAAATCAAGCCTATTCGAGTACATTTTACATACTTGTCGGACTTTGAAGATTTGTTAGAAAGGTTTTCATCCTTTTCCAGGGCAATGCGTGTGATGGCATATGTTTACAGGTTTTTCTACAGAACTCATCCACGATTTCGTTCAAATTTCTACAGAGACTCCACCTCGATTACTAGTTCCGAAATAATTTCGATCCGCAACAAACTTATTTCTGTTTGTCAAAAGGTTGCGTTTGCAAAGGACTACAAAGCTCTTTCATCTCGACAAATTCTTCCAAAATCTAGCAGTATTCTGAACCTTAACCCGTTTTTGGATCCAGAAGGTTTAATCCGTTCTTGTGGTCGATTGGAGTTGTCTTCGAACCTATCGTATAATGAAAAACACCCGATAATCATACCATACAATTCACAATTCGCTAGACTTCTGGTAAAATTTATCCACGATATCAGTTTACACGGTGGAAATCAATTAGTTCTTCGAGTGCTTCGTACACAATATTGGATCCCGAAAGCCAAAAATCTCATAAAATCTACAATAAACAAATGTAAGACATGTCTCATATATAAGAAACGCTGTCAAAAGCAAATAATGGCAGCTTTGCCGCCCGAACGTTGTGAATTCAGTCGTCCATTTACTAATACAGGACTAGATTTCGCGGGTCCTTTCGACATTAAGAGCTATTCTGGTCGAGGTTGCCGAATTACAAAAGGATATGTATGTGTCTTCGTTTGTTTTTCTACAAAAGCTATTCATTTAGAGGCTACATCCGACCTCTCATCTCCCGTCTTCCTAGCAGCATTCAGTAGATTCGTGTCACGTCGGGGATGCCCTTTAAACCTTTATTCGGACAATGGCACAAACTTCGTTGGGGCATCTCGCATACTAGCGGAAGAGTTTCTTAAAACTACACAACAACGCATTCAAACGATCTATGCACAACAAAATATCACGTGGCATTTTATTCCAGCAGGTGCCCCTCATATGGGCGGACTATGGGAGGCTGGAGTAAAAAGTTTTAAAGCTCATTTCCGGAAAACGGCAGGTTGTTTTAAATACACATATGAAGAGTTCTCCACACTATTGTCAAAAATTGAATCTTGCTTGAATTCCCGTCCGATATCTCCTATGTCCACTGATCCATCAGATCTCTGCGCCCTAACTCCAGGTCATTTCCTTATAGGATCACCTATCCTCGCACCTATAGACCCACAAATAAATGATTCTTCCGTATCCATAACTAACCGATGGCAAAAATTAAAACTTGTTCACCAAAATTTCTGCCAACGATGGAAAAATGAATATCTGAAAGAGCTTCATAAGAGAATAAAATGGAAAAATCCTGAACAAAATCTACAGGAAGGTGCACTCGTCGTCGTAAGAGATGAAAACCTACCACCAAATTCATGGCGACTTGGTAGAGTTTCGAAAATCTACAGTGGGTTAGATAATCGAGTACGCGTTGCTGAAATATTAACACAACGAGGAATGATAACTCGTCCAATCGTTAAACTTATTCTTCTGCCGACAGAATCTTAGGTGTCTACTTTTCTACTCTTTTCTTTACTTATTATATTTTCTTTTTCAGATTAACATGCCTAAAACCACTTCCTCCAACTCGAAAAGTTTCCGCGATGGACTTACCAGATCATATAATGCTTTTCCATGCAGAATATGTAACAGACCACATCCTTTGCGCACCTGTAGGAAATTTTTGGCGATGAATATAAGTGATCGCATCAATGCTGTTCGTAAGCACAAATATTGTTCCAACTGCCTAGCACATGAGCATTCACATGGCATATGCTTTTCAAAGCAAGGATGCAAGCATTGCCACAAATGCCACCACACCCTCCTGCATGTGAATCCACGTCTAGTGAAAGACTTATTGTCACGCCGCTCAAGATCTCGTTCGCCTTCTCCACGTCCTACAAACTATCGGAAAAGCAACTCTTCGTCCAAGTCGGAAGCAGAAACATCCATACCTTTGACCTCAAAATCAACTTCATTGACCTCGATATTACGCCAAAATATAGTAATCCTTTTGCCTACCGTCCTTGTTAAGGTTTCTTCTACCCACGCAAGATGTTTACTTGACTCAGGATCTACCGTTAGTAGAGTTTCGAAAAGGTTCGTGGATAAACTGAACTTAACAGCGTTTAGTTTACGAGACGAAACATTTTGTCCAATAATTCTAAAATCCCGATTCGATTCGAGTTCCAAAATCGAGGGAACATTCCGTGTCGACAATCGCATAACTCTCCGAACCCCGTCTGAATCCATTCCCGAACACTATAAGAAACATTTCCGTGATATGTTCCTCGCCGATTCTAAATTCTACGAATCGGCTTCGATCGACATCATTATCGGTGCAGACCTTTATCATAAGGTCAATCTTGAAGGTGTTTTTTCAAAACCTGGCTGTCCTACAGCACAAAGCACCATTTTCGGGTGGACTATTTATGGTCCATGTTCACTATAATTTCGAAATGCACTTTTAGGCATGCAAAATACGAAACGTACATTTATTTAATCTTATTCATTGAATTGTTAATTTCTACAAAATTTACATTTGTATTTAGTATGTAAGAACTTGAATATTACTAAAATTGAATTGAATTCTTATTAATTATTATTAATTCCTTTTTTTACTTATTAATTTTAAGTCTACCTTTTCTAAATAATGTTTGTTCTACAGCAGTATTAGGACATGGCCACATGACTTCCTTCATTAATTTGCACGTATCCTGCAAGGCGGGCGGCAATGTTTACGCCAACAACATAATATGTTCATGTTTTAACCCTATAACTCTAACAAACTTAGTTTTCGTTTATTATATATAAAAGCTGTAAGTTACCTAGATGAATAATTATAAACATGACTATTCATCTCTTTCTAAGTTTTTTAACGCCTAAAGGTAAACGTCAAGTTGGCTAAATATGTCCTAACACTGCTTCCGTTTTTTTCTTCCATATTATAATGAAGTGTGAGTTCTGAGCTTAACAAGAAAAGAGGTAATTCAATCCGCAATAAAAGAAATTAAATTTGTCCAAAACCCTAATATTTTATTTGTTCATTTCTTTTCATTTCTTATTGGGGTTTTATTTCGAGTAAATAAAATAATCAAAGTTATTTTATTTACATTCCACTGATCTCCTCTTCAGTTTCCAACCATCACTTTCCTGCTATAAACACATATATTTAATATTAATTTGTATAAAAACAAAAAATTGTCTCAAAGCTATAGTTTTTTCATTTATTATAAACCTTTAATAATATTAAAAACAAAATTACATTACACAGTTTTCTACTTAATCAATCATATTTTGAAATTTGACATTTGACACATATCAAATAGTGTGTTTCAGCGGGTTTGGCAATCCAAAAATAATTTTAATCACAATTTATTAATCCCGAAAAATTAAGGGATTTTCGGGATTAATTACAGATTTATTAATCCCAAAAAATCCCGGGATTTGTCAAATCTCGAAAATTCCAGGATTGGCATCCCTAATTCATACATACATTTATAGTATTAACATTATGCTACGAAGATAAAAAAACTCATATACCTACAAGTAAATACGGATATTTTTTATTTTTAAAGTAAAAATTTAATGGCGTGGGGAATACTTAATCAGCCTTATTACGGTTCTCGCATTCGAGCTGCAAAATAGTCGATTTTACATTTTGGTACTACATTTCTCGAATAGCAATAACATACAATCCTGCTTAAAATTCTATTACAAGTTTCTTACCGCGAGTGTCGAATTCAGCTGTCAAAAGTAAAAATAATAGTCGATCGTTTTTTCTCATACGACAAAGAAAAATTCAAAATGAAATCAACAAAATCGTAAGTATTTTATAAAAATTCTCATTTATAAATAAATTTTTAATACTATGAATATGATTTTAGAATAAAAATTACAACAGCTAAACAATGTGAGAAGCCTTTTCGAACTGGTCCTGAGTGGTTAAAGGTTTGGGCCGATTATAAATGCAATTTAAAGAAAAAAATTTTGCACAAAAAAACTGAGTGTCGTGCCACAAGGGGCGGCTTAAACAAACAGTTTACTTTGTCTGCAGTAGAAGAAGCTGCTTCTGCTTTATTACAATTAAATAGTCTAATAAATTGTGATGGACAGGAAATAGGCATCGACAACGATTCCTTTGAAGAACCCGATCACGAGATAAAGTCGTCAACAAAAAATTTAAAAAAAAAGACAGATCAGTAAAAAATGAGTTGATTGAACAACAGCTTAAAGTCCCAACCGAGTTGTACAATGAAGTTAAAAATTCTTTAAAACAGATAGAAAGATATGGTAGGAAACTAAAGGAAACTAGGAAATTAAAAAAAAAATTTGAACTCTACAAAAGGGAACTAAAGAAAAAAAACGAACATAAAAAGCTATTGCTGGAACTAAGAGCAGATGAAATCGAAATTAAAAGACGTAAAACTGAATTGGAAGAACATAAGCATGGTTTCGAAACTTAGACATCGACTTTATTAAATAAAATATGCTGCTTTTTCTCTTTTTATAAGTTTTTCTGCCAAATGTACAAAATGAAACACGAAGTCTGCTTTAAGTTTTTTAGTAATTTATACTAAGTATGTAATTTCTTATACAAGTATATGAATTTGTTAATTTTATTCAAACTATTTTAATAAAAATTAACAACAAAGGTTTTCATAATCTACAAATTGAAATATAAATTTATTATTTAACTTTATTTTTGATGCCGCCATTAATTGTTTTGACAGTTTGTCATAGGCAGCCTCATAATATTTAAAGTTTTAAAAATTATGGAACGTCCTGTAATATTTAATCTGTTACAAATTTTCAAGTAGTCGAAAAATTTACGTAGTACCATTAAAAACTAAATTCGACAAAGAGTTCGACAGTAGTCGAAACATAATTTCGAGAACCGTAATAAGGGTGAATAACTTCCAAATTTGTTAACCAATTTAGCTTATTTATTCTTTTATATCGTATTAGAAAAATAATTACGTACATTTCGATTCTTTTTAAATTGTAAAAATAATTATTTAATGGAAAAATATTTGCAAGAACTGACAAAAACACATTTTCTAAGCCGTTGCGGCATTTTCTGAACGTGTTTATACAATCCACGTAACGATTACAGGGGTGAAGAAGGTCAAAATTCATCATTAAATTTTGTAAGATCACTATAATATACATGTTTCGAAATTCCGCTCTGATCACGATAAATATGACCGTTTTTAAAACATTTAAGAATATGTACCTATTTTCATTATGAGTGTATTTTAAATTAAGACATAAGTTTTATGGGCTCTCAATAAAATAAACTTTAACTTAAAGTGATATCAAAAAGGTTTAATTGGAATATCCAAATATATACCAGTTATTTATTTAATTAATTTAATTATGCTCCAAATGGGTATCAATTCCGACAACCCGTAGTAAAAAATAAATTTTTTCTATAAATATAAGTACGCACCTATATTTATATGAATGAATAATTTTTAAGCATTCAACTCCAATTCAATATTAATTTTGTAACAAAGAAAATAAGAAAAAGCAAATGAAAGTTTCAGAAGAAAACGCGTTTCTACTTTATGCCACTCATATTACGTTGGAAATGTCTCAATTTATTGACAAAGTAGATGTGAAGAAATAATAATATGTAATAAAAAAACATAAAACAAAATAAATGTTTTCACCGACTCTTATGACAATCCCAACGATACAGTAGCGAGGTGGGTTGCACCTCTGGCAATGTGAGATACATACTCGCACTTGCAAGAAAAGCGCTTAAAAAATAACACAAAAAAGTGCAACGGAAGTTATAAAATATAATGCATACATACATATATAAGGCTAAGAAAATAAGTGATGTAGCAAAAAAAAAAAAAAAACAACAGTAACGAAAATACCACCAAGATTGACACAATGATAGACGTACCAACATTGGCAGCAATAAAAACCGCCAGCAGCAAAAGCAACAGTGGCTGAAATGGCAACAAAGAAAATTCCGAAATGTGTAAAAGCAGAAGTCAAAGAATTGACCGAAAAAAACTGCATAGAAAACAAAGTCAGAAAGGTAAAGTCGGTCAAGCACGACTAAGTGACACTCTACATAGTTGGCAGATATCTACAAATATTAAATTCTAGTGGGATTTTATTATTGCATATTTATACTCATAGAGAAAACAGATTCGTTGTTTCATCTGTATTTATTGCCAATCGAAAGATTCTATTTTGTATAAAGATTATTTTAATTCTATCAACAGAAAGTCAGTTCGTAAAGATTAATTATTGGATTAAAAATTTACATAATTTTAAAGAAACGTTTCCCTGTTCCACGATTTTACTAAACACATTTGTACAACAGAAAAAATTGTGTATTTGCAATAGACGGCACATAAGTGAATTATGTCAATTATTTCTTCATTGAGGATAGTTAGAGCAGAAATGTTTAGGTACCTCAATAAGATTCTGAAACAAAAGTGAAGGTGCGTAAGTTTGCACAATCATCTACTGTTTTATTCAACTATTTGGCACCTTCTCTTATTTTATTGCCAATAATTATCACTATTTTTTTTAAAACAAAAGAATTGCTGACAATAAAAACTATTTTAGATTGATTACTATACCTATTTGAATGTAGTTGAATGGATTAGATCTTTTCCAAAAGATCTCTTATACAGTACATGAAGAGTGGTCTTCGGAAACGGCATTATGATTAAAATCGATGGATATGGTTTACTTGAATCAATTCCTTAACTTTTTTATCATACTTATTCTTAATTTCTGTGTCATAATTAAAAGTTTCTTATATATATGATAGTTTGTTCAAAACAAATTACCTTTCCTTTGTTCAAGTTTTTGTTACCAACAGTGTTTGCAGTAGGGCACTACATCCAATAACCAACTAAAAGAATGCGGTGTATAACAAAACGTCAAAAAAATAAAAACTAACGTACAAAAATAAAGAAATAACAAACAAAAAAGTTAGAAAAAAGAATTAAGAAAAATAATAAATAAAACTAATAAGTAAAAAACAAACTGAGACGACAAAAAATTTACAAGTTAAAAAGTTTCAAAAGACTGAAATAAATACCAGATACCTACAACTTGTGTAGATGTGTTTGTATTCATGCACATGCAGGAACAATGAATACAAATTACAGTAAGAGCTACAAAACTACACTCAACTACTCTCTTAATAGGAAGCTTCAGCCAATCATAACAGTGGAGAGTTCACTTTGTAACTGTGTGTGAGTGTAAAAATTTTATTTTTTGAGTTTAAGTGAGTGTGTGTAAAATGAATGAAAATAAAATAAAGAAACTCCACCTTTACCACTGACATGTGTTTTATGGGCTCTATGTGCGCATGTCCATCATTTTACACACAAACACATACATTTGTGGCATTTGTGATGGATGGCCATTGTCAAAAAGCCACTCCTCTCTATTATTCTGTAGTGTATTGTTGTTATTGTGTTGCCAAGTTATTTTGAGGGCTGTTGCTTATTGCTGTAGCTAAATTTTTGTTGTTTACACAATTCAGTACATTCGGTACAATTGCGAAGATTGGTAGCATAGTGTGTGGTTGCATTATTGAATAAATGAAAAAAATTGTCGAGAAAAATGTGAAATAAAAGTTTACGCAATTATTGTTTAAAAGTAATTTTTTAAAAATTTTACGTCAATTTCAAAAAAAAAAAAATAAATAATTCTGCAAATCCAAAAACTTTATAGCTATATCAGATATTTTCGCACATGATATACTTGCACGCGTAATTTAAATATATATACATATAAATATTAACAAAATTGTAAAAAATATTACAAATACATAAATATTGTACATACTAAAGTTCGTATTTATTTTCTTAAAAGAAAAAAGTGTATAAAAAGTGCAGTAGAAAAATAAAACAACAATATCAACGTAGTGTAAGAAAACAACAAATTTCAATGAAAACTACAAATGTCCACCATAATTCTTTTTGTGTTTGTGAACCGGTTTTACTCAAATCCCCCCAACCAATAAATAAACAACAACAACATCACGAATACGTGCAATTGGTCAGAAAGAGTGAAGAACAAACAAGAAATTGCAACGACAACAAAATCAACAACAACAACACCAGCAGTAAACAAGTGTGTGTAACGGAATGGTGTGAGTGAAGCAGCAAAACACCAGCAAGCAAGTGATCAAGACCAGCGTTGCCGTTTTGGTTACTTTTAACCAAAATTGGTTACTTTTTTTTCCAATGTGTACTTGTGTACTTTTTTTCCGTTTTGGTTACTTTTTTTAACACAAAAGTAACCATTTTTTACATTGTTTTTACTTTGACTTAATTTACACCACTAATTTTGGTGATAAACTAAACTACCACAATTTAAAAGTTTTTTAAAAATAAAACACTAAACACAGGATTACAAAAAAATAGATGCCTGTCTCCAAACATAACAAACACAATCATTGTATTGTTGAACGAGTAAAAGGTTCTTCACAAAAACCATCTAAAACCATGCTACTAAATGCATTTTCATATTGATGTTTGACATCGGAACAAGTTAATTTTTCTTTTGTTTTAGACATGAACGGACCTTAATAAACATTTATAAATTATGTTTTTTACCAGAAAACCAAAAAAAGCTTTTTACAAATTAGCGTGCTATTTAATTTTTTAATAATAAAGTGTTTTTTAAATAGTTAAGATTGGGTTTCTTTCGTAAAAAATGGATAAGTATGTACTTCGAATTAAAAAATAATAATATTGGTTTTAAGCACAATTTTTATTTTTGTTAGATTTTTATTTAAAAAGGCTGCTCAAAGTAAAACTAATAATATCGAGTTATCTTCTGGAAGTGATGATGAGAATAGGTATATTTTCATTCAATTTCAATAACTTTTTTTAAATAATATTTTGTTGTTTAGTGATATTAAAAACAGCCCGAAAAGAAAATTGTTTCTGCGCTGCCTGTGAAAAAAAATTCCAAATCACGTAAGTTATTTACGAAAGCACACTAAAAAGTGTTCATAAGCAAAATGTGGAAAATAAAAATAACATTTGCAAGTTCTCAAAAAGAAACTCTTAATAAGCAAGTGCACCAAACAGAGCTAACATTAGTAATGTTTCTTATTTCCCACAATTTGCCTTTTTTATTAATGGACTATCTACTGGCTTATTAGAGGAGCGCTGTCCCGACTCTCAAATTGCGAAACACATTAAATGTGGCAGGTACAGCAACTCAATTAACAGAAATGTTAAGAAGTGAATATAAAGCAAATTTAATTTCCAAACTAAAAACAACAAAGTTTTCGTTAATAGTAGACGAAACAACAGACGTATCCACAAAGAAATCACTAGTTCTAGTCGTTCGCTATATGGATAAATCATCTAAGAACATTCAAGACAGATCTTTAGCCTCATCTACTTAAACTTTATCTACTAGTGTTTTGTAACAAATGTAATGAAATTAATTACATTTGGTTTTTATTAATATTGTTATTTTTTTCTTTCAATTGTACCTAATTATAAGACTGAACTACAAACTGAAATGCAATGGTTAATTAATTTTTTACATATATATTTTTTAGCTGAAGTATAAATAAAATAAAATTTTAAATATATAAAAATGTTGGTTACTTTTTTTTGCTTTTGGTTACTTTTTTTTAACATTTTGGTTACAAAATTTTTTTGGACGTGGCAACGCTGATCAAGACTTGTTCGTACTAGAAAAGAGTGTGTACATTGTTTTTGTAGTTTTGTAGTGTGCTTCAAAACTCTACACCAGCCAGATTCTATTCAGAAACACACACACACACACACCCACCGTTGTATGCCAAGTATATGCACACATGCCCGTACATAAGAGTTGTATTGTAGAGCAGCAACCTTCATACGCACTGTTGTGTGTAGAAGTTAACAACGGTTGTTGTGCTGCGTTGTTGTTGTTGCTGTTTTCTTGTCTTATTGTTTTGGCGCTTATACTTGTCATCGTCACCATGGGTGCCATTGTGGGCTCAACCATTTCAAATTGTCGCGCTTGAGTAAACAACAGAAACGCCGTTCTCATGTATCGCGGCGCGTTCTATTTGGTTTAGTGTCCCCGCTTGATCTCCATTTACAGTGAAAATTATATTACACAAAAAATAAATTAATATTCGTTTAAAAAAGATAATTATTAGTTATTTACAATAATAGTTTCACTATTACTAGAATTTACAATAATAATTACAATAAATAAATTATACTTAAAGTGTTGAATTAATAAATATAAATACATACATACATAAATACATATTGCATGTTTTTTAAAAATAATAATGCAAATTTAATGAAATTTATTAAAACATCATAAATAAGCAAAAAGTGAATTTAAGATCGCTGGATTATATTGCTGATTTTGGACAAACCTAAATATTGTAAGTAACATTTTAAAATAATTTACAAAATATCTAAGAGAATCCCGACGCTTTAGTGAAACAAATTACATACCAAAAATATACAATGTATTTATAGGTACATATTATATAAAGCAATTTATTTAATTTAGGGACTAGAAAAAATATACCTACTACGTTTTAAATCTTAAAACGAAATTCTTAAATTTTTAAAGATTTAACATAGCTATAAAATTTAAATTTGCTCTCATAAGTTTGTACAGATGTAACAAAATGGAAAAATATTTACTTGCAGCATAAACGGAACCACCCTAATTTTTACATACAAGCAACATTTAGCACCTATGTTTTATTTTATGTTTTTATTCGGTTACATTCAATTAATTGAATCGTAATAGTTAACATTTTCTTATTTAGAAATTCAAACCTGATTTCCAATCTATAGAAATCCATCTTTTGGTTGGGAATGAATACTTAAAGCATTGTCGTCTTTTTAATTTGTGGAAAAATTTTAAAGGTTTTGTAAATATCTTTCGTAATAAAAAAAATAATACTATTTACATATATTAAATTATTCACTATTACAGTAGAGTTAAAACTTTTTGAAAATCATTACTACTGTTGAGGCCTTTTGGTACAATATTCCGACCCGCAAGTTTTGTATCATTATAGAACAATTGATAAAAACAATTACACCCTTTACTATATCGCTCAAATACCAGTAGATATTTGGAATTCTCTAAAAATTTGGTGGAATACCGAAATCTAAGTTTTTTTATAGAAAAACATTGATTATGAAATTTTAAAACAAGTTTTGAATATAATTAATAAAAAATTATATTTTATTGCAAAATATCTGCATCCTGGAAAAATTGTTACCTCAAAAAATGTTCAGTTCAAGTTGAAAAACAAAAGTTAAACATGCTTAAAAATAAAAACATATTTTTTTATTGAAAATTTAAAGTACATTTGAAAATTTTCGGTTTCTTGCGGATTAAGTGCAATACTGATTGTTTTTGACGAATATTAAGTTTGGTTCAGTTTCGGCCTGAAAAATCAGTTTTGTTCGGACTCTAAAAATGTAATTTATTAACCAAGACTTTAAAATTCATGTTTCACAATGCTAATAAACCTGCATATCGTCAAATTTACACTAATTTTTGATCACACATTTTACAAAATATAGGGTTCTTTAGTTGAACATTTTCGTGCTTTTAAGCATATTACAAGTACATATTTCTAATAACCTATAGCAAACAGTCTTGTAGAGCTTTGGCTCCTGATGCTAATATAAAATAACAATTCGCAAAATAATATCGCAATAGAACAATAGCTTACGAAATGTTTTAAAAAGAAATAAAAAAATATATAGGGCTGTTAAAAGATTTAATATTAATACTATTTTAGTTAAATTTTAAATTTTGTTAAAAAAATTTTGAATTTAAAAATTTACAACTTTCAATCCATTCGATTATGTGTATGGCCTCAAATGTTGCAGCAGTTAGTTTTAGCTCTCAAAGAACAATACAAAATGTACATTTAAATTTATGAGCCGGATCTTATTTTGAAAATTATATTAATTTTATATATTACTATTAAAACGAAACATATTTTTAAATTTGTATTATCGCGCGAGATTTAGTTTTAGGTATATATACACAGCTGGAGAAAATAAAGTGTGGTTTTGTAACCTGCTTTATTCTTTTTTGATATTTTTCTTCTACATGTACTCGTATTATTTTATACTGAAATCGATTTTTGGTGTCGATTAATCGAAAAATCAACATGTAAAACTAAAAGCCCGGGTTTTTTTGGAAGTCTGGTGAAACTTGTTAATGGTTTTCTTTGATATTAGTTAAAATTTTCCTAAATACTGAGAAATTTATATTGCATTTTAACACATATTTATTAAACTTATACTTATACAAGGTGGCGCAAAAGTAATCCTCCTATCAGAAAATGCTATAAATTTTGCGATTGGCCCCTAATGCCAGTTCTGTTTTGACATTTGTGTAGTAAACACATGCGAAATACACGTTAATAAACAATGTTACGCTACACTGCTCCAGAACGCGATATATTGCGGACCAATAATCAGTCGGTGAGTTTGGCACAACGTGAATTTCGTCGCAGATTTCCTGGCCGTCCAACGCCTACTGGTGAAACACTGCGACGTTTAGCCGCTCGCCTCGAAGAGACTGGTCAACACGAGATGCTGCCAGGCGTGGCAGACCATGGAGTAGCCGTTCAGCAGAGAATATTGCTGCTGTAGCCGAGGATGTCATGGAAGCGCCGTCGACATCGACCAGACGACGTGCCACGCAAATGGGTATCAGACGACGGTCTTTACAGCGAATTTTGGTACCAGATTTCAAGATGTTTCCGTACAAAATCCAGACGGTGCATCAGCTGTTAGCTGCTGACCGCCAATCGCGTCTATCATACGCTCAAGCCATCCTTAATCGCCACCAAGAGGAAGATGATTTTTCATCAAAAATAATCATGATTGATGAGGCCCATTTCCATCTTAGCGGGTACGTAAATAAGCAAAATTTACGCTTCTGGGGCACTGAAAATCCGCGTGTAACCCACGAAGAGCCATTACACCCGCTCAAAAACACTGTATGGTGTGCTGTTTTTCTGGAGGAGTCATCGGACCTTTTTTCTTCGAAGACGTCGCGGGCCAAACGGTTACTGTGAATGGTGAGCGCTACAGAGCAATGATCAACGAGTTCTTTTTGCCGCAACTTGATGAATTTGGATTGGAAAACATGTGGTTCCAACAAGACGGCGCAACGGCACACAGTGCACGTGCCACAACAGATATGCTAAAGGATGCATTTCCTGGGCGCCTAATCTCCCGTTTTGGCGATTTGCACTGGCCAGCAAGATCGCCTGATTTGACCGCTCCAGACTTCTTTTTGTGGGGCTTTTTGAAGTCGTGGGTTTATGTTAACAAGCCTCAGACTCTTGCAGCTCTAAAAGACAATATCCGCCAAGAATGTGAGGACCTATCGCGGAAGTTTTGGCAAAAGTAATGGAAAATGCCATAAAAAGGGCTCAAATGACAATCAACTGTGGCGGCGGCCATTTACATGACATCATATACTTGACTTGATGTAAAAAAATTAAATGACCAACTAAAAATAATCCACAAGAAGAATCAAAGTTTTTAATTTTTTTTAATTACAGCAAAAAAACAACGGAAGTTTACTTATGCGCCACCTTGTATATACCTTATCAGCACATCTGAAAAAATCTCATAAGATTTAAGAGTCAGTGAAAGAAACTTAAGACATTAACATCGGACAATACTGTATTAAACATTAAATTATATTTCTTCCCAGAAGTGATCAACAAAGTTGGTCCAAATATTGGAAATAATAATAATAAAATAAAAACGAACAAAAGTTTTTATATTTTTAATAAAAAAGGACTCAAGTCGAATTAATAAAGTAAACAGATTTTTAAAATAAAATTTATTAAACAGAAATATGTAAAAAATATTTTTTTAAACGCGCCTTTACAAAATAAAACAATTGAATAAAATTGCATGTTTTATTTTTTCAAGAAAAACAATTTGTATACATTTTTTTTCGATTAATCGATTGTAATAATCGAGTTGAAAATGGTTGACGAATAACCGAAAATCGATTATTAACATTTCATACAATTCACTAGTTTGTAACTAATTATTTTCTGGAATGATTTTGGTCAGAATGACTGATTGATAGTAGGTCAAAAATCATCTCTAAAGCTTTGCGAGAAAATCTATTTTTGATTTTTTTTTTCATATACGAGTACATATAGTAAAAACTGTCTTATCGGGTTGTTATTGTTTTCAACCTTGCGTCCAACTTAAAAACCGTTTTGCTTCCGAGTTATTTATTGTTCACATATTTATGTAAAACATACTAATTTATAAATATTTGAGTAATAATAAAATAAAAAAGTTTTTTCGAGCTCGAGGCCAATTACTTGTAAAATATATACATATTATTTATTAAAATATTTTCTCCAATATTCCGATATATATCGGACGTATTATTATCTCCACACTCAATAATAAAATAAACAATGAGCTCATTAAAGTACCACATCGTTTTAACTTTCCTTTCTTTTAAAATATTGTACAGTAGGCTGGGGACAATAATGAGGTTTTAATATCGGATTTCCGATTTATTTGATTAACGATATTCTTAATATTTTTATATTTTATTGCTCAGTACTCTTACAAATATACATATATCGAGTGATTAAATTTGTATACCCACCAAGTTGTGAATGAGGGTAAATATAAGTTTGTCATTCCGTGTGTAATATTCATCTGAGACCCAACAAAGTATATACTATATATTCTTGATCAATTCAACACTCATAAATCTCGTATAAATAACGATAGCGATCTAAAACTTTATACGAAGCATTTGACCATATCCCCGATATAAGGTCCACTACCGAATATGTATCTTATTATTATATTAAAATTCAACGTGGGATATCCTCATGTGTATAAATTGCTCACACATACGTGCCACTTCCGAAAAACATGATAATCCTCAATTATGTCTAATAAATATCGATGTCGAATCAATATTTTATACAGATCAGAAGTTGTAATTCAGAAATCACACTAATATCGGTTATATGGCATTTATGCTACTGTTAGCTGTTAGTCCATATTTGGCAATAGCTCACGAAATAAGTCCATTTCCGAGTAAAATAGTGCAAATTGTGATTTTTTGATTTGATTTTTGAAAAAAAAAATTTGCAAAAAAAATATTTATTTCCAAAACGACTGCTCGGATTCAAAAAAAAAAAAAATTAGTCGTACTTAAAGATAATTTTCGTTTTTTATATAATTCAATAAACTAAACAGTTTTTTAAATAACGCTATAACTCGAAAACTAGAGCTAACCTAAAAAAAAACGATTTAGCTTGGCCCAAAGTATCAAAATCGAGCACTGTGTTATTAATCGAAGTACTCTTATACATATATTTTTCTTTTATTTCTTTCAGATCAATGAAATGATAATTGATTGACACAATTTCTACGATGTCCTAGTTACTAGTGAACAGATTTCAAAGAAATAAGTATATAAATATTTGCAACTGCAAACAAAATAAGAAAACAAGCATAGAAAATTCCAATTATTTAGCTTGAAGTCATATGGATGTGTGTGCCTAATAAAAGTCTTTGTAGAAAAAAGAAACAAAAAAAAAGTTATAAGAATTTTACAAACGAGTAGTAACCCAATTTTAAAAAATGCAAGAAGTCTGTACAACATTAGAAAGCCAAATGGGCGCACAAATCAAATCAGAATCACCGCTAAATGCATTGCAAGTGCAAACCGGTCAAACTGTATTGCCCGGGGTGACAGCCACACCGCAGCAAGTGCAACAACAGGCAACAGCCAATGTAACGGCTGCTACTGCCACAGCAATGCTTATAAACAAAATGGGACAAAACTGTGATAAACGAGTTAATGCCAACGAAGCACCGTACTGGATGACAGCCAGCGAGGGGGGTTTCATCAATTCGCAGCCATCAATGGCAGAATTCCTCAATCACTTAAGTCCCGAGAGTCCGAAAATGATGAGTGGCGGTGGTTTGGTGGCAGGTGGTGGCGGCGGAGGTGGCGTAACACCAGTAGTCAGCGGATATCCGGTTGGTGTTGGTGGACCACCACAGCCTCCAGATGGCATGGATTCGGTGCCAGAATATCCGTGGATGAAGGAAAAGAAAACATCACGTAAAAATAATAATAACAGTAATCAAGGTAAGTGTTCAAGTGTTCAACTATGTATTACAATTATTTTTATCTTTGTTGCTACAATAAAACAAATGTGTGTGTAAGCTGAAACGGTTGTTGTAAAATCGAATCAAACTATCTACAAATAAATGCAAAAACGTCATTAATCAACGAAATCAGTGCAATTTGCCCTCAAAACACAACAAAAAAAAAAAATACTTTGGGACAGACAAAGAGGAAGAACTAAATCTAAATCTACCATATGATGCACGTAATCAGACGGCGCCTGATATTTTTCTGTAACAATTTTGTTGCTGTAATTTCAAATATCAAACTTAATTTGATTGAATGTACTTTTGTGCTTGTGTATCAGTGCATCCGCATGTGAATATTTCACTAAAACCTTAATGTTTTGTTGTTTTTAATCAGTTCATAAGTGTTGGTGTGCTCTCAAAATTCGGTATCGTTTGATGGACCGTGAAAGACATTCATCAAAAAGTCCAACAAACTATCAACAACCTGATTCGTTTTAGCTGGGCGAGTGTGTGTTTATTAGTGTGAGTGTGCCAGTATATGTGAAGCGGTGCAGATCTGTTATTTGTGATCATTTGTAACAATTTTCATGAGGAGAGACCCATCAACAGCCATCAAAGTTGGACATTATATTATACATACGAGTACGTTTTTACACTTGTATATTTGGACACAGTGGGACCTTTTCAATTTGAATAGAACCTTGGCTGTGTCTAGAAAAAATAACAGAACTTTGGCATTTTGCAAGAAATTGTGATTAAATTAATTGAGAAGAAATTAAAATTTAAAACTTTTCTTTTAATTTTATTTAAAAATAATTTATGTCAAACTGTAAAAAAGTTAAAAATAATTTGCATCTGTAATTTAAAAGTCAGAAACGAAAAAAAAATTCAGGTGTTTAGGATTTTATGTTATGTTTAGTGTTAAAACTTCCGAGCCGTTGCAAAAGAGGGCAGCATTATCCGATATGAATGAAATTTTCTCAATATTCTATAATGTGACACAATATAGTCATTCAATTTCTTTGGAAATTCTGTATTTTACTATAGAAAAACTAAGTATGTACCATAATATAACATCAGCAAACATCGAGGATTTTAAAAAGACATATTGGCTCTAGGATTTGTTTTGTGTGTCTAGTTACTAATAATATGGTCAGCTAGTTGTAACTCCTGTTTTTGGGCTATTTTCAAAAGTAAGAGATCAATGTAATCAAGTATGTCACAATCTGCACTAATGTTTGTTGATCAAAATACGCTTGCCCTTTCATACTACTGTGCATGTCTCTTTGGCATGATATCACTTTATATGTGAACGATATGCGATTTGTTTTTATATCGTTTCTTTTGAAAAAAAAACAGAAAATTAGTAAAAACAAAATCCATGTCTGCTGCATCTATATAGTAAATGCTCGTATGTATGAACAAGATCATTTAAAATAAAAATCATCAGTTTGATGGAAGCATGTCGAAGTCAATTTGTTGGTTAAGCCCTCAAAATATTTTAAAGTATACGAAATAAATTTATATTTGACTTTAAGGCAAACTTGTATGTACATTGTACAATCATTACTACATGAAATTTGTATAATAAATTTGTTATCAAGGTTGTCTAGTTGGTGTTTCTTTGTTTTCATATTTTATCTACTTTGAAATTGTTTTTGAGAAAACCCTTCAATTGGCCCTTTTTTCTTCTACTTGTACAACATTAATTCATCAATGAATATTTTGTTCACTAAAATAAAGACTTTTAGACCTTAAACGCAAAACGGACATACTACACAAAGAAACCGACAGGAAAATTAAAAGGAGAATACACAGTAAGAAAGTGAACAGAAAAGAAGGATAAAGCAAATGTTTTGTTAAATTGCAACCTGTTATTTAGGTTCATTTGTCAAAATATATACATACATACTCGTACATATGTATTTCTACAAGAATTTCCACTTAAGTCCCCTTTTCGTCGGACTGACAGCCAGTAAGACAGACAGTTAGTTAGTTACTTACAATGTGGCAATGACATTTATATGTGCATACAAACAATTTTACGGACATTTTTATGCAACAGAATTTAAACTATTTGTCTTGCAATGGCTCTAAAGTTTTGAAAATTGCTTAAAGCCAGAGTTTCCTTTTCTTTGCATAAGCACGGCTACACGTATACAATGACAGCCAGTAGTTTGTATCATTTATATTATTTTTATATCCTACGGTTACAATTGCTGTTTCTTTTTCGTATGAATATTTTTGTTAAAACAAAAACCTTAAAAGAAAGAACCAAACAACGATATGCTAGCAACACATGCATCTTTTCTTTGGATCTAAACCGGAATGTTTGTATCGTTTTTATTTTACAATATTTATTTTGCACAATTTTTAGGCCAGTCCATTTTATGTTTTAATTTATTTTTTCATACACTTTGTACACCTTTTCATGATGTCTGTTGTGTGTATTTTTGTCTGTATTTTCCGTATTCAACTAAAGGTGAAATCAATTAATCACTATTTGTGGTGCCATCCCCTTTAGTTTGTATTTGACTGTAAATACACTTGCAAATAATACTCTTGATCTAGATGAATTTCTATGCACACATGTTGTACTTGGCTGTATGGGTGTGAGTATGAGTGTTGGCCCAGAGCTTGAGAATTTTCAGCTGTTTCGCAGATAAAAAAACTTGCCTAAAATTAAAAAAAAATATGTAAAAAAATAATCATAAATACAATAAAAATCTAGCAAGAAAACGAAAAAAAACAGTTTACAGTTGCAGGACCGATTGAAATAAACTGGCGTAAAATTCTTAAAAATCATCAAAATTAAACATCACTATTTCCAAGATATGTATGTATTAAGTATATACATACATACTTATATATTTTATAAGGTTTTATATATAAACAAAATAAACATGAATTTTATGATTAAATTTTAAATTCGGAATCTGTTAAATTGGCAAAATTCTTCATATTCCCTCTAATCACTGAATTTTTATTTAGCAAACTGTTTGTTCTACGCAAAAACGGAACAATGATTTATAAAAAAAAACTCAACAATCGCCCTAATGAATTTCTGAAGTTGTTTTATAGCGTGTTCCGATATGAACTTTAATTGCGATAATCGCAATTAACGCCATTATTGAGCTCAATATTCCATATAAAATCTCAATTAATTATTGCGCAATAAGTACGAAATTCTTATAATATTGAGTAAGATTTCGAATACAACACTGTTCACAACTGTGTTTAGTGAACAAAATTGTATAAAACGGCAAATGTCAACAAAAGAAATCATTAAAAAATCAATGTGAAGGTAAGTTTGTTTACATAGAAACACAACAACCATATAGAGTATTTTTTGTATTGTTTTCCAACCGTCAAATGATTATTGAGTAAGCTGAAAATTGCGTATGCCTGAACATTTAAAATAATATTGTCAATTAACCGAATATTGACTCAATTAAGTTTCTTATCTGAACACAGTATTACTGTGATGCCGATCGCAACAAAATTAGCAAAAAATGGATATAAATGTTGTAGAAGAGGAGGTTATTTTTCACATAATTAAAATTCTAATCACCTCCGGTATAATAAATTCGGAAATCGAACCACAATTATAGTCCTGTATTGAAATGATTTGGTTACAAGTTTATATAATGGTGTAAATTTGTATAAATTTGTGGCTGAAATTAGGCTAAAATGATTGTTCGAAATCAGATGAAACTATTTATACAATTATTTTTTGGACCACCCTAATATAAACACATCATGTACAATCCATTTAGCACCAAAAGCAACAGGATATTCATTCAGTTAATATGACCATATTGGCGAATGGCACAACATCCGCCATACAAAAAATAAATGGAAAACAATTTGCCAGTATTAATATGCAGGATGCGAAAAAGAGGCCAATTTACAAAATATTCAACAAGCTAAGGATAAATGTAAACAAATCATATAAATTTCGAAAACCATGCAAGTGTTTAAATTGGCAAATCATCTTAACCAATAATACATTTTAAAATAGATAACATATTATGAAATCATAAAAGGGTTTTTGTAAATATCAAACAAATTATTAAGAATAAATAAAAAATCACTATAATGCCATTCTAATATTTGTACTTGTTACAATTATATTAAAAAAGCACCGTTTCCATAAAATGAAAACCAAGTAATAAATCTTTAGTAACCCATCGATTTCATTTGACACTATTAACAAATTAAACTTTTAAATGCCACAAAAATACAAGTAGTGTGAGTGTTAAATGGTTACAACTTTATATGTATGTTTTACAAGCCCAACATTTATCCATCTAACCAACATCATTTGTAATCTGTCCTCCAAGTAGTCGAACAAATGAGCAAACGAACTAATTCATTCATAGCTTCTATTATATACAATTCATTTGTTTAGTCAGCAGCAGCGGCAACTTCACTCGTCACAGCAGGGCGGCTGTCTTTAGTTTGAGTGGGTATTTTGTCAATATAACTACTTACAATTCATACATATTGAGAGTTCACGCACTAAACAAATCTCAATTTTTCTTATGCCTTTAAGCTGTAAATACTCGTACTTCTCTGCCATGAATGTATTGTGTGAATGTACGAGTATTGACCCTTCACAAATAAATTTGTTATGGATAAACACACATTTACACACATTTAGCAATATTTGGGTATAGGTAGTATTTTAAGTGGATTTAAGATGTTTAATCTACTTTAAGTTATTTAGGTTTATAATTTTTGTATTTGAAGGATGCGGATATTTATTTAGGGAGTTTACGTAGAAATTTAAAACAAAACCTTCTGCATTAATTTGTAATGGCCAGCCATTCGCTGGCTTCAAGGTCACCCAATGGCGAAATCGAAATTATTCAATCCTGAAACCATTCACAATTCCAAATATATGCGTCAATGCAGTATAAATCTGTATTCGATTATTCAATTAATCGAGTTGCTCTGTTGTGAGCGTTGTAATTTAAGTTTACGCCAAGTCACCAGTCACAGTTGTCATGAGTGTCCAATGTCTCGACATTCCTTCTAAGAATGACTCAATTACAATATTTATAGATATACCTACTTAATATTCTGTGTTATCTAAGTAAGTTATCTCTGCTGTCAAACCTCAAAGTTGTGCAGTTCCATGGTCTAATGATTTCCACTTATATTTGTTGATATAACCATAGATGGTGGGTGATTTCAACGGTTCTTTTGCAATAGACTTGTCTCATTTGAGATATCTCAATTGTTCAGAGAGCTGCAGAGACGGCGCTACTGGTGAGGTTTTGGAGAAGCCCGCACTTCTGTCTTCGGTGGCCTTTTTTTCATTTCTGTGTTGAAGGTTTACATGCTCCCGTAGGTGCATCATTGAGTGTATCTGAAACCCATACAATATTTTTATTACCATTTACTGATGGTGGTGAAGGCAGTATACCATCAGGTACTGACCTGCTATGAACACATTTGAACGTTTACTAGAAGTTTTATTAAATTTTGATCAATATTGAACCACAAGTTAAATTCAGCATTGGATTCATATTTGAAAAAGTTATTTAATTTCACAAATTGTTTTACCAAATATTTCTCAAGTTACACCGTTCTCATTATATACCGAAATAAATTAATGTTTTAATAAAATTTAGTAGAAAATATAAATCCAAAAATTTTTAATTAAATGACAAATAAATGTGTTAAAATTTGTACAAAATTTTATTAAAATTTCAAATTATTAAAGATTTACCTTACGGAATTTCCAGAAATTCAAACATTTTCTATAATTATTGTTCATTGTCAAATTAGCCAAATAAAACAATTTTACTTATCTATTAATTACACCACCCAAACCCACCTTCAAACATAAGCTAAAATAATGTTTGTAAATTCGCTGTTGAACAATAAAACTCATATGAAAACAATTATCCATGTACGAGTAGATATGTGTTTATTATATGAAAATGTTCGTTTAATTTACCTCCACGCATTTCTTTTGTTTCAGACACATTCACATAAAAACCCATACATACATACATATGTACACACCCATAGAAATTCCTATAAAATCTTTGGAATAATGTTGCAAAAGTTGAGGCACACAGCAGTTAAAAATATTATGCATACTTCCGATGAAAGGACTTGTTTACACATAAAAACTTTGGAAACATTATTTTTCTTAGAACATTTTTGAATATAAAATTTATTATGTTTAAAGCAGATTAATGAGTTGGGTTTTTATTTAATAAACTTTACACAAAACTGACAATAAATAATTATTGAATGCCGTTTAGCTTTATTGAATTTTGTTTATCAAGTGAAAAATAGCTGAAACTAAGCGCCATCTGCCTTATCCACCCACTTACCATATGTTGCTCTTTATATGCTTTGCTTTTCTCTGAAAAAAACACACTTCCAAAAAATTATAAAGTCGGCTGAAAAGAAGAAAAAAACGACCAATGATTATTAAAGAGAGAAAGTCCTTTTGAAGGAACCAACAAAAAAAAAAAAAAAAAACACACACATAAAGACAACAGTGAAACTTACCCCCTGCAGTTTATGATGATTTTGGTTCTTGTTTTGAATGTTGGAATATAACAAATCATTTATCATAATTCTCGTATTTATGTACAATGTTGATGTGTTGTACTTTTTCTCAATGAAGAAGGTTGATTTTGTTTTTATTATTTCTCCCCCTTGCGCGTTTCCCGGCAACTGCTGGCTATACAAGAGTATGATTATGAATGATTTTAATACTTAGGAATCGGTATAGAGATGATGGCATGGTGGTTTTGTTACTCCTGACTTTATTTTATTTTTCTTTTTTGCATTTTATTAATTTTTATTTATGATGAGTCATTTGCACGTTTACAGCAATTTTAACCTTTTACACATGAATTCATTCAAGAAAAGTTTTTTTGTTTGTTGGTTAGAAACAACACAATAATACGACTGCAAACATTGCAAAAAGTTTTAACTTGAAGGAATTTTTCAATGACAAGTTTTTCCATTCAATGCAAATGTTTTGTTTTAAAATAATTTTATTTATTTATTTACTTTAGTTTTGTTTTAAAAAATAATACAAACAAATTATTAGAAAATGTTAAAATTATAATTTATAAACAATTTGGAATTGAAATCAGAAATTGTGTAAAATGATTATAAAAAGTGTTGAGACGTTATTTCATCAAGAAATCGAAATCAGGAGCTTGGAATAAATATGAGATGTTTTAGAAACCAATAAATAAGAAAACATACTACTAATATACCTATCGGACTCTCGGTATCAGCCTTCTAAACACTTGTATTTTAATCCAAACAACGAATTAGGTTTTGATGTACAGCGAATCGAAGCTGAGAAATTTATCTGTATTCGTAGAAATTCTCTCGGTATTCAAAATTCTCAGTTCGTATGTAGTGAAGCAAAAACTATTAATCGTGAAATTTGATTTATTGTTCCGGTTGGACTTGGACTGTGACGAGTAGTAGGTGGGGGAGAGGGGGGCACCTTAGACCATGAGCTGGCTTGCCATTTCACGGAAATTTAAAATAAATATATTTTTTTTACATAAATATCAAATAACTTAACTTAATTTTGTTGGAAATGAATTTTGGACTGCAATAAATTTCTTTTGCGACAGAAAACGATCACTGAATACAATTGAATTACAATGGCACTGCGAAAACTTTTTCACCCAACTACATTCGTTCGACGACTGAACAAACTAGCAAAAGTTGTTGACATTGCTAGAAAACAAGGTTGGCATGTGAAAAACTCGGTTAAGGGTCGGAAAAAATGTTAAACTGAGATTTTATCAACATAGCTCAAAGGTGCCCTGGTTATAAACGTGCCCCCCTCTCCACTACATATTTAAGTATTGTCTACGCTATTCAAATAATGTTTGTTTTGACATTATATAAAACTTCCTTAATATTAATTTATAGTAATCTTTATAATTAGATTAAAACATAAACTATTTAAATATACACAAGCTCATACAAATGTGTGTATGAAAAATTAAAAATCAAATAGTTTAAATTAGTTATATATGAATAAAAAATGAATTATAAAGTACAATCAAATGTTTTCAACGTTATCAAATCTAATTATGTCATCTTTTACATAAAATGGCAAAAAAATATGTTGGTAAGAAATTAAAAAAAATTTGTCTCATGCCATAGAATAATGTGATAAATACTTTAACGCACATAATTCTGCGTATGAAATCTTAAATCACACTACCAGATTTTAGGTCTGGTTCATAATCATGTAGTCAGATCATAGATGGTTATTACTACCATATAGGGCGCATTTCCGAAAATCATTTTTTATAGTGAAATTCAAACAATTTCGTTCAGATTAACTTAGTGCTTGCGGTAGAGATTGAGGGTTTGATGATTTTTGCAATCTCTGTTAGCCTTGATGCACTTAGGACAGCTGTATCGGAAAAGATATTTTCGAATAAGATTTTGCATGGCACGAGCAGATTGTTTGGCTTGTGGATGGGTTCGACTAGCTTTCATTGTTTGGTAACCTTTCTTTGGCAGGGTGATTTGTAAATAGAAGAAGCTGCGATGGATCGAAAATAAGTTTTAAACATCAATTTGATTTGGTCAATTTTGATTACATATAAAGTATGAGGGTCGTGCAAAACGATGTGACTCTGCTGGATGTTATTAATTTCTCAACAAAAAGGATAATTGGCCGTTGATAGTACAATCTTTCGGATCAGATCTAAAACAGAAAACCGGGCTGGTTTTTGATTCTTAAATTTATGACAACACGTCCACCCACAGGCTCTTCTATAGACATACGAAGTCTTTTTAAAATCAGACGGTCTATTTGGAAATTACAGATTTATTTGCACTTTCTTCCATTGTGCGATGCTTGCACTTTAAAAAATATAAAGGTTTTTGCATTATTACGATAAAATGGTTATTCAGACATGTAACACTCATTTTTTTTAAATAAAACTCACATTAATAACGCTAAATATTTTGATCAGCCGTTTAATCTTAATTTTAAACAAAAAAATTAAATGTGATAAAGTTTTATTGTCCTTGGTTGTTTAATGTTTGTTTATTCTTGCCAACAAAAATAATAAAAATTAAGCGCTTACAAAAATTTCGAGTATTAAAAATATGTTTTGGGCCATTTCTTTTTATACCCACCCACAAAAAAAGGGTGGTATATTAAACCAGTCATTCCGTTTGTAACACTTTAAAATATTGGTCATAGAACCAAAAAGGCTATTTATTCTGGGTCTTTAAGACGATCTGGCCATGTCCGTCAGTCTGTCTGTCTGTTGAAGATACGATTGAGCTTCGAAAAAAAGACACAGAATAATGAAATTTTTACCGAACATTCTTTGTTTCACTGAAATGTTTGGTATTGAAAATGGGCAAAAGCGGATCCGAGTAGGATCCGATTTAGAGACCAAAGTTTAAGACAATCTGGATATTTTTCAGATATTTTTTACAATTTGCTTTAAATATAATATTGATAATAGTTATCACCAACATTTGTACACTTTATTTTTATTATAGAAGCACAAGTCCTGGCGAAAAATCTATGCATGGGTCCACGACTTTTCATAGCCCCCATACAAATGTCTTCTCGGAATATGGCTTTATGGTACATAAATGTCTATGGGAAAACCGTATCCATACAAAATTCAGCAACAATAATTTTCATGCAATGTGAAATCTCAAAACGATATTTTGTTAGCATCAGTCAATATATTGTCATATTGTCTTATTCATACAATGTCCACGTCCTAAAATCACTTAAATGCGCATAAATCTCTTATAAAAAAATCACTATCAAGTTCAAATTCAACACAAATCATTCACACACTTACACATATACATAAATCGTCGTTTCATAACCTTCATGGTTCATAATAGGACTACTTCCTCTTATGTCCTCTTATGAGGACTACTTCCGAAAAACTCATTAACCTTCATACACATCTAGCGAACCGAAATTTTATACAGGTCAGCTATAAATATGTAAAAACTATACTGGCGTCCCATACAACGCCCACTTCCGAGAATAACCACAGAGTATATAGCAGACAATTTTGTCGTGTCAAAAAGCCAAAATCAGCTTCTTAGAGCTTTTTTGTATCTAATTTATTGTGTGTCAAAGTAGATCGTTACACGTTGATATAAACAAAGGGCAGTTCTAAAAGATAAATTTAAAATGTGATTATCTTCCGTCTCGTGACATATCCGTATACTTTGTGGAATAACTAGAATATGCATACAAATCTTGTAAATGTTGTTATTGAGATGAAATTTAAACGAAACAAATGAAAATGAAATTTAATGACGATCGCCTCATAATAATTGATAGGGCTCATGTAAGGGATCCGCAAAATAAAATCACCAGCATATTTATCAGTGGCGATACAAAATGTAACAAAAATTAGTATCAAGTATTTATAAATCACACTATTGGTATTTGATGAGGGGTATATAAGATTCGGCACAGCCGAATATAAATTCTCACTCATTCAAATGGTTTCCCTCCAGTCGACTATTATTCTATCTACGAGTTTGTTTGTTGTTTCAACCCACAATTACTTAATTGTTATGATGACTCTATTATGGCGATAACAGCATTTAAGTAAAATTTTTAACAATATTTTTCCAATTTCCTTAAAAGATTAAGCTCTGTATAGAAATGAAGAAGCAGACCGAGCAAAATATGTTTGTTTTAATTGGCATACGCTACACCAACACATACACTCACACTTATACACTTACTTTCAGACAGTCTGGACTACTTTGCTGGGAATGTTAAGAAAATATTACAAGGAAGTAAAGTAAATTGTAGAATAAAACAACGGTTTTATATGTTTAAGGGTTATTTTAACCTTATTTTCTTCATAATTTTTCAATTTTTTTTAGCGTCATGTTTGCAGTTAAGCCCAGTCAGTGCCAGTGGAAAAATAAAAACAAAAAATAGGAAAAACGAGCAAAGAATCTGTTACAATTAGTTCTGGTTAAGAAAGTGAACGAAGGCAGTAAAACGGTCTGCTTTATGTGTTCCGTTCTTTTTACATTTTCATTCGTTTTATTTTGTTTTGTTATACTTGAAAGTTAATTTTTTATTTGTAGTAGAACTAACGAACGGCTTATCTGCAAAGTAATTTGTCATTATTTAAACTTGAACAATTATTTTGTTTTTTTTTTCAAAAATTATGAAAATTAATGGGATTTTATAATTTTTATTTATTTATTTAAATAAAAGCCAACAAGGCGGAAGGTATTTTTTGTAAGAAAGTAGAAAAGTTTTCAATAAAGTCGGAAATATAATGCATTACCATTGTAAATAGTGCTGTTAGGTTATCATTTTTATATTTCAAAAGCGGCAAAAATGTTGGCATTTGTTTAAATATTCCAGAATAAATTTTTCGACTTTTAAGAAGTTTTTTGAGACACTTGAAGTCTGAAAAATTTTGTCTAAATAATAAATTTCGCATTTAATGATAATGGAATTATAATCAAATAAACACTTTCCAAAAATATATACAAATATTGGTTACATAGTTTTCAAGTTATTAAAAGTTATTAAAATTTAAGATTTTTTATTAATGATTTTTTACGGAAAAGCCAAAAGAAATTACAAAAATATCTCTCTCGAATTGAAGAATAAGGATTTCGGAAAACCAGGGATTTTTTGCATTCATTTGATTAATATGAACGATGTTTAAATATAGTTCAGTTTTAATAAAAAAAATTCGGAATGTTTTTACTTAATCAAATACTTTTCTGAATTTGCAAAACAATAAGCTGCAACAAACGGTGTCTAATTGTTTAATATTTAGAATTTTTCATAAAAAGGCATAAAACAATTTTGTGTTTATTAGATGACTTCGATTAAACTTCTGAAAAATATAATATGTTGTTTCAAACTAATCTTCTTTTTTTAAAAATTTTTCTAGACTTGGGGTTTATTATGAAATTTTAAAAAGAAAAATTTCGCCAAAATAACAAATATCTATAACATTTCTAAAACTAATGAAATAAATTTCTGACTCTTCGTCAAAATCCACCTACAAATGAATAATACGAGTATTTCACGGTATTTTAATAGAAACTACGAAATGTTCAACATAGTGAAATGGCCAAAATTTCCCGATTTAAATATTAACTAAATGCTTAGCTAAATAATAGGTTTTTCTTGAAATCCTTAAAGATGACATTTTGGGAATTTTTGGAACAAAGATATTAATTTGAATGGCATAAAAACATTATATTTTTTTTTAGCAATTATGCCTCAGGTCGGTTGAGTTGTTAAAAACTCGAAAATTTTCGACTACTCAAATTTCAAAAAGATACCAATAACCGTATGTCAAATAAGAAGACATTGGAAAAAATGAAATAAGTTACGATGACTTCTCGAAAAGTTAATGCCACGCAGTCTCAGAGATTTTTGAATGGGCTGAAACGTGCACTAAATTGAAAAACCTTGAAAATATAAAATTTTTCAAAAATTATAATCAATTACATTGTAAAACTTACAAATGATTACATATAAATGCTTGTAATAGCGTACGTACACTGCCTGCTACTTGAATAAGGAATCATATTTTTTTAACCTTAATTAAGTAAACTAAAGTGTTGGCTTATTTTCTTGAAGAAATATATATTTTGTTATACTAAAATTATGCATTTATTTAAAGACATGTATTTTTGTGGTACTTATTCGTGTGTCACTTGAATAAGTAATTATTTTCATATTAATCAGGAAGACTATGATTTCAATTTCTTTCAATATAAATGGCTAGAGTATGGTGTAATTATACAAGGTAAGTGTAAATCGGCAACAAATACAACACAATACAGAAACAACAAGCATTTTTATAGTGTAAAAAAATGTACTACTGTCAAAAACACTTGATAAAGTATTACTTTTGACATAAGTAAATTGTAAACAAAGTCAGTCAGCTGTGCTACTGCACTCACCTTGTATAGTTACACCATGGGCTAGAGAATTTTTAATTTGATAGTTTGTAAATAGTTTTTATTCTAAATTTCCTAATAACTCTGAAAAAGAAAAACATTCTGATTTTGAAATCTCAGGGTAAGAATCTGGTCCAAATAGCCAAAAACAAAAATAGAGGAAAGACAGTTGTGTACAATTATTTAAATAACGTGGACAGATGTGAAAAAAACATGAAAGGTCGGAAGAAAATGGCAACAACTCCAAAAGAAAGACGAAAAATTCTTAGAATTGCATCAAATTCTGTTATGTCGGTATCAAAATAAAAGTGTGTTAAAGTATGTATGCCCCAAAGTAGCCTTGTATATTAATGCATGTTTATCCAGGATAATCTTTAATGTGTTTGAATAAAAAAAATAAATAATCGATTTAATTTAATAGCACTCATTTAACTAAAAGCAAGTACAATGAAAATACAAAAAAAAAACTCTAATAAAGAAAATATTTGTCCAGTATTCATTTATAAAAAACCAACTAAATAACATACAGCCTCGCCTTGGCATGAAAAAATACACAACTTTACGCCGTTGGGGTCACCCTTCGCAAATAGAGTTTTTAAGAAATAAAAAATATTACGAACAAAAAAAAAACTAACATTTAAATTTACTCTTGCAAGTACTTCGTCATTGAAAATTGTTTAAATGGGTGGCAGCGATAGATGTTGGCAGGGAGGGTGCGCTAAAGTAAACCACAAAAACCACAGTTAATCGCCACGGATCACATTGCGTTAAAACCGCGACGATAAATATTTCTTTGTTGCTGTTATTGCTGGGTTTTTGTTCAGCTTCCTCTGCTGTAAATATGTACATATTTCAGTAACGCGTTAGTTCTTCGTTTATTTCTAGGCAAGTGGAATGGATAACACTGGTTTACAGCCAAAAAATACCAAGAACGCCACTTATCTAGATAAGTTAATTGGGACCTCCTGAACACGAAAAACGCTGTAATTTTTTTTTCTAAGTACCGTTTTTTAGATAACGGTACTTTTGTGTTTTTCGGTGTATGGTCCCATTCAAACCCTTGTGGAGCCCAACCGAAGAGCCCGATCGAGATGAATGGCATATCGTTGGAAAGGCAATCGAATGCCTTTTCCGCCGATATGCTGCAAATTTCTATCTGATAAGAAATAGCTGAGTTATGGCACCTCAAAGTTCGAAATTTGCCTATTTTTTACGTTTTTTTCAAAATTTTTCTTTTTTATTTAATTTTTTTTCTACGTTACAGTTAATATCTGGAATGTTTTATTTTTTATCCAAATAGTTTATTTAATTACCAACATTTTAAGCGTAATTTGAAAAAAATCGGATGAAAAATATAGTTTTTATTAAGGATTTTGTGGAACGACAATATTTTCATCTTCATTGCTTACACACTATATTCGGCGTAAATTCAAAAAATTTAAATTAAAATGGCGAGCGCCTTGAACTCTTACGTTTTTTTCGGATGGATCTTCGCGAATGAGGAACCAACAATAGTCCGCCATCATTTGTTCGTCCCACCAGCCTTTGTAACGTCTCTCGATTTCTTCCATTTCTTGGTGAAATCTTTCACCTTGTTCATCACTTTCGGAGCCCAAGTTGGTGGGGAAAATATCCAAATGACTGAATAAGAAGTGTAATTTAGGTGTCATATTTGAACCTAAAGGTTAAAAAGAATAAATTTTAAATCATAACGGCCGTTTTGATATACATGTTTTCACTCAACGCTTACCAATGGCATTGAATTTTTGCAGTAATGTATCGATCTTCTCTGCGTAATCAGGACTTCTGTAGTTTCCCAAAAAGTTGCTAACGATGTCCTGGAATGCTTCCCATGCCTCCAAATGAGCTGGACCTTAACACTCATTAAATGCTTGGTCACCGTACAGAGCCCGAATTTGGAATACGAAACCATCAATTCCAATCGGATATGGAAAATACATAAAGGAAAGATATGAAACAATGAAAGAACTTCTCGATCTCATACATTATGACCAACATCAATGGAAAGTTTGCTCTGATTTTAAATTAGTTGCCATACTATCTGGATTGCAAGGGGGCAATACGAAGTTTCCCTGTTTTCTATGTCTATGGGACAGCCGTGACCGTCAGAATCACTACACCCGAAAAGTTTGGCCCGAGCGAAGTGAACGTACGCAGGGAGTGTACAATATCAAAAATGACCCACTCATTCCTCTGGAGAAGATATTACTTCCTCCATTACATATTAAGCTTGGGTTATTTACAAAGATTGTGAAAACGTTGCCAAATGACAGTCTTGCCATGAATTACCTTAAACAAAAATTTCCGAGAGCCACAGCGAGCAAAATTGAAGCTGGTATATTTGATGGCCCTCAAATTCGGGCTCTGTACGGTGACCAAGCATTTAATGAGTGTTAAGGCCCAGCTCATTTGGAGGCATGGGAAGCATTCCAGGATATCGTTCACAACTTTTTGGGAAACTACAGAAGTCCTGATTACGCAGAGAAGATCGATACATTACTGCAAAAATTCAATGCCATTGGTAAGCGTTGAGTGAAAACATGTATATCAAAAAGGCCGTTATGATTTAAAATTTATTCTTTTTAACCTTTAGGTTCAAATATGACACCTAAATTACACTTCTTATTCAGTCATTTGGATATTTTCCCCACCAACTTGGGCTCCGAAAGTGATGAACAAGGTGAAAGATTTCACCAAGAAATGGAAGAAATCGAGAGACGTTACAAAGGCTGGTGGGACGAACAAATGATGGCGGACTATTGTTGGTTCCTCATTCGCGAAGATCCATCCGAAAAAAACGTAAGAGTTCAAGGCGCTCGCCATTTTATTTTAAATTTTTTGAATTTACGCCGAATATAGTGTGTAAGCAATGAAGATGAAAATATTGTCGTTCCACAAAATCCTTAATAAAAACTATATTTTTCATCCGATTTTTTTCAAATTACGCTTAAAATGTTGGTAATTAAATAAACTATTTGGATAAAAAATAAAACATTCCAGATATTAACTGTAACGTAGAAAAAAAATTAAATAAAAAAGAAAAATTTTGAAAAAAACGTAAAAAATAGGCAAATTTCGAACTTTGAGGTGCCATAACTCAGCTATTTCTTATCAGATAGAAATTTGCAGCATATCGGCGGAAAAGGCATTCGATTGCCTTTCCAACGATATGCCATTCATCTCGATCGGGCTCTTCGGTTGGGCTCCACAAGGGTTTGAATGGGACCATACACCGAAAAACACAAAAGTACCGTTATCTAAAAAACGGTACTTAGAAAAAAAAAATTACAGCGTTTTTCGTGTTCAGGAGGTCCCAATTAACTTATCTAGGCAAGTGGCGTTCTTGGTATTTTTCCAAATTAAAAATTTGTAAACCAGTGTAATGAACAAAAGTAAAAAACAAATGAAAAATAAAAATTAGATATAGGAAAAAAAGCTGGTATAAATAAGAAAAACAAACAAACCCTGTCGCACAGTATTTGAATAACGGTTAAATACAGTTCTATCCATCCACTTTGTAGCAGTTTCGAGTAGATTTTTAACTGTCATTCTTATGGTTGTCGTTCGTTATTGTTACTGCTACTGCAGGCCGCCCCAGAATTATTAAACGAACTTGAATAAAAGTGTACAACGATTTTAGGGTGGCAACAATCTTGACATTCACCCAGTTGGAATTATTAGATGCCGAGTCACTGGACTTGCAACTAAGAAGCTGTATGGCACCGTATACAACGGCATCTGTGTGTGTGTTGTTGTTGGGTTGTTGCTGGGTTTTAAATAAAGCGTTTTACATAATTAATAATCGTTAAAATAAAATACGTAAAAGAATAAAATCAAAACTGAAATTATATTCAATTTGTACGCGATTTATTTTTTATATTTTTGGCTTTAAAAGAAAAGAATGGGAGAAAAAGGAATAAAATAATAAAATGTGCGAAACAGTTTATTTAAGTCCATAAATACGCATAATTTGTAAACATTTGAATGCATTAAAGTTTTAATGTTTTTGAAAAAAAAAAAATAACGAACAAACAACACTTGTTTTGTATTAAATATTATTATCATCAGAATTTGTTTTGTCTTGGAAACAATATAAACAATTGCAAATCATTATGAGAAAGAGAAAAGAGAAGTGAATAAATAAATGTAAAAGTAGCCATAATAATGTCATCTCATTAAATTATTATTATCGCATTCTACACGCAAGTAAATAGAACCTTTGTATGGGATAATATTTACTCATATCGCATTTCGTAGCAGCTATTATTTTTAATAACTCAACATATTTTGTAATTCAAAATAATAAAAATCAACATCTAAAGTGCATTCTTATACTTAATCACATTAAAGTAATATGCACAGTGGGGTGAATTCAAATCATTTAGGAAATACACATAGGTTACATATACATACATACATATACATATGTACAAATGAATATGTCTTTAGAAATGCATAAATATATGTACATATGTATATAATAATATTATACCAAACAATGATTTGTTGACAATTGGTTTAAATCCAAGACCTTTTATTAAGTCAATAATGCAATTCTATTATGTTAGAATAAAGATGATCCAACTCAATAATTATGTTTGTTTTTCACAATACCATTACCGTTGATCTCTCTAATGATTCCTTAGCGAATGATAGTATATTTTATCATCAGAATCCTTCATAGGAACAGTTTTGTAATGCTTCTATTCTAATGTTAGCTTCGTGCATTTTACTAATGGTTCATCATTCAAGTTCTCAAGACTCTGAAGAAAAATAAGTAGCCATTGAATGTGTAGGCCATTGATAAAGGTTGATCTTCTCTTTTTCAATACAATATCTGCAATTATCGTTTGTGTACAGGCGAAGCTTCATAAGAAAATCAGATCAATATGTGTATATTGAAGTATTCCCACATACATTCTTAATACAGGTTTGGCATATACTTTGAATACATCTGCGTATTCTACATCGAATTATATGGTGAAATTTGCACCAAGGCTAGTACTATTGGATACTACTTGGCCTACTATCCAATATTACTAACCTTGGTGCAAATTTCATCCAAATCGGAAGACATCGATTTTTAAAATTGGGTCACTTGACGTGAAATTCACCACATATCCGCAGTTTCATTATTTCTAAAATTATTGTCACCTGGTAACGTTGTGAAGTAGCTCCTGATTCTAGTGGTTTTTCGTGTTAGATGAGTGTCCGGACCTGCTAATATTTAGTTGATCATTCTGTCTCTATCTAAAGTGACTACAAATATTTTTTAATACAAAACTACCACAGGTTAATTTTCAATGTTCTACACATTACATCAGCTGTAGACTTTTGAGCTCTTACAATATTCAGAGCCACTATTCAACTATTTAAGGGATAAATCGTGGGTGTGCACGAGCATTATCGGTCACCAATAAGTTATTCGTGATTTAAGTTCACAAGTTTAACATATTAATATGCCTGAGAGGGATACAAATATTTAAGTTTACAGTTAAAGCAATTAGAAATTTCGCTTCCTGAGACAGCTTAACTTGTGAAAGTTTCTATATAATCAATTCGATAACTAATAATTGTGGTCATATTTAGAAAATCTTGAAATGTTAATTACCAAAATATTTTAATCCTACTCCACTGTGCAACTTCATAGTTCAAGGTAAAATATTAATTTGAACATCACTTGTCGTTACATGATGCATCATTTTCGTTCGAAAAAAATATTCAAATTTCAAAATAATTTTTCCTGTTTTTATTTATAATAATATTTTAATTACAGTCATCATTTTATGCCAAATATGTGCTCAGTAAAAATTACAATTATTATTTTGCATTTTAGGAATGCCGCGTAAAATACTAAAGCAGTAAACTCAAATATTTTAGTAACATTCCCAGAAAAGTTATTTAGGAAAGTTTTAAGTCATTTTTATAATTTGACAATAACGTTTTTTTTACGGAAATCATTTTTTATTAACTTTTATTTAGTTTATTTAATTTTTTATGTACATATACAGACTGTGACAATATAGCAACAGAAATTATTTAGTATGCGATATTCCAAAACAAAAAGCAATTTTTTTTATTTTTTGTTACTTTGCTACCAATTTATGATAAAAATTATTTTATCGGAATCCCCAAAAACTCCTTGCTCTCTCAATTCTGAACCACAAATATGCGTTCTTTTCAAATGTAAATCTAACTTCCTCAAAAACCACCTTCTCTATCTATAGGCAATTTACATATTTATTATATTTTTTCCAGTTTCCAACACATCATGGATAGGATCTACCCATGATAAGTGTGCCCATAGTACTTAAGTTCATTGTGATCTTGCGTCTTTTCAAGCAACTTTGAGTAAATTATCTTCTGAATATAAAGCAAGTAAGAGTTTTTATTCGGCTGTGAAGAATCTCATATACCCACCACCTATATATTAGAAGTGCAATCTTTTCTCGGCTATGGATCTTATATGGGAGCTATGACCAATTATGGACGACCTTCACAAAATTCAATTGTAAAATGCTCCATACTATATATGTCTGTATATCGGTTTGATATCGATATTTATCAAATATTTACGCAAGTTAATATGTTTTCAGAAGTGGTCCCCATATGCGTGTTATTATCAATAATGGGCCGATCACCATAAAGTTCGTTACGATGATTTATATATATATAAATTTTTATTTTGCATTTTAGGAATTTCATATATTTTGTATTGAATTATTTGTGTCGAATTCCTACTTGATAATAAAGTTTATAAGAGATTTAGATAATTTTTCCGAATCCGTGCTATGGTCCACTATGGACTGATGCAAACAAAATATCGTTTTAATGATTATCCTTAGCATGAAGCTTATTTCTGCTGGATTTTGTATGAGTACTGGTTGCAAGCGTACTGTAGCTTAATTGATTAGCGCCTTTGATCATTAAGCATGAGTTGGTATTTGTGGCCTAGGTTCGATTCCCAGCCGCTGCCATTCAAAAACAACATCAGTTTCTGATAATTATTATTTGTCTATCCTATCGTAACTAATATTTATTAGAGCGCTCTCCTTCGGTGGCATAGCATTTAAACGCCAACGAAGTAGAATAATTAAAATAATGGCTATAAATTAAGCTTTCATCAATGCGCCTATCCACCACCAGAGGCGCTGCAATACTGTACTATTAATAAACATAACATAAAAAAAATAGCATAAAATATCTGAAATTTTGGTTATAACACAGATCCTACTTTACCGATTTAGCCCATCTTCAATGCCAAATATTTCGGTGAAGATTGTTTGGGAAAGATGCATTATTCTAGGTCTTTTTTCGAAGCTCTGTCTTGCCTTTAACAGACGGAATTACGGACAGACGGACGGACATTGAATCTTATAAGGACCCATAATATACCTATATATACTTTTTGGTTATACAACCAATATTTCGATGTGTTAAAAACGGAATGACAAATGCAGTGGTGAGTATAGAATTGTGCAACAATATAACTTAACTGTCTTAAATCTGCCAAAACCTGTTAAAATTAAAATTATTTGATCAAAATATTCGAATAACTTATTAACGCAACATGTGTAGTTTTTGAATACGCTTCAGTTTGACTGCATTATTAAAACTATATTTATCATATTTTATGAAAAAAAAAAAATATATGTACATCTATGTATATTCACTCTGCAAAACATCATCGATCATCTGGTAATAAAATAATTTTGACATAATTATTGTTTTAAATGATGCAAAAATTAAAAATAGACACCAGAGGGCAACTTTAGCAAATCGCAGCAGTATCAGTCAATATAAATATGTCTGTATTTATCAAATAAGTATTTTGTTTTGTTTTTCCTGTGTACGGTTTTGATTTTTTTTGTTTTTGGTTTAATACGAATCAATCAGTAACACTGAAATAAAGAATTAAGACAATTGATGTATTGTTTTGATTTTTCAACATGGGTTCAAAACTCAATACAATAAATACATCGTATGAGTATGAATGAGTACATGGTTACATTTTGTAAAAATGAAACGACAAATTACATTTTGAAATATTAAAGTGTTTTTAAAGAGGGGTTGGTTGGCATTTACTTTATTTTGTTGTTGCTGCCATTTTTTTTATCGATTCTTGTGATTTTTGCTCAAGAATACGAACATGACGTTTAACTGTCACTTTGATCATTAGATACTTCCACTTAACACAACATTTAGAAGTAAAGTGAGTCTATTATAGTGCGAATGTCAAACAAATAACTACATACATGTTTCATAGGCTACAGTGAAATGTGGATTGTGGTTCTTTCAATGAAATTATATGCAATTTTCTTAAAGCTTTTAAACTTTTTTACTTAGGAGAAATTACAGCAACTAGAAAGTAATGAACATTAAATGTATTTGTCCTAAAATAGTTTATAAGCTTTTTTGATTAAGAATATTGTTCTGGTTTTGGAAAAATTAGGAAGTCTTAGCGATCTTTTTATTGTATAACTAGCTAAAACCCGGTGTGCTTCGCTACCCGTATTTTTTAAAATTAACTTTGTATGGGAGGTACCACGCCCACTTAAAATTTCCAAAAAAAAGTAGCCTATAGCTCCTTCCAGACATACAGAAATATACTGTGAAAATTTCAAGCAAATCGGTGATTTTTAAAATTAACTTTGTATGGGAGGTACAACGCCCACTTAAAATTTCCAAAAAAAAGTAGCCTATAGCTCCTTCCAGACATACAGAAATATACTGTGAAAATTTCAAGCAAATCGGTTCAGCCGTTTAGCCGTCTATAGACTTCAAACTAATAATAATAAACATAACGACACACATTCACTTTTATATATTGTATAATACAGGATCAAAATCTTATGTGTAGGTCTTTTAATAAAAATATAGATATACAAGGTGGCGCAAAAGTAAACTTCCGATGTTTTTTGGCTGTCACCGACCGATTATTGGTCAAATAAATAGTCAGCAATATTCCGCATTCATGAGCAGTGTAGCGTAACATTGTTTATTAACGTGTATTTCGCATATGTTTACTACACAAATGTCAAAACAGAACTGACATTAGGGGCCCCGCAAAATTTATAGAATTTTCTGATAGGAGGATTACTTTTGCGCCACCTTGTATATTTATAGTCACGAAATACTGAAAAATCTTAAACTTGATTTGAAACTAAATATGTTTTTGTTCCGACCTTTTAAATTTTAAATAAATTAGGTAAATAATCAGGCTCGAGGTCTGATTTGAAACTTTAAATGGTTTGAGGGAAAAGTGTTGATGCCACTTATAAAACGCAAATATCTGCGACTAACTAAGGTGATCTTGAACGGCTCAACCACCGAGTTCTTCAAAGTGGGCTGATTGTTAACGAAGTCTATAGTCACCTATCCAGTGTTATCAGTAAAGTCATCATTAACTTCGTTTATTTACCCAAAATACCCTTTTATACAATTTTGTTAATTGTTTTCATTTATTGTTTATGGTAAAACATAAGTTTTCAAAAAAAAAAAAAAAAAAAAAAATGGTGAATTTAATCAAACTTAAAGTGTTACATACATTTTTAATGAAATGGCTCTCAAGAAAACATCTTTATCTATAAAGCAAAAACTTTTATTGATCTCTATTGCAAAAAAGGGGAAAAAACAAAACACCAAATAGCTGCAGAATTTAATTGTAATGTTTCGTGGCCACTAAAATAGGTATTCTGATAATTACCTTCTTAAATGCATTTAAACAAATTCGTTTAATTACTTTTATAAGGTAAATTACCAATAACGCTTCATTACCTTCCCCGGACAAGTAGTGAGGTATTTAACCGAGGTATACTGTACTATAGAGTGGTTCGTCTTCCATACAAAAATAAAAAGTTGTGTCAGTCACAATTCCAGAATATTTTTTTTTATATTTTTTGACACGCCTACAAATACCGCCCTTTTAGTATTTTGTTCCCTGTGTCGATATTTTTAATCCGATCATAACAATTTGTATACCGATGTTCATAGCTCTGTAAGGGCTATATTTCTGTCCTTAATCATATCATAATATTTAGAATTATTGTGGATACGAACCTAGTTTGTTCACCACTGGAAAGCCATAACTGGACAGACGAATCGTTATGTCATGATGGAAAGTGTTGCGACGAGACTGTGCATATTCCTTTTAATCGAATGTAACTAAATCCAGTTTTAAACAAATATTTTATACACTTTTCTAGAATATGATATTTTAAGGGAAGAAAATAGTTGTAAGGCTTTGATAAAACTATTGCTTAGGGTACGGTAAGGTTCATAAGATTGATGCGTTATTAACTGAATGACAAAAAATAATCTTTTGAAGTGGGTATAAAAATGTTGAATTTTAATTCCTAAAATAAAAAGTTGTCAGGTCCGTTTTCCATTTATGCAGCAGGCGTATTTTCAATTGAGATTTCACTGTCTGCAATTACAACACCTTCATTAATGATACAACAACTTTATCCTCAACATGTGTGGACGTTTTTTTTTTCTTGTTCTGATTTTTAAAAATACAATGATTTGAGTTTTTGTAATACACATGTAAATATATTCAGCAATATCTGTAAATAAAAATAAGATAAAACTGATTACATACTCGTACACATGAGGAAGCTTTAGATGTTAAAGATGAACAACAAAAATGTTGAGGAAAAAGGTCAAGTCCAAAATGATGGATGATCTTTATGTCAGCGTTTGACGAGACATTGTTACAGCATTTTGTATTTTCTGAACTACAACTACAACAACAGCAACAAAATCAGGAAGAAAATGAAACATAAACATACCCATCAATATTGTCTGGCTTTGTCGGTTGAATGCATGACACTTTTTGATACGTCTTTTTTCACTGATGTTGGCGTGGGGGGGGGGGGTTTATTTTGAATCTTTTGTTAAATGATGTTCATGGTTTTTATTTTTTAACATTTGCCTATCACATAAAAGTTATCGAAACTGCTGGCTTCCTGTATTCCAACAGCACATTCTGAAAATTTCTAATTAAAGTTGCTATACTACGTTTTGTTCCTTTTTCCGTTTCCACCTCTTATCTTGCCAAGCAAATATATATTGCGTTTAATATTTTTCTAATCATTTTCCTCCAAACATATGTTTGTGTATCTGGGCAAATAAATCTTTCAACGGTCTTTTAAATTTGCCGCTGTTTTTTGTTTTATATTCGTATCCTGCAATTCATTCTCACGATTATAAATCTCGTGTGATTTTAGTTTCCATTGAGAGTGTTAAAACTTTAAACACTTACAATTTGTGTAAAAATTTATAGTCCTTAGCATCACGTGTCTACCACGAGTTATTTCTTTTTTGTCGGTTTATTATTACCGCGCTCATTCTTGTTACACAGTCATACATACGCTGATGAACGCTGCTCAGTTTGCTTGTTGTTTAAGGGTACGACGACTTCTGTATCTATTATGTTTGTGTGTGATTCGAGAAAATTTTACTTTTGGCTTAAACATTAGTCATGTTATTCATGAGGTGTGTTTGTTTAGATTTTCACTAAAAACAAACACCGAAATCGAGATTTGAATATAGTATTTCTATTAAATCCGTTTGCATACACATACACCTCTTAACCCCTGAAAGGGTAATATGGTCTTCGATTATATATTTTAATTTTATAACATAGTTTCGAGTGCTAACATTTATTGCAAAGAAATAGGTTTAGTATTAAACGTTAGCATTGTAAACATGTTTTTAATGAAGGGGCATTTTCAATTTGGATAATACTGCTGCTATCTAAAAACTATTTGACCTCAATTGAAAGTTTTGGTTTTGAAATCTTGCAAGAGGTTTCGGGTGGTGTGGGAATTTTGATATGTATCTCTCAGGAATGTTTCTAAGATCGAATGTTTCTTTAATACCATTGAGCTTCCGTTATGGATCTAATAATTTTGGATTGGAACCTGTGTATAAGATCAGTTCTGGTATTACTTTACAATAATTATACTTCATATGTCTAAATTGGTGTTAAAACAGTCTTAAACTGGATGACTTTTCAATCTCAGCCTAGTTTCGATTGGTCGTAGATTAGTTTAACCAATATCAATGCTTTATACATTGCACTTCGTACACAGGTTGTATCAGCTTTTTGCTTAGTATTTGTTAAAGTTTTAATTTCTTTAAAAATAAATATAATAGTTTCTTATTTTGCATTAGAATATCAGCTCTTTTTTATCTCTCTTTTATACGCTTCCCCTTATCCAGGAGAAGTCTTCGAATAATTGAGATATAATAAAAATATACATACTGGATTTTTAGGCGATTCGTCACTTTGAGTTATCCAACTCCGAAATAATCAAAGACATGAAATATACAATTATCGATATATTCCTCATGTATGCATACTGTAGATAAGGATGCGTGTGAATATGAATATTTTCTACTTTTCAATCAAATAGTCTTTAAATATGAAGTTTCTCGATTTAACTTTAGTATGTTATTAGTTTGAAAGGCCCCAGAGTTTAAAATTGCATTGTTTTACATCTTATTAATCTTCATCATCATTTTGAGGAAATATTATTCAAAATAATTCAAAATTGTTATAAGAATAACGTTGTTGATTGGATACAATTTTTGTTGATTATTTGTATTAAATTTTATTCAAATTAATAAAATTAGTTAAAATATATTTTAGATAAATATTTTGGTTGATCTAAAAAAAGTTTTTAGATTTGAATACAATCTATTGGCAGTTTTTCACATAAAGATCTTTTTTTCGTTAACATAACCTGCGAGAATTCGAATATACAACAACATCTGCCTTTAAAGGGTTAAATTGTAAAATTTATGACAACAAGACCTAGTATGCAAATAAAAACTAAAACGTATCAGTAGTTTTTGTTACAAAACCACCACCAAAATGATGAGGGGTATATTAAGTTAGTCATTCCGTTTGTAACACTTCGAGATAATGGTCGTATAACCAAATCGTCTATATATGCTGGGTCCTTATAAGATTCTAAGTCGATCTAGCCATGTTCATCCGTCTATTTAAGGCATGACAGAGCTTCGAAAAAAGACATAAAACTGTAATGAACTGATGAAATTTTTAACACACATACGGGTAAAATCGCTCCAGTAGGTTCGATGTTATAGATCAAAGTTTCAGACCACCTCAATATTTTTCAGATATTTTTTGCTATTTTCTTCAAATATAATGCAGATAATATCATAAAATTTTGCACATTTTATTTTTATTATAGAAGGACAAGTCGTGTTGAAAATATTAGGAATCGGTCCACGATTTATCATAGCCCTCATATAAATATATTCCCGGAATTTGTCTTTATGGTACATAAATGTTTATAGAAAAGCCGTATCTAAACAAAATTCTGCATTAACAAGTTTCATGTAAAGTGAAATCTCAAAACGATATTTTGTTAGCATCGATCCATATTTTGACCATGGACCCCATATAAAGTCCAATTCCAAAAATCACTTAAATTCGCATAAATCTCTAATAAACATAACTATCAAGTTTGAATTGAACACAAACAGTCCATATATATATAGAAATATTCATACAAAATTTGATGACGATCGGTCCATATTTGACCGTAGTCGCCATATAAAGTTTCCTTCGAAAAATCACTTAAATGCGCATAAATCTTTTACAAAAATCATTAATACGTGGAAATTCAACACAAATACTTGGCTTCTACATATAAATCGTCGTACAGAATTTCATGATGAATGCTCTTCTTATGAGGACTACTCCCAAAAACTCTTTAACCAGCATAAACATCCATATCGAACCGAAATTTTACACAGATCAGTTATAAGTATGTAAAAATTATACTATTGACTTTTGTGAAAGTTGGTATATAATTGGGCATATCTCTCATAGAAGCTGCACTTGCGAGGGTGACAATTTTGATATTTCAAAAAGCCAAAATGAGTTTCTTACGGCTTTTTGATACTTAATTTATTGTGTGTTAGAGTAAAAAACTTTATGTTACACGCTGCAAAAATATAAAAAAACCGCAGTTCGGAAAGAAAGAGACAAATATAAGTTCTTGATTATAACTGGAACTAGCTAAACCCGGTGTGCTTTGCTACCCCCCCTGTCATAAAATAAAATAAAACGTATTTATATATTTACAAACATTTATTTATTTAATTTTAATGTATTTATTGCAATGCTTTAGGCGAGACCATGCCCCTTTGTCCACTTACATAGTCAAGAATTTATTATTTCGTAAGAATATCCTGTTGTGAAAAGTCCAGTAGTTAAAACTATATTTCGATGTTTAATTTTCCTAAAAAGGGGCGTGGTCCCACTCATTTTTCTCCTGGTACGTATTCCTAATTATGCCAATACCATATGTACCAAATATCACCGACGTACGTCAAAAAATGCCCAAAATATGGCGGGTTAAATTTGTGGGTTATATGGGCGGTGCCACCCCCGTTTGTACAATCAAAACTTCATATAACCTATTATTCCTTCCAGAGTCACAGTAACATGCTGTAAAAATTTCAGGCAGATTGGTCCAAGGGTTTGGCCTCCTATTAAGCACAAACATACAGACACACATTCATTTATATATATATATGGGGATTTGGTAATAAAAAAATGTATGTAGATAAAAAGTATATAAAACTTTAGGTAAATACATATTACAAAAAAAGTATTTTGTATAGCAAACATTGTTAGTGGTATACGTATCTGAATTAAAAAAGGGGGCGATGAAGTAGGCGTGGTTCATAGTTATATGGCGACGTTAACAGTATTAAGAGCAATATACTACCAAATAAAAAAAATACGTTGGAATGAACAAATTTGTATAGAGAACAAAAAGTATAAAACTTTCAAAAATTTGGCGTGAAAAGGGGCGTGAAAGGGGCGTGGCTTAAGAAATCTTTATTTTTACCTCGCCTGGAGTATATAATGTGTATACATTTTGAAGTAAATCTGTTAAAAACTATATGGGAGCAATTACATAATTTTTAAAAAGTGGGCGTAAAAATTGGCGTGGTAAAAAAAAGTACCCTATTAATCATACCAGAGTCCCAGTTAAATGCTGTGAAAATTTCAAAAATATCGGTCCAGAGGTTTGGTCTCCAATTACAATAATTTAAAAAAGTGGGCGTAAAAGTGGGCGTGGTAAAAAAAAAGTACCCTATTATTCCTTCCAGAGTCACAGTAACATGCTGTGAAAATTTCATCAAAATCGGTTCAGCCGTTTTGGAGTCTATACGTTACATACATACATACATTGAATTTTATATATATAGATATTCATAAAATTCTTGTAAATATCGTTATTGAAATGAAATTTCACCAAAAGTTAACCAAAAGTAAATAGAAAGTACGGAATAATATTTTACGAGGTTCGTCAATAATAGATGATTTGGTGGTGGGTATATAAGATTCGCCACAGCCGAATATAAACCTTTACTTGTTTCGTTTGTGCTTGGGTTTAACGATGACAAATAAAAAGACAACCTTTGATTCCAAAACAATCCTTAGTTTGTTTTTCCAAACACAAATATACAAACTTCATTTAGCAACCGCAGTGCAAGTGAAGAGCAACAGCAAGGATCATTTCAACAGTCATTTATAACAAGGTTTACGGTTTTTGTTTGTTGTTACGAGTGTTACATTTTATTCCGTTCTATGCCATTGTCATTCTATTGCCATTCTATTCTAATTTCCCTTTGACTCTTTATGCTCCTTTAAACATTCTGTTAAATTTTGAGTAAGTATCAGTGCGTGTGTTTGTAGGTAAGTGATTTACATAAATACATTTATTCCCCTTATGGTTTTTGTTGTACGAGTACTACTCTCATCTATATTCATCTTAAATTCATTTATCACAATTTAAAATAATATTTATCTGCATGTTTGTTTGAGTGAGTGAGTGAGTGAGTGTGTGTGTGTGTGTACGTGTTTAAAATCTGGTGAAGTACAATTTCATCGTTTTATTGTCTCAGTGTGTTCAATATCCATAAATGAGTCCTTAAGTGGTGGTAAATTCACACCTTCAGAACTGAGAGGAAGAGTGTCTGTGAGTGTGTGTGCTATTTTTGTAAACCGATACGAGTCATATTTTGTTTTTGTGCTGCTGTCGCTGGTTTTAGTTTTCAAAGAGGAAATTAATATCATGGTATTTATTATATTATTTTTGTACTGGTTCTTTAATCAGACAAGTCAATAAATCAATGATAGAAATTTTAATGGTTTAAGGAAAGTTGAAGTATTGATTACATATTTATTTAAAGTTTTCGAAAGCGGTATATGATTAATAAATTGTATCATTCTTATTGAAATTTGTATATGAGGATGTATGTGTAAGTTATATACAATATATGGTTGGTTTAAAAAAAAAAAACATTTTGATTTGATTTTGATACACATTGGTGTATTTATCCTGATTTTGCTCAATATGTTAATTATTGTCACTTATAAAAGTGATCGTTGTTTCTTATTGAGACAATAACGTAAAAGTGAGTGATTTATACTTTATTTCTAATTTATACTAATTTATTACAATTAGTAATTGGAGCTATACTTACATATCGTCACCTAAAATGCCCAAAAACGTAACCGTTATTATAATAATTTTACAGAAGAAGCAACAAACGATATAAAATGAAAACTGTTTAATTGAAAATCGCGATTTCTTCACATCTTATCTTAAGATAGACGACAATATCGCGTTGATAATGAGGGTTACTTCTTTGGGCATTTTAGGTGCCGATATGTAGATCACACGATCGGCATTTGTCTTTTATTTAGTAACTTAAATGTCATTTTACAGGGTACATATCTGGCATTTATTCTTACTTAGTTATTGAACATTTATGGCGAATGTTTTTCATTGGTTTTAATATGCGAGGAGAAATGGTTTGTGCAGTTCAGAAGTGATGATTTTGGCACATAAGACAAAGATCGCCTAGTCTAGCTAAAAAAGGGTATAAGAGGGTCCTATCAATTATGACCTGCTGAAATAGAAGATGCTTATCGGTGACAGTAGGGTATCCAACTCTATTGATTCATTGGAGCATCGTCGCAATGTGGGTTGTGTTGCACTGTTCTATCGATACTATAATGGAATGTATTCTGCTAAATTAGGGAACTTGTTCCTGAAACACGCAGTTTTTTACGTAATACACGTTCTTCAGTCAGGGCTCATCCATTTGTGGTCGACTGGACAGTGGATCGCACTGCCGGTATGTGGAATAAACTCCCAGCAGAAGTATTCCCTGGCACTTTCAATATAGGAAAATTCAAGTCAAATGTTCACAAACACTACTCCCGCTATCCTCCCTCCCATAACCTATTTTCCTAGTTCCAACACAATGCATTGCATAAGTAGGGGTCATCCCCTGAGTGCTGGTCCCAGAAAAAAAAGAATTAGTTAATTTTCGCGGAATCCATATGTTGCCAGAAACATGGGAAATGTTCATAATAATGGTCCATACTTTGAATAAATTTATATTGTACTAATCTTTAAAAATAAAAGCTAAAACTAATAACATATTTCTTCTATATTATTTATGTTTGACTAAGTTTTAAATCACAATTGCGTTCGCATTCGATTTTTGATGTTTATTTTAAAATCGGAAGCTTAGATTTTTGAACCTAAATACGTTATTTCATTGGTGAAATCAATTCGTAACGTGATAAGAATTGTTTAATTCGAATATTATGGAGTAATCAAAAAAACACACTTTTTTACAGAAACGGTTTTTTGGTTATTCGAGAAAAAATTTTTTTTACAAAAACCGGTTTACAAAAACCGGTCGCAAATATGACCTTAACAATTGGAATTGGTCTTAGAACCAAAAAGTTTTTATTTTTTGCAATCGGGCTCAGTTCAGTTTGTTGGTTTTTGTAACATATTTTTATAAGCGGGTGATTAAAAAATAAGAAAATAATGTAAAAATCTATCATACACAGGCATAGACAAATTTGATATTTTTTGGATAAAAGTTATAAAAACCAGTTAACCGATCTAAAAAAAACCGTATTATGGAATAATTCAAAAATATAAAACATTCGAATCCGGTTAGTTTTTCAAATAGAAAATCCGGTTTCGGTTTTTAAATACTCTAGTGACATAACTTGTATATCAAGGACATACTTTCAAAGAGGTCTTGGTAAACATTGTTTGTGTTAAAAATAGTTCAGGGCGGTTACTTTCTATTGCGATGCGAAAGCAAATCGATGCGTAAGAGTATCGAAGAGAATCGAAGAGAATCGAAGCGGGTTTGTCCGCATAAACTTTAGACTTTACAAAAGTCTAACGGTGTGCTATCACACGATCTTGGTGGCCAATCAACAGGGCTAAAACGTGAAATTATGTGCTCACCGAAGTGTTCTCTCAATAAATTCATTGACTGATGCGATGTGTGGGAAGTGGCGCCGTCTTGCTGAAACAAAATGTCGCCGAGACCACGTGCTTCAATTTCAGGCATCAAATAGTCGGTTATCAAGGTACGATAATGGTCGCCATTGACGTTTACTTCGCACCGGCATCAGTTTTAAAGAAATATGGACCGACGATTCCACGTCTTCACAGCGTGATGGACGTGGTATATTCGGTCGAAAATTATGCAATAATGAATGCTGGGTCTCAAAATGGGTGATAATGTTGCGAATAGTACGCTCAGTAGGCCGATTATGTTGACCATAAGTTGAGCGAAGTGCACAAAATACATTCCTCACAGAACGTGAATTTTCGTAATAAAATTTAACGATTTGTAAACGTTGCTCAGGCGTAAGTCTTTCCACTATGAAAGGCCAAACAATACTAAACAAAAATAACAGACAGCATAACACGATTCACACATGATCTGTCAAAAAAATGCTATTGAATCACCCGCTACTTATGGGTTAGAACAAAAAATGTTGGACGAATACTGAATGAATGGATTTAGCCTCAGCTCATTAGAGTTTGATGATAACTGGCATATCATGAATTTCACCAAAAGAACACAGAAAAAACTGGCTATAGTCTTTAATAACAAATCTTTTTGGGTAACTTAAACATTTTCGTTTTTATTTGCTTAAATTTCGAAAAACATTTGGTAATTTCATTCTGAAGCAAAACGATTTTTTAACAATCATAACTGTGATTTATATGTACATACCTACTTCCATTAATAAAATTCATGGTTTTTCACATTGATTTCTAAAACATTTAAACAAATACATTTAAATATTTCATCGTGCAATACATTGCCAATCAAATCCTTGACAAAACCAAAATATCTTTCCTATAAATATTAAACGCTTTTTCTATCACCACCAATAAATAGTAACTATTCCTCTTAGAACTCACTTGGTTTCTCTTTTATTTCAACAGCTTTACAAAAGTTATTGTTTTAAAAAACTTTGCTAAATCCTCAATAATGTTTCTTTAAATAAGTTTTATCGTGTCACTTGTTCGAAATTACACAAATTCCTTATGTTTGCCTAAGCGAAAGCCAAGACACCTCAAATTTACTCCACTCTCCCACTTTACAAGGCTGGAAACTAAAGAAGATGGCAGAAAATAAAGTGAATCAACAATATTCATGCATTTGTTTGTGTGTGAATGTTAGTAAACTATGGCAACCAATATATTTCACTTAAAAATCTTATTAAAAACAAAAGTGCGATAAAATTGAATTTGCATTCAAAAGACATTAACCGCAGCAGTTGCTTGTATTTTTTACACGTTATTTTGCTGCCTAAAAATTTGTGCTTTCGAATAAAAAAACTTTTCAAAAAATATTGTAATAGCAAAAAAATACGGCTGAGAAACAAAAGTGAACAAACTGCAATGACAAGAGTAAAAATTAAATTTAAATGGCACAGAAAGTGAATAAAAACGAAATTCAAAAAACACCGAGTATCAAAATAGAGGAAAAAACAGACAACAGCATGTCAATGGCGTAATATCCGTTACCCACTTGCTTCCTCACACTCACCCATTACTGGCATCCTTCTTTTGCACACAAACGTACTCAATCTCGCAATTGAACAGTTGTGGCCGTTGCTTTGGCTGTCTGTCTGTCGTTACTGTTGTTTGATATGGCATCGTTGCCTTTAATGCGTTTGACAAATTACTTTTCAATGCAAATTTGCAATTGTGAGAAAATGGAGAGAGCGGGACAGAATGAAGAATTAATTTTATGAAATTATTTAAATGAAAATTGATTTAAAACGTTTTCTTTTTATATTTAATAATAATGCTAAATTTAAAAGGCCAACCAACAACTGACGCTTCAATATCAATGACATTTAAATGTGTCTGTTGAATATGTTTTTTCTTCCAAACTAATTTAATTGCAATACTTTATAAATAAATACTTTGTTGAAAAATATTTTTAAAATGGTATTATTGTACGAGTACAATTTAAATTGATTGTTATTTACGTGACTTGTTTTGGTAAAATTTCGTAATATTCATTCATTAGTCGTTTAATAAATTATCAATTTTACGCCATTTAGAGTTCATGCGAAATTAAAATTACATTTTTGTGACTATTTTTACACACTTCAATAAGTTGTGTTCAACTTTTGCAGACTAATAACATATTTATCGTAAGTGTAATAGTGGCTCCCGAGAGACAGTTTTTTTTTGGCTTGTTGGAATACCTCTCAAACGGCATAAGAAAAACATCTGAAAATATTTTTTTTTTTTAATTAAGTTTAAGATTAAATATCTCTCTTTTAATTTAATTTGTCCAATCGTTTGAGTGGTGTTCCTGTAAAATGTTATTCTACGGGAAACTGTAATCATTAAATTTTAAAATTGTAATAACCAATGTAATTTTAGTCCTACAAAAAAATATTCAAATATATCCAATAGTTCAAGAAATTATAAGGTGTTAATAAAACCTTTACACAATACGCTATACGTTCTAAACCAAATATCAGACCATATTTTGGTTTAAAATTATTTTAATTCATATGAGAAATCTGGTAAACACAAAACAACAGCTTTCTAAACTCACAGTAGATCAAGAAACAATATTTAATTTATTTGTTTAACTATTAATTACTACTTTACTTTGTCAAAATCTCTTAAGCCAAAATATAAACATTTAGGGAATTAACTTTTATTGTATTATCTAGTTAACATAATGATTAAGTTCAGCTTAATCGGATCCCATTTGTAGATTTTCAAAGCTTTCGAAACATGTGCTCATTTCTAATAAGTATTTTATTATCAGCCATGTCACAGAATTTTATTCAATTTGGAAGTAAAATTAATTCCGTTTTTTGCTTCTATAGAAAAATGAAAACGAAAAATTTTTTCGGAATGAAATCGCTTTTAATTTTCTATGTGGAATTGTAATTTTAAGCATTTCTAGATTTCATTTCGAAAAAATAGTTTGTTTTACTTTTTCTATAGCTAGAAGCAAAATACGGAAATAATTCCACTTCCGAACGGAATTAAGTTCTGTGACATGACTGTATAATTCATTGTTTAAAGCTTTGAAGGTGCTCAGTATGTACTACTTACATGTAACTTGATATCGATGGAATACATTCATTAGCTTTTAAATGAAAAAATCCGATTATGCTTTCATTAACTCCGTTTTTATGAAACCCGATTCTAATTAACTTGATTAAGTTCTTCGCGCTCGATATGGAGCACAGGCTATTGGATTTAATTAGACTCCATCTTGTATTATTTTGAGTTTATTAGATTTTGAATATAAAATCGTAGGATATACTTACTTTAGGCCAAACAAGTGTCCAACTTGCAACTTTGAGTAAATATAAAAGTTGAATTATTAGCAACTGCAAAAAGGAGAAACATTTATTTACATACCCATATATTTATCACATTTTTCATTAAAAAAGTCCAGATTTCCTAAGTTCTCAAACTTTTCCATGCATTATAATATAATAACAAAATTCCACACGCATGTATTTCAATTATGTAAGTAACATTATCTACTAACCTAAATAAAAAAAAAACAAGAAAGAGTTTATACTCGTATACGGCTGTGCGGAATCTTATATACCCACCACCAAATCACCAATTATTGGGCGAACTTCATAAAATATTGAACCGTAATTTATATTTATTTTTAGTTTATTTTGGTTGAATTTCATCTTGATTTATATTTGTCTCTTTCTTTCAGATCTGCGCTTTTTTATATTTTTCTAGCGTGTAACATAAAGCGATGGTATCAAAAAACTCCTAAGGCTTTTGAACTGATTTTGGCTTTTTTAAACCTTAAAATTGTCATCTCTTAATAATCTGTGGTTATTCTCGGAAGTAGAGCTTGTATGGAAGCTATGACCAATTATAGCTCAACTTTTACAAAAGCTAATAGGTAGTATAATTCTTACATGCTGATAACTCTTCTGTGTAAAATTTTGGTTCGAAATGGTTGTTTATGGAGGTTATGAAGTTTTCAATTTGTATTGAATTTGAATATGATAATGATTTTTATAAGAGATTTATGCGCATTTAAGTGATTTTCGGAAAACTTTATATGGGGCTATGGCATAATATGGACCGATTTTGTATGGCTACGGTTTTTCTATAAATATTTATGTACCATAAAGCCATATTCCGGAAATACATTTGTTTGGGGGCTATGATAAAGCGTGGACCGATTCTAACCATTTTCAACAGGACTAGTCCTTCTATAATAAAAATAAAGCATGCAAAATTTCCATTTCCAATACCAAAAATTTTCGTGGTTCAAGAAAAGTTTGGTAACAATTTTATTGTTCTATGTCTTTTTTTCGTATCTCTATCATGCCTTTAACAGAGGGACGGACATGACTAGATCGTCTTAAAATCTTATAAGGATCCAGAATATTAATACTTTTTGGTTATATGACAATGTATTTCGATGTGTTACGCACGGAATGACAAACTATATATATACATATACCCTCCATGTCTTTGGTGGTGGGTATAGAAATGAAATGGCCACCTTTTATGTATTGGGACCATATAAAAAATTTATATTTTTATACCCTACACCACCATAGTGGGAGGTTGTATTGGATTTGCGCTGATGTTTGTAACGCCCATAAATATTGGTCCAACGCCCACCTTAAAGTATACCGACCGACTCAGAATCACTTCCTGAGACGATTTAAAAATGCCCTTCAATCCGTCCGTCTGGCTATCCATGCAAAGATTGTGCGCAGAGTACAGGTCATAATCTTGAAGATATTTCGATAAAATTTTGTACAATATATTTTTTTTGGCCCAAGGACGGACGGCATTGAAACTGGTGGAAATCCGTATATTATTTTACCTGGCCCCGATACAAATGTACTCTCGAAATTGGGGTTTAGCGATCATAAATGTTTGACTTATGCAAGTATAGAAACAAATTTCACCACAAATGAGTAGTAAATGGAGCTAAATCACGTCTAAAAATTTTGTGAAGATCTGTCTATAATTAGTCGTAGCTCCCATATAAGACCCACTTCCGCAAATCAGTTTAAAGAACATAGCTTCCTTAAAAACCAAAATGCGGGCACTTTCTTACAACGCTACTCTTACAACGCGACTTTTACGAAAATTTTTTCAAATATTTACTATTACAGCGTTTAGAATAGCAGCATTCAAAGCTTACTACATTCGGAAATCCTTTGAGGTAATATTAGAGAAGATGGAGTCAGCAAATAGTATTACGGTTAAAGAAGTCTGGAAACAATTTACAATTTTAAATTCCGTTGAAATTGTTGATGCGTCACTTAAAGAAATTCGTCTTTCAACACTATAAGCTTGCTGGAAAGCACTAATACCGGAAATAGACGTTCAGGGCACTGTTTCTACACCAATAGAAGATGAAAGGAACATAGTGAGATTGGCGCATGCAGTAGAAGTTGACGGATTTGATGACATAACAATGGCTGATATTCAAGAATTAATTGCGGACGACGAAATAAACGAAGCAGATTTAGTGGCAATGACAAATGAAGAATCAGTTGGCGATAGCTCTGACGATCTTTCCGATGTTGAAAATAACAACTTTTCACTAAAAAATATCGAGAAAGTTTTAAATATGGCAAAGCAGTTGGAAGAATACATTTTGGAGAACGACCCTTTAAGTAACAGAGCAGAAATATTTAAACGAAATCTTCAAAACAATTTAGCTCCCTATCAAGAAGTTTATAAAGATTTGCGAAATAAGAGCAAACAAACTTCAATGCACGATTTTTTCAACTTGAATATTTTACGTAGAATTGAAATTTTATTTTGTTTTTCTTTAAATAAATTTTAATAATATGTATGTTCTTATGACTCAACAAATAAGTACACAAAATTATATTTTTACTATACAAATTCCGATATTTTATTGAAATTTTTTTTTCTTTGGAACCAACCTCTGATTTTTGTATGGAGTTAGAGTCTCCTACAACGCGATTTCCTATAACGCGGAGTTTTTCAGGAACCTATTCACCGCGTTGTAGGAGGTTTACCTGTATACAGAAATAACGACACCTAATTTTATAATGGTCTGTCCATAATTAGTCGAAACTCCCATATAAGACCCTCTCCGTAATTCACTCTAACCTTCATAAATCTTTTATTTTTTCGGACATAATATTTATATTCACGGAAGTCATGGCACTAAATTTTTGGATGATCGCTCCCATAGAGCACCCATTTCTGAAAATTGTTTTATACATATACTGGATGTAGGATATTATATGGTCGGGCTTGACCGACTATACTTTCTTACTTGTTTAATATATATTTGTGTGCGTATGAAATAAAACAATCAACTAATTATTAAATTCAAACAAGCATGAAATAGTTGTCCAATGCGCCATTATATGAATGTTGTAATATGTATTTCTAAAAGAATGTGAAGCCATTATTCTCTCAATAAATGCTGTATTTATTTTCAATTTTATTTAATAACTGATTTTAATCATGTCCCCCATATACATGGTTATAATTAAAAATACATACGAGTACACAAGAATGGATGACAAATTGGATTGTTGGATCTACTACATACATATGTATGTATACATATGTATATATGTACATTAGGGTGGCCCCAAAATAAAATTTCGGATGTTCCCGACTAATATGAACATTTTATTCATTTTAAGACTTCGTTTCTCAATTTTTTTGTCCTGGGGTCAATATTTGGTGAGCTGGATCAAAGGATAAAAAGGTCCTTTTTAAAGGTTTTTTGATTTTTTTTCACATTTCTTCCAAGGTCGGGAACATCGATACCTTATTTTTTCTCCATACAAACGGGGCCACCCTAATGTATATATATGTATATAAGTGAACAAGTGGTAATATTACTGTTGTATTATGAGTACTCGTACTCGATTTATTAGATAAGAATACAAAATGAAATAAAATAATTACTTTTAAATCACATTCAAATGGACATGGACATTATACCCAACTAAGTTTAATGCATTTCCAAACAAGTACACATACATATGTATGTAGATACATACAAACGAAACCAATTGAATCCCATCAAATCCAATTTGAATAATTCACATGTAAGTATTTAGTAAATGCTACTTACTGCTAATCATTTATTGTTATTAATTTTTTAATAATAACCATAATAATTCTATTAATGTTTCTCTTTCTTTTGTTGTTGTTATTTTTTCCAATCGACCATGTACGAGTAGTGAGCGAGTTACGTAAAATCCCTGTAAACGTGCTGATAAATAAATGTTTTAATTAAATATTATTAAAGAATATATAAATAGTTATAAATGGCTGTATTTACATTTTTATATTGTTGGTATTATTTGCTTGTTATTTGTATTTATTTTAATAGTATAGATTTTATGATTTTTGTGAATAACATCTACATAGTATGTAATTAATACTTGTATATACATAGTATGTATATTGAAATTCGTTTTTGTGTACTTAACTAAAACGTGTTAAAGGATTTTTGATTTTATATATGATTTATAGAATAGGAACATTAACTATTTATGATCAACCAAAACGAGTTTGCTCAATAGCTTTTAGTTCAGACGTTTAATCAAAGACAACACATCACATAAATCTTAAACTACTCTTAATCAGATATTTTATCTTCTGCCATTTATAGGCAAAATAGTCGTGCGATTAGAAGCTATCATGCAGAATATCGTCCCTGATCTTCTGCTATTAAACCCTGTATGATACAAATATCATATAAAGAAGTTCGTGCCTGAAGTGGAAAGTGTGTCGTACATAGTGTGTCATACAAAGTTTGGAGTGTTTAGAAACTTTATACGCATATTGATAGCTTAATATATTGTCACGAAAGTGTATTTCAATTTACATTGAACGGTCGGTATCAGCATACAGCAAGTTTATCAACATACAACATCTATATCCACAGATGGCGTGTTTAGCAGTTTTAATTTATAAATATTATTGAGAACACCCTGTTATAAACATAGCTGAGCAATATGACAACATTGAGTTTTAACGACTTTGGCTGGATATTCTAGACACGAACATTCTAAACTTGCAGTCATGAACATTCTAGTATTTGAGCTCCGAACCATCTAGAAATTATGATTGGTGTGTAAATAGACTAAAAGGGCCAATCAAGTGAATCAATTGATTGTTGTGTAAACATCAAAGTGTTCTAAATTTTTAAATGAGAAAAACGTCTGAAACTAAGAACATGGAGTTTGGAATTTGAAAGGGATTTTTAGAAATATATATTTATGAATAACGGGTAAATTTGGTGATCTTATTTCTAATCTGCTACAAACAAGTAAGAGTTTTATAATCCGCTGCGCAAAATCTTCGATACCCAACTACCGATATAATGCGAATATCGATTTTTGTATGTTTTATATACATTTATTTATTATTAGGCTAGATCCAAGGTTTTCATTCATCTAATAAGTCTATGAGGATAGCAATACCTTAGGAAGGTGATTTGGATGATACAATAATTTTTCCATCTAGTTTAGAGTGGAGAATTTGATTTCCTCCCGTATTGTAGTGACATTATGTTCCCTATAGATGTCATCTCTTATTATTTTTTCTTTATAGCTTTTCTTTGTTAGAAGGACGTTCCCCATAGTTGAATGTCACACAGCCATTGAGATCGACGATTTTTTGAGACATTCTTTATATTCAGATATAATTGTCAACGTTATTGATTTCATCGTTCGTTATATCGACTATAAAATTGTTTAAACCGTCGTTATATAAAGTAATGCATAAAATTTTGGCGTAAGTTTTATTATTATTTAATAAATATTAAAAATGGTACCGTTAAGGTCTAAATGTATATATATGGTACAAAATCCAAAAAGCTAATTTCTACCCTGGTCGGATATATTGTCGTATTACAAACGAAATGCCAAAACCATAGTACATCAAATAATGACCGATCTTCAATAAAATGTGTTGTTATAATATCTTTTAACAAAAAACTTATATTTGCTGAATTTTGTATATTTTTCTGTGTCGACTAACTTTAGACAAAATGGGGTATTCCACAAGTTCAACCTTGAAAGTTACTATAGGAGGTACTCCACCGTGGTATTATTTTAACCTTCATTTTTTTAATATTTTAGATTAAGGAAGTTATCAACTTCTGTGAGGATAAGGATAAGGATATTTTTGTTCTAAAGATATTTTTTATACTCTACACCACCATAAGTGGTGAATGAGTGTATATATAAGTTTGTCATTCCGTGTTAAACACTGAGAAATATTCATCTAAAACCCTACAAAGTACATACTCAAATATTATTGATCATTATGGAATTCTAAGTCGATTGAGCTATGTCCGTCGGTCTCTCTGTCCATCTGTCTGTGTAAAACACTCTCACGTCCAAAAGACACAACCAAAATGAACAGAGTTGACAAAACGCGTTTATAATTCTTCTAAGCAGTTTGGTATTGCAAATTAGCAACATCCATAGTGTAGGACCAGATTTATGGACCAAAATGTGAGACACCCTCCATAAAAATTTGATATTTTGAAAATTTTTTCTTCCAATTTTTGTAAATATATTGCCGATATTGCCATGCAATTTTGTACACGTTATTTTCATGATAAAAGAAGAAACTGTGAGGAAAATAGTAAATATCGGTCCATAATTTCTCATATCCCTTATACAAATATCTTCCCGAAATATGGCATAATGATAAATAAATGCCTGTTAAATTGAAATATTAATACAAAATTCAGCAAAAATAAGTTCCAAGTAAAAACAAATCGCAAAACGAAATTTTTTTTATTCGGTCTATGTGTGACCATAGACCCCATATAAATTCCACATCTAAAATTTACTTAAATGCGTATAAATCTGATACAAATACAGTTAATCTGATACAAATACAGTTAATCAGATTAATACGCATTTAAGTAAATTTTAGATGTGGAATTTATATGGGGTCAGGTTAAAATTCGAAACAAATAATTATTATAGATATATAAAGTGTTATAGTAAATTTTTGATAGTCGGTCCATAATTGATTATAGCTTCCTTATAAGGACCACATCCGAAAAAGCCATTTACCTTTATATATATCTTGTAAATATCGGTACCGCATTAAAACTTCATATGAATATACACGAAAATCTTTACACAAAATTTTTTGAATTTCGATCTTTATTTGACCGTATCCTCCATATAAAGCCCTCTTCCGAAAATCACCTTAATACTCATAAATCTCTTATAAATAATCAAACATCTGGATTTGGAGAATATCGGTGCATATTTGACTTTATCCCCCATATAAGGTCCGAAATTCACGAGAATACTAATATCTATCTTAAATCTTACGTTGAAATTCGACGTTAAATATCCTCATATGCATGAAAATCACTGTTCCAATATTTAAGAACGTTGAAATTCGACGTGAAATATCCTCATATGCATGAAAATCACTGTTCCAATATTTAAGAAGTTCAACCCATGATTTTTCATAGCTGTCATATAAGTTCCATTTCCGAAAACCAACTTTTTTTTTTTTTTTTTTTTTTTTTTAATACATTTTATTTATTTATTGAATCTTCAGAAATGAAATGACAATAAGTTTTCGAATCTTAATACTAAAAGAAAATAATAAGTCCAGCCAGTGCTAGACAAAATATTATGATACTACAACAAATTTACATCCACTGATACAATCATCTGTTTTGCGCTTGAGTTAAAGCAAGGGTATCCCTCCTTCTCAACCGAACATGGCCACTAAAGTTAAGGATGTCTCGTGCAAGTGGGTTTGGATGGTGTTCAAGTTTGCTGACATATTTTGAGGCGTATTTTGTAAGTTCGACTTTCACCAAAGGAATGCCTAGATCTTTGTGAATTCTAGAATTTTTAACGTACCATGGAGCTGCAGTAATTGTACGTAGAATCTTATTTTGACCCCTTAGAATTTTTTCAATGTTGGATGTTGAGGCAGAACCCCATAATTGAATTCCATAACACCAGATTGGCTTTAGAATTGCATTGTACAACAAAAGTTTGCAATCCAACTTTAATGTAGAATTTCTGCCGATTAGCCAATTAATTTGCACTGCTTTTAATCTCATCTGGGTAAGCTTTGCGTCGATATGAGACTTCCAAGTTAAACGACGATCGAGGTGGATTCCGAGGTATTTGACTTCATTTTGTTGCGGGATAATTTGATTATTTATTCTGATGAACGAGCAGGTATCTTTTCGCAATGTGAAAGTTATATGAATACATTTCTGTTCGTTAACCCTGATTTTGCAAAGCTCAAGCCAATTCTCTAGCTTATAAACATATTTCTGCAAGTTCTGTGATGCTATTTGATGGTCCTTATGAACGCTAATAAAGGCTGTATCGTCTGCAAAAGTTAAATTATGTATTATGGGGTCTGACGGCATATCGGATGCATAAATCAAATATAAAGTTGGACCCAGTATGCTACCCTGGGGTACTCCTGCTTTAATTGGCTGAGCGGGACTTAAAAAATCGCCTTCTTTGATTGTAAATTTGCGACCGTATAAATAACTTTCCATGAGTTTATGGGTGTTAGCAGGCAGAGTTAATTTTATTTTGTGCATTAAACCGTCATGCCAAACTTTGTCGAACGCTTGCGACACATCAATGAAAAGGGCGGAGCAGTATTTTTTCTCTTCAAACGACCGTCTTATCACATTTACCAATCTGTGCGTTTGTTCGATGGTACTGTGTTTAGCTCTGAACCCGAATTGGTGATTTGGGATACATTGAGTGTCGTTCAGAATTGGAATCAACTTAGCCAATAACAATTTTTCAAACAGTTTTGAAATTGTCGGCAGTAGACTAATTGGCCTATCTGACTCTACTTTAGTGGGATCCTTCCCTGGCTTAGGAATCATGGTAATCATAGATACCTTCCAATCTGCAGGATAGTATTCTAGGCGTAAAATAGCATTGAAAATAAATAGGATAATTTTTCTAGCTACACGAGGTAACTCCACAAGCATTTTGTTGCTGATTTTTTCCATACCTGGAGCTTTTTTAAGATTCAGAGTACCAATAGCGCTTTAAACATCATTAAAGCTAAGTCTTAGAGGCACAGGAGGTCTAATAACGAGTGGAGGCAAATCAGATGCATTATTTGAGTTGTTTATAGTAAACACATTTCTCAAATGGTTAACAAATAAAGTCCCCTTCTCAGAATCATTTCTAGCCCAGTCACCAGTCGGATTTCGCAGAGGACGCTTTCCTCTAACCGGTCTTTTTAAACCTCGTGCCGCCTTCCATAACGAATAGTCAGACTGTGGGGTACTATCAAGACCCTCCAAGTAAGATTTAAGTGAAGCCATTCTTTGGGTTTCTAAGAAATTTCTTAGTATATCTCTGCATACCCGTAGCCTAGCTTTCAGTTCAGGAGACCTGTGGATTTGCCACTCTCTTCTAACTCTTCTTTTTTCTGACAGGAGATGCTCGAGTTCAGCGAAATAAGTTCTATTTGTCCCACTTCTGCACTCAACGTCGTATGTGGAGGCGTGATGTACAGCTCTTCGTATGTCCTCAGTAAACTTGCCAATCGACCCATCAATATCCTCGGTAGTTCTCAACACTACATTTTCCGTGCAGTGGGAACTTAAATACTTTTTATACTTTATCCAACTTACTCTGGTTTTAGATATGTCCCGAAATGGAGAGCCATTCCCTTGAAGGAAACGCATTGAAATAATAGAAGGAGAGTGATCTGAAGACAAGTCTAATGAAGGCTCCACTTGTATCGATTCTACAGGGATATTTTTCACTACTCCGAAGTCAATAACATCGGGAATCTTCCGTCGGTCCGTCGGCCAGTAGGTGGGATGCCCGCTTGAGAGTACATCTAATCCCATTTTGGCAATGGTGTTGAAGAGTTCACGACCCTTCGGGGTCACCAGACGTGAACCCCAAAAAGTGTGTTTGGCGTTAAAGTCACCAGCAACTAAAAATCTAGCTCCAAGGGAATTGAAGAAGCTGTAGTATTGGTGTTCTTTTATTGAAAATCGAGGCGGCGAATAAATTGATGATAAAACAAAATTGTATTGACAGAATTCAATACAAATGTTTGTTGCTTGTAGGTAATCCTCACATATGTTGTTCATTAAATAATGTTTTATTCTGTTCTTTATAAGAATTGCCGATCCTCCACATGCTCTTCCGCGGGGATCTTTAGTATCATACAACACGTAGCCATTAATTTTGAAGTACGCTGTCGCCGTCAAGTGAGTTTCAGCAATCATCATGACATCAATCTGCTTATCCATCAGGAAGTGTTCTAGTTCGTTTTTATGTTGGCGGAGGCCGTTCGCATTCCAAAAACAAATTTTTAAACAAATCATTTCTTTAAAATGGCTTGTAAGATAGTGGATTGCATTTTCAGCATTTCCTGCATCATGGATGTCATAGTGGTCGTAAAAGTGTTCATGGTTTGGACAAGTGTCTGCAATGTAGTCTCTAGAGTGTTAATATTAGGCTCGTAATATTGTGATTTAGGTGCCTGCTCCAAACCTGGCATATTAGATTTAACCACTTTAGCGTAAGAAACTTGTCTAGAACTAGGCGCGTTTACATGACTAGTGGACCGTAACAATTGCGGGAAATTGTCACTCGATGCCAAAATAGGCTGTTGACGATGATCAGGTAATACTGACGTCTTGTTGGTACTTATGGCTTTCAAATGAGTGTTGTTTACGCCAACAACATAATATGTTCATGTTTTAACCCTATAACTCTAACAAACTTAGTTTTCGTTTATTATATATAAAAGCTGTAACTTACCTAGATGAATAATTATAAACATAACTATTCATCTCTTTCTAAGTTTATTAACGCCTAAATGTAAACGTCAAGTTGGCTAAATATGTCCTAACACTGCTTCCGTTTTTTTCTTCCATATTATAATGAAGTGTGAGTTCTGAGCTTAACAAGAAAAGAGGTAATTCAATCCGCAATAAAAGAAATTAAATTTGTCCAAAACCCTAATATTTTATTTGTTCATTTCTTTTCATTTCTTATTGGGGTTTTATTTCGAGTAAATAAAATAATCAAAGTTATTTTATTTACATTCCACTGATCTCCTCTTCAGTTTCCAACCATCACTTTCCTGCTATAAACATTGGTCCCAACGAGCCGGATTGGAAATCAGTCTTTCATTCTCTTGCGATTGGATTATAATTACAACAAACATCATCTCATCATCTAGTTCTTAACATTAAGGTACGTTTAGTATTTTGCATTTATTCCAATTTAGTTAGTGAGTGCATTTCGATTCCTACGCGTCAGTGCTACCTTTTTTGTTCGGTTCTCGTTACAACGTGCTGTATGTAGAACAAAATCAATTCATCAAATTGAAGATTTTTGGAAATAAATAATAAATAACATACATACATAATAACACAATAAAGAAAATTAGAATTTTTATATTAAAACTAAAAAGAAATTCAAAAAGAAATAAATTTAAAAAGTGAGAAAAAGAAAAACGAAATTTTCAAAAAGAAAACCTAAAGAAAGAGGATAACAACATATAGGAAAAGAGTCAGCAGCGAAGAGTTATTTCTGAAAAACGTGACAAACTGCAGAGGAAGAAAATTGCATCATTGGCCGTAAGTTTTTCATCTTATACCTACAAAAAATTCATAACACACAAACTTCAAATCGTTCGTCCAGTGCGTTGTGTAGGGCATCTTTCATCTTTTTTCCTATTCTTAACGGTACGAACATAAATATTTATTTTCCTTTTTTTTTCAGTTTAACAAAAATTTACTCCGTTTATAAATTTCCCTTTTTTCCATACATTTTTTCCTCGTAAAAATTACCTTTCAATTTGTTCCTACATTCTCCTATTTATATTTAATACATTTACCCCTTTTATTCTCTGTTTATTTACATACAATTTGTTGCTCTCTTACATTTTATTATCAAAGGGTACGAGCAGTTAAACTCTTTTAGCTTAAAGAATTTTGTTGATCTCTTCCAAACATTGTTTCCCCTTCTATCTTTCTCTTTTTCTACTTCGGACTCTTAGTCTCTTCTACTGAGAATTCATTCCAAAGCATAAGGGTTACCAGAAATTTATTTTACTAATTAGAAAAACAGTATACATACAAGACAAACAATTCATAAAATTAAAGAAAAAAAATTATTTGTTTAAAATTCGATAAAATTACAATTTCTCTTGTTTCTTGTTATTATTTTTCTATTCCTGAAAAAATTTGCAGCAGATTTAAAATAAAATTGGATTGAAAGTTACATTGCAAATTTAATTTAAAGGTTGTATTGGGAAAAATTTAATATACCTACATATAAGTTAAACTTGAATCTATTCAATTTTAATTCGTTTAACACCCTTTCCTTTGTCCAATTTTCCTTTAAACTCCATTTCTTATCCCGAGAATTTGAAATTTATAATAAACAACATAATTAAAAAAAAGCACCGCGGTAACTCTGTTTGGTTTTTAACATACATTCCATTGATTTTGTACAAGTAAAAGAAAACAATAGGTGCGCTCATTCAACTTGTAAATCAATTTCTTGGATTTGTGAGCGGAACTATATTTCTTGTTTTAGTATTTTTTTGTACCTTGAGTATAGTGACATTTTCAGAATATTACTATTACAATTATACTTGTTTAGAAATTTCGAAAATAATTGCAATTTTTCATAAAATTCTTTCCTTTTTCGATCATCGATCAGTGAACAGGCCTATTATTTTCAAATCGTTCCAATATATTTACTTTTGCATCCACTATCTAAAAGGTTAATGAACTTTAGTTGGTTTTTCCATAGTCAACAGCTGATTGTAGCTTCAGATAATTAAATAGATTCAAACTTTTTTCATTGCAGTGATTCCAATGAATAAATTCTTAATTGTTCATTAAAGTTTTGATTTACATTTTAGTCCAATTTTCGAAAATAAGATCTTAAAAATTTTTTTTGGTTCTATTTGTAAAGATTCGATATACATAATTTGGCATTTATACATATTTCCTTAATTAATCTTTGCGTTATTATTTCCCTACCATTTTGTCATATCATACTATTATCGATTGCTCATTCTTTGATATTTGGTATAAGATTTCGCTTGGCTTTTCATAATTTAGTCGCTCATTTGTTTTCAAATCTACTTTGTTCGAAATTCATATAATATCTGATATTGTTTAAAAAGATTCAAGATGTCGTTAGATAAATTTATTCGACTCGCAGATAATATAGTTGAGTTTGAGGCTGATTTAAATAGCAACAGGTATCCGTTGACTTCGCAACATGCACTCGAGGTGCATCGCAACGAAATTAAGACGAGCTGGAGCCGTATTGGAATGGCCTACTCAGAATTTTTAGTGGAAGCGGAAAAGGAGACTAGAGAGCCTGATGATCCAATTGATTTAGAATCATTTAAGGAAAAGTACAAAAATACGTATATCACCTATTGTAATTGTTTGACAAAATTGTGCCAGATTTCGGATGAGCTTCGTAGCCAGCAAACTTCAAAGCCCGAAGTATTACCTCCTCAAGCCGGTATTTCCGATCGACCTTGTTCATCGCATGATTTAGCACAAAATTTGTCCTCCAATTCCGGAAGTTTTCACTTGCCGCCTGTGGATATCGAAACTTTTCATGGTGACTATTCCTCCTGGCCAACCTTTCGAGATATGTTTAACGCTGTCGTATCCAATTCTCGGGCCAGCAATGTCGAAAAATTGTTCTTTTTAACGCGAAAAACAACAGGTGAAGCCAGAGAAATAGTTCAAAAATGTCCCTTAACAAATCAAGGTTTCGACTTGGCATGGAGAAATCTATGTTTACAATATGAAAACCGAAGGATATTGGTTAACGGTCAGCTAAAGATTCTATTTAACCTAAAGGCTTGTCATTCCGAATCTGGCAACTCTATAAAACAATTGCAAAGAGATATTAATTCCTGTCTCTCTATCCTCAAACTGTACAATATAGATGTAGCAAGCTGGGATCCTATTTTCGTATTTTTATGTACAAGTAAACTTCCAGAGAATACATTAACATTATGGGAACAACAGTTGAAAGATAAGACCTCTATTCCACAGTGGTTAGAATTAGATAAATTCCTAACTAACCGCTATAGGACTCTAGAATCGGTGTCTGAGATTCGTGGGTCAAGTGGACCTAAACCTACTGATTCGAAAGCAAAGAATAATTCCAATTCTACTTCCAATAAAAAGGTTCATAGCTTTCAGACTAATGTATCCCTTCCTAAGTGCCAACTGTGTCCAAAAGAAGAACATACGATCCGTAAGTGCCCTAAATTTCTGAAAATGAGTTATGAACAACGCTTTACTGAGATAAAAAAGGAGGGCTTGTGTCTGAATTGCTTTTCAAAAACCCATAGCGTAAAAAACTGCACTAGCAAACATAAATGTTTCAAATGCAAAAAACAGCACAATACTCTTCTTCATAAGGAAGTTGATAACTCTCATGCAAATTTCCAAGGTCCAAGTTCGAGTTCTACCCTCAATCCTAATTCAGCTCCTTTTTCATCTTCGAATTCAAATACAATACAGTCCACCAAAGCTTCAACTTCAGCTCATGTTCAATCTTGTTTCGCTTCGAATTCAAAGGGTGTACTTTTGGGAACAGCTTGGGTGAATATTCTTCATTTAGGCACGAAATACCAAGTGAGAGCGTTAATAGATTCTGGGTCAGAAGGTACTTTTATCTCAGAACGCCTTTTTAACACCTATAATCTACCATCAGACCCTATTAATGCTCAGATTTCGGGGTTAAATAATACCATTTCCGCAAAAGTTCAACATCAATGTACGCTGGTATTAGGGTCCAACATAAATAGCGACATTGCAATTCCTGTTACAGCTCTAGTAGTTCCTCACTTATCTAATAATCTCCCCTCTCAAAGCCTTTCTCTTTCTACATTTTCGAATTTTCCTGATATTCAGTTAGCAGACCCTAAGTTCTATTCAAGTTCGAAAATTGACATGTTGATTGGTGGTGACGTTTTTCCTTTGATTCTTCGTTCAGGGATTATACATAACGTTTGTGAATCGCTTTTAGCCCAAGAAACCATTTTCGGGTGGATTCTTACTGGTCCAATTTCTCGTCACTCCAATCCCAGTCTTACTGTTGTTTCAAATTTTTGTGAAATTACCTTAGATAAGGCAATTTCACGCTTTTGGGAGGTGGAGAATCTTCCAAAGAAGAACTTTTTATCTGCTTCTGATCGAGCATGTGAAGAACTGTATGTTCAAACGACAACGAGAAATTCAGATGGCCGTTACGTGGTTTCGTTACCTTTTAAGGAAGGTTTTCCAAATAATCCAAACATTGGTAATTCTAGATCCAGTGCAATGGCACAATTTCTTAGAAATGAAGCTAGACTGATTCGAAATCCTGACCTTAAATTGGAATATGACAAAGTTGTACGTGAATACGAAGAACTTGGTCATATGACCAAAGTCAACTCTCCCAAGTTGACAGAAGATAAGGTATACTATCTTCCGCATCATGCCGTCATTAAGCCTGAGAGCATCACTACGAAGGTCCGTGTAGTTTTCAATGCCTCGTCTCCTTCTTCTAATGGGTCGAGTCTGAATTCTGTTCTACATGTAGGTCCGATACTGCAAAACGATCTTACATTACTCATTCTTCGGTGGCGATTCTTTAAGTTTGTTTTCAATGCTGACATTCAAAAAATGTATAGGCAGATACTAGTTGATCCAAGACACACTCCATACCAGCGAATTCTATTCCGCGATTCTCCAAATAGTCCAATACATGACTATGAATTGAAAACAGTCACCTTCGGTGTGAATTGTGCGCCATATTTGGCAATTCGAACGCTTCTACAGCTATCGGACGATGTTCAGAACACTTTTCCATTAGCAAGCTCAATTCTTCAAAAATCAATGTATGTAGACGACGTTTTGACCGGATCACATTCAAAAAGCGATGCTATTCAAGCAAAAAACGAGCTAATCCGAGCTCTACAATCAGCTGGGTTCGAGCTGAGAAAATGGACGTCCAATTCCGTGGACATATTAGAAGATATTCCAAAGGACCATTTACTTCATGAACACTTTCTGAAATTCGAGGATAATAGTTCTACAAAGACGCTTGGTATTCGTTGGAAGGCTAATTCCGATGAATTTTATTTCGATGCAAAACAATTCGAGAAAATAACTATATACACAAAAAGAGAAGTACTTTCGAGAATTGCTAAATTGTTTGACCCCGCTGGATGGTTAGCTCCATGTATAGTTCTTGCTAAAATACTTATGCAAAAAATATGGATAGATGGTACGGATTGGGACGAGAGCCTATCTCCTGATACTCTCAATCAGTGGAAGTTGTTCGAGGAGAGTTATTCTTCAATCAATTCCATACGGATTCCTCGATGGATTGGTTATATTCCGCATGCTGAAGTCCAATTCCATGGATTCTGCGATGCCTCGGAGAAGGCATACGCAGCAGCATTATACATTCGAGTTTCAACAAATAGTTCGGTTCAAACAAACTTGATATCTTCTAAAACCAAAGTTGCTCCAATCAAGACCCTGTCCATTCCGCGACTTGAACTGTGTGGAGCACTACTTCTTGCTGAGATGATTGAAAACGTGCTGCCGTTTCTAGATATCGATAACTATACAATATCATGCTGGACAGATTCGACTATTGTGATTTCTTGGCTAGCAAAACCACCATGTAATTGGCTAACTTTCGTAGCTAACCGTGTTTCAAAAATTACGCAAATCGTCCCCTTTTCTAGATGGAATCATGTAGCCTCCGAGGAAAATCCTGCTGATTTAGCAAGCCGTGGGCTCTCACCCCTTGAATTAAAGAAGAGTGAAATATGGTGGTTTGGTCCATCTTGGCTTAAGAAGTCTGTTTCCGAGTGGCCAAGTCGAAATTTGTCTAATATTCCAACTACAAACCTAGAAATCAAGCCTATTCGAGTACATTTTACATACTTTTCGGACTTTGAAGATTTGTTAGAAAGGTTTTCATCCTTTTCCAGGGCAATGCGTGTGATGGCATATGTTTACAGGTTTTTCTACAGAACTCATCCACGATTTCGTTCAAATTTCTACAGAGACTCCACCTCGATTACTAGTTTCGAAATAATTTCGATCCGCGACAAACTTATTTCTGTTTGTCAAAAGGTTGCGTTTGCAAATGACTACAAAGCTCTTTCATCTCGACAAATTCTTCCAAAATCTAGCAGTATTCTGAACCTTAACCCGTTTTTGGATCCAGAAGGTTTAATCCGTTCTTGTGGTCGATTGGAGTTGTCTTCGAACCTATCGTATAATGAAAAACACCCGATAATCATACCATACAATTCACAATTCGCTAGACTTCTGGTAAAATTTATCCACGATATCAGTTTACACGGTGGAAATCAATTAGTTCTTCGAGTGCTTCGTACACAATATTGGATCCCGAAAGCCAAAAATCTCATAAAATCTACAATAAACAAATGTAAGACATGTCTCATATATAAGAAACGCTGTCAAAAGCAAATAATGGCAGCTTTGCCGCCCGAACGTTGTGAATTCAGTCGTCCATTTACTAATACAGGACTAGATTTCGCGGGTCCTTTCGACATTAAGAGCTATTCTGGTCGAGGTTGCCGAATTACAAAAGGATATGTATGTGTCTTCGTTTGTTTTTCTACAAAAGCTATTCATTTAGAGGCTACATCCGACCTCTCATCTCCCGTCTTCCTAGCAGCATTCAGTAGATTCGTGTCACGTCGGGGATGCCCTTTAAACCTTTATTCGGACAATGGCACAAACTTCGTTGGGGCATCTCGCATACTAGCGAAAGAGTTTCTTAAAACTACACAACAACGCATTCAAACGATCTATGCACAACAAAATATCACGTGGCATTTTATTCCAGCAGGTGCCCCTCATATGGGCGGACTATGGGAGGCTGGAGTAAAAAGTTTTAAAGCTCATTTCCGGAAAACGGCAGGTTGTTTTAAATACACATATGAAGAGTTCTCCACACTATTGTCAAAAATTGAATCTTGCTTGAATTCCCGTCCGATATCTCCTATGTCCACTGATCCATCAGATCTCTGCGCCCTAACTCCAGGTCATTTCCTTATAGGATCGCCTATCCTCGCACCTATAGACCCACAAATAAATGATTCTTCCGTATCCATAACTAACCGATGGCAAAAATTAAAACTTGTTCACCAAAATTTCTGCCAACGATGGAAAAATGAATATCTGAAAGAGCTTCATAAGAGAATAAAATGGAAAAATCCTGAACAAAATCTACAGGAAGGTGCACTCGTCGTCGTAAGAGATGAAAACCTACCACCAAATTCATGGCGACTTGGTAGAGTTTCGAAAATCTACAGTGGGTTAGATAATCGAGTACGCGTTGCTGAAATATTAACACAACGAGGAATGATAACTCGTCCAATCGTTAAACTTATTCTTCTGCCGACAGAATCTTAGGTGTCTACTTTTCTACTCTTTTCTTTACTTATTATATTTTCTTTTTCAGATTAACATGCCTAAAACCACTTCCTCCAACTCGAAAAGTTTCCGCGATGGACTTACCAGATCATATAATGCTTTTCCATGCAGAATATGTAACAGACCACATCCTTTGCGCACCTGTAGGAAATTTTTGGCGATGAATATAAGTGATCGCATCAATGCTGTTCGTAAGCACAAATATTGTTCCAACTGCCTAGCACATGAGCATTCACATGGCATATGCTTTTCAAAGCACGGATGCAAGCATTGCCACAAATGCCACCACACCCTCCTGCATGTGAATCCACGTCTAGTGAAAGACTTATTGTCACGCCGCTCAAGATCTCGTTCGCCTTCTCCACGTCCTACAAACTATCGGAAAAGCAACTCTTCGTCCAAGTCTGAAGCAGAAACATCAATACCTTTGACCTCAAAATCAACTTCATTGACCTCGATATTACGCCAAAATATAGTAATCCTTTTGCCTACCGTCCTTGTTAAGGTTTCTTCTACCCACGCAAGATGTTTACTGGACTCAGGATCTACCGTTAGTAGAGTTTCGAAAAGGTTCGTGGATAAACTGAACTTAACAGCGTTTAGTTTACGAGACGAAACATTTTGTCCAATAATTCTAAAATCCCGATTCGATTCGAGTTCCAAAATCGAGGGAACATTCCGTGTCGACAATCGCATAACTCTCCGAACCCCGTCTGAATCCATTCCCGAACACTATAAGAAACATTTCCGTGATATGTTCCTCGCCGATTCTAAATTCTACGAATCGGCTTCGATCGACATCATTATCGGTGCAGACCTTTATCATAAGGTCAATCTTGAAGGTGTTTTTTCAAAACCTGGCTGTCCTACAGCACAAAGCACCATTTTCGGGTGGACTATTTATGGTCCATGTTCACTATAATTTCGAAATGCACTTTTAGGCATGCAAAATACGAAACGTACATTTATTTAATCTTATTCATTGAATTGTTAATTTCTACAAAATTTACATTTGTAATTAGTATGTAAGAACTTGAATATTACTAAAATTGAATTAAATTCTTATTAATTATTATTAATTCCTTTTTTTACTTATTAATTTTAAGTCTACCTTTTCTAAATAATGTTTGTTCTACAGCAGTATTAGGACATGGCCACATGACTTCCTTCATTAATTTGCACGTATCCTGCAAGGCGGGCGGCAATGTTTACGCCAACAACATAATATGTTCATGTTTTAACCCTATAACTCTAACAAACTTAGTTTTCGTTTATTATATATAAAAGCTGTAACTTACCTAGATGAATAATTATAAACATAACTATTCATCTCTTTCTAAGTTTATTAACGCCTAAATGTAAACGTCAAGTTGGCTAAATATGTCCTAACACTGCTTCCGTTTTTTTCTTCCATATTATAATGAAGTGTGAGTTCTGAGCTTAACAAGAAAAGAGGTAATTCAATCCGCAATAAAAGAAATTAAATTTGTCCAAAACCCTAATATTTTATTTGTTCATTTCTTTTCATTTCTTATTGGGGTTTTATTTCGAGTAAATAAAATAATCAAAGTTATTTTATTTACATTCCACTGATCTCCTCTTCAGTTTCCAACCATCACTTTCCTGCTATAAACAAGTGTAAATTGGACAACCTCTATAATTTGCGGTATGATTACCTCCGCAGTTACTGCATTTTTTGATTTTTGAATCAGTTTTCGGCTTATCACATTGAGCAGTTGCATGTAGCTCCCCACACGCAACACAAACTGTCGGCAATTTACAATACGCCTTGGTGTGACCAAATTCTTGACAGTTGAGACACTGGACAGGCCCCTGACGCTTATGTGGTTCTTCCACGGTGATTCTACGATGCAGAAGGTACATCAGATTGTAGATGGGATGAGACTCGTTTTTCTTTAAGACAACATCTCCAGGTTCCAATTCTACCCTGAACATGGGCTGAGGGATCTTTTCACGGTTTCTAATATTCACTACGCTCTTGATTTTGAACCCTTTGTCCATTAAACCGGTTTTTATCTCCGCGGGATCAACACATGGGTCTATACCCTTTAGAACGACTTGAAGTCCTTTTGCGCTTTTGAGCTGGTAGGTATAGAAATCCCTAGTCTCCCTTTCCAGCTGGTTGGACAATTTTCGAAAATCATCTTCCCTATTCACTTGTATCTTTGTCTCGCATATATTTCCATGTTTCATTGAGGTTACGCTAAACATGTTTTCACCTATTACAGCAACAATTCCTTGTACCAATTTACTGGAAGTCGGCTCTCTCAGATAAATTGGTGGGGGCTTAAACGTCTTCTTCGGAAGTTCTGGCTCATCCGTCTGGAGGAGAGCAAACCTATTTTGATCATTACTCAAGGTCTTAGGAGCTTTTGCATTTGATGACACTTGAGCAGACTTCGGGCTCCTCTGTCGCTTGAGAACGGTTATGTACTTATCCATACCTACTTGTTTTTTGGGTTTCACTGCACTATTTGATGAAGATGATGTTTTCTCATCTGTTGAAATCACTATATTGGGCGAACAGGAACGACGCCGTTCCACGGATCTTGCAGTGAGAAGATTCTCCACAGATTTTTTTATGGATTCTTCCTCAGAGACCCATTTAGTTTTTCTAGTTGAGCGAAGCTCTTTCTCAGAATTACATCTGAGAGGAACACTCATACAGTTTTTATACGATTTTTAATGTTTTTTTTTTTATATATATTTTAACCTATTACGATTTTTTTTTTCACTTTTTTGTTTAATTTCAACTTTTTACACTTTTTCACCTATTACGATTTTTTTCACCGAAAATTCAGCCGCACTAAAAAAAAACACGTCCGAACAGTTCGATGAGATGAGACTAAGTTTTGAAAACCAACTTAACCCACAAAAATGTATAATAAATATCGATATCGAACCAACTTTAATATGGTCAGAAATTTTAATACAGAAATCATTATAATATCGGTTATACAGTAATTATGCTACTGGATTTTGTAGCTGTCAGTCAATAATAGCTCCCGAATTAAGTCCTTTTCCGAGCATAACAAGCAACCATACAAATCTTGTAATTAACATGAACTTTAACATATATAGTTCTGATGGAGTAAATGAGGAAGTCTCACAGAGAATTGTAAAATACGGCACATATGAAGTACAGTGGTACTTCTTCCTTCTTTGAAGTGTACTTTTTGAATTTTATATATTTATATCCTACACCACCATATATATTGGATATGTGTTGATGTTTGTAACCCCAAAAATATTAGTTCAAACCCACCTTAAAGTATATTTATCGACTCAGAATCATTTTCTGAGCTATTTAACGATGTCCGTCCGTCCGTCTGGCTTTATGGCTGGTTGCCTATGTAACCTTGTGCGCAGAGTATAGGTCGCAATTTTGAAGATATTTCGATAAAATTTGGTACATGATATTTTTTGGCTCAAGGACGGTTGGTATTGAAACTATTGAAATCGGTCTAATTTTTCATCTGGCCCCCAAACAAATGTCCTCCCGAAATAGGGGTTTATCTGTCATAAATGTTTGACTTATTCATGTATCCCAACAAGTTTCTCCAGAAACAAGTTGTACATAAAGCCTAATCTCACCAACAAATTTTATGCATATCGGTCCATAATTGGCCATAGCTCCCATATTTTTTTTTTTGCTGATATTTGAAACGGCCAAAAATATTAGTCTAGCACCCAGGTTACAGTATATCAATCCATTTAACGATGTCCATCCGTCTGACTGGCTGACTGTTATTGTGAATTTGTGCGCAAAGTACAGGTCGTAATATTGAAAATGTTTTGATAAATGTATACAAATTTTGCGCAGGTCATATTAGGTCGTAACTCCCATATATTTCTGAAAAACTGAATTAGCTAGAATTTACAACGGCAAACGCACTGGAATCATTTAAATTGTTTTCAATAAAGAACATTGAATTACGAAATAAAGCCTTAAAACAAATGAATATAGAATTTACATTTTAAAATAACTTTTATCGTACACGACCTTTGTGTATGTATGCCCAACAGTTTCTTTAGGAAAATAAATACTCGTAGATGTAGAAGTATAAGATATGTAAACATACACTGTTGAGACAACTGACAAATTGTAGAAATACAACAGCAACTACAAGAGAAAATTAATCGATATGAAAACAAGAACATTCTGATAGAAATTAATACAACTTCAGTAGAGGCGCCACGCATTTCCCCATTCGATTCTGCTGAGCACAACTCAACACAACGAGTGCAAAAACAACAAAAAATTCATTGATTTAACCAAGTGACTGGTTGGTTGGTTGCCTGGTTAGTTACTTCGTTGGCTCACGTTGGAGTGCTGGACCTTTTACAGAAACTTGCGCAAACGAAAAGTGTACAAATACAAGTTTTATATTTCATACTTGGTGTAGAATGACAACAACAATAACAACAAAACGAACATGTAATGTAACTTTTACCTTTCATGCTTTAGGGGGCACAATCTACAATCGACAAATTGTATGCATTTGAACCCTCAAAACAACAGGACAACCGAACAAAACAAGTTTTCACGAGGGAATGAAAGAAAGATGGGAAAATGTTATGGAACAGAGAGGTGGGTGTACAACACACTCTGTCGAAACGAATGAATGATAGAAATGTCCACACCTACTTGTCAGTCAAAAGAATGTCTACAAAAAAGTTGACCAAACTTTATAGGGGGGCTGGCGAAAAAGTGTTTTCAAATTAAAACCAGTAAAGGAGATTGGTATTTTATGAAATGAAACGCTAAAAAGTTTGCATGCAGTAAAACAACAAGTTAGAGTGCAATATTCGGTTGTGTGAAATCTTAAATACCCTGCATCTAAATATAATGACAGTTACAAAAATTACACTTGCGGTAGGGCTTATTCAGTTATGTTTATTTTGGAATTTGATATTGACATATGTATAAATGATCTGTGAAAATTTTAGACCAGTACTGGTATTTATAAGGGATTTGTGTGGTTTTAAGTGATTTTGGCAAGTTTACAAAATCCTGTATGTATATATGTTTGTGTATATATCAATGATATGTGTAAAGTTTTGGTCCTTATATTGAGCTTTTACCAATTATTGGCCAACCATCATAAAATTCAGTTTAGCAATTTGTACATGATGAATTTCACGTCAAGTGACCCAATGTTAAAAATCGATTTCGAAGATATTTGCACCAAGGTTAATACTATTGGATAGTAGGCCAGACATAAATTTTCAGCTCTATCAGTCCTAGAAGTGCCGGAGTTAGAGGGGGTCAGAGTTAAAAATTTTGGTCAATTTTGGTCATACAGGGTTTTTTTTTAAATGAGTGTAACTTTTCACCTATTGGTTCTAGCAAAAATTCTCCAAAGAACTTTAGATAGCTATTTCTTCAATAATTTCAAAAACATTTTTTTTTTGTTAAATATTTTTTTTTTAATTTCTTTTTTTTAAATATTTTTTTTTAATTTTTTTTTTCAATTTGGGTCTTTTTTCCTGGTAGCAAAATTTTTAACAGATTTATACGTATTACAATGGATTTCGGAAGTGAATTTTATATGGTCAAACATGGACCGAACCACTCAAAATATCACTTTGCGACATCTTTTTACATGAAACTTATTTTTTATCAATTTTGTATTAGGAGGGCGGTTCGGAAACTGCTTAGCCTAGCACAGAAAGAGAAAAGTAAGTTTTTAAAAACATTTTTATGTTTCAAATCTCCGGAAACTTCAATACACTAGTCAAACGCTTATCTAGCAATTCTATCACTTGATTAAAATTGTTTTCCTCAAGGCCTTCAAAATAGTGGTTTACAACTGTAATTGTTTCTTCCTTTGAGGTAAAACGCTTGCCAGCTAGGAATTTTTTTAGATTTGGGAAAAGGTAAAAGTCACTGGGAGCTAAATCAGGAGAATAAGGTGGGTGGTCAAGCAACTCGTACTTTAATTCGTTCATTTTAGCCATTGTTTATTTATTTATTTATTTATTTATTTAGGTCAATAGATTTTACATCCTTACTGACTACATATAAATGACAAAACAGTAATATATATATATATAAATAATTAGTTCAACAATTTAGATATAAAGTAATTTTTTTCTTCAGTACGTCGTTACTCTCAGATATGTTCATAAGGTGATAGCATTTATTAAAGTTAACACATGCACGACGAAAAGAATCGTTATTAGCATATACAGAACGGTAGTATTTTAATGCTAAGAGTTCAAAATTGCGGGTTGGTCTAACAGGAACATTGAAGTTTAGTTGACTAAGCAGGAACTCCGAATCAACATCACCACGAATTATGCCCAGAACAAATAAAGCACTCAGCATCAATCGTCGACTATTTAGAGTTGGCAATTTTATCAAAGCAAGTCTACTTTCATACGGTGGCAAGACATAAGAATTCCAACCAAGATCACGGAGACAGAAAATTAAAAATTGCTTTTGTACCGATTCAATACTATTGATATGAATTGAATAACAAGGATCCCAAACAATTGATCCATACTCAAGAATTGGTCGAACAAGAGAAGTATATAAAAGTTTTGTAATATAAGGATCTAAAAATTCCTTAGACCAGCGCTTCATGAATCCAAGTACCCCATAGGCTTTATTTACCATTATAGAGATGTGATCGCGAAAATCAAGTCTATGATCCAACAGTAAGCCAAGATCCCATATGGTTTGAACTTTATTTAAAATAACAGTATCAATATAATAAGAAGTCTCAATCGGATTGTGTCTAAAAAATGACATGTGTTTGCATTTCTTAATATTTAACTCCAATAAATTAAATCTGCACCATTGAGAAAAATTGTAAAAGTCGGCACTTAGTAAACTATGTCCATTTGTATCATTAAAAGAGTTAAAAAGTTTAACATCATCGGCATACATCAGTACATTAGAATGCAATATAACAGTAGGAAGATCATTGATGAATAGCGTGAACAAAATTGGACCCAGGTGGCTACCTTGAGGAACACCAGAATGTACTTGAATAATTTTTGATATAACATTCCCAAATTTGACTTGTTGAGTTCTTTGTGATAGATAAGAGTTTAACCATTTTATAGCTGAGAAACTAAAGCCCATAAGTGATAATTTGTGTAATAGAAGATTGTGGTTAACTTTATCAAACTCCTTACTAAAATCCGTGTATATCACATCAGTTTGCATTTTATTTGTAAAACCTTCATTGACGATAGTAGTGAGTTCCAAAACATTAGTTGTAGTTGAACGGGACTTACGAAACCCATGTTGACATGGTGATAGAAGGGAAGAAATTTGATGATATAAGCAATCTGTAAGAATTTTTTCAAGGAGTTTTGGAATTGCATTAATTTTAGCGATACCTCTGTAGTTAGATACATCATTTTTACTGCCATTCTTGAATAAAGGAATTATATATGATGTTTTCCACACTGATGGCAAATAACACGCTACAACAGATTTGTTAAATAATGCAGTAAGAGGCGCGGACAGTGATGCTGCACAGTTTTTAAGGATACTGCTTGGAATACCATCAGGACCTGAACTAAACGAGTTCTTCAGCGACTTTAAGTTCGAAAGCACAGTATCAATATTTATAAATGGAAAGTAAATCCCACATGAATGAGTCGTAGTATAAGGATATTTTGTTGTGTTAGAATAGGACTTGGTAGAATAAGTTGTTGAAAAGAAGTCAGCAAATATATTGCTTATTGAAACATCGTCATCAGCAGTTAAGGAGCCATACTTCAATTGCTTTGGATAACATGAAGAGCGACGCTTGGAGTTTACGAATTTATAGAAAGATTTGGGGTTTACTCTTATATTGTTTTTAATACGATAAATATAGTTATTGTATGCAAGTTTATTAGTAGTGTTGTATTCAGATCTTGCTATAGCATATTTACGAAAATCAACCAGTGCACCAGTTCTCAAATATTTAGCAAAACATTTATTTTTCTTATTTTTAGCATTTCGTAAGTGTTGATTATTCCATGGCGGCCCATTATTATTGTAGAATTTACTTTTTGGAACTGTGATACTAATGAAATTATGCAAAATATTATAAAAGCTTGATACATTATTATCTAAGTTATCATCAGCAAGTACATAATCCCAATTGACATTAGATAGCAAGCTGTTAAGTACAGTATAGTTAGTGCGAGTAAAACAGTAAGATTGCAATGGTATAACATTTTGTATTCTAGCCATAGATTGTTCATTATCCGGCAATGATAAACCAATTTCAAAAGGAGGATGGTGAAGGTCAACGGGATACGACACAGGCAATGTATCACGAAGACAAAATTCCAGAGGATAATTAACGAAAGCAAGATCAAGAATATTTCCGGATTCATTTGTTATATGGTTTAATTGGAAAAATCCGCATCCATGCAGGGAGTTTAAAAAATCGGACATAATTGTTGGTAGCAAATAATTACAATCAAAGGATTGAACCCATTTTACATTTGGAATATTAAAATCGCCAAGTAGAAGTACTATATCGGATGTGTTTGATTGATTCAGAACGAATTTAATAGCGGAAAAATGTTTATTATATATTAAAAGAGATGAGTTAGGTGGTATATAAGAACACGTGACAAATAATTGTCTATGACCAACACGAATTTTAACCGCAATAAACTCAATTTCATCATCAATGTCATCAATTAAAACATTTTCTATAATCTCACATAGCAAAACATCAAGGACAGCAATAAGTACTCCACCACCAAGTTTTCGCATACGATCATATCTAAATATTTGATATTTGGAACATAGAATTTCATTGTTATGAATACATTTTTTATCATTCAGCCAGGTTTCGGTAAATACAATAATGTGGTATGAAAAATCAAAACTGTTTGCAAAAAGATTAGTTAATTTAGTATTGAGACCCCGTACATTTTGGTAAATAATATTAATGAGATTATCTATCGATAGTTGAGTTAGTTTTTTGAAGATGATTGCGGTAGATGAACAATGCCAGATGTTGAAGTATTTTTATACTCGTATTCACGAATAAGAGCATTTGGCGGCCAAAAATCTAGATTCACAATTGTATCAAAGTACTCTTGAGGGACGATTATTTTAAAAGATGCTTTATTTCTTGGTTCAGAATATTTAAATTTGAAAACAATCATATCAATATTGGAGCCAATTTTATCAGATATGTAATGTTTGATGTCATCAGTAGTTGTAAAGGAAGCAAATCGAGCAGCAAATATAGTTTTTTTTGGAGAAATAACTTGAAGAATTGGAGTATTGTTAGACGGTATAGCAACAGGAGTGGGCGGATTTAAGTTAGTTGAAACAGATGAACTTGTTGAATTGTTTGGCGGATTAAGAACTTGTTGAATAGTTTTGTGGTTTGGTGGTTTAAAAACAGGAGCGAGTTGATTTAGATTCATGGGAACAGGTGAACTTGTTGAATTAAGATTTAAAGATAATGGTACATTGTTTATTAAGTCAGATGAGGGTATAGAAATAGTTGCAGGACTTTTTTCAGTTGTTAATGGGTGAACCAACGACAAGGAAGAACTGGTAGATGAAGATGAAGATGCAATTAGTGGATTATCAGAAACTTTTTCAACAGCATTAGTTATAGTTGTAGCTTGTTTCTTTCTTTTCGGTGAGCTTGGTGTTTTTTCAAGAAGTTCTTTATATTGCGTAAATTTCTTAAAAAGGTTATTTAAGTCATTATGAATTTCATTAAATTGTTAAAACACTCTTGTGCGCTGGTGGGTTGTCTTGATGAAAAATTATTCTTTTGTGTTGTCTCGATTTTTTACATTTAATTTATCCAAAATGTTGCAATAGTACTCTGAATTTATTGTTTTACCCTTTTGCAGATAGTCAATCAATAAACTACCTTTGAAGTCCCAAAAACCCGTTGCCATAACCTTGAATTATTTTGAATTATCTTTGGGGCACTTCCTCCTTGGATTGCTCTTTTGTCTCTGGAGTATAGTGGTGAATCCATGTCTCAGTAAAAGTTATGATACGAAGGTTAAATTACATTTTTATTTTTCTTAAATCGATCCAAACAAGCTTGAGAAATTTTTATTCTTGTGCGTTTTTGGTCGACCCATCTTGTAGAAAGCTTTTCCATTTGCAGTTCATCATGCAAATCGATCATGATATAAGCTATTTCACGCTCTTTTATTCGTCGATCATTTAATACCATATCTTGCACTTTGTCTACAATTTCTGTTGTCGTTGCTGTTTTTGGATGTTCACTACATGGTTCATCCTCAATGCTTCTACGACCACGTTTAAATTCAGCAACCCAATTTTTTACTGTTGCATATGAAGGAGCACTTTCACCTAACACATTCACCATGTCATTATGAATTTCTTGTCCCGATAAACCTTTTTTATTTAAATATTTAATGAAACCATGAATTTCTAATTTTTCCCATTGTAAAAAAAAAAATCGAGGATGCGTCTTTTTTGAACACCTGTTTCTATATAAAGGAGTTGCCAGCTCGAAAAAAGGAATTTAACATGTGTTTATAGCACAGATGAAAGTTTCCAAAACACTTAACTTTTTTCTGTTTATACTGCACTTTGTGTTCTAGGCTAAGAAGTTTCCGAACCGCCCTCGCAATATTTCCATTTTATAGCAATTTATGTACCAATGAGCCATATTTCGGAAATAAAATGGGCGTTGCGACATCATGGACCGATTTTGACTACATATTTTCATCAATATTTGTCTTATTATCATAAAAATGTGCAATAAAGCGTTAAAAGCAAGAATAATTATTTTTATTGCTATCCGAGATAACTCCATAAACATCTTGTTATTGATATTATCAATTCTAGGTGCTTTCTTAGAGTGTAATAGAATAGCCTTTTCGATCTCTCGAATTTCAAAATGTAGAGATACTACTGCTTCTAGATGGTGTGTGACTGATGGCAAGTCAATTGTTTCTTTTGATATGTTTGAGGTAAATACTTGTTTCAAATGATTAAAAAATAAATTTCCTTGTTTTAAGACTTTTAGTGGCTCGTTGTAATGAGTAATCCGATTGCGAAGTTGCATCCAGATTTTCTAAATATTTGTTTAGTGATTCAATTTTTCAATATTCAATATTCCAACATTTAAATTTGACTTGGGACGATTTATGCAATTGCAACTATCTTCGAATTTTTTTTTTTTTTTCATTTACAAATTTTCTAGACACACATTTTACCAGTTATAATGATTCACACCTTAAGTTTCATTTGAAAGACTGATAAACTCTTAACAAAGAATCAAACGAATGTATGTATTTTATTAACAAAAATAAAGAAATATTGACATTTAAGAAAGTAAATGTTACAATACACTCCTTAGCAGGCATTGATTGCATCAAAACTATCATTAAGAAAAAAAAAGAAATTATCATTGAAAACTTATTTACAGAATAAAAAAACCTTGGACTGAGAAAAAGCCATGAAAAGGAATAAAGTACAAATTATTGCGTATCATGTTGGAAATTATCTTGTTCAAGCCACCACTATTTCTCTATGAATGTATTTGTGAAATTATACAAATATTTGCTTGTAAAGGGTGTTTTTTTAATGTTTTTTTTTGGTGGAAGAAATATTCTTAGTATATATATATGATGATATTTATATCAAAGTATATGTATATAAATTGAAGTTGGCAACACTTTTTTAAATGGCGGACATTTTGTCAGCTGTCAAGTTTGGTTTGGCATTTCAACATGAATAGACTGACGCCTGTACAGCACTTCAAAATTATGCAAATTTATTTTGAATATTCCGTAAATAGACGCAAAATAAGATTGCCCTTGATCCCGATTTTCATAAACGAATTTTGTTTAACGATGAAACTTACTTTTGGTTGAATCGATCGTCAATAAACAGAACTGCCATATTTGGAGTAATGATAATCCTCAACTATAAGTTGAGACACCAATACATGCAGTAAAACTGATTATTTGATGTACTTTATGGGCTGGCAGAATAATTGGTCCGTACTTCTTTAAAAACGCAGATGGCCAGAACGTTACACTCAATGGTTCATCAATTGAAGAATCATGTTGTGCAGCAGTTGTGGCTTCAAACCGGTCGTGCCACAGTTGATTTTTTTTTAAAAGAGAAGTAACACTCAGGCAATTAATATGCCTATATATAATTTTTTTTTTTTTTTTGCATTTAATTATTTATTGAATCTTCATATTTGAAATGACAATAAGTATTCAAATCTTAATACTAAAAAGAAAATAATAAGCCCAGCCAGTGCTAGACAAAAATTTTTATGATACTAAAAAAATTTCACATCCACTGATACAGTCATCTGTTTTGCGCTTGAGTTAAAGCAAGGGTATCCCTCCTTCTCAACCGATTGTGGCCACTAAAGTTAAGGATGTCTCTTGCAAGTGGGTTTGGATGGTGTTCAAATTTGCCGACATATTTTGAGGCGTGTTTTGTAAATTCGACTTTCACCAAAGGAATGCCTAGATCTTTGTGGATTCGAGAATTTTTAACATACCATGGAGCTGCAGTAATTATACGTAGAATTTTATTTTGACCCCTTTGAATTTTTTCAATGTTTGATGCTGAGGCAGTACCCCATAATTGAATTCCATAACACCAGATTGGCTTTAGAATTGCATTGTACAACAAAAGTTTGCAATCCAATTTCAATGTAGAGTTTCTGCCGATTAACCAATTAAGTTGCACTGCTTTTAATCTCATTTGTGTGCAAATTCTGTGATGCAACTTGGTGGTCCTGATGGACGCTAATAAAGGCTGTATCGTCTGCAAAAGTTGACGTATGGATTTTGGGGTCTGACGGCATGTCGGAGGCATAAATCAAATATAAAGTAGGGCCCAGTATGCTACCCTGGGGTACTCCTGCTTCAATTGGCTGAGCGGGGCTTAAAAAATTGCCTTCTTTGATTTTAAATTTACGACCGTATAAATAACTTTCAATGAGTTTATGGGTGTTAGCAGGCAGAGTTAATTTAATTTTGTGCATTAATCCGTCATGCCAAACTTTGTCGAACGCTTGGGACACATCAATGAAAAGGGCGGAGCAGTATTTTTTGTCTTCAACCGACCCTCTTATCACATTTACCAATCTGTGTGTTTGTTCGATGGTGCTGTGTTTAGCTCTGAATCCGAATTGATGATTAGGAATACATTCAGTGTCATTCAGAATTGAAGTCAACTTAGTCATTAACAATTTTTCGAACAGTTTAGAAATTGCCGGCAGTAGGCTAATTGGCCTATATGACTCCACTTTGGTGTGGTCCTTCCTTGACTTAGGAATCATAGTGATCATAGACACCTTCCAATCTGCAGGATAGTATTCTAGGCGTAAAATAACGTTGAAGATAAAGGGGATAATCTTTCTTGCTACACGAGGTAACTCCACAAGCATTTTATTGCTGATTTTATCCATACCTGGAGCCTTTCTAAGGTTCAGAGTACCAATAGCGTTTTGGACATCACGAAAGTTTAGTCTTAGAGGTACAGGAGGTCTTATAACAAGTGGTGGCAAATCAGATTCGTTATTATTTGAGTTGTTTATAGTAAACACATTTCTCAAATGGTTAACAAATAATGTCCCTTTCTCGGAATCATTTCTAGCCCAGTCACCAGACGGATTTCGCAAAGGAGGTTTTCCTCTAATTGCGTTAATTTCTTTGGAATGGGGATAGATTGAAGAAGTATAGGTGGTGAAAGAAGAAAGCTTTTTATATCACAACTCTGCAATTCCACATTATGTTGGTTTTTAGTGCTTAATTGCAGCGCCTCTGGTGGTGAGTAGGCGCATTAATGTTAAAGCTTGATTTTATAGCCTTTATTTAATTTTTTTTTTCGGTGGCGTATGAATGCTATACCACCGAAGGAGGGCGCTGTGATAAATATTAGTTATGATCAGAGCTCCGAAATCTTCGCTCGAATTCGAGTAGAGAGTGAAACTCGCTCGAATTCGAGCGCGAGTACTCCTGCGAGTGAAAAAAAAAATCGAGTATACTCTATTTTTCTATGCCACTCGAATAAGAGCGCATATGCTTCGCTCGATTTCGAGTGCGAGTAAAATACACTCGAAATCGAGCAGATTATACTCTTGCCGAGTACTCTTTCAGTCTTTCTCATACAGTGGAAAATAGAAACTGTTCGTTTTTGCCAATTTGTGTGTGCGTGTGTAGTAGCAAGTATAGACTATGGTGGGGAAAGGTGACTGACGAGGGAGGACTGGGAGGTCGAGAAGAGAAAAGCAGCAGAATGTATTGTTAGGGACCGGTGGTTTTTGTGTACAAAAATGCTCGCGAAGAAGATTTCTCGAAGATTACGATTCACTGTCATAACGAAAATATTTTCGTGTTTCATTATTTATGTCTTTATTGTTCATTATAATATAGAAAATATAAGTAAACTTTTAAAAATATAATACAACTTTTATTATAAAACCAACTAATTGCTCCGCACACGCGCACTGTATGAGAAAGACTGAAAAAGTAACAAAAACCACACGCACACACAAGTCAGCAAAGACAAACAGTTTCTATTTTTCCACTCGATTTCACTCTTAAGAGTAAACTCTCACTCTATTTCGAAGATTTTTACTCCCACTCTTAATTTTTAAAAAGGAGTACTCGCGAGTACTCCCACCTAAAACAAACGAGTGGAGAGTAAACTTTTTGTAACACTCGTACTCTTCGAGTACTCTTCTTCGCGAGTGTTTTTCACTCGCGAGTAAAATCGAGTAAATCTGAGCTCTGGTTATGATAGATAGAAGAACATCAGAAACTGATGTTGTTGGAGTGGCAGGGGCTGGGAATCGAACCCGGCCTACAAATACCAACTCATGCTTAATGATCAAATGCGCTAACCAATTAAGCTACAGTCACCCTCGCCCTATTAAGGAAAACGGGTAACCGCATAGTTTTACGTTTCAGATCCCTGAAGTGGCTTTAAAGACCGTGCGATTTAACACCGCTTGACTATTTTCTGTTGGGATTTTTGTGAAGTCGCTAGTATACGACGATAAGCCCGAAACGATTGACCACTTGGACGACAATATTCGCCGCATTATTGCCGCTATACGACCACTAATGTTGGAAAAATTCATCCAACGTTGGAACTCCAGATTAGGTTAGGTCTGAGCCAACCGTGGTGGTCAAATACCAGAAATTATATTTAAATTATAATGCCAGAAGGTTATATTTCGAACAATTTAAAAAATCATATTTGTTTTATTCCATTGCAAAGTTATATACAATAAAAAAAACACCATTTATACGTCTGTGTGTGTGTTTTTGCGATAAATATTTGCCAGCAATATTTCCAAAATGAGTTAGTAATAATTTTGCGACCAGACAATATTATTTCCATCATGATGATTTTAATATTTACACTTCTTTATGTATTCTTATATTTTTATGCATTCGATAACCAAATGGTGGAGTGGAAGGAAAGAGAGTTTGCATTCAAGAGCCATATTTATAAGGGCCTTAATGTTGTTTTTTAAGTGGCGGAGCAATTCTGCTCTCTATTATATGTATTTTCATACCACAGAGCTTATGAGGTGCATGCTAAAATGTTCCGATTTGGGTACACATTTTATCACTGCTGTTTTATATTATATTTTATATTATAAATTAAAAACAAATCACATAAATATACTAGTGATTTCGTTTATAAACTGGATACAAATTCAGTAGAGACTTGAATATATTATAAAGTAAAATTTTCGTAAAAACTGTCAGCTTTTAATGGCCCTCTTAAACAGAAATGTAAATGGAATTATTTACTAGTCTTAGCCATAATCTGGGTAAAGGTACAACAATGATGAAGCTAATATTATTAGACTCCCCAGCTCATAATTTTATCACAACCTGCACTATCAGTGGTATCGTACATTTAAGTACATATTCATTATATTTTTATAAAAATATTACTTTAAACACAGTGATATTTCACTTCACTGCTTTCAATGAGTTTAGAGCAAAAAAATAAAAATGAAAACAAAGAAAGTGGAACATTAAGTTAAGTAACTACTTTATAACAAACATCTTCAATATACATAAATACAAAATATACTTACACCACACACAACATTCAAGTGATGACTACAACATTGATAGTTGGCAAACTTGTCTCTAAATTAAGGGCTATGCACCGGCAGTTTAAGTTCATATTTTGTTAAAGTTTTTATCTTGAAAAAGTTTGCCAATAACTTTATTTTTTGTAGACTTTTTTGCAGTAAACGGAAATTTCTAGTTGACCAATACTTGTGCATATGCTGCATATGACTTTGGTCAACTCAAAGTTTAGGAAACCTTACGGGTTAATATATGTATGTTTTTCTTGTCGACACTTTGTAAGGTTTTCAACTATTTTTTATTATAAAAGAAATATGTACTACAATATTTCTGCTCTGCAGTTTATATTACAACTTTTAAAGATGTTCAATAAAATTTACAAAAAATAATTCTCGAAATTAAAGCCGTTGTTTTCTTTATCCATAGAGAAAATATGTACTTTACTTTGCATATCTCAAACACAATTTTAAAAATGTATGGTGGTATTACGGTTTTTTTTTGTCGTAAACCATAAAAACATAGATGGCATTTCTTATATCCGCCAAGGATGTCTTCGCTTAAAATGACAGGAAACTTGAATAACAGCACACTTTGTGTGTGTGTTTGGCTTTGTGTGAGTACGAGTAGAAGAGTGTGTTTGTGCTTTTACCACTTGGCTCTTGACTGAAAGCATGTACTCGTAACTTGCAGTCAGTCGGTGGTTGAGTGGCAATATTTTCGATTAAGTTTATTTTACATTTTCTGAGGGTGTGGAAAAATTGTTGTCTTTGTAATCAAATGCTTTAAAGGTGGGTTCGTACATATACACGTTTTTTTCTATTACTTATGCATTAATAAAATATTTCAACTGCTTAAATTTATGCATTTGTGCAGTTGTTTGCAAAAATATTTATTGAAGTAATTCAATAATATAGCAAACATTTAAAATATTTTAACAAATATATAGCGAGAAATTTGCTAACGTTGAATTGATTCTAAAAGAACATTTTTGATCTTGTCTAGCCTAGCCTTGGAACTAGTGATGTTGCAATTAATTTTTGAACCTGAATTGTGATTCCTAAGTACTTCTTAAGAGTTTTTTAAGGAACAAATTCGTTGGTATTACTTATACATTGATTCTAGACTAGTTACATATACATACCATCAAAACAACTTGGAACTAATATAAACATTTTATTAATAAATTATATACTTGTTCAATAATTGAAATGAATAACAAATTGAATCCATTTTTAGTATAAATACACAAATTAGTAATACTGTGAAATAAAATGAAGTATATGTATGCATTATTTGTGTATCGAATTTCAAATTGATACTTATATTTATAAAAGATTTATGCGCATTTAAATGAGTTTTGCAAGTTGACTTTATATGGAGCCTATGTTTAAATATCGAACAAATTTTCGTTTTCAGCTTTCTTTTTGCATGAAACTTATTTCTGCTGAATTTTCTATGGATACTGCCATAATGGCATATGCTGGGTAGAAACTTGTCCCCATCTATGATAAATCATAGACCGATTCTTACCAGTGCAGTGGGAAAAATTCATTCTCTTGGGGTTTTTCATCTAGGTTCTATACTGTATACAACAGACGGACGGACATTGTTAAATCGTCACAGAATTCTATAAGAACCCTCAATATACATAAGTTTTGGTTCTACGAGCTATATTTGGATGAGTTACAAACGGAATGACAAACTTCCATACTTTACTTGAGCATAAGAAATAAATTATTGTCAAAATTTGCGCAATTTCAAAAAACTTAAAGTTTAAAAACCACATAAGACATAGATATTTTGACCTAGTTCCATTGAATTTAATACTCTCATGTATCCTCAACAGAATTCTAACAATAAATTTTGAATTTTAATAATTTGTCAAAGAAAAGATCGGATCCAGTCGGTGATTGTTCACCATTGAAAACCTTAGGATACTTACGGAATTGTTTTCTGTACATTATGATCTTAGGTAACACCAGCGCACTCTGAGTAATGCTGCCACGGATATGTGATTATTATGTGGGTACGCAACCAGGTTCGTGATACTTAGGTCTTCTTTAATCTAATATGTTCCTTTTGGTTGCAAGTGAGTGATTAATAATATATAGTGAGCGTTAATATAAAGTACAAACACAAATTTAAATATATAACTTATTAACAAAACCTAGAAAAGTGAAGAATGTAAGAATAATTCAATTTTAACGGCAAAGTATCAGATTTTTTGCGTCAAAATAAAGCAACATAAACAATATTAGTTAGAAGTATCAAAAACATTGTAATTATATTTATATACATCCTGTATTAGTGTCTAATTTTTGTCCAAATATTTTCAGAGGATTGGATTGAGGTCTGGGGACTGCAGACTGCGGAGCATGATTTTTTTGAACACTGATTGAGCTACCACTCTTTCACAATTTTGGAGATACATATGCTTAGGATCATTGTCCTATTGGAAATTGGATTGGTTCTATGCTACTTCTGATTTCTCTAGTCTAGATAATGTCCAGATAATCTTCCTTTTTCATTGTAGATTTTAGATTTTATTTTCAACATCGGAAAGATCGTCAGAGCTATCTCCAACTGACTCTTCATTTGTCATTGCCACTAAATCTGATTCGTTTATTTCGCCGTCCGCAATTAATTCTTGAATATCTGCCTTTTTTATGGTAATAGATGAATATTTTACAGAAAATTTAAAAAAAAATTATTTTTTTTTAATTTGGTGGGTAATAATTTAAAACCCTAAAGAAAAGAAAAAAATAAAAACAATCTAAAAATGTAAAAATAATTTTTTTTAGTTGCCAAAAAATTGATTTTTCTACTAATTTTGACTTTGATAACCCATAAGTAGACCCCTACAAAGCGTAGCACCCTTTCCAAACGCTCATTTCATAGGCTGAACAGTTATCTATCATATGATGTTTAATAAATTAAAGCCAAAATAGAACGATAACTTTCTACTCCTCCTCATCACTTAGTACTAGTTCAAAATCTGAGCTTGATCTACCATCAGATTCAGGCATCCTTTCGACGATTATTGGTTTGAAAAAATCGTGCATGGAAGTTTGTTTGCTCTTATTTCGCAAATCTTTATAAATTTCTTGATAGGGAGCTAAATTGTTTTGATTTCGTTTAAATATTTCTGCTTCCAAAATTTATTCTGCCAACTGTTTTCCCATATTTAAAAATTTCTCGATATTTTTTAGTGAAAAGTTTTTATTTTCAACATCGGTAAGATCGTCAGAGCTATCTCCAACTGACTCTTCATTTGTCATTGCCACTAAATCTGATTCGTTTATTTCGTCGTCCGCAATTAATTCTTGAATATCTGCCTTTTTTATGGTAATGGATGAATATTTTACAGAAAAAATATTTTTTTTTTTAATTTGTTGAGTAAAAACAATCTAAAAATGTAAAAATAATTTGTTTTAGTTACCATAATTTTAACTAATGATAACCCATAAGTAGGCCCCTACAGAGCGTAGCATCCTTTCCAAACGCTCATTTCATAGGCTGAACAGTTATCTATCATATGATGTTTAAATTATCAATTATCTTATTCGGTTCAAAAGATATGATTTTTGCAACGAAAAAACTCAAATGGCGCCACTGTGCGTCGCAACTAAATTTCTTTTACATATAAATTACCACTACTTTTAGAATGAAAGGCGTTTTTTGCTTCCATTATTTTGACAATAAATCATTTAAATTTGTATACGCTTTTGTTTTTGTTTTTTTTTTTTTTTTTTTTTTGTGTGAATGCAATTCTGATTATATGACTATATAAAAATGCAAGTTTTTATTTTAATAACAATTTAAATAACCTTTTGTAACAATTGGACAACTTAAATTAGATGTCCTCTAAACATATGTATGTCAAGTGACTGATATATGTATGTATATACTTAAAACAGTTACCACAAATATCCCGAACAACTGATGAATACAAACACCAACTCCATTTTTCCTGAATTTTCTCATTCAAAATTGAAATTTTAACATTTTATTAAAAAATATTTAAATAAAATTTAAATAAATATGTAAGACCTTATCAAATACAAATATCTTTTGATTCACTTTATTTTGGCACATTAATGTCTGGTGTTCACACCTTGTTAAAAATTCAAATACTTAAGAAAAGAAATTTTATGGGTTGTTTGTTAACAAATATCCTTACACACATAGAGTTGTACATACACTTAAATAAATTTTATATCAAGGAGTCAGTCGTTTGTAATAAAGTCTGGTTAAATTTATAGATTCTCAACAGTTTGTGTTTAACAACTTTTTATTTTTTATTTTTTTCCTCTAAAAGCCACTTGGCTTTATACAGAGATAAATAGCGAAACGAGGGAATAAATAAGTTGTTAATGGTTGGTTGGTTGGTATTTTATTGGCGGCTTTAGACATAAAAATCTATAAGATTTATTGAGTACGATTTAACCGTTACATTTACACATCTAAATAAATATTTAAAGATTTAATAAATGTATTTTGTTTTTCTCTTTTTAGGTGAAAATGCAATAAGTAAGTAAAATTGTGTTTCTGTATTTAAATATTTTATAACAAATTGGCTTAATCAAACTCTAAAAGAAATATTGCATTCAATTTGTAATTTAAAAACTATTTTTGTTGTTTTTTTACTTCACTTTTTATAAGCAATTTAGTTTTTTCTTTTTAATTTATTAAAACCAAAAAACTTTATTTACTCTTAAAAAACAATTTGAAATATAAACTCGCTGGTATTTTGCAGTTTTTTGTGGGTTTGGTATTTGTATAATTTCAAGAAACAAATCTCATTTATTTTCTTTAGAAACTTTAAATTGTTTATGGTCAAAAATAACAATTTTTTTCTTATTTTGTTTTTCATTGGCGGGAAATTGCAAACTGCTTGTTTTTCGTCTGAGTTTTGGTCATGCTCCAAAGAGTTTTTGTTACTAGTGTTTTGTGGGTTGGCTAAAAATAAGACGAAGCAGCCGAAGAAAACAAATTTATGTTTAAAATAGAAATAATGAGATGAGAAAAATATTTTTATATTTGGAAAACATTAAAACTAATAATGTAAGTGTGAGAACTTTGTAAAAATTTCAATGCCATATATTTAAGACAAGTTTCTTTTTAATTTGTGAATTTCATTTTAAATTTTTGTTTATTAATTATAAGTTAACCCATTGTTTAAATGTTTTATAAAACGAAATAAGGTCTTAAAAGATTAAAAAGTAAAAATAATAGTTTTTTTAGTGCAATAATACATACTGTGCTATATACAAAATATGCTGAGGTTTCCTATTTAATAGAAAATATAGTGAAATAAACGTATTGTTAAGATACAACTTGTACGAGTATTGAAGTTTAGACTACATTAGAATATCCAATTAATAATAATAGTTTTTAAGGAAATGTTTAATATTATAGATATTTTCATTTCCCTAATGTAGTCCAATCTTTACATTTTCAATAAGTTTAGATTTTTAACCCTATACCCGATACATAACATTAATTCATTCACCCTTTATCGTGAATAAAAATTCCACATGCAATTTGTTCCCTTTTCACATTTTTCCTATTAAAATTCAATGTTAAAAAAATAAAAGGGAACAAATTTCACGTGGAATTTTTATTCACGATTGGGGTGATTATAAATGTTTACAAGAAAAAACGGGCGTCTGTAAATTATCTGAAATTACTGTAACATCCAACATTATTTTTAGATCTTACAGAAAGAGTTCTTAAAGTATAAATATTCCTTAAAAGGTAAATTCAATCGACTCGCATGCATACCTATCAGTCAGTATACAGTGTATCATGGTTACCAGAACTCGAAGCGGACGCTGTAAGAGCCTCACCAAAGTCTTGTATCTTTAAGAGACGTAAATAGTCCATATAAGCCTAAAAGTCAAGCATATGGCTATAGAAGAACAACTAGTTTGAGCAGATCCGTTGTTCACATACATATAGCATAAGAGTGGAACTTACAACAACCAGTTGGTTTCTTTATAAAGCGGACGTTTACCGGTTTTAGGCGGAATAACCCTAGGCTAGAAAGTCCCGCAATTATAAAACAGATATAGTATAGACAGCCCAGAATATTTTAAATCGTATTTGTTGTCGTACGTTATAAAATTAGTTCGAAGTTTCACTGAATGACCATATTTGACTGAAAGTCCCTTAAGAAGCGATTACAGCGATGTGCTTATTGATTATTCGTTCTATAGTTTTCAAAACGAAAGGCAATTCGTAAATGGTCCTGATATCGTTCGGTAGTAGTAGTTTTATTAAATATTTCCTGACTCTTCCAAGTGTGTAATTATCTTCTGATACGACGATTTCTCTCTGGATTCCACTCTATAGCTTGTATGACAAAATAGATTGGACCAATTCATAATGCATTTCGCTTTCATACTTATGGATCGCATCTGTGCATAAACGAAATGGGAAGATCTCCGCTCTACAGACTGCTTCACAATTGTACAAGTCAGCAGATTTGTTGGTTTTTAAAAATAGTTTCTGATAGTTTGGTTGGCTATTATTATTATTTTTTTTTTTTGTATTTAATAGTTTTATAAACCGTTGAACGATTTTTTAAATTTATTCACGCTATTTTAATTGCTTTCAATAAAAATCATAAATTAAAATTATCTCCAATTTTTACCTTCAAATTAGCTGTTGCAGCTCGTAATGGGTTAAATAACTGTGTTATACTTATAATTTAATACCATTTTGTAAAAATAAAAATTATATCTCGTTTTAACCACCTTAAAATTCACTTCCTTTTGTATTTCTCTCTTTTTTTGTGAAAATAAAAATAGCAGCAAAGTTTTATTCCATGTACATAACAGAACGATAGATACTTATTGTTGTTTTTGTGGTTGAACATGGGTAAAACTTTTTTGGTTTTAGTTCTTGCTGCAAATGCTTCGTGGAGGAGGGGGGATTTGAGCAGACATTCGTTAAAAGTTGTTGTTTTTTTGTTTGAGCGATTAAGATAAAAAAACAAAATTTTTACCTGAATTAAATTAAGTAACAAAACACGAAACTTTAATTTTGATTGAACAAACACTTTGTGTGCTTTTTGGAATAAGTGGCTTGATATAGAATGGCTCCCATGTTTTATTATGTGTCTTTTTGTTTGGTGTTGTTGGAATATCTCTTGAATAATTTAGTTATATAGTATGTGGATATTTTAAGTTGTTGTGGTGCTTTTATTGCCACAAAAACACAAAATGACGTGTTTCAAAAAATTAAAGAAGAAAAAGTCCATATAAAAAATGTAAACAAATTCTTTGTGTACAAACTACGGAAACACGCTACTGTTTATTTTTCTACCCTCCACCACAATAAGTAATGAATGAGGGTAAATATGTATATGTTTGTTATTCCGTGTGTAACATTGGGAAATATTCATCTGAGACCCATCACAGTATAATCGAACATTATGCAATTCTAAGCCGATTGAGCTATGTTCGTCTATCTATCTGTCTGTTTGTCTGTTTGTCTATCGTCTGTTTAAAACACTCTCACATCCAAAATATGCAACCAAAATCAGCAAAATTTACAAAATACCGCTTATAAATCTCCTAAACACTTTGGTATTGAATATCATTCAAATTGGTGCAGGCGAACCAGAGTTGTGGATCAAAATGTGTAACAACCTCCTTAAAAATACGATTTTTAAACAGTTTTTTGTTATTTTGTTTAAATATATTTCAGATAAAACCATGAAATTGTGTACATGTTATTTATACGATGGAAGGACAAACTGTGATGAAAATAGTAAGAATCGGTTTATGATTTCTCATAGACCCCATATAAATTTCTTGCCGAAATATGGCTCAATGTTACACAAATGCTGAAAAATTGCAATAAATAAATCACAAAAGGAAAATTTGATTAGTCCATATTTGACCATTGCTCCCATATAAAGTCCACTTTCGAAAATCATAATATAATAATGCTACCGATCCAAAAATGTTCACTGATGATGTACATATATGTTTTGCAAAATAAAATTATTGGATTTGTTGTTGTCCACTACCGAAAATTGCTTAAATACTCGTACTCATATCTCTTTTAAATATAAACCACTATTTTGTTGTTATTCTGCATATAGATGTACCGAATTTCATGAAGATCGGTCTATAGCTCCCATATAAAAACCAATTTCGAAAAACAAGTAAACCCACAAAAATGTCTGATAAATATCAAATCAACATTTCACACCGATCTGTAATTTTAATCCAGAAATCATACAAATATCGGTTATATGACAACTATACTACTGAATTTTTTAATTGTCAGTCCATATTTGGCAATAATTTCCAAATAAATTAAACATTCGAGTATTATTATAACAACCATTAAACTTTTGTTAACAAATACGTTACTGAGAAGAAATTCTACCTAAATACACCGCAAATACATATAAATCACGCTCCTGGATACTGGATATTAGTCCATAATTGGTCCACTTCTACTATATCAGCCATAATACTCTTGTAAATTCAACCAAAAGAAGCGTCCCCTAATATCTTACACTTTTTATACTCTGTTTCGTAAATTGTGGTGAATATGAAAATATGTGTTTTTTATTTCATAAATGGTTAAATTACACTTAATATTGTTATGAAAATCAGACAAACACTGTAAATTATGGTAAGATTTGGTGATTACATAAATAATAAAGGGTCAAAATTGGATAACACTTCTAAACATTTGAAATAAATAATGTTGTTCGTAAAATTGTTTTTCAAACAATATGTAAAATACTAATAAAATTTGTGCTAAAACTGAATAAAAAACACTGAATGTTAAAATATTCTAGACCTCTAGCCAGTGTAGTTTTTGTATTTTTCATTATATTTAGGTGGAGGGTATTTAAGATTCGGCACAGCACTCTAACTTGTTTTATTTCAATATTTTCTGTTTATTTTAGTTGTTATTGTTTGCTACCAATACACAAGTATACACATACAACATATTTATATTATACACGTAAACAGAGCAATATTGACGTATACATATGTGTGTATATAGTACTTATTTTATGGTGGTTGGTTGGTTGGCCAACTTTGATGGCCAACTCAAAACGAATTCGTTTTTGTTTTTTTTTTTTTTTTGTAAAAAAAAAAATGGTCATTGTGTGATTGAAAAGTGCCATGATTAAAAAAGGAAATAATTATTTCTATTGAATGATCGAATTATGATGAACATCATGAAGAATTAAGTATAGGTATCTGCTCATCTTCAGGCGTCCGCTTTTAATTCAGGTACACAAGTAACTTTATGTTTCATGTGTGCAAGCTATCTACAAAAGAAACGTATCTTTCTTTTGTGTGTGCGCTTCATATACATACATACATTTGTATATACGTCGACCAATTGTATATACGTAGGCCAATTGATATTTTACTAAGGCTATTGTGGTTAAAAAGCTATAGTTATTGCTAATGATTATTGAATTAAAATATTTGTAAAATTATTTAGAATTTGTATAATATGAATGCTTGCAATACCGAATAATTCTTGATAAATGAAGAAAAATGTTTCTTTTGGTTCGGTACAAAATTTTAATCATGTCTGGGATGGATATATATATGACTGTATGGAAGTTATTCTCTTTTCACAGTACCTGCACAACATATTACAACCAACATGTTGTTTAATAAGTTACAATTGACATCATCTTTTACCAGTTTTATAAAAATCTTTCACATTAGTTTGCACTTGGTTATATTGTATTATATTGTTTCAAAATACTGAACTAACACTTTGTTCCAAAATGTGATAAATATAAGAAAATATAATATTTATGTTTACCGCGCAGCTGTAAGCTACCAACACATTTCATGGCATTTGTATGAGTTGTTAATTAGGCACCGTAACATTACGTTAGATCCCTCCCCTGCCCCGATAGACTAGGCGATAGAGTGCTGGACTATCAGTCAAAGGGTTGCGGGTTCGATTCCCGCCAAAGACTCTGGGTGTTTTCTGCAGATAAGCCAATAGCTTCGCAGTTTGTGTTTGTTAATTATTAAAAAAAAAAAAAAATCCCACAGCGGAAGTTCTGCTTACCACAAGTTGCCTACTGGGCACATTATGTCACAGTTTTTATATCAAGAATAGATTAAGATCGTTGCGACCCTAAATCTAATCATTTGCTTTACCATCATTTTACATAGTTTTTAAATGTACTGAAGGTTAAGCTAGATTTACACGATTGAAATTTTCTTCAAAATTGCTCTTCAAAATGCTTCAAAATCGTGTAAATAGCAAAAATTCTTCAAAATTTATTTATTAAATAGTTATTAATAGTTATTAAATAAATAAATTTTGAAGAAATTTTGCTGTTTACACGAGTTTGAAGCATTTTGAAGAGCAATTTTGAAGAAAATTTCAATCGTGTAAATCTAGCTTTATACGATGGGAAACTTCGTAGTGAACCAGCTAGTAGAAGGCTCCATTGACTGTCGCCTTCATATTTAATTCTGACAATCAATTTACACTTCAGAACTGTTTCTGTTATTAGGTGTGATTTATTTTTATATAGAACTTATTTGTGGCGAAATTTCTGTGAATACTTACATATATTAATCAGACATTTATGGCCGATAAAGTCTATTTCGGCAGGACTAGATCAATTAATGGAGCCAAGCTTATTCGGCCCTGATTATACCAAAACATATATTTTCTGTTAATTTTTGAACTGCGTATTTGGAATCGACTGGAAACAGTTCCAACTTATGGTTATTATTGAACTCTAAACAGCATATATGCTACAATATTATATATATATTTGTTACAATATTAGGATTTTTTTCGATAAATTTTATTATAACATTTTAAAATTTAAGTAAATAATATGACTATTAATATACTTATCACAACTTACATAGTTACAGCTTCTACTGTATCATTAGTCATTGGAGTTTCAGTGTACTTAACTGATTCGTAGTGTGTACCAGAAAAGTATAATTGTAGAAACTTTGTTATATACACGTATAGACCCCTAGATTGAATTGATCATACTGATTAAAGTGTGATCTGTGTGTGAACTGTCAATAAATCCATACATAAGGACTTGTTGAATATAATTTCGGATTCAAATACAGATGACTCGGTTAAAAAATCTTAGGAGTATAACTGGAGAACATCCACGGAGACATGGAAGCAACATTGTTAAAACACTAGTTTTCGTTATTAGACGAATAATTCATTTAAAAACTATTTGGCAATCGAGATCATTAAGCCGTTACGATGAGGTTGCATCTAGAGAGCAAATAGTTTTTTTTAGTTGTATTTAATTGAAGTTGTAAAATATGAATACCTTTTCCTAGTCTTGGAAAATAATATTATACTGAATATGGAACAATTTCTTTGTGTTAATAAAATCAACAGTTCCATGATGTCATTTCTAAAGACACTTTTAAATTAAGCTACCTGCATGTGATGAGACCACAAAAGTTTGCATGTTTTAAAAATTTTACTTATGTATATTTCTTCATATTTATTTCATAAAATGAATGTAAAGTGTATGCATGTCTACTTTGAATACAATGTTGCTTTTATGTACACGCAGAGAAAAAACATGATTTGACATTGTTGCGACAACTACATTGTATTTTTAGTAACACTATATTGTTGTGATACACAAATAAGTGTTATTTTAATTTGATTGTAACAATAATTTAGTTACTATAAACATTTGTATGCTTATCGCAATTATAAAATTGAATATGAATATTTCTTTTGACAAAAATATTAACTAGTGCTTGTAAGTTTTGCGTTTAAAAAAAATGTAGAAATAATTCCAATTATGCGAAACACTTAAATAATTGTGTCTTCATTAGAAATAATGTTTTAACTGGTACCATGCATAATTTTGCATTCATAAATGTATACTTTCATAATATGATAAATAGTAAAAAGAAAATGATATTAGTTTAACATATTGTGATAAAGTACTACCATTATGTAATTGCTTTAGTTCATAATATGATTATTATATAACATAATATGATTACTTTAAATCATAATGGGATAATTTTAGACCATATTATGATTACTTTACAACATAATATGATTACTTCATATCATATTATGATTACCTTAAACTTTAATATGATTACCTTGGGTCATAATATGATCATGTATGACAATTTTATGATTATTATTATATGATGTTATAATATCAAATTATGATTAACAAGAAAATATTATGATGAAATATTCCGCTGATAATTGATTATAATATGATATTTTATGACACTTATATTTATCATAATATGTTTTGATTACAATCATAAATCTTATTATAATATGTTGCTCGTAAATTATGTTTACCACAACCATGTATTTTCTCTGCGTGTATTAACTTAAAAAACGTCTATATAACTTTAAGGTATTCTTTTCACATTCATTTGTTTTTGTATGAAAAAATACATATATAGTACATAATAAATGGATACATACATTTGAGGGCATTCATTCGAATAATCGAAGAGTTTCTTACGAATAATTATTCGAAGAATTTAAAAATTACAATTTTTGAATAACAAATAATGCGATTAATTTTATAAAGAATAAACGAATAAAACGTATAAATATGTTTATGTTAATTTATCGTTTCTGTTTAAAATGTTTTATACTTTGATTAATTAATTTAACAATATTCCGTTTTTATTTTATTTACAAAATTTGACATGTTTAATTAACAGTTATTTAAAGAGTTTTTATCAAATGTCAAATACAGAAAGAAGCTTGCAAAGTCGAAGGGGGTTACTCCGTATTTCGATTCGAAAAGAAATTCATTCGAATTTGTATACTTTTTACATTGTATTTCGAAAGCTCCTGCTTTCGAATCGAAATACAGAGTAACCCCCGAAGATATTACTGAAATCAATACATCAAATTGAAATACCTATAATATACAAGAAAACATACTAAACAATAGAAATGGGATCATAATGGACCGCTTTGGTTTCAATATACACTGGTTTTTAATTGAACGAGTGTCATCATTACAACCTAACCTAAGGTGGTGGTGAATGGTGTTGCATATGTGTACTAAACTGATGTTTAAGTTTACATTGATGATGATAACGTTGAATAGACACATTTTGTAAAATTGATATAAGTTTTATTACTAAAGGTGCCGATACTCGATACTACTTTCTGTTTATTCATTTAATATTTTTAAGTTATTATTCGTTTTATTCGAACAAAAGAAAAATATCGAATAATTTGGTTCCCCTAGTAGTTATACCCATATGAAAGCGGCAATAATACTACTTATGTTTTGTTGACGACTTCAAGCAATTATTTCCTTTATTTCTGCTGCACGCACACAACACAACACAAAAGTATTTAAATACAAAAATGTTTAAAGGTAGAACTCAAAAATAACATGGCGTATTACAATAAATACATTATTATAAATGGAACATATCCTGTACATAATAAAAAATATACAAATTTTATATATTTATGTACATACTCGTATGTATATACAAACTGTACATAATGTTTACATACATATATATTCATACATATCCTTGTACATGTGTTATTTATGTATTTATATCATTTGTTTGTTGGTAAAACATTCTTTTCTATATTTTTTTTTATTATTTTCTCTTCCTTTCCGTTGACACCCATTTAATGGAAACATTTTACATTCTCTGTTGTTGCTTTTTACCTTTTTTGTTCATAGAAGGGTGTAAATAAAAAACATGAAATAGTTTTCAGGACATGACCTTTGTTGAACTCTGTTTGGGAGGTATAATTGTGATGAATGGGTGTAATAAACCAAGTTAGGTAAAATCTTAAGAATAGCTTATGAAATGTTAGAGAATATAAAATATATGCAAATTTGTTATTGTTTATTGATTAGTTTATTTTGGTTAACAATTTTTAAACATAAAGGATTAATTCTTTCCAACTTAACAAAGGTCGATATATAAATATTACTACATACAAAAGTTGCTTAATATCGAATGTAGTAGTTTAACAATTAATTATAATTACATACATGTACATATATTTAGAAAATAATAATTTTGGGAGTATTTTCCAGAACATTTATATCGTTCTCTTCTAGAATCACTGGTGAAACATTGATTGTGGAGAAATTCTAAATATGACTTATTCGTTCCGAAAAAACTTCTTGGCGCCAGTTTAAAGACTTTTTTTTTTGCAAAATATAAGATTTATGCATACTCGTATTGTCGTATAAAACTGCAACGTTGAAAATTTTAGTCAAATTGGATAATGTTAACCGTGTGGCATCCTTCATAAAGGAGTACAAATTTTTTAAGTTTGCAAAATATTTATTATTAAATATACAATTAAGCATTTAGTAGCAACATAAACAGAATTATCTATTAAAAATCGGTCAAGCCCGACCATATAATACAATACACCCAGTATATGTATAAAACACTTTTTCAAAAATGTGCGCTATATGGGAGATATTACCTATGATGGGCCGATCATCTAAAAATTTAATATCATGATTTCTGTGAATATAAATATTGTGTATGTTAAACTTTATCTCAATATAAATACTTTTAAAAGATTTATGGAGGTTAAAGTTGATTACGGGGAGGGTCTTATATGGGAGTTTCGACTATATAATGAAATATTTTTCTAAAATTTCATAAATAACATTAGAACATTTTGCTGAATTTGAACAAAAATTCCAAATATTCAAAACAAATTACGTTTATCTGAGGTGAGAAGGGCTAAACGTTTTTCGATTTCACCAAAATCTGCAGTAGCTATTTCCTATCTATTACGAAATTAAAATACTGTCAATAATTTTTTCAATGTTATTGTATGTTATTCATAAACTGATAAAATATTTTAATGCCGATCCCCTCAAAATATGATTTCATTATATACATTTACTAATTTGTGCCAAAATTTACGTCGATGCTTACATATGTATATAGGTACATTCAAAATACTATTAACGTTATTCTTTTTACTAAGTTTATTTAATTCTTGATATGCAATCATTTAGTTTAGACCGAAATTACAAATATTCTAATTATTATTTTTAAAAAATATTTTTATTGTTATTAATTTTAAATTTTGCTTTTGTTGTAGCGAAATATCGGAAAAGAATAAAAAATAAAAATAAAAACTGGCCTTAATCTCGAAAAATAAAATATAATTGTTTAATTAATAAAAAGGTCGAACAATCAGTTATTCTAATATAATATATTCTAATTTCTACTGAATGAATACTGTAGGGCAAAGCAAAATCGTTACTTAATATGTATGTATACTAGACCTCGCCTCACTTATATGGAAACATTTTTTTTTTCGAATTTTGCATTTGGGGATTGGTTAAATATGCGAGTTGATGTAAAAATTCATGTGGTAAAATTTGAAGTCGATCAGAGTGTGCCAACCCGTGCCATGCTGAGGTCAAAGTTCAAAATATATAGAAAACAATCGTTTTTTCATTGATGACAAGTTATTTATTATATGTTTTCTTAATTTGCAATTTTTTATATTCAAACATTTCATTAACAAAAAAGAAGAGAATTAATATTATTAAATTATTATAAGAGCGACGATTTAGTATATGCTGGGAATTCCTTTCGGTAGTTCTTAACAACATCAAGCAAGTACTGCTTCTCTTCTTCGCTATGTGTTAAGGACCGGTTAAAATCTGTAATAAGTTTGACTTTTCTCTCAGCAGCATCATTAACAGCATTAATATTTTTCAGAATTTGAACGCCTTTAATGTATTCTGCTATTTCGTGCCAATTTGAGGGATCAAAGTTTAAGAAATTGGTGTCTATTTCCAAACGTGCAAAAAAAGTTTTCATTTATGTGTTACAAAGCAACTCAAATCTTTAGATTGAAATTCTTTTCATTCTTCAATACTAGCGCAAACTTTTTGAGGCAGTGGAAATTACATTGTCTTCCTCAGTTTCGATCTCAGTTGCAAGTGCCGCAACTGTTTTTTTTACGTCAAAGGGTACGTTGCAATCAAAAAACGCAAGTGCAACTAACTCTTCCGATAAATACCATATGTGGTTTCGGATTTTTGCTAATAATGGTATTGATATGTTTGGTTTCAATATAACTTGCAATCCTTATAACCAGTAAATCGTTCTTTGGTGCTTCGACAGCATAAGTGGTTCTGAACCAGTACGGAACATACAGGCGTACCAGAAATATACAAATATTTCGCAAACCATTCAACTGGGACCAAATTACCGCATTCGATATCGAGTAAAATTGATCGTAATTTTCTTATTTGAGATTATGGCATTCGATATCGAGTAAGAAATTTAGTACATTTTATCATAATTTCGATATCGAAATCTTTTTTCGATACAATAGCTCATTCGATCACGAATGCGGTAATTTGGCCCCTGGCTGGAAGACATTTGAAACTGTCTGTAAAGCATATATTTTTAAATCTTGCATGGGATGTTGCCGCAGGTGCATGAAATGCGAAATTTGGGATGCTGCCACCAAGAAAAATATACGTTAGTTGTAACTCTTTATAATCATGTCGAATATTGTCTTTTCCTAAATGTTTAATACAAAACTCTTTGCTGAAGTTACATTCTTCGACACTTACAGCACGTTGCACTTCTTCATCCATAATACCAACTTTGAAATCTTCCAACTTAAAAGTATTCCTTATTAATTAGAGAAGGAATTGAACTAATATTTATCTTTTTAAGAGAAAAGTTTTTTTTATTCAGGCTAATAGTTCGAATTTTTCAAGAATACTATTCTAAATTACTGGAACAATTGGCAAATTGGAATACATTTTCTACCCTGCCAAGGGCGTCATCAGCAATCTTCATTGTCCACGATCAATCTGTAAACATCATCTATTTAACTCACCGTTTTTTGATTTTGATTGTGCGATTGCTGCTCCAGATCCAACTTCAATAATTGGAATGACAATTAACTTGGGATGTTAAACTACTTCCTGCAATGGCTGGAAAAGAAAAAGTTGACCACCTAGCTATTCTTTTAACTGCAGAAAAAATTGAAAAGTTAATTGACATTCCAATTATTGAAGTTGGATCTGGAGCAGCAATCACAAAAATGAACATGATAAATTCATTAGAAATGGTGTGCTTTGACACAACTACTACCAACACTGGGCAACATAATAGGGCAGCAATGTTGCTGGAGAAAAAATTAGATCGGAGTTGGATGTGGTTACCGTGCAGGCATCTTAGTGCGAGCTGTTTTTGAGGTATATTTTGGAAAATCTAGTGGTCCAGAAGTTGGTATATTTGAACGTTTTTCACGGGAATGGAACACTTTTAAGTTGGAAGATTTCAAAGTTGGAAATAGACACCAATTTTTTATACTTTGATCCTTTAAATTGGCACGAAAGAGCAGAATACATTAAAGGCGTTCAAATTCTGGAAAATATTAATGTTGTTAATGATGCTGCTGAGAGAAAAGTCAAACTTATTACAGATTTTAACCGGTCCTTAACACATAGCGAAGAAGAGAAGCAGTACTTGCTTCATGTTGTTAAGAACTACCGAAAGGAATTCCCAGCATATACTAAATCGTCGCTCTTATAATAATTTAATAATATTAATTCTCTTCTTTTTTGTTAATGAAATGTTTGAATATAAAAAATTGCAAATTAAGAAAACATTATATGAACTGCATGTTTTTTTTTTATAATAAATAACTTGTCATCAATGAAAAAACGATTGTTTTCTATATATTTTGAACTTTGACCTCAGCATGGCACGGGTTGGCACACTCTGATCGACTTCAAATTTTATCACATGAATTTTTACATCAAATCGCATATTTAACCAATCCCCAAATGCAAAATTCGAAAAAAAAATTTTGAGGCGAGGTCTAATGTATACGTGTATGTATGTATAAATGTCATTGTTGTATTTATTAATACATTCAACAGTGAAACAATTGCAAAATTGTAACCATTTAAAATGCAATTAATCACTTTCAGCACCGAGTGTTATTGTTGTCTGCAATTGTTGCCAAATTAGAATTTCAATTTCATCAGCAGAAACAAAATCTCAGACCTAATTTACAGAATTTTTTTCAGCTACTTATCTTCATACATATGTCGCTTAAACATTGAAGTTAAAAATAAAAAGAGTAAAAAACTGTCACCACGGAGTTTGTCTACAATTTTTCTGTTGTATCCTTGTTTATTTTAATTTGTATCCTCTTAATTGCAAACAAATGAAGATTCCAGTAGAGCTAATTTAACTGAAGTTAAACTCGCACTAAAGCAAAAACAAAAAATCCACTTATGCAACACATTTGAATTTTTGTTTTTAACGTTGAAAGTTTTAAATCTGGTAATGCGGTTTGAAAGACTACGAAACATGCAGTTAAATCACTTTCGACATGGTGATTAAAGTCTTAAAATACATGAAATTATAAAATTCAAATACTTAAGGAGATTGTAAATACACACACGCACGCACACACATATTTTAAACACAATTGAAAGCTTTTAAACGGTGTGTTAAATACAATATAAAAATATGTTGCATACTCACCCTTCTTTTACGTTTTTTATATTTGTTGCCAAAACAGGAAAAGGAAGAAGGCGTTCCATGTTGGGTTGTAAGTGTGCAAGCTAGACTTTTGTTACAAGATAAAACGCACACACTCACACACATTCGTACACAACCACACAGGTCTGTTGCCACCACCCACAGGATGCACACAGGATGTTCAAAGTTTGTTGTGCCACTTTATTTTTTGTTTTCTTCTACTCACATATATTTTTTCTCATTTTAATTTTAACTACTTCTGTTTTTTATGTTGAGAAATAAATTAAAAATATTTTTGTGGCAAAAAAAATTTACAACACGCTATCTCATGCTTCGCTGTGGGTAATGGAGGAGTCCAAAAGAATTCGACATTCTTCATATACGTGCTGAAAAAATCAATACGACATAATATAGAAATTTAATCAGAATCAGTTCAAATGTTCAAATATTTGTCCGTATTGAAATACATTTCAGAAAATTAATTAAGACAACACTTTGAAGCAATGTGCTGAAAAATCAATAAAAATCAGCGTTTTCAAATGAAATTAACATTCTATACATGGAAATGAAAATTCTTGTATTGCCTGATGGTTTGGTCTACTGAACTGAAGACGAATAACCAGGATTAGAATTTATTAAAAAATTTTATTAAAAAATTTACTTAAAACAGAACAAAAAAATAATTAAAAAAAGTACCAAATATGTACTTAAATTAGCCCTTGTTTTACCAATTAGAAGTACTAATTTCCGAATAGCATATTGTGTGTTAAATTTTGAGTGGTTAAATGCTTATTTTATCTTTATTAACTCGTTTATTTAAAAAATTATTACTTTTACTATTAATCATTGATATATTTTTAAAAGTTTTATATAGAATTTAATAAATTGAAAAATTTAAACTTAATTCAATAAACATTTTAAACAAAAAAGAAATTCTTAAATTGGTGATTTTTTATTAAATATGACTAAACTTAAGCCTATCGCTATACAATTAGGTCGCATGATATTCGTATGTACAAATCGTATTTGTGTTGAAACTTTTTTTGGATACAGACAGTTTCAAAAAGTTAATTGTCATTAAAGTAATTTTCTAAAGTGATGAAGATACATACATATCTATGGTCAATTATAAATCGATGAGCAACAAATTTAAATGTTTTTAATTATTTATATTTTATTTTAATTTAATTTGTGGAAAAAATTAGTGTAGATACCGATATAAATCATTCATTTGTGATCAATATATACAGCCCAATCATTAATAAAGATCCGCGCGAGATTTTTCTCTTTTCATTTTTTTAACATTGAATTTAAATAGCAAAAATGGGAAAAGGGGAAAAAACTCCCGCGGAATTTTTATTCATGATTGGGCTGACAATTTCAATATACCTCCGACGCTGTATTTGGTGTAGAGCATACAAATTGGGTCTTCAGTGCTCTACAAGAGATACTTAAGAATAATATAATTTTATCAAAAGAAAATGTTACACAATTTTTTAAATTAAATCTTAATGTTTAAAGTATTGAAATTTTCGCCTAATTTTTCATTCCCAATAGGGCTAAAATTATTTGTAATGTTAAACTTAATATGAATACATATTTGAAATTTGTTAGGCAATAATTTTGATACAGAATGATCTAACTGAAGAATTGGAACTCATGGTTCCAATGAATGTACAAGGACATACAAATAGAATTTAAGGTTTTATCTTTAGTATAAAATAAAATATTTCTTAAAGTAAAATAGAATTAAATATTTATAAAATGTTCTCCAACTACCCTTGTTATCTTGGCCAATGGTTATTCACTGCGAAACACATGTAAAATCCTCAATTTAGGATTAATTTGTAATTTAGTTTTTTTTTTTGTCTACTTGACTAATATTTGACTAATGTTTAATGTCCGTTGCCCCGCAATGTAATATAAATGTGTTCATGTGTTGGTGCATTTTAGCCACAAATGTTTGTTTACACTGACAGTGTACTTGTATTTACTACTACTGGATGGTCTAAACACTAAACACATCATTACACTGTCGTTTGTTTGGATTTGTACTCTTATCGATTGTGTCTACTTAATTCACCTTGATGAAACGGCAAACGTTTCCTTTCCCATCGTATTGATGGTATTTTTTTTCTACTCGTCGTCTTCTGTCTGTCTGAGGCATAGCCCTCCTTCTCTTTTTGTTTGAGTTTTGTTTTGCTTAAAGAAAATTTTATACAAAACAAAAACAACTACAGACCCTTAACTTTAATAAACAGTTTCGTACTCGTTTTTCTGTCTGTCCATTTGTGTTCAAGCCCACATGTTTGCATCATTAATCATGACGTTTCAAAACTGACACATTCGGTCGATCAGCAGCGCATCACTAAAACTTGTTACAACAGAAACTCAAAAAAAAAAAAAAATAATACTGAAATTGCTGTATTAAATGCTGAAATGTTTAGTTTTTCTTAATTTTGCGTTTGAGGTATTGGAACGAATTTTAAAAGTAGTGATACGTTTTGTGTCTCATTCATTTTTTATGTATGTTAGCTTGTTAAGAAATATTGACAATAATATTTGACAATGTAAATGTCATTTATTTTCAATCATAAATAAATATTTTTTAAATATTAATTTCATTAATTTTAATATTTATGTTAAAGTAACTTAAAAATGTTGACAATGTTCCCTTAATTGATGATTTTAAAGTTTTCGTATTATTTTATAATATAATGGCGTCTGTATGTACATATGTATGTATGTATGTATTAGGCCGGGTCGATTTGTGGGGAAGCAAAAACAATTTTTAAAAATAAATAAAATAATAAAAATAAATAAAATAAATAAAAAATAATAAAATAAAGTGCCAAAATATTGATTTTTTTAAATGTTTGTACGGGACAAAAGTCAACAGTTGGGGGGTAGTAGAATTCGTTTTAGAGGTATGGTTCCTTCGGCAAAGTTTCTTATTTTGATCACTAGAATACGATTTTCACTGAGCCATGGGCGATTATTAAATCGACCCGCCCTAGTATGTATGTACGTATATTTTTAAGAAGCATATGACCACAGTACCATAATATCTTTATTTATACAAGAGTGACACAGACTGATAGTCCAGCACACTACCATTAATTCAATCATGTTTCCTAATTTATAATCAGTAGATGACTAAAGGTACGGTCACATTTGCCAAATATTTAATCAAATGAGCATAACCACTTGTTTGTCTGACGTTGTGTACTCTTTTTTACAAGAGTTTTGCTAGATCAAACAGTATCAAATAAAATAAAACTAAATATGTGTTGTGTCATGTCCAAAATAAAGCTTTTATTATATATAAACGAGTTCAAATATATCTTACTTTCTTGTTACGTCTTTTTCGCCAAGTTTGACCGTACCTTAAAAAAGCTTATTTTAATAACCTGTCATTTGTAATGGTTGTTAATAATATTAAACCTGAATTTTGTTAGAGACCTTTACTAATAAAATAAAATTTCGTAAACTGAATAGGTTTTAAAACTGTTTACATCTATCTAGTTCCTTAAAAATCTGCAGTATTTCGAATTGTACTCCAAACATTTTATCAATTCGAACATTGCACAAAGCATATATATTCAAACGATTTTCACTTCAAAACGAAATACATAAAGAAACCCTCTGGATGTTTTTAATTCTTATCCAATTTTTAAATATTAATGACTATTTATCAAGTTTGGCTTTCAATTCGAAACTGTTATAGGTAACGATTTTTTGGCTTATCTCTCGGTAACGGTATTTTAGGTCTATCTAAGGTTGCTTGTATTTAGTTCAGTGTTATTTGATCAAATTCCATTATGTTTTTGGTAGCAGGTGTTCTATATAGGCCACATCTATATACGAGTATATGTAGGGCCCAGCAAAATAGCAGAATATTATTTTTTTAGCAAGAGTATTTATAGTTCTTTTAGGGGAACGCTTAACGTCTAACAGCTAGAAAACCAAACTTTTTTAGAAAATTCTGTAAGATTATTGTTACATTCCTATGATATATTAAAGCTCCAAATCGAACTAGGATAACAAGCATTAATTCCCCAAACTCCAATTTCATACACTTACAAATTTTGTGCAATATATTCTAAAAATCTAAGGATTTCATTAAACATATACATACATAATGATTCATTTGTAGATGTTGATAAAACTTCAGAAAAATATTACATGAGGCTTGGGACCCCAAGTCTCTTATATATATATATGTGGGAATTAAATTTTGATTTCTTCGACCTTTTTTTGTTAAAATAAAAAGTTTTTTCGAGCTCGAGGCCAATTGTTTGTAAAAAATTTATATATTATTTATTAAATTATTTCTTCCAATATTTCGATATCCTTCGGGTATCATTATCAAGGAATGAGTTATAATTATATTATTGTACCCACATTTAATAATGAACTCATAATGAACTCATAATTGTGTGTGACAAAAAATGGGATTTTTTTAAATTTTTTTTACGATTTTACCCTTTAAAAATCTACATTTATTTTTCATTGAACATATTTACACAATTTAGACAAGATCAGAGTAAATTCATTAGCATATGTTGTCTTATCTTAGTTAAATGTTACATTTACATATTTTCAGTTGAGTTTTTGGTTGTGATTTAAGTATAAATCTGTAATAAAATAGTTAAAACTGAAATCTTTTTATTTTTTTTTTTGTTTTTAATTAATTCTGGAATTATTTTCATTTGTGTGATCTTATGTTGTTGAATAAACAAAATTTAAAAATTCTTAATAAAAAAAATACAAATAAATTTGAATCACTGATAAAATTCAAAAGTTAATAAATTAAATAATATTTTTAAGTAAAAAAAAAACAATAATATTTTAAATAAACAATTAAATATTATTAATGGTGGTTAATAACAGAAAAAATTTTTCAAAAATAATTTTAATTTATGTAAGATTTTGAATTTGTTTACATATGTATGCAGTTTGCCATGTACTGCAATGTATGCAGTATGTACCTACAATATGTATTATAGAAATGCACATTTATATTCATACATGGGTACTTGTTCCGAACAGTGAATGTTTTGTAAGTCATGTTTTACACGTTTTGATTGTCGTCACTGCAGAAATACAGCATACTGCCAACACTCTCCCACTTACACTTACCCATTTGGACTTTTACACACTTTGTGGCAGTAAAGAAACTATGAATATGTACCTGAACCCGGTATTTAACCCCCTCAAGTCACAACAAGATCTTTTTTTTATATATTTTTTTTTATTTTAGACATAAATCATTTAAATCACTTAAACATGCATATGCCTCGCGTTAAAACATTAAATAAATCGCTATGGTTATGTTGTTTTTCTTGTTGCCAATGTTACTTTGGCAGAAATCTTGGTACAACAACATTTATTTGAATACAAACACATTGACATATGTATGTTGTTGTAGATATTACGAGTAAACTTACAACGACAACAACAACAAATAAAAATCACAAAACTTGTAAATAACACTAAAACCCCATGTATGTAAATACGTATGGCATCATGTACATATAGTGAATTCAGTGTGAGAACGTGTGAAGTTTTGGTTTGTGTGTTTGTTTCTGTGTGTGTGTTTCTAAAATAAAATATTTCAATGTTCATGTGAATTTTTGCCACATTTTACATGCCAGACCATATCGTAACCCAGTTTAACTTAATGAGTTGGGGGTTTTCCTACTGGGTGAACAAAAACATTCAAGGAGAAAAAACCAACGTAAAAAACAAGCACTGGGTGTTTTAAAAGATTTAAAAACATAAAGCTACGATAAATTTTGACTTTATTGTGTTGAACTTTTCACGGATTTTCTTCTATTACAGTTTTCTGTGTTAAAAACAACCATATTTAAGATGATTTGTGTGCTTAAAACAGGTGGTAGAAACAATCTGTCACTAGAGGATTTTAAATTCATACATGTACGAGTATTTAAAGGCTAGTGTAGGTGTTTGTTTAACTTCATATGGAGATGTGGTTGCACGTACATGATTGCATGGCATGAGGACAACTTTCAGCACCCTCTATGAACAATATTTTTCATTAAATTATTTAAATATTTTTATTCGATGTAAATGTTCTGATTTTAAATCATATTAAACTTATATTATTCAATCCCTAAACGATTTATATAAAATTAAATTTTTAAACGTGAGAATGGCTTGCAATTACTCATTTACTTACTGTTCAATGACAATCACACACCAGCTGCATTACTTAGAAGTAGTCGTATATAATAGATATGTAACTGCCTATTATTTAGTCATTGGCATTCTGCTTTCACAGATATCGGCTTTCATGCGACATAACTTAATGAGATGTTTACGTCATAACTTGTAACTGGTTTCAGTTATATTCAAGTAATGACATTTTTGTAAGCAGTTGCGGTAAGTTCATGGCATGTAACTTTTAAAATTGTTTGGATCGGTCGATAATTCACCATATCTCATATATCAGGCATACTTTCGAAAATCTCCTTAACGAGCATCAATTTCTTAAAACTGTTTTGGCTCATATACATATGCTTGGACTTGGCCGACAATACTTTCATACTTAAATTGAGTGATACAAATTAAAAAATAATAAAATAAAATTATACATTATATTAATATATAGGATGTTTTTTTTAGATGTATAGAATTTTAATTTGGAAGCATTTTTTTAATAACAGGCGGCCATTTTATCAGCTGTCAAGTGGTTTATTTTTAGTTTGGTTTGGCATTTCAACATGAATAGACTGGCGCCTGAACAACGCTTACAAATTCTGCATATTTGTTTTGAAAATCATGGTTCTGATCGAAATACGTATCGTGGGTGTTTTTTTAGATATATAAAACTTCAAAATTGAATAAAACAAAGATGATTTTTTTAAATTGACATGAAATTTACTTTATTCGAAAGATAATCTTTTGGCATTATAATTTAAATGATTTACCTCTTTAACGCCTAAGGCCGTCTCGGTCATCAGTTAAGTTTTAAAAAAAACGGGTTTTTCCGTTTAGCTATTAGGACCGTCTTCCTAGTTTTTTCCTGGAACTTTCGACGAGTATTTTTTCTGAATTGGAACAAAAATTTATTTCTGCAATTTGAACGTATTTTCAATTTCAGGTATTTAAGGGTTAAATATTACTTCTGGCATAGGAGTGTCTTGGATGTAATCTAATCTGGATGTCCATATAATTTGATATAATTATAAATACAAAATAAATGTTTCGCAGTAATTAGTTTTGCCTTGTGATTTTCTTGCACGTTTGGTAATGTCGTGATCAGCAAGACAGTAATTGTAATACAAAACACTAAGACGCTGATTATTTCCAGGATATTTTTTGATTTTGAATAAGATCTTAAAATTTAATTACAACTGAAAAATGGGAGTTTAAAATCCAATTTTTTGCTTCAAGACTTGTCTGACGCGGTTTTAATAGATAATTTATAAATAATAAATATCAAAACTTTAGCCATTTTTAAACAAGATTAGAGTTTTATAAAATATAAACATAAACCAGAAAAAATTGGCCGGAAGTGACTATGTTTTTTTCCTGTTTCAACTATAAATTTAGCTTTCTAAGACAACAACGAATTCATCCGCTGGCTATAACAACTACAACATTGAATTAAACTTTACAAATAAAACAACAACGGCAACAAGAAGCAATTGCAGCAAATAGACGACAGTATATGATGTGGTGGCATGGAAGGCATTTCTTGTGTCGTGTAAATGTTTCGGTATTTTTTTGTTCATTCATTATTTCATTCCATTTCTTTGGGTCTTTTGAAAGCTTCTCATTTTCTTTGCGGTGTTCATTTACTGAAGCATGTAAAATGCAAACAGCAAACAACCTTCTTCGTCTTGTTGTATCATGATGTCATGTCTAATACTGGGTGGTCATGGTGTTTTTACTTTTTTTGAATTTCTGCTCTATGGCAATTATGAGCCCTTCAAAACTCTATGGCCGTGATCGTCTTCATCTTGTTTCCAATATTGTGATTTCAACAGATGTAAAAACATCATCTTCATCAAATAGTGCAGTCAAACCCAAAAAACAAGTAGGTATGGATAAGTACATAACCGTTCTCAAGCGACAGAGGAGCCCGAAGTCTGCTCAAGTGTCATCAAATGCAAAAGCTCCTAAGACCGTGAGTAATGATCAAAATAGGTTTGCTCTCCTCCAGACGGATGAGCCAGAACTTCCGAAGAAGACGTTTAAGCCCCCACCAATTTATCTGAGAGAGCCGACTTCCAGTAAATTGGTACAAGGAATTGTTGCTGTAATAGGTGAAAACATGTTTAGCGTAACCTCAATGAAACATGGAAATATCTGCGAGACAAAAATTCAAGTGAATAGGGAAGATGATTTTCGAAAATTGTCCAACCAGCTGGAAAGGGAGACTAGGGATTTCTATACCTACCAGCTCAAAAGCGCAAAAGGACTCCAAGTCGTTCTAAAGGGTATAGACCCATGTGTTGATCCCGCGGAGATAAAAACCGGTTTAATGGACAAAGGGTTCAAAATCAAGAGCGTAGTGAATATTAGAAACCGTGAAAAGATCCCTCAGCCCATGTTCAGGGTAGAATTGGAACCTGGAGATGTTGTCTTAAAGAAAAATGAATCCCATCCCATCTACAATCTGATGTACCTTCTGCATCGTAGAATCACCGTGGAAGAACCACATAAGCGTCAGGGACCCGTCCAGTGTCTCAACTGTCAAGAATTTGGTCACACGAAGGCGTATTGTAAATTGCCGACAGTTTGTGTTGCGTGTGGGGAGCTACATGCAACTGCTCAATGCGATAAGTCGAGAACTGACTCAAAAATCAAAAAATGCAGTAACTGCGGAGGTAATCATACCGCAAATTATAGAGGTTGTCCAATTTACACTCATTTGAAAGGCATAAGAACCAACAAGACGTCAGTATTGCCTAATCGCCCTCAACAGCCAAATTTAGCATCGAGTGACAATTTCCCTCAAGTATTACGGTCCACTAGTCATGTAAACGCGCCAAGTTCTAGACAAGTTTCTTACGCAAACGTCGTTAAATGTAATATGCCAGGTCTGGAGCAGGAACCTAAACCCCAATATTCTGAGCCGCATATCAACAATCTAGAGACAACATTGCAGACACTTGTCCAAACTATGAACACTTTCACGACCACCATGACATCCATGATGCAGGAAATGCTGAAAATGCAATCCACTATCTTGCAAGCCATTTTAAAGAAATGATTTATTTAAAAATTTGTTTCTGGAACGCGAACGGCCTCCGCCAACATAAAAATGAACTGGAATACTTCCTGATGGATAAGCAGATTGATGTTATGATGATTGCTGAAACTCACTTGACGTCGACAGGGTACTTCAAAATTAATGGCTACGAGTTCTACGATACTAAAGACCCCCGCGGTAGAGCTTGTGGAGGTTCGGCAATTCTTATAAAGAACAGAATAAAGCATTATCTAATGAATAACATAAGTGAGGATTACCTCCAAGCAACAAACATTTGCATTGAATTCTGTCAATACAAATTTGTTTTATCATCGATTTATTCTCCGCCTCGATTTTCAATAAAAGAACACCAATACCATAACTTCTTTAAATCCCTTGGAGCTAGATTTTTAGTTGCTGGTGACTTTAACGCCAAACACACATTTTGGGGTTCACGTCTGGTAACCCCAAAGGGTCGCGTACTCTTCAACACCATTGCTAAAATGGGCTTAGATGTACTCTCAAGTGGACATCCCACCTATTGGCCGACGGACCGACGGAAGATTCCCGATGTTATTGACTTTGGGGTAATGAAAAATATCCCTGTAGAATGGATGCAAGTGGATCCTTCACTGGACTTGTCCTCAGATCACTCTCCTACTATCATTTCAATGCATTTCCCTCAAGTGTGTGGTTCTCCATTTATGAACATGACTAAGACCCGAGTAAGTTGGATAAAATACAAAAAGTATTTAAGTTCTCATTGCACGGAAAATGTTGTGTTGAGAACTACCGACGATATTGATGAGTCGATTGGCAACTTTACCGAGGACCTTCGACGAGCTGTGCATCACGCTTCCACTTATCACGTTGAATGTAGAAATAGGACAAACAGAACTTATTTCTCTGAACTCGAACATCTCCTATCAGAAAAAAGAAGAATGAGAAGAGAGTGGCAAATTCACAGGTCTCCTGAACTGAAAGCTAGGCTACGGGAATGCAGAGATATACTAAGACATTTCTTAGAAACCCAAAGAACGGCCTCACTTAGATCTTACTTGGAAGGTCTTGATAGTACCCCACAATCTGACTACTCGTTATGGAGGGCGGCAAGAGGTTTAAAAAGACCAGTAAGAGGAAAACCTCCTTTGCGAAATCCGACTGGTGACTGGGCTAGAAATGATTCCGAGAAGGGGACTTTATTTGTTAACCATTTGAGAAATGTGTTTACTATAAACAACTCAAATAATAACGAATCTGATTTGCCACCACTTGTTATAAGGCCTCCTGTACCTCTAAGACTAAACTTTCGTGATGTCCAAAACGCTATTGGTACTCTGAACCTTAGAAAGGCTCCAGGTATGGATAAAATCAGCAATAAAATGCTTGTGGAGTTACCTCGTGTAGCAAGAAGAATTATCCTCTTTATCTTCAACGCTATTTTACGCCTAGAATACTATCCTGCAGATTGGAAGGTGTCTATGATCACTATGATTCCTAAGCCAGGGAAGGACCATACCAAAGTGGAGTCATATAGGCCAATTAGTCTACTGCCGACAATTTCAAAACTGTTTGAAAAATTGTTAATGACTAAATTGACTCCAATTCTGAATGACACTGAATGTATTCCTAATCATCAATTCGGCTTCAGAGCTAAACACAGCACCATCGAGCAAACGCACAGATTGGTAAATGTGATAAGAGGGTCGTTTGAAGACAAAAAATACTGCTCCGCCCTTTTCATTGATGTGTCGCAAGCGTTCGACAAAGTTTGGCATGACGGTTTAATGCACAAAATAAAATTAACTCTGCCTGCTAACACCCATAAACTCATGGAAAGTTATTTATACGGTCGCAAATTTAAAATCAAAGAAGGTGATTTTTTAAGTACCGCTCAGCCAATTGAATCAGGTGTGCCACAGGGTAGCATACTGGGTCCTACTTTATATTTGATATATGCCTCCGACATGCCGTCAGACCCTAAAATCCATACGTCAACTTTTGCAGACGATACAGCCTTTATCAGCGTCCATCAGGACCACCAAGTTGCATCACAGAATTTGCAGAATTATGTTTATAAACTAGAGAATTGGCTAGAGCTTTGGAAAATCAGGGTTAACGAACAGAAATGTATTCATATAACTTTCACATTGCGAAAAGATACCTGCTCGTTCATCAGAATAAATAATCAAATTATCCCGCAACACAATGAAGTCAAATACCTCGGCATTCACCTCGACCGCCGTTTAACTTGGAAGTCTCATATTGAAGCGAAACTTACACAAATGAGATTAAAAGCAGTGCAACTTAATTGGCTAATCGGCAGAAACTCTACATTGAAATTGGATTGCAAACTTTTGTTGTACAATGCAATACTAAAGCCAATCTGGTGCTATGGAATTCAATTATGGGGTACTGCCTCAGCATCCAACATTGAAAAAATTCAAAGGGGTCAAAATAAAATTCTACGTATAATTACTGCAGCACCATGGTATGTTAAAAATTCTCGAATCCACAAAGATCTAGGCGTGCCATTAGTAAAAGTCGAATTTACAAAATATGCGTCAAAGTATGTCAGCAAACTTGAACACCATCCAAACCCCCTTGCACGAGACATCCTTAACTTTAGTGGCCACAATCGGTTGAGAAGGAGGGATACCCTTGCTTTAACTCAAGCGCAAAATAGATGACTGGATCAGTTGATGTGAAATTTTTTTAGTATCATAAAAATTTTTGTCTAGCACTGGCTGGGCTTATTATTTTCTTTTTAGTATTAAGATTTGAATACTTATTGTCATTTAATTTTGAAGATTCAATAAATAATTAAATGCAAAAAAAAAAAAAAAAAAAAAAAAAAAAAAAAAAAATCTTGTTTCATGGTTTCTTACGTCCAAGTTACAAACAAAAAGACAGTATTTTATTGGTATGAAGGCTGAAGCTGAATGACATTGCATGAACTTTTTATTTAATATTTTTTGTTGCTTTTTGTTTTGTTGCTATTTGCAGTTGTAATCTCGTACGTTTTGGCGGTTTCGTCTGAAGGCGAATGGTTTATGGGTGCGAGAGACAAATAAAAATAAAAAAATTATTTTTTTGTTGTTTGTTGAATATTACTTGCGATAAGATGAAGTAAATGTAAGATGAAACATGAATTTTTCTTTATATGTTTGTAAATGAAATTTGTTTGTTGTTATTTCAAATTTAATCGAAATTGGAGCGGCCGGCGACTAACTAAATTTGGGTAGAGGAATGAATGGAAATAAATGAATTTAAATTAGAGTCCATCCATATATTTTAATCTGCCTTATGAAACCAATGCAGAATCCTTTATACCCACCAATTTTAGCTTATTTCAGTATTTGAACTCCTTTGAATGGTTTGAATTGTTAAATTTGGCATGAAATCCTTATTTTGTGGATTGTGAAATGAATTGCTGTTTATGATTTAAAAATAAAATACGTTTTTGTATAAACGGAATGGACAATGGTCAAATGATCACTTAAACTAGATTCAAATTGGATTATTCTTTCGACTGCTTTGAAATTAGAAAAATATTACATTTTTACATTCTTATTTTTCGTCAAAACTTCATATATGACCCGATAATTATATGCTGTGAGCTTAGAAATTAAATTACTTGTAACCAGCAATGCGGAACGGTCCAGTTAGTATAACAAAAACGACAACGCAAGCGCCAAAGATTCAATTTTTAATTAGTTTAGTTTTAGTTAGAAATAATAAAAACAAATACGAAAGTATAGTCGGTCAAGCCCGACCATATAATACCCTAAACCCAGTATAAAAAATAAACCGGTGCTTATGGGAGATATTACCTATTATGGACCGATCATCCAAAAATCTAGTGCCATGACTTGAATATAAATATTATGTATGTTATACTTTATTTATTATTTATAAAAGATTTATGGAGATAAATGGCATACGGAGAGAGTCTCATATGGGAGTTTTTTACTAATTATGGACCGACCATTATAAAATTAGGTGTCATCATGCCTGTACATATGAAACATATTTTTGTTAAATTTTATTCGGATAACAACATTTTTAAGAGATTAATGGTTGTTAAAGTGACTTTCGGAAGTGGGCCTTTGGGAGCTACGAGTAATTATGGGCCGATCTGCACAAAATTTGTAAATGTGATTTAGCTTCATTTCTTACTCATTTGTGGTGAAATTTTGGATACTTTCATAATACAAACATTTATGATCGTTAAACTCCTATTTCGGGAGGACATTTGTATGGGTGTCAAATAAAATAATGGACCTATTTCCGCCAGTTTCAATCCCATCCGTCCTTGGGCCGAAAAATATCACGTACCAAATTTTATTGAAATATCTTCAAAATTGTGACCTGTACTCTGTGCACAAGCTTTACATGGATAGCGAAGCCAGCCAGCCAGACGGACGGACGGACATCGTTAAATCGACTCAGGGAGCGATTCTGAGTCGATCGGTATACTTTAAGGTAGGTGTTGAACCAATATTTATGGGCGTTACAAACATCAGAACAAATCCAATATAAATTCCCAACTATTGTGGTGTAGGGTATTAAAAGCTACAGTTTCGGTTTGGGTTTAAGTTTTTCTGTTTGCCTAAAAGCTCTTTTTCATTTTTACTTTCATTTTACTAATGAATAATAATTCCGCGTTAGTTTTTTTACTTTTCCCATTTTTCCTATTCAAATTCAATACTAAAAAATAAAAAGGAAAAAAACTCTCGCGGATTTTTTATTCATGATTGGGCCGAATATAAATTTGCTACTACTGGAGAGTCGGGTCTGAAGTTTGAAGTGAATAAATAGAACCACAAAATAATGCATGTTGAAAATATAACAATTTTCAAACTGCTCCAGTATCTTGACTAATTACTTCCTTTTTTTGAGCCATTTACATTATGTTCCAGTATTCAAAATAATTACATAGGCAAGTTCGGAAAGTATCCCATATTAAAGTTTAACTTTCCCTAAGACTGATAATGTGTAATAACAACTTAGAAGAACTTTTATCTAAACATTTATTTTTACCACGTACAACATACTAACTTTTGAATTATTTTTTTTCCTTAAATTTTAAAAATTTCATATAAAAATTCGTTTCTTTTGTAATCATCTACAGGTCGATTGTCATGTAGTTACATATTTTGTTATATTCTTTACATTTCTAGCATTTTTCACATTGCATTCCTTTTGCAAGTTGTAGAGTGGTGGAAGCTTTAAACGTGCCATTTATTTAAAGCAAATATTCGTATTCTGGGTTTTAGACATTTTCTGACTTGGCGCTTTTTCTTATCCCAAATGAAAATCTCAATGTTTTTTTCTTTAATTTTTCCGTACAATTACCAACAATTTTTATTTATTTTGTTTTAGTTTATTTTGGTTTCGTCCCTTAGGTGGCATATTACTTGCAGGTTGAAAATGAGAATGAAAATAAAAACATTATTAATGGAAATGTAATCGAGCAGAAAACAAAACATTCCATTTTATAGAATTTTTCGCAGCAAATAGAATTAGGTTTGTTACAACAACAAAACTGTAGTTATTAATTCATTTATGAAAAAATACTTTAAGCATTTCAATCGTTATAAAATATATAATTTTAAAGTCGTTTTAAAATAACATCTGACTCCCTACCTTAACAAATATACAGATTTTTCTGTGTGTAAGAATGGATGTTGCATCGGTTTTTAAGCAGCTGAAATTATTAAATTCCAATCAGAATTGTGTTTTTCTTTTCAATTATAAAAAATATTAAAAAGTAAATGTTATTTCATATTTCACACTCTTATTTTTATTTTGAGCAAATTTGACACGCGACACTTTTCATTAATTCATAGCACAATTAATTGTAATTAATATTTCTGTTAAGATTACCCCAAAGTCTGTCGGTAAAATATTGTGTGTTATATAATAAATTCAACAAAAACCGCAAAAAGTATTTATGTCTATTAATATTTTATCAACTAAAAACTAGTTTCATACTATATTTAATAATAAAAAGTCGTCTTTAAGAGTTAAACTTTAACTATCAAAGAGAAACCAATTTGTATTCTTCATTTATAAAAAAAAACATGATGATAGAAAACGAAACGGGAAACGAAACCAACCACTAATTTGTCGAATGTCCGACAATCGAATATTTTGTAACATCCAACTGAAACAGGCACAAGTCACCAACCAGTCCATATAATATTTACAAGGCACAATTACGTAGTGGAAATACTTTTATTTTGTGTTTTTTTTCAGTTAAATACTCTGCCGAAACAAATGAAATTTAGAAGAAGCGCAACGAAATGTAAAGTCTTTAAATATAGTGAAGACGGCTTAACAACACAAACAGTTACCAATAAATACACTTTATAATCAATCCTTTTATACAAAACCATCACCAAAGCCGAACAAACAAATAGTTAGACCCATACTCCATTGCAAGCTACAGAGTTTTCAAAAATCATGTTTGAATACTCGGCTCCACTCACCAAAATAAATGTAAAAAAAAAACGTTGAAAACGTTAAGAAGGAGCACAAAAACATGTTGAAAACAATCAATCATTCACTCATTCATGTACGAGTATTTTTGTGCCAGCAACACTAGTGACAACTAGTAAGTAGAGTTGCGAGTGCTGGAGTTGGTTGGTTGACTGGCGGCTTCGTCAGATGTTTGGTGATGTATCATCTCACATCAAGAGCCATGGATGGTTTGAATACAATTGTTTTAAATATTGTTACAAAATATCTAAAAAAAAGCTTATAAAGAACAGCTGCTTAGGTTTTTGTATATTGCCCTACATATCATTGTGTTATTTTGAACTACTCATATCATTTGTTGTCACTGTCATGATTTTAAAAGAAGCCGAAAGTCAAAAAAAACTTTTTTTCTTTACTTTTACATTTTTTTGATACTGAAAACTTCTTGATCGTATTTAATATGGATATTGATGTAGAGAATTAACTCTAAACTTAAAGACAAGATACCAAAATTTGATACATTGTCATTTGTTAAACCTCTTCTACCATTGTAAATTCTTTCAATCCCATACAAAAATAGGGACCTTTTAAAACAATATCCTATAATCGTGTACAAATATTTGTTTCATAGAAATTATCTGTATTTATACCCTACACCACCATAATGGGGGGGATATATTTGATTTGTATTGCCCTAAAGTATTGATTTAACACCCACCTTAAAATATACTGATCAACATTGAATCAATTTCTGAGTCGATTAAACGATGTACGTCCGTTCATGTGACAGGTTATCCATGTAAACCTTGTGCGCAGAGTACAGGTATTAATTCTAAAGATATTTCGACAAAATTTAGTACGTTTAGGATTGATTTTGGTGTAAATCGGTCCATTATTTCACCTTGCCCTTCTACAAATGTCCCCCGAAAATAGGGCTTTATCGTCCATAAATATTTATACACGTATACAAACCAATTTCGTCACAAATAAATTGTATGTGACTATAGTTTCTATATAAAACCCACTTCCGAAAATCGCACGATTACACGCCCATATAAGATACACTTTCGAAAATCACTTTCACATACATAAAGCGTTTATATCGAGATAAAATTAAACAGTAACAATATGCACTCGTATGTATATATGTATATGCGCAGAAGTTCGAGATCCCATTGCTGAGAATTCAACAGCGGCAATAAACACAAATACTTTTAATTAAATTTTTTATTTGATGGTTAAATTTTGCTCAGCGAGCTTGAATACAAATCCTTAACATTAGTTGACAATAAGAAATATTTTCTATTTACAAAATGCAGCAACATTCATCAGTTGTTTCTCGTTACCTATGGGAAAGTATAACAGGGTGGGTTTCTTATTTATTTTTATTTATTTATTTTTTATTTATTTCATTCAATCAATAATACAACACTCCTATAGGAATATTCCCGCTAGAATCTTCCTCGTTAAATGAACAAATGGGTGTGGAACGCGAGTTTGGGTTTTAAAATGAATGCTCATGTAACATCTTGGAATTACCAACGTTTCTATTTCAGGCAAAAGTCGTACCCATTGCAACCATTTTACAAATTGTTCTTCATCAATGCCATGCACAACCAGCACGGAAAGAAATTTTAGCGAATACCACATAGAAGCCCAAAATAATGAGGGGATCAGAAATATTCATAAACTTAAGACGTCTCTCTTTGTTGGCCGTTGTTTGCCATTCAATAACTCGCATATTATATATATAAAGTTGTCAGTAGCCATATGTTAAAGCTTATATGATTTTAAGCTGGTGCGCCAAGCGCTTCCTCAGTGTCAGTGCTGTCGAGCATATAATCAACGTGAGCAGCTCGAACATCTTCCTCCTTCTCCCACTCTAAACAAATCCATTTGTTGCAGACGTTGCAAACAATATTTAAGATTGTTTAGAATTCAACAGCGGGAAAAAAACACAAATTCTTTTAATTGCATTTTTTTTTATTTTATGCCTAACTTTAACTTAACGAACTTGAATACTGCAGCTTCTGCACTAATTATAACAACAAGTGACAAAATTTAAACATGAATTGACAATATAAAATATATTCTTGGAAAACTCTTTTAGCACACATATTGGGTGTAGAGTATTATATGATCGGGCTTACCGGCTATAATTTCATAGTTGTTTTGTTTCAAGTTAACCAAGAAAGTACGTTTGCGATGGAGATCACTGAAATAAAAACCAAAATATTCGGACAATATAAATTGGAGACTCTTTGGAAGCCAATATGATCTACTATACTCGTATTCACTTGCTTATGTACGACGGACTCTATTCACTCTAATTTTCTTTTGTGATTCACAGTCAATGTGTGAAAATAAGCTTCTTTGACAGATTCAATGTCTTGTCTTGTTGACAGGTCGGAAATTTGTTTGACGTCGTTGTTCATATCTCTAACAATGTGTCTGCTGCATATACAAAAATACGAGTATATTTGTGTATTGTGAAATATTGAGCATTATTAATGATCCTTTATTTTTTGGAATTTTCTTTTTTTTCTCTACTGATTTATGATCGCATTGATTTCACTGCTTTATTTATGATTTTGCTAGTTGAGGTTGCAGAATAGTTATAAATAACGCTTTGGTTTCTATTCAAACTATTTATACTTGGGTATACATATGTATGAGTCCATATTACCACAGGTAGTTGTTAAGAAAATTTAATGCTTCATGGTTTTTGTCCTACTTCACTTACGAGTAACCGTGAGCACGTTAACACATTCAGTCATTTATTAATTCATTCATGCAGCCATCAATCCAATTATTTGTTCATTTGTTGTCTATTGATGGAAAAAGCTTCTGTATTTTTAAGAAAAAATAACTATTTTTTTTTTGATAAAGTACTTATCTTTACATGGAAATAAGTTAAAATTAATGCTGGTTATGTAAAATTTTAAAGTGTAAAAGTTTAACACTTGTAAGATATGTTACACGAACAAATCTAAGCATAATGTTAATTTATCCGATTTATCCGATTCTGAAGGTGTTTAAAAGAAAAAGAGGATTAACTACAAGCAATAAGCTTTTTTTTAAATTAATTTTCTGAAATGTCAACTCCTCTATAATTTTCATATTTTAAGCCGAATAGTATTTTATTTATAACTACATTTCAGACCCATAATTAAGGATAATGAAATCATTTGAAAAATTCCAATTTAAGACAAAACGAAGCATTAGAAAATTATCTTTCCCGGCAGTAGTATTAAAAGGTCCAACTAAGTTAAATCTGGAAAATGCGTAATTCAATTCGTTTTAAAATCAAAATGTATTCTTTCTATTAAAGTATTCAAATATTTTATATTTTTAAATGATGCGACAGGACAGCTTTTTTATATAATTTTAAAAGAATCAGGAGAGAGAAGTTATACCGCTCAAAATTAGTGGACTGTATAAGATAAAAGAAAGAGAAATGATGAAAGTTCCTAAGTATTATTTACCCTATTAGCATGTTTTCTTCTACTTCGACGAATTTACTTGAACTGGCCAGTATTATTCATTCTTTTTTTAATAGTTGGCAGGCAGATTATATACACTGACTTTGACATGATGTGCTTTTGTTAAAATTGAATTAATTTGATTTTCCTCCCAGATTGCTTAATTTGATTTCCTTAAACTAAAAGAAAAATATTAAACAAGCGATTTTGGTTTTATTATTCTTGATTTAATTTTTAATATTAATGATGTGTTTGAAGTAAAATTTAAAATTTATAACCCTAGACACAAACCTTTAAAGTTAACAGGGTTCTGTTATAGTTTAACATTGCACTGCTAGACACATCAGGAATTGGTATACACATTAAAAATGATATTTTGGTCATATTTGTGGACAAAATTAGCCATGATAAATGGAACGCTACCTTGGTCCTAAAATGAATATTGTTGTCAAACATGAAAGCGTAATATTCCATCATGACAACTCTCGGCAAAATTTTTCAATACTTGTTAAAAACTATTTAGAAAAATGTAATTGCCCACCACGGCTACTATTTCTTTAAATCGATGCTGAACGCTCTCTCTGGAATAGGTTTTACTGCAAAACAGGGTATCCGAAATTAGCTTGTTTCCTTTTTGGCCTCAAAGAAAAATAGGAAAAGGTCATAGGTAACATTGACCAATACTTTGAATAAATTTATATTGCACATATGTTTCAAAAGAAAAGCTAAATATTTGAAAAAAAAACCTGCAATAATTTAAAATTATGCATATATGACTGAATATGAATAATACATAATTTAAATTAAAAAATTTTACAAGGAACTTTGAAATTCAATCTCTTCAATATAAAAATGCTTGCATTAAATTGAAATAAACATAGCTTTCCAATCAGTGTTGCCACGAAAAAAAATTTTTTGTAACCAACATTTATGAAAAAAATAACCAAATTAAAAAAAAAATAACCAAATTTAAATGCATGTACTATTTATTTATTTTTTGTAATTTTAACTATAATTTGTACTTTAAGGTAACAAAAAAAAACATAAAACAACGTATTTTACAACACAACTCCTAATACTAAAAAATAATTTTTCTAAAAAACTAAGCGTCATATTTTGCAAAAAGTAATGCAAAGAAACATAAGCTAATGCTACAATTTGTAAAATTTAAAATTCCAATACTTTACATTAAGTTTTGCAAGTTTAATTATTAATTTTTAATGTCTTAAACAAAAATAAAAAGTATATAATAAAAACAAAAAATTGTTCATTGGCAATAAAATAAGGAACTAGAAAGTTACTCTCTTAAATACTAAAAAACATGTAATTATATTATAATAAATATGGAGATCACTTTTACTTAAAATATCACAGCTTGAGTTTTGAAATTTGTCTTTGGCAGACCAAACAAAATGGGCATTTTGTTGATTTTTGCACAATTCTTTTGCTTGCAATATATTACTAATTGTCTTAAAATCTAAATATTTTCAGTAAAAAAAATAACCAAAACAGAAAAAATCTACACATGTACACATTGAGAAAAAAAATAACCAATTTTGGTTAGAAATAACCAAAAACGGCAACGCTGTTTCCAATATCTATATTTAGCAGCCATTTTGTATTAAATTTAAATAAAACGTAAACTTTTTTTTACCCATAGTCAACAACAACTGCAAACAAACTCTTCAAATAAACATTTTCGCGCAACGAAAAGTGAATGAATTAAGTGAGTGTGTGTGGATATACAATTCACACACACGCACACGCACACAAATTCATCCTGTTTTTATATAAAATGTAAATTTTTGAATTGCAAAGAAAAAAAGTTTCCCTTGTTTTTGATTGACAGCTTCCATCCATCCCTGATGGATATTTATATAAAATATTTGAGAGCGTCATTCCAAACTGACAGCATTTATTACAAGTATGTACGTTCTTCATGTTATTCATTCAATGTGGCTGAAAAAGTATAGAAAATGATTGGATCAAAAGCAACAACAACACAAAATTATTAAGTTTGTTTTTGTTTCTGTTTATGTTTAAAGTAAAACTGGCTTAAATGATAAAATAAGGATTTCTCTTCTCAAAACAAAAAAAAAAAAAAATAAAAATAAATTTATGGAAAAACACTTTCACAAACCCTGGCATTATTTGCAAGTTTTCCAATGGATTTTAAATATTCAAAAGTAATTGAGGGAGAGAAAGACCGAGGGATTTTTAAAGTTTTTCAATTTAGTTAGATTTAATATAGAAAATATTATAAAATAAAGTTCTTCCGCCTTAGTAATGATGGATACATGTTTAAAGAAATTACAAGGTAAACTACTCAACTTCAGAATAATTTTATTAGTTTAATGATATTTTTTTTAACAATATGTCCTATAAAAAAATATTGCAGTTGTGCAATGTTATTTAGTAATTTATGTTATACCACACAGCTTTAAAAGCGTTTACGTGTAATATGTAATGTAATATTCAAATAAATTGCATAAAATTACAGGTTACGCTTTTGACGGTTTAAAACACGCAAGAGTTTAATTTAATAAACAGTTTCTTGGTTTGATTTATTGTTGAGTTCTTAAATTTAATTAAATTTACAACAATTAAAGTGCTGGCTAATCATTGCAAAGCTGTTTGAGAACAAGTATAAAAAATATTAGGTGCTTGAAGTTTAATTTAAACTTTTTATGAAATAGCAGAGCAAAGTTTAAAAACAATAACCTGCGTTTCAATATGAGCCGATGGAAATAAGTTTTGCAACATTGTAACAATCTGCTACAAATTGTTATTTATTTTATTTATTTATTTTTTTTTTTATTTATTAACAAGTTATGTAATAGGAAAGCCTTCAATGGCCAATTAAATATTATAATTGATGATAGAATAGTAAAAAAAATCAATTTAATTTAGTTAATATTAATGTTTCATTACCAACAGCCTTAAATTTGTGTAAAAAGTGAGAGATACTTAATATTGATCCTATACACAAAATTCTGCTGAAAAAAGCAGATTTGAGCTAAGTTCTGTTTTTTTTATTGTAAAACTACTAAAATTTTCTTAGTGCTGTTTCACACGTTTCAGTTTTAGCTGACAAGTTTTTTTCAATTTTCTTTTGAACTTGTTATTTTGTTAACACGCGAATCTTCGTGCTCTTTACCATCAAGATTCTACTTTTCCATGTAAATCAATGTGCAAACAACTTCGCGTTGAATAAGACGGAGAAAATAATAGAAGAAAACAATACAAAATATGGAAATTGAATAGCATCGTCAAATATGTAAATCCTTTATTCGCTTTTCCCTTCTCACCCAAAGATACTTGCCTTGAAGTGCCAGAATTGAGACGTGTGAAAGCGGACATGGTTTTTCGATTCAAATCAAAAACTACCTTAAACTGGTCTCTGATGAAACATCAATAAAACTATTGAAAAGACAATTTCCAGCTTTGGGGTTTTACAATATTTTGCTTTAATATACGAGTCAAAGTAAATGTAAATGTCAAACACAAAAAATACGTTTCAATATTTTTTAAAATTACAAAACAATATTTGAAAAGTTTAAAAGTTCCAACAATGAATTTTGTTTACAAAAGTCTTGTTAAATTTGATACATATGAATAACTTTTAGGGTAATGCAAAAATAATATTTTTTGTGATCTATACTTTGTTTCCAATAAATTTTTAAACTAATAAAAATTGGATTAATATATTAACTCGTCGAGCATTAGATTGTTGACATTGTTTTTAAATTAAACATAAAATCTTAAATTTAAACAATGGCACAATAATAGAAGTTGTCATCTTAAGGTTCCGCAACACTTAAATTATCACTCTCTGATTACACTGTGCTAGAATTTGACACTTTTTTTTGTGACAAACGGGGCACCTGGCGGGTTAAACTAATTCGGGTACGCTGAATCCAGTGGTGCTAACCGTTTTTTTAGGTTAGCTCGTTTTTTCGAAATATACCGTTGTTTCGAAAATGGAGGAGGTTGCACAACATATATTCGCGTAACTCAAAAACGGTTGAGTTTATTGAACAAACTAAAAAAACCGAAATTCCGCAATGAAATTTTCTTTAAGTAAGGTTAAACTTTTTTCCAATATGCGCAGTCGTTGTAGAAACATAATTTTTTTTTTTGACAAAAAAAAAAAATACTTTTTTTTAGGAAAATTTCAAAAATTTTGTTTTTTAAAACGGCATAAAAAATTGGAAAACGCAGCTGTGCTTCTAATTTTTTCTGCAGGTATAGCAAACAAAGTTCCAAACAAAACAAGATATAAATATTTAAAATCTGTCTACAACTTTTGATTTTATTCACAAAAGATGAAATATATAATAATCAGACGAAACTTCAAAAATTAAAACATTTATTTTTGTTGTTAATTAAAGTTCAAGTTTTTATTTACAAATTTATTCTTCTTCCTCCTGCAGATTCGAACAAATATCCCCTAATAGCGAATCAAGTTGTTTGCCACTATACCAGTGTTCGAGTCTGGATGTTACGTGGTGAAATCTCTCGCCATGTTCATCAGACTCGGCTGGTGATTGTTCATTAAATTTTTCTGCATGACAATGGAAAAAATGTATTCTCAATGACATTTTGACGTTTAAGTTTTTAAATGCGGTTACCATATCTCCAATTAAAATTCGCCAATTTTCAGACCGATGATTTCCTAATACATTTTCTATTACTGATTTCACAGAATTCCAGCCCAATAGCTCCATATCATGCAATGCAAGTTCAAATTGTTGGTCTTTCATTAGACGACGAATGTCCGGTCCATTAAGAATTTCTGTAAAATAAAAACATTATGATATGAAATATAAATCTAATTTAATAAAGTAGCTAGAGTTCATACCTTCTTTTACTTTCATGCCGCTTAATCGTGGAAAAATTCGGCGCAATTCGGTAAAAGCAACTCCATCTGGGTTCAATGCTTTTATAAAATTTTTTACAATACCCAGTTTGATGTGGAGTGGAGGAAGCAAAATCTTTTCCATATGACATTGAAGGGGTTGAGGAACTCTTATTTATACTGTAATTTTTTTTATCAAAGTACCTGTCAAGACCTTCATGAACATAATTTGTAAAAAAAACCAAAGCCGGGACGATTTCTGTTTCTACCTGTTCCAGTTATACCAATTTTGCATAAAACTTATTTTTGCTGAATTTTGTCGTGATATTCCAATTTTATAGGCATTTATGTATAATTGAGCAATATTTCGGGAAGATTTTTGTATGGGGGCTATGACCAATTTTGGGCCGACCACCATAAAATTTAGTACAACAATATATTTGTCTATAAAGAGTCTTTATGTCAAATTTTAGCCGTTTAGCGTTATTCATATCTGTTTTATACGTATTTAAATGAATTTTGGAAGTGGACTTTATATGGGGTCTATGGTTAAACATGGACCGAACTAAAAAAAAAATTCGTTTTGCGATTTCTTTTTGTGTAAAACTTATTTTAGCTGAATTTTGTCTTGATATTCCAATTTTATAGGCATTTATTTATCATTAAGCCATATTTCGGGAATATATATATTTGTATGGGGGATATAAGAAATCATGGATTCTTACTATTTTCCGCACACTTTCCTCTTTTATCATAAAAACAACGTATACAAAATTTCTTGGTATTATCTGCAATATATTTCAAAATATTGCAATAAAATGGACGAAAAATATCAAATTTTTATGGAGGTGGTCTCACATATTGGTTCATAACTCTGGTTGACCTAAACCGATTTTGCTGATTTTAAATAGAAAACTTCTCGAAAGCACTTCTGACAGAATTATTGAAGGTTTGGATCCTGAGTATATCTGGGGATTTCAAAAAACTGATTTCAACAGACAGACGGACATGGCTTAATCAACTTCGCTATCTATAAGGATCTTCCACAAAAATAATCCTCATACAATTTCACAATACAACTCTGACCATAAGAATTCTCTCAGACATTAACTTACAACATTTTATTCATATAGTATAATGCTCCTTTCGACCAAAAAATGAAAACTTTGACCCACTGTAAAAAAAAAACTCAGACGTGCTGGACCATAAGTTTGTTCTACAAAAACGATCAACTCAACATTATGGGGTCGCTATTCTGTTCCATTCAAAAACTCTTAATTTGTTAGACAGTGTTACTATACGCTTTTCTGGGCCGAACTCAGCATTTGTAACAAATTTAATTAACTTTGATTTATTTTGCTTAATTCTGGTTATTGTTAATTTATGCACATTGTATTCCTGGCATAATGCTTTGACCGATATATTTTTTTTCTAGTTTATTCAAAATTTCACTCTTTTGTTGAATGGTTAATTTACTTCACTTTGTCACCTTCACCACTTTTATACGTTTTTAATACTATGACTGATCGCGACAATCTTTTTACCAAACTGATAAAAAACAACAGACACGTGCTGCTTGTCTGTTTTTTATGAAAACTATTTCAAGAAATAACTGTAAAATAATGCAAAAACTATCTAGAGAACAAAAAAATAGAGTTAAAAAAATAGTTGCGTTTATTGAGCTAAATTTTTTAAAAAGTTGCGTTGACTGAGTCTACAATGCATTTGATTCAGGTGTTGCGTTAATCGAGTTGTTGCGCATAACGAGAGTTGCAGTAATCGAGTTCGCACTGTATTTCATCTTTTGTGAATAAAATCAAAAGTTGTAGACAGATTTTAATTATTTATATCTTGTTTTGTTTGGAACTTTGTTTGCTATACCTGCAGAAAAAATTAGAAGCACAGCTGCGTTTTCCAATTTTTTATGCCGTTTTAAAAAACAAAATTTTTGAAATTTTCCTAAAAAAAGTATTTTTTTTTGGTCAAAAAAAATTATGTTTCTACAACGACTGCGCATATTGGAAAAAAGTTTAATCTCGCTTAAAGAAAATTTCATTGCGGAATTTCGGTTTTTTTAGTTTATTCAATAAACTCAACCGTTTTTGAGTTACGCGAATATATGTTGTGCCACCTCCTCCATTTTCGAAATAACGGTATATTTCGAAAAAACGAGCTAACCTAAAAAAAACGGTTAGCACCAATGGATTCAGCATACCCGAATTAGTTTAACCCGCCAGGTGCCCCGTTTGTCACATTTTCCAACTAGCACAGTGTTATTAATAACAACCCTTTAAAAAAAACACAATATTAAATGATTAAAAGATGGATATTTACGCTGCCTCCCACCTCATTGTAATGTCACTCAATTATTTGATCTCTAATAGTGGCATTTGTTGATTCATTGTCTCCAAAAATATATTGTATCCAACCAATATTCTTTTTGTTTCAGTTCACATTTTTTGTGGGCTATTACAGTAAATAGATTAATAGAAGACATGAAAAATTGTTTGGCTCAAATATTAAATGTCTTCAATCATTTTTTTTGTTCATTAGATCCTTTTTCGGATATTACTTAAAATAAAAGTGAGTGGAGGGATGATGGCTTTGTGTGACATTTATTTGAAAAAAAATTATATGTTTGTGGCATGACACCACAACCGAAGAAACACATTTTATCAGACAGATTAGTTTTAATTAGTGTTTAGAACAAAATACAAAAGTAAGATGTTGAAAATAATCAAAACGAGACAAATGTAGAGACAAAAAAGGGTTACAAAAGAACTATTATGAGTTTTTGTAATTAGGAGGAATTTGACAAAGAAAAAATGAAACAGATAAGTCTAAATATCAATTAAGTAATGGCTGTTCAAACTTGGTTTAAAGACTTTAACAAAAATTAAGGACATTTTATAAGCACACAATTTTCGTGTATGATTCATTAGCCAAACGAAGTACTAATTAATTTGTTGCAACACTATTAAGTCACTGAAAATAGGTACATCGCTACTAGCATTTGGAAGATTGTTTTATCAAAAATCACCTAACTAAGTCTTCCTGGAGTACTTTTGACGATCAAAAACTGATTAATCACTTGCGCGTTGAAAAAAGGCCCGAAAATGATTCGTGCTTAGTACGCTTAAAAAGTAATTTATTGAAAATACAATAACAAAATATACAGCAAATGTGTCGAAACTAATCAGACAACCGGGTAATAAAATACTCCTCAAGAAGAGTCACGGGTGAGTAACCATTTTCTCCCGAGAAAACACTCAAAAAGACTCATATTTGATTACAAATATCAAAAAATGCTAGCTGTGTTTACTCAAATAAATAATATAAAAAATTTTTAAACTTCACAAATTAGCAAGCTTTTAAACATTTACCTTTTTTGTGGTTTCTATGGGTTCTATTGTCAGAACTTTAACTCGAATTCTCGTCTGCCCATGTGAAATTTCCTGTCAAGCGGATGAGCTATTCGAACATTTTATGTTACAAACCCGGTATTTATTAAACTCTTTCTGCCATTTTCTAGTATTGGATCTAAAAAAACTGTTTGTGCGTCATTATTTCTATTGCTATACCTCCACGTTTCATTTCATTCATACACCCTTGTCGTCAGTTTAAAGTCAGCATATAAATGTTTATAATAATTTATAATGATTAGCTATATGTATGTTGGCATCATAATACATATTATTCGAGATTTCTATTGTCAAAACAAACTCTGTCAGACTGCAAGATACAAATACGAGCATATCAGTTTTATTTTTTTTTGGTTTTTCATTCTTTATACTGTTTATTTTTCTTCAATCAAATCGGATTTGATGCGTTTCTTTGTAGTCGATTTTTTCTATAAATTTACAGTCAGTAGCAATTCATTCGCATTTATTGTTGCTGGAACAGATAGATACATATTTAGATGAATAGATGAACAAATAAAATACACTTTGCACATACAGACACAACTAACAAAAAACAATCTACATATTTCTATGAGAAATTGACTTTTTTGCTGTTGCTATTGCTCAACAGCCAAAATGATTAATGATTGTTTCGTTATCCATACATGAGATATAGAAACAGACAGATTTCTTGTAGTATGATTTGATATGATTTCTCATATACATTTCATGTAGATTTAAAAATCTGTGTGTTTGTGTTTTTCCTGTGCAAATGTGTGTTTTGTATGTTTTAAGTTTTTTTTCTGCCACAATAGTCCTTGATACCAACTCTGAATGCAACAAAATAATCTATATGAAAAATGATTTTGTTGTGTGTTTGTGTTAGTTTAGTTTACAAATTACAGAGTTGGAAAGTCGATGTATTTTTATTGAAATATCTAGACATCGCTGATAGCAGAAATTAACCATTGCCTTTATAATATTCATTATATTGGTTTTATATTCTGGTACTAGTACTAGTGAAATTATTAACAAAAGCTAGTGCAAAATGTGAGAATAGAGCTTTGATATTAAATGTGTTAGATATGTAAAAAATGTATTTCACTTCAGTCAATAAAATCACCCTAATCCAAGAGAACTTCTCCCCGACATTAACTGTTGAGAAGATGTCCATCTGCTTGTAGTACTTATCGACCAACGATCCGAAATCTCCATGCCGGTTTTATTCAAGATAAGTATTTGAATTTGCTGACGTTTCATTTTACTTACACCATTTATTGTACAGCGAAGCAAGATTTTTTCCACGACGTTAAAATACCATCACAATGAAATGATTGTATTCCATTTTGAAAGAAATTGTAAACTGAATTAAAACACTAAAATAATTAAAACAAGTTAGAGTGATATATTCAGCTGTGCCGAAACTTTAATACCCTAAACGTAATAAGAAATACAGAAACTACACTGTTTAAAGGACTAGCATATCCTTATTCTGTGTTTTCTATTAAGTCTTAGTGCAAATTTTATTAGCATTTTATATATTTTTTGAAAGACAATTTTACGACCAACATAATTTATGTAAAATATTTTGAAATTTTATATAATTTTGACCATTTATAATTGATATACATAATTACCGGTTCTTACTGACAAACAGACAGACAGACAGACAGACGGACTCAATCGACTTAGAATTTCGAAGGGATCAAGATGAATAGCTCTCAGATGAATATTTCTCAGTGTTACACACGGAATGACAAACATATACATATTTACCCTCATTCGCCACTTATGGTGGTGGAGGGTATAAAAATACTAAAATTTTATGAATTTTTGTAAATAAAACTCACTTCATGTAGATAAGTATATTGTTCAAAGTATATTTAAACTATTTAATTTATCTCATTAGAAATTCATTGTCCCATGTACCAAAATTGACTAATAAATCGTTGATGGCACTCAGTGTTGTCTTAAAACCCACACAAATCCGGCATAACCTATTGTAGAAAGCTCTTTATATCACTGACCGGCTAACATAAAAGAAGTGTAATCAGGGCCGGATTAACCATGTCGGGGCCCTTAGGCAGTGAATGTCTGTGAATGGGTCCCTTCAGTCTTTTCATACTTCCTAAAACATATTTTTTCTACCACAATGTAATTTTTTCATAATTACGCTGTTTTTTTTGACACATTACGAAGGTATAACATCACCCTATTCAATAAAAAAATTTAAACAAATGAAAGGAATATATGCGTATTTTTTATAAGATTGTTTTATAAAGTACAATGTGTTTAAATATGAACTCTTCTAACTTTTTTAGATACAAAATCGTTTAAAACATCTTCAAAGTTAACCTTTTCCAATATATCATTTTCAATCGCCATTATCGCCAATGAATTTAAACGGTTCTGAGACAGTGATGAACGAAGACAGTTTTTGATTAATTTTAATTTTGAAAAGTTACGTTCGCCCGTGGCATTTGTAATCATCAGACTTCTATATATTTGCAATGCAGTCATTACATTAGGAAAAGTTGATTGTGCCATATTATCAAAAATCAATTTATATGATTCCTCGGCAGGTACAATTTTATTTTTTCCGGCATCCTCTAATTGTAAGATGAAGTACTTGAACTGAACCATCTCGTCTACAAACTCAGGCTCAATGTCCTCGGAATAATGTTCCCTAAACTTTGTACAAGCCTCTCTTATTTCATCGTTGGATTTGGTCGAAAAGTCTGTTAGAAATCCAAACAAAGCATTGATTTCCCGATAAGCATCTAGTCGCCGCGACAATTCTGTGCACAACATGTCTAGTACAGGCAAATATGTTTTAATTCTTAACTTCTCTTTCCCACTGTGTACAACGTCTTCTGCACATCCGTCATCGTGATGCGTTTTTCTTCTTCGCACACGCTGATTTGCATCACTGTATTCTGTATCAGCTTTCTCATTTGCATTCATCTCGTAATCGTCAAATAATTCTCGCTGTGAAAGTAAAAAATCTAAAAGCGATTTTAAGAGATCGACTGCCGTTCGAAGTTCAACATTGGCTTTTTGTAGAGCTATACTGACACCATTGATTCGATCTAGTATGGTAGCCCAGAATACTGTCATTACAGCATTTTCTTTTTTTTGCATAGCCTTTAATAGACACCTGGCCTCGTGAATCACTTGTGATGTCTGAGTCTCATCGTCTGCAATAGACTGCAATCCTTTCTGGAAACTATTGTAACCTTTCGATAAAGCCTTAGTTAATATTATAACTCTGTGAACTATCCTGTATCAATATTAAATTCCTGTACTATAAATATAAGATTTACTCTTGTTGTACATGAAATGCAAAATAAAATAAATAAATAAATAAAAATAGTATAGCCCGCTTATTTTCTTTATTATTAAATTTATTTTATACTGTTTGTTTATTTATAGTAAATAATATAAATTTTTGATGAAATAATTGATTATAAAAAAAAATATATTCAAATATAATTTTTACTCGAAGAAATAAATATAAAAAAATCAGAGTGTGGGCCCCTAGCCGATGTGGGGCCCCTAGGCAGTTGCCTAAATTGCCTTATGGATAATCCGGGCCTGAGTGTAAGATTTTATAAACGTCTGATTTGAAACAAATACTCCAATGGTTCCACACATATTTGCGTCGTTTAATGAATTAAATGTCTAATGGGTAATATCTTACCACGAAATATATTGACTGCGTCTAGAAGAACAGGGGCCAAATTACCGCATTCGATATCTAGTAAAATTTATCGTAATTTTCTTATTTGAGATTATGGCATTCGATATCGAGCAATAAATTTAATACATTTTATCATAATTTCGCTATCGAAATCATTTTTCGATACGATAGCTCATTCGATCACGAATGCGGTAATTTTGCCCCAGTATAACGTTATTATATCTTATTCCTGTTCACTGTTCATCTTAGAACCGTAAGTGTGTTAAATAATTCCAAATTAATTTATTAAATAACTCTCATTCCTGTAGGAAATTGCAAAGATACGTTCCAAACAGTGTTGTTTGAAAGATTGGTTCTTGCTTAAAATCTTTACTCATCTATTCGTCCTTGTTAATGAAAGTCTAAACGAGTTGCTGTGTATAATATATAATTTAAGGAGAAGCCAATCTCTGAATTGTCTACGGTTTAGTTACAATATATCTCCAAATCGTTCTGGTCTAATATGGTTCAATTTTACAGTATTGCACTCTAGATTCCTTCTTAGGACACGCACCGAATATTCTGCAACAGGTGCGATATTCGAAGCTCCTTAACCTATGCAGATATTTTGAATTTTCTGTATCCAGAATAGTGCTTAATAAGTAAGTTTCCACAGTAAGATCAAAATTCCATTGACGTGGTAGTTTGGAGCTTCGCGTCTTGTTCTTTGTGATATGCAGCACCAGTTACGTTATCCACATCATTGTCGATATAAGCAACAACTTTAACCCGTTATTGTCTAGATTAACAAGAATCAAGTTAACTACAATCAGCCAATATTTGCTGATCATGACTTGGGTTGATAATTCTGCTAACTTCATAATTATTAATCCCAGATCCTCGCAATTATTAATCCTAGCAGCTCGTGGAATTCCGGAAGCTAGCACCATGCTTGACAAACACTCTGTCCCAAAACCCCCCACCAACTTACTGACGATTTCTTCATCCAGAGAAAAACATTAATGTGAAACATTTTATGTTGCAGCCAGTTAGCATTGACCTGACTGCTGCAATATAATAAATCCCATCTCTGACTTCCAGTAGCATCAAATTTGTATGGAAAAATTTTATATAAAAATCAAGAAAGTAGCAAAAACCCCATTAACAATAGCAGCAGTTGGATGGCAGACTGTAGGCTGAACTAAAAACAGCGGCATCCGTTGCAACACACATTAGACTTCTCCCATCCAACCATGTCGATATTCGCATCTGGCTTATTTCTTTTCATGATTTCTCCACGTTTTAGCTGTTATTGTCTGGGTTCTTACCAATTGTAATGAATGTGTGGAATAACATTTTCTATGCTGAAATATTCGTTATGCCACTTCTGTGCATTGAATAAATGAATAAATGTTGTTCGTTCACGCATTTTGCATCAGTTGTTGGTTGCTTTGCATCGACTTGGATTGATTTGATTTGAATATTTAAATCAATGCCTGTTGTTGTTGTTGTGTTTTTTTACATTCAAACCGTATATTTTCAACAACTTGTGATGTAATCAACACAATTTCTCATTTTCTCAAATCTGAAAGTAAAATATGATGAATGTGAAAAAAATGTAATTGAAAAATGTCTTTAACAATTTATGTGGATTTTTTGTCATGGAATAAAAACATATTTCAAAAAAATTAAGTTAAATGTTGGTAATAAAAAGTTTCAACTTTTTGTTGTTTGTTTCTGCCGGAAACAAAAATATTTGCATTTTATGTGTTTTTGTGAGTGTGTGAGTTGTTACTGTATTTAAATGTTTGTCCCCATGATAAATTGGGGCCAATTTCGTTGTTACATTTCTCCCATTGTGAAGTTGTTGTATGCTTTAGCTCAAGGTGTTTTTTGGTAGTTTGTCATTTTGATACTCTACAACATCACTTTGTAACCACTTGTCTGTTTTTCATGTTGTTTTTTGGTGTCGACCACTTTTTAACCAAACGACCAAGTGGTCAACAGTTTAACAACCCACACATGTCCTTAATGTTAGGTACTTACTTATTACTGTCTTTCTCTGGCTGTATGGGTGTTATAAGTTTCAACACTTTCTGTTGCAGGACCATAAATTTTAAACCTCTTGCTAAAGAATGAAAAAATATGTGCGAACAAGCATTTTCTCAAATTTAGTTTTGTTAGTATTTGAAGGAAATCTTAAGTTATAGAAATAATTTACATGTGTATTTGTTTTACAAATAGTATAGCTTTATACATATAGCTATTACAATTATAAATTTGTACATTTAAATACCACAGCTATCGATTATTTACAAAATGTTTACGACCAGAAATATAAAACTAATTTGGATAATTTATTTTAACTTTGACTTAACTATTTATGAAAAGTTAGATGATAAAAATAATAAGCATTGTATATATAAGGTGAAAAGCAACTTCTGTATATTTCGATAAACTGATTGATTGAAATCAAAAATATGTATTTTCGTAATTTGAAATTATTTATACAAATAATAACCAATATCGCATGATAGTCAACATTGTTATTTACTGTACTGGAAACAAAAAAATTAAAAAGTTACTATGAAATCTTCCAGATGTATACAGAGAGTGTTCTGTAGTTTGTTTATGTTTCGAGAAGAATCTCCGAAAAGTACTGCGAGATTTTAGCAGTTTTGCCATAAATGTTGAAGTTAAAATTAGTTTAAAAAAAAATAAAAAAACATGTATTAAAATAGCCAGTATTAAATGGAAAAAGTGGAATGAGAATTTGTTAAGATATATTCCCAGGTAGTTATCCTATGAAACGAAAATCATGAAAATTAATAAACTTGCAGCAGTTTGTAATTAAAAAAAAAACAAAATCGAATATCCATAAACAAAAAATATGCCTTCACTGTGGATCCCACAAAATGGTCTTTATTACGAGCACCCTGCAATAGCATGAGCTTTTTTGTGATTTGCGGCATTTTTAATATTTTGGATAAAACTAAAAAAATAGTTTTCAGCAGTGATTTAAGAAATTGTTATTAAAAACGATCAAGTTTTAATTGTTCAGCTATATTTTAAAAATCGAGCTACCAACATAATTGCAAACAAATAACTTTAGTATTTAATTAAACACATATGTATATAGGTCAACATTTCAATATGAATTGCCACGTAAAACACTGTAAAAAATGTGGGACCATTTGAATTCATATTTGTACTTAAAATTTTGCAGAAACTTAAAAAATAATTTTCTGGTGACATACCGCATATTTCTTAATATTTTTTATTTATCCTAAACTAAAGATTTTAAAACGACAAAAACTTTAATATATTTTTTATTCCGAAAGTGTAATTTATTAGCTAAAGTTAAAAAAAAGCAATTGAGTGCATTAAAAGCAGTTTAGTTCAATTGGGATACAAACAATTTTTTAAACAAGAGTTCGAGTTGAATTTGAATGGCTTCGTTAATAAAATGGACACTTTAACCTAAAATTACATAAAGCAGTATACTGGAATTTAAATACCACTACATTTTAACAAATTATATAAGATTGTTTTCAAAAAGAGTTAAAACTATGTTTATTCTCTGAAAAGTCAGTTGTAGACATTAATTTGTAGCTAAATATAGATTTTAAAATTCCATCACTTGGTTTCAAAAAAGTTTAGAAACTCCCTAAGATGCGTGAAATTCCCACTGGATGCTTGATTTTGAACATACCTTTTAAAGCTACAAATAAAAAAAATGACATTCATTCTTATAAAAACCTATTTATTGGAATAAAAAGAAAATTTATTACTTTTAAACTCTAAGTGAGAAATCCCATACTAAATTATCACTTCCAAATTCAAAAACAAGCCTTGACATTTCGTTTTATCTATGGGAATTAATTCCAGTATAAATATTCGTATAGCTACATACAAAAGTTGAAAATATGATTTCCTTTGGAGTTGGCAAAAGAACAAAATGTGAAACTAGAACAGATAAAACAGACATAAACTGCAAACATATTGGCAGGACGCAAAAATAAGGAAATATTGAGAAAAATAGGAAACTCCATTGAAATTCAAATCTATTCACATTTGTATGTTATTTGTATGAATATGTGTATACACATACTTGCATATGTATGTTGGCATGCAGTTTACAAATTTTCCATAGAACTTGAAATTCAATACAATTTTATCTTGAATTTTCTCTGCAAAGTAATGTGCATGTGTTTGAAAATGCATGAATTTGGTCACAAAAGATGTTCATGGAATCATTTTCCTATTTTGAATGTGGAATAACAAGAAAATCATCAACATACTACAGCAAAGTATACACAACTATTGACAATGTAAAGTGCAATCAGAGGCAAACAAGCACAGTGATGTGGCATGCATTGAAATGAAACACAAGATGCGGATATACAAACTCGCACTCCATGTATGGATGGATGGCAATGTGAATGGCACTTTCATATACATAAATAAGCAACTGTAAAATCTAAACAGAGTTGTTTTGTCAACAGCAACATCGTCTGTATCTTTGTGACAACCAAATAACCAACTAATGCATGCTGGGAAGTATTGTGACTACCATCATCATCACAGAAAAAATACCGGAATATCCGAAGTCAAACTTATCTAAACTTTCAAATGTTTCAAGTGTTTTTTTGTTTGTTTGGCTTTTCCTAAGTTCGGGTATCTGCACAAGTGCATAGATACAGAAAATATTTGCATATGTAAAGAATGTAAATTGTATTGAATGTATCATTTCGTTAGAATGTGTACTGCAAGTTAATTTTCAAAGAACTTTTCATTATTGATACGTACTAATCAAAATACAGGCAATGTGTATACGTACGAGTATACTCGTATGTGAGTCTAAGTTGGTGAAATTTTCCAAACGAATTGCAATCTAATGGGTTTTATATTTCCGTTACTCTCAGGAAAATTGATTTAAACTTTTAAGGTTGACTTTATGATTATTTATGGGTGGGTTGCTTGTTTTTCGTTATTCCCAGAAAAGTGTCCTTTTTGTGGCTAAGGACATTTACACACACCCATAAACTCTCTTATACAAAGCAACATATATATTTAACATAATAATTTACTTGTTAACACTTAAAAGCACTTGTGTACTCGCATTGTGTCCGTTTAAGCAAGTAGCAATAGTTTGTTAAACATTTTAACATCCTCCCTGTAATTTTGCTAAAAGTATCCCTGTATCTGTATCATACTATCTACTCGTTCGTATGTGGAAATTTTATGAATTATGATGTTCTTGTGTTAAATGTTTTACTTGTTTTTGGTGCAAATAAAAGGTTTGTTACAAGTGGTCAAGAGTTAGCAATTGGTGTAAAATTAAAATAAGCGTAAATTTTGCAACAAATGCAAAATATTTCTTTCGCATATTTTAGGTTGGCCTTTTTTTACGATAATTATCTAAATTTTTTAACGTGATATTTATTTATATTAAAGTTGTTTAACCTTTTAAATTTTAGTATTTCAGTATTTGAAACAGCATGAAAAATTAGAAATATTCTCTGTTTACAGTTACTTCCCATTTCGCGGTTTAAAATTTACTTCCTAAAATCGTTAAAGAATTTCTCAAGTCTTACTCCTGTTATGATGACAGGTATAATTGCTTGATTTATATGAAAATATATCTGACAGAAGCTTATTTTCAAAAATTAACTCAATTTGGATCATACGAGTACTTGATATATAGGTATTGCTGTATTAATAATATTATATAATATATTTGTATGATTATATCAAGATATCAATATGATTATAACAATAATTAAAAAAAATCAAATTGAGAAATTTGTTTTCTCAATTTTCTTAATTCAAACTTGCAATCGTAGATTGTTTTACAATTAGTAAACTTAGATTTCAAATTTTAATGAATAAGGGGGTAACTGTTTATGTTATTTTTGGACATAAGCACTACAAACAAATTGCCGTTCAAAGCTGCCCCGTATGTGGGGCATAGTAGAATCGTTGAATAGGATTAAACTAGTTAAGAATTGGATTCATAAATTTCAAAGCTAGAAATTCGCTCGAAAAACAATTTAAGCTTCTTCTAACCTTAAACTTATTAATTTCTCCATTTAGTTACCCACTTACAAGGCCATTTCATTTTAAAGTTTTAATTTTATACAACACGTTATACCAAACTAGTTTTGTAAATAATGTTAATAAAATTGATAGACAAATTCCTCAAATGTAAAAAATAGACATAAAAACTCTGTACGCGATCTATCTGCTTAAAGCACTCAGTCTTCATTCAGCTTTTCATTAAAAAATCAATAAATTATTTTACTACTCGTAGAATATTTATGTATAAAGTAAACATCTGTTTGCTTTCAATTAGTACAACTTTTATTTTTTGTAGAGAATTAATTAAAAGTCTACACTTTATGAAAATTCATTAAGTAAAACAAACCGACGGACAGACAAGACAACAAAAATCATTTTCAAACAGTAGCAGTCTGAGCAAGAGCACCACCAGAAGCAACAGCCCCAACAGACAAATTCACATTTTTTCTTCTTTTTGTTTCCAATGAAACTTGATTGATTGATTAGAATTTAGGTTTTTTTCAGTTAATTACTTAATGTTTAAACAACATCTTACTTATCGCGCCACCAAACAAGATGAAATTTTATAAAACTCAGTTCAGTTACATACTACATACATACTTTTCACGTAACAAACGAAAACTTTTTTTTATTAAAACTAAAGAATGTATGTAGAAGTAAAAATGCCATGGTAAATTTTGTTTGGTTGTAAAGTTAACTTGATTTCATTAAAAATATTTGCTCACTTTACAACTGATGTTGTATGTACTCGTAGTACATTGTATGTTACAACTAACTGATTGTGAATATAAAATATTTCAAGAAAAAATTTTTTTATTGTTTGAATCAGTTTATGATTGGAGTGCTGCCATATGATTGATTTGCAAAACTAAAATGAGTAAATGCGAAAAAAAAACTATTGTAAACTTAGACGACGTACAACTTCTACGACACTAAAACATCAGCTGTGAATTAAACAATTATACTGATCAGCTGAGAAATGCTTAATTATATTATTGAATAGTACTTGTTTTACTCGCTGTCAAATATTGAACATAACTGTAGCAAAAACTTAATGTGGTTTGAAAGGATACGACAATAATCTGAATCAGTATGTATGTTTGTGAATTGGCAAATATATTCTTTTATAAAATTGTATATGACCGTCAATTTATACATCATTTTATATTCTTGCACACCAGTAATTGTAGTGTTTCCGGTAGAAAATGTAGCATTGAAATGTCTATCAGACAGATATTTTGGCACAACAAGGGATAAGTGTTCAGCAAATTGAAATTGGTTCGCTGTGTTCAACCAAAAATTAGTTATGCATAGTGAGTGACACACTGATGGATTGCTGGAAGAAAACTTATAACTTAAAAATAGGGTGCATACTTACATCTTTACTAAAATCTTTTAAGATGGCATTACTCAAAAATTTGTGTTATATCAAGGGAAAAACAATGGTCATACAATTTTCGTCCGGCATTGGCTGGACTAATAATTTAAATTTTATTTTTTTAATAAAAGTTTTGATATAGTTAATTTTTTAATGAAGATTCAATAAATAAACAATTGAAAAAATTATTTAGGGATAACAACATGTAGCTTTAAGTTTTTTTTTCGATTTTTAACTTATTTATATACATACATATGTATATCACATTAAAGTTTTTTAAAAAAATTTTTTTTTTTTTTAATTGTTTTACAAAAAATTTCGATTTTTCACATATCATTGCATCAGGCAAAATTATTTATCAGTATTTTTTTATAAATTAAATTGACCACCGATTCGTGCGATTTGACTAGAATTTTTATTGAGGTGAATTCTGAAGACAAAGATCTTTGTCCATAACCCGCAATTCAACAATGCCATTGATCAAATTCAGTCGAATCTATTAGATGGAATCATTAAATTTTGACCCCTTGAACCCATGCTACCGAGCGCAGCCGCTGTGAACATTTGAATGATGTCATATTCCAGAACATAATGGCTCACTTCGGTCATTAAAATGTTAATAAAACATTAATTAAAACCAGTTGTCTTCCATTTCAACATCGACGAAAATGTATATTAAAGCTTTTAAATTTGTATGTATTTTTAAAGTATGGTGAAGTGTTTTAAAAATAAAGGGCAGAAGTTTCGAAATATGTACATGTTGAATGTTGAAAAATGTTTAAATTAATTTCCGTACAATTATCAATTATTTAATATAAATGAAATTAATAAAAGTTTAATTTTTTTGGTAAAAATATATCAAATGTATTAAGCTCTTTTATGATATGTACTACTGTCAAAAATACTTGAAAAAGTATTACTTTTGACATAAGTAAATTGTAAAGAATGTCGTTTTTACTGTGCTACTGCACTAACCTTGTGTAGTTACACCATGATATACATATTAATAATTTGGAAATACATAAAAGTAAAATCGAAAATAACTAGAAAACAGTAGACTTTCATCTTTATGTTACATGCAAACTGTATTGCCCTACTAAACATACTTTATCCTGAATTTAAAAAGAAAGATTAAATTTATTCTTAATGTTTAAGTCAGAAGAGTTTTTTATTACTTGTTTTAATTTTAAATGGAAATTTAATATCGCCTTTTTATTTACGCATGAAATGTATAAAAAGAAACAAAATAAATGCAATATTTCTTAACAGCACCACCCCACAACCACCACAAACTACCTATCAACTATCAACTACCTTAACATTAATGCCAGCTTTGAATGCTTCAAGTGGCAATAGAGTAACACAGTCCAACAAGTAACGTTTTCATTAAATAGAAAGCTGTTTTTTCAATAACTGCTTATTTCGAATGTGGCAGACATGTGCATAAATAAAATGTTAAGAAAATCAAGTTTAGAGTAAGATGTATTGCTTAAATACATAACTTGTATGGGTTGCTAATAGTATCTGTGTGTGTGTGTTGGTTCAAAATCTCATTTATTCATGTATTAAGAAAATGCAATTTTCAATTGCAGCTGAATTCGTTCCAGAGAATGGCCTGCCACGACGTTTGCGGACCGCATACACAAATACGCAACTGTTGGAATTGGAAAAGGAACTTCATTTCAATAAATATTTATGCCGACCAAGAAGAATTGAAATTGCTGCCAATCTAGATTTAACCGAACGACAGGTGAGTTATTTTTATTGTTTATACGTTTCTTACTTTTTCTTACATTCTGCAAAGTGTTTATTAAATAATGGTTCTCTTTTTGCTTAATGAAGAAACTCAAACAGAGGGAAAAGAAAACTACTCGTAATTTTGCTACCTTTTAATTGCCACTGAGTTTTACTTTTTTCTGTTTTGCAGTTTAATAATTAACGTCCTTTTTGGCATAATTTAATTGTTTTTTTGTTCTTATTTCTGGGGGTGTGTTTTCAGGTATCGCCGCATGAATCACAAACGTCAACCACTTTCAAAAACTGACGATGAGGACAACAAGGACAGTCTAAAAGGTGATGATGATCAGTCCGATAGTAGTAAGTATACAATGGTGTTTTATTACGCACATTTTTACCAGACTCAATATTATATATTTAACTAAAAAGTTTACTAACGTCCAGTTTGACTGACAAACACTTTTAAAGATTTCCTTTTTCATTATCATTAATTCAGATAACTAAAAAATAAATACTTTGTGTATGTAGCCCAATGTATTTTGAAAATAAAACCCCAAATAAGTGTTTACATATACATAATAGGAATATGTTTACACCTCATATTAATATTTAGGTATAGAAACAAAAAATTAGGTTAAAAGTTTTCACGGCAGAAGGCTAATTCTTAATTAGAGGTCACATCAGAAAATCACCAAGAATCACATTGCAAATAATGCGGAGATATATGTATGACAATATCCAAACATCAATGCAGCCGGGCTATGTTAGTGATATTTTGGACTTAATAAATAACTCGAAGTAAATTCATTGACAAGAATGTTTCGTGGTCTCCTGAATGCGAATGGAAACCTCTTAGAATACTTGTTGTTTGTATAAATAACCAAACTAATATTTATGAAAAGACTCGCCCTCCTAAAATTTATCCATGGTTAAAAACAATTCATCTGTAGGTGGTGATCCCTTAGTAGTGAAGAAAAATCTTTAATGGTTTTTGTTTTATTGCCAACCTAACAAGTTTCTCGGTATGTCTTTTAATACCAATCCCAGATATTATTTTTTAATCCTAGAAAGTGATCGAATAATGTTTGTTCTAATAAAAATTACACTGTGGAACATTTTTGGGATTATTGTCTGGGTGGTGAGAAATTCCAAGTCAGGGTGATGTTACTAGGTCAGTATAGTAAAACCCTCAAAGGGTTTGGCGTTCGTATGTGTCAGTTTTTTTTTATGACTTTTTAAATTTTTTCCTTATCTTGATGTTTTTTCGCTTAGTTGTAACATTTTGGGAAAAACGTAGTTTAACATAACTCGAGAACCACTTGTCCGATTTTGATGAAACAAATTTAAAAAAATTAAGAATTTATTTATTTATTTATTTACAATTAAGTGAAGGTATCCCAGACTTCTGGCCATAAACTACTAAAAAAAATTAAGTAAACATTTTTATAATTTTCTATTTTTATTTTATTTATTTATTTTTATTTATTTTAATAAATATTGCCTAGACTTTTTCGATGGTGGTTGTTCGGGACTAGTGGCATCGCATTCATCGCTATCATCAGTTTCTGAACCACACATAATGTCAATGTGTGACTCCACTGTTGGCCCTTCTGCATCTCCTGAAAATTCTTTATCATCAAGATCATCCTTGTCTTGCCACACAAGCTTACTCCACCAGCAAATTTCCGCAATTATTGCACTCGGCGACTTTTTGCCTCTATATCTATAAGTTTTTGTTTTATTAAAATGAGTTGGAAAAAATAAAAAATCAGTATCACCTCATTTCAAATGGCTGGCATAGCAACTTGATGATAGCGTTCACCTTGTTCATCAGATTCGGTAGCCAATTGTTTGCTGAAGTAGTCCAGATGATGATGTAAATAATGGATTTTCAAAGACATGTGGACACCAATTTCCGAGAATGCTCTTAACATCCTATATTTAATATTTTTATTTATATTTAAATTTTTAGGCAAAAAATACTTTTTTCCCTTCATACATTCATTTGTAACTTCGAAAGTGTTGCACATATAGGAAAACGGTATAGAAACAGATTAGAGAAATTGTAATTCTTAATTTTTCTAAATTTGTTTCATCAAAATCGGACAAGTGGTTCTCGAGTTATGTTAAACTACGTTTTTGCCAAAATGTTACAAGTAAGCGAAAAAACATCAAGATAAGGAAAAAATTTAAAAGGTCATAAAAAAAACTGACACATACGAACGCCAAACCCTTTGAGGATTTACTATACTGACCTAGTACCATCACCCTGACTTGGAATTTCTCACCCCCCAGATTGGCTGTTGTACTGTGTTATTAAAGATAAGGCTTTTTTAAATGATATTCTTCATTTTTGGTAGATCGGTGAAACATATTTAAGCGGCATGTTGATGTACACGGTCACAATGTGTATGTCTTATATTCTTACAATAAAGTTGAAAAGTATTTTAACACTGTACGAGTATATTCCTTAAGTTAGTAGCTTTTGTATAATTTTGTAAATATTTAACGCAAAGTTTTCTTAAAAGCGTTCTTAAATAAACTTTTTGGACATTTGTAAAGCTGGGTTAATTACCCAGCTTTATGATTCATTATTTATACCAGTTAACTTGACCTTGAGTTTGGTGAAAAAGAAAACTGAAATTGGTAAAAATGGGCGTAAGTATATAATAATTAAAATTAGTTTACAACTCAAAAGTTCTACACCTTTCTATGACAACTTTCATTCTGATTTGCCTATAGAAAATATGATTTATTACAAATTCAGGTAAAACAGAGAAATTTATTATAATTGTTAAGGAGTTTCCTTCAGGCTAATTTGGTCAAATGTTTGTTTCCAAACGTAAATAAAAAACTTGTTCGATTCTTATTTTTATTTTATTTTATTTTCCCAACGTTTCGTTAGTTTTATTCTAACTTCTTCAGGGGTCTCGTTCTAAATAATCTAGTGACAAAATTTATTGGTTTATTACATAGCTTTAATTTATAGACTAAGTTTTACTTACAGCTTTAATGTTTATTATTATTGTATATTAATTTTTATTATTAATTAGTTACTTATAACTAAAAAACGGGACATCACGAATAGAATTTTGGTATAAATAATCAAATAATTAATAAAAATATAATCTACAATACACGAACACAAAACTTAAGTCAAGTTTAACTTAAAGCTAATATCACAGAACTGATTTAATTATTAATTGCAGAAGAGTATTGAAGTTTCGTGTTGTCTTTGTCTTCTTTCGTATTCATTGTTGTTCTTATTTTTTGTTGTATGCGTAAACTCTCCAGTGTATACCTTTTGTTTTCCTTCCTTTCTATATCTAATATTTTAACATTCTCAAAATCTGCCACATGATTACACTCTTTTACGTGCTATGAAAGTGCCGTCGATATTTTTCCATTTCTTATATCTGTTTTATGTTCGTTGATTCTCGTACCCAGCATTCTTTTTGTTGTACCAATATACACCAAATTTATTTTTATAAATTTTTGATAATTTTTAGTTGGGCTCGAGTTCATTAAATTTAATTTTCATTAAATTATTATTTTTACTTAAGGTAGAAATTGTTTTTACAACAAGAAATCTTATTGATAATTTTTCCTTGGCTGAGCTGGGGATCGAACCTGGGTTGAATTTACATGTTTCAAGAACCACCACATTCTTTCATCAGAATCCTTTGAGTTCTAACCTCTGCACCACTGCGGTGCCTGCTAGCCAACAGTCAAACATCAATCTTTAACCAGTGGTACTGGTGGTTCGAAATTTGCTGTAATTATCATTTTTAAATTTTATTTACATGTCGCTTCCTTATTTCCTTCAGTTTTTTCGTATTCTTTCACGGAAAGAATTTTATTTTCTAAAGTAATCAATTTCGTTTCTTAAATCAAGAAAATCCACAATCCAGAAATAATTGCTTGATTTAAACTTATTTCGTTTGTATTCAGTAAAATTTTCTTAAATACAGAAACATTTTCTCATTATCAAAAAATTCACATTTTAGGTATGTGATCAAAAATTTCTTAAAATAAGAAATACAAAAGTAGGTAGTTTTTATTAAAAAAAAGAAGATATTTCTAAGATCAAGCTTCATTTATTTAATACAAGTAAGTTTTTCTTGATTTTGAATTAGAAACGAATTTCTTGCATCAAGAAACAAATGATAGGGATTTTCTTAAATTTTTTAGAAAATACTCAAGAAAACTTGGTTTGATTCAAGTAATTTTTACTAGAATCGACATATCAAGCACATCAATCAAAAGTTTCTTGATTTAAATTAAGTTTTCTTAAAAAAAATAATGCTTCACTTTTTATGTATGCATGTATGTATGTATGTTACTTTTTGTTCTCATTATTTGTCTCTATTAATATAAGAATGAGCACGAAGATTTTGCTCGCTCCGTCATCATAAGGAATGCTACTAACCTGTATTCAATATACAAACATACATACATAAATACATACAAAAAGAAACACACGCTGAAACTGAATGTGCATACGTAGTACGTACATACAAATGTTTTTTTTTTTTGCATATTGACCGTTAGTTTTCTTCTACTTGGTTGCAAGCTGAACAAGTTATTTTATATCATTATTTCAATTTTAAGTTCAAAGCAGTGCGGGTGGCTTTGAATACGTAAAATTTTGTGAATTATATAAAATTATAATAAATAAATTCGTAGGTATAATTAAAAAATTACCATAAGTGTTTAAATTAAAATATTAATTAAGTGGGCACTTTTGATTTTGCACTGAAAGCTCCACAGTGGTTTTGGAAATAATTCGGTAGCTCGTGACCCGCTTGTCCGCGGATACATTCCATAAGTCATTATACCATTATATACAAAGCAATGACCTATACTTGCTTGGCAATACCTACGCAGTGCGTTTGAGTGACGAATTTAACATGGGGATGTCATTGGAAGTATACAATCCCCACCCTCTCGCTTACATTCCGTTGACGAAAACAGTGACGAATATTCATCATAGTTTTCATTTACAAAAATACAATACTGAAAAGAACACTGAAGCTGGGTGAACTACCACGTTGCTGTTAAATAATGAACGGGTTCGTTAATGTTGGATAATGAACTACTTCGTAACTACTCAGTAATGATATAATAAAAATGTCTTTAATGGTTTATGGTATATATAATAATGTATTTTTTGAATTCACAGCATTTTTTAAATCTTATAAAACTAACATTAAAAATAAAACAAAAACTTTAATTCACATAAAAACAACAAAAAAAAAACAATATCATAAAGCTAAATATAAAAAACAAAAAAAATCACATTAATTCACATCAATATTAATTAATTAAACATATACACATATTTATATATTATTATTTTTTTCAGCTCTTCTCTCCAGCGACTTGTTTTTGAATATGCGCCTCTTTTGTATTTGAATGGCTTTTCGGATGTGTTCATCCGCTGGCCCAACACTATTAGCATTGGTCATTGAGACCGCTTCTGAAATGGTTAAAAATTTATTTTTAATTTACATTCAGTCGAAATATTAATGCACGTATTTAAAAAAATATTAAAGCAGACTTCAAATGTACTTTAAGAAAATTTTGTATAAAAGCACACTTCAAGTCTACTTTATTTTTTATAAATACGGCAGTTAGTGTTTTTACCTGAAAGTACTGAAAAAAATTGTGTGTGTTCCTTAAAACTCTTTTTCCCTTGAACACCATCTACGTTGTAGGCCATAATGACATCGTCACCCAAAATTCGTCGTAAATTTTTCTGAACTCCGGCAGGTTCAAGTAGGCACCTCATTGCTTTAATCTAAAAAATATAATTGGAAACAATACTCATATTTACTTTAATAATGAAAGAACAAATAATCTTACATATTGTTTCTTGTTGTCCGTATTGATGCTATTATCGAACTTAACAAGATCTGCTTCACTCAAAATTGGAAAAATTTCTGCAAGTGAGTCGTCATCAAAAGATTGCCGCAAACATTTGGTTATTAAGACCTTGTTTTCTGCCAGGGCTTCAGCAACGAATTTCATTTTGTCTAAAAAACACATACAGTTTGTCAAGAATATCTTTGCACAGTAAAAAAATTAAAATTTTTTTTTTTGTATAAGAATTTTTCCAAGAATAACGGGGTTTTTTATTGCATTCACGCAATATGCAAAGATTTTTTGACACTTGTTATTTTGTGCAAACATCCTTTTTTTTTTGTTGTTGTTATTGTAAAATGTAGGAATTTTTTTAAAGTGAGGACACCTAACAGTCATAAACAAGTCTAGTAACGGATTGCATGCAAAAAAAAAAGAACAATGTAAATTTTTGTTTATGACTGTTAGGTGTCCACACTTTAAAAAATTCCTACATATTACAATAACAACAACAAAAAAAGGATGTTTGCACAAAATAACAAGTGTCAAAAAAATCTTTGCATATTGCGTGAATGCAACAAAAACATCCGTCAAATTTCCGCGAATTTTGTTCATTTGGGTTTTTTATGAATAATTTGACATGTGAAAAAAAATTAAAAAAAAAAACTTATTCACATTAAAAAAATATTGTTTCTTTTGACATTTTTTAGTGTTTTCTCTTTGTGCAAAGATTTTTTTTATTTATTGATTTGTATATTTAAGTAGTATAATGTTATGTAAATGTATACAGTAGTTTACATATGTAAATGTATCTATAGATCATAAAAATTACCTTGCAAAACGTTTATTTGTACTTGAATGTTTTTCGTTGCTTCCATCACTTCATTTAGTTTTTCAAATAATTCGTTGTTGGAAATTTGCGAGTTAGTTTGTCTGTCTGGAAACAAAATAATTATTTAAAATATAATATGTACAATGACCTATACAAAAGAATACTTACTTTCGGAGTTCTCAAAATTAAAACGTTTTATTTTTCTTGAAGAATTCATATTGTTAATTATCTTAATGTTAAAAAAAATATCGGTTAGAAAAAGCATTAAAGGCAGGCATGTAAAATTGGAATTAAAATAAAATTGGAATCCTGAAAAGGAAACCTAACTGCTTTACATTCTATTTGACTTAATTGAAATTTGTAAATATCGTCTGAAATGTTAGAATCTACCAAAAAAAATTCCAAGAGTAATTGAGTCACATGGATCTTTAAAAAAACTTTGAATGTTTAAAAACTTTCGTCCAACTAAAGTTCCTCCATTTTCTTGAGAAAAACCCTGGACTTGAACAGGTATTCCAGGTTCAATGTAGCAGATGTTTTCCGGTGATTTTGTCGTTAAGTAAGAGTTGTTGAAGTAAAATTTGTTTTCAAGTAAGTTAAGGCCTTTAATTTTTTTTTTTTATGCAAAACTTTTCTTCAACAACTTTTCTAAAAACCTGCTCCAAAATTTTAGATGGTCTTTTAACACATTTCTTTAAACTCTGCAAATAATTCTCGAAGGGGTAGCACGAATTTTCGGTTGGATTGCCAATCAGTTCAACAGTTTCCTTTAAATGGGTAAGATTATGTACGTTGTATGACAAACTATTTTCCCCGAAAATTATTGGAAAGTTTTCTACGAACAAGTTTAAAAGAATTTCGATTGTTTTTAAATTGGTACTGCATTGCTTTGGACAGCATATCATTCTGTAAGAACAATGCAACAACAAAAACTCGTAAAAAACGTCTTCATGTACCTCGTCTTTGAGAGCGACGAGACCAGTGTACAGTAGAAACTGTCTGAACTCAGTGGCCTTCCAATTTGATATTTCATCCAAAGATCGAGGCTTTCGTTGAAATTCGGATGAAATATGAACGCGTAGAGAAGATAGTTTTCTTGAAATGTTTTGCATATTTTCAGACGATACTTGAAAACAATTTTTTTTATTAATTAAACGCATTAAAAACTTTCGCATTACACCTAAGTCTACCAAATGCATGCAATCTAGTGGTATTTGCGTTATCATGCCTAAATTAAGGTGTTCCAAGGGAGTTTTTTTTGACAAATATTTTGGCAAATGGTGTGCAGGATATTTCCGAGCACAAAAATTTTCATCTGAAATAAGTACTCCAGATGATGTGGCATATGTTAATGTCCCATCACATTTTTTTGCTATTTGTGTGCATTTTGAGCATCCGTGCCGCGATGCATGAGATGGTGTGCCAGAAATAAATGCACGTGCTGGCGCGTCACAGAGAACTGCTCTTATTTGCATTCTGTAAATTCTACCCTCTAGTTCTAAGCCTGATTTTAAATAAGAAGAAATTTCATCAACAAATTTCAAAAGAAATTCTTCACATGTTGCTGGCTTACTTTTACCAACAAAAACTCCAACTGGGAATACTGGTCGATCTTCCACATTGGTAAGTCTTATTAAAATTGGCCAAAGTTGTACCTTTGAACTTTTAAAGAGGGGCAAACCGTCTACATTAACATCAATTATAATGTTATCAGGCAGCTTAATGACATCGGCTATCCTCTTTAAGTTTCTTGGCATACCAATGTGGATATATGATCCACCTGCAATATTCTCTACTATCGGTTTGTTGGAACAATAAAACTTGTAGAATGGAGTGACAACTATATTTTCTTCTCTTAGAATCTCTATTAAATCCTTAACGCAATTTCGAGAAGGTCTATGTTTCGCATTCCACTTAATTAATTTTTGGCTGATACTTATATTGCCACTCTCTTCTTTTAAACTGTTAATATTAGAACCTGTTTCCACTGCTTCTGGTTCATTTTGGACAGAATCATGATATTCACAAATTTCAATATTGTCACTTTGAGTTGTGTTATTTAAATTTTCTATGCCCACTTTCATCATCTTTTTTACAAAACTTTGTTTTTCACTTTTTATTATTCTTTTTAAGTGCCTTTTGCTTATCATTTTTTTACCTTTATTTTCTAAATCAAAAAGAATACCAATATATTAAAAAATTCACTTTTCTTCAAGGAAAACTAACCAACCGCTATTTTTTATTTAATAATTTCTGACTTCACACTTGTTGATCAAAACACAGAATAACAATTTGTTATGACGCCGACGCTTTGGGATGGTATGAAGATTTGTCGAACACATCACTGAGGTTAGCGTTTAGCGACAAACACAATTAATTGCTAGTGCTTGACTTAGGAAATACTGATATGTATGTTGCCAGCCAGACGCTGACGCTTCGATTGTGCATAGCCTAGAAATATATTATACACATTTTTCTTTTCAACATAAACAATAGAATATGACAAAAAAAATTTTGCTCGCTTGCTTATATACGATCAACGAATTCATATAATATATTGGTACACCAAGTAAGTACTGGTAATTGTGAGTGACGAATTTATTACAGAAAAACCGTCAATAGCAGTTTTGCCGAACAAGCGGGGAACGATATTAGATATACATACATACATACATACATATGTATGTATGTACATACATATATTAATGAAATTTTACATAATCAGTACTTATGTCGGTGTTTTTGAGTTGATTTGTATTTACATGAGTTCTCTTGAACTAAAAAAGATAACGCACACATGTAAGTGGACTTCTTCTAGATATTTTGATTTATATATATTAGATATATTAATTTTTGGTGTTTTTTTTATTTTGTAGGCCCGAGTGGAGCTATTTTGGGGGGCCGCCCACAAACCACCATTCCAGCTACGAACTCAAGTAAACGCAAATCAGGTCAAAACCCTCACCTCAGCACTGACTATGTGAAATTTTATTAATATATCTCTAAGCGTTCAAGCTACGGAATGGATGCAGATTTTAACAATTTAGGTAGTACCTCCAGTTCAAGCGATTTACTTGAAATCGGCAATAACTCCCAGCCTGTCTCAAATACCACGAATTATCCAATTTATGACGCTAAGTTGCAAGCTATTTTAATTGAATGGAATTTAGGAGATACGTACGAAGAATTTAGAAGTAAATGCAAAAAAAACTTATCTCGAAATTTTCTAATCTATTTTAATTCTTATTTAATAGGAAACAAAGTTGATTTCGAGACTCTCCCATATATTATCGAAAAAGATATTGAAAAAATATTTCCGGACAATATAAAAACATTATCTATTGCTCGGTATCATATCCTGAATTGGCAAAATAAAAATGTAAGTTTATTTAGATATTGAAATTTATCAGGCATGTGCCAGAAATCGAATTCGAGTGAAGTTGAAAACAAAACATTTTTAAATACGATCCAGTTTTTTAAGTTCTTAACAATATTCTATTTATATTTTCCAAACTTTAAGTATTGTTTATCGTTACCAGAACTACTTATTAAATTAAAAATAAAAATTCGATTTTAAATTCACTGGATTTCTAACACATGGCTAAACATATTCGAAGTTCGAATCAGTATTTTAAGTACATAATTTTCTCAAATTTTTTTTTATAATTTATAGGGATATCTATGGTATGATTCCCTAAAAAAGAACTGTAGATGTAATACAATAAGAGATAGTCCTGTTTCTGTCCTCTCGCATAGTTCTGGATCTACAGATGTTTTTAATACGCCCAGTCGTATGAACGGATTTGTAAGTTTTCTCTCTATATGCTACTTAGAAATACAATAGCGGTATTTGCAATGTAGTATACTTACATATTTCAAATATTAGTTTTTCATTGTTCACAATTTGTAAATTGTTGTGGTCTCCTACTAGGCCAAGTACTCTACGTTGTGAATACTGAATAATGAATTTTGAAATATTGGTTTTACAATTTCTTTCAAAATAGTACAATATTTAATAACAATATTTTTGTAGAGTTTTACCGAATATAATAAATCTAGAGAGGGAAGCCTACTAATTGCAGCATATGAAAGCCATAATAAAATATTGACGGAAAGGTTAAGAGAAACTTTAATAGATGATATAGTCAGAATATACACCACACAACACATTCTGATGAAAGATTCGGATTTTTTTAGAATTCGTGACGAGATAAGCAATTATTTTGAAAACGAACGAAAAGTTGAGTTAAAACATACATATCTAGTTAACAATTTAACATTTTTTTGTTTGTTTTAGGAATATTATTTTGACATCACAGAAAAAGGAAGAATTGGGAAATTGTATCATAAATACAAAAACTCTGTGGCAAATTTGAGACGTAAAGGCCTTTTTCCAGGCGTCAATAAAAAAAGAAAATCCGCAGATACAACACCTTTAAAAATTATTGAAGAACAACCCAATTTAGACGAACTTGTAGAAGATCAAAAGTGGCTGGCTCGTTTTAAAGAACCCTGGTGCGACGTGGAATTGAAATGGAAAAAAACTTCGATGTATAGGATCAACAGTTTTCATATAAGTTGCGTTAATCTCCTAAAAATTTTGAAAGATTGGCCTGCCTACCAATCATACTACGGACCTACTCTGGTATTGTTTTTCAAAGTTATTTTCATTTAAAATATTTCAATCTTTTATTTGTAGATTGATATTGATTACGCTAGTGGTTTTGATCACCCGTTTGGTTTATTTGATGGATGGGAAGAATTCGTCAAAAAAATTAATGTTATTTTTGACCAAAAAACTGTTGACAACATTAATTTGGCTCAACTAAATAGAAATAGTAAGTGTAGTTCTATTCACTTTAAATATAAATTACAATTTAATCAAATATTTTATTTCTCAAGATCCCAACGAAAGAGACATAAGCATTGTTGAAGCCCTACATTGCATCCTTCCACCAACCGGAAAAACAAAAGGCAAAGATAAACGAATTTGGAAATATAGTATTTCCGATAGCCAAACTGCACTAATACAACGAGTGGCGTCAGCAACAACTATTGATGAAATTATATCAGCGAGAAAGCTGAAGTATTCAAACTACCCAGATTTAAAATGTCAGGTTTTTATTGTAGTTATTGAATCAGAACCTCTTAGTATTTATACTGTTTACGATGACATAAAATATAAGTTTGATAGCTTTATTCACGCCTTGTCTAGTGCATACAAAATAACATTCGTATTTGATTTAAAATATCAGGACGAATGCAAATTTGTGTGGCAATTTTTACAGTCTTATTTTTTTAAGAACGAAACTGGTATAGCACCTAATGTTTTTGGTCTGCTAAGTACTTTAGCGTTACCAATTAAATAGTTCTTTCTATTTTAATAAGTTTATTTTTTATATATTGTCCATTAAAATGGCCAAGCCCCGCTGTCATATATGCTTCTCAACGTTTGAAAATATTGATCAATTGTTTTGTCATTATAAGTATATGCATGTAATTAAAAATATTAAATTCTTCAAGTGCGTTCAAGGAAATTGTCCTCAAACGTTTCCTTCATTTTGTGCTTTTAAAAAACATATTAAAAATGTTCACACAGTAAATGAAAAATGTTCCGAAGATAACTTCATTCCAATTGTTAATGAACCCATAGCACATTCAGTTTTTTTAAATGATATGTCTGATCTACCAGAGACTATTAGTGTAATTCCAAATGATATTGGAATTATATATATGTATATTACTGTCTTTAACAATAACTTAAAACCAAAACATCATTTTCTTGTGCATTATGGCGCAATTATATAACAATCAGGCCCCCTAAAACATCTTTGGTGTATGCGATTCGAATCTAAACATAGGGAAATGAAGAATTACACGAATGTTACTGCTTCCAGAGGGAATTTATCTCTCTCTTTTTTGAATTTATAAATTTTACTGCCGTATTCACAAAAAATAAAGTAGGTTTGAAGTGTGCTTTTAGACAAATTTTTCATACAAAATTTTCTTAAAATACATTTGAAGTCTACTTTAATTTTTTGTGAATACGGCAGTTATTCTTTAATGGGAATAACATAAATTATTATTTTTATAAACTTTCTCTTAATTATTTTTAAATAAACAATTTGTGTTATTATAATTTTAAATTTATTTTGCATTATTTTACGTTTTGTTTTCACATTTAATTCTATATACATATGTATTACTTCATAATAATAATATAATAGAAAATAGTTGTTTTTGTTTCAATAAAAATTAATTAAAAATACACAACCATGGTTTTATCTTTTTTTTTATATTTATATAACTTAAAATTCATTTACTTGAATCGAGTAATAAATTCTTAAGTTTTTCAAGAAACATTTCCTTAAAGCAAGAAACTTTTGTTTGTTATAAGAAACTTTTGATTGAAAATATAACGGCATTAGTATTAAAACTTTACTCAATTCAAGAAAAGATTTCTGAACGTAGAAATAAAATCTTTTAATTCGAGAAACGATGGTTTGAATTGAGCAATCTTTTCTTATTATTTTGTAATATAATAAGCAACGAAAGCTTGATTCAAGTAAATTATAGTTCGATTTAAGTAATAACTTTTTGCTTGAATCAAGCCACAATACGTTTAAAATAAGAAATGTTTTTCTTGGACGAGAATCATGCAATATTTTCTTGATTCAAGCCACATTTTCTGGTGATTTAGAAAATAATTCTTTCCGTGTTCTGTCAAGACTTCGTCTTGAAAACCTGAATACATTTGCTTATTATGTTTTTTGTCCACTTTAGTCGACATTTTTCATGTGTACCAATTAAAGTACAAATGCAAAAATTATCAAAAATTTAAAAATTAACAGTTCAAATAAAAATAACAATTGTTCTTAATTTATAAATTTTTAATTTGTAATTTGCTTTCATGCAAATATCCTACCGAAATAGGATTTCTGATTTCATAAATGTCCTAACCATTATAAATAAGTTTCTTGTATATAATTCAGGTCAGCTAACGACTTATAGACCCATAATAAGGCATAGTTCCCATAAAAGACCCACTTTAGACAAACAATTTACTACAACATTATCAGCCTGTTTATTCCACGTCACTGCAAAATAAATGTTTTTACTCTTGAGTACATTTGCTCAGGTTTAATATTATTTTTTAACGCCCATTTTTGGAGAAGTGTAGATGTAGAAGCAAATGATATTCGTAAACTCAAAGTAGAAAGTTCGTAAAATTTTGGCAGTAGAAACACCCAAAATTCATAGTAGAACTAAAATTGGTATGTATTTGTATAAGCTTTTTAAAATAAATGTTTATACACACTGTGAGCGTCAAAATAAAGCCATCAGCACATATTATTAAAAGAAAAGCCTAATTATATTAATATAATATAATTTTCTAATATCAAAAATAAACAAAACATCAAACTTACTTGACTTGTTTTTAAACTAGACTAATTTTTACGCGTCAAAATAAAGTAAATAGTGGCCCTGTCATTCCAAAAGTAGTGTCAGTAGTTTATCTTTGTTTGAAAATACAACCGTAAAGTGCCATTCGAAATAAGTGCAAGTTTCATCATTTATTATTAAAAAAGAAAATTAAGTAGCGAAAAATTTACAATAGGAAGACAAACATCAATTGGCAAATCATAATAGATTACATAGAAAAGGTAAATTTCTGCGTGAAATAGGTAAAATCGTTGAAAGGCATAACTGTAGAATATAAAAAATTAATGACAAGTACATATACCGTAGAAAATTTGCGTCCTGCAAAAACTAAAGTAAAAGCTATAGTAATAGAAGTAAGAGCATACCCAACATATAGTGCTGTAAATATAGCTGAAAATGTTATTTTTTTACCGATGAAAATATCCCCAAAAAATATGATTAACCAAGAACGAAGGTTTTAGTAATAAATATGTTACCAAGACGGTAAAACATGGCGGCGGCTCAGTAATGGTCTGGGACTGTATGGCGGCATCAGGGGTAATTTTGCATTTATAGAATATACAATGAAACAATGTAGCCCTTAGTGTAGAGAAATTAAAACTAGTGCAGAACAGGATTTTCCAACAGGACAATCCTCAATCTTCCGCAGTCCCCAAAAAAAAATTAGCCAAAGAAATATGTCTTACAAGCAGTGGTGATATTCGAAACAATTAACAACCGGTTCGCTTAAAAAAATTATATTTTTGCCAAATTTTGATAAAAATAGCGAAAATTTTAAAGTCGCATTCCAGTAACAGACCACAAGCCTCTTGAAGGAAATGATATAAACGTTTGTTTAATAAAAAAATAGTTTTGATTTTGCAAAATAAAAGTCAAAAAAAATTGCTTTATTTTTTTCTCAAAAGATTGAAGAAAACGCTATCGAAAACATCATCATCCAAGAATTCAATGTATGACCAAAATAAAATCATTTGTTTGTACGTTTGGACAATGAACAACTGAACAATATTGTGTTTGTTGCCGAGACTAATCACCTTGATAAATACACATTATATAAAACCGTTAAAACAAAAAACATAATCACCCCAACAAATTTCATATGGAATTTTTATTCACGAGAAGGGTGAATATGCAACATTTTTAAAATTTTAACAACCGGTTCGAGCGAACCGGTCCGAACCGGCTGAATATCAGCACTGCTTACAAGGATATGTTAAAGGCAATAATACAGGATGCATGAAACAAAATTTCGCCAGATTTCTCGTTGATTCTATGTCTTGAGATTGTCAGCAGTGATAGACGCAAAATAACTACATACGAACAAAATATTATATATACATAAATAATGTTTTACATAATTGTAATATAAGTACATACTTTATTTTGGCGTGAAAAATCTGGTGCTTTTCGTTAAAATTTTATTAATATTTTTTATGTTCCTTTCTTTAAAGTTTTTTTCAATGAGTTATATTTTGCTTAATTTACTTATAATTTGTACTTGTAGTAAATATAATAAAACATTCTTTAAACAATATTAGGTGTTTACTTTATATTGACTGTATGTATAACTATAAATAAATCTATATTTTTTAAGCAACCAATAAATCTGAATGCATAAAAGTAACACTTCATGAGTACTACTCATACACAAAGAGTGATTGTAGAGGAAATATTCGGCTCTTGTGATTACTTCATAATATTTTAGTCATAAAAACAATTTATACCCTAAACATAAAACGAAAAAAAAAGAAATATACCACAAAACTTAAAGTTACCACCTTTAATTTAACAAATTTATTTGAAAGCAAAAAAGAGCAAAATGATACTGAAGCGTATCAATCACTGTCAGTAAAAAAGAGTATCTTTGATGTTTCTTGTTTTGATGCCCTTACCTGGCACCCTATCTTATTACTTTTAGTATTTCAATTCAGTTCATTCTAACAACGAATGGAATTGATCATTCCAGTTGTCTACTAATACATCGTCTTGCAAACTGACAGCGTCTATTTAAGTATGTGATATTTAAGATTCTCCACCTAATTGTAGGCAAATTTTGGTACATTTTACATCAAACTACTTATTAACTTATTACTATTTGCTGGTATAAGGTATAATAAAGTTGAACAATACTTGCAATAATTAAAAAATCATTTTTAAATTAGAATTTACTTTAATAATTTCTTATTTATTATGGAGAATGTTCTAATTTTTCAACAGATTCCAATTCCAAGAAGTCATGTCAAGGCTGTGAACTGCCATCCGACGATATACCAGCTTCAACATCAAATTCAAGAGGTCATAACAATAATACACCAAGTGCTACAAATAACAATGCCAGTGCTGGAAGTTGTAAGATATTAATATTTAAAAAAATTTGTTTACTGATATTATTTTTCCATTTACATTATTATTTATTTTTTATTATTACAGTAACACCCAATTCCACAATAGAATCTGGCATAGCATCGAATCTTTGTGGCAGTAATGCGGTGTCCGGTTCTAATATGGTCAGTGCTGACTCAAGTGTTGCTTCCAGTGGCAGTTTAGATGATGAAATAGATGAGGGTCCCATCAACAAAGTCAAGAAAAAAGACGATCAACACATTAAAAAAGAGTCAGTCGTCTCAACTTCAACTAAGATCTCACTATTTAGTGGTTATGACACGTCCATTTCTATTGGCATTGGTTCGGGCTATAGCTGTTAATGCCGCCAACATAGCGGTTGGTGCTGGTAATTCGACATTTAACCCCAGCATATTACAGCAGTCACCACAACAACAGCTGCAACAACAGCAACAACAACAACCACAAACACCTTCACAAGAATACTACGGCAAGTATGATATTGAATTCGCCGCCGCTGGTTCACCTCAACATATTGCCCATAGACTACAACAGCAGCAGCAGCAGCAATTACAAAACTCAACAATGCAAGTACCGAATGGAGAGTATCTAAGTCCCAAACCAGACTTTTTGGCTGTATCACAAAATTCACCGCATCTCAAATCGGGGAACGATGTGGCATCTAAATTACATCATGGTCCCAATGTTTTCCATCATCCACCAACACCTTCTACCGCAGCTGCTTCTCAGCAAATGCAACAACCATTTTATAATCACCACACCGGTGATACATTGCAGGACAATGCATACAATCACCACAATCATCATGGTGGCAGTTATGTTGGTCTACCACTAAGTCAACAACAGCAACAACAAATATCTGGAGAATTTGATGCTAGTGGCAATTTTAAGATTCGAAAACTCAAGAACTTATATACAGCGTTAAATTTGCTGACTATGAATTAGCAAAAGCACACAAATTTCTGCTTAGCTTACACTTAAAACTTTGTTAGTGAGCAAGCAACAGCAATTTTTTTAAAGTGAATTGCTGTGGCTGACTGTGTCAGCAAATAACATCACATAGTAAAGCTACAGTCAATAGTTTTATTTTTATTTTTTGACTTTGTGCTCTGCTTTTGCTTGTGTATTTTCTTCTAGTTAAAGTTAAGCACATACGTAGTGCTTGAAAATAGTTAAGCATTTTTTAAACCCTGCTTATATATGATAATTTTATAAATTTTTACATTCTCAGGAATGAATATAAATTTTCAGAAATACAATTCGGAAAAACCTATTACACCCTTCAATAGCACTATTGATGGCCTTCATTTCCCACAAGGTGTTATTCATTGACATAGTAGGCTTTGTCATAGTGACCACATTCCTCAGAGAATTTTATAAATTTTCACATTCTCAGAAATGAATATAAATTTTCACAAATATGTACAATTCGGAAAAACGCTTTGTGCCCGTCAATAGCACTATTGGTTATGTTTATTCCCCACTTGGTTGTATTTCTCGATATGGTAAGATTTGCTCAGAGTAATATATTTTCTTCGATAATATACCAACCTTATATGTTTTTAAATCAGTAAAATGTTATCAGCACATTTATTTCATATTTAGTTACAGTTAAAATTTAAAAATTAATACAAATAATGTATTTTGTTGTATAATTTTGTCAAAAGTGTTAAATTTCAGCGAAAATGTGCCTAATTTGTGTATTACATACTTTTTTATCGCATGCTATATTTTTTTAAAAACATATTTAACTAGGCATATTTATCTTCACACACATATACCTGACGAAGTGTGCTCAAAAATTAATTCGAATGAAACATATAAAAAATCTAAATATTTTAGTGTTATTTGTTAATAGTGTCTTATGGACTGCAAATGATGATGAAAAACACTATGTATTTAATCTACGGTTGTACCTTATTAATTAAAATGTAATTGAAATATGTATCTCATGGTAGTAATTTTCTTCTAATAAATTATTTTATAAAAATGTGTTTGTTGTTTTGATTTTTAAAAGAAACATTTTATAATTTAGCCCCTTTTCGCATGGTTACTCTTCATTTTTGTACATTAAGGTTACTCTTCGGTAAATCGACGAACAATTTTTAAAAATAATATTAGCGGAACAGTTTTTAAAGTTAAAAATAAATAAACATATTTTTATTTAAGAATTTTATTTAAGAAATAACAAAAAAAAATATAATGTAACACAAATTTGTTTTTTTCTATCTTAAAATTCGATGCGAATTTGACTCTTTTTTATGAGTTTTATGATAGATAGCAAATAAGCTTCGTCGATTCGACGAACAGTAACCATCCAGGGTTAAACACATTTTTTTCAATTTAGCCCTATTTTCAAAAATGTTCACGCGTTTTGAATCTCAAAAGTTGGCATCACTGCAGCTAGCTTTACACTTACTTACAAAACAAAATAAACTCTATAGTGCATTTACACCTACGCCATAAACTAGTTATAAGTTGTTTATAGTGATAAACTAGTTTGAGAAACTTGTTTATCCATACAAATCAAAAACAGGTTTTGTAACTAGTTTTTGAGATAAACTAGTTATTTGTATTGAATTTGATTTGAATACCAACATTTTATCTATATAACTGGGAGGGCTAGGAGAAATAATAAATTGATTCTAGAAGAGCTTGTACCAAATTTTGTTTAATTATCTTCGAAATTGCGACCTGTAGTTTTATTACAAGGTTTACATGGACGGACGGACAGACGAACATCGCTTATTCGACTCAGAAAGTGATCCTGAGCAGATTTCTATACTTTAAGGTGGGTATTGAACCAATATTTTTGCACGTTAATTAGTTGTCCCATAAAGAAGTTGCAATAGCACTTCTAATTTCTTTGGCTTTTGGATTTGAATAGTACGTAAAAGATTCAAAATCAGTCTGTTTTCTAAAACTTATATTTTCAAAGCTATTATTTTGCCATTTCTAATTGATTTTTTCATTATTTTCATTTAAAAAGTTGTGCAGAACACAGCAACTCTTTATTATAATGTTGGCGTTATCAACCCGGTTATCTAATCCCTAAATCGAATTTTTAAATGACCAAATGCGTTTTCCACCACTCTGCGGCATTTAGACAGCGAATAATTAAAGACTTTGTTTAACGGATGCATTTACTTGGAAAGGGTATGGTTTCATCATGTATTCTGACAGTCTAAAAGCAGAATCGCCCATTAACATAACAGGAACTTTAATGCCGTTTAAAATTACGGATTTTTGTTTAAGAATAGGCATTTCCATTTTCTTTCTTAAGAGCGATTGTTAATATATTAATAAATCATTATACCGACCTGGACATCCTACATTCGTGTATAAAAAACAGTACCTGGCATCAACTACGGCCAATAATATAGTTGAGTACCAACCCTTATAATTGTAATAGTCAGAAGTTTCTAAAGAGGGTGGTCGGACTCTGAAATGACACCCATCTAAAATGAAAATAAAAATAATTAAATGCACACGAGACAGATACTTTAAATATGTATTTACCTATTGCTCCAACGCATTGTGGAAAGCCAAGTTTGTTAAAACCATAAACAAACTCTTCAATTTTAGTTTCAGTAATAATATTTGAAGGCAAATATTCTGCAGAAAGTGCGTTCCAGACCTCAATATGTCTTAATTCAGATGATGATTTTAGTGTGTACAAAGCGATAGCTACACGTTTTTCAAGAGGAATACATTTTCTGAATCTTGCATCATGCTTCGCGATGTTCACCATTTTGGAGCAAAGCAAATTAAATGTTTCACGACACATTCTAAAATTCTCAATAAATATGTCTTCTGTCATCAAGGGGACGCCTTCATTCCAAAAAGAATCATGTCGAACCTATTGTAAACCATAATTTCGTCCAAATGAAAAATTTTTGATTTATTTACATGTGTCCATTCTGATCTACAACTTAATATTTGAGTACAGCACTTTTGAATATGTACTTGGTATAACATATTAAAAAAGTGTTTTCTTCTTTTCATCCGTAAATGGTCAATTTCAGATTGAATTTTATTCATCCTGGATGAAAAACACAAATTTAAAAATTTTTTTTTCATAACAACGTCCATATTTTTATTAAATTTTTAATATTAACGTCAGCTGTTTTATGACTTGTCAAAGATAAACCACTTAACTGTCAAAAATACCGTTGGTTTATGAAAGTAGCTTATGATCATAAACTAGTTTGAAAATTACAAGTGTAAATGTACAATTACATTTAACATTAGGCTGCACAATACACCAGGGCTGGCAGAAATTTTCAGCAAAAAATCTTAATTTCGCAAAAAAAGTCTTATTTTTGAGGAAAAAATCTTATTTTTGGAAATTTGTAAGTATTTTTTTTTTTATTATAAATAATAAAAACAATTCATATTTTATTTAACACTAACCAAAAAAATAACAACAAAAATTCATTTTCTTATACTAAATTGGACATTTTTTGAGATCAATTAGTTTAAAAGTTTTCAAATGGGAACAAGAAAGATTTTTCAATTGAGCCTAACCTTCGTCTAGACAAAACAAAAAAATCTTTTTTTTTTGGGAAAAAATCTTAAAATCTCTTTTCGGTTAAAAAATCTTAAAAAATGAGGTAAAATCTACTTCTGGCAGCGCTGCAATACACATAAAACTTCAATCAAAAAAACTTTTTCGCATACATATAAACCAGCGTTGTCATTTTGACGCTTTTCGGGTATTTTTTGGTGCTTTTTTGCTTTCCAAATACCCGAAATTTTATTAAATACCAGTTTTTAAAAAGCGGGTATTTATAGCGGTTTTTACAATTTCTCACAGTGCACTAAGCCTTTTAAGTAATCAAAATTGTTGGTACATTTTACTAGTCTTATTTAAACACGGCTAATACTTTTTTAACCAACTTTTATTCGCTCGCGTACATTTGTCTTTTGTGGTCTTAGGTTTAATAAAATTAAAAATTGTTCATAGAAGTAAATTCTTCATACACTTTTTGTTAAAGTTTATCAACTTCAGATGGGAAAACAAAAATATAGGAAAGCCTGATGGAATGATACAGCATTCAAAAGGTGGCTTAGACCAGTATTTGTTGTAATTGTGAAATTAAAGGCCAAACAGTGATATACTGCGTCATAGCTACTTGGCGTTGTCATTCGTTATATTGGTTTGGAACGTATTTTAAATATTTCTGACTTTAACTAAGTGTTTAAAGCCATTGGAACAGATAATCCTGCAGTGATGAGTGAAACATACAACGGTTTGTACCGAAAAACTAAAGAAAAGTTCAATCTTCCAAATATGATATTAGTTAAATGTGTTTGCCACTCCATTCAACTGGCCATTGTTAATACATATATCGTTATTTTTTATGTACACTTATGTATTTATATATGTTTTATGTGTCTTTATGCTTTATGTAATTTGTTGAAATGGATTTTACGTTTGTTTTTCTACTTATCTTATTTTAATAATAGTCAATCGATCTCAAACAAAATATAAAAACTTAATTGTTATCTTTTCGTTATAAAAACTTCAATAAGGATAAGGAATATTAATATTGGTGCTTTTTTACCCGAAATTTTGTTAATTATTACCCGTTTTTACCCTATTTTTATGTGCTCACAGTGCTTTTAATGATGTAAGAGTTGGCATCACTGAGATAAACACATTCATTTACATTTGGTCAAAGATCAAAACCAATCTCTTTGCAATTTAACAATATACTCACTCTTACATATAATAATATTTATTTATACAAACACGTATCTCTCATCAAAACACAAATACAGTGGTACACAAGTGAAAAAAATCATCAAATTTATTAAACAGAAGAGTTAAATAATCTTATTATTATATTACTTACTGTCTCATCTCTTTGAAACACATAGGACAGTGGGCGCGAAAACAGGAAAAAACATACAGAATTAAATAAAATAAAATTTTAATCTAAACTAAATACGCGTAATAATAAATAAATTCAAATTTCGTTTGTCCCTACAATCATATTACAATTTTCGTAATTAAGAATGGGTAAATTTAAAGGAATTGTACCGTAAGGTCACGCCAATGGTGACAAAAGCCAATAATATGCTAATATGCTCAGAAGCATATTACCACTGCTATTCTCAAATCAACGATATGCTAAAAGCTAGTAAAATAGATACGTCTCCAATTTCAGTGTCTCAGCCAACATCTCGTTATCCTGGCCCAAATCCTACCTTTATCACTGACAACTCAAGTAACTGCATAAAACTCTCTCCATGTGATACAGAGATATTTAAAGGCAGTTACGAACAATGGCCTTCGTTTCGAGACATGTTCACAGCCGTATATATAAATCACTCAAAACTATCTATGAATTAAGATTTTCTATAGCAAACTAAATAAAGATCGAAGACAGGTTTTAGAGATACGAAAATACTAAGTCGTCGGCTTTATATCACAAAAAATTGTTTAATGTTTGCTGAACAGCTTTTTTCAACATAAAATAAATTTCCTTGTAGCAATTGTCTGTATTACTACCACTAGCATTATCGTTGGATAATATTTACTTCTTATGTCGTATTCTAATATTCATTTAAATTGTTTGTTTTACACAATTATCAAGTCGGCAAAGAAAATCAATAATTAAATAAAAATAAAACAAATAAATATTTTAGTAAAATATATACATATATCTATATGTGCGTGTATTTGTTAAGTTTTCGAAGGAAATTGTACAATTTAAAATCAATGATTAAGAATTATTTTATCAAATATTCTAAAATTTTAATTAAATATAATAAAAAATTCTTCAATTTTAATATATTAAATCATTAAGACATAAAACTTACATACACATATGATAAGTAGAAAGATATTTAAAATTATTTATATATTCTAGAGATTTTGTATAAAATCAGAATCCATTAAATATTCAAAAATTTCTTTTTGATTGTGGGAAAGAGGAAGTGGTTGGTAATCATCAAGCAGTGATGATAATGCCAAGTTATCCATATATTCTGGCTCTGAATTTAATGCAGTTTGGTATTGTTGAACCGTATTGACATATGTCGATTCATTAAATTCGTTAGATGATGAAGAAGTTTTATATTGTTGATTAAAAATTGCCAATTGGACCGAGGGTTCTTGTCCGACATCTGCAATTTCAGGATTGGCAAAAAACAAAGGTATATTGTTTTCCTGGGCAGATGATTCGGAGCAGCTACGCAGTTTGGTATTTTGTTTTGGTGCTTTAGCGGCGTCCTTCTTGCTCTTCATGCGACGATTTTGAAACCAAATCTTTATTTGGCATTCGCTTAACTCTAAACGTTGGGCAATTTCAATGCGACGAGGACGGCATAAATATTTATTAATGTGAAATTGACGTTCCAATTCAATCAGTTGTTTGCTGGTAAATGCTGTACGTATGCGTTTTGCCTTTAAAGTACCTTTCGAATCGATAGATGATGAGGGCGAAACGGGAGATGTTGTGGTGGTGTAACTCTGAGTGAAAGGAGGTAACACTGATGGCAGAGTTGTCCAGTATTTTTCTAAATTTATGTTGTTCCATTCCATTTTTGCTGATCAACTTTAAAATTGCAATAAAAACTGACGAAGATGTTGCTTGCTTGAATAGTGGTGGCAGATTATGTTCAATATTTGTCTGACCAAAATATTTATAGATATGCATATGAATCTCTCTCTCTCTCTCCCTCTCTTGTTTTGATACCTGCACAGGACAATTTCCGCGTTGGATTTATTATCAAGGACAAGTACGAGTATGTTTGCAAATCGGAGATTTGCTTGTCTCTCGCTGGTGGAATGTAACAATAAGCCTAAGCAGCCAGACCCGCGTTTCAATATGAGTAATAGCATTTTGACTAGTCTTCATAGTCACTAGGTTTACTGGCTGATACATGTTCTATGTTTTCTTATGTATAGTTAAATATTTAGTTGGTTAATTTTTTTTTAAATATTTTAGTTTATGGGCAATTGGTTTGTCACCAAAAGATTATGTTTTTGATATTCAAAATGATGGTTGACTTTAATTTTATTAAATACTCTTACGTCCCAAACACATACATTTTTATGTAATGAATCATTAAAAGAACATAGAAAAGTATAAAATTATTAAAAACAGAAGTAATATTTGTTAAGGAATCTCAAAAAAAAAAATGGAAAAGCGGAAGATTAAAACACCTAAGTTGCATAAATTTCAATTGCAGTTATATTTCGTTGTAGTATTACCAAAATACATTTAAAAGAAATTGAACTTATAACAAAGTCAATTTAAAATTATGCAGAGAAAATAGTTTTATTCTATTAATAGAAAATGTTGCCCAAACAAACTATTTAAGGTGCGTTAACATTAGGATTGTCAATTATACCCATTTAATTTTAATCAAGTAAAGGATTATTATTCCAACGATTGATTAATTTTCAAAATTTCCTTGATTTTTTGAACCAATAATATTATTAAAATAATAAAAAAGTGCATTTAAAATCAGAAATCTTACGATAAGACAACTATAATACTTAATATACTCGTATAAGATGGCAACCAGTCCTTTCCACTATTCATATTAATGGAATCAAAATCATCAACCCATACGAAATTTAATGACTCTTTTGTGATATTTGTTTTCCATGGCTTTACCGACTACGATGTTAGCCAACATATCAAAAACCTTTAACAACAAACTAGCAGTTTGTCTAAATTTTGCAAATGTTCAAATTTTATTTAGCCAATTCACAATGTGTTCTAAAGTCCTAAGTCATAAAATACTATTTAAGGCCAAATAGCACTGTTGTGAACGGCCTGTCGTATATTATTTATTTTCATAAACGTCATTACTGAATACACACATTCAATAAACATCAAACGTCAAATATAAATAAAAATATTTTAAGGGCGCAATTATTAAAATAAAAAATGGCCAGCAAAACAGAAAAAGAAAAAATTATGGAGGAATTGTGTGAAAAATATGCAATAGATACAATTATGTCAGAATCAACACACAAAGTTCAAATGTGAGTCTGTCATCACTGAAATAGCATATCAAAAAAACATGAGTTTCAATGTTGTATTGTCATATTATATTTTTAAATATGAAATACCAACAACATTTTTATGACAGTCATACATTTTTAGACAATAGGACAAATAGGACAGAATTGGCTAATTATGTTATAAAAGGTTTATTTATAAACGTTTTTGTATGAAGTTTTTCAGTTACATATGTATATGAAAATATTAGTTCAAAATTCTATGAACATCTCAAAAATTTTATTTTTTATTTTTGTAAATATTGTCCTTTGCAAAATAATTGCGGCAAAAAAATTGAATGTTGTAATATGAAATTTACATCAGAAATAGGGTTACTAGCAGTAAAAACAATTTTTAAAATTTAAATTTAAATGCATAATTATACATTTTTATACATTTTTTATTTCTCGTAACTAAATGCACATATTTAACAAATCTTGTGAAGCATTTAAAAGTAAACATTTTTATTCTCAAATATCAAAACAAAATATTTGAGAAATTTTCATATCCCTGTGTGATTCTGTATATAGTGGCTTGCTAAAGTCATAATCACCCCTATTCTGAGTTTCGATTACGTCTCCGCATTCAGTTACGCTACGATCGAAAATTGGTATTCCAAACAAAAACTGAATCGAAAGAACAAGAAGAAGACAACAATGTTTACAAAACCAATTTGTTACTATGAAATGTGGAATAGAAACAAAGAAATGAGCAAGTTTGTGACTATTTTAATAAACAAAAGTCACAACAAACAATAAATATAGGAAAATAATAAAAATAAAATAATACAAAAGACTTGTAAATTAAAAATAATAATAAAAATTGATTCTAATACGAGCTAATTGAATATCTCATTGCATTAGCAGAAATCAATTAGATTTCTAATTGTAAACGTAAACCAATTTTTTTAAGTGCAATTAGTTTTACCATTGGAATAAAAATTTGCATCATATTATGGGAATTACTTGAACTAATTCTAATTGTTTAATGAATTAGAGAATTTCACAAAAGAAGGTTAGCACTATCTAATCATTATTTACCATGCATGGTTTAAAGTAATCATAATATGATCTTAAGTAATCATATTATGATCTATAGTAATCATATTACGATATATAATAATCATATTATGATATATAATAATCATCTTATAGTACTTTATCATAATATATTAAATTAATATCATTTTATTTTTACTATTTGTCAAATTATGTTTTTATAATTATCATAATATGAATGCAAAATTTCGCGATGATACCAGTTAAAACATTATTTCTAATGAAGACACAATTATTTTAGTATTTCGTATATACATATATTTCGTATAATCGCAATTATTTTTACATTGTTTTTAAACACAAAACTTAATATTTTTGTTAATATTTTTGTAAATAGCAATAAATATTTGCGCACTTTCAACGTACATAAAAAATTACATTTATTTGTAGTTTTGTTTAATAGATTTTTATTTTGAGATATTTAAGATTATTTATTTAAACAAATATATATATTTTAAACAAATATAGAAACTAATCATTTAATGGTTATTTGTAAATTATCAAGTAGTTGTTATCACTCAATAGTTGTGGTAAACATTTTTTAAAAATAATTATGTTTCAGTGAACCATATTGAATTTTATAATTGCGAGAAACATACAAATGTTATAGTAATTAAATTATTGTTAAAATCAATTATTTGTGTATCACAACAATATATTGGTACCAAAAACACAGTGTAGTTGTCGTAACCATGTCCAACCATGCTTTTTCTCTGCGTCTACGAGTATAAGATATTTATTTCAAGCTTGTAAAAACTAGTAAAATATGGATATGGATTGTTTTTCAATTTACGTCATTTTGAATAATTAGTGATTTTCTACCATGGATTAACAAAGTTTTGTGATTTGTAAATCACCGATTTAATATAATGAATCAGATTTGTTTACTCGAAAGTGTTTCGGTTTAAAGAACACGGCCAAATGCTCCTAATTTTATAGAAAAATTATTATTTGGGCGGGCTTAATATAAAAAAATTATATTTTTATACATGAAGCTCATGAACACCTGTTTACGTTCCACTTGATGTTGCAAATAGTGGTAAATTTGAGGCGTTTGCATATTTTTAATGTGTAACTTCCAACTTTTAGTTATTGTTACTAAAACCAAAAGTTATTTGGATTATCATCATAAACACTTAACATCATTTATATTCATATTGATTTTAGAAAATCCCAATTTTATATCAAACAAATAAAAACGAACATCCAACCAAATTTAATTAGTAAATACCTTTATCAAACCTAACAAATTTCAAATTCTCTCAAATACATTTCCACATCGTAAACGTGATTGAAAATATACAGATGCCAAAAACCCAAAAGCATAAAATTCCATTGCAACATAAAGAGAGAGATTAACGACAATGTTTTAGTATTTTAAAAATTCTTGGAAAATTTTCGCTAAAACAGGTAGATTAATTTTAAACTCTCAATATTTTTAGGAAAACCCGTCATAAAAGTAGAAAAACTTTAAATTTTATGAGTGTGATTTTATGACGACGTGTGCAATAGTTAATATTATAAAAGCAATAAAGATCTGCAGTAGATCCTTATGTCTTATTTTCTAAACAGGTACTTGGGCTTGCAGAAAATATTACAGTTTAGGTTCTTTTTTTGCATATTTAGCAATAATTATTTTTGAATTTTTTTCCTACGAACATTTTAGCTCTAGAGCAGAGGTCGGCATCCTATAGCACAATAGTGCTTAATCTCTTTCATTCAGTCGTTATTGCCACAGCAATGTGTGCACATGCGGCGGATGCTTTTATATTTTTTTCAGAAATACTTCCCAACAAGCATTTTAAATTAATGATGAATTACGAAAAATATTTTATGATTGATAATGCATTTGGTAACATGCATGTAATCAGCTTTTGAAGTATTAGAAGTTCCATTTATATAGCAATCTCGTTGTTAATTTCTTATATGTTACGGAAAATATATTGTGAGTGTATGTTTCCTATCTAAGTTTTTTTGTATAATTTATATAATTATGTTTATGTTTGCTGGGTAGTTCGCTCACACACACAACCTCATTTTACGCTTTGCCGACCTCTGCTCTAAAGATGCTAAACCGTCAGGTTTTTTACAATCGCAGGATTTCTAAAGGCCTCGTTATGCGAACGTTGTTTTAAGAAAAAACGCAACGTAATGTAACGTACGTACGTATATGTAGTTATAGAAAAGTTACAAACGTAACAACAGTGATGCCAACTTTTGAGACTCAAAACGCGTAAACATTTTTGAAAAAATGGCTAAAAAGGGCTAAATTGAAAAAAATCCGTTTAAAGCCACATTTCAAAATCAATATGCATAAGCAAGATTAAAGGCCCAACTATAATGTGCATATGCTAGCTTAAGCAACCCTGCGAATACATATAAATTGTATGTGGCAAACTATAATGTACTTAACGAAACTTTTCGTTAAGTTTTTCAACTGTCATTTGCTTAAGCAAAAAGCGAAACTGATCGCATATTCCGTACGGAATCAGCTGTTTGTGTTTTTAACAAAATGGAGAAAGAAGAAAATACATTTATTTTAAATTTAATAGAAAATGTGGAAAAAATAAGTGCCTTTATAATAAAAGGGCCCTTTTCATTTTAACAAAAATGTTTTTCTGACGTGGTTTATTTCTCTGACAGTACAAGAGCGTCTTCTTCTTTTACAGGCCTTCAAGTGCTAACTTTAATATTTTTATATTATTTAAAGGAAAAACTATGCGTTTAGGGTACGAAGTTTTCTTTTAATTATAAAATAATATAATAATATTTATAAAATATAGTCATTTAATGGCTTTTTGTTAAAATAAAAACAATTATTACTAATTTTTCGAGCTTAAGGTCTTTCTTTTAAATATAAAAACTTTTTAACGTTTATTTAAAACTTTAAATAAACCTATAGAACGGTTAAGCTGAACGGTTACCACCTCAAGTATGATTTAAGTACGTATATTTGACTGAAAGAAAAATGGTGTGCCAAAATTGGTGTCACTTTTCTTTTTAAATAAACGTTAAAAAGTTTTTATATTTAAAAGAAAGACCTTAAGCTCGAAAAATTAGTAATAATTAAAATAATAAAGGTCGAATAAAAATACATATTCATAAAATAAAAACATTTTTTTTTAAACATAAATGAGCAACTGTGGACAAAAATTTTCAAAGTCATTGTAGCCACCTGAAAGTTAACTCTGAACTGGTTATGCATTTGACAGCCTTTTCGTTAACTTTTGCAATTTGCTTAATATTGCTTATGCATATTATAGTTGGGCCTTTAAGGCTGGAACAGAATAGACGCTGTAGTGCAACGTAACGAGTAGCGCTGCAAGCTGTCAAAAGTTAATAACGTCAGTTTCAAAGTAGTCTCAACAGAATGTGTAGTTGTAGATGTCGCTTTAGTAGAAGATGAAGCGCAATTTTTAAATTTTTAAACTTGCCCGATCGTGCTTTGACACCTGATTGTCAAATATAAATTTTTATCAAAATGGAATTTTGATATATTTATTTGCAAAATAGCTAAACTTTAGCGCAGTTGATAAAAAAACAAACTTTTTCTTTTTATCCACTTTAAAATAAAACACAAAATATGTGTTTACATACATAAATAACTATGCCAACTAGGGTTATCATGCTTTTAATAAAGGATTACATCAAATATATGAAATGTCGAATTTAATGTTGATGTAGAGCAATATGTAGTTGAATATGCATTTATTATACAACTTGATACATATTTTGTTAAAAAATTTACATATTATTCATGCATAAATCGCTTTGTAAAATAGGTGTTTTAAAACAGGTTATTTGGCAACCATATAAAAAGCTTCAATATTCTGTTTGCATTTTTTCAAACTACACTACTCCTTACATCGTCAGCTGCATCTACTACTACAACAGCGTCTATTCTGTTCCAGCCTTAAGAATTGCTTAACTACAAAATACATATTTATTTTGAAAACAAACATTAACGTCATCAAAAATAGTCACAGAAAAACATTCAAACATTTAGTATTCGGAATAATAGTTTACAGCAAATTCTATTTCCTGTAGCGATAAACGTAACATATCTATATGCATATAGATATATATTAGTCATATGTCAGATACTTTATTCATATACATATATGTATGTGGACACTCAAACCTCGTTTTATGCGATTGATCCGTTCCAGAGAAAATCGCATAAAACAAATAAACATCAATTCACTACGTACTTAACAAAGAAAAAATATTTACATTGAAGAAATAAATTATATGTATCTCATAATCGGAATCACTAATATGGCGTGTGCCTAGTTTCTGAATTGGCTCTATATCGCTTCCATCACTAGAGGAAACAAACACATCTATGTTGATTAAAAGGAATTTCCCCTAAGTTGAAAACTAGAATGATATTCACACTAAGAGTGAACGCTAGAAGCTTTGCTATGCTAGAAGCGTGAACCACTTTTGCTGAACAATCTTTGACGTGTCAGAGTAAGCGCTAATTAATGTGTGTTTTGTGTGCAGCGTTGTCAACTTGGTGCGCTTTGCACCATTTAAAAGCTGCAAATGAAATTTAGTAAAAATAAAGATTTCATTACATTTTCGAAAAAATTAAAAAGCGCACCGAAATACACAAACAAAATGTTGCTGTTGCTCACACTGAAATTTTGAAAATTCAAAATCGCACAAATTTGAATGCGCATAAAAAAAATCGCATAAAACGAGGTTTGAGTGTACATTAGAACTGTCTTTAAAATAGATTTGTTTAGTATCTAATACAAACTAATGCAAAATTTAAGGTCAATCGGATAACGAGAACCCGTTCGTAAAATCGATTGAAAAACATAAAATCAATAGAGAAAATTATGTTTCTGAAAAATTATGTTTCTGAAAAACATGAAAAAGAGAAATGTACATACCACTTATTTGAACAATTCTAGAAAGCAGCAAGAAAATCACAAGAATCGTGAGATTTCATTGATTAGAAAACCAGAGCATATATCACCATTAATAACATTCAGGATAAATGATATATTCAGCATAGTTCTACGACTTTTTAATGTAGGAAGCTTAATAAGAGCAAGCCTAGCAGTATATGATGATTATGCCTGGAAGAAAGCCATACATACAAAATCTAGGGTGGTTCACAAAATGTGTTGTTTCAACGAAAAAGGCTACATCCATCCGAATATTAAAGGTTCAGAATATACATACGTATGTATGTATAAATTTAAGGATATTCTTGAAAATTTCATCTACATAACTTAATTAGTCCAACTTAAAGACTTGCATACATGCATTACACAAAAGGAAATAAGAAATAAGAAACTTGGCTAGTACCGTCAAGTTTGTACCTCTTTTATTCTCTTTTCCCTTTTCAACCAAAAATACTTGCCCTGAAGAGTCAGAATTAAAGAGTGTGAATGTGGACTTACTTAATTTTTTCTAAAAATTTTCTCCGTCGTCTAAAAAGAAAATTTGATTTGAAAATTCTAAAAAGATCTAATAAGTTTTAGAGCCAGTCACCCCCTAGGATTAAATATAATGTAAAAGCAATTCCACAAATATTTTTTTTATTTTTTTTGACACGCCTACAAATACCGCCCTTTAGTATTTTGTTCACTGTGGCGGTATTTTTAGTCCGATCATAAAATTTTGTATACCGGTATTCATGGCTCTGAAAGATCTACATTTCTGTCCTTAATCTTTTTTACTACCACGTCAAATTCTAGTCATGATTTAAAAAAATAATAATATTTTTAAGTTGACAACACTTTTTTAACAGGCGGTCATTTTGCCAGCTGTTAAGTGATTTACAGACGCCTGAACAACTCTCCCAAATTGTGCAAATTTATTTTAAAAATCGTGGTTCTCAATTTTTAAATTGACATAGAATTTACTTTATTCGAAAGATAAGTGTTTAAAGCCATTGGAACAGATAATCCTGCAGTGATGAGTGAAACATACAACGGTTTGTACAAGAAAAATTAAAGAAAAGTTCAATCTTCCAAATATGATATTAGTTAAATGTGTTTGCCACTCCATTCAACTGGCCATTGTTAATACATATATCGTTATTTTTTATGTACACTTATGTATTTATATATGTGTTATGTGTCTTTATGCTTTATGTAATTTGTTGAAATGGATTTTACGTTTTTTTTTCTACTTATCTTATTTTAATAATAATCAATCGATCTCAAACAAAATATAAAAACTTAATTGTTATCTCTTCGTTATAAAAACTTCAATAAGGATAAGGAATATTAATATTGGTGCTTTTTTACCCGAAATTTTGTTAATTATTACCCGTTTTTACCCTATTTGTATGTGCTCACAGTGCTTTTAATGATGTAAGAGTTGGCATCACTGATATAAACACATTTTGGACAAAGATCAAAACCAATCTCTTTGCAATTTCACAATATACTCACTCTTACATATAATAACATTTATTTATACAAACACGTATCTCTCATCAAAACACAAACACAGTGGTACAAAAGTGAAAAATTATCAAATTTATTAAACAGAAGAGTTAAATAATCTTATTATTATATTACTTACTGTCTCATCTCTTTGAAACACATAGGGCAGTGGGCGCGAAAACAGGAAAAAACATACAGAATTAAAATTAAATAAAATAAAATTTTAATCTAAATTAAATACGCGTAATAATAAATAAATTCAAATTTCGTTTGTCCCTACAATCATATTACAATTTTCGTAATTAAGAATGGGTAAATTTAAAGGGATTGTACCGTAAGGTAATGGTATCACGCCAATGGTGACAAAAGCCAAAGAGAATTATAATACTTGCTCAGAAGCATATTACCACTGCTATTCTCAAATCAACGATATGCTGAAAGCTAGTAAAATAGATACGTCTCCAATTTCAGTGTCTCAGCCAACATCTCGTTATCCTGGCCCAAATCCTACCTTTATCACTGACAACTCAAGTAACTGCATAAAACTCTCTCCATGTGATACAGAGATATTTAAAGGCAGTTACGAACAATGGCCTTCGTTTCGAAACATGTTCACAGCCGTATATATAAATCACTCAAAACTATCTCCAGTCACTAAATGTCGTAGTATATCTCAATCGACTTAGAATTTCATAAGGATCACGAATGCCTCACTTTGCGTCGGGTTTACGTTCGGAAAAAACACGACGCAAATTGAAACGACGCAAAGTGAATTAAGATTTTCTATAGCAAACCAAATAAAGATCGAAGACAGGTTTTAGCGATACGCAAATACTAAGTCGTCGGCTTTATTTCACAATTTATTTCAACATAAAATAAATTTCCTTGTAGCAATTTTCTGTATTACTACCACTAGCATTATCGTTCTTCTTATGTCGTCGAATAAGCTTTTTGCTTTTGTCTTAATTACCATTTCACTTCATGGTATTCTCTATGCAACTTGATTTTCAATCCAAATAGAAAGCAAGGACTCCATTTTGTTCATCAAAGCACTTCTTGTACGGGTCATCGTTTTAGCATCTAATGATGTTGAAGATTTTGCAAAAATTTCAAAAAACAAAATAAAGACTCACATCGCAACAGCGGCCAACATTTGTTTGAAATTCCATATCTTTGCAAAGTAAATGCCAGTGCAATCCAAGTCATAATAAAGATGCCGACCTCTAATTATATTTTAAATGTTGTATTTAAAATGAAAAAACCTGTAACTACCCTTTTTAAAAAACTCTATTTTTAGACAAAGCGATATTGGAAGAACATTTTAATTTTATTTCACAATATTCTAACGAACGAAATACAGCAGTCAACGAAACTTACTTAATAATTAAATTTAATAATGTTATTTGCAATAATTATAAACGAATAAAAATTAATTTTTACAATTTCAATATAAATTGGCACACACCAAGAACATGGTTTTGGAAATTTTGTATAGTAGCAATTCATTTACGAATTATACAAAATTCTATTCTGGTCTATTTTTTGTTACACAATTTATTTAGTGAATTATATCCTTGGAAGTATTCCTTAAATAGAATTATTGGCATAAGTATATATAAGTACGAATAATTATTCTAACTAACGATTGAAATTGATTATGGTCGCTTTCACTAACTTGATTTTTTCTATCAGAAGTGATTTTTACTCAATGTAAAAAACCCAGAAGCACTTTGACAACGTTTAAATTCTATTAGACTTTTTAAAAATGGTTCCGCGGTCTTCGTGGAACCTAAAAGTTATCAAGAATTACCAGAATTTTTCAAATTATCTCAACAAGTTAGAGTGCAGTATTCGTCTGTGCCGAGTCTTAAATACCCTCCGCTTAAATATAATGAGAAAAACAAAAATTACACTAGTTATAGGACTAGCATATCCTTATTCAATGTTTTTTATTTAGTGTTAGCCGAAATTTTATTAGAATTTTATATATTTTTTGAAAGGCAATTTTACGAACAACTTACATAATTTATTTCCACTGTTTTGACATTTCAACTAATTTTGATGGAATTACCGGTGCTAACTATATTCTATAGATTTTCTGATCTGTCTGATTTTCATAACAATCTTGAGTGTAATTTAACAATTATAAAATTAAAAATAGAAAAAAAAACATTTTTTTCATATTCACCACAAGTTAAGAAACAGAGTTAAAAGGGTAAGATGGTTATTTTGATATTAGTATGATTTATGGATTAAAATTTCTGATCTGTATTAAATTGTTTTTCGGAAATGGTCCTTATATGGCAGCTATGACAAATCGTGGGCCGATCTTCTAAAATTTCTCAGTAGAGAATTTTATGCATATGAGGATATCTCACATTGAATTTCTACATAATAATAGTATATTTAATATACATATTAGTATTCTAGTGAACTTCGGAGGTGGACCTTATATGAGGATATAGTCAAATATGGAGCGCTATTCTCAAAATGTAGGAGTTTTATTTTGGAATATATGTTACTGATCCGTATAAAATGATAAGTATTGAAGTGATTTTCGGAAGAGAGCGCTAATCAAATATGGACCCAAATATACAAAATTCTGCAGTACTATTTACGTATATATATAAAGATTAATGACTATTTGGGATATGGTCCTTATATGGAAGCTATGACCAATTATAGGCCGACCACCATAAAGTTTAGTACAACAATTTATATACTTTAAGTGGAAGAAAGTGGACATTATATGGGTTCTAAGCTCAAACATGAACCGAACTAAACAAAATTTGGTTTTACTACCTCTTTTTACATGAAACTTATTTTTGATGAATTTTGTATTGATGTTCCCATTTTAAAGGCATTTATTATTATTTATTGAGCCATATTTCGGCAAGATATTTGTATGAGAGATAATACACCGATTCTCACTAGCTTCCTCACAGTTTCTTCTTTTATCATAAAATAACGTATACAAAATTTCATGGTATTATCTGCAATATACTTTAAAAAATTGCAAAAAATATGAGGTTGCCTCATATTTTGGTCCATAACTCTGGTTCTACTATACCGACTTTGTTGATTTTCAATACCAAAATTTCGTACAAAAAAAGAAATATTTTTCTGGAAATTTCGTTAACTTGAGTATTTTAGACGTGAGAGTGTTTTACAGAGATGGACAGCCATTTATGTTACGGATCGTTTTGCCTGGCTAGGTTTCCAACTAACTTTGGCATGTTTATCCCAGGCAGGTACCAACGCTGTGGCCAGGTGCGTGTCCTAACATAAAACATTTGATAATACTACACAAAACAGATACTACACTTACTATACCACATGAACCATTCTAAGACAGTTGTTCGTCTCTTTTGTTCTCCCGACCATGTCGTAGTATATCTCAATAGACTTAGAATTTCATAAGGATCACGAATACACCAATACCTCACTTTGCGTCGGGTTTACGTTCGGAAAAAACACGACGCAAACTGAATTAAGATTTTCCATAGCAAACCAAATAAAGATCGAAGACAGGTTTTAGGGATACGAAAATACTAAGTCGTCGGCTTTATATCACAAAAAATTGTTTAATGTTTGCTGAACAGCTTTTTTTAACATAAAATAAATTTCCTTGTAGCAATTGTCTGTATTACTACCACTAGCATTATCGTTGGATAATATTTACATCTTATGTCGTATTCTAATATTCATTTCAATTGTTTGTTTTACACAATTATCAAGTCGGCAAAGAAAATCAATAATTAAATAAAAATAAAACAAATAAATATTTTAGTAAAATATATACATATATCTATATGTACGTGTATTTGTTGTTTTCGAAGGAAATTGTACAATTTAAAATCAATGATTAAGAATTATTTTATCAAATATTCTAAAATTTTAATTAAATATAATAAAAAATTCTTCAATTTTAATACATTAAATCATTAAGACATAAAACTTACATACACATGTGATAAGTAGAAAGATATTTAAAATTATTTATATATTCTAGAGATTTTGTATAAAATCAGAATCCATTAAATATTCCAAAATTTCTCTTTGGTTGTTGGAAAGAGGAAGTGGTTGGTAATCATCAAATAGTGATGATAATGCCAAGTTATCCATAGATTCTGGCTCTGAATTTAATGCAGTTTGGTATTGTTGAACCGTATTGACATATGTCGATTCATTAAATTCGTTAGATGATGAAGAAGTTTTATATTGTTGATTAAAAATTGCCAATTGGACCGAGGGTTCTTGTCCAACATCTGAAATTTCAGGATTCGCAAAAAACAAAGGTATATTGTTTTCCTGGACAGATGATTCGGAGCAGCTATGCAGTTTGGTATTTTGTTTTGGTGCTTTAGCGGCGTCCTTCTTGCTCTTCATGCGACGATTTTGAAACCAAATCTTTATTTGACGTTCGCTTAACTCTAAACGTTGGGCAATTTCAATGCGACGAGGACGGCATAAATATTTATTAATGTGAAATTGACGTTCCAATTCAATCAGTTGTTTGCTGGTAAATGCTGTACGTATGCGTTTTGCCTTTAAAGTACCTTTCGAATCGATAGATGATGAGGGCGAAACGGGAGATGTTGTGGTGGTGTAACTCTGAGTGAAAGGAGGTAACACTGATGGCAGAGTTGTCCAGTATTTTTCTAAATTTATGTTGTTCCATTCCATTTTTGCTGATCAACTTTAAAATTGCAATAAAAACTGACGAAGATGTTGCTTGCTTGAATAGTGGTGGCAGATTATGTTCAATATTTGTCTGACCAAAATATTTATAGATATGCATATGAATCTCTCTCTCTCTCTCCCTCTCTTGTTTTGATACCTGCACAGGACAATTTCCGCGTTGGATTTATTATCAAGGACAAGTACGAGTATGTTTGCAAATCGGAGATTTGCTTGTCTCTCGCTGGTGGAATGTAACAATAAGCCTAAGCAGCCAGACCCGCGTTTCAATATGAGTAATAGCATTTTGACTAGTCTTCATAGTCACTAGGTTTACTGGCTGATACATGTTCTATGTTTTCTTATGTATAGTTAAATATTTAGTTGGTTAATTTTTTTTTAAATATTTTAGTTTATGGGCAATTGGTTTGTCACCAAAAGATTATGTTTTTGATATTCAAAATGATGGTTGACTTTAATTTTATTAAATACTCTTACGTCCCAAACACATACATTTTTATGTAATGAATCATTAAAAGAACATAGAAAAGTATAAAATTATTAAAAACAGAAGTAATATTTGTTAAGGAATCTCAAAAAAAAAATGGAAAAGCGGAAGATTAAAACACCTAAGTTGCATAAATTTCAATTGCAGTTATATTTCGTTGTAGTATTACCAAAATACATTTAAAAGAAATTGAACTTATAACAAAGTCAATTTAAAATTATGCAGAGAAAATAGTTTTATTCTATTAATAGAAAATGTTGCCCAAACAAACTATTTAAGGTGCGTTAACATTAGGATTGTCAATTATACCCATTTAATTTTAATCAAGTAAAGGATTATTATTCGAACGATTGATTAATTTTTAAAATTCCCTTTTATTTTGAACCAATAATATCATTAAAATAATAAAAAAAGTGCATTTAAAACCAGAAAACTTACGATAAGACAACTATAATACCCTCAAAATATTTCATAGGTAAAATAAACGAAAATCGTGGTTCATTTTACTAAATTTTTCGTTATTTTGACGAAACGAAATATTTCGTATAATATACAAATGTTTTTCGTTCTTGTTGGGACTTTTTATTTTACGAAATATTTGTGTATTTACCAAGATTATTTTGTTAAATTACAAAATAAATGGTTATCTAACGAAAATTTTTCGTAAATTACACTTTTAAATTTGGTCTGGTTTACAAAATTAAATAAAAATAAGAAATAGATTTCGTAAAAATAATGATAAATTTCGTAAAAATACAAAATTATTTTGTTAATTTTAGAAATATTGCCTCCTGTTATACGAAATTTTCTAAACTTACGAAAAATATTTTGTAGGTATAAGAAAAATTTCATATTTTTTTTTTCGTTTATTTTACAAAATTTTGTAAAATCACGAAAATATTTCCTAAATACACGAAAGCTTTCGTTAATATAAGAAAAGTTTCGTAAATTTCTGCTAAAAATTGGTAAATTTAAAAAATTTTCTAAAAATATTTCGTAAAGTTACTAAAAATTGTGTAAAAATAAAAAAAAAAATTTTGTTTATTTTAGAAAAAGTTTCGTTAATTTCTCAAAAAATATTTAATAAAAATTAAACGAAAAGTTTTGTTTATTTTATAAATAATATATATTTAATGTTGTCAAAGTCACAGAAAAATTATTGGGGCTTATATACAGTAATGTAAGGGGCAACTGAACCCTCTGCCACAATTTTTGTATCCAACTTCTCTTTATATGACTCTTCAGTTGGTGAAAATGTTATAAAAGACCGTTTTGATTCCATAATACTATAAAACTTGTTTCCTTTATTAGAACTTTTTGATTTAATTCTTGATGGTGGAAGTAAGGAATGTAAGAATGATAAATTTGGTATCTAAAAAGTTAAAAAAAATTGCATAACCATTATCCATCACTAAATAAAATTTAAAAAATTATATTTGTTTATAAAACCTTTCTACTTACTATAGTCAATGCAATTATTTTTTTGTACAAAATTCCGAAGCTTTTGGTCATCTTCATCTTTAAATTTCGTTTCGTTTTCTGGAAATATCTTTTGAGTCATTAAATCAGAAAAATCGTCAAAGCTGTCAAGCAATTCATTTCTCTCTCCATATATGCGATCGAAATCATTAATGATCTAAATATACATGATTGAATATATTAATTAATTAAAGGGTTGAAGAAGTCAATATGTTTTCTTATATATTTTTCAATTATTCTTAATAAAAACTGAATGTCATTTTACTTACTAAGCGAAATCCTACTGGATTATTGTACATAGGCCACAAATCCAAAAGTTGTTTTTTGAATTTGGGTCGCATAGCTCTTTTAAAGTGGTTTGCCTATATTCAAAACAGCCGTTCCAGTGACGTAGTATATCTTCAAAAGCTAAAATGTTAAACTCATGCCTTAGAAATAAATAAATAACAAATAACAATTCATTTTCTTACACTAATTTAAATTTATTTTAATAAATAAAACTATTTTTAACTATTTTTAACAAGGCACGACTAAAGCTTCTATCTCTTTAATTGTCAGTAATAGCATGACTCGTTTTGTTATTTTTAAGTTTCATTTAAAACGGTACATTTCATTTTACGAAATTATATTTGTGAAATGAACGAAATTTCTAAATTTACGAAATTTTTCTCTGCATTTAATACGAAAGTTTCGTATTTTTCGAGAAATTTTTGTAATATAAACAAAAAAACATTAACGAAATTTAATTTGTAAAATTCAAAAAATTTCTAAATTTACAAAATTTTCTACAATATCTAAACACGATAGTTTTGTATTATAAACGAAATTTTTGTACAATATACAAAAATAATTCTACGAAAAAAATTTTGTAAATTAATGAATTTTGTAAGTTTACGAAATAAAAAAATTATTAAAATTTCGTATTATGTACAAAACTTTAGTAAAATGTACGAAAATAATTTTACGAAAAGCCATTTCGTATTTATATACATGAAATATTTTGAGTGTACTTAATATACTCGTATAATATGGCAACCAGTCCTTTCCACTACTCAAATTAATGGAATCAAAATCATCAACCTTATACGAAATTTAATGACTCTTTTGTGATATTTGTATTGATCTGCTTTCATTCTCATATGTTCCAAACCAACTAAGAAAGCATAATAGTTTTTTGTCTTCACAAGAAATGGAATTAGTTTTGAAATAATGTTCCACTTGCAACAGATACATATGTAGGTAAGCCATTTGTCTGAGTCTTTATTAAATTTTCAAAAGAAAAACATCTTCCATAACAGATATATTCTCTTCAAGAATTGGAATTAGTCAAATAAACTTGTGAATTAACTCTTGGAAATGTTGAATAATTTGTGAAAGAGCGCTCATATTAATTTTTGTATAAAAGAAATATACATATGTATTTTTATGCCAAATGATTTTTTTTAAATAAATTTTCAATTATTTATTTTGAATATAAATATTAATTATTTATTAATTTAAAAATACAAAAGTCTCAAAATTTTACAATTAGTAGTATATGTATAAGTTAGCGGGTGCCAACTAACTTTACTTGCACGCGCATCCGCTCCAAATAATTTATATTATTTTCTGTAACATAAGCGTCTGTCTGCCTAAATAATTCCAGGTATTTTGCAATGAAATCAAAAAGCTAGCAAATTCAACTGTGTAACTCTACCCGCATGCACATCCGCTCCAAATTATTTATATTATTAATTTAAATTAAGCAACACCAACAACAGAAGTGATGACAACAGCATAATGTGCGGCAATACTAACTTAAATTAAGAATTGTTTTGTTAAAAAATGTTAGTTCAATTCATACGTTGTACTAAACAGAGAATAAACCAAATAAAACAAATTGGCATAGCCAATACAAATTTGTGTTTAATTAATTATTAACTGGCGCCCAACGTGGGGCACAAACAAAAAAATTCTTTGTAAAAGAAAAAGTGGCAGTCCTCACACCAAAATAGTGACAATTTATTAATAAATAAAAAAATCCAATATAGTGACGATTTAAAAAATTCTTTGTAAAAGAAAAAGTGGCAGTCCTCACACCAGATTAGTGACAATTTATTAATAAATAAAATAAAAAAAATCCAATATAGTGACGATTTAAAATAAAAAATTTCTTTATAAAAGAAAAAAAGGTGGTCATCCTCATAGATAAGAAGATAAGCATAAATAAACGCTAAACCATTAAAACAACCAACTACTTAGAATTTTTTCGAGCACCAAATACAAAGAAGCTGACGGATAATGGAAGCAGCAGTAGTATTGTAAGACTATCTTTATATTATTATTATTATTATTATTATTATTATTATTATTATTAGTACTATTATTATCATATTATATTGTTCTGATATTTTTTCCCATAATTAAGACGTTTTGCTAAAGGAATAATTGAGAACTAAATTGGTAGTTTCGAATTTTGAAAAATGGATCCTCAGGTTCTACAGACAATACTAAACGCCGCCGTAAAGGCCACAACAGAACAAACAAAACGGGACTTCCAACAAAAACTGGACGAACTGACTAATAGAATAAGACAGATGGAAATTCCATCACACATTGAGGACTATAGGGATGTTACAATAGAAGCCGGTATTATTTGCGATGAATCTTTGGACCTCGTAAAGTCACTACCCGAATTTTCTGGGGACCAGACACGGTATGTGTCCTGGAGGCAAGCTGCTCACACAGCATACAAAATTTTTGAAAACTACGTTGGTAGTTCAAAACATTACCAAGCAGTTGCAATTATTAGGAACAAAATTGTAGGATCAGCGGATACAATTCTATCATCATTTAATACCTGTCTTAACTTTCAAGCAATAATCGCTAGGCTTGATTTTACATACGCGGATAAACGTCCCGTCTATTTAATTGAGCAGGAAATGTCAACAATGCGACAGGGTCGGCTATCTATAACCGAATTCTATGAGGAGGTAGAAAAGAAACTCACGCTGTTAGTAAATAAAACCATAATGACACACAGCGGACAGATCGGGCTCATTGATTCTCTCAATGAGAAATATAGACAGGATGCACTACGAGTGTTTATTTCAGGACTTAATAGACCCCTTTGTGACATATTGTTTTCATCTAGGCCAGGTGATATGCCTACAGCACTAGCACTCGCCCAAGAACTAGAAGCAAATCATGCAAGGTCACTGTTCGCAAACTCCTTTAATAATCGACAGATACTTATGCCATCAAGACTGAACAATAGTTTGCCACAATTTCGTAGACTTACCGTAGGCCCACAATGGCAACAACCTGTACCGATGGAGGTAGATCCATCCGCGTCACGTTTTAGACAGAATAGAGCACTACAGGAAAGAACGCGTCTTATTCCAAATCAGGGACCACGGGAGTTAGGTGCTAGCCAACCTCAAAATAATTCAAACGCAGAAAGGACTCAATTCACTGACTATAGAAACAGGCCACCGAAGAGGCAGTATGAAAGTGACAAACAGCCCGTTGCCAAGTTACGCATTAACCATGTAATGAACCTAGGACAACCAGACGACTCATTTGACGAACAATACTATGAGGGCTACACACAAGACGATTACTATAACGACTACAACAATGATTATTTCAAGGATAACCTCAACGGTAACTATTATGATAACCAACAAAACGTAAATGAGACGGAATATAGAGACGAAATTAATTTTTTAGACCTAAATCACTCCTGCCCTACGTCAGTAGGAGATTTGCAGGAAAGGAATTAAAATTCTTGGTGGACACGGGTGCCTCGAAGAATTATATTAAACACTTAGATCTTTTAAAGGGCATAAAAAATTTAGAAATACCCTTCACAGTAAAATCAATACATGGCACCGAAAGAATTTTCCAAAAATGCACTATTAACATCTTCAATATTAATGCACATTTCTTTATTTTACCCACACTTCAAACTTTTGACGGAATTATAGGCTTTGATCTTCTTAAAAGCATAGACGCTCTCTTTGATATTAAAAAAGGTATCTTAAATTACAGGGACGGAAAAGAGGTCTTGTCATACCTCTACTGTCGAGATATTAATAATTTAGGGTTAAAGGCCTCCGAAAATGCGCAATTATCACAGCTCATCAGAAACAAAGCAGGAGCATTTGCTGACCCAAATGAGGCATTACCATATAATACTAACGTAATAGCGACAATAAGGACAACGGACAACGAACCAGTTTACTCAAAATCATACCCCTATCCAATAGCGGCTGCATCTTTTGTCAATAAGGAGATAGAGAATCTTTTAGCTAATAAAATAATTCGGCCATCGCGCTCTCCATTTAATAACCCTATATGGATAGTTGACAAGAAAGGACTCGATACCGAAGGAAATCGTCAAATGCGTTTGGTAATTGACTTCAGGAAACTAAACGAAAAGACGATCTGCGACAAATACCCTATCCCAGACACCTCTGTAATATTATCTAACTTAGGAAAGTCCAATTATTTTACGACACTAGACCTCAAATCTGGTTTTCACCAAATTAATTTGGCTGAAAGAGACCGTGAGAAAACTGCCTTCTCTGTCAACAACGGTAAATATGAGTTTTGTCGTTTACCATTTGGGCTGAAAAATGCCCCAAGCATCTTTCAAAGGGCTATAGACGACATACTAAGAGATCAAATAGGCAAATGCTGTCATGTCTATATCGATGATGTGATTATCTTTTCCGAAACTAGGGAGGAACACTTAGAACATGTTGACACAATTCTTACCAAACTGTTTGAGGCAGGAATGCGTGTTTCAGCGGAGAAATCAAAATTTTTTAGGTCAGAAGTAGAATTTTTGGGTTTTATCGTGTCAAGCGATGGGATTAAAACCTGCCCTGAAAAGATTAAAGATATCATTAACTACGAAGTACCAAAGACTCTCAGAGCCCTGAGGTCATTTTTAGGTCTGGCAGGATACTACAGACGCTTTGTGAAAGACTACGCGAAAATTGTTAAACCACTAACAGAATTTCTGAGAGGGGATAACGGACACGTAGGATCAAACCGTTCAAAAAATATAAAGGTGGAACTTAATGATGAGGCATACTTAGCGTTCGAAAAAGTTAAGAAAATACTTGCATCCGAGGATGTTCTCCTTCTATACCCGGATTACGAAAAACCCTTTGACTTGACAACGGACGCCTCTTCACACGCAATCGGTGCAGTTCTATCACAGAATGGGCGACCGATTACAATGATATCAAGAACACTGTCGAATGCCGAGGAAAACTACGCCACGAATGAGCGTGAATTATTGGCCATAGTGTGGGCGCTACAGAAACTACGCAACTATTTGTACGGAACCAGACAACTAAATATTTTCACGGACCACCAACCACTTACCTTTGCAATATCCGATAGGAATTCAAATGCGAAAATTAAAAGGTGGAGAGCATTTGTAGAAGAGTTCTCACCGAAATTTTTTTATAAGCCAGGGAAAGAAAACTACGTTGCAGATGCCCTAACCAGACAACATTTAAACATGTTAGAGGAATCTTCCAGTTCAGAAAGTGCTACTGCGCATAGTGAAGTTTCACTAACAAAAACCATACCTACCGTTCAGAATCCACTTAATTGTTTTAGAAACCAGATAATCTTGTGCAAGGGTAAAGAAACAGAGAAGAAAACTAGAATACTTTTTAAATCTAGAATTAGACACACAGTTACATACGTAAATTTTAATGACCTGTTACAAATACTTAAGGAGGTGGTTAACCCCGATGTTGTTAATGCACTACACTGCGATTTATCAATTCTAGCGGAAGTCCAAGACAAATTACTAACAGCATTCCCCTCAATTAAGTTTCGCTTTGCGAATAAAATTGTAATCGATGTCTTCAATCGAGACGACCAAACAGAAATAGCGGTAGCTGAGCACAATCGAGCCCATCGAAATGCGCGAGAAAATGTGCAACAAATTCTAAAGGACTACTACTTTCCTGAGCTAAGACAAAAAGTAAAGGAAATAATATCAACGTGCAAGATATGTCGGGAAGCAAAGTACCAAAGGCACCCTAACAAAGTAGAGATAGGCCAAACACCTATACCCTCTTATCCGGGAGAGATATTACACATTGATATCTATTCTACAGATAAACAGCATTTTCTCACATTAATTGACAAATTTTCAAAATTTGCATGTGTAAACCCTATTCAGTCAAGAGCAATCGTTGACATAAAACAGCCACTGATAACCATGATTAGTTTTTTTAAGAATACAAAAACCATTGTTTGTGATAATGAACGTTCATTTAACTCCGAAACTATAAAAACAATCTTGAAAAATACCTTTAACATTTCAATCTGTACCACACCCCCATTTCATAGCGTCAGCAACGGACAGGTCGAAAGATTCCATAGCACCCTCACAGAAATAGCTAGATGTACTAAAATAGAGCAAAATATTTCCGATACGCCTGAGCTCATATCACTGGCCGTCGCAAAATACAATAGAACAATTCATTCGATTACAGGTTATAGACCTATAGATATAATTCACTCAACTCCTCAAACAATAGTAGAAGAGATTAGGCAAAAGCTTGCTAAGACTCAAGAAACAAACCTTAAATATCACAATAAAAATCGCCATAAGCGAAGCTTTAAACCTGGCGACAAGGTTCATGTGAAGACAAATAAAAGAATAGGAAATAAATTTACTAAACTTTTTACTGAAAAATATGTTCAAGCTGATCTGGGAACTAGAGTTCTCATTGACGGGAGAGCAGTACATAAAGACAATTTGAGGTAATATATTTTTTTCTCTCCTCTTCCTTTTTCTCCTGCCTTTGCAGACTTCTTCTATTATCTACTACTCCATATACACGAGCTAAAATACTTAACTATACCAGCTCATATTTTATCCCGATAACTGATGGAATGGTAGCCACTTATGACCGCTATGGGTTTTTGCTGCACATGACAAACCTGACCGACTACGAAAATGTCGCACACGATACCGAGAACATACTTAACAATTTTCCGCAATCTCACATGAGGAAACTACTTAAAGCCGACGTTGACCACATATTTACCCTACTAAACGCGATAAAGATTCATCACCGATATTCCAGAAGTATTAATATATTAGGAACAGCATTGAAATACATCGCTGGCACTCCGGACTTTGAAGACTTTAATCAAGTGGTCCTTAAGGAGGAGGGCTTAATAGAAGCCAATGACCAACAGGTGCTTATTAACTCTGAGTTGCAAACGAAAATTAACCAAATCACGGAAACAGTCAACAAACTACTGAGTACATCGAAGGAGACTCAAATCGACACCGGACATTTATTTGACCTAGCAATTGCTAGAAACAAAGCCATAATGACTAGTATTGAAAACACCATTTACTCAATTACTCTAGCAAAGTTAAACATTGTAAACCCAATAATATTAGATAGTAACGAGATAAAAAATGTATTAATTAACGAACACTTTGCCAATGTTAGCATAAGCGATATACTTAGTATTTCAAAATTAAAAGTTTTTCAAGCCAATAATAATATTTACTTTGTAATTAAATTTCCAAAAATTTCTAATGTATGTAATAAGATAAAAATACTGCCAGTTATACATGAAAATAAGATACTTAATTTAGAAACTAACACTGTAGCTGAATGCCAAAAAGCACATCATCCTCTCTACAAATGTAAGGAAGCGACGTCAATAACATTTTGCCAACCTCTAAAAAATAGCTCGTGCATACAACAACTGTTAGACAATCATCTAGCAACATGCAAAACAACCTCATCAGATCACATTTCTCCAATAGAGGAAGTCAATGACGGTGTCGTCGTCGTAAACAATCAACCAGTAAAAGTATGCGAAAATGACAATTCAACAATTACAATAAATGGCACATTCTTGGTTATTTTCGAAAGCAAAGTGACCCTAAATGACACGACATTCACCAATTGGAAGAACATCAGCCACTCACACCCCGAAGCTACATCGGCTCAGTTTGTTAACATCACGGAACATGTTACACTACTATAACTCCCATATTTACATAATGCCAACATCAAAAACATTGGTCACATCGCCAGCCTGAAAGAATTAATTCACCTGCGATCTAGACAATGGGTGATAATTTTCATTGTTACTACGACATTCGTCGTTATAATTTTTGTGGGTAAAATAATCGCAACAAAACGGAGGAAAAACAGCAATATCATAGTTCTGGATAGAGTTTTAAAAGAAGCCGAGGACGTCTTCACTGCAAGGGGGGAGTAGTTAGCGGGTGCCAACTAACTTTACTTGCACGCGCATCTGCTCCAAATAATTTATATTATTTTCTGTAACATAAGCGTCTGTCTGCCTAAATAATTCCAGGTATTTTGCAATGAAATCAAAAAGCTAGCAAATTCAACTGTGTAACTCTACCCGCATGCACATCCGCTCCAAATTATTTATATTATTAATTTAAATTAAGCAACACCAACAACAGAAGTGATGACAACAGCATAATGTGCGGCAATACTAACTTAAATTAAGAATTGTTTTGTTAAAAAATGTTAGTTCAATTCATACGTTGTACTAAACAGAGAATAAACCAAATAAAACAAATTGGCATAGCCAATACAAATTTGTGTTTAATTAATTATTAACTTATATGCAAATGATTCTATAATAGGTATATATTTCTTATTTTCATGTTAGATTGAAATTATTTATATTTTTAATTATTTTCATACATATGTACATATATATATATATTTGGCATCTCAGATTGATAAATATCACAAATTTTTGTTTGATAGTTACGGAGTCTTAAGTCTTTTAATTTTATTCTAGATTTAAGGCCTGATTGAGTAAAACAAAAACGTTTACGTTTACGATATATCATCATCCTAAGGAAGTAATAGCATTTTGTTCTCCAATTTGTTTTACAGTTGTAATTTTATTTCTTCTTTCAATCTAATGGATTGGAATAAAACCGGATGAAGAAAATACCAAAGTCAACAAACAATAATAAAAATATTTTGAATATAGTTTTTGGTGTATTTTTTGGGCGTTCTGGCAACAATTTTCGTCAGATCCAAGCAAGTCAGTTAAAGAAATATAGTGGCGCAATTTACAATCTTGTGCAAATGATATTGCATCATTGCATTTGCAAAAAGGTTTAGCATATTTTTGCTCTTGTTGTATATGTTGTTAGTGTAGAGCAATAATATGCTAAACCTTTTTGCAAATGCAATGATGCAATGCCATTTGCTCAAACTTAAACTTACTAATCTAGAAAAGCGTTAATATAATACCATAATAAGTAGAATTCTGTATTTTGTTTACCTCAATAAAGGGATTACTGAACATGAAATACATATTATTAGTCCCCTTTTCCACAGGCAAATTTTTATTTGGCAAATTTTTTGTTTTCTCTTTTGAAATTTTCGCTTGCTTTTCCACTAGCAAATTTTTCTTTGCCAAATTTGCGAATCAAAATACAAAAGAAAGAAAGAAACGTCAAAAGTGTTTACATTTTAAAGAATTTTTCGAAGAAGTGTATATATTTTATTATATAAATTGCAAAAATTAAAAATTAAATTTCACTTGCACAAATTAAAGCAAAAGGTTTGTAAACAAAAGCCGGCTGTGTGTCAGTAAAACGAATAGGTTAAAAAGGAAATGTCAACAAAATTATTTTCAACGAACAGAGCAAAGCAGAATTTGCGTGTACCGTAAATTCTGAACAGGCAAAGTTTTGTTTCTCTTCATCGCACCCCTCTCGCCTACAAACTCAGAATTTGCCAAATAAAAATTTGCCTGTGGAAAAGGGGACTTAGAAATATTTAAAAATTTTAGTTTTTGATTTATTACTCAGAATGTTATGGAAAATTACAAAAAAGAAAATGTTTAAGAATATATTAAATTTCTAGTTAAAAGACACAATTCTATGGAAATACATTCTAGTACCTCTTTCCCAAAAAAGGTTTAACAGAACGGCGGTTCTACCTGCTTTTTATGGGACCTGCAAAACAAAAAACATTGCATTGCGGATTTATTTTATACACGGTGATCATATAAAACAACTGTACACAATGTACATTTTATGCAGCTTAGGACGAGATTAAAAGGGAAGATCACCTGGATTTTATGAATACGTTTGTTAAGTTTCTATATGTAATCTAGTATTTGCTATTATATTTACTTTAGTCTACGAATGTAAAATATAGTAAATTTACTGATTTCCCTACTTCCTTTATTTAGATGTAATCATACCCAATAAAATGTTTAGGTTTCTATAAATTAAATCCGCACAAGTAAGGATGCGATTACTTCTATTCAGTTTTTTTCTTGGACTTTCTGAGCTGTTCATGCGTTTAGAGAATCAGAACACTAGTGTTTAAATTTATCTTAATTCTCAAGACATGTATTATATAATCGTTTGATTAATAATTCCATGTGTTACATGAGTAAGCTCTATGAGTAGTTATGCTTAGAGCATGCGGGTTTAGCTTAAAAATCTGAATGATTTGTAGAATTTTCGTGAATTGTTAGCGCTAGTTATCCATTATATTCTTTGGAAAATTTAATTATTCTATATGTTGTACAAAGTCTTGGATAAAGAACACGTGTATATGGAATAATTTATCATATCGTTTGTATTTTTTGAAACTTAGTTTTCAAAGCAGCGACTTTAGATTTAGTAGACGACATGAGATATTCTTAGCCACACTACTACCAACGTAAATACAGCAGCCGCATGCTTTTATTGTTGCATCTATTATCAGAGTCCAAGCCAATCCAATTCTGTAGTCAAAGGTAGGACCCTGCCTTTAATTACAACTGGGAACAAAATGACGAGTTGATCGATTAATCTGCCCGAAACAGCAAGATGTTTGGCTTTGTTGCCTTAAGTAGATCAATGTAATTATACAACTAATATATAAATATATCGCTTTTGTAACATTTAAGGAATTGTTTAGAGTCATCTGAATGAGAATAAAATTACCTTACCAGATTATAAAATTGTATAGTTTTAGTTGTTAGACAATTTTATAGAAAAAATGCTGCTGCAAATGATGTTTTATGTTTGATGTTTATATTTGACATTCAAATAGTGTCCATCAGATTTATTGAATTTCTTAAAGTTATGCTTTTAAAAAGAAAAGTGACACCAATTTTGGCACACAATTTTTCTTTCAGTCAAATATACGTACTTAAATCCCAGCGTAACCTTGTAAACTAAAAACTTGTTCATACTTGAGGTGGTAACCGTTCAGCTTAACCGTTCTATAGGTGAAACTAATATTGGGCAGAAAATAAGTGTCTATATAGTATTTATATATATTCAGCTATACCCGATTTAAGAAATTTTAATTGTTTTTGTGGTCAAAATTCAGTTATTAAATAATTTTTAGATTTGACCTTTAAAAGACTTAAGGCCCAACTATAATGTGCATATGCTAGCTTAAGCAACCCTGCGAATACATATAAATTGTATGTGGCAAACTATAATGTACTTAACGAAACTTTTTCAACTGTCATTTGCTTAAGCAAAAAGCGAAACTGATCGCATATTCCGTACGGAATCAGCTGTTTGTGTTTTTAACAAAATGGAGAAAGAAGAAAATACATTTATTTTAAATTTAATAGAAAATGTGGAAAAAATAAGTGCTTTTATAATAAAATGGCCCTTTTCATTTTAACAAAAATGTGTTTCTGACGTGGTTTATTTCTCTGACAGAACAAGAGCGTCATTTAATGGCTTTTTGTTAAAATAAAAACATTTTTTTCAAACATAAATGAGCAACTGTGGACAACAATTTTCAAAGTCATTGTAGCCACCTGAAAGTTAACTCGGAACTGGTTATGCATTTGACAGCCTTTTCGTTAACTTTTGCAATTTGCAATTTGCTTAATCTTGCTTATGCATATTATAGTTGGGCCATTAAGGCTGGAACAGAATAGACGCTGTAGTGCAACGTAACGAGTAGAAGATGAAGCGCAGTTTTTAAATGTTTAAACTTTGTTGCCCAACAGTGCTTTGACACCTGATTGTCAAATATAAATTTTGATCAAAATGGAATTTTGATATATTTATTTGCAAAATAGCTAAACTTTAGCGCAGTTGATAAAAAAACAAACTTTTTCTTTTTATCCACTTTAAAATAAAACACAAAATATGTGTTTACATACATAACTATGACATTTCACCAGAGTCAAAGCGAGGTGCGATGTGTAATTTATATATAATATATATATATATATATTATAATTTTCAATCAATTCAGATCCTGAAGATGAACAGAAGATGTTTGAAATATATTGATCTAATTTGTAAAAAAATACAATAATGTTTTTTATTTTACCGGATTTAAAGAGGCAACACAAAATAAAAGCTAAAAAATATTAATCCATAAAATCAATCCAGCAATACAAAATATTAATCCTTAACTATTTTTGTGAAAAGAAAATATTTATTTATCACATTTGTTGCTATATTTACATAATGTAACAGTTTTTGAATATTGCAGGCATCATCAATAGTCCAAGACTAAATTCATTGTCAGACTTTTCTTTTGAAAAGTTGGTATTAATGAAGTCTAATGTCAATTTTTTGTGAATTATATATAAGCAGAATCAGCGTGCATATACACATGTATGTGGCAATATATAATGCAATTTTATGCAATATTCAAAAACTGTTACATTATGTAAATATAGCAACAAATGTGATAAATAAATATTTTCTTTTCACAAAAATAGTTAAACTAATCAAATATAATCAAAAATAATCAAGAAATCTAATCAATTATTTTTTGGATTAGTTTTGATTATATTTGATTAGAAATGCTAATCGTCACTAATTGTGATTAGATTTTTGATTATTTCTAATCTAATCAATTAGTAATCGTCTAAAATGGCTAACTAATCATAATTAATCAATTGTTCAGCACAATTAAAATATCTAATCCAATTTCTAATCATTAGGATTTCTAATCATTATTCCCAAGCTATGGTTGTAAGTGTATGTTTCAGTGTTGTCAGATTAGGGGTTTCCCCCTAGATTTAGAGTTTTTTTTCTATTTAGGGGCAGATTTAGCGGTTAATATTATTTAGGGGGAAATTTGGGGGTAAGAAAATTTTATTTAGGGGATTTTTAGGGGAATTTCGAATTTATAGTGTGTTATACTACATAATTTAACAACTGACGATTTAGAAAGTAATCTGGCAACTACAAAGATTAAAACATTTGTCGATGCAAATAGAAGACATTATGTTCATTAAGGTAAATTGCAAAACTTTTACTTTGGAAGTTTCCAAATAAAAAAGCGACTTCCAGATAGTATTGATCTTTTAGAAAAATTATCACTGTTTTCCATCGAAAATGCACAGAAAGCTAAAAAACCAGACATTACCAGTGTCGTTGTTCATTTCAAAAACATTTGTGAAGATATCGATGCAACTCTTAGTGAGTGGAACAACTTGCACTTTATATCGTAGAGTAATACGACGTCTTTAGAACAATTTTGGTATGAAGTTGGACAAAAGAGGGATGCTGGCAATAACCCAAAATTTTGCAGAATTAGTAAACTAGAATTATCTTTATTACTACTACCTCATTTCAATGCATTAGTTGAAAGAGCTTTCTATATGTTTAATGTGGTAAAAAATAAGCTGCGAAACAGAATGAATATTTCAACAGTTAAAAGTATTTTAAGAGTCAAGTTAAACAATAAGATTTTATTCCAACACCTCAAATGCTCAAACTTTTCAATTCGAATGATATGTACACAGCTCATGAAGAAGAATTTGCAACTCTTGAAATTTTTGGAGAAACCTGATTTTAATAAAACTAACCATCTAGTTGTTTATATGCTTACAACATATATTCCGTAATGCTTTATCAATCATAAAATATTTTTCGTAATTTATTATTAATTTGAAATGTTTGTTGGGAAGTATTTCTGAAAAAAATATAAAAGCATTCGCCATTTTCAAGTATCCAAAATATAATTAGATAATATAAGGAAAATGGCTCCGTAGCAAATATTCCAAGAAGCGGTCGTCAAAAAAAACTTTCCAATCGTGATGTTAACCACATCGTAAAAGAAGTGAAAAAAAAATCAAAGAATAAGTGCATCAAAACTTGCAGATTATATCGCTAATAACAATAACAAACATTTTCATCCAAGAACTGTTCAAACAGCATTGCGAGAAAATGGATATAAAATCCGAGTTCCCCGAAAAAAGCAACTAATAAGTAAAAAAAAAAACAGAAAACTTAGGCTGGAGTTTGAACATAAGTACAGAAACAAAGACGCTGAGTTTTGGAAAAGAGTTTTTTTTACAGACGAGAACAAATTTATTTTATTTGGAAGCGGTGGCCGTGCAAAGGTCTGGCGCAACCAAAACACTGCCTTTCAAACCCAAAATTTGGTTCCTACGTTAAAACTCGGTGGTAGAAATGTAATGGTTTTGTTGGACAAAAACATTGTTTAATTACAACACTGTAATATTACATTACTTATCTCCTTATATTCTTCGTTAAATATTGCATACGTGTCATATGCAGATTGGATGCTTTATTCATATACATATGTAAATATATACAATCTTACATTTTTTCTGAACTTACCTTTTTATATATACTTATTCTTAGTCCTCACTTTGTTTCTGCCTTTTGCAAATAAATTATCTATTATTGAAATAGAAAAACTCTCACGTGTTTTTACTACAGGTTATGGGCCCAGTATAGTGTACTTAAATAAAATATTGATTTGCGGAAGAGTTTATTAAAATAAATTAAAAGTATTTTAATTAATCATAAGTGAAGAAGCCATCCATATCTATCACCGGCTAAACAGCAGCAACTATAGGTTGTGGCAGTTTAATATAGATGCATTTCTAAAAGGCCAAGGTTTACTCAATATAGTAAAGGGAATCTCAAAGCTTGAGAATTCTCTGCCACAAGATCAAAAGGATTTATGGATGAAGCGTGATGGTAAAGCCCTCGGGATACTTATTTCTTCAATAGAAAAAGAAGAAGCAAATCACGTGTTATCATGCTCTACTTAAAACGAAGTCTATGAAAAGCTTCAAAGTATTCATGACAAACAAAGTGAAGTGAAAGTCATGTGTTTACGAAGAATATTTTTCTCTAAACATGCAAGAAAATGAGTCAGTTGCTGCGTATGTGTCAAAAGTATCATCAGTAGCAGCCGAAATAGAGGCACAAGGAGAGAAGTTATCTGACAACATTAAAATGGTAAGAATCATAAGCAGTTTGCCGCAAAGGTATCAAAATTTCAAAACCGTGTGGTACAATATAAAAGAGGGCCGCACCATAGAAAACTTGATGGCAAAACTTCAACTAGAAGAAGATCAGCTAAAAAAGATCGACGATGCAGAGATAGGAGAAGCAGCTTTCAATGTGAAATCCGAGAAGCAAAAAAAATCTTTTGAAGAGAGGAAGAAAAAGTCAAAATGCAATTTTTGTCACAAACTTGGGCACTGGGAAAAGGAATGTCGTACAAAAAGGAAACAACTCAAACAAGAACGTTTTAAGCATAAAAACAAAACCGATGATGGGGTTGCATTTATTGCATCAACGACAGATGTCATATCTGCCCCAGATAGCGATGTATGGATTGCAGACTCTGGTGCTACTGAACACATGACATCACGCAAAGAATGGTTTGCCGAGTTACAGCTGAAACAGAGTTAAAAGGGTAAGATGGTTATTTTGATATTAGTATGATTTATGGATTAAAATTTCTGATCTGTATTGAATTGTTTTTCGGAAATGGTCCTTATATGGCAGCTATGACAAATCGTGAGCCGATCTTTTAAAATTTCTCAGTAGAGAATTTTATGCATATGAGGATATCTCACATTGAATTTCTACATAATAATAGTATATTTAATATACATATTAGTATTCTAGTGAACTTCGGAAGTGGACCTTATATGAGGATATAGTCAAATATGGAGCGCTATTCTCAAAATGTAGCAGTTTTATTTTGGAATATGTGTTACTGATCCGTATAAAATGATGGATCGATACCGTTATTTATAAAAGATTTATAAGTATTGAAGTGATTTTCGGAAGAGGGCGCTAATCAAATATGGACCGAAATATACAAAATTCTGCAGTAGATTAATGACTATTTGGGATATGGTCCTTATATGGAAGCTATGACCAATTATGGGCCGACCACCATAGAGTTTAGTACAACAATTTATATGCTTTAAGTTAATGTTGAAAGTGGACATTATATGGGTTCTAAGCTCAAACATGAACCGAACTAAACAAAATTTCGTTTTACTACCTCTTTTTACATAAAACTTATTTTTGATGAATTTTGTATTGATGTTCCCATTTTAAAGGCATTTATTATTATTTATTGAGCCATATTTCGGCAAGATATTTGTATGAGAGATAATACACCGATTCTCACTAGCTTCCTCACAGTTTCTTCTTTTATCATAAAATAACGTATACAAAATTTCATGGTATTATCTGCAATATACTTTAAAAAATTGCAAAAAATATGAGGTTGCCTCATATTTTGGTCCATAACTCTGGTTCTACTATACCGACTTTGTTGATTTTCAATACCAAAATTTCGTACAAAATAAGAAATATTTTTCTGGAAATTTCGTTAAGTTGTGTATTTTAGACGTGAGAGTGTTTTACAGAGATGGACAGCCATTTATGTTACGGATCGTTTTGCCGGTCTAGGTTTCCAACTAACTTTGGCATGTTTGTCCCAGGCAGGTACCAACGCTGTGGCCAGGTGCGTGTCCTAACATAAAACATTTGATAATACTACACAAAACAGATACTACACTTACTATACCACATGAACCATTCTAAGACAGTTGTTCGTCTCTTTTGTTCTCCCGACCATGTCGTAGTATATCTCAATAGACTTAGAATTTCATAAGGATCACGAATACACCAATACCTCACTTTGCGTCGGGTTTACGTTCGGAAAAAACACGACGCAAAGTGAATTAAGATTTTCCATAGCAAACCAAATAAAGATCTGTGGCTGTTTATTGTTAATTCAGTTTTTTTATTTACTTATAAACTTAAGAATATTACATTTAATTATATATTAATTTATGAGATCGGTAAAGCGTGCTTGCTCGAGAAAGTTCTAGAAGGCAGTGTTCGAAAACGTTAAAAAAATATAATGTTACAGATACGAAAATAAAGGTAAAGATAAAATAATAGTGTTTAAAACGTAAATAAGCTTGTGAGAGTAATCGGTACACCACAATACCCCCCACCTAGTTATCGAACTAACGATATCTCAGTGGAAATCGGACATGACGTCCTGACGAGGTCGTTTTTTGTTGTTGTCTTTGAGTGTCATCTTCGACTTCATCATTTTCAGGAGCTGGAGAACTTTCACTATGGTCGTTTTGTTGTGAGTTGTCATCAGAATATTGTTGTAGGTCTTCTCTGGTATTGCGTTGTGGTATTACCGTTGAATTTGGAATGTCATTATAAATAAATGCGGCTTTAAGACGATCGATTGATATTTTTGATTCACGTTGATTAATTTTGATAACAAAATATTTTTTATTTTTAGATAACACTTCGTATGGTCCTTCATAACTAGGTTCCAGAGGAGTCCGTATACGATCAATTCGAACAAATACGAATTTACAATCATTTAATGCTGGATGTATAAAATGTTGTTGAATACCATGTCGTTGTGGTTTTGTTAAAGGCAAATCTTGTATTGCTTTACGTAGAGATTCGGCAAACTCTGTCTCACTGGTAGTATTTTTACGTGGTACTAACAATTCGCCAGGGATTCTTAAGGGAGATCCGAAAACCATTTCTGCTGGACTTAAACCGATATCACTTTTGACCGTTGTACGCATGCCCAATAGTATTAATGGAAGGGCTGAACTCCAATTATTTGAGTCTGAACATTTAATACAAGCTTTTAATGTTCGATGCCATCGCTCTATGATTCCGTTAGACTGCGGATGGTACGGCGTGGTACGAAAATGTCTAACTCCGAGTATTTCCATTAATTCTCTAAAAATAGCCGATTCAAACTGTCGTCCGAGATCAGTAGTTATACGTAAAGGGATTCCATAAATGGATATCCAACCGCTGATGAGTGCATTTGCCACATTTTGCGCTGTTATATCGACCATCGGAATTGCGACAGGCCATCTTGAAAATCGATCGATGCACGTCAAACAGTAGCGAAAACCATTTGATGTGGGCAGAGGACCCACGATATCAATGTTGATGTGCTCAAAGCGGAGGTCGACGGTTGCGTAGTCGCTTAATGGTGATTTCGTATGGCGATGAACTTTTGATTTTTGGCATGGAATACATGAACGAACGTAGTCAGCGATATCTTTTGCCATTGAAGGCCAAACGTAATGGTCAGCTACCAACTTCTTCGTTGCCCTAATGCCTGGGTGTGATAATGAGTGAAGCTTACGAATGATGTTTTGGCGGCACGTTTTCGGTACATAGGGCCTTATTTTGTTCTGAAAGACGTGGCAGTACAATTCTGTTGTTGATTCTGGGATGGATAATTTTGTCAACACGATTGACATATTATTACCTCCTGTTAAAATATTTTGCAACTCTGCATCGGACTCTTGTTGTATTGCCATCTCATCAAAATTAATAACGTTATCATGAATTGTGTTAATTCGTGATAACAAGTCGGCTATGTTGTTATTGGCACCTGGCAAGTGTCGAATATCGGTGGTATATTGCCCTATGAAATCTAACTGACGAGCCCTTCTAGGTGATGCTTTTTCGCTTTTTTGCTTAAAAGCGAATACGATTGGTTTATGGTCCGTGAAGACGACGAACTCTCTACCATCGAGTGCATATTTAAAATGTTGAATTGCCTGGTATATAGCAGTCAATTCCCGATCGTAGGCACCGTATTTTTTCTGAGATGGCGTCAGTTTTTTTGAGTAGAAACCGAGAGGTTGAGTTTGGCCATCTGCAATCTGATGTAACACTGCTCCTACCGCATCGTCAGAAGCATCAGTTGTGAGTGTCAGTCTTGCATTTGGAGCCATGTAATTTAAAAGTGTAGCATTCGCAAGATCATTTTTGCAAGCTTCGAAAGCGTTTTCGGAATCGGGAGTCCACTTTATAACATTGTTGTCATTCTTTTTGTTGCCTGGAATTAACTGTTGCAAAATTTGTTGATTTTTAGTAGCTTTAGGGATAAAAGGACGATAGAAATTTATCATCCCCAAAAACTTTTTCAAGTCCTTCGCTACTATTGGTTTTTGAAAATTTCGTATCGCGTTTACCTTTTCTTCAGGCGGCCTTATACCCTGTGAATTTATCTTGTGACCTAAAAAGTTTAATTCAGTTGCTCCAAAACAGCATTTACTAAAGTTAACGGCAAGATTTGCTTGACGGAGCCGTTCTAGTACGATCGTGAGGTGTTCTTTGTGCTCCTCCTCAGATTTCGATGCTATTAATATATCGTCTATATAAGCAAATACGAAGTCGAGACCTTTTAATACTTCGTTTATATGGCGTTGAAATGTCTGGGCTGCGTTTCTCAAACCGAAAGTCATATACTGAAATTCGTATAACCCAAAAGGGGTTATAATGGCGGTTTTGGGTATATCGCACGGTTCGACTGGGATTTGGTGGTAAGCCCTCTGTAGATCGATTGTCGAAAAAATATTTTTTTGGTACAAAATACTGGTAACGTCATGTAAATATGGAATAGGGTATCTGTCTGGCACCGTTATGTCGTTCAAGGCGCGATAGTCCCCACATGGTCGCCACTCACCATTAGGTTTTTTTTACTAAATGCAGGGGACTTGCCCAGTTGCTTTTAGATGGTCTGCAGATACCCTTTTCCATTAAATATTCGAACTCCTTCTTGGCCGCTATTAATTTATCCCCTGCTAGCCTTCGAGCTCGGGCATACGTTGGGGGACCTTTTGTAGTAATGTGATGCGTGACGTTGGTATTAGTAGGTGGTTTGTTTTCGTTGATTGTTGCGAGATCTTTAAACTTTTGTATCAACTGCGCATACCGTCCTTGCGTACTGTAGGCATGCACTTGATTATCAGATTGTGTTGTGATGCCACTTACCTCCAATAAAGTTTTTCGGTCGATGAGTTTTCCACCTTTTACGTCCACGATGAGTCCAAAATGTTTTAGGAAATCGTATCCTATAATTGGGCTGCTGACGTTTGCCACTATAAACGTCCAAACAAAGTCACGTCTGAGGCCAAAAGAAACGTTCATTCGTTTTTCGCCATATGTTTGTATCGAAGTACTGTTGGCTGCAAAAAGTTCTGTTGTTTTTGTTTTTTTTAAGTTAGCTGAGCGAAATACTGGCATAACAGATACGTCTGCGCCAGTATCTATTAAAAAATTTTGTTTTGAGTTGGTATCCTTAATAATAAGACGGGCTATACGATGGCTGTCTTTTTGTCCGCCCGCAGAACTTAAAGACACATCTAGTTTTTTGATGGTTTCCTGTAGGTGCATGGGTCGCGGCATTTACGTGCTCTTTCACCATACTTTTCGTGATACCAACAGAGCTGATTTGATGTGTCTTGCTGTTTAGTGTTTTTTTGTCGTCCACGTGAAACTGATCGTGAACGACGTCTGAAGTTGGTGTTACCTGCACTGAGACTATTTATTTGTTTTTCGAGTCGTTCTAGTCGTTTGTCTATTTCGGATATGCCAGCTGGATTTGGTTGCGTCGACGACACAACTGACAAGTGTTGGAATTCGCCAACTTCCATTATTTTATCAGCCAATTTAGCTAACTCGTTCAAATCAGCGTCTGATGCCTGTAATATTGCTCTTACCTGTGCAGGCAATCGCTGCAACCATAACGTTTTTAAAAAATCACGTGTTACTTTGTCCTTGGCAAGCGCACTTAATTCGTTGAGTAATTGTGTTGGTCGTTTGTCTCCTAAATCTATTTCCGAAAGTAATTTTTGCGTTTTCTTCTGCTCGCTTTCGCAGTAGCGTTCTAAGATGCATTTCTTTAAATTACCGTACATATCATCAGTTGGAGGGTTTAATATGGCATCCGAGATTTGAACAAGCACATTCGACTCTATAGCAGCTACTACAGTGTTATATTTGGATGCGTCATTTGTAATTCCAGCGACGGAAAATTGTGCTTCCACTTGTGCAAGCCAAATCTCAGCGTGATCTGGCCAGAAAGGTGGAACTTTGACAGACACTCTGTTTATTATTTGATTGGTATCGTTGGATGTGGATGCGCCCACGTTGAAAGAAGTGTTCGTAGTGTTTCTGCCATTTTGTGTTGTTTCGCCGGTTTCGTTTTCACCTGCCATTGTTAAATCGATATATAATTTCAAAAGTTTATAAGCCTGAACGTCGGGGTCACCAATTTGTGGCTGTTTATTGTTAATTCAGTTTTTTTATTTACTTATAAACTTAAGAATATTACATTTAATTATATATTAATTTATGAGATCGGTAAAGCGTGCTTGCTCGAGAAAGTTCTAGAAGGCAGTGTTCGAAAACGTTAAAAAAATATAATGTTACAGATACGAAAATAAAGGTAAAGATAAAATAATAGTGTTTAAAACGTAAATAAGCTTGTGAGAGTAATCGGTACACCACAGATCGAAGACAGGTTTTAGGGATACGAAAATACTAAGTCGTCGGCTTTATATCACAAAAAATTGTTTAATGTTTGCTGAACAGCTTTTTTCAACATAAAATAAATTTCCTTGTAGCAATTGTCTGTATTACTACCACTAGCATTATCGTTGGATAATATTTACTTCTTATGTCGTGTTCTAATATTCATTTAAATTGTTTGTTTTACACAATTATCAAGTCGGCAAAGAAAATCAATAATTAAATAAAAATAAAACAAATAAATATTTTAGTAAAATATATACATATATCTATATGTGCGTGTATTTGTTAAGTTTTCGAAGGAAATTGTACAATTTAAAATCAATGATTAAGAATTATTTTATCAAATATTCTAAAATTTTAATTAAATATAATAAAAAATTCTTCAATTTTAATATATTAAATCATTAAGACATAAAACTTACATACACATATGATAAGTAGAAAGATATTTAAAATTATTTATTTATTCAAAGATTTTGTATAAAATCAGAATCCATTAAATATTCCAAAATTTCTCTTTGGTTGTTGGAAAGAGGAAGTGGTTGGTAATCATCAAATAGTGATGATAATGCCAAGTTATCCATAGATTCTGGCTCTGAATTTAATGCAGTTTGGTATTGTTGAACCGTATTGACATATGTCGATTCATTAAATCCGTTAGATGATGAAGAAGTTTGTTGATTAAAAATTGCCAATTGGACCGAGGGTTCTTGTCCGACATCTGAAATTTCAGGATTGGCAAAAAACAAAGGCATATTGTTTTCCTGGGCAGATGATTCGGAGCAGCTACGTAGTTTGGTATTTTGTTTTGGTGCTTTAGCGGCGTCCTTCTTGCTCTTCATGCGACGATTTTGAAACCAAATCTTTATTTGACATTCGCTTAACTCTAAACGTTGGGCAATTTCAATGCGACGAGGACGGCATAAATATTTATTAATTTGAAATTGACGTTCCAATTCAATCAGTTGTTTGCTGGTATATGCTGTACGTATGCGTTTTGCCTTTAAAGTACCTTTCGAATCGATAGATGATGAGGGCGAAACGGGAGATGTTATGGTAGAGTAACTCTGAGTGGAAGGAGGTAACACTGATGGCAGAGTTGTATCTTGAACAATATTCATAATCTGTAAAATATTTAATTAATATATAGAAAGTAATTTGAAGTGGTGAAAAATATTTATACTTACATTAGGATCACTTTGATATTGAAAATTTTGCGTCCAGTATTCTTCTAAATTTATGTTATTCCATTCCATTTTTGCTGATCAACTTTAAAATTGCAATAAAAACTGACGAAGATGTTGCTTGCTTGAATAGTTGTGGCAGAATATGTTCAATATTTGTCTGACCAAATATTTATAGATATGCATATGAATCTCTCTCTCTCTCTCTCTTGTTTTGATACCTGCACAGGACAATTTCCGCATTGGATTTATTATCAAGTTCAAGTACGAGTATGTTTGCAAATCGGAGATGTGCTTGTCTCTCGATGGTTGAATGTAACAATAAGCGTAAGCAGCCAGACCGGCGTTTCAATATGCGTAATAGCATTTTGACTAGTCTTCATAGTCACTACCCAGCATACCATTTTAGTAGCGCTCCGAAAAAGGAGTCAGAAAAGAGTCCAACAAAAGAACATTTTCGGAGCGCTCCGAAAAAAGGAGTCAAATAAAAGTCCAACTAAAGAGCATTTTCGGAGCGAAAGAAAAATTTGCTTGTTACTGTCCTGAGTCAGCACGCAGTATGACTCAGAAATTCCACTTAATTATGTGTGTACCAAAGCGTTGTTCTCCTGGTATTTGTGCTTTGAACAAAAAAAAAAACATAGCTGTACCACACAAGAATGATAAAAACAAGATGAGCCCAAAAAAACCCTCATAAAAGACTCTTTTCTGACATTATCTAAGAGCTCTTTCTGACGGACCATTTTCGAATTTAATGACCCTCTTTTCTGAAGGTTTTCGGAGCAATTGTGATTGTTTTTTGGGCTCATAAAGAGCGTTAACGCTCCGAAAAAGGTGTCAGAAAAGACTCTTTTCGGACTCATATGGCTTGCTGGGATTATACACATAAAGCACGATGGCCACGTATCGAACTGATTTTACAAACGCAGTTTTTTTTATTGTGTTAGTGAAAAAACCTCACACGTATATGTTGATGTGAGTGTGACGAAAATCAAAACAATTTAGATTTTCACTGCCGCCGCTACTACAAACTAAATATTACCAACACATACATATTATTTGTTAAATCAGTTTCATGTTCTCTCCTCGCTCAAAGTACATATATAGTGTATATAATACACTTACAAGTTGCGTAGATCATTTAACAGGTAGAAAATAACTAGCATCAATAGTGTAGAGCAGAGGTAGGCAAAGCGTAAAATGAGGTTGTGTGTGTGAGCGAACTACCCAGCAAACATAATCATAATTATATAAATTATAGAAAACAACTTAGGTAGGAAACATACCAGTGTTGTCAGATAATTTTTTTTCTTCCGCCCAAAAAAATTTAGAAACCCACTAGATTTTTTTTATTCTTATATAACATTATTATTATTATTAAGTGAGGCCTCATGCACTACGACCTATTAGATCTTTTGTGCAGCCTTGAAGTTTCATCATGTTAGATTTAGGCTATGTATAAAGCCAATTATTTTGTTATATGAGACATCAAATACATCCCCTGGGGCCATAAATGCCCTTCCGAGCTATCTTGTTCTGCGTATTGCCAGCATTGGACAGTCGCAAAGAATATATTCAGAGGTTTCGGCTTCAAGTTCACAAAACCTACACTGATCATTCGCAACATTACCTAAAGTAAATTGGTGATACCTGAAGCTACCGTGTCCTGTGAATAATCCAGTAAGTAATCTCAATTCACCCTTTCCGAGCGATAGCAACAATTGAGATCTTCGTTTAGACAGAGTAATAAACCTTTTGGACTGTCTAAGTCCTGGCAGGTTGTTCCAAAATCGGGAAAATTCCGATTCTACCCAAGAACTAATTCGTTCCATAGTGTATTCACGTGGAATGCCAAAGAATAGTTCCGGGTCTATAAATGGGCGTCGAGCACCTCTATAGGCCAAGCAATCAGCACGTTCATTACCAAGGTAAGTTCATTATGCGTGCCGAGTTCATTCAATGATGTCCAGCAGTTCATAACTACCCTAGACTTTATTTCATATGAAGATAAGGCTCTGAGAGCAGCTTGGCTATCAGACATAATAAAAATCCTATTATGCCTAACTCTGCGTCTCAGACATTCGTTAGAGCATATAAGAATGGCATAAATTTCCGCCTGAAATATAGATGGGAATGTACACATTGGGATTCCCCTTTGAGAATTGGGCCCATATATGCCAGCCCCAGTGTCACCATTAGCCTGTTTGGAACCATCGGTAAACCACACTTGATCGGCATTAGTCTGCCACCATGTCTGATTTAACTATTCATCCCTTTTAGGTATAAGGACGTTAAACCTTCTATTTAACACCAGAGTCTTTGACATATAATCTCATACTGCAATACTAGGATCATTCGCAAAGATACCTAGTATGCTAATGTGCCCAACCAGATCTCCCGGCAATAGACTGGATATCTCCGGTAGTCTGGATGCACTCCTATAGGCCTCCTCCATTATCAATAAATGAAGGGGTGAGATATATAGGATTGCACCCAGAGCATGAGTGGGGCAGGTCTTCATGGACCTCTACATACTCTAATAATTATTAAAAAAAAAAACATTTGAATTATTCTTCGCTTACATTTTTATGAAATTACGTAATGTGAACTATTAGGAATATAATTTATATACATATAAACATCTAGATGGTTAGTTTTATTAAAATCAGGTTTCTCCAAAACTTTCAAGAGTTGCAAATTCTTCTTCACGAGCTGTGTACATATCATTCGAATTCAAAAGTTTGAGCATTTGAGGTGTTGGAATAAAATCTTATTGTTTAACTTGACTCTTAAAATACTTTTAACTGTTGAAATATTCATTCTGTTTCGCAGATTATTTTTTACCACATTAAACATATAGAAAGCTCTTTCAACTAATGCATTGAAATGAGGTAGTAGTAATAAAGATAATCCTAGTTTACTAATTCTGCAAAATTTTGGGTTATTGCCAGCATCCCTCTTTTGTCCAACTTCTTACCAAAATTGTTCTAAAGACGTCGTATTACTCCACGATATAAAGTGCAAGTTGTTCCACTCACTAAGAGTTGCATCGATATCTTCACAAATGTTTTTGAAATGAACAACGACACTGGTAATGTCTGGTTTTTTAGCTTTCTGTGCATTTTCGATGGAAAACAGTGATAATTTTTCTAAAAGATCAATACTATCTGGAAGTCGCTTTTTTATTTGGAAACCTATTTCCAAAGTAAAAGTTTTGCAATTTACCTTAATGAGCATAATGTCTTCTATTTGCATCGAAAAATATTACTTTCTAAATCGTCATTTCGAAAATCCCCTAAAAATCCCCTAAATAATATTCTTACCCCCAATTTTCCCCCTAAATAATATTAACTCCTAAAAAAAACTCTAAATCTAGGGGGAAACAATCTAATCTGACAACACTGAAACATAAACTTACAATGGGAAGTATTTTTAGAAAAAAACTATAAAAGCATTCGCCATTTTCAAATATCCAAAATACAATTAGATAATATAAGGAAAATGGCTCCGTAGCAAATATTCTAAGAAGCGGTCGTCAAAAAAAACTGTCCAATCGTGATGTTAACCACATCGTAAAAGAAGTGAAAAAGAATCAAAGAATAAGTGCATCAAAACTTGCAGATGATATCGCTAATAACAATAACAAACATTTTCATCCAAGAACTGTTTAAACAGCAATGCGAGAAAATGGATATAAAATCCGAGTTCCCCGAAAAAAGCAACTAATAAGTGAAAAAAAAAACAGAAAACTTAGGCTGGAGTTTGAACATAAGTACAGAAACAAAGACGCTGAGTTTTGGAAAAGAGTTTTTTTTTTACAGACGAGAACAAATTTATTTTATTTGGAAGCGGTGTCCGTGCAAAGGTCAAATCCAAAATTTGGTTCCTACGTTAAAACTCGGATGTAGCAATGTAATGGTTTAGGAGCGATTGGAGCAGCGGGGGTTGGAAATTTGCAGTTTATTGATGGGATCATGAATCAACATACTTACAAGAGTATATTGGAAAGAAATTTGCAAGCAGCCGTCGACATCTTGGGCCTTGGATTCCGTTTAATTTTTCAACAGGATAACGATCCCAATCACACCGCACTTCCTGTAAAAGAGTTGTTGCTTTATTCTGCTCCCAGATGGCTCCATAGTCCACCTCAATCGCCAGACTCAATTGAGCACGTATGGGGTATAATGAAGCGCAAATTAGTAGCAACTTTAATAACCGTAATAAAAGTTTATTACAGACATTTAATTTTGTTTATGCTAACCCTTTCAAGATCCTCACCATATTATCATTAACAGTCATTTTAAAAGAAGATTATAGTTTTTTGTAACTCCTTTTTTGCTCCAAATTAGTAGCAACTTTAATAACGAGCAAACAGTCGCTTAAAACAGCTCTTAACAAAATCTGGTCAGAAATATCGCCTTCTGAAACAGAAAGCTTGGTACTTTAAAATGTTTCCTTTTTTAATTTATCTAAAAAAATTTATTAACATTCCAAGATGTATTTAAACTTTTGTTGATTGAATTTTATCGTATTTTTAAGAATTACCGTTATGTTCGTAATGAAGTCTATATTTTTTGTTTTTGTATTTTGTTATTTATAAAACTAAATAAAACTGCATATTTTAAGTTTTCCTGAAACGTTTACTTTTCTTTAAACAATCAATTTTTGAGGTGTATTTGAACTCTGACTGTAGAACAAGTGACAAAAATTAGAAGAAGTTAGTTGGGCATAGTCAGTAAAAGAAGTAGGTAATTTAAAATTGTGCTAAACATTTTATTGAGAATAATAAATTTTATTAAAAATATGATACTAGAAATATCTCGATATTTATTGAACACCAAAGCATTTTTTCTTGTCGGTTTTAAAACCAAATTCTGACAATATTGGTTTCTATGACACCCCTGTATAATATGTAAATCTGTTTTGTTTTGTATTGATGTTCTCAGTTTTTTGAAAGCATTTTGAAAAATCTTTCAATAACTCTACACTTTTGCGATATGGGGATCAAAATGACCCATTTCGTTAAATAAACGTTTAACTTCATAAAAATTAAAAACATGAATTATAAATATTGACACACAACAAAATATTTCCGCTTAGAATATAAACTATTTATATACATATTTTATGGAGAGTAAACTGTATCATATTATTAAATAAATATTTAATGAAATATTCTATTAATGAGTGTAGTAAAATATGCTTGCTTATTAAATTTATAGGATTATAACCATTTCGAGTTTTCTACTTTTTTAAAGACAAAAAAACCAAACAGAAAATTCAAATTTAATATGGAATGTTTATTATCAGTTGAAAGAACATTCTTTGGCATGCATTTTTAAAGATTATCCATTGAGTCCAAACTTCGATGACTCGTTCGAGTATTTCGACTGGTAACTGCCGAATGACACGCATGATGTTTTCCTCCAAGGGCTGAATCGAAGCGGGTTTATCCGCATAAACTTTAGAGTTTACAAAAGTCTAACGTCCGTCCCAAAACGTGAAATTAGGTGCTCTCTCAACAAATCCATTGATTGATGCGATGTGTGGGAAGTGGCGGCGTTTTTACGCTTTCAATTAAAGATCTCGACGTAAAATGTGCCAAATCATTCCATACGTCAGTCCGAGTTGCTGCGAACGGTACCGAATCGACTCTTCGCGGTTTTCGAGTACGCTCTCAGCTACGGCCGTTATATTTTCTTCACAGCGTGCTGGACGTGGTCTATGCGGTCTAATTTTATGTAATAATGAATGCTGGGTGTCAAAATGGGTGATTATGTTGCGAATATTATTGTCAGTAGGCCAATTATGTTGACCATAAGTTGAGTCAAGTGCACGAAACACATTCGAAACACATTTTCGTAATAAAAGTGAACGATTTGTAAATGTTGTTGTACTTGAATCTACCGTTATACGAAATGTTGTTTGTATCCATGTGCAATCGCTCAATGTATCTTCATAGCAAACGTTTTTGTATATACATATGTATATATTTTGACCTATTTCTAATTAGTTCTATGTCCTCGTGTAATTGTCTTCCAATTTTACTGAGTTTCCATTCATCATAAAGGCAATTCATTATTCACATATTCCTCCTTATTAAATTATTCCCCACTGTCGTTCATCATTGAGTTGTCTTATATCAAAAATTACTATAATCAACAGAACGGATGTAGTTTCTCATAACTTCTTAGAATAGAGTCTGCTCCGTAAAGATAGCCAGAGCCGCCACAAGGTTGTGCCGTCGAGAAATTCGAAAAAACAGACTTCTCTAAAATACTACTGACGACAATAATCACAAGAGACGAAGCGTAAAGCGAATGACAGACAACATTCTTTCCACTTACAACGCATAAAAAACAAAGGTATTGGGCGTCTTCTTTGACATTGTTTTCAGTCAGCTACAATGTACGAACCAAGTGAATTCTATCCAAGTCTAGTCAAAGATCTCAACTAACTACTAATTCTGCATATAGGACAGGATACAAAATATTGCATTGTTAGAATGTATAGACGTATCAATGCCATCGGGCATTGTTCATAATATGACAACGTTCAAGTCTCACTCACATTGTTCTGGTTGGTGATCATGGCTATTGCAAAACTTTTTACACCTGTTACAGCAGGACACAGCATATGTCACCACAAAATCCTGCCAATGGAAATGGGAAAATATTAAAAAAAAACTTCTAGCTACTATCTACTACATGATCTGATGATAGTTATGGCCAAAAACGAAAGCGAAAGGAAAAACCAATTTCAGAATTCTTTGTTCGTTGGCCTTCATAAACCGTGTAAATATACATACACATACATACATACATATGTATCTACTCTCATAATGTTTGCTTGTCTTTATTTACATTTTCATAATGTGTTAAAATTGCGAAAAATAATATTTACATTTCTATGAGTGTTTGCATTTGTGTTTATGACTTTCTATGAACATTGTCTTTTTGTCTTGTTTTGTTTCATTTTGTCCTTCAGCGGCGCCTTGTAATTATTTGTTTCCTACTGTATTAAAACCAGCACAAGGAAGAGGCAAGATATTCATTTCTTCGAACTGTAGGTATTTATTATTTTAAATTATAAACTAATACGAGGCGAAAAGATTTAGATTTAGCAAAGAGAAGATTTAGTTGTTCTACAAATTGCATTTTGTTTTCGTATTATTTAGATCAATACAAAAGTCAAGTGCAAAGAACAATAGTCATAGAATTTGAGCAAATGTTCTTCATTTATTATGGTAGATTTGAGTTAGAAATGTTTTTACAACCACACAATAAAATTGAAGTAGGTAGGAAGACTGGTGTGAGTCACCTCACACCTCCACCCAGAGACCAATATGGTCCATTGCGACGCCTTGGATAGGAAAAGAAATAATAGAGAAGATGAAATAAAAGCTAAGTAAAAGATAGGAAAGGAATATTAGAGTGCGAAGAGAGAAAATAGAAGAGAAACGTGACCAAATCCTACTCAGACATATGTCCTCCACTTGTGCGAACAGCACCCAGTCTACTGCCGCGTAGCCAGGCCATTCCCGTTACGAATCCCATCAGATTCTCCATCCCACAGCTCGAAACATCCCCTAATTCGCCCAAGAATCTACTACCCAGCCACCTCAGCCTACTGCCCTGCAACCTGGGTAATATTAAAGTATATTAAAAACTAAATTAAATTATATCTATGTATATGTTTATGTGAAAAGTAACAATATCCCAATAAATCAAAACCCTTTAGAAAAATATTATAATAAAGCTTGCGAGCATAAGCCTTAAGCTTTAAAAAAACTTGAGAAACTATAGAAAAACATTTTTAAATTATTGTAGAATAATCAAAAAGGAACCCTCGTGATAATAGTACTGAAATAATTATTTAATAAGCTTATATTCTCAATTTTAGAAAAAGATTCTCTAAATAATATTTTATTAAACTAAATAAAAATAAGCTTATTTCAACAATTGTAGAATTTGGTTATAAAAAAACCTTTAATGGCATTCATAGTTAAAAAAGGAAAAAGTTAGCCCCTAGTACGCGATGTCGAACGATAACGTTCGCTTAGATAAGACTTAAGACACAAACCCAAACCCAAACAAAATATCGTTTTGTGATTGTTTTCCTACATGCAACTTATTTTTTCCGAGTTTTGTATAAATATTGTTATTTTATAGGCATTTATGTACTATTGTGTAATTTTTCGTGATACAATTTGTGTTGGGGCTAGAGTAATCTTAAACCAATTCTTACAATTTTTTTTCACGGTCTGTGATTTTGCTGTAGAAATAACATATAAACATATATATGTATAGGGATGTTGTCTTTGATTCATAACTCTGGTTCTAGGGGACCGTTTTATCGATTTTTTAATACCACACTTCTTAGGATGACTTCAAAAGCTTTTTTGTACACTTTGTTGATTTTGTTTGTGTATTTTGGACATGAGAGTGCTTTACACAGACTGAATATGTCCGTTTGTCAGTCTATGTAAAACACTAACATTCAATCGACTTGGAATTTTATAAGGTTTAACGTAACCGCGATTATATATGTATTTAATCCGTAACATAAACTCACTGTAAACAAAAAACATGATTAATTCGAAATACACGCAGAAAGAAAACATGGTTGTGGTAAACATAATCTAAGAGCAAAATATTATAATTAAATTTATGATTTATAATGTCATTGCTATACGAATTTTTCATTCCTTGGCTTCTGATCAATGAGTTACTATTATTGGAATTATCTGAATACTTGCTAGGGTTTAGATGTTAATACCCCTGTTAAACACCCACTTTTTTTTTTTTTTGTAAAATATACCACCATGATTATATTTTAATAATTTAAAATATAATCCCTTAACCATATACTTATCTTGCTGTAATTTTAACTCATTTATCCCATTATACTTCCACAACTCAAATAAAAAGATTTAGTCTTCCATATTTGTTTTCAAATATTCCAAATTAACAAAGAATTCATTTATTTAATAAAAATCTAAAGTTGTTTCCATATTATAATTATAACAACTAAGAAAATAATAAAATTATTTACAACAAAGAAAGTTAAAAATTATAAATATTCACAAACAAAATTAAAACTTACATACATTGACTCCAACGATGATATGTCCATATCAGCATCTCGAAGAAAATTGTTATATTTTATATTATAAATAGGTAAATCAAAAAAATAAAAATTTAAATTCAAGAATTAATAATATCTAATATTAAACAATCATTTAAGTTAAAAACCACAAATTAATATTAATTATTTTAATCATTAACAATTCTAATTATAATTTAATTAAAGCCATCTAATTTTGCAGTATTTGAATAAAAATTCTCGATCCCGCAAACAAATCTCAAATAATAATATAAATCTCTTTGTTTAACATATTTGCTTATGTTGAAATCATTATAATTGTTCACAAATGTTTATATATTAGTTATTATCATTGTTATTTTTTTCCTTTCAATATTACTTTCAAAAATTCAGTTTCCTTTTATTTGAAAAAGTTAATTATTTTCACATTACTATTGTGTTTAATTTGCATTACTGTTCATTTTCTTTTTCGTTTGTATGTATATGTTATACATTTTATTTTATTTCCACATTCATTTTGTTAAGTTTTGATATTTTTATAAATTTTTCTTTTGGTTTTACGATTTAAGTTTTATTCGAATAATTAGATTTTATGTATTCACTAATTTTCATTTTAAATATCCTTTTAGTTCACAAAATTTTATCTTCACTAATTTTCATTTTTTAAATATCAAGCCAGCAATCAAAACTATAATGAATCAATTTTTCTCAACATCAAGAACAATCTAATCAAAATAATTTCCAATATCATTGCCTACGTGATAAAATAAAAATCCTAAACAAGTAACACTTATAAATTTCAAATTTAAATTTTTCAAAATAACAATTTACCTACACACAAATTTTCTACATTATCTTCCAAAAGCAAAGTTAACTAGATACAAATTAAAAAAAAATAAATATTGAAATGTTAAATGAAATTCAACATGAAATTTTTAAACAGTATACCAAAGCAAAAAATTTTAATAAAAATTTCCAGAAATCAAAGGTAACTTAATTAACAAAATCTAAAAATATTTGAATTATAATTTGAAATTTAACAAGTAACCAATTTTGAACAAAATGAACCAAACCCTAACAGATTATAGTCAAAAGTGCCAAAAAATATCATATTATGATCAATTATTATCGTAATATTTAATCATAATATTTTCTCGTTAATCATAATTTGATATTATAGCATCATATTATAATCTAATATAATCATAAAATTATTATACATGATCATATTATGACCTAAGGTAACCATATTATAGTTTAAAGCATACATGTTAAATAATGATTAGAATTATCAATTGATGCAATTGGTATATATTCTCTAATTCATCAAACAATTAGAAATAGTTCAATTAATTCCCATTAGATAATTGAAATTTTTATTCCAATGCTAAAACTAAGTGCAATTAGTTGTCATTAGCAAAAAAAATGGTTTACTTTTACAATTAGAAATCTAATTGACTTCTGCTAATGCAATTAGAGTTGGCAACCCTTGTGCTCTGAATGCAAAAATTAATCTGTGGTCAATGCGAAATGGAAATTGATGAAGGAAAAGAGGAAAATATAGAATGTGATAAATGCTCCAAATCGTTTCATTGCATATGTACAAAAATTGATGAACGCCGTTACGAATATCTTCTAAAACATGAAAGCGAATAATTTATTTGCCATTTCTGTGATAGTGGTAATGATTTAGTAAAGACGGAGTTAAAAGAAATCAAAACAAAACTTGAGAAATTAGATCAGCTGACTGCCATAACAGAAGCTGTAGAATTTATGTCTCGCCAGTATGATGAACTTTTAAAAGGTGTTGCTGAAAACAACAAAAAAGTTGCACTGATACAAAAAGAAAATTGTGTTTTGAAAAATGAAATTGCTGTATTAAAAACCTCAGTAAAAATTTTAAATGAAAGCCGAGTGAAAAATGACTGTATACTTCGAGGTGTTGTTGTTAATAATGAAACAAGTGCTGTTGATAAAATGCTGGAAATTTCAAAAAAGATTGGAATTGAAGTAAAAAAGGATTATATCAATGAAGCGTTTTTCTTGAAAAGAGGAAAAAATGATAAGACTGATAAAAGAACAATGGCTATAAAATTTAATAACAGAACTGCGAAAGATGAACTTATGAAGTCTAAACCTAAGTTAAAGGAGGTTGAGTCATTTAAATCGGTTTACGGAACGATTTCCTGAATAAAGAAACAATTCAAGTCTTTAATTATGCCAAGACTTTGACATTTATTGGATATTGTGCTGTATACACTTTTGGTGGACGTGTCTATGTGAAAAGAAGTGAGATTTCTAAGCCAAGATATATAAAAAGTGAAGAAGAGGTTGACAAAATAATTTCCGAGGCAGCAACTTTTGGTTCCAAACGCAAATCTTTCAACCGTAATACTGCTGATATTGATCAATCTGATGGAAATCAGTCGGACTTTGTTTCTCCATCACAAATACATTAATTAACAGTTATATTATTTTTATTGATTTAAAAAGCTATTTTTATTTGTTTTTTTTTTATGAACTATAATAAATATTTTTGTTGACAAAATCTTACGACTGGACAACAAACTCAACAGAGTGAAATTTGTTTTTCATTTATTTATTTTAAATAACCCCTGAAGATGGTCAACAAAGTTGACCGAAATATTGGGAATAAAATAAAATAGAAATTTTTAAAACAAAATATTTTTATATTTTTCTTTTAAAAATTTGTTACCTTATGACCTTATGCCGAACAAAATTTACAAACAATTTTTCCAATTTTTATAATTTTAGTGCCCATTTAACAAATACTAATTCTTTATATTTAAACGTTATTTCAATTAATATTAGAAGCATTTCATCAATAAATAAATTTAATAGATTCAAGACACAACTTGCCAAGATTCATCAAATTCAAATATATATGATTCAAATATAGCAGAAATAAATAGTATTCCTGGATATAATTGTAAACATTGTTGTAGGAGTGATGGTTTTGGAGGTACCTCAATTTTTTTACGTGAAAACCTCCAATTCACCGTCGAAGTTTGTGAAAGTAAACATTTTTGTGACACAATTGTTATTTCACTTAATAAAAGGGGTACCAATTAAAATAATTTCTCAAAAATGTAATCTAATTTCACATTACGATTTCAGAAACTGTCATAGTCTAATTACACGTCCAATATCTGGAAGGTGTATCGACAATGTTTTCACAAATCTCACAAGTACATTGATTCAGTTGAGTGTTCATTATCTGATCACAATTTAATTTGTTGTAGAGTAAAACTTAATGTTTAGAACTTTATTTATACTGACATTATATTAAATTATTGTAATTATGATACTTTGAAAGAAAATTTTCAAAATAGTGTTGAAAATACATTTACATATACGGGGAATCCATCAGTTGACACATCTGAACTGATTGAATGTCTATCGAGCTCGTATAGTAGCTCGACAACTGTAGCAAGTAAAAGAAAGTTTCTTAAAGAAGAAATTATACCTTGGCTGAATGGTAATTTGCAAAACCTTATCTTACTCAAAAGGAACCTTCTTAAGCAAATACGAAAAAGACCGAACAGCACAGATATATGTCACAGATTGAAAAGAATAAGCAAAATTATTAAAAAAGTATATAAGGATTCTATGAATAATTATTATCACGAAAAAGTTGCTTGTATTCAACATGATGAAACTTTAAGTCAAAATAGAAAGACAGAAGTTCTTTTAAAAGATCGACAAGGAAATTTAATTTTAGATGAAACTACCACGTGAGTTATGATTACATTTAGTACCATCACTGTAAAACTTTATTTGTATCATCACTGTAAAACTTTATTTGTATCATCTTCATAATACCGTTAAAACTTGTTTTCATAATTTTTAGAATCAACATATTTTATTTAAATTATGATTTAGTTTTTCAGTCTTGTAAGAACCTTTAAACAATAAAGTCATATTATATAAACTAATAAGTTGTAATTTTAATTACTTAACTGGCGCAGTCGCTTACCGAACCGTTAAAAAAAAGAAAACTAAAGTTTTACAACAAAAAAAGCAAAATATACTTAAGTATATACAGTTTATATTTTTGAAAAGAAAAAATCAAAAACTGATCTTCAAAACCAATAGAAAATAACTAACTTTAGTGTTATTCAAAGATTATTGATGTTTTTTAAATATATTCGTAATTTAATAATAATAATAATTACAACGACAAACAATCAGACAAGCAACTAATACAACACAGTGAGGTGCATAATTAAAGTACTTACTTATAACAACAACAAAAAAAAAAAAAAAAAACAAAAAAAACAAACAACAAATAACTTTGGAATTCTTTCTTACAACAACAACTTCAATCAATAACCTTGAATTGCGTTTGCATTAGCAACAAATATACAAATTTGTCTATCAAGGAATATAATAAAAAAAAAAAACAAAAACAAATCATCATGCAGTCGACCTGGCAACTATCGATGAACGATATTTTAAAAGATGCCCAGAGAATACACGAGTTTCGTGGAGACGATTCGTATGCCTTAACATCGTTTTTAAGAGAAGTTGAAAGTGTGCTCGCTCTTGTGGAATCTAATCATGATCAGCGTTGCCGTTTTTGGTTATTTCTAACCAAAATTGGTTATTTTTTTTCTCAATGTGTACATGTGTAGATTTTTTCTGTTTTGGTTATTTTTTTTTTACTGAAAATATTTGGATTTTAAGACAATTAGTAATATATTGCAAGCAAAAGAATTGTGCAAAAATCAACAAAATGCCCATTTTGTTTGGTCTGCCAAAGACAAATTTTAAAACTCAAGCTGTGACATTTTAAGTAAAAGTGATCTCCATATTTATTGTAATATAATTACATGTTTTTTAGTATTTAAGAGAGTAACTTTCTAGTTCCTTATTTTATTGCCAATGAACAATTTTTTGTTTTTATTATATACTTTTTATTTTTGTTTAAGACATTAAAAATTAATAATTAAACTTGCAAAACTTAATGTAAAGTATTGGAATTTTAAATTTTACAAATTGTAGCATTAGCTTATGTTTCTTTGCATTACTTTTTGCAAAATATGACGCTTAGTTTTTTAAAAAAATTATTTTTTAGTATTAGGAGTTGTGTTGTAAAATACGTTGTTTTATGTTTTTTTTTGTTACCTTAAAGTAAAAAAGTTAAAATTACAAAAAATAAATAAATAGTACATGCATTTAAATTTTGTTATTTTTTTTTAAATTTGGTTATTTTTTTCATAAATGTTGGTTACAAAAAATTTTTTTTCGTGGCAACACTGGCTGTGAGTTATATTTATCAAAGAGTAGTATTAAATAAGCTGCAAGGTGAAGCTCTTCATGTTATGAGAACTTTAGGGCCAAATCCAAGTTGGAAAGAAACGAAGGACGCCTTAATATGTAACTTTGGAGTGAAAGAGACCTACCCATAGCTGCCAGATTTGACGATTTATCGTCATTTTGACGATTTTTGGTTTCAAAAATAGCAAAATGACGATTTGACGATTTTTTCATTGAAAGTGACGATTTTCTGAATTATTAAAAATTTCTATCATTTTTTAGTTTTATTAATGTTTTTGTTACCAAATTCTCTCTTTTTTTGAGACAACAACTATTGTTCTCCTTTAATATCATAAATATTAAGAAGAACATGACATATTTCAAAAACAAAACTAAGTGATAGTAGTGTTTTCTTAATTATTGTTGTTAAGTTCAAGTAAAATAATTCCAAATAATATTGAGACAGAATAGTCGAAATTACTTATTTATCTGTAAACATAAAAATCAATTTTAAATACTGAATTCCACGAACTAATATTTTAAGAGGACACAATTTCTGAATTTCCACGAGGAAATTCTTCTACAAAAACTTCTCCTATTGTAACAAAACCTCGAAAGCATATTCAGCCAAATAAATTTAAATAACAAAAATACGGAATTCTTAGAAAATAAGTTCCTGTTCTCGTATATGATGGATGAATTGAATTCTATACGCAAAATGATATTTAGAACTTAATAAAATAAATTGTCCTGACGTACGTTAAATCAATTTTCGTACTTTTTAATGTAAATCAACATGCATGAAAAAAACAAAAGGAAATACGAAAATTGACAGCACCGTCAACTTTGTACCCCTTTTGTTCTTATTTCCCTTCTCAACCAAAAATACTTGCCTTGACGAGTCAGAAGTGAAAACGGACTAAGATATCATAAAAATATTACACAAGTTGTGTTTAACATTATATGTTTTGTGATTTGTTATGTAAAAAGTTAAAATTTATGTATTTTGATATGTATTGTACAAGAGACTATATAATTTTGAATTTTTATGTTTTCGTTTAAATAAAAATTTCAAAATACTATTAGAAATAGTGACTTTTTATTTTTCCGATTTTTTTTGACGATTTTTAAAATTCAAAATGACGATTTTTTTCTTTTTTATCGGGATTTTGACGATTTTTTCCGAAATTCATCTGGCAGCCCTGGACCTACCATCAGTTATATCAAGAAGCTTTTGAGGCAAGAAATTTAAATATTGAAAATTATTATAAAACTTTAAGAGATATTTTGTGTAAAATTAATGAGAAGTACGAATATGACGTTGAGAAACCTATAGAATTTAGTCCATTACATGCGGAGAATATTATATTAAAAACTTTCATAAATAATATTGATGTAAACTTAGCTTCAGTAATTATTAATAGAAATATTGGTAAAATTAGGGAAGCTTATAATTTACTTAAGTCAGAAGGTTTAATAAGAAATGAGGTTAAGGAAAAGAATATAAAATTAAATGAAAATATTAATGACCATTGTACTTCATTAGGTAGATCTAAAAATAATAGAAAATTTCATAATGAAAGTAATTACAATTCTGCTAATAAAACCCCGTAATTTATATTATAACTCAAACTATAATGAAATTAGTTCTTATGGCCAAAATAATTCTAATATTAGACAAAGAACTAATACTCAGAATTTTAATTATAATACTGGTAATTCACAAAGAACATATCAATCACAAAATGACAGTTCTAATATGGAAATTGAGCATATTGAGGAAGGAAATGATAATTTCATTAGCGAGGAACAATTAAATTTTCACACAATGGGCCACATGAATCACTACCAATAGTTAAACTTACCATTGGTAATGAAAAATTGAAAGTACTAATTGATACTGGTGCCACAACTTCCGTATTAGACCATAATAAATTGCCTCAATATGAAAGATTACTATTAAAGACTCCAATTTATTTTTCATCTCTGAATGGGAGAATAAGCGTACAAGAGGAAATAATTACACATTTACCTTTAGAATTCTGCAAAAATGCAACAATGTCTTGGAAATTAACGGAGTTTGGGGGAAAACAGTTTGATGCAATATTAGGGCAAAATATTTTGAGACCAATTGATTCTAATACGAGCTAATTGAATATCTCATTGCATTAGCAGAAATCAATTAGATTTCTAATTGTAAACGTAAACCAATTTTTTTTGCTAATGGCTACTAAGTGCAATTAGTTTTACCATTGGAATAAAAATTTGCATTATATTATGGGAATTACTTGAACTAATTCTAATTGTTTAATGAATTAGAGAATTTCACAAAAGAAGACTAACTAGCAATTATTAGCATTATCTAATCATTATTTAACATGCATGGTTTAAAGTAATCATAATATGATCTTATAATAATCATATTATGATATATAATAACCATCTTATGATCTAAATCAATTATATTATGATAGTACTTTATCATAATATGTTATTTTTGATATCATTTTATTTTTACTATTTGTCAAATTATGTTTTTATAATTATCATAATATGAATGCAAAATTTCGCGATGATACCAGTTAAAACATTATTTCTAATAAAGACACAATTATTTTAGTATTTCGTATATACATATATTTCGTATAATCGCAATTATTTTTACATTGTTTTTAAACACAAAACTTAATATTTTTGTTAATATTTTTGTAAATAGCAATAAATATTTGCGCACTTTCAACGTACATAAAAAATTACATTTATTTGTAGTTTTGTTTAATAGATTTTTATTTTGAGAAATTTAAGATTATTTATTTAAACAAATATATATATTTTAAACAAATATAGAAACTAATCATTTAATGGTTATTTGTAAATTATCAAGTAGTTATCACTCAATAGTTGTGGTAAACATTTTTTAAAAATAATTATGTTTCAGTGAACCATATTCAATTTTATAATTGCGAGAAACATACAAATGTTATAGTAACTAAGTTATTGTTAAAATCAATTATTTGTGTATCACAACAATATATTGGTACCAAAAACACAGTGTAGTTGTCGTACCCATGTCCAACCATGCTTTTTCTCTGCGTGTACGAGTATAAGATATTTATTTCAAGCTTGTAAAAACTAGTAAAATATGGATATGGATTTTTTTCAATTTACGTAATTTTGAATAATTAGTGATTTTCTACCATGGATTAACAAAATTTTGTGATTTGTAAATCACCGATTTAATATAATAAATCAGATTTGTTTACTCGAAAGTGTTTCGGTTTAAAGAACACGGCCAAATGCTCCTAATTTTATAGAAAAGTTATTATTTGGGCGGGCTTAATATAAAAAAATTATATTTTTCTACATGAAGCTCATGAACACCTGTTTACGTTCCACTTGAAATTGCAAATAGTGGTAAATTTGAGGCGTTTGCATATTTTTAATGTGTAACTTCCAACTTTTAGTTATTGTTACTAAAACAAACAGTTATTTGGATTATCATCATAAACACTTAACATCATTTATATTCATATTGATTTTAGAAAATCCCAATTTTATATAAAAAAAAATAAAAACGAACATCCAACCAAATTTAATTAGTAAATACCTTTATCAAACCTAACAAATTTCAAATTCTCTCAAACACATTTCCACATCGTACACGTGATTGAAAATATACATATGCCAAAAACCCAAAAGCATAAAATTCCACTGCAACATAAAGAGAGAGATTGACGGGAATGTTTTAGTATTTTAAAAATTCTTGGAAAATTTTCGCTAAAACAGGTAGATTAATTTTAAACTCTTAATATTTTTAGGAAAACCGTCATAAAAGTAGAAAAACTTTAAATTTTATTAGTGTGATTTTATGACGACGTGTGCAATAGTTAATATTATATATATAATAGATCCTTATGTCTTATTTTCTAAACAGGTACTTGGGTTTGCAGAAAATTATACAGTTTAGGTTTTTTTTTTGCATATTTAGCAATAATTATTTTTGAATTTTTTTCCTACGAACATTTTAGCTCTAGAGCAGAGGTCGGCATCCTATAGCACAATAGTGCAGAGAGCACTTCACACATACGCTTAATCTCTTTCATTCAGTCGTTATTGCGACAGCAATGTGTGCACATGCGGCGGATGCTTTTATATTTTTTTCAGAAATACTTCCCAACAAACATTTTAAATTAATGATGAATTACGAAAAATATTTTATGATTGATAATGCATTTGATGCATGTAATCAGCTTTTGAAGTATTAGAAGTTCCATTTATATAGCAATCTCGTTGTTAATTTCTTATATGTTACGGAAAATATATTGTGAGTATATGTTTCCTATCTAAGTTTTTTTGTATAATTTATATAATTATGTTTATGTTTGCTGGGTAGTTCGCTCACACACACAACCTCATTTTACGCTTTGCCGACCTCTGCTCTAAAGATGCTAAACCGTCAGGTTTTTTACAATCGCAGGATTTCTAAAGGCCTCGTTATGCGAACGTTGTTTTAAGAAAAAACGCAACGTAATGTAACGTACGTACGTATATGTAGTTATAGAAAAGTTACAAACGTAACAACAGTGATGCCAACTTTTGAGACTCAAAACGCGTAAACATTTTTGAAAAAATGGCTAAAAAGGGCTAAATTGAAAAAAATCCGTTTAAAGCCACATTTCAAAATCAATATGCATAAGCAAGATTAAAGGCCCAACTATAATGTGCATATGCTAGCTTAAGCAACCCTGCGAATACATATAAATTGTATGTGGCAAACTATAATGTACTTAACGAAACTTTTCGTTAAGTTTTTCAACTGTCATTTGCTTAAGCAAAAAGCGAAACTGATCGCATATTCCGTACGGAATCAGCTGTTTGTGTTTTTAACAAAATGGAGAAAGAAGAAAATACATTTATTTTAAATTTAATAGAAAATGTGGAAAAAATAAGTGCTTTTATAATAAAATGGCCCTTTTCATTTTAACAAAAATGTGTTTCTGACGTGGTTTATTTCTCTGACAGAACAAGAGCGTCATTTAATGGCTTTTTGTTAAAATAAAAACATTTTTTTCAAACATAAATGAGCAACTGTGGACAACAATTTTCAAAGTCATTGTAGCCACCTGAAAGTTAACTCTGAACTGGTTATGCATTTGACAGCCTTTTCGTTAACTTTTGCAATTTGCTTAATCTTGCTTATGCATATTATAGTTGGGCCTTTAAGGCTGGAACAGAATAGACGCTGTAGTGCAACGTAACGTCAGTTTCAAAGTAGTCTCAACAGAATGTGTAGTTGTAGATGTCGCTTTAGTAGAAGATGAAGCGCAATTTTTAAATTTTTAAACTTGCCCGACCGTGCTTTGACACCTGATTGTCAAATATAAATTTTTATCAAAATGGAATTTTGATATATTTATTTGCAAAATAGCTAAACTTTAGCGCAGTTGATAAAAAAACAAACTTTTTCTTTTTATCCACTTTAAAATAAAACACAAAATATGTGTTTACATACATAAATAACTATGCCAACTAGGGTTATCATGCTTTTAATAAAGGATTACATCAAATATATGAAATGTCGAATTTAATGTTGATGTAGAGCAATATGTAGTTGAATATGCATTTATTATACAACTTGATACATATTTTGTTAAAAAATTTACATATTATTCATGCATAAATCGCTTTGTAAAATAGGTGTTTTAAAACAGGTTATTTGGCAACCATATAAAAAGCTTCAATATTCTGTTTGCATTTTTTCAAACTACACTACTCCTTACATCGTCAGCTGCATCTACTACTACAACAGCGTCTATTCTGTTCCAGCCTTAAGAATTGCTTAACTACAAAATACATATTTATTTTGAAAACAAACATTAACGTCATCAAAAATAGTCACAGAAAAACATTCAAACATTTAGTATTCGGAATAATAGTTTACAGCAAATTCTATTTCCTGTAGCGATAAACGTAACATATCTATATGCATATAGATATATATTAGTCATATGTCAGATACTTTATTCATATACATATATGTATGTGGACACTCAAACCTCGTTTTATGCGATTGATCCGTTCCAGAGAAAATCGCATAAAACAAATAAACATCAATTCACTACGTACTTAACAAAGAAAAAATATTTACATTGAAGAAATAAATTATATGTATCTCATAATCGGAATCACTAATATGGCGTGTGCCTAGTTTCTGAATTGGCTCTATATCGCTTCCATCACTAGAGGAAACAAACACATCTATGTTGATTAAAAGGAATTTCCCCTAAGTTGAAAACTAGAATGATATTCACACTAAGAGTGAACGCTAGAAGCTTTGCTATGCTAGAAGCGTGAACCACTTTTGCTGAACAATCTTTGACGTGTCAGAGTAAGCGCTAATTAATGTGTGTTTTGTGTGCAGCGTTGTCAACTTGGTGCGCTTTGCACCATTTAAAAGCTGCAAATGAAATTTAGTAAAAATAAAGATTTCATTACATTTTCGAAAAAATTAAAAAGCGCACCGAAATACACAAACAAAATGTTGCTGTTGCTCACACTGAAATTTTGAAAATTCAAAATCGCACAAATTTGAATTCGAACTGTCTCTAAAATAGATTTGTTTAGTATCTAATACAAACTAATGCAAAATTTAAGGTCAATCGGATAACGAGAACCCGTTCGTAAAATCGATTGAAAAACATAAAATCAATAGAGAAAATTATGTTTCTGAAAAACATGAAAAAGAGAAATGTACAAGAACATACCACTTATTTGAACAATTCTAGAAAGCAGCAAGAAAATCACAAGAATCGTGAGATTTCATTGATTAGAAAACCAGAGCATATATCACCATTAATAACATTCAGGATAAATGATATATTCAGCATAGTTCTACGACTTTTTAATGTAGGAAGCTTAATAAGAGCAAGCCTAGCAGTATATGATGATTATGCCTGGAAGAAAGCCATACATACAAAATCTAGGGGGGGTTCACAAAATGTGTTGTTTCAACGAAAAAGGCTACATCCATCCGAATATTAAAGGTTCAGAATATACATACATATGTATGTATAAATTTAAGGATATTCTTGAAAATTTCATCTACATAACTTAATTAGTCCAACTTAAAGACTTGCATACATGCATTACACTCTTCAGTTTTAGCTGACCACTTTTTGTTCAATTCTAAAAAACAAAAGGAAATAAGAAACTTGGCTAGTACCGTCAAGTTTGTACCTCTTTTATTCTCTTTTCCCTTTTCAACCAAAAATACTTGCCCTGAAGAGTCAGAATTAAAGAGTGTGAATGTGGACTTACTTAATTTTTTCTAAAAATTTTCTCCGTCGTCTAAAAAGAAAATTTGATTTGAAAATTCTAAAAAGATCTAATAAGTTTTAGAGCCAGTCACCCCCTAGGATTAAATATAATGTAAAAGCAATTCCACAAATATTTTTTTTATTTTTTTTGACACGCCTACAAATACCGCCCTTTAGTATTTTGTTCACTGTGGCGGTATTTTTAGTCCGATCATAAAATTTTGTATACCGGTATTCATGGCTCTGAAAGATCTACATTTCTGTCCTTAATCTTTTTTACTACCACGTCAAATTCTAGTCATGATTTAAAAAAATAATAATATTTTTAAGTTGACAACACTTTTTTAACAGGCGGTCATTTTGCCAGCTGTTAAGTGATTTACAGACGCCTGAACAACTCTCCCAAATTGTGCAAATTTATTTTAAAAATCGTGGTTCTCAATTTTTAAATTGACATACAATTTACTTTATTCGAAAGATAAGTGTTTAAAGCCATTGGAACAGATAATCCTGCAGTGATGAGTGAAACATACAACGGTTTGTACCGAAAAATTAAAGAAAAGTTCAATCTTCCAAATATGATATTAGTTAAATGTGTTTGCCACTCCATTCAACTGGCCATTGTTAATACATATATCGTTATTTTTTATGTACACTTATGTATTTATATATGTTTTATGTGTCTTTATGCTTTATGTAATTTGTTGAAATGGATTTTACGTTTGTTTTTCTACTTATCTTATTTTAATAATAATCAATCGATCTCAAACAAAATATAAAAACTTAATTGTTATCTTTTCGTTATAAAAACTTCAATAAGGATAAGGAATATTAATATTGGTGCTTTTTTACCCGAAATTTTGTTAATTATTACCCGTTTTTACCCTATTTGTATGTGCTCACAGTGCTTTTAATGATGTAAGAGTTGGCATCACTGATATAAACACATTTTGGACAAAGATCAAAACCAATCTCTTTGCAATTTCACAATATACTCACTCTTACATATAATAACATTTATTTATACAAACACGTATCTCTCATCAAAACACAAACACAGTGGTACAAAAGTGAAAAATTATCAAATTTATTAAACAGAAGAGTTAAATAATCTTATTATTATATTACTTACTGTCTCATCTCTTTGAAACACATAGGGCAGTGGGCGCGAAAACAGGAAAAAACATACAGAATTAAAATTAAATAAAATAAAATTTTAATCTAAATTAAATACGCGTAATAATAAATAAATTCAAATTTCGTTTGTCCCTACAATCATATTACAATTTTCGTAATTAAGAATGGGTAAATTTAAAGGGATTGTACCGTAAGGTAATGGTATCACGCCAATGGTGACAAAAGCCAAAGAGAATTATAATACTTGCTCAGAAGCATATTACCACTGCTATTCTCAAATCAACGATATGCTGAAAGCTAGTAAAATAGATACGTCTCCAATTTCAGTGTCTCAGCCAACATCTCGTTATCCTGGCCCAAATCCTACCTTTATCACTGACAACTCAAGTAACTGCATAAAACTCTCTCCATGTGATACAGAGATATTTAAAGGCAGTTACGAACAATGGCCTTCGTTTCGAAACATGTTCACAGCCGTATATATAAATCACTCAAAACTATCTCCAGTCACTAAATGTCGTAGTATATCTCAATCGACTTAGAATTTCATAAGGATCACGAATGCCTCACTTTGCGTCGGGTTTACGTTCGGAAAAAACACGACGCAAATTGAAACGACGCAAAGTGAATTAAGATTTTCTATAGCAAACCAAATAAAGATCGAAGACAGGTTTTAGCGATACGCAAATACTAAGTCGTCGGCTTTATTTCACAATTTATTTCAACATAAAATAAATTTCCTTGTAGCAATTTTCTGTATTACTACCACTAGCATTATCGTTCTTCTTATGTCGTCGAATAAGCTTTTTGCTTTTGTCTTAATTACCATTTCACTTCATGGTATTCTCTATGCAACTTGATTTTCAATCCAAATAGAAAGCAAGGACTCCATTTTGTTCATCAAAGCACTTCTTGTACGGGTCATCGTTTTAGCATCTAATGATGTTGAAGATTTTGCAAAAATTTCAAAAAACAAAATAAAGACTCACATCGCAACAGCGGCCAACATTTGTTTGAAATTCCATATCTTTGGAAAGTAAATGCCAGTGCAATCCAAGTCATAATAAAGATGCCGACCTCTAATTATATTTTAAATGTTGTATTTAAAATGAAAAAACCTCTAACTGAACTACCCTTTTCAAAAAACTTTATTTTTAGACAAAGCGATATTGGAAGAACATTTTAATTTTATTTCACAATATTCTAACGAACGAAATACAGCAGTCAACGAAACTTACTTAATAATTAAATTTAATAATGTTATTTGCAATAATTATAAACGAATAAAAATTAATTTTTACAATTTCAATATAAATTGGCACACACCAAGAACATGGTTTTGGAAATTTTGTATAGTAGCAATTCATTTACGAATTATACAAAATTCTATTCTGGTCTATTTTGTTACACAATTTATTTAGTGAATTATATCCTTGGAAGTATTCCTTAAATAGAATTATTGGCATAAGTATATATAAGTACGAATAATTATTCTAACTAACGATTGAAATTGATTATGGTCGCTTTCACTAACTTGATTTTTTCTATCAGAATTGATTTTTACTCAATGTAGAAAACCCAGAAGCACTTTGACAACGTTTAACTTCTAGTAGACTTTTTAAAAATGGTTCCGCGGTCTTCGTGGAACCTAAAAGTTATCAAGAATTACCAGAATTTTTCAAATTATCTCAACAAGTTAGAGTGCAGTATTCGTCTGTGCCGAGTCTTAAATACCCTCCGCTTAAATATAATGAGAAAAACAAAAATTACACTAGTTATAGGACTAGAATATCCTTATTCAATGTTTTTTATTTAGTGTTAGCCGAAATTTTATTAGAATTTTATATATTTTTTGAAAGGCAATTTTACGAACAACTTACATAATTTATTTCAACTGTTTTGACATTTCAACTAATTTTGATAGAATTACCGGTGCTAATTATATTCTATAGATTTTCTGATCTGTCTGATTTTCATAACCATCTTGAGTGTAATTTAACAATTATAAAATTAAAAATAGAAAAAAAAAAACATTTTTTTCATATTCACCACAAGTTAAGAAACAGAGTTAAAAGGGTAAGATGGTTATTTTGATATTAGTATGATTTATGGATTAAAATTTCTGATCTGTATTAAATTGTTTTTCGGAAATGGTCCTTATATGGCAGCTATGACAAATCGTGGGCCGATCTTCTAAAATTTCTCAGTAGAGAATTTTATGCATATGAGGATATCTCACATTGAATTTCTACATAATAATAGTATATTTAAGATACATATTAGTATTCTAGTGAACTTCGGAAGTGGACCTTATATGAGGATATAGTCAAATATGGAGCGCTATTCTCAAAATGTAGGAGTTTTATTTTGGAATATATGTTACTGATCCGTATAAAATGATAAGTATTGAAGTGCTTTTCGGAAGAGAGCGCTAATCAAATATGGACCAAAATATACAAAATTCTGCAGTACTATTTACGTATATATATAAAGATTAATGACTATTTGGGATATGGTCCTTATATGGAAGCTATGACCAATTATGGGCCAATCACCATAAAGTTTAGTACAACAATTTATATACTTTAAGTTAATGTTGAAAGTGGACATTATATGGGTTCTAAGCTCAAACATGAACCGAACTAAACAAAATTTGGTTTTACTACCTCTTTTTACATGAAACTTATTTTTGATGAATTTTGTATTGATGTTCCCATTTTAAAGGCATTTATTATTATTTATTGAGCCATATTTCGGCAAGATATTTGTATGAGAGATAATACACCGATTCTCACTAGCTTCCTCACAGTTTCTTCTTTTATCATAAAATAACGTATACAAAATTTCATGGTATTATCTGCAATATACTTTAAAAAATTGCAAAAAATATGAGGTTGCCTCATATTTTGGTCCATAACTCTGGTTCTACTATACCGACTTTGTTGATTTTCAATACCAAAATTTCGTACAAAAAAAGAAATATTTTTCTGGAAATTTCGTTAAGTTGAGTATTTTAGACGTGAGAGTGTTTTACAGAGATGGACAGCCATTTATGTTACGGATCGTTTTGCCTGGCTAGGTTTCCAACTAACTTTGGCATGTTTATCCCAGGCAGGTACCAACGCTGTGGCCAGGTGCGTGTCCTAACATAAAACATTTGATAATACTACACAAAACAGATACTACACTTACTATACCACATGAACCATTCTAAGACAGTTGTTCGTCTCTTTTGTTCTCCCGACCATGTCGTAGTATATCTCAATAGACTTAGAATTTCATAAGGATCACGAATACACCAATACCTCACTTTGCGTCGGGTTTACGTTCGGAAAAAACACGACGCAAAGTGAATTAAGATTTTCCATAGCAAACCAAATAAAGATCGAAGACAGGTTTTAGGGATACGAAAATACTAAGTCGTCGGCTTTATATCACAAAAAATTGTTTAATGTTTGCTGAACAGCTTTTTTTAACATAAAATAAATTTCCTTGTAGCAATTGTCTGTATTACTACCACTAGCATTATCGTTGGATAATATTTACTTCTTATGTCGTATTCTAATATTCATTTCAATTGTTTGTTTTACACAATTATCAAGTCGGCAAAGAAAATCAATAATTAAATAAAAATAAAACAAATAAATATTTTAGTAAAATATATACATATATCTATATGTGCGTGTATTTGTTGTTTTCGAAGGAAATTGTACAATTTAAAATCAATGATTAAGAATTATTTTATCAAATATTCTAAAATTTTAATTAAATATAATAAAAAATTCTTCAATTTTAATACATTAAATCATTAAGACATAAAACTTACATACACATGTGATAAGTAGAAAGATATTTAAAATTATTTATATATTCTAGAGATTTTGTATAAAATCAGAATCCATTAAATATTCCAAAATTTCTCTTTGGTTGTTGGAAAGAGGAAGTGGTTGGTAATCATCAAATAGTGATGATAATGCCAAGTTATCCATAGATTCTGGCTCTGAATTTAATGCAGTTTGGTATTGTTGAACCGTATTGACATATGTCGATTCATTAAATCCGTTAGATGATGAAGAAGTTTGTTGATTAAAAATTGCCAATTGGACCGAGGGTTCTTGTCCGACATCTGAAATTTCAGGATTGGCAAAAAACAAAGGTATATTGTTTTCCTGGGCAGATGATTCGGAGCAGCTACGTAGTTTGGTATTTTGTTTTGGTGCTTTAGCGGCGTCCTTCTTGCTCTTCATGCGACGATTTTGAAACCAAATCTTTATTTGAAGTTCGCTTAACTCTAAACGTTGGGCAATTTCAATGCGACGAGGACGGCATAAATATTTATTAATTTGAAATTGACGTTCCAATTCAATCAGTTGTTTGCTGGTATATGCTGTACGTATGCGTTTTGCCTTTAAAGTACCTTTCGAATCGATAGATGATGAGGGCGAAACGGGAGATGTTGTGGTGGAGTAACTCTGAGTGGAAGGAGGTAACACTGATGGCAGAGTTGTATCTTGAACAATATTCATAATCTGTAAAATATTTAATTAATATATAGAAAGTAATTTGAAGTGGTGAAAAATATTTATACTTACATTAGGATCACTTTGATATTGAAAATTTTGCGTCCAGTATTCTTCTAAATTTATGTTATTCCATTCCATTTTTGCTGATCAACTTTAAAATTGCAATAAAAACTGACGAAGATGTTGCTTGCTTGAATAGTGGTGGCAGATTATGTTCAATATTTGTCTGACCAAATATTTATAGATATGCATATGAATCTCTCTCTCTCTATCTCTTGTTTTGATACCTGCACAGGAAAATTTCCGCGTTGGATTTATTATCAAGGACAAGTACGAGTATGTTTGCAAATCGGAGATTTGCTTGTCTCTCGATGGTGGAATGTAACAATAAGCGTAAGCAGCCAGACCGGCGTTTCAATATGCGTAATAGCATTTTGACTAGTCTTCATAGTCACTACCCAGCATACCATTTTAGGAGCGCTCCGAAAAAGGAGTCAGAAAAGAGTCCAACAACAGAACATTTTCGGAGCGCTCCGAAAAAAGGAGTCAAAAAAGAGTCCAACTAAAGAGCATTTTCGGAGCGAAAGAAAAATTTGCTTGTTACTGTCCGGAGTCAGCACGCAGTATGACTCAGAAATTCCACTTAATTATGTGTGTACAAAAGCGTTGTTCTCCTGCTATTTGTGCTTTGAACAAAAAAAAAACATAGCTGTACCACACAAGAATGATAAAAACAAGATTACACAGAGCCCAAGAAAAACCTCATAAAAGACTCTTTTCTGGCATTATCTAAGAGCTCTTTTTGACGGACCATTTTCGAATGTAATGACCATCTTTTCTGAAGGTTTTCGGAGCAATTATGATTGTTTTTTGGGCTCATAAAGACCGTTAACGCTCCGAAAAAGGTGTCAGAAAAGACTCTTTTCGGACTCATATTGCTTGCTGGGATTATACACATAAAGCACGATGGCCACGTATCGAACTGATTTTACAAACGCAGTTTTTTTTATTGTGTTAGTGAAAAAACCTCACACGTATATGTTGATGTACGTGTGACGAAAATCAAAACAATTTAGATTTTCACTGCCGCCGCTACTACAAACTAAATATTACCAACACATACATATTATTTGTTAAATCAGTTTCATGTTCTCTCCTCGCTCAAAGTACATATACACTGTATATTATACACTTACAAGTTGCGTAGATCATTTAACAGGTACCCTGCAAATAATATTGGACTACGTGATCCATTTTAGATGATATGGACTACTCCCAACATGGTCCAATGTTATGCAGTCACGGACCATGTCATAGTTAAACAAGAGTTTGTAGTTAAACGACATGGTTTCGTGTTAACACGATTGCATATTGAGTTGTTGTTGTTGTTTAAAACTAACCCTCGTGAGTACTCCATGGAGTAGTTTTGGGACTACTCCGATGGGTTATATGGTCCAGTCCTAGGACATCGCAATGTTAAATGGACCACCTTTTTTTCATATATTTGGAGTAGTTTTGGAGTACTCCTACTCCTCTTTGGACTAGTCTTTACATGCATGTATGGACTAGTCGCGTTATTTGCAGGGTAGAAAATAACTAGCATCAATAGTGTAGAGCAGAGGTAGGCAAAGCGTAAAATGAGGTTGTGTGTGTGAGCGAACTACCCAGCAAACATAATCATAATTATATAAATTATAGAAAACAACTTAGGTAGGAAACATACCAGTGTTGCCAGATAATTTTTTTCTTCCCCCCAAAAAAATTTAGAACCCACTAGATTCTACACTGTTTTTTAAAACACCCCCTAAAGTTTCTCTATTAAATTTGAATTGAGGTACTATTATTCTTATATAACATACTCTACATACTCTACTAATTATTAAAAAAACATTTGAATTATTCTTCGCTTACATTTTTATGAACTTTTATGACTTTATGAACTATTAGGAATATAATTTATATACATATAAACATCTAGATGGTTAGTTTTATTAAAATCAGGTTTCTCCAAAAATTTCAAGAGTTGCAAATTCTTCTTCATATCATTCGAATTGAAAAGTTTGAGCATTTGAGGTGTTGGAATAAAATCTTATTGTTTAACTTGACTCTTAAAATACTTTCAACTGTTGAAATATTCATTCTGTTTCGCAGCTTATTTTTTACCACATTAAACATATAGAAAGCTCTTTCAACTAATGCATTGAAATGAGGTAGTAGTAATAAAGATAATTCTAGTTTACTAATTCTGCAAAATTTTGGGTTATTGCCAGCATCCCTCTTTTGTCCAACTTCATACCAAAATTGTTCTAAAGACGTCGTATTACTCCACGATATAAAGTGCAAGTTGTTCCACTCACTAAGATTTGCATCGATATCTTTACAAATGTTTTTGAAATGAACAACGACACTGGTAATGTCTGGTTTTTTAGCTTTCTGTGCATTTTCGATGGAAAACAGTGATAATTTTTCTAAAAGATCAATACTATCTGGAAGTCGCTTTTTTATTTGGAAACCTATTTCCAAAGTAAAAGTTTTGCAATTATTAATATAATTAGATAATATAAGGAAAATGGCTCCGTAGCAAATATTCCAAGAAGCGGTCGTCAAAAAAAACTGTCCAATCGTGATGTTAACCACATCGTAAAAGAAGTGAAAAAGAATCAAAGAATAAGTGCATCAAAACTTGCAGATGATATCGCTAATAACAATAACAAACATTTTCATCCAAGAACTGTTTAAACAGCAATGCGAGAAAATGGATATAAAATCCGAGTTCCCCGAAAAAAGCAACTAATAAGTGAAAAAAAAACAGAAAACTTAGGCTGGAGTTTGAACATAAGTACAGAAACAAAGACGCTGAGTTTTGGAAAAGAGTTTTTTTTTACAGACGAGAACAAATTTATTTTATTTGGAAGCGGTGGCCGTGCAAAGGTCTGACGCAAGCCAAACACTGCCCTTCAAATCCAAAATTTGGTTCCTACGGTAAAACACGGTGGTAGTAATGTAATGGTTTAGGAGCGATTGGAGCAGCGGGGGTTGGAAATTTGCAGTCTATTGATGGGATCATGAATCAACATACTTACAAGAGTATATTGGAAAGAAATTTGCAAGCAGCCGTCGACATCTTGGGCCTTGGATTCCGTTTAATTTTTCAACAGGATAACGATCCCAATCACACCGCACTTCCTGTAAAAGAGTGGTTGCTTTATTCTGCTCCCAGATGGCTCCATAGCCCACCTCAATCGCCAGACTTAAACCCAATTGAGCACGTATGGGGTATAATGAAGCGCAAATTAGCAGCAACTCTAATAAAGAGCAAAGAGTCGCTAAAAAAGCTCTTCACAAAATCTGGTCAGAAATATCGCCTTCTGAAACAGAAAGCTTGGTACTTTCTATGCCACGCCCACGCCGCTTTCAGACAGTTATAGATAGCCATGGCGGTCCAAAAAAGTATTGAAATGTTTTCTCTTTTAATTTATCTAAAACAAGTAAGAGTGCTATATTCGGCTGTGTCGAATCTTAAATACCCTCCACCTAAACGTAATAAGAAATACAGAAACTACACTGGTTATAGGACTAGAATATCCTAATTCTGTGTTTTCTATTCAGTCTTATACCCTAGACAGACATAGGATTTGCATACCATATTAGTATACTATACTACATGTGTGTTAACTTGTACTACAATTAAACCATAAAACAAGCTGGTTTATATCTGGTTTCAATACTACGAAAATAATCGTGGTATAATGTAGTATGTTGTCTGTAGCTGTGTTCAATAAACATTGGGGAAACCCTCTCACAAAATCGATTGTCAGTTCTTTTAATGACAGTTATATTTTATTTAATTTCTTTTAATTTTTTTATCAAAACCCAGCCATCATTTACATATAAAAATAAACGTTTTGTAAGCGTTCAAATGTAAGCAGTGCAGAACTTGCAGCCGCACCGTTTCATATATGCTGAAAAATTTCGGTGCTTCTGCGCATAACACTTTTCTTCCTTTTTGCTACAGACATTAAATAAGTAGATAATTACCTTTTTTAATAGAAAATGATAATTAAAAGAATCAAACACACTTAATTTAACAACAATTTAACACTATTTATTAACACTATTTATTAACACAACTTATTGGCACAACTTTTCACAGCGAGTATGACACGTTTTGCTTAAATTTATGAAACATTTGCATTTGCAAGCAAATTACCAAAAACATTCGCAAAACTCTTATTTATGCAAGCTTGCTGCAATCTTAATTTACAAAACGCTTGCCAATAAGTTTATTGGGAAAGTAAAAACAAAAATACTAGTATATGTACTACATGTCTGTCAAGGCAATTTAGTATCAAAAACCATAGTATTTGTATTATGGTATAGAAATCCTATGTCTGTCAGGGGTATTATTAAATATTTTGAAATTTTGTCTAATTTTTACCATTTTAATTGATTTAATTATCAATTCTTACCATAATTTACAGAGTCTGTCTGATGTTCATAATAATCTTCAGTGTAATTTAACAAACAGAGTATAAAAAGGGGTACAATTCGGATTTAGTGATTTTGCTCAAAAAAAAAAAAAATCGAATAGGGCTTTTAGAGGAGATACCAGCAAAAAAAAAATTGTTGGCGGACACGCCTATTTTCGAGGGGGCGGGCCCGTAAAGTTGAAAATATATAGGCTTATATCTCGGGAACTACTAGGTGTCTGATAATTTTTAATACATTAAATAAAAGGTATTACAAATAACTTTCCAACGATATTTATCATGATTATAAAATATGGACCGAATATGGGTTAAATCCGAAAAGAATATTTTTTGATCCGAATTTATTTGTTTATTAGAAATGGTTCTTATATGGCAGCTATGGCAAATTATGGGCCGATCTTTTTAAATTTTGGAACAGTTATTTTCATGCATATGAGGATATTTCACGTCGAATTTCAACATAATAACGGTATATTTAAGATATATGTATATTAACGTGGATTTTGGTAGTGGATATTCTCAAAATCTAACAGTTTGATTTAGGCATTTATTTAAATGATCCGTGTGAAATTTTGGATCGGTACCCTTATTTATAGGAGATTTATGAGTATTAAAGTGATTTTCGGAAGAGGGCGAATGGGGCATACGGTTAAAAGTAGAACGAAATTCACAAAATTTTGTGGGAATTTTTTTGTATATATGTCAATGATCTGTACAAAGTTTTGAGTCGGTACCGATATTTAGACAGTAAATATAGGTACTAATGTCTTTTTCAGATGTGGTCCTTGTATGGGAGTTATGACCAATTCTGGGCCGACCACCATAAAATTTAGTACAACAATTTATTTGCCTATAAAGATAATTTATGTCAAATTTTGGCCATTTAACATTACTTATATCTGTTTTATACGTATTTAAGTGAATTTTGGAAGTGGACTTTAAAACTAACTTTAGAACTAAAAATAATTCGATTTGGGATTTCTTTTTGCATAAAACTTATTTTTGCTGAATTTTGTCTTGATATTCCAATTTTATAGGCATTTACCGATTCTTACTATTTTCCGCACAATTTCTTCTTTTATCATACAAACAACGTGTAGAAAATTTCATGGTATTAGTATCTGCAATATATTTGAAAATATTGCAAAAAAAAAAATGGACAAAAAATATCAAATTTTAATGGAGGTTGTCTCACATATTTATCCATAAGTCTGGTTGGCCTACACCGATTTTGCTGATTTTCAATACCAAAGTTACCTGCAAAACAAGAAATATTTTTCTGGAAATTTCGTTTATTTATGTAGTACACCTTGGACGTGAGAGTGTTTTACACAGCCGGACAGACAGATAGACGGACATGGCTAAATCGACTTAGAATTTGATAAGGATCAAGAAAATATATACTTTGTTGGGTCTCAGATGAATATTAAAAAAGTTTCACACGGAATGACAAACGTAATATACCACTCTTGGTGGTGGAGGGTGTAAAAAGATAATGTACAGTGGGTGGCCAAATTATTAGTTATACATGCAAAATTGTTTAGTTTGAAGCCGTATAACATTTTAAAATAGTAAAAATTTATCGTTTTATTTGTTCTTTTAGGCAAATTAAGTATTTCTAATTCAATTAAAAATAAATTATTTTCTTTTAAAAATATATATTTGAGGAAAAGAAATATTACAAAAATTTTTGAAAAAAATCTTAATATTTCGTAGAACCTTCTTTGGCTTCAATTACAGCTTGCACCCTTTTTGGCATGCTCTGAATGCATTTTTGAACATTTTCTTTTAGTTCTTCATCGTGATAATGATCATGATCTACAACTGCACTCTAATGTCACCAATCATTGTTGACACTGCACAAAATATTTAACAGTATTACCAGAATTAAAATTCGAAAACATCTGGTGCAAGAAATAAATTTATATACGTATTAGTTTAATAGTTTAAATTTTATTGAGCCTTTTTTTTAAATAAAAGTATTTGAAACAAAAGTTAAAAATTACTTAAGACTATATTATCTTAATTTACAATAATTTGTTTAAAGCACCAAGCATTAACATTAATATTTGTGTATAAAAAATAACGTATAAATTTAAGAGAAATGTAAATCTGCCCTTGCTCCCGGGGCTAACATATTTGAAGAGGAAAACTCTTAAAATAAACTTAAATCTAATAAAAACAAAAAAAAAAAAAATACAAAATTTAACATAAAATTCTCAAAAGGGCACTATCCTCTATGTGTGCCAGATAAACTTTTTTTAAAAAACCGGTGGCTTAAGTTTAGATTTACATCAAAGCTAGGAATTTCTTCATTTAAAAAACCGATAGGTGAGAGATAGTTTGTGTTATACCAACTGAAAACTCTTTGCTCATTAAATATTTCGTTAATATGATGATTTTCGTGTATTACAAGTCTATTTAAAAATCTTCTCAGAATGTCGCACACATACAAACCGATTGGTGTTATTTTTGAATGATAATATATATATGAATTTGAATAACGTCTATTAAGAGATTCGAAGTTTTTTTGAATACAACATCTCAAAATTTTTCGTTCAAATATTTCCATTTCTTTGATAACAGTAGGGGAAACACTACAATTACAATTTTTTTTCCATTACAAAATTTAATCAATTTAAATCGGAAATTTCTCTTTTACCTAAATTACCAGATATTATTTGTATTCAAGAAACATGGTTTGATACTAAACTGCTACAACTCTACAAAATTCCGCGGTATAATGTGGTTCACTGCTGCAGATCTGATTGTTACGGTGGTACGTCAATATATATTCGTGAAATCATATTATTTTCAGTGGAAACCTGTGAGAGTAAAGATTTCATTGATTCTATTGTGAGTTCAAATATAACTAACAAATCTATAAGGCTGTTTGTTATCTTTTTATAGATCTTAAATTAGTAAAACTGAAATATTCTTTGCATACATTGAAAATTGTCTTACAAGGCTAGCTCCAAATCCTTGTATATTTGTTGGAGACACTAATATTGATTTTATGGATAATCCTCAGGCGCATGATTTAAATGATATTTTTCGATGCTATGATTTCAGGAACTGTCATGCTCTAATTACTCGACCTAGTAGTGGAACTTCAATAGATAATGTTTTCTGTAATATTGAAACGGAACTTAAAGTTAATTCTGTGGAATAGACGCAATCGGACCATAACTTAATAAATATACTCATTGATTCTTTAACTAATATAACAGATTACATTAAAGTTACTCGTTATCATTGTAACTATGAACATTTTAAAGAAAATCTAAGTCGCACACTTTTACTAATGATCCCGAATTGACACTACATACTTAATAGAGTCTATAACAAATGCTGTTATTAACAGTTGTAACTAGAACAAAAAAATATTTAAAACTTGAACTAACACCATGGGTTAATGCCAATTTATAATCTCTTATAGAACACAAAAAAAACTGTTAACAAAAAGAAGAAAAGAGAAAAATAAAACTGATTTAAATGTTAAAAAGTTAAACTAGCATTCAAAAAGAGTATGATAAATTATTACCAAGACAATTTATATAATACCCGTGATAATCCACGGAAATGTGTGGAAAGTTTAAATAACGGAATCACATATAACTCTACAGATCATTGTAATATGTTTCGATCTTTATACTATAATCGCAATCAATTTGCTTTTTGCCATATTAATGAAAATTAATTTAATGAATTATTAACCCTGCTACTATGTTAGAAAAAAAATAAACATGTTATGTTTGGGTCATATTTTGACCCCACATTTTTTTATTGAGAAAATTCAAATTTGTACATTTCGAAAATATTTTTAGGGCTTGCGATCAATGAACTATATCGTCGTTAGAGTGATTGTGTGTCGGTCTGATGGACAAACACGTTTTTTTTGCAAGTTATGCAATGTTAAAAACGAATGGGTCATCAAAAGACCCTAAACGTAGTAGCAGGGTTAATGCATCCAGGAAGTGATGGAATAACGTGTATGTTTGAATGTAAAGAGACCTTTATTAACTAAGATTTTTAATTAATGTATTAATCATTCAATATATCCCAACAAACTTAAAATTCACAAGATTATTCCAATTCCCAAAGAAGTAAATGGAAATACACTGGATCAATTTAGACCTATTGCAGTCTTATCTGTCATTGATAAAATTTTTGAAAAAATTTTACATAATCAATTATCAACATATTTGCACAACGAAGATTTAATATATCTTAATCAATATGGTTTTCGAAAGGGTTGCGGTACAGATGAAGCGGTGGTGAATGTTGTAAATTATATTTGTGATGGTTTGGACAGAGGTTTACTGGAGTTGGTGCTATTTTTTATGATTTTTCCAAAGCTTTCGATCTAGTTAATCATTTAATTCTGGCTGAAAAATTAAAGTTTTATGGAGAAAGAGAACTCGAATTTTTTAGAAGTTATTTAGAAAATCGCAGGCAATATGTGGAAATAAATAAAAGCATAAGCTCAATGGTTGCTATTAAGCATAGAGTTCCCCAAGGGAGTGTGCTAGGCCCTTTATTGTTTAATATTTATGTTAATGATATCAATAACTTGGGACTGCATGGAAAAATTGTAATGTACGCTGATGACTTATGCCTACTTTATCCTTATAAGGAAAGTTTAGTTTTTAAAACATTTGGAGAAGCAGATGCATCACTAATTGCAGAATTTGCGAGAATTGATAAATTAGTGCTAAATCACAATAAAACAAAACTCGTACGTTTTAGACCCCAACCAAGTCGTTTTTCAGGAGAACATCCATTATATATAGATGGAAAACAAATTACTGAAGAAGATTCTATAAAGTATTTAGGAATTAACTTGCAAAACAATTTAACCTGGCATCATCACATTAAATATGTTCGATCAAAAATATCTCCCGCACTTGGTGTTTTATTCAAACTACGTCATAAACTTGATGAAAAAACTAAATATTTAATTTTTCAAGCTCTTATACAAAGTCATCTTAATTATCTTACACTTGTATATGGATTTAAAAGAAATGCTGACCTAAAAAGTTTGCAGGTTATAGGTACAAAACAAATCGCTAAAAGCTGTTTTTAATTTGCCGCCAAAGCTTTATAAGGATATTGCTAAAAATGTTTTATATTTATGAAACCATACATAAAATTGGGCATCACACGATCAGTTTATCTGTCAACCAAATGTTTTTTAATACAAGAAATAATTCAAATTTAAGGATTCCTAGATGTCGTCTAGAAATCACTAAACAAAGAATAGAGTACCTTGGTAGTTTGGAATACAATAATTTGCCCCAATTTCTAAAAAATTGTACATCAATATCATTATTTAAGAAAAAGCTTAAAGGTTTTTATCTTAATAATATTGAAATGCTTCTAATGTAGTATAATTTAACTATTCTATTGTATTTTTTTTTTTTTTAATTTTAGAAATAATTAAAATAAACATAAATAAATTGTAATTTTGCCAACGACGTCTCAATAATGCCCTAATGGCGCTGAGACCACATAATATGTAAAATTGTAATTTTGAATTAATAAAAATAAAAAACATTAAAAAAGATACCTGGGGCCAAATTACCGCATTCGTGATCGAATGAGCTAGAAAAATGATTTCGATATTGAAATTATGATAAAATGTACTAAATTTCTTGCTCGATATCTAATGCCATAATCTCAAATAAGAAAATTACGATTAATTTGACTCGATATCGAATGCGGTAATTTGGCCCCTGATGAATTGTGCACAAAAATTAATTCCAATGAAACATAAAAATTCTAAATATTTTATTGATAGTGTCTTATGGACTGAAAATGATGATGAACAATTAATATGTAATTGAAATATGTATCACACGGTAGTAATTTTTTTCTAATAAATTGTTTTATAAACATGTGTTTGTTGTTTTGATTTTTAAAAGAAACACTTTATAATTTAGCCCCTTTTCGCACTTTATCGAAAATGTTGACACAATGTGGCTTTAAACACATTTTTTTCAATTTAGCCCTTTTTAGCCCTATTTTCAAAAATGTTTACGCGTTTTGAGTCTCAAAAGTTGGCATCACTGTTGTTACGTTTGTAACTTTTCTATAACTACATATACGTACGTACGTTACATTACGTTGCGTTTTTTCTTAAAACAACGTTCGCATAACGAGGCCTTTAAAAATCCTGAGATTGTAAAAAACCTGACGGTTTAGCATCTCTAGAGCTAAAATGTTCGTAGTAAAAAAAATTCAAAAATAATTATTCCTAAATATGCAAAAAAAAATCCAAACTGTAATATTTTCTGCAAGCCCAAGTACCTGTTTAGAAAATAAGACATAAGGATCTACTGCAGATCTTTATTGCTCTTATAATATTAACTATTGCACACGTCGTCATAAAATCACACTCATAAAATTTAAAGTTTTTCTACTTTTATGACGGTTTTCCTAAAAATATTAAGAGTTTAAAATTAATCTACCTGTTTTAGCGAAAATTTTCCAAGAATTTTTAAAATACTAAAACATTCCCGTCAATCTCTCTCTTTATGTTGCAGTGGAATTTTATGCTTTTGGGTTTTTGGCATATGTATATTTTCAATCACGTGTACGATGTGGAAATGTGTTTGAGAGAATTTGAAATTTGTTAGGTTTGATAAAGGTATTTACTAATTAAATTTGGTTGGATGTTCGTTTTTATTTTTTTTTATATAAAATTGGGATTTTCTAAAATCAATATGAATATAAATGATGTTAAGTGTTTATGATGATAATCCAAATAACTGTTTGTTTTAGTAACAATAACTAAAAGTTGGAAGTTACACATTAAAAATATGCAAACGCCTCAAATTTACCACTATTTGCAACATCAAGTGGAACGTAAACAGGTGTTCATGAGCTTCATGTAGAAAAATATAATTTTTTTATATTAAGCCCGCCCAAATAATAACTTTTCTATAAAATTAGGAGCATTTGGCCGTGTTCTTTAAACCGAAACACTTTCGAGTAAACAAATCTGATTTATTATATTAAATCGGTGATTTACAAATCACAAAATTTTGTTAATCCATGGTAGAAAATCACTAATTATTCAAAATTACGTAAATTGAAAAAAATCCATATCCATATTTTACTAGTTTTTACAAGCTTGAAATAAATATCTTATACTCGTACACGCAGAGAAAAAGCATGGTTGGACATGGGTACGACAACTACACTGTGTTTTTGGTACCAATATATTGTTGTGATACACAAATAATTGATTTTAACAATAACTTAGTTACTATAACATTTGTATGTTTCTCGCAATTATAAAATTGAATATGGTTCACTGAAACATAATTATTTTTAAAAAATGTTTACCACAACTATTGAGTGATAACTACTTAATAACTTACAAATAACCATTAAATGATTAGTTTCTATATTTGTTTAAAATATATATTTGTATAAATAAATAATCTTAAATTTCTCAAAATAAAAATCTATTAAACAAAACTACAAATAAATGTAATTTTTTATGTACGTTGAAAGTGCGCAAATATTTATTGCTATTTACAAAAATATTAACAAAAATATTAAGTTTTGTGTTTAAAAACAATGTAAAAATAATTGCGATTATACGAAATATATGTATATACGAAATACTAAAATAATTGTGTCTTCATTAGAAATAATGTTTTAACTGGTATCATCGCGAAATTTTGCATTCATATTATGATAATTATAAAAACATAATTTGACAAATAGTAAAAATAAAATGATATTAATTTAATATATTATGATAAAGTACTATAAGATGATTATTATATATCATAATATGATTATTATATATCGTAATATGATTACTATAGATCATAATATGATTACTTAAGATCATATTATGATTACTTTAAACCATGCATGTTAAATAATGATTAGATAGTGCTAACCTTCTTTTGTGAAATTCTCTAATTCATTAAACAATTAGAATTAGTTCAAGTAATTCCCATAATATAATTCAAATTTTTATTCCAATGGTAAAACTAATTGCACTTAAAAAAATTGGTTTACGTTTACAATTAGAAATCTAATTGACTTCTGCTAATGCAATTAGAGTTGGCAACCCTTGTGCTCTGTCGTGTGGATTAATATTTTTTAGCTTTTATTTTATTTTATTGTATTATTGTATTTTTTACAAATTAGATCAATATATTTCAAACATCTTCTGTCCATCTTCAGGATCTGAATTGATTGAAAATTATAATATATATATATATATATATTGATCTAATTTGTAAAAAAATACAATAATGTTTTTTATTTTACCGGATTTAAAGAGGCAACACAAAATAAAAGCTAAAAAATATTAATCCATAAAATCAATCCAGCAATACAAAATATTAATCCTTAACTATTTTTGTGAAAAGAAAATATTTATTTATCACATTTGTTGCTATATTTACATAATGTAACAGTTTTTGAATATTGCAGGCATCATCAATAGTCCAAGACTAAATTCATTGTCAGACTTTTCTTTTGAAAAGTTGGTATTAATGAAGTCTAATGTCAATTTTTTGTGAATTATATATAAGCAGAATCAGCGTGCATATACACATGTATGTGGCAATATATAATGCAATTTTATGCAATATTCAAAAACTGTTACATTATGTAAATATAGCAACAAATGTGATAAATAAATATTTTCTTTTCACAAAAATAGTTAAACTAATCAAATATAATCAAAAATAATCAAGAAATCTAATCAATTATTTTTTGGATTAGTTTTGATTAGATTTGATTAAAAATGCTAATCGTCACTAATTGTGATTAGATTTTTGATTATTTCTAATCTAATCAATTAGTAATCGTCTAAAATGGCTAACTAATCATAATTAATCAATTGTTCAGCACAATTAAAATATCTAATCCAATTGCTAATCATTAGGATTTCTAATCATTATTCCCAAGCTATGGTTGTAAGTGTATGTTTCAGTGTTGTCAGATTAGGGGTTTCCCCCTAGATTTAGAGTTTTTTTTCTATTTAGGGGCAGATTTAGCGGTTAATATTATTTAGGGGGAAATTTGGGGGTAAGAAAATTTTATTTAGGGGATTTCTAGGGGCATTTCGAATTTATAGTGTGTTATAGTACATAATTTAACAACTGACGATTTAGAAAGTAATCTGGCAACTACAAAGATTAAAACATTTTTCGATGCAAATAGAAGACATTATGCTCATTAAGGTAAATTGCAAAACTTTTACTTTGGAAGTTTCCAAATAAAAAAGCGACTTCCAGATAGTATTGATCTTTTAGAAAAATTATAACTGTTTTCCATCGAAAATGCACAGAAAGCTAAAAAACCAGACATTACCAGTGTCGTTGTTCATTTCAAAAACATTTGTGAAGATATCGATGCAACTCTTAGTGAGTGGAACAACTTGCACTTTATATCGTGGAGTAATACGACGTCTTTAGAACAATTTTGGTAAGAAGTTGGACAAAATTTTGCAGAATTAGTAAACTAGAATTATCTTTATTACTACTACCTCATTTCAATGCATTAGTTGAAAGAGCTTTCTATATGTTTAATGTGGTAAAAAATAAGCTGCGAAACAGAATGAATATTTCAACAGTTGAAAGTATTTTAAGAGTCAAGTTAAACAATAAGATTTTATTCCAACACCTCAAATGCTCAAACTTTTCAATTCGAATGATATGAAGAAGAATTTGCAACTCTTGAAATTTTTGGAGAAACCTGATTTTAATAAAACTAACCATCTAGATGTTTATATGTATATAAATTATATTCCTAATAGTTCATAAAGTCATAAAAGTTCATAAAAATGTAAGCGAAGAATAATTCAAATGTTTTTTTTTTAATAATTAGTAGAGTATGTTATATAAGAATAATAGTACCTCAATTCAAATTTAATAGAGAAACTTTAGGGGGTTTTTTAAAAAACAGTGTAGAATCTAGTGGGTTCTAAATTTTTTTGGGGGGAAGAAAAAAATTATCTGGCAACACTGGTATGTTTCCTACCTAAGTTGTTTTGTATAATTTATATAATTATGATTATGTTTGCTGGGTAGTTCGCTCACACACACAACCTCATTTTACGCTTTGCCTACCTCTGCTCTACACTATTGATGCTAGTTATTTTCTACCTGTTAAATGATCTACGCAACTTGTAAGTGTATAATATACAGTGTATATGTACTTTGAGCGAGGAGAGAACATGAAACTGATTTAACAAATAATATGTATGTGTTGGTAATATTTAGTTTGTAGTAGCGGCGGCAGTGAAAATCTAAATTGTTTTGATTTTCGTCACACTTACATCAACATATACGTGTGAGGTTTTTTCACTAACACAATAAAAAAAACTGCGTTTGTAAAATCAGTTCGATACGTGGCCATCGTGCTTTATGTGTATAATCCCAGCAAGCCATATGAGTCCGAAAAGAGTCTTTTCTGACACCTTTTTCGGAGCGTTAACGCTCTTTATGAGCCCAAAAAACAATCATAATTGCTCCGAAAACCTTCAGAAAAGAGGGTCATTACATTCGAAAATGGTCCGTCAGAAAGAGCTCTTAGATAATGCCAGAAAAGAGTCTTTTATGAGGTTTTTCTTGGGCTCTATGTAATCTTGTTTTTATCATTCTTGTGTGGTACAGCTATGTTTTTTTTTTTTGTTCAAAGCACAAATAGCAGGAGAACAACGCTTTGGTACACACATAATTAAGTGGAATTTCTGAGTCATACTGCGTGCTGACTCAGGACATTAACAAGCAAATTTTTCTTTCGCTCCGAAAATGCTCTTTAGTTGGACTCTTTTTTGACTCCTTTTTTCGGAGCGCTCCGAAAATGTTCTGTTGTTGGACTCTTTTCTGACTCCTTTTTCGGAGCGCTCCTAAAATGGTATGCTGGGTAGTGACTATGAAGACTAGTCAAAATGCTATTACGCATATTGAAACGCCGGTCTGGCTGCTTACGCTTATTGTTACATTCCACCATCGAGAGACAAGCAAATCTCCGATTTGCAAACATACTCGTACTTGTCCTTGATAATAAATCCAACGCGGAAATTTTCCTGTGCAGGTATCAAAACAAGAGATAGAGAGAGAGAGATTCATATGCATATCTATAAATATTTGGTCAGACAAATATTGAACATAATCTGCCACCACTATTCAAGCAAGCAACATCTTCGTCAGTTTTTATTGCAATTTTAAAGTTGATCAGCAAAAATGGAATGGAATAACATAAATTTAGAAGAATACTGGACGCAAAATTTTCAATATCAAAGTGATCCTAATGTAAGTATAAATATTTTTCACCACTTCAAATTACTTTCTATATATTAATTAAATATTTTACAGATTATGAATATTGTTCAAGATACAACTCTGCCATCAGTGTTACCTCCTTCCACTCAGAGTTACTCCACCACAACATCTCCCGTTTCGCCCTCATCATCTATCGATTCGAAAGGTACTTTAAAGACAAAACGCATACGTACAGCATATACCAGCAAACAACTGATTGAATTGGAACGTCAATTTCAAATTAATAAATATTTATGCCGTCCTCGTCGCATTGAAATTGCCCAACGTTTAGAGTTAAGCGAACTTCAAATAAAGATTTGGTTTCAAAATCGTCGCATGAAGAGCAAGAAGGACGCCGCTAAAGCACCAAAACAAAATACCAAACTACGTAGCTGCTCCGAATCATCTGCCCAGGAAAACAATATACCTTTGTTTTTTGCCAATCCTGAAATTTCAGATGTCGGACAAGAACCCTCGGTCCAATTGGCAATTTTTAATCAACAAACTTCTTCATCATCTAACGGATTTAATGAATCGACATATGTCAATACGGTTCAACAATACCAAACTGCATTAAATTCAGAGCCAGAATCTATGGATAACTTGGCATTATCATCACTATTTGATGATTACCAACCACTTCCTCTTTCCAACAACCAAAGAGAAATTTTGGAATATTTAATGGATTCTGATTTTATACAAAATCTCTAGAATATATAAATAATTTTAAATATCTTTCTACTTATCACATGTGTATGTAAGTTTTATGTCTTAATGATTTAATGTATTAAAATTGAAGAATTTTTTATTATATTTAATTAAAATTTTAGAATATTTGATAAAATAATTCTTAATCATTGATTTTAAATTGTACAATTTCCTTCGAAAACAACAAATACACGCACATATAGATATATGTATATATTTTACTAAAATATTTATTTGTTTTATTTTTATTTAATTATTGATTTTCTTTGCCGACTTGATAATTGTGTAAAACAAACAATTGAAATGAATATTAGAATACGACATAAGAAGTAAATATTATCCAACGATAATGCTAGTGGTAGTAATACAGACAATTGCTACAAGGAAATTTATTTTATGTTGAAAAAAGCTGTTCAGCAAACATTAAACAATTTTTTGTGATATAAAGCCGACGACTTAGTATTTTCGTATCCCTAAAACCTGTCTTCGATCTTTATTTGGTTTGCTATGGAAAATCTTAATTCACTTTGCGTCGTGTTTTTTCCGAACGTAAACCCGACGCAAAGTGAGGTATTGGTGTATTCGTGATCCTTATGAAATTCTAAGTCTATTGAGATATACTACGACATGGTCGGGAGAACAAAAGAGACGAACAACTGTCTTAGAATGGTTCATGTGGTATAGTAAGTGTAGTATCTGTTTTGTGTAGTATTATCAAATGTTTTATGTTAGGACACGCACCTGGCCACAGCGTTGGTACCTGCCTGGGATAAACATGCCAAAGTTAGTTGGAAACCTAGCCAGGCAAAACGATCCGTAACATAAATGGCTGTCCATCTCTGTAAAACACTCTCACGTCTAAAATACTCAACTTAACGAAATTTCCAGAAAAATATTTCTTTTTTTGTACGAAATTTTGGTATTGAAAATCAACAAAGTCGGTATAGTAGAACCAGAGTTATGGACCAAAATATGAGGCAACCTCATATTTTTTGCAATTTTTTAAAGTATATTGCAGATAATACCATGAAATTTTGTATACGTTATTTTATGATAAAAGAAGAAACTGTGAGGAAGCTAGTGAGAATCGGTGTATTATCTCTCATACAAATATCTTGCCGAAATATGGCTCAATAAATAATAATAAATGCCTTTAAAATGGGAACATCAATACAAAATTCATCAAAAATAAGTTTCATGTAAAAAGAGGTAGTAAAACCAAATTTTGTTTAGTTCGGTTCATGTTTGAGCTTAGAACCCATATAATGTCCACTTTCAACATTAACTTAAAGTATATAAATTGTTGTACTAAACTTTATGGTGATTGGCCCATAATTGGTCATAGCTTCCATATAAGGACCATATCCCAAATAGTCATTAATCTTTATATATATACGTAAATAGTACTGCAGAATTTTGTATATTTTGGTCCATATTTGATTAGCGCTCTCTTCCGAAAAGCACTTCAATACTTATCATTTTATACGGATCAGTAACATATATTCCAAAATAAAACTCCTACATTTTGAGAATAGCGCTCCATATTTGACTATATCCTCATATAAGGTCCACTTCCGAAGTTCACTAGAATACTAATATGTATCTTAAATATACTATTATTATGTAGAAATTCAATGTGAGATATCCTCATATGCATAAAATTCTCTACTGAGAAATTTTAGAAGATCGGCCCACGATTTGTCATAGCTGCCATATAAGGACCATTTCCGAAAAACAATTTAATACAGATCAGAAATTTTAATCCATAAATCATACTAATATCAAAATAACCATCTTACCCTTTTAACTCTGTTTCTTAACTTGTGGTGAATATGAAAAAAATGTTTTTTTTTCTATTTTTAATTTTATAATTGTTAAATTACACTCAAGATTGTTATGAAAATCAGACAGATCAGAAAATCTATAGAATATAGTTAGCACCGGTAATTCCATCAAAATTAGTTGAAATGTCAAAACAGTGGAAATAAATTATGTAAGTTGTTCGTAAAATTGCCTTTCAAAAAATATATAAAATTCTAATAAAATTTGCGCTAACACTAAATAAAAAACATTGAATAAGGATATGCTAGTCCTATAACTAGTGTAATTTTTGTTTTTCTCATTATATTTAAGCGGAGGGTATTTAAGACTCGGCACAGCCGACTACTACACTCTAACTTGTTGAGATAATTTGAAAAATTCTGGTAATTCTTGATAACTTTTAGGTTCCACGAAGACCGCGGAACCATTTTTAAAAAGTCTACTAGAAGTTAAACGTTGTCAAAGTGCTTCTGGGTTTTCTACATTGAGTAAAAATCAATTCTGATAGAAAAAATCAAGTTAGTGAAAGCGACCATAATCAATTTCAATCGTTAGTTAGAATAATTATTCGTACTTATATATACTTATGCCAATAATTCTATTTAAGGAATACTTCCAAGGATATAATTCACTAAATAAATTGTGTAACAAAATAGACCAGAATAGAATTTTGTATAATTCGTAAATGAATTGCTACTATACAAAATTTCCAAAACCATGTTCTTAGTGTGTGCCAATTTATATTGAAATTGTAAAAATTAATTTTTATTCGTTTATAATTATTGCAAATAACATTATTAAATTTAATTATTAAGTAAGTTTCGTTGACTGCTGTATTTCGTTCGTTAGAATATTGTGAAATAAAATTAAAATGTTCTTCCAATATCGCTTTGTCTAAAAATAGAGTTTTTTAAAAAGGGTAGTTACAGGTTTTTTCATTTTAAATACAACATTTAAAATATAATTAGAGGTCGGCATCTTTATTATGACTTGGATTGCACTGGCATTTACTTTGCAAAGATATGGAATTTCAAACAAATGTTGGCCGCTGTTGCGATGTGAGTCTTTATTTTGTTTTTTGAAATTTTTGCAAAATCTTCAACATCATTAGATGCTAAAACGATGACCCGTACAAGAAGTGCTTTGATGAACAAAATGGAGTCCTTGCTTTCTATTTGGATTGAAAATCAAGTTGCACAGAGAATACCATGAAGTGAAATGGTAATTAAGACAAAAGCAAAAAGCTTATTCGACGACATAAGAAGTAAAACATTATCCAACGATAATGCTAGTGGTAGAAATACAGAAAATTGCTACAAGGAAATTTATTTTATGTTGAAATAAATTGTGAAATAAAGCCGACGACTTAGTATTTGCGTATCGCTAAAACCTGTCTTCGATCTTTATTTGGTTTGCTATAGAAAATCTTAATTCACTTTGCGTCGTTTCAATTTGCGTCGTGTTTTTTCCGGACGTAAACCCGACGCAAAGTGAGGCATTCGTGATCCTTATGAAATTCTAAGTCGATTGAGATATACTACGACATTTAGTGACTGGAGATAGTTTTGAGTGATTTATATATACGGCTGTGAACATGTCTCGAAACGAAGGCCATTGTTCGTAACTGCCTTTAAATATCTCTGTATCACATGGAGAGAGTTTTATGCAGTTACTTGAGTTGTCAGTGATAAAGGTAGGATTTGGGCCAGGATAACGAGATGTTGGCTGAGACACTGAAATTGGAGACGTATCTATTTTACTAGCTTTCAGCATATCGTTGATTTGAGAATAGCAGTGGTAATATGCTTCTGAGCAAGTATTATAATTCTCTTTGGCTTTTGTCACCATTGGCGTGATACCATTACCTTACGGTACAATCCCTTTAAATTTACCCATTCTTAATTACGAAAATTGTAATATGATTGTAGGGACAAACAAAATTTGAATTTATTTATTATTACGCGTATTTAATTTAGATTAACATTTTATTTTATTTAATTTTAATTCTGTATAGTTTCCTGTTTTCGCGCCCACTGTCCTATGTGTTTCAAAGAGATGAGACAGTAAGGGCCATTATTACAACTTGCCTCTAATGTGCTTAATAGTAATAGGTAACTTTAATTAAAGTGAGGAATAAAGTGACCTTTAAGATTTTTCGTTATTACAACTTCCTTGTAAAATAAAATGATATTTTTTCTAAAATATGGCAATACCAGTGAAAAACCGATTACTTTTGACAAATTACTGACAAGAAACAGTAAATTGTGTGTGTTTGTGAAAACATTTGTTTGTGAAAAAAATATGAATCAATCGTCTGCTTTCCATTTTTGTTTATCAAATTATTTATTGGCAAAACAAAATTAAAATTCATTTATTTTTCATGAATTTGACATTTTTTCCAGAACATATGGAAACTTCAACCACATACCTCACTATAAAATTTAAAGGCAAGATGATCTTCCCTTTAGCTTATCGGTTGGTTTTAGATTAAAGTAAACTTGTAATAACCAAATATTTCTTATCTGTCCGATAACATCATACTTTTAACTATTGCCAAGTTGTAATAATGGGCCTAAGTAATATAATAATAAGATTATTTAACTCTTCTGTTTAATAAATTTGATGATTTTTTTCACTTTTGTACCACTGTGTTTGTGTTTTGATGAGAGATACGTGTTTGTATAAATAAATGTTATTATCAGGGCTGTCAGATATGGCGATTTCTCGCCAAACGTGGCGATTTTGAAACGTGTTTGGCGTCGAGATTTTTCGTTTGGCGACATGGCGATTTTTTGGCGATTTTTGATATCACTAGCGATTTTCTTGGCGATTTTCACCAAAACATCTATAATGAATTATGTGATGAAAAAAATCGTCTTTTTTTGGTTTTTATAAATCCAATTGTCAACGAAATGAATCATCTGAATTTGGAATTTCAATCGGACAGCATGGATGCAGGAATCATGCATGAAACAAATGTATTGTACACTTCTTATGTTTTCAAACCTTCTGTTTTATATAATACTGAAAACAATGAAAAAATTTTCAATGATTTACATGCAGCTATTGATTCTTCAAATTCATTTTTGCCTCTAAATGCAATTGATTTTGGAGCAGAGTTTGAAATAGAATTAAGAAATGCGAAATTGAGCGAAATAGAAATAATCGTACTTAAAGAAAACTTTTTTGTGTATTTAAAAAACTTTTAAAAGAGATGATAAGCAGATTACCAGAAAATATGAACTTTTTTAAAGCTTTTGGACATTTTTCTATTTCAAAGTGTGCGAATACATTATCGCAAACTAAATTTGGCGTTGTTCAAGAAACATTAAGACCATTTATGGATCCAAATGTAGCAGTAGGCGTGTATGAAACTCAATAGGGAAAACTTCCGTTCATAAATTGAAATAATTATTTAATAACGAAATTCCAACAAATTTACTTAAATTTTGGCCAAAAGTGTTTGATTATCACGATACAGCAGGTACGTAGCATTTTAAGGAAATATCTTTGGCCGTTCTTACTATATTGATAGTTCCAACTAGTAATGTCTGCGTTGAAAGGGTTTTTTCAATAATGAATTGTACAAAAACTCGACTAAGTAATAAAATTCAATATGAGCTTTTAGACGCTCTATTGAGAATAATTAATCATATGAACGTAAACAAATTATGCTGCAATTCGTTTACACCGACTAATGAAATGATAAAAAAAATCAACTCAACTATGTATAAAAGTCAAGACTCTAGCTTTCCATTTTTATGTAATTTAAAACTCTCTTTTAACAAAGTTTTAAAAATTTTTAAATAGTAAAAAATACAAAAACGGATATAAATGTGTATATGTTTTACTAAAATATTGTTTAATAAGTAACAATTAATGAATTAAATAAAAAAAATGTAACAAAAACTAAAAAAAAAATATTTTTGGCGATTTTTTTGGTTTTTTCTTAATTTTTGGCGATTTTTGACTTAAAAATTGAACTAGGTTTTTTTGTGTAAACAAAATTTATTTCTTTTAAATAATAAAAAAAAATGAAAAACTGAACAAAATCGGATTTTGGCGAATTTTGGCGATTTTTTACATCCGTTTTGGCGACGAAGCTCAAAAAAAACTGACAACCCTGGTTATTATATGTAAGAGTGAGTATATTGTTAAATTGCAAAGAGATTGGTTTTGATCTTTGTCCAAAATGTGTTTATATCAGTGATGCCAACTCTTACATCATTAAAAGCACTGTGAGCACATACAAATAGGGTAAAAACGGGTAATAATTAACAAAATTTCGGGTAAAAAAGCACCAATATTAATATTCCTTATCCTTATTGAAGTTTTTATAACGAAAAGATAACAATTAAGTTTTTATATTTTGTTTGAGATCGATTGATTATTATTAAAATAAGATAAGTAGAAAAACAAACGTAAAATCCATTTCAACAAATTACATAAAGCATAAAGACACATAAAACATATATAAATACATAAGTGTACATAAAAAATAACGATATATGTATTAACAATGGCCAGTTGAATGGAGTGGCAAACACATTTAACTAATATCATATTTGGAAGATTGAACTTTTCTTTAATTTTTCGGTACAAACCGTTGTATGTTTCACTCATCACTGCAGGATTATCTGTTCCAATGGCTTTAAACACTTATCTTTCGAATAAAGTAAATTGTATGTCAATTTAAAAATTGAGAACCACGATTTTTAAAATAAATTTGCACAATTTGGGAGAGTTGTTCAGGCGTCTGTAAATCACTTAACAGCTGGCAAAATGACCGCCTGTTAAAAAAGTGTTGTCAACTTAAAAATATTATTATTTTTTTAAATCATGACTAGAATTTGACGTGGTAGTAAAAAAGATTAAGGACAGAAATGTAGATCTTTCAGAGCCATGAATACCGGTATACAAAATTTTATGATCGGACTAAAAATACCGCCACAGTGAACAAAATACTAAAGGGCGGTATTTGTAGGCGTGTCAAAAAAAAATAAAAAAAATATTTGTGGAATTGCTTTTACATTATATTTAATCCTAGGGGGTGACTGGCTCTAAAACTTATTAGATCTTTTTAGAATTTTCAAATCAAATTTTCTTTTTAGACGACGGAGAAAATTTTTAGAAAAAATTAAGTAAGTCCACATTCACACTCTTTAATTCTGACTCTTCAGGGCAAGTATTTTTGGTTGAAAAGGGAAAAAAGAATAAAAGAGGTACAAACTTGACAGTACTAGCCAAGTTTCTTATTTCCTTTTGTTTTTTAGAATTGAACAAAAAGTGGTCAGCTAAAACTGAAGAGTGTAATGCATGTATGCAAGTCTTTAAGTTGGACTAATTAAGTTATGTAGATGAAATTTTCAAGAATATCCTTAAATTTATACATACATATGTATGTATATTCTGAACCTTTAATATTCGGATGGATGTAGCCTTTTTCGTTGAAACAACACATTTTGTGAACCCCCCCTAGATTTTGTATGTATGGCTTTCTTCCAGGCATAATCATCATATACTGCTAGGCTTGCTCTTATTAAGCTTCCTACATTAAAAAGTCGTAGAACTATGCTGAATATATCATTTATCCTGAATGTTATTAATGGTGATATATGCTCTGGTTTTCTAATCAATGAAATCTCACGATTCTTGTGATTTTCTTGCTGCTTTCTAGAATTGTTCAAATAAGTGGTATGTTCTTGTACATTTCTCTTTTTCATGTTTTTCAGAAACATAATTTTCTCTATTGATTTTATGTTTTTTAATCGATTTTACGAACGGGTTCTCGTTATCCGATTGACCTTAAATTTTGCATTAGTTTGTATTAGATACTAAACAAATCTATTTTAGAGACAGTTCTATTGTACACTCAAACCTCGTTTTATGCGATTTTTTTTATGCGAATTCAAATTTGTGCGATTTTGAATTTTCAAAATTTCAGTGTGAGCAACAAACAGCAACATTTTGTTTGTGTATTTCGGTGCGCTTTTTAATTTTTTCGAAAATGTGATGAAATCTTTATTTTTACTAAATTTTATTTGCAGTTTTTTAAATGGTGCAAAGCGCACCAAGTTGACAACGCTGCACACAATACACACATTACTTAGCGCTTACTCTGACACGTCAAAGATTGTTCAGCAAAAGTGGTTCACGCTTCTAGCATAGCAAAGCTTCTAGCGTTCACTCTTAAGGCCCAACTATAATATGCATAAGCAAGATTAAGCAAATTGCAAAAGTTAACGAAAAGGCTGTCAAATGCATAACCAGTTCAGAATTAACTTTTAGATGGCTACAATGACTTTGAAACTTTTTGTCCACAGTTGCTCATTTATGTTTAAAACAAATGTTTTTATTTTAACAAAAAACCATTAAATGACTATATTTTATAAATATTATTATATTATCTTATAATTAAAAGAAAACTTCTTACCCGAAACGGTTACGTTTTCCTTTTTCTTAATTTATCGGCAAAAGTACTAAAATGTACAGCTGTGGCAGCACTACATTGTAAATAATAATAAACGTTTACATATGTTTTTTAATTTTCGTATTGTGTTTGCAAAAATGGAGAAAAAACTTTAAAATTTAAATAATATAAAAATGTTAAAGTTAGCGATTGAAGGCCTGTGCACATTAAAAGAAATAAGTGAACTACACTGTAAAAGAAGAAGACGCTCTTGTTCTGTCAGAGAAATAAACCGCGATAGAAACACATTTTTGTTAAAATAGAAAGGGTCCCTTTTATCGTAAAGGCACTTATTTTTTCCGCATTTTCTATTAAATTTAAAATAAATATATTTTCTTCTTTCTACATTTTGTTCAAAACACAAACAAACAACAACAAACAGCTGATTCCGTACGGAACATGCAATTAGTTTCGCTGGTTGCTTAAGCAAATGGCAGTTGAAAAACTTAACGAAAAGTTTCGTTAAGTACATTATAGTTTGCCACATACAATTTATATGTATTCGCAGGGTTGCTTAAGCTAGCATATGCACATTATAGTTGGGTCTTTAGTGTGAATATCATTCTAGTTTTCAACTTAGGGGAAATTCCTTTTAATCAACATAAGTAGATGTGTTTGTTTCCTCTAGTGATGAAAGCGATATAGAGCCAATTCAGAAACTAGGCACACGCCATATTAGTGATTCCGATTATGAGATACATATAATTTATTTCTTCAATGTAAATATTTTTTCTTTGTTAAGTACGTAGTGAATTGATGTTTATTTGTTTTATGCGATTTTCTCTGGAACGGATCAATCGCATAAAACGAGGTTTGAGTGTACACATACATATATGTATATGAATAAAGTATCTGACATATGCCCAATATATATCTATATGCATATAGATATGTTACGTTTATCGCTACAGGAAATAGAATTTGCTGTAAACTATTATTCCGAATACTAAATGTTTGAATGTTTTTCTGTGACTATTTTTGATGACGTTAATGTTTGTTTTCAAAATAAATATGTATTTTGTAGTTAAGCAAGTCGTAAGGCTGGAACAGAATAGACGCTGTAGTAGTAGTAGATGCAGCTGACGATATAAGGAGTAGTGTAGTTTGAAAAAATGCAAACAGAATATTGAAGCTTTTTATATGGTTGCCAAATAACCTGTTTTAAAACACCTATTTTACAAAGCGATTTATGCATGAATAATATGTAAATTTTTTAACAAAATATGTATCAAGTTGTATAATAAATGCATATTCAACTACATATTGCTCTACATCAACATTAAATTCGACATTTCATATATTTGATGTAATCCTTTATTAAAAGCATGATAACCCTAGTTGGCATAGTTATTTATGTATGTAAACACATATTTTGTGTTTTATTTTAAAGTGGATAAAAAGAAAAAGTTTGTTTTTTTATCAACTGCGCTAAAGTTTAGCTATTTTGCAAATAAATATATCAAAATTCCATTTTGATAAAAATTTATATTTGACAATCAGGTGTCAAAGCACTGTCGCGCAACAAAGTTTAAAAATTAAAAAAACTGCGCTTCATCTTCTACTAAAGCGACAGCTACAACTACACATTCTGTTGAGACTACTTTGAAACTGACGTTACGTTGCACTACAGCGTCTATTCTGTTCCAGCCTTAAAGGCCCAACTATAATATGCATAAGCAAGATTAAGCAAATTGCAAAAGTTAACGAAAAGGCTGTCAAATGCATAACCAGTTCAGAGTTAACTTTCAGGTGGCTACAATGACTTTGAAAATTTTTGTCCACAGTTGCTCATTTATGTTTAAAAAAAAAATGTTTTTATTTTATGAATATGTATTTTTATTCGACCTTTATTATTTTAATTATTACTAATTTTTCGAGCTTAAGGTCTTTCTTTTAAATATAAAAACTTTTTAACGTTTATTTAAAAAGAAAAGTGACACCAATTTTGGCACACCATTTTTCTTTCAGTCAAATATACGTACTTAAATCCCAGCGTAACCTTGTAAACTAAAAACTTGTTCATACTTGAGGTGGTAACCGTTCAGCTTAACCGTTCTATAGGTTTATTTAAAGTTTTAAATAAACGTTAAAAAGTTTTTATATTTAAAAGAAAGACCTTAAGCTCGAAAAATTAGTAATAATTGTTTTTATTTTAACAAAAAGCCATTAAATGACTATATTTTATAAATATTATTATATTATTTTATAATTAAAAGAAAACTTCGTACCCTAAACGCATAGTTTTTCCTTTAAATAATATAAAAATATTAAAGTTAGCACTTGAAGGCCTGTAAAAGAAGAAGACGCTCTTGTACTGTCAGAGAAATAAACCACGTCAGAAAAACATTTTTGTTAAAATGAAAAGGGCCCTTTTATTATAAAGGCACTTATTTTTTCCACATTTTCTATTAAATTTAAAATAAATGTATTTTCTTCTTTCTCCATTTTGTTAAAAACACAAACAGCTGATTCCGTACGGAATATGCGATCAGTTTCGCTTTTTGCTTAAGCAAATGACAGTTGAAAAACTTAACGAAAAGTTTCGTTAAGTACATTATAGTTTGCCACATACAATTTATATGTATTCGCAGGGTTGCTTAAGCTAGCATATGCACATTATAGTTGGGCCTTTAATCTTGCTTATGCATATTGATTTTGAAATGTGGCTTTAAACGGATTTTTTTCAATTTAGCCCTTTTTAGCCATTTTTTCAAAAATGTTTACGCGTTTTGAGTCTCAAAAGTTGGCATCACTGTTGTTACGTTTGTAACTTTTCTATAACTACATATACGTACGTACGTTACATTACGTTGCGTTTTTTCTTAAAACAACGTTCGCATAACGAGGCCTTTAGAAATCCTGCGATTGTAAAAAACCTGACGGTTTAGCATCTTTAGAGCAGAGGTCGGCAAAGCGTAAAATGAGGTTGTGTGTGTGAGCGAACTACCCAGCAAACATAAACATAATTATATAAATTATACAAAAAAACTTAGATAGGAAACATACACTCACAATATATTTTCCGTAACATATAAGAAATTAACAACGAGATTGCTATATAAATGGAACTTCTAATACTTCAAAAGCTGATTACATGCATGTTACCAAATGCATTATCAATCATAAAATATTTTTCGTAATTCATCATTAATTTAAAATGTTTGTTGGGAAGTATTTCTGAAAAAAATATAAAAGCATCCGCCGCATGTGCACACATTGCTGTCGCAATAACGACTGAATGAAAGAGATTAAGCGTATGTGTGAAGTGCTCTCTGCACTATTGTGCTATAGGATGCCGACCTCTGCTCTAGAGCTAAAATGTTCGTAGGAAAAAAATTCAAAAATAATTATTGCTAAATATGCAAAAAAAGAACCTAAACTGTAATATTTTCTGCAAGCCCAAGTACCTGTTTAGAAAATAAGACATAAGGATCTACTGCAGATCTTTATTGCTTTTATAATATTAACTATTGCACACGTCGTCATAAAATCACACTCATAAAATTTAAAGTTTTTCTACTTTTATGACGGGTTTTCCTAAAAATATTGAGAGTTTAAAATTAATCTACCTGTTTTAGCGAAAATTTTCCAAGAATTTTTAAAATACTAAAACATTGTCGTTAATCTCTCTCTTTATGTTGCAATGGAATTTTATGCTTTTGGGTTTTTGGCATCTGTATATTTTCAATCACGTTTACGATGTGGAAATGTATTTGAGAGAATTTGAAATTTGTTAGGTTTGATAAAGGTATTTACTAATTAAATTTGGTTGGATGTTCGTTTTTATTTTTTTGATATAAAATTGGGATTTTCTAAAATCAATATGAATATAAATGATGTTAAGTGTTTATGATGATAATCCAAATAACTTTTGGTTTTAGTAACAATAACTAAAAGTTGGAAGTTACACATTCAAAATATGCAAACGCCTCAAATTTACCACTATTTGCAACATCAAGTGGAACGTAAACAGGTGTTCATGAGCTTCATGTATAAAAATATAATTTTTTTATATTAAGCCCGCCCAAATAATAATTTTTCTATAAAATTAGGAGCATTTGGCCGTGTTCTTTAAACCGAAACACTTTCGAGTAAACAAATCTGATTCATTATATTAAATCGGTGATTTACAAATCACAAAATTTTGTTAATCCATGGTAGCAAATCACTAATTATTCAAAATGACGTAAATTGAAAAACAATCCATATCCATATTTTACTAGTGTTTACAAGCTTGAAATAAATATCTTATACTCGTACACGCAGAGAAAAAGCATGGTTGGACATGGTTACGACAACTACACTGTGTTTTTGGTACCAATATATTGTTGTGATACACAAATAATTGATTTTAACAATAATTTAGTTACTATAACATTTGTATGTTTCTCGCAATTATAAAATTGAATATGGTTCACTGAAACATAATTATTTTTAAAAAATGTTTACCACAACTATTGAGTGATAACTACTTAATAACTTACAAATAACCATTAAATGATTAGTTTCTATATTTGTTTAAAATATATATTTGTATAAATAAATAATCTTAAATTTCTCAAAATAAAAATCTATTAAACAAAACTACAAATAAATGTAATTTTTTATGTACGTTGAAAGTGCGCAAATATTTATTGCTATTTACAAAAATATTAACAAAAATATTAAGTTTTGTGTTTAAAAACAATGTAAAAATAATTGCGATTATACGAAATATATGTATATACGAAATACTAAAATAATTGTGTCTTCATTAGAAATAATGTTTTAACTGGTATCATCGCGAAATTTTGCATTCATATTATGATAATTATAAAAACATAATTTGACAAATAGTAAAAATAAAATGATATTAATTTAATATATTATGATAAAGTACTATAAGATGATTATTATATATCATAATATGATTATTATATATCGTAATATGATTACTATAGATCATAATATGATTACTTAAGATCATATTATGATTACTTTAAACCATGCATGTTAAATAATGATTAGATAATGCAAACCTTCTTTTGTGAAATTCTCTAATTCATTAAACAATTAGAATTAGTTCAAGTAATTCCCATAATATAATTCAAATTTTTATTCCAATGGTAAAACTAATTGCACTTAAAAAAATTGGTTTACGTTTACAATTAGAAATCTAATTGACTTCTGCTAATGCAATTAGAGTTGGCAACCCTTGTGCTCTGTCGTGTGGATTAATATTTTTTAGCTTTTATTTTATTTTATTGTATTATTGTATTTTTTACAAATTAGATCAATATATTTCAAACATCTTCTGTCCATCTTCAGGATCTGAATTGATTGAAAATTATAATATATATATATATATATATATTGATCTAATTTGTAAAAAAATACAATAATGTTTTTTATTTTACCGGATTTAAAGAGGCAACACAAAATAAAAGCTAAAAAATATTAATCCATAAAATCAATCCAGCAATACAAAATATTAATCCTTAACTATTTTTGTGAAAAGAAAATATTTATTTATCACATTTGTTGCTATATTTACATAATGTAACAGTTTTTGAATATTGCAGGCATCATCAATAGTCCAAGACTAAATTCATTGTCAGACTTTTCTTTTGAAAAGTTGGTATTAATGAAGTCTAATGTCAATTTTTTGTGAATTATATATAAGCAGAATCAGCGTGCATATACACATGTATGTGGCAATATATAATGCAATTTTATGCAATATTCAAAAACTGTTACATTATGTAAATATAGCAACAAATGTGATAAATAAATATTTTCTTTTCACAAAAATAGTTAAACTAATCAAATATAATCAAAAATAATCAAGAAATCTAATCAATTATTTTTTGGATTAGTTTTGATTATATTTGATTAGAAATGCTAATCGTCACTAATTGTGATTAGATTTTTGATTATTTCTAATCTAATCAATTAGTAATCGTCTAAAATGGCTAACTAATCATAATTAATCAATTGTTCAGCACAATTAAAATATCTAATCCAATTTCTAATCATTAGGATTTCTAATCATTATTCCCAAGCTATGGTTGTAAGTGTATGTTTCAGTGTTGTCAGATTAGGGGTTTCCCCCTAGATTTAGAGTTTTTTTTCTATTTAGGGGCAGATTTAGCGGTTAATATTATTTAGGGGGAAATTTGGGGGTAAGAAAATTTTATTTAGGGGATTTTTAGGGGCATTTCGAATTTATAGTGTGTTATAGTACATAATTTAACAACTGACGATTTAGAAAGTAATCTGGCAACTACAAAGATTAAAACATTTTTCGATGCAAATAGAAGACATTATGCTCATTAAGGTAAATTGCAAAACTTTTACTTTGGAAGTTTCCAAATAAAAAAGCGACTTCCAGATAGTATTGATCTTTTAGAAAAATTATAACTGTTTTCCATCGAAAATGCACAGAAAGCTAAAAAACCAGACATTACCAGTGTCGTTGTTCATTTCAAAAACATTTGTGAAGATATCGATGCAACTCTTAGTGAGTGGAACAACTTGCACTTTATATCGTGGAGTAATACGACGTCTTTAGAACAATTTTGGTAAGAAGTTGGACAAAATTTTGCAGAATTAGTAAACTAGAATTATCTTTATTACTACTACCTCATTTCAATGCATTAGTTGAAAGAGCTTTCTATATGTTTAATGTGGTAAAAAATAAGCTGCGAAACAGAATGAATATTTCAACAGTTGAAAGTATTTTAAGAGTCAAGTTAAACAATAAGATTTTATTCCAACACCTCAAATGCTCAAACTTTTCAATTCGAATGATATGAAGAAGAATTTGCAACTCTTGAAATTTTTGGAGAAACCTGATTTTAATAAAACTAACCATCTAGATGTTTATATGTATATAAATTATATTCCTAATAGTTCATAAAGTCATAAAAGTTCATAAAAATGTAAGCGAAGAATAATTCAAATGTTTTTTTTTTAATAATTAGTAGAGTATGTTATATAAGAATAATAGTACCTCAATTCAAATTTAATAGAGAAACTTTAGGGGGTTTTTTAAAAAACAGTGTAGAATCTAGTGGGTTCTAAATTTTTTTGGGGGAAGAAAAAAATTATCTGGCAACACTGGTATGTTTCCTATCTAAGTTGTTTTGTATAATTTATATAATTATGATTATGTTTGCTGGGTAGTTCGCTCACACACACAACCTCATTTTACGCTTTGCCTACCTCTGCTATACACTATTGATGCTAGTTATTTTCTACCTGTTAAATGATCTACGCAACTTGTAAGTGTATTATATACAGTGTATATGTACTTTGAGCGAGGAGAGAACATGAAACTGATTTAACAAATAATATGTATGTGTTGGTAATATTTAGTTTGTAGTAGCGGCGGCAGTGAAAATCTAAATTGTTTTGATTTTCGTCACACTTACATCAACATATACGTGTGAGGTTTTTTCACTAACACAATAAAAAAAACTGCGTTTGTAAAATCAGTTCGATACGTGGCCATCGTGCTTTATGTGTATAATCCCAGCAAGCCATATGAGTCCGAAAAGAGTCTTTTCTGACACCTTTTTCGGAGCGTTAACGCTCTTTATGAGCCCAAAAAACAATCATAATTGCTCCGAAAACCTTCAGAAAAGAGGGTCATTACATTCGAAAATGGTCCGTCAGAAAGAGCTCTTAGATAATGCCAGAAAAGAGTCTTTTATGAGGTTTTTCTTGGGCTCTATGTAATCTTGTTTTTATCATTCTTGTGTGGTACAGCTATGTTTTTTTTTTTTGTTCAAAGCACAAATAGCAGGAGAACAACGCTTTGGTACACACATAATTAAGTGGAATTTCTGAGTCATACTGCGTGCTGACTCAGGACATTAACAAGCAAATTTTTCTTTCGCTCCGAAAATGCTCTTTAGTTGGACTCTTTTTTGACTCCTTTTTTCGGAGCGCTCCGAAAATGTTCTGTTGTTGGACTCTTTTCTGACTCCTTTTTCGGAGCGCTCCTAAAATGGTATGCTGGGTAGTGACTATGAAGACTAGTCAAAATGCTATTACGCATATTGAAACGCCGGTCTGGCTGCTTACGCTTATTGTTACATTCCACCATCGAGAGACAAGCAAATCTCCGATTTGCAAACATACTCGTACTTGTCCTTGATAATAAATCCAACGCGGAAATTTTCCTGTGCAGGTATCAAAACAAGAGATAGAGAGAGAGAGATTCATATGCATATCTATAAATATTTGGTCAGACAAATATTGAACATAATCTGCCACCACTATTCAAGCAAGCAACATCTTCGTCAGTTTTTATTGCAATTTTAAAGTTGATCAGCAAAAATGGAATGGAATAACATAAATTTAGAAGAATACTGGACGCAAAATTTTCAATATCAAAGTGATCCTAATGTAAGTATAAATATTTTTCACCACTTCAAATTACTTTCTATATATTAATTAAATATTTTACAGATTATGAATATTGTTCAAGATACAACTCTGCCATCAGTGTTACCTCCTTCCACTCAGAGTTACTCCACCACAACATCTCCCGTTTCGCCCTCATCATCTATCGATTCGAAAGGTACTTTAAAGGCAAAACGCATACGTACAGCATATACCAGCAAACAACTGATTGAATTGGAACGTCAATTTCAAATTAATAAATATTTATGCCGTCCTCGTCGCATTGAAATTGCCCAACGTTTAGAGTTAAGCGAATGTCAAATAAAGATTTGGTTTCAAAATCGTCGCATGAAGAGCAAGAAGGACGCCGCTAAAGCACCAAAACAAAATACCAAACTACGTAGCTGCTCCGAATCATCTGCCCAGGAAAACAATATACCTTTGTTTTTTGCGAATCCTGAAATATCAGATGTCGGACAAGAACCCTCGGTCCAATTGGCAATTTTTAATCAACAAACTTCTTCATCATCTAACGGATTTAATGAATCGACATATGTCAATACGGTTCAACAATACCAAACTGCATTAAATTCAGAGCCAGAATCTATGGATAACTTAGATTTATCATCACTATTTGATGATTACCAACCACTTCCTCTTTCCAACAATCAAAGAGAAATTTTGGAATATTTAATGGATTCTGATTTTATACAAAATCTTTGAATAAATAAATAATTTTAAATATCTTTCTACTTATCACATGTGTATGTAAGTTTTATGTCTTAATGATTTAATGTATTCAAATTGAAGAATTTTTTATTATATTTAATTAAAATTTTAGAATATTTGATAAAATAATTCTTAATCATTGATTTTAAATTGTACAATTTCCTTCGAAAACAACAAATACACGTACATATAGATATATGTATATATTTTACTAAAATATTTATTTGTTTTATTTTTATTTAATTATTGATTTTCTTTGCCGACTTGATATTTGTGTAAAACAAACAATTTAAATGAATATTAGAATACGACATAAGAAGTAAATATTATCCAACGATAATGCTAGTGGTAGTAATACAGACAATTGCTACAAGGAAATTTATTTTATGTTGAAAAAAGCTGTTCAGCAAACATTAAACAATTTTTTGTGATATAAAGCCGACGACTTAGTATTTTCGTATCCCTAAAACCTGTCTTCGATCTTTATTTGGTTTGCTATGGAAAATCTTAATTCACTTTGCGTCGTGTTTTTTCCGAACGTAAACCCGACGCAAAGTGAGGTATTGGTGTATTCGTGATCCTTATGAAATTCTAAGTCTATTGAGATATACTACGAGAGACAAGCAAATCTCCGATTTGCAAACATACTCGTACTTGAACTTGATAATAAATCCAATGCGGAAATTGTCCTGTGCAGGTATCAAAACAAGAGAGAGAGAGAGAGAGAGATTCATATGCATATCTATAAATATTTGGTCAGACAAATATTGAACATAATCTGCCACAACTATTCAAGCAAGCAACATCTTCGTCAGTTTTTATTGCAATTTTAAAGTTGATCAGCAAAAATGGAATGGAATAACATAAATTTAGAAGAAATCTGGACGCAAAATTTTCAATATCAAAGTGATCCTAATGTAAGTATAAATATTTTTCACCACTTCAAATTTCTTTCTATATATTAATTAAATATTTTACAGATTATGAATATTGTTCAAGATACAACTCTGCCATCAGTGTTACCTCCTTTCACTCAGAGTTACTCCACCACAACATCTCCCGTTTCGCCATCATCATCTATCGATTCGAAAGGTACTTTAAAGGCAAAACGCATACGTACAGCATATAGCAGCAAACAACTGATTGAATTGGAACGTCAATTTCAAATTAATAAATATTTATGCCGTCCTCGTCGCATTGAAATTGCCCAACGTTTAGAGTTAAGCGAACGTCAAATAAAGATTTGGTTTCAAAATCGTCGCATGAAGAGCAAGAAGGACGCCGCTAAAGCACCAAAACAAAATACCAAACTACGTAGCTGCTCCGAATCATCTGCCCAGGAAAACAATATACCTTTGTTTTTTGGCAATCATGAAATTTCAGATGTTGGACAAGAACCCTCGGTCCAATTATCATCACTATTTGATGATTACCAACCACTTCCTCTTTCCAACAACCAAAGAGAAATTTTGGAATATTTAATGGATTCTGATTTTATACAAAATCTTTGAATAAATAAATAATTTTAAATATCTTTCTACTTATCACATGTGTATGTAAGTTTTATGTCTTAATGATTTAATGTATTAAAATTGAAGAATTTTTTATTATATTTAATTAAAATTTTAGAATATTTGATAAAATAATTCTTAATCATTGATTTTAAATTGTACAATTTCCTTCGAAAACAACAAATACACGCACATATAGATATATGTATATATTTTACTAAAATATTTATTTGTTTTATTTTTATTTAATTATTGATTTTCTTTGCCGACTTGATAATTGTGTAAAACAAACAATTGAAATGAATATTAGAATACGACATAAGAAGTAAATATTATCCAACGATAATGCTAGTGGTAGTAATACAGACAATTGCTACAAGGAAATTTATTTTATGTTGAAAAAAGCTGTTCAGCAAACATTAAACAATTTTTTGTGATATAAAGCCGACGACTTAGTATTTTCGTATCCCTAAAACCTGTCTTCGATCTTTATTTGGTTTGCTATGGAAAATCTTAATTCACTTTGCGTCGTGTTTTTTCCGAACGTAAACCCGACGCAAAGTGAGGTATTGGTGTATTCGTGATCCTTATGAAATTCTAAGTCTATTGAGATATACTACGACATGGTCGGGAGAACAAAAGAGACGAACAACTGTCTTAGAATGGTTCATGTGGTATAGTAAGTGTAGTATCTGTTTTGTGTAGTATTATCAAATGTTTTATGTTAGGACACGCACCTGGCCACAGCGTTGGTACCTGCCTGGGATAAACATGCCAAAGTTAGTTGGAAACCTAGCCAGGCAAAACGATCCGTAACATAAATGGCTGTCCATCTCTGTAAAACACTCTCACGTCTAAAATACTCAACTTAACGAAATTTCCAGAAAAATATTTCTTTTTTTGTACGAAATTTTGGTATTGAAAATCAACAAAGTCGGTATAGTAGAACCAGAGTTATGGACCAAAATATGAGGCAACCTCATATTTTTTGCAATTTTTTAAAGTATATTGCAGATAATACCATGAAATTTTGTATACGTTATTTTATGATAAAAGAAGAAACTGTGAGGAAGCTAGTGAGAATCGGTGTATTATCTCTCATACAAATATCTTGCCGAAATATGGCTCAATAAATAATAATAAATGCCTTTAAAATGGGAACATCAATACAAAATTCATCAAAAATAAGTTTCATGTAAAAAGAGGTAGTAAAACCAAATTTTGTTTAGTTCGGTTCATGTTTGAGCTTAGAACCCATATAATGTCCACTTTCAACATTAACTTAAAGTATATAAATTGTTGTACTAAACTTTATGGTGATTGGCCCATAATTGGTCATAGCTTCCATATAAGGACCATATCCCAAATAGTCATTAATCTTTATATATATACGTAAATAGTACTGCAGAATTTTGTATATTTTGGTCCATATTTGATTAGCGCTCTCTTCCGAAAAGCACTTCAATACTTATCATTTTATACGGATCAGTAACATATATTCCAAAATAAAACTCCTACATTTTGAGAATAGCGCTCCATATTTGACTATATCCTCATATAAGGTCCACTTCCGAAGTTCACTAGAATACTAATATGTATCTTAAATATACTATTATTATGTAGAAATTCAATGTGAGATATCCTCATATGCATAAAATTCTCTACTGAGAAATTTTAGAAGATCGGCCCACGATTTGTCATAGCTGCCATATAAGGACCATTTCCGAAAAACAATTTAATACAGATCAGAAATTTTAATCCATAAATCATACTAATATCAAAATAACCATCTTACCCTTTTAACTCTGTTTCTTAACTTGTGGTGAATATGAAAAAAATGTTTTTTTTTTTCTATTTTTAATTTTATAATTGTTAAATTACACTCAAGATGGTTATGAAAATCAGACAGATCAGAAAATCTATAGAATATAATTAGCACCGGTAATTCTATCAAAATTAGTTGAAATGTCAAAACAGTTGAAATAAATTATGTAAGTTGTTCGTAAAATTGCCTTTCAAAAAATATATAAAATTCTAATAAAATTTCGGCTAACACTAAATAAAAAACATTGAATAAGGATATTCTAGTCCTATAACTAGTGTAATTTTTGTTTTTCTCATTATATTTAAGCGGAGGGTATTTAAGACTCGGCACAGCCGACTACTACACTCTAACTTGTTGAGATAATTTGAAAAATTCTGGTAATTCTTGATAACTTTTAGGTTCCACGAAGACCGCGGAACCATTTTTAAAAAGTCTACTAGAAGTTAAACGTTGTCAAAGTGCTTCTGGGTTTTCTACATTGAGTAAAAATCAATTCTGATAGAAAAAATCAAGTTAGTGAAAGCGACCATAATCAATTTCAATCGTTAGTTAGAATAATTATTCGTACTTATATATACTTATGCCAATAATTCTATTTAAGGAATACTTCCAAGGATATAATTCACTAAATAAATTGTGTAACAAAATAGACCAGAATAGAATTTTGTATAATTCGTAAATGAATTGCTACTATACAAAATTTCCAAAACCATGTTCTTAGTGTGTGCCAATTTATATTGAAATTGTAAAAATTAATTTTTATTCGTTTATAATTATTGCAAATAACATTATTAAATTTAATTATTAAGTAAGTTTCGTTGACTGCTGTATTTCGTTCGTTAGAATATTGTGAAATAAAATTAAAATGTTCTTCCAATATCGCTTTGTCTAAAAATAGAGTTTTTTAAAAAGGGTAGTTACAGGTTTTTTCATTTTAAATACAACATTTAAAATATAATTAGAGGTCGGCATCTTTATTATGACTTGGATTGCACTGGCATTTACTTTGCAAAGATATGGAATTTCAAACAAATGTTGGCCGCTGTTGCGATGTGAGTCTTTATTTTGTTTTTTGAAATTTTTGCAAAATCTTCAACATCATTAGATGCTAAAACGATGACCCGTACAAGAAGTGCTTTGATGAACAAAATGGAGTCCTTGCTTTCTATTTGGATTGAAAATCAAGTTGCACAGAGAATACCATGAAGTGAAATGGTAATTAAGACAAAAGCAAAAAGCTTATTCGACGACATAAGAAGTAAAACATTATCCAACGATAATGCTAGTGGTAGAAATACAGAAAATTGCTACAAGGAAATTTATTTTATGTTGAAATAAATTGTGAAATAAAGCCGACGACTTAGTATTTGCGTATCGCTAAAACCTGTCTTCGATCTTTATTTGGTTTGCTATAGAAAATCTTAATTCACTTTGCGTCGTTTCAATTTGCGTCGTGTTTTTTCCGGACGTAAACCCGACGCAAAGTGAGGCATTCGTGATCCTTATGAAATTCTAAGTCGATTGAGATATACTACGACATTTAGTGACTGGAGATAGTTTTGAGTGATTTATATATACGGCTGTGAACATGTCTCGAAACGAAGGCCATTGTTCGTAACTGCCTTTAAATATCTCTGTATCACATGGAGAGAGTTTTATGCAGTTACTTGAGTTGTCAGTGATAAAGGTAGGATTTGGGCCAGGATAACGAGATGTTGGCTGAGACACTGAAATTGGAGACGTATCTATTTTACTAGCTTTCAGCATATCGTTGATTTGAGAATAGCAGTGGTAATATGCTTCTGAGCAAGTATTATAATTCTCTTTGGCTTTTGTCACCATTGGCGTGATACCATTACCTTACGGTACAATCCCTTTAAATTTACCCATTCTTAATTACGAAAATTGTAATATGATTGTAGGGATAAACAAAATTTGAATTTATTTATTATTACGCGTATTTATTTTAGATTAACATTTTATTTTATTTAATTTTAATTCTGTATAGTTTCCTGTTTTCGCGCCCACTGTCCTATGTGTTTCAAAGAGATGAGACAGTAAGGGCCATTATTACAACTTGCCTCTAATGTTCTTAATAGTAATAGGTAACTTTAATTAAAGTGAGGAATAAAGTGACCTTTAAGATTTTTCGTTATTACAACTTCCTTGTAAAATAAAATGATATTTTTTCTAAAATATTGCAATACCAGTGAAAAACCGATTACTTTTGACAAATTACTGACAAGAAACAGTAAATTGTGTGTGTTTGTGAAAACATTTGTTTGTGAAAAAAATATGAATCAATCGTCTGCTTTCCATTTTTGTTTATCAAATTATTTATTGGCAAAACAAAATTAAAATTCATTTATTTTTCATGAATTTGACATTTTTTCCAGAACATATGGCAACTTCAACCACATACCTCACTATAAAATTTAAAGGCAAGATGATCTTCCCTTTAGCTTATCGGTTGGTTTTAGATTAAAGTAAACTTGTAATAACCAAATATTTCTTATCTGTCCGATAACATCATACTTTTAACTATTGCCAAGTTGTAATAATGGGCCTAAGTAATATAATAATAAGATTATTTAACTCTTCTGTTTAATAAATTTGATGATTTTTTTCACTTTTGTACCACTGTGTTTGTGTTTTGATGAGAGATACGTGTTTGTATAAATAAATGTTATTATATGTAAGAGTGAGTATATTGTTAAATTGCAAAGAGATTGGTTTTGATCTTTGTCCAAAATGTGTTTATATCAGTGATGCCAACTCTTACATCATTAAAAGCACTGTGAGCACATACAAATAGGGTAAAAACGGGTAATAATTAACAAAATTTCGGGTAAAAAAGCACCAATATTAATATTCCTTATCCTTATTGAAGTTTTTATAACGAAAAGATAACAATTAAGTTTTTATATTTTGTTTGAGATCTATTGATTATTATTAAAATAAGATAAGTAGAAAAACAAACGTAAAATCCATTTCAACAAATTACATAAAGCATAAAGACACATAAAACATATATAAATACATAAGTGTACATAAAAAATAACGATATATGTATTAACAATGGGCAGTTGAATGGAGTGGCAAACACATTTAACTAATATCATATTTGGAAGATTGAACTTTTCTTTAATTTTTCGGTACAAACCGTTGTATGTTTCACTCATCACTGCAGGATTATCTGTTCCAATGGCTTTAAACACTTATCTTTCGAATAAAGTAAATTGTATGTCAATTTAAAAATTGAGAACCACGATTTTTAAAATAAATTTGCACAATTTGGGAGAGTTGTTCAGGCGTCTGTAAATCACTTAACAGCTGGCAAAATGACCGCCTGTTAAAAAAGTGTTGTCAACTTAAAAATATTATTATTTTTTTAAATCATGACTAGAATTTGACGTGGTAGTAAAAAAGATTAAGGACAGAAATGTAGATCTTTCAGAGCCATGAATACCGGTATACAAAATTTTATGATCGGACTAAAAATACCGCCACAGTGAACAAAATACTAAAGGGCGGTATTTGTAGGCGTGTCAAAAAAAAATAAAAAAAATATTTGTGGAATTGCTTTTACATTATATTTAATCCTAGGGGGTGACTGGCTCTAAAACTTATTAGATCTTTTTAGAATTTTCAAATCAAATTTTCTTTTTAGACGACGGAGAAAATTTTTAGAAAAAATTAAGTAAGTCCACATTCACACTCTTTAATTCTGACTCTTCAGGGCAAGTATTTTTGGTTGAAAAGGGAAAAAAGAATAAAAGAGGTACAAACTTGACAGTACTAGCCAAGTTTCTTATTTCCTTTTGTTTTTTAGAATTGAACAAAAAGTGGTCAGCTAAAACTGAAGAGTGTAATGCATGTATGCAAGTCTTTAAGTTGGACTAATTAAGTTATGTAGATGAAATTTTCAAGAATATCCTTAAATTTATACATACATATGTATGTATATTCTGAACCTTTAATATTCGGATGGATGTAGCCTTTTTCGTTGAAACAACACATTTTGTGAACCCCCCCTAGATTTTGTATGTATGGCTTTCTTCCAGGCATAATCATCATATACTGCTAGGCTTGCTCTTATTAAGCTTCCTACATTAAAAAGTCGTAGAACTATGCTGAATATATCATTTATCCTGAATGTTATTAATGGTGATATATGCTCTGGTTTTCTAATCAATGAAATCTCACGATTCTTGTGATTTTCTTGCTGCTTTCTAGAATTGTTCAAATAAGTGGTATGTTCTTGTACATTTCTCTTTTTCATGTTTTTCAGAAACATAATTTTCTCTATTGATTTTATGTTTTTTAATCGATTTTACGAACGGGTTCTCGTTATCCGATTGACCTTAAATTTTGCATTAGTTTGTATTAGATACTAAACAAATCTATTTTAGAGACAGTTCTAATGTACACTCAAACCTCGTTTTATGCGATTTTTTTTATGCGAATTCAAATTTGTGCGATTTTGAATTTTCAAAATTTCAGTGTGAGCAACAGCAACATTTTGTTTGTGTATTTCGGTGCGCTTTTTAATTTTTTCGAAAATGTGATGAAATCTTTATTTTTACTAAATTTTATTTGCAGTTTTTTAAATGGTGCAAAGCGCACCAAGTTGACAACGCTGCACACAATACACACATTACTTAGCGCTTTCTCTGACACGTCAAAGATTGTTCAGCAAAAGTGGTTCACGCTTCTAGCATAGCAAAGCTTCTAGCGTTCACTCTTAAGGCCCAACTATAATATGCATAAGCAAGATTAAGCAAATTGCAAAAGTTAACGAAAAGGCTGTCAAATGCATAACCAGTTCAGAGTTAACTTTCAGGTGGCTACAATGACTTTGAAAATTTTTGTCCACAGTTGCTCATTTATGTTTAAAAAAAAAATGTTTTTATTTTATGAATATGTATTTTTATTCGACCTTTATTATTTTAATTATTACTAATTTTTCGAGCTTAAGGTCTTTCTTTTAAATATAAAAACTTTTTAACGTTTATTTAAAAAGAAAAGTGACACCAATTTTGGCACACCATTTTTCTTTCAGTCAAATATACGTACTTAAATCCCAGCGTAACCTTGTAAACTAAAAACTTGTTCATACTTGAGGTGGTAACCGTTCAGCTTAACCGTTCTATAGGTTTATTTAAAGTTTTAAATAAACGTTAAAAAGTTTTTATATTTAAAAGAAAGACCTTAAGCTCGAAAAATTAGTAATAATTGTTTTTATTTTAACAAAAAGCCATTAAATGACTATATTTTATAAATATTATTATATTATTTTATAATTAAAAGAAAACTTCGTACCCTAAACGCATAGTTTTTCCTTTAAATAATATAAAAATATTAAAGTTAGCACTTGAAGGCCTGTAAAAGAAGAAGACGCTCTTGTACTGTCAGAGAAATAAACCACGTCAGAAAAACATTTTTGTTAAAATGAAAAGGGCCCTTTTATTATAAAGGCACTTATTTTTTCCACATTTTCTATTAAATTTAAAATAAATGTATTTTCTTCTTTCTCCATTTTGTTAAAAACACAAACAGCTGATTCCGTACGGAATATGCGATCAGTTTCGCTTTTTGCTTAAGCAAATGACAGTTGAAAAACTTAACGAAAAGTTTCGTTAAGTACATTATAGTTTGCCAATTTATATGTATTCGCAGGGTTGCTTAAGCTAGCATATGCACATTATAGTTGGGCCTTTAATCTTGCTTATGCATATTGATTTTGAAATGTGGCTTTAAACGGATTTTTTTCAATTTAGCCCTTTTTAGCCATTTTTTCAAAAATGTTTACGCGTTTTGAGTCTCAAAAGTTGGCATCACTGTTGTTACGTTTGTAACTTTTCTATAACTACATATACGTACGTACGTTACATTACGTTGCGTTTTTTCTTAAAACAACGTTCGCATAACGAGGCCTTTAGAAATCCTGCGATTGTAAAAAACCTGACGGTTTAGCATCTTTAGAGCAGAGGTCGGCAAAGCGTAAAATGAGGTTGTGTGTGTGAGCGAACTACCCAGCAAACATAGACATAATTATATAAATTATACAAAAAAACTTAGATAGGAAACATACACTCACAATATATTTTCCGTAACATATAAGAAATTAACAACGAGATTGCTATATAAATGGAACTTCTAATACTTCAAAAGCTGATTACATGCATGTTACCAAATGCATTATCAATCATAAAATATTTTTCGTAATTCATCATTAATTTAAAATGTTTGTTGGGAAGTATTTCTGAAAAAAATATAAAAGCATCCGCCGCATGTGCACACATTGCTGTCGCAATAACGACTGAATGAAAGAGATTAAGCGTATGTGTGAAGTGCTCTCTGCACTATTGTGCTATAGGATGCCGACCTCTGCTCTAGAGCTAAAATGTTCGTAGGAAAAAAATTCAAAAATAATTATTGCTAAATATGCAAAAAAAGAACCTAAACTGTAATATTTTCTGCAAGCCCAAGTACCTGTTTAGAAAATAAGACATAAGGATCTACTGCAGATCTTTATTGCTTTTATAATATTAACTATTGCACACGTCGTCATAAAATCACACTCATAAAATTTAAAGTTTTTCTACTTTTATGACGGGTTTTCCTAAAAATATTGAGAGTTTAAAATTAATCTACCTGTTTTAGCGAAAATTTTCCAAGAATTTTTAAAATACTAAAACATTGTCGTTAATCTCTCTTTTTATGTTGCAGTGGAATTTTATGCTTTTGGGTTTTTGGCATCTGTATATTTTCAATCACGTGTACGATGTGGAAATGTATTTGAGAGAATTTGAAATTTGTTAGGTTTGATAAAGGTATTTACTAATTAAATTTGGTTGGATGTTCGTTTTTATTTGTTTGATATAAAATTGGGATTTTCTAAAATCAATATGAATATAAATGATGTTAAGTGTTTATGATGATAATCCAAATAACTTTTGGTTTTAGTAACAATAACTAAAAGTTGGAAGTTACACATTCAAAATATGCAAACGCCTCAAATTTACCACTATTTGCAACATCAAGTGGAACGTAAACAGGTGTTCATGAGCTTCATGTATAAAAATATAATTTTTTTATATTAAGCCCGCCCAAATAATAATTTTTCTATAAAATTAGGAGCATTTGGCCGTGTTCTTTAAACCGAAACACTTTCGAGTAAACAAATCTGATTCATTATATTAAATCGGTGATTTACAAATCACAAAACTTTGTTAATCCATGGTAGAAAATCACTAATTATTCAAAATGACGTAAATTGAAAAACAATCCATATCCATATTTTACTAGTTTTTACAAGCTTGAAATAAATATCTTATACTCGTAGACGCAGAGAAAAAGCATGGTTGGACATGGTTACGACAACTACACTGTGTTTTTGGTACCAATATATTGTTGTGATACACAAATAATTGATTTTAACAATAATTTAGTTACTATAACATTTGTATGTTTCTCGCAATTATAAAATTGAATATGGTTCACTGAAACATAATTATTTTTAAAAAATGTTTACCACAACTATTGAGTGATAACTACTTAATAACTTACAAATAACCATTAAATGATTAGTTTCTATATTTGTTTAAAATATATATTTATTTAAATAAATAATCTTAAATTTCTCAAAATAAAAATCTATTAAACAAAACTACAAATAAATGTAATTTTTTATGTACGTTGAAAGTGCGCAAATATTTATTGCTATTTACAAAAATATTAACAAAAATATTAAGTTTTGTGTTTAAAAACAATGTAAAAATAATTGCGATTATACGAAATATATGTATATACGAAATACTAAAATAATTGTGTCTTTATTAGAAATAATGTTTTAACTGGTAACATCGCGAAATTTTGTATTCATATTATGATAATTATAAAAACATAATTTGACAAATAGTAAAAATAAAATGATATTAATTTAACATATTATGATAAAGTACTATAAGATGATTATTATATATCATAATATGATTATTATATATCGTAATATGATTACTATAGATCATAATATGATTACTTAAGATCATATTATGATTACTTTAAACCATGCATGTTAAATAATGATTAGATAATGCTAACCTTCTTTTGTGAAATTCTCTAATTCATTAAACAATTAGAATTAGTTCAAGTAATTCCCATAATATAATGCAAATTTTTATTCCAATGGCAAAACTAATTGCACTTAGTAGCCATTAGCAAAAAAAATTGGTTTACGTTTACAATTAGAAATCTAATTGATTTCTGCTAATGCAATGAGATATTCAATTAACTCGTATTAGAATCAATTATTTTGATATTTGCAAAAAAAAAAAAACTAAAATATTCATAATATGAATTTCACACATACTATATATATATATATATTACTTATGTACATAATATGTACTACATATATTACATACATGCACACCTATTTAACGTACGTACTAACTGTTTAATAACTACAATGACCTGGTATATTCGCTTTCAGCAATACGAGCTTTTCAAAAGAAAAGTCCGCCAAGCGACCCCGCCTTGGACTATTAATAATGCCCACAAGGAAAATAGTCGCTCCACAGGGCCTGAAGACGTAAGCGGTGTGTTGAAAAAAATGTATTTTTATCAAAATAATTGATTCTAATTCGAGCTAATTGAATATCTAATTTTTTTTTATTATTTCATAAACATTAAATTACATTCTAATCACCAGGTTAAAAAATATAGCCTCAGCGTCATGAAGATATTTTTGAGGCAAGCTGGCATAAAATAGTTAATAATTTATAGTAAAATGTAATTATATAAAGAACAAAATATTAAAAAATGCAAAACAAAATTTATAAAAATTATATGAAATTCAATTGTTTAAATAGATAGATCATATTAAAAAAGAAAAGATCATATAATAGGTGAAAAAGTGTAATAGGTTGAAATAAAACAAAAAAGTGAAAAAATAACTCGTAATAGGTTATAAAAATCTACGGTAATATCGGTAATTAAAAGAAAACACTAAAAATCGCATAAAAATTGTATGAGTGTTCCTCTCAGATGTAATTCTGAGAAAGAACTTAGCTCGACTAGAAAAACTAGATGGTTCTCTGAGGAAGAATCCTTAAAAAAATCTCTGGAGAATTTTCTCACTACAAGAGCCGTAGAACGGCGTCGTTCCTGTTCGCCCAATATAGTGATTTCAACAGATGAGAAAACATCATCTTCATCAAATAGTGCAGTCAAACCCAAAAAACAAGTAGGTATGGATAAGTACATCACCGTTCTCAAGCGACAGAGGAGCCCGACGTCTGCTCAAGTGTCATCAAATTCAAAAGCTCCTAAGACCGTGAGTAATGATCAAAATAGGTTTGCTCTCTTCCAGACGGATGAGCCAGAACTTCCTAAGAAGACGTTTAAGCCCCCACCAATTTATCTGAGAGAGCCGACTTCCAGTAAATTGGTACAAGGAATTGTTTCGGTAATAGGTGAAAACATGTTTAGCGTAAGCTCAATTAAACATGGAAATATCTGCGAGACAAAGATCCAAGTGAATAGGGAACATGATTTTCGAAAATTGTCCAACCAGTTGGAGAGGGAGACTAGGGATTTCTATACCTACCAGCTCAAAAGCGCAAAAGGACTCCAAGTCGTTCTAAACGGTATAGACCCATGTGTAGATCCTGCGGAGATAAAGACCGGTTTAATGTACAAAGGGTTCAAAATCAAGAGCGTAGTGAATATCAGAAACCGTGAAAAGATCCCTCAGCCCATGTTCAGGGTAGAATTGGAACCTGGAGATGTTGTCTTAAAGAAAAACGAGTCCCATCCAATCTACAATCTCATTTATCTTCTGCATCGTAGAATTACCGTGGAGGAACCGCATAAGCGTATTAGACCCGTCCAGTGTGTTAATTGTCAAGAATTTGGCCACACCAAAGCATACTGTAAATTGCCGTCTGTTTGTGCTGCGTGTGGGGAACTACATGCAACTGCTCAATGTAATAAGTCCAAAACTGACGTAAAAATAAAAAAAATGTAGTAACTGCGGAGGAAATCATACCGCAAATTATAGAGGTTGTCCAGTTCATACTTACTAGAAGGGCATAAGGACCAATAAGTCGGCAGTATTACCTGATCATCATCAACTACCTAATTTCACGTCGAGTATGAATTTTCCTCAATTTGTACGACCAACTACTCACGAAAACGCTCCTAATTCTAGACAAGTTTCTTACGCAAACGTGGTTAAATCTAATATGCCAGGTCTGGAGCAATATTCTGAGCCACATATCAACAATCTAGAGACAACATTGCAGACACTTGTCCAAACTATGAACACTTTTACGACATCTATGACATCCATGATGCAGGAAATGCTGAAAATGCAATCCACTATCTTACAAGCCATTTTAAAGAAATTATTTATTTAAAAATTTGTTTCTGGAACGCGAACGGCCTCCACCAACATAAAAATGAATTGGAATACTTCCTGATGGATAAGCAGATTGATGTTATGATGATTGCTGAAACTCACTTGACGTCGACAGGGTACTTCAAAATTAATGGCTACGAGTTCTAAGATACTAAAGACCCCCGCGGAAGAGCTTGTAGAGGTTTGGATATTCTTATAAAGAACAGAATAAAGCATTATCTAATGAATAACATAAGTGAGGATTACCTCCAAGCAACAAACATTTGCATTGAATTCTGTCAATACAAATCTGTTTTATCATCGATTTATTCTCCGCCTCGATTTTCAATAAAAGAACGCCAATACCATAACTTCTTTAAATCCCTTGGAGCTAGATTTTTAGTTGCTGGTGACTTTAACGCCAAACACACATTTTGGGGTTCACGTCTGGTAACCCCAAAGGGTCGCGTACTCTTCAACACCATTGCTAAAATGGGCTTAGATGTACTCTCAAGTGGACATCCCACATATTGGCCGACGGAAGATTCCCGATGTTATTGACTTTGGAGTAGTGAAAAATATCCCTGTAGAATGGATGCAAGTGGATCCTTCACTGGACTTGTCCTCAGATCACTCTCCTACTATCATTTCAATGCATTTCCCTCAAGTGTGTGGTTCTCCATTTATGAACATGACTAAGACCCGAGTAAGTTGGATAAAATACAAAAAGTATTTATTGTTGTAGTTTTTTCTTTGGCCAGAGTGATGAATTTAAGATTGTTATTTTTTAAGCTAGAATGGCCTAAATTTGTTTAGTGTAAATAAAAATCCAATTTTTTAATTACAATATTTTTCCCGACGTTTCGTCGATTGTTTGTCGACTTTTTCAAGGGATTGTCTATTAAAAATTATAAAACAATAAAATAAATACAATGATGTAACACATAAACAATATAGACTTACAATATGAAATCTTTTTTTAAAACATTAAGAAGTCCTAGATGTATCCAGGAGTATATGTAATAAATTTTAATACTTAATATCTAGACTTTTAATATGTATCAGCTCAAGTGATGGCAACAATATAACTCGCATTAATGTTGTTCGTGTCTTCCTTCAAATTCATTGTTCTCTTAATTTTTTGTTGTATTCTAAGACTTTCAATTGTGTATCTCTTTCGATCTTTGTTTTCTATATCCAGAATTTTAACATCTTCGAACTTAATTGTGTGACCAGTATGTAGGATGTGTTGTGCCAGTGCTGTTGTCTCTTTTTTCCGCATTATGTCCATTTTGTGTTCTCCCATTCTTGTCTCCAGTGTACGTTTTGTTGTTCCTATATAAATTTTCTCACATTGCTGTGTGTCATTTCCTTCACATTGTAATTCGTATACAATGTTACTTTGTTGTTGTTTATTAGTTGGCGCCTTAACTCTAGAAAAAATCGAGCTTAATGTCAAATTGGGTTTGTATGCAAAACAGATGTTTTTTGTTTTTATTGACGACCGTATGTTATTATTATCGGTTAACCCAGGTATGTAAATACTGTAAAATTTTTCCCCTTCTTTTCGTATGTTTTTAGATTCGTTGTGGTTTTCTCTGTCCTTATCCAATTGTTTAATCGTATTGTCTATCAATGTAGATATGAGTTTGGCGGGGAAGCTGTTGTTTTTTAAAATGTTTGTTATAATGCGTTTGTTTTCATTATGAAATTGTGTGTCACTTATGTTGTATACCCTAGAAATAAAATTTTTTGCTGTGTTTATGATTTGATTTTTGGGTTGTGTCGCGTGGTAATTCATTAACCTTCCTGAAGATGTTTCTTTAGAGTACCAATCAAAAAGAATCATGTTATTTCTGCGTATAATTTTCGAGTCTAAGAACGCAATTTTACCGTTTTTCTCAATTTCAGTAGTAAATTGTATCTTAGGGTGTTGTTTGTTAAAAATTGAAAGAATTGTGTCTTTGTCTTCTATGCGAATTATCGCCAAAATGTCGTCTACATATTTGGCGATATATTTAATATAAATATTCTTACTATTTAGTTCCGTAATTGCATCGTCAAGTAGGTTGTCAAGTATGATATCTGCTATAGTGGGTGATAGTGGGTTCCCCATTGGCATACCAAAAATTTGGGTGTAGATATTTTCTCCAAACATAAAATAATTATTATCATATAGACAGAATTTGAGTATTTTTAAAAATTGTGCGCTGGACATCTTCGTATGATCTTTAATAATATTCCATTTCTTCATGATTTTGTTTATTGCCGTCTGAATTGGGATGTTCGTGAATAGTGAAAAAAGTATTTAAGTTCTCATTGCACGGAAAATGTTGTGTTGAGAACTACCGACGATATTGATGAGTCGATTGGCAACTTTACCGAGGACCTTCGACGAGCTGTGCATCACGCTTCCACTTATCACGTTGAATGTAGAAATAGGACAAACAGAATTTATTTCTCTGAACTCGAACATCTCCTATGAGAAGAGAGTGGCAAATTCACAGGTCTCCTGAACTGAAAGCTAGGTTACGGGAATGCAGAGATATACTAAGAAATTTCTTAGAAATCCAAAGAACGGCCTCATTTAGATCTTACTTGGAGGGTCTTGATAGTACCCCACAATCAGACTATTCGTTATGGAAGGCGGCACGAGGTTTAAAAAGACCAGTGAGAGGAAAACCTCCTTTGCGAAATCCGACTGGTGACTGGGCTAGAAATGATTCCGAGAAAGGGACATTATTTGTTAACCATTTGAGAAATGTGTTAACTATAAACAACTCAAATAATAACGAATCTGATTTGCCACCAATTGTTATAAGACCTCCTGTACCTCTAACACTAAACTTTCGTGATGTCCAAAACGCTATTGGTACTCTGAACCTTAGAAAAGCTCCAGGTATGGATAAAATCAGCAATAAAATGCTTGTGGAGTTACCTCGTGTAGCAAGAAGAATTATCCTCTTTATCTTCAACGCTATTTTACGCCTAGAATACTATCCTGCAGATTGGAAGGTGTCTATGATCACTATGATTCCTAAGTCAGGGAAGGACCACACCAAAGTGGAGTCATATAGGCCAATTAGCCTACTGCCGACAATTTCTAAACTGTTCGAAAAATTGTTAATGACTAAGTTGACTCCAATTCTGAATGACACTGAATGTATTCCTAATCATCAATTCGGCTTCAGAGCTAAACACAGCACCATCGAACAAACACACAGATTGGTAAATGTGATAAGAGGGTCGTTTGAAGACAAAAAATACTGCTCCGCCCTTTTCATTGATGTGTCCCAAGCGTTCGACAAAGTTTGGCATGACGGATTAATGCACAAAATTAAATTAACTCTGCCTACTAACACCCATAAACTCATGGAAAGTTATTTATACGGTCGCAAATTTAAAATCAAAGAAGGCAATTTTTTAAGCCCCGCTCAGCCAATTGAAGCAGGAGTACCCCAGGGTAGCATACTGAGACCTACTTTATATTTGATTTATGCCTCCGACATGCCGTCAGACCCCAAAATCCACACGCCAACTTTTGCAGACGATACAGCCTTTATTAGCGTTCATAAGGACCACCAAGTTGCATCACAGAATTTGCAGAATTATGTTTATAAACTAGAGAATTGGCTAGAGCTTTGGAAAATCAGGGTAAATGAACAAAAATGTATTCATTGCGAAAAGATACCTGCTAGTCCATCAGAATAAATAATCAAATTATTTCTCAACATAATGAAGTCAAATACCTTGGCATTCACCTCGACCGCCGTTTAACTTGGAAGTCTCATATTGAAGCGAAACTTACACAAATGAGATTAAAAGCAGTGCAACTTAATTGGCTAATCGGCAGAAACTCTACATTGAAATTGGATTGCAAACTTTTGTTGTACAATGCAATTCTAAAGCCATTCTGGTGCTATGGAATTCAATTATGGGGTACTGCCTCAGCATCCAACATTGAACAAATTCAAAGGGGTCAAAATAAAATTCTACGTATAATTACTGCAGCTCCATGGTATGTTAAAAATTCTCGAATCCACAAAGATCTAAACGTGCCATTAGTAAAAGTCGAATTTACAAAATATGCGTCAAAGTATGTCAGCAAACTTGAACACCATCCAAACCCACTTGCACGAGACATCCTTAACTTTAGTGGCCACAATCGGTTGAGAAGGAGGGATACCCTTGCTTTAACTCAAGCGCAAAACAGATGACTGTATCAGTGGATGTAAATTTGTTGTAGTATCATAATATTTTCTCTAGCACTGAATACTTATTGTCATTACAGTATATGAAGATTCAATAAGTAATTAAATGCAAAAAAAAAAAAAAATTCGTATGAAATGTAATTGTATGGTGACCAATGTTTCTTAAAGACTTAAAAACAAGAAAAGGTAAACTATATGCTTACAGACCTCTTACAGGTAAAATATCTTTTGCAAAATTTTGGTAAAGAGACAAAGTAGAATACTGTATTGGTAGGTTAAATACAGTTTTCAGAGCCTTATTCTGAGTCTGTTGTAACGATTTTAATGCATCAGTATTTTTGTAGCCATAAATTGAAAATAAATAGTTTAGACGACTTTGCACAAGTGCTTGATAGAGCAAGAGTTTTGTGTCCACATTAAATTTGTTTTTAAACTTAGAAAGTAAGCCAATAGCTTTTGAAATTTTTGATTTCAGTGAGTCTATGTATACTTTCCAAGTCATATTACATTGAAGATCGATGCCCAAGTATGTTATTAATTGACTTTCAAAAACTTCATCGCCATTAACAAAAACGCTAAAGTTAGTCTGATCATTAGTAGAGTAAGGTCGAAAGCGTAGAAGTTTAGTTTTCTTAGAATTTATAACTAATTTGTTTATACTTGAAAATTCTGATATCAAGGCAGCATCCCTCTCCATATGTACTTTGAGCGCGTTTTCATGTTTATATGGGTAAATGACACATATATCATCTGCATACATGATTATTTTTCCATAGAGTCCAAGATTTACAATATCATTAATATATATAATGAAAAGAAGTGGACCTAAAACACTGCCTTGTGGTACACCATATGCAACCGTGCCAACAATACTTTTGCTTTCGTTCAACTCCACATATTGTGTTATTTTATTCAAGTAGCTTTTACAAGTTTTTAACACCATAAAATTGAAGCTTTTGAAGAAGAATTTCGTGGTCAACTAAGTCAAAAGCTTTAGATAAATCATAGAAGATTCCTGCCACTCCTTTATACCCCTGATCCAAGCCCTGGCATTTATTATGACCGCATTCTCCGCCCCACTCCCTGTTCTAAACCCATACTAAAAATCATAAATTAATTTATTTTCCTCCAAATAATTTATAAGCTGTTTGAATATTATTTTTTCAAAAACTTTATTAATTATTGGCAACAAGGATATATATAGGCCGATACTTATCCTCAACAGTATCACCTGAATCTTTCGGTATAGGAATAATTTTTGAAATCTTTAAAACGTCAGGATATTCAGAAGTTAGAACAATATTGTTAAATATAGATGATAGATATGGTGAGATTTCCCAATTTGGAGGCAAATTATCATGACCAGAGCTTTTATTAACACTTAAGTCTGAAATAATATGTGAAATTATTTCAGTTGACGTGATGTTTAGAGAAAAATTGTTTTCAAAGTATCTAAGGGTTCTTAAACTGTTAAAAGAAACTCCCGGAGCGCTTGTTATTTGTTGTCCTAAAATTCTTGGTACATTCAAAAAATATCACACGTGGTAGTTTCATCTAAAATTAAATTTCCTTGTCGATCTTTTAAAAGAACTTCTGTCTTTCTATTTTGACCTAAAGTTTCATTTAAAAACCTCCAACATTTTTTTGGATCATGTTGAATACAAGCAACTTTTTCGTGATAATAATTATTCATAGAATCCTTATATACTTTTTTAATAATTTTGCTTATTCTTTTCAATCTGTGACATATATCTGTGCTGTTCGGTCTTTTTCGTATTTGCTTAAGAAGGTTCCTTTTAAGTAAGATAAGGTTTTGCAAATTACCATTCAGCCAAGGTATAATTTCTTCTTTAAGAAACTTTCTTTTACTTGCTACAGTTCTCGAGCTACTATACGAGCTCGATAGACATTCAATCAGTTCAGATGTGTCAACTGATGAATTCCCCGTATATGTAAATGTATTTTCAACACTATTTTGAAAATTTTCTTTCAAAGTATCATAATTACAATAATTTAATATAATGTCAGTATAAATAAAGTTCTAAACATTAAGTTTTACTCTACAACAAATTAAATTGTGATCAGATAATGAACACTCAACTGAATCAATCAATAATGTACTTGTGAGATTTGTGAAAACATTGTCGATACATCTTCCAGATACTGGACGTGTAATTAGACTATGACAGTTTCTGAAATCGTAATGTGAAATTAGATTACATTTTTGAGAAATTATTTTAATTGGTACCCCTTTTATTTTGCAATTATTAAGTGAAATAACAATTGTGTCACAAAAATGTTTACTTTCAAAAACTTCGACGGTGAATTGGATGTTTTCACGTAAAAAAATGGAGTTACCTCCAAAACCATCACTCCTACAACAATGTTTACAATTATATCCAGGAATACTATATATTTCTGCTATATTTGAATCAAACCATGTTTCTTGTACAGCAATTATATTTGACAGTTGATGAAGCTTGGCAAGTTGTGTCTTGAATCTATTAAATTTATTTATTGATGAAATGCTTCTAATATTAAGTGAAATAACGTTTAAATATAAAGAATTAGTATTTGTTAAATGGGCACTAAAATTATAAAAATTGGAAAAATTGTTTGTAAATTTTGTTCGGCATAAGGTCATAAGGTAACAAATTTTTAAAAGAAAAATATAAAAATATTTTGTTTTAAAAATTTCTATTTTATTTTATTCCCAATATTTCGGTCAACTTTGTTGACCATCTTCAGCGGTTATTTAAAATAAATAAATGAAAAACAAATTTCACTCTGTTGAGTTTGTTGTCCAGTCGTAAGATTTTGTCAACAAAAATATTTATTATAGTTCATAAAAAAAAACAAATAAAAATAGCTTTTTAAATCAATAAAAATAATATAACTGTTAATTAATGTATTTGTGATGGAGAAACAAAGTCCGACTGATTTCCATCAGATTGATCAATATCAGCAGTATTACGGTTGAAAGATTTGCGTTTGGAACCAAAAGTTGCTGCCTCGGAAATTATTTTGTCAACCTCTTCTTCACTTTTTATATATCTTGGCTTAGAAATCTCACTTCTTTTCACATAGACACGTCCACCAAAAGTGTATACAGCACAATATCCAATAAATGTCAAAGTCTTGGCATAATTAAAGACTTGAATTGTTTCTTTATTCAGGAAATCGTTCCGTAAACCGATTTAAATGACTCAACCTCCTTTAACTTAGGTTTAGACTTCATAAGTTCATCTTTCGCAGTTCTGTTATTAAATTTTATAGCCATTGTTCTTTTATCAGTCTTATCATTTTTTCCTCTTTTCAAGAAAAACGCTTCATTGATATAATCCTTTTTTACTTCAATTCCAATCTTTTTTGAAATTTCCAGCATTTTATCAACAGCACTTGTTTCATTATTAACAACAACACCTCGAAGTATACAGTCATTTTTCACTCGGCTTTCATTTAAAATTTTTACTGAGGTTTTTAATACAGCAATTTCATTTTTCAAAACACAATTTTCTTTTTGTATCAGTGCAACTTTTTTGTTGTTTTCAGCAACACCTTTTAAAAGTTCATCATACTGGCGAGACATAAATTCTACAGCTTCTGTTATGGCAGTCAGCTGATCTAATTTCTCAAGTTTTGTTTTGATTTCTTTTAACTCCGTCTTTACTAAATCATTACCACTATCACAGAAATGGCAAATAAATTATTCGCTTTCATGTTTTAGAAGATATTCGTAACGGCGTTCATCAATTTTTGTACATATGCAATGAAACGATTTGGAGCATTTATCACATTCTATATTTTCCTCTTTTCCTTCATCAATTTCCATTTCGCATTGACCACAGATTAATTTTTGCATTCAGAGCACAAGGGTTGCCAACTCTAATTGCATTAGCAGAAGTCAATTAGATTTCTAATTGTAAAAGTAAACCATTTTTTTTGCTAATGACAACTAATTGCAATTAGTTTTAGCATTGGAATAAAAATTTCAATTATCTAATGGGAATTAATTGAACTATTTCTAATTGTTTGATGAATTAGAGAATATATACCAATTGCATCAATTGATAATTCTAATCATTATTTAACATGTATGCTTTAAACTATAATATGGTTACCTTAGGTCATAATATGATCATGTATAATAATTTTATGATTATATTAGATTATATTATGATGCTATAATATCAAATTATGATTAACGAGAAAATATTATGATGAAATATTGCGATAATAATTGATCATAATATGATATTTTTTGGCACTTTTGACTATAATCTGTTAGGGTTTGGTTCATTTTGTTCAAAATTGGTTACTTGTTAAATTTCAAATTATAATTCAAATATTTTTAGATTTTGTTAATTAAGTTACCTTTGATTTCTGGAAATTTTTATTAAAATTTTTTACTTTGGTATATTGTTTAAAAATTTCATGTTGAATTTCATTTCTTCTTCTTCTTTATTTGCCTATTCGTTTTTCGAATGTTAGCGACCAATACAATTACATTTTATATTATTTTCTAATAATGTCATACAAGTTTCACTATGTCGGAAAATGTTTCCCGATTTCTCGCCTCACTTAACAGATTGCCTGCATCACGGATACCAGTCCACGCTTGTATGTTATTAAGCCACGTTAATTCTTTTCTTCCTCTACTAAGCTTTCCTTCAATATTTGTTCGTGTAATTACATTTAACATTTCATTTAACATTTCAATATTTTTTTTTTTTTTTAAATTTGTATCTAGTTAACTTTGCTTTTGGAAGATAATGTAGAAGATTTGTGTGTAGGTAAATTGTTATTTTGAAAAATATAAATTTGAAATTTATAAGTGTTACTTGTTTAGGATTTTTATTTTATCACGTAGGCAATGATATTGGAAATTATTTTGATTAGATTGTTCTTGATGTTGAGAAAAATTGATTCATTATAGTTTTGATTGCTGGCTTGATATTTAAAAAATGAAAATTAGTGAAGATAAAATTTTGTGAACTAAAAGGATATTTAAAATGAAAATTAGTGAATACATAAAATCTAATTATTCGAATAAAACTTAAATCGTAAAACCAAAAGAAAAATTTATAAAAATATCAAAACTTAACAAAATGAATGTGGAAATAAAATAAAATGTATAACATATGCATACAAACGAAAGAGAAAATGAACAGTAATGCAAATTAAACACAATAGTAATGTGAAAATAATTAACTTTTTCAAATAAAAGGAAACTGAATTTTTGAAAGTAATATTGAAAGGAAAAAAAATAAGAATGATAATAACTAATATATAAACATTTGTAAATAATTATAATGATTTCAACATAAGCAAATATATTAAACAAAGAGATTTATATTATTATTTGAGATTTGTTTGCGGGATCGAGAATTTTTATTCAAATACTGCAAAATTGGATGGGTTTAATTAAATTATAATTAGAATTGTTAATGATTAAAATAATTAATATTAATTTGTGGTTTTTAACTTAAATGATTGTTTAAAATTAGATATTATTAATTCTTGAATTTAAATTTTTAATTTTTTGATTTACCTATATATAATATAAAATATGACAATTTTCTTCGAGATGCTGATATGGACATATCATCGTTGGAGTCAATGTATGTAAGTTTTAATTTTGTTTGTGAATATTTATAATTTTTAACTTTCTTTGTTGTAAATAATTTATTATTTTCTTAGTTGTTATAATTATAATATGGAAACAACTTTAGATTTTTATTAAATAAATGAATTCTTTTTTAATTTGGAATATTTAAAAACAAATATGGAAGACTAAATCTTTTTATTTGAGTTGTGGAAGTATAATGGGATAAATGAGTTAAAATTACAGCAAGATAAGTATATGGTTAAGGGATTATATATATAAAATTATTAAAATATAATCATGGTGGTATATTTTACAAAAAAAAAAAAAAAAGTGGGTGTTTAACAGGGGTATTAACATCTAAACCCTAGCAAGTATTCAGATAATTCCAATAATAGTAACTCATTGATCAGAAGCCAAGGAATGAAAAATTCGTATAGCAATGACATTATAAATCATAAATTTAATTATAATATTTTGCTCTTAGATTATGTTTACCACAACCATGTTTTCTTTCTGCGTGTATTTCGAATTAATCATGTTTTTTGTTTACAGTGAGTTTATGTTACTGATTAAATACATATATAATCGCGGTTACGTTAAACCTTATAAAATTCCAAGTCGATTGAATGGTAGTGTTTTACATAGACTGACAAACGGACATATTCAGTCTGTGTAAAGCACTCTCATGTCCAAAATACACAAACAAAATCAACAAAGTGTACAAAAAAGCTTTTGAAGTCATCCTAAGAAGTGTGGTATTAAAAAATCGATAAAACGGTCCCCTAGAATCAGAGTTATGAATCAAGGACAACATCCCTATACATATATATGTTTATATGTTATTTCTACAGCAAAATCACAGACCGTGAAAAAAAATTGTAAGAATTGGTTTAAGATTACTCTAGCCCCAACACAAATTGTATCACGAAAAATTACACAATAGTACATAAATGCCTATAAAATAACAATATTTATACAAAACTCGGAAAAAATAAGTTGCATGTAGGAAAACAATCACAAAACGATATTTTGTTTGGGTTTGGGTTTGTGTCTTAAGTCTTATCTAAGCGAACGTTATCGTTCGACATCGCGTACTAGGGGCTAACTTTTTCCTTTTTTAACTATGAATGCCATTAAAGGTTTTTTTATAACCAAATTCTACAATTGTTGAAATAAGCTTATTTTTATTTAGTTTAATAAAATATTATTTAGAGAATCTTTTTCTAAAATTGAGAATATAAGCTTATTAAATAATTATTTCAGTACTATTATCACGAGGGTTCCTTTTTGATTATTCTACAATAATTTAAAAGTGTTTTTCTATAGTTTCTCAAGTTTTTTTAAAGCTTAAGGCTTATGCTCGCAAGCTTTATTATAATATTTTTCTAAAGGGTTTTGATTTATTGGGATATTGTTACTTTTCACATAAACATATACATAGATATAATTTAATTTAGTTTTTAATATACTTTAATATTACCCAGGTTGCAGGGCAGTAGGCTGAGGTGGCTGGGTAGTAGATTCTTGGGTGAATTAGGGGATGTCTCGAGCTGTGGGATAGAGAATCTGATGGGATTCGTAACGGGAATGGCCTGGCTACGCGGCAGTAGACTGGGTGCTGTTCGCACAAGTGGAGGACATATGTCTGAGTAGGATTTGGTCACGTTTCTCTTCTATTTTCTCTCTTCGCACTCTAATATTCCTTTCCTATCTTTTACTTAGCTTTTATTTCATCTTCTCTATTATTTCTTTTCCTATCCAAGGCGTCGCAATGGACCATATTGGTCTTTGGGTGGAGGTGTGAGGTGACTCACACCAGTCTTCCTACCTACTTTAATTTTATTGTGTGGTTGTAAAAACATTTCTAACTCAAATCTACCATAATAAATAAAGAACGTTTGCTCAAATTCTATGACTATTGTTCTTTACACTTGACTTTTGTATTGATCTAAATAATACGAAAACAAAATGCAATTTGTAGAACAACTAAATCTTCTCTTTGCTAAATCTAAATCTTTTCGCCTCGTATTAGTTTATAATTTAAAATAATAAATACCTACAGTTCGAAGAAATGAATATCTTGCCTCTTCCTTGTGCTGGTTTTAATACAGTAGGAAACAAATAATTACAAGGCGCCGCTGAAGGACAAAATGAAACAAAACAAGACAAAAAGACAATGTTCATAGAAAGTCATAAACACAAATGCAAACACTCATAGAAATGTAAATATTATTTTTCGCAATTTTAACACATTATGAAAATGTAAATAAAGACAAGCAAACATTATGAGAGTAGATACATATGTATGTATGTGTATGTATATTTACACGGTTTATGAAGGCCAACGAACAAAGAATTCTGAAATTGGTTTTTCCTTTCGCTTTCGTTTTTGGCCATAACTATCATCAAATCGTGTAGTAGGTAGTAGCTAGAAGTTTTTTTTTTAATATTTTCCCATTTCCATTGGCAGGATTTTGTGGTGATATATGCTGTGTCCTGCTGTAACAGGTGTAAAAAGTTTTGCAATAGCCATGATCACCAGAACAATGTAAGTGAGACTTGAACGTTGTCATATTATGAATAATGCCCGATGGCATTGATACGTCTATACATTCTAACAATGCAATATGTTGTATCCTGACCTATATGCAGACTAGTGCAGTAGTTAGTTGAGATCTTTGACTAGACTTGGATAGAATTCACTTGGTTCGTACATTGTAGCTGACTGAAAACAATGTCAAAGAAGACGCCCAATACCTTTGTTTTTTATGCGTTGTAAATGGAAAGAATGTTGTCTGTCATTCGCTTTACGCTTCGTCTCTTGTGATTATTGTCGTCAGTAGTATTTTAGAGAAGTCTGTTTTTTCGAATTTCTCGACGGCACAACCTTGTGGCGACTCTGGCTATCTTTACGGAGCAGACTCTATTCTAAGAAGTTATGAGAAACTACATCCGATCTGTTGATTATAGTAATTTTTGATATAAGACAACTCAATGATGAACGACACTGGGGAATAATTTAATAAGGAGGAATATGTGAATAATGAATTGCCTTTATGATGAATTGAAACTCAGTAAAATTGGAAGTCAATTACACGAGGACATAGAACTAATTAGGAATAGGTCAAAATATATATGTATATACAAAAACGTACTGAGCATACTATTCGCAACATCATCACCCAATTTGAGACCCAGCATTCATTATTGGATAATATTCGACCGCATAGACCACGTCCAGCACGCTGTGAAGAAAATATAACGGCCGTAGCTGAGAGCGTACTCGAAAACCGCGAAGAGTCGAATCGGTGCCGTTCGCAGCAACTCGGACTGACGTATGGAATGATTTGGTGCATTTTACGTCGAGATTTTTAATTGAAAGCGTAAAAACGCCGCCACTTCCCCACATCGCATCAATCAATGGATTTGTTGAGAGATCACCTAATTTCACGTTTTGGGACGGACGTTAGACTTTTGTAAACTCTAAAGTTTATGCGGAAAAAACACGCTTCGATTCAGACCTTGGAGGAAAACATCACGCGTGTCATTCGGCAGTTATCAGTCGAAATACTCGAACGAGTCATCGAAGTTTGGACTCAATGGATAGACCATCTGCGACGTAGCAACGGTATGTTGGTATCTTTAAAAATTCATGCCAAAGAATGTTCTTTCAACTGATAATAAACATTCCATATTAAATTTGAATTTTCTGTGTTTTTTTTTTTTTTCTTTAAAAAAGTAGAAAACTCGAAATGGTTATAATCCTATAAATTTAATAAGCAAGCATATTTTACTACACTCATTAATAGAATATTTCATTAAATATTTATTTAATAATATGATTCATTTTACTCTCCATAAAATATGTATATAAATAGTTTATATTCTAAGCGGAAATATTTTGTTGTGTGTCAATATTTAGAATTCATGTTTTTAATTTTTATGAAGTTAAACGTTTATTTAACGAAATGGGTCATTTTGATCCCCATATCGCAAAAGTTATTGAAAGATTTTTCAAAATGCTTTAAAAAAACTGAGAACATCAATACAAAACAAAACAGATTTACATATTATACAGGGGTGTCATAGAAACCAATATTGTCAGAATTGGTTTTAAAACCGACAAGAAAAAATGCTTTGGTGTCATAGGGCACTGCTACACGTTCAATAAATATCGAGATATTTCTAGTATCATATTTTTAATAAAATTTATTATTCTCAATAAAATGTTTAGCACAATTTTAAATTACCTACTTCTTTTACTGACTATTCCCAACTAACTTCTTCTAATTTTTGTCACTTGTTCTACAGTCAGAGTTTAAATACACCTCAAAAATTGATTGTTTAAAGAAAAGTAAACGTTTCAGGAAAACTTAAAATATGCAGTTTTATTTAGTTTTATAAATAACAAAATACAATAACAAAAAATATAGACTTCATTACGAACATAACGGCAATTCTTAAAAATACGATACAATTCACTCAACAAAAGTTTAAATACATCTTGGAATGTTAATAAATTTTTTTAGATAAATTAAAAAAGGAAACATTTCAAAGTACCAAGCTTTCTGTTTCAGAAGGCGATATTTCTGACCAGATTTTGTTAAGAGCTGTTTTAAGCGACTGTTTGCTCGTTATTAAAGTTGCTACTAATTTGCGCTTCATTATACCCCATACGTGCTCAATTGGGTTTAAGTCTGGCGATTGAGGTGGGCTATGGAACCATCTGGGAGCAGAATAAAGCAACCACTCTTTCACAGAAAGTACGGTGTGCTTGGAATCGTTATCCTGTTGAAAAATTAAACGGAATCAAAGGCCCAAGATGTCGACGGCTGCTTGCAAATTTCTTTCCAATATACTCTTGTAAGTATGTTGATTCATGATCCCATCAATAAACTGCAAATTTCCAACCCCCGCTGCTCCAATCGCTCCTAAACCATTACATTGCTACATCCGAGTTTTAACGTAGGAACCAAATTTTGGATTTGACCTTTGCACGGACACCGCTTCCAAATAAAATAAATTTGTTCTCGTCTGTAAAAAAAAACTCTTTTCCAAAACTCAGCGTCTTTGTTTCTGTACTTATGTTCAAACTCCAGCCTAAGTTTTCTGTTTTTTTTTTTTACTTATTAATTGCTTTTTTTGGGGAACTCGGATTTTATATCCATTTTCTCGCAATGCTGTTTGAACAGTTCTTGGATGAAAATGTTTGTTATTGTTATTAGCGATATCATCTGCAAGTTTTGATGCACTTATTCTTTGATTTTTTTTTCACTTCTTTTACGATGTGGTTAACATCACGATTGGAAAGTTTTTTTTGACGACCGCTTCTTAGAATATTTGCTACGGAGCCATTTTCCTTATATTATCTAATTGTATTTTGGATATTTGAAAATGGCGAATGCTTTTATATTTTTTTTCTAAAAATACTTCCCATTGTAAGTTTATGTTTCAGTGTTGTCAGATTAGATTGTTTCCGCCTAGATTTAGAGTTTTTTTTAGGAGTTAATATTATTTAGGGGGAAATTTGGGGGTAAGAAAATTTTATTTAGGGGATTTTTAGGGGATTTTCGAAATGACGATTTAGAAAGTAATCTGGCAACTACAAAGATTAAAACATTTTTCGATGCAAATAGAAGACATTATGCTCATTAAGGTAAATTGCAAAACTTTTACTTTGGAAATAGGTTTCCAAATAAAAAAACGACTTCCAGATAGTATTGATCTTTTAGAAAAATTATCACTGTTTTCCATCGAAAATGCACAGAAAGCTAAAAAACCAGACATTACCAGTGTCGTTGTTCATTTCAAAAACATTTGTGAAGATATCGATGCAACTCTTAGTGAGTGGAACAACTTGCACTTTATATCGTGGAGTAATACGACGTCTTTAGAACAATTTTGGTAAGAAGTTGGACAAAATTTTGCAGAATTAGTAAACTAGAATTATCTTTAATTCTATATAGCTGCGAAACAGAATGAATATTTCAACAGTTGAAAGTATTTTAAGAGTCAAGTTAAACAATAAGATTTTATTCCAACACCTCAAATGCTCAAACTTTTCAATTCCAATGATATGAAGAAGAATTTGCAACTCTTGAAATTTTTGGAGAAACCTGATTTTAATAAAACTAACCATCTAGATGTTTATATGTATATAAATTATATTCCTAATAGTTCATAAAGTCATAAAAGTTCATAAAAATGTAAGCGAAGAATAATTCAAATGTTTTTTTTTAATAATTAGTAGAGTATGTAGAGTATGTTATATAAGAATAATAGTACCTCAATTCAAATTTAATAGAGAAACTTTAGGGGGTTTTTTAAAAAACAGTGTAGAATCTAGTGGGTTCTAAATTTTTTTGGGGGGAAGAAAAAAATTATCTGGCAACACTGGTATGTTTCCTACCTAAGTTGTTTTCTATAATTTATATAATTATGATTATGTTTGCTGGGTAGTTAGCTCACACACACAACCTCATTTTACGCTTTGCCTACCTCTGCTCTACACTATTGATGCTAGTTATTTTCTACCTGTTAAATGATCTACGCAACTTGTAAGTGTATAATATACAGTGTATATGTACTTTGAGCGAGGAGAGAACATGAAACTGATTTAACAAATAATATGTATGTGTTGGTAATATTTAGTTTGTAGTAGCGGCGGCAGTGAAAATCTAAATTGTTTTGATTTTCGTCACACGTACATCAACATATACGTGTGAGGTTTTTTCACTAACACAATAAAAAAAACTGCGTTTGTAAAATCAGTTCGATACGTGGCCATCGTGCTTTATGTGTATAATCCCAGCAAGCCATATGAGTCCGAAAAGAGTCTTTTCTGACACCTTTTTCGGAGCGTTAACGCTCTTTATGAACCCAAAAAACAATCATAATTGCTCCGAAAACCTCCAGAGAAGAGGGTCATTACATTCGAAAATGGTCCGTCAGAAAGAGCTCTTAGATAATGTCAGAAAAGAGTCTTTTATGAGGGGTTTTTTGGGCTCTTAAAGAGCTCTTAGATAATGCCAGAAAAGAGTCTTTTATGAGGTTTTTCTTGGGCTCTGTGTAATCTTGTTTTTATCATTCTTGTGTGGTACAGCTATGTTTTTTTTTTTTGTTCAAAGCACAAATAGCAGGAGAACAACGCTTTGGTACACACATAATTAAGTGGAATTTCTGAGTCATACTGCGTGCTGACTCAGGACAGTAACAAGCAAATTTTTCTTTCGCTCCGAAAATGCTCTTTAGTTGGACTCTTTTTTGACTCCTTTTTTCGGAGCGCTCCGAAAATGTTCTTTTGTTGGACTCTTTTCTGACTCCTTTTTCGGAGCGCTACTAAAATGGTATGCTGGGTAGTGACTATGAAGACTAGTCAAAATGCTATTACGCATATTGAAACGCCGGTCTGGCTGCTTACGCTTATTGTTACATTCAACCATCGAGAGACAAGCAAATCTCCGATTTGCAAACATACTCGTACTTGAACTTGATAATAAATCCAATGCGGAAATTGTCCTGTGCAGGTATCAAAACAAGAGAGAGAGAGAGAGAGAGATTCATATGCATATCTATAAATATTTGGTCAGACAAATATTGAACATAATCTGCCACCACTATTCAAGCAAGCAACATCTTCGTCAGTTTTTATTGCAATTTTAAAGGTGATCAGCAAAAATGGAATGTAATAACATAAATTTAGAAGAATACTGGACGCAAAATTTTCAGTATTAAAGTGATCCTAATGTAAGTATAAATATTTTTCACCACTTCAAATTACTTTCTATATATTAATTAAATATTTTACAGATTATGAATATTGTTCAAGATACAACTCTGCCATCAGTGTTACCTCCTTCCACTCAGAGTTACTCCACCACAACATCTCCCGTTTCGCCCTCATCATCTATCGATTCGAAAGGTACTTTAAAGGCAAAACGCATACGTACAGCATATACCAGCAAACAACTGATTGAATTGGAACGTCAATTTCAAATTAATAAATATTTATGCCGTCCTCGTCGCATTGAAATTGCCCAACGTTTAGAGTTAAGCGAATGTCAAATAAAGATTTGGTTTCAAAATCGTCGCATGAAGAGCAAGAAGGACGCCGCTAAAGCACCAAAACAAAATACCAAACTACGTAGCTGCTCCGAATCATCTGCCCAGGAAAACAATATACCTTTGTTTTTTGCGAATCCTGAAATATCAGATGTCGGACAAGAACCCTCGGTCCAATTGGCAATTTTTAATCAACAAACTTCTTCATCATCTAACGGATTTAATGAATCGACATATGTCAATACGGTTCAACAATACCAAACTGCATTAAATTCAGAGCCAGAATCTATGGATAACTTAGATTTATCATCACTATTTGATGATTACCAACCACTTCCTCTTTCCAACAATCAAAGAGAAATTTTGGAATATTTAATGGATTCTGATTTTATACAAAATCTCTAGAATATATAAATAATTTTAAATATCTTTCTACTTATCATATGTGTATGTAAGTTTTATGTCTTAATGATTTAATATATTAAAATTGAAGAATTTTTTATTATATTTAATTAAAATTTTAGAATATTTGATAAAATAATTCTTAATCATTGATTTTAAATTGTACAATTTCCTTCGAAAACTTAACAAATACACGCACATATAGATATATGTATATATTTTACTAAAATATTTATTTGTTTTATTTTTATTTAATTATTGATTTTCTTTGCCGACTTGATAATTGTGTAAAACAAACAATTGAAATGAATATTAGAATACGACATAAGAAGTAAATATTATCCAACGATAATGCTAGTGGTAGTAATACAGACAATTGCTACAAGGAAATTTATTTTATGTTGAAAAAAGCTGTTCAGCAAACATTAAACAATTTTTTGTGATATAAAGCCGACGACTTAGTATTTTCGTATTCCTAAAACCTGTCTTCGATCTTTATTTGGTTTGCTATGGAAAATCTTAATTCACTTTGCGTCGTGTTTTTTCCGAACGTAAACCCGACGCAAAGTGAGGTATTGGTGTATTCGTGATCCTTATGAAATTCTAAGTCTATTGAGATATACTACGAGAGACAAGCAAATCTCCGATTTGCAAACATACTCGTACTTGAACTTGATAATAAATCCAATGCGGAAATTGTCCTGTGCAGGTATCAAAACAAGAGAGAGAGAGAGAGAGAGATTCATATGCATATCTATAAATATTTGGTCAGACAAATATTGAACATAATCTGCCACAACTATTCAAGCAAGCAACATCTTCGTCAGTTTTTATTGCAATTTTAAAGTTGATCAGCAAAAATGGAATGGAATAACATAAATTTAGAAGAAATCTGGACGCAAAATTTTCAATATCAAAGTGATCCTAATGTAAGTATAAATATTTTTCACCACTTCAAATTTCTTTCTATATATTAATTAAATATTTTACAGATTATGAATATTGTTCAAGATACAACTCTGCCATCAGTGTTACCTCCTTTCACTCAGAGTTACTCCACCACAACATCTCCCGTTTCGCCATCATCATCTATCGATTCGAAAGGTACTTTAAAGGCAAAACGCATACGTACAGCATATACCAGCAAACAACTGATTGAATTGGAACGTCAATTTCAAATTAATAAATATTTATGCCGTCCTCGTCGCATTGAAATTGCCCAACGTTTAGAGTTAAGCGAACGTCAAATAAAGATTTGGTTTCAAAATCGTCGCATGAAGAGCAAGAAGGACGCCGCTAAAGCACCAAAACAAAATACCAAACTACGTAGCTGCTCCGAATCATCTGCCCAGGAAAACAATATACCTTTGTTTTTTGGCAATCATGAAATTTCAGATGTTGGACAAGAACCCTCGGTCCAATTATCATCACTATTTGATGATTACCAACCACTTCCTCTTTCCAACAACCAAAGAGAAATTTTGGAATATTTAATGGATTCTGATTTTATACAAAATCTTTGAATAAATAAATAATTTTAAATATCTTTCTACTTATCATATGTGTATGTAAGTTTTATGTCTTAATGATTTAATATATTAAAATTGAAGAATTTTTTATTATATTTAATTAAAAAAAATTTTAGAATATTTGATAAAATAATTCTTAATCATTGATTTTAAATTGTACAATTTCCTTCGAAAACTTAACAAATACACGCACATATAGATATATGTATATATTCTACTAAAATATTTATTTGTTTTATTTTTATTTAATTATTGATTTTCTTTGCCGACTTGATAATTGTGTAAAACAAACAATTGAAATGAATATTAGAATACGACATAAGAAGTAAATATTATCCAACGATAATGCTAGTGGTAGTAATACAGACAATTGCTACAAGGAAATTTATTTTATGTTAAAAAAAGCTGTTCAGCAAACATTAAACAATTTTTTGTGATATAAAGCCGACGACTTAGTATTTTCGTATCCCTAAAACCTGTCTTCGATCTTTATTTGGTTTGCTATGGAAAATCTTAATTCACTTTGCGTCGTGTTTTTTCCGAACGTAAACCCGACGCAAAGTGAGGTATTGGTGTATTCGTGATCCTTATGAAATTCTAAGTCTATTGAGATATACTACGACATGGTCGGGAGAACAAAAGAGACGAACAACTGTCTTAGAATGGTTCATGTGGTATAGTAAGTGTAGTATCTGTTTTGTGTAGTATTATCAAATGTTTTATGTTAGGACACGCACCTGGCCACAGCGTTGGTACCTGCCTGGGACAAACATGCCAAAGTTAGTTGGAAACCTAGCCAGGCAAAACGATCCGTAACATAAATGGCTGTCCATCTCTGTAAAACACTCTCACGTCTAAAATACTCAACTTAACGAAATTTCCAGAAAAATATTTCTTTTTTTGTACGAAATTTTGGTATTGAAAATCAACAAAGTCGGTATAGTAGAACCAGAGTTATGGACCAAAATATGAGGCAACCTCATATTTTTTGCAATTTTTTAAAGTATATTGCAGATAATACCATGAAATTTTGTATACGTTATTTTTATGATAAAAGAAGAAACTGTGAGGAAGCTAGTGAGAATGGGTGTATTATCTCTCATACAAATATCTTGCCGAAATATGGCTCAATAATACATAAATGCCTATAAAATGGGAACAAAATTCATCAAAAATAAGTTTCATGTAAAAAGAGGTAGTAAAACCAAATTTTGTTTAGTTCGGTTCATGTTTGAGCTTAGAACCCATATAATGTCCACTTTCAACATTAACTTAAAGTATATAAATTGTTGTACTAAACTTTATGGTGGTCGGCCCATAATTGGTCATAGCTTCCATATAAGGACCATATCCCAAATAGTCATTAATCTTTATATATATACGTAAATAGTACTGCAGAATTTTGTATATTTCGGTCCATATTTGATTAGCGCTCTCTGCCGAAAAACACTTCAATACTTATCATTTTATACGGATCAATAACATATATTCCAAAATAAAACTCCTACATTTTGAGAATAGCGCTCCATATTTGACTATATCCTCATATAAGGTCCACTTCCGAAGTTCACTAGAATACTAATGTGTATCTTAAATATACTATTATTATGTAGAAATTCAATGTGAGATATCCTCATATGCATAAAATTATCTACTGAGAAATTTTAAAAGATCGGCCCACGATTTGTCATAGCTGCCATATAAGGACCATTTCCGAAAAACAATTTAATACAGATCAGAAATTTTAATCCATAAATCATACTAATATCAAAATAACCATCTTACCCTTTTAACTCTGTTTCTTAACTTGTGGTGAATATGAAAAAAATGTTTTTTTTTCTATTTTTAATTTTATAATTGTTAAATTACACTCAAGATTGTTATGAAAATCAGACAGATCAGAAAATCTATAGAATATAGTTCCATTAAAATTAGTTGAAATGTCAAAACAGTTGAAATAAATTATGTAAGTTGTTCGTAAAATTGCCTTTCAAAAAATATATAAAATTCTAATAAAATTTGCGCTAACACTAAATAAAAAACATTGAATAAAGATATGCTAGTCCTATAACTAGTGTAATTTTTGTTTTTCTCATTATATTTAAGCGGAGGGTATTTAAGACTCGGCACAGCCGAATACTGCACTCAAACTTGTTGAGATGATTTGAAAAATTCTGGTAATTCTTGATAACTTTTAGGTTCCACGAAGACCGCGGAACCATTTTTAAAAAGTCTAATAGAATTTAAACGTTGTCAAAGTGCTTCTGGGTTTTTTACATTGAGTAAAAATCACTTCTGATAGAAAAAATCAAGTTAGTGAAAGCGACCATAATCAATTTCAATCGTTAGTTAGAATAATTATTCGTACTTATATATACTTATGCCAATAATTCTATTTAAGGAATACTTCCAAGGATATAATTCACTAAATAAATTGTGTAACAAAAAATAGACCAGAATAGAATTTTGTATAATTCGTAAATGAATTGCTACTATACAAAATTTCCAAAACCATGTTCTTGGTGTGTGCCAATTTATATTGAAATTGTAAAAATTAATTTTTGTTCTTTTATAATTATTGCAAATAACATTAATTTAAAATTTATTATTAAGTAAGTTTCGTTGACTGCTGTATTTCGTTCGTTAGAATATTGTGAAATAAAATTAAAATGTTCTTCCAATATCGCTTTGTCTAAAAATAAAGTTTCTTAAAAAGGGTAGTTCAGTTAGAGGTTTTTTTTATTTTAAATACAACATTTCAAATATAATTAGAGGTCGGCATCTTTATTATGACTTGGATTGCACTGGCATTTACTTTGCAAAGATATGGAATTTCAAACAAATGTTGGCCGCTGTTGCGATGTGAGTCTTTCGGTAAAGTATTGACAAATAATAACAAAATACAAATTAGATCACAGTATGACAGCAGTCACACGTAATCTGTGAAAATATTGACTCGCCCTTTAATAGCTTTTCCCAATAAATTGTATTAATAAAATAAGAACAAAAATAGATTAACATTAACTATGTGTAATAATAAAGTTTAACTAATAAATATTTTGTGCTACATGATACGATACTTTATCTATAATGTAATGAAATACTACTCGTGTTTCAAAATATTTACACTTCGAATGGTCTGCAAAAAACAAGATTTGAAAAACGAATAAGCTAATAAAGTAACATATGCTTACATCCATGGACATATAGAAAAATACAATATGTTTAGCAATGTGAATATGAATTAGAATACAAATTGAATTATTTTTCTAACAAAATAATGAAGTTCATTATTGAAAAACAGTTTTACCATATACATACATATTTATATTGAATAAGTGCTTACAGAAATGTTGGAAATATTTTCAATATAAAAATGACATTATGACGGCTATTAATCTTTTCTTTAAACATGTGACTATCTGAAAAGGAAATACAGTGTTACAGGACATGTAAATCTGTACACGTGTACACGTATACGAACACATACAGAGACTTTGTAAATTATAGCAGTAGTTTTTAAATTTAATATTAATAAACAATTGTAATTGTTAGAAATCTGTGGACAATTTTATTTATTTTATTAGTAGTGTTATGCATTTTTTCAACTATTAATAGGTTTTAGTTTTCAATCTAAACCTAAAATTACTTAAACGAGTGCAGAAACAAATTTATTCAAATTACAACCCGTATTTGGAAACACAGCCACTGTCAAATATACATTGACATACATTTTATATACAAAGTAAAAAATAAAATTGTGGCCAGCGTTGTCATATGTCACGTTTTACTTATTTTGCAAGGTTTTCGAGAGGCAACACAATTTTGTTTTTCAAAAACATAATATTATAAGATAGGGATTTTTTGCCAATCTAGCCGGACATTACTTTTTGTTTTAGCTTAAATTGCTTCTTAAAAGTTATTGAGTGCCCCTAGATCGATGAAACTTGACAGAAATGTGTGTTATTGTCATAGGCAGGTAAATAAAATCAGACCAAGAATAAAAAAGTTCCCCCTAGAAGAACTAATCCAACCTCTGAAAAATGCAATTTTTTTCAAGTTTTTCCATACTTCAGTTTGACAAATTTAACTTTTAACGTCGGCGAAAGTTAAAAAACCTAAAATTAGACCCAGGAGATCGCAAAATTACACTTTTCGACCCCGTCCTATTTTTTGGGCTGTTACATAAAATAATATTAAAATTAATTTTTTTAACTTTTATGGGCAGGGGGAGGTATTCCTCCAAGCCCACCCCCCGGAACGACCTAGTCAAAATTTTTTTTCAAATTTTCAAAAAAAATTAATTTTTAAGATTTTATGTGACTTTTATGTATTTCATTGTATTTTTAATTTATCTGAAAATAATAAATTTAATCGTAATTGTAACTTATTTCTCTTTTGAACTAAGATGATGATGGTTCTTCCGCATCTGTTTCTTCAAAATGCTCTTCCGAATCTGAACTCTCTTCAGATCTAAGTACAGGTGGAAGCATAGGAGAAATGACTTCTTTCGTAAAGGGTAAGTTTCTAACTAAAAAATTTCATTTCTCTTCAACGAGTTTAGCATTACAGTCTTGTATAATTTGGAATAACTCTAATTTCGTATACACTTTTTCCATTTTACTCTCAAAGCTTCGAAATGGTTCTGATAACAATTTTATGCAATAACCACAATATATAGTAAAAAAAACCAAGTACATGGAGCCTAGATTTGATTTTTTATTAAATATCATTTTTTTGTTAATAATTTTAAAATTTATGCAAAACAGGTACATTTATATTGCTTCATAAAATAACGTCATTTAGCTCCTGCGCAGGTGGTTAAAACCCGTTACTTACTGTTTCGCACATTCCTCTTTTAACACAGGTACCTAATATTAGTCTTGGATGTAATAATTTAAATAAAAAAAATCTACGTACAACCAAAACATTTTATGACTGACGAAAGGGTTTCTATCATGATAGAAACATCTGCAGATGTACATATGCAAGATGAGCAAAAACAGAAAAAGGTGAAATTTTCAAAAAATCATAAAAAAATGGCGCAACAACACGCAACGTTTTTTTTTTGGAATTTCAAAGTAGAGAATTTAAATTTTATCGTGATGTTAAAGATTTTACTGGATACACAACAAACTCACTTTTAAAAACCTTTTAATTTTATTTTTTACAAAAAAAGTGAATAAAAAATTCGTTTTTTTTAATTTCGAAAGAATTTTTTTATCATAAAACTTTCTAATAAAATGTTTCTAAAAATACTTGTAAGTAGCTGGTAATATAGTCTTTCACAGAAAAAAAAAACAATGTAAAATCTTTATTCGTTTGCTCACAAAAAATATATTGTAAACATCCCAAACCCGTAAAAAGTCAATGAACACAATTTAATCAACTTTCCTGATTTTAACAGTGTCCCAAAACCACAAATCTCAAGCAAACGACTTGAAAATTCACTATACGATGCAGAACTTTGTTGTCTGTCGAGCTGCGTACTTAGATTTTTACATTTCTTATATTTATTTTTTTGCTTAATGCCCGGCTAGATTGGTAAAAACCCCTATGAGCTACGTCGCCAAAACAGCTGCCAGAAATCGCCAAAAAATTTCGTCTGAGTAAAATTTTTTAAATTAACAATTTAGTTTCCATTTATGAAGATTATAAATAAAATTTCTTTTTGCTTTTTATCAATTTATTAATTAATTAACATAAAATTGAGATCAATATAGATATGATAAATATAAACATATGTACTTTCAATTACACACATATACATATTTATAAGGTCTTAAACCTCAATTTCACATACTTCATCTGTATCATTTTCATCATTGTACATTATATTAGCATTAAATCTTTTAAACATACATATTTTGTGTAGCAACAAATGATTGCACAAATTTGATTCATACAGTAATTAATTCTAAGTAAGGCATGCAAAAGTTCATATTGAATTTAATTGCCGTTGGAGCAGTGTAGCGTAACATTGTTTATTAACGTGTATTTCGCATGTGTTTACTACACAAATGTCAAAACAGAACTGACATTAGGGGCCAATCGCAAAATTTATAGCATTTTCCTGAGAGGAGGATTACTTTTGCGCCACCCTGTATAATCCACTGAAGTTCATACACGCCGAAAGACACTTTTAGATCTTGAAAAAGTTTTAAAGAATTTTGTAACAATGAAAATTTAGCCTGTGTCAACGGATTTACACATTTTAGTATTGAGAATTCTCCATATACCTTAAAGAGTCTCATATTTTCCTGCAATCGATTCAACATTTCAAAAAAAAGTCACAAACAATTTTGTTTTAAAATGTTTACTTGTTCCATTTCCATATCTATTTTGTTTAATTCAGTTTTAAACTCAGCTTCACAATCAATTGCATCTAATGAAAGAAAAGAATCAGCTAAATCGATAGTTGATTTTAAGGTGCACAAAAAGTCAACAATATTTTCAATGTCATTTAACGATTTTTGATGATAAAATAATTATTACAGAAACTATTTGTTTGTACACGCTTCCTGCATCCATGTGATCCAATGGAAATTCTAAAATTAAATGATTCCTTTTATTTATAATCAGGTTGATAAACATTAGAAACAGTCGATTTTTTTCGTCACATAACTCGTTATATATATTTTGGGCACTTCTGTCATTTTCAACAGTCGATATTAATGAAAAATTCTGTTTTAACTGTATCTATTGCTCCAAAATTCTTTTGATTGCCGCTCCATATGATAACCAACCAGTTCCAGAAACTTGAACAAGCTTCCTAAAATTATTTGAATCAAGTCCACATGGTGGCGACATAACTAAAATAATGTTAATAACTATAGCTATATTGTTAACAAAAATTAGACAAAAAAAAATCGCCATCTCATTCAAAAACCGCAAAGAAACCGCCATGTCGACAAATGGAAATTTATGTTGCCAAAAGCACAAAAAAATCGCCATGTTTGGCGAAAAATCGGCATATCTGACAGCCCTACTACCAAGCATAGCTTGGGAATTTCCATTAGAATTAGAAATCATTACGATTAGAAAAATAAAATAATCTAATCATTAGAATTGAATTTTGATAAAAATTTCAGATTACTAATTGATTAGATTAGAAATAATCAAAAATATAATCACAATTAGTGACGATTAGCATTTCTAATCAAATCTAATCAAAACTAATCCAAAAAATAATTGATTAGATTTCTTGATTATTTTTGATTAGATTTGATTAGTTTAACTATTTTTTAGCTTTTATTTTGTGTTGCCTCTTTAAATCCGGTAAAATAAAAAACATTATTGTATTTTTTTACAAATTAGATCAATATATTTCAAACATCTTCTGTTCATCTTCAGGATCTGAATTGATTGAAAATTATAATATATATATAATTTATATATAATATATATTCAGGATCTGAATTGATTGAAAATTATAATATAAAATATATATAAAATATAAAATATATATATATAAAATATATATATATATTATAATTTTCAATCAATTCAGATCCTGAAGATGAACAGAAGATGTTTGAAATATATTGATCTAATTTGTAAAAAAATACAATAATGTTTTTTATTTTACCGGATTTAAAGAGGCAACACAAAATAAAAGCTAAAAAATATTAATCCATAAAATCAATCCAGCAATACAAAATATTAATCCTTAACTATTTTTGTGAAAAGAAAATATTTATTAGTTATTTTATTCTTATTTGACCTTTATTTTTATAATGACTTTTTTAATTATTTAAGCTTGAGGTCTTTATATTTATAAAATATTATATTTATTATTTTCGATATTTCGCTAACCTTTGGTTAGCATCTTCAGGAAATTAATTAACAAATTTTATTAAAAATAACAAAACGATAACAAATTTATGAAAAAATATTTTTCTTTTTTGTCATAAATTAAATTCAAAACACTATTTGTCATAAAAATTTTTTAACCTAGTAATAATACCTATATATCTTACATACTTATAAATAAATACATTTCTAATTAAACTTATTTTATTCTAACATACATATCGTGACCTAAGAACAAGAAAATCTTAATTTTTATGTAATTTAATTTGCAAATTTAACCTTCCTATTCCAAGGCCACGATATGTATATTTATATTATTATATATAAACTTTTATCCCTTAATAACTAAATTTCTACAATTATTAGCTATATGTTCTGTGTCTGCTTTAAAATTTATTCTCTGTGTAATTGGTGTATTAATTATTTGTAACATTTCTAATATATATCTGCGTTTGTAGTTAGTTTCAGTGTTTAAAACCGACGCTTCTTCAAAATTTGGATAGTGATAAAATTGATGACAATGATGACTTAATGCTGTCTTTTTTGAATTAATGTCCCTATATTTTTGATCAGATCTATGTCCTGCAATTCTAGTCTTTAATTTGTTCTTCGTAGTACCTATGTAAACCTGGTTGCATCTTTCATTATCATTTCCTTTACAAGGAATTTTGTATACAATGTTGGACATATCCCATTTACTAGTTTTATCCTTTGTCTTGCTAAATAAACTATTCAATGTATTATAAGCTTTGTATGTTATCTTATATTTATCATTGTTAAATATTTTTGATTCTTTTATCTTTTCTGAAAAATTTGATATATACGATAATGATTTGTATATCATAGGTTCTGTTGGTCTAATAATTTTATCATTCTGATTACTCCTATCTTTGTATTGATTAATTAATCCATAACTCAAACTATTTGGAAAATTGTTATCCCTTAATATATTTCTAATTTTAATTATGTTTTTTTATGTGATAAACCTTGTCACTAATTGTTAGTACCCTATTAATTAAATTTTTAGCAGTATTTATAATAATCAGTCTGCTGTGTCCAGAATAATAATTTAAAATTCTGCCTGATGCTGTTGGTTTTTGATACCAATCTATTAATAAATTATTTCCATTTCTTATTATTAAAGTATCTAAGAAAGGTAATTTTGAGTTACTTTCCATTTCCAAAGTAAACTTAATATTACTATTAAACTCATTAAATGTCTCTAACAAGTTATTTACCCCACCTTCAGTAATAATGCAGAAAAGGTCATCAACATATTTTATCATTATCTTAGGTTTAATATTCAGTTTTCCAATGGATGTGTCAAGTAACCTTTCCATTACAATATCCGCTACAATTGGAGAAGCAGGAGATCCCATTGGAAGTCCTTTCAGTTGTGTATATACTTTCCCATTACAACAAAAATATCTGTTGTCTTCTATACAAAATTTTAAAATTCTAAAAAACAATCCCTTGTCAATTTTTGTATATTGCTCTACTATGCTCCATTTTTCTTCTATTATTTCAAGTGCCAAATCTACTGGTACACTTGGAAATAGAGATACCACATCTAATGAAATTAATTTTTCATTTGTTTGTATACAATGATTACCTAACTTCTCTTTGAATTGCACTGAATCTTTAACATTATATATTCAGTTATTCTTTTTAAAATATTCGTCAAATATATACACAATTCATAAGATGGTGAGTTGATAAAAGAACATATTGGTCTCAAAGGAAAATCGACCTTGTGAATTTTTGGTAAACCATAAAGTTTAGGAGAAGTAGCAATATTTGTTTTTAGTTTATGTCTTTCGGATATGGATATAATTTTCTGCCTAAAAAGATCTTCTACAATTTCATTATTAGTTTTTTCCAATTTACTCGTAGGATCCTTATGATTACCTTATATTTTGTATCATCTTCTATAATATTATTAATTCTTATATCATAATCTCCCTTATACATAGCTACGGTTGTGTTATCCTTATCTGCCTTTAATATTAATATATTCCTATTTTTCTTTAAAAAACTTTTTGTCTTATTAAATTTATCCAATATAAACTTATCCCTGTTATCTAATCTCATTTTGTTCAATTGATTGTCCAAAATAGTTGACAATTTATTTCTAGCTATTTCCTGATCTTCTTTCCCCTCTATTGTTTGAACTAAATCTTCTCCTTCTGTTATAATTTTTAGCTTAGGGATATTTTCCTTTTTAACTGGTAAAATATATTTTGGTCCTAATGATAACATCCACTTAACATCCCTTGGAAAATCCTCTTTAGTTTTATTTACAAAAAATTTATTATTTATTTTAATTCCTAATTCTTCATTCTTTAATTCCTTCAATTTATCATATTTTTTCTTATGAATTCTTCTTACCTTCTCATTTAAAGAAGTCTCAACTCTCTCTTCAAATTTTAGAAATTGTCTCATTTCCTCTTCTGTTAAACATCCTTGTAAATTTTTAATCACTATCTCCAAATCTCTTTGAAAAAGCTTCAGTAATTTGTGTTTTTGTTTAAGTGTTAATCTTAAAATCTTATTTTGTAATTCGTGTACATACTTATAACTAGTTTTTTGAATCCCCGGAAGTCTCCTCTCCATCTCATATATATTTGTTATGTTCTTTGTGGAATTTGATATAAATTTTGGCATAATCCCTGTATTTCTGCATCTAATTAAGAAAACTATTGATGATTTTGTTTTTATAATTCGGTCCCTTATAGCTTTGTATTTATTAATTAAACTTCTTGCTTGTTGATTCTTCTAAAATTTATTATACGTCATAATGAATTCTGAATCTCTTCGTGCTCTTGATTTTCAAATGTTATTTTATTCTTATTTGACCTTTATTTTTATAATGACTTTTTTAATTATTTAAGCTTGAGGTCTTTATATTTATAAAATATTATATTTATTATTTTCGATATTTCGCTAACCTTTGGTTAGCATCTTCAGGAAATTAATTAACAAATTTTATTAAAAATAACAAAACGATAACAAATTTATGAAAAAATATTTTTCTTTTTTGTCATAAATTAAATTCAAAACACTATTTGTCATAAAAATTGTTTAACCTAGTAATAATACCTATATATCTTACATACTTATAAATAAATACATTTTTATATACAGTTTTTGAATATTGCAGGCATCATCAATAGTCCAAGACTAAATTCATTGTCAGACTTTTCTTTTGAAAAGTTGGTATTAATGAAGTCTAATGTCAATTTTTTGTGAATTATATATAAGCAGAATCAGCGTACATATACACATGTCTGTGGCAATATATAATGCAATTTTATGCAATATTCAAAAACTGTTACATTATGTAAATATAGCAACAAATGTGATAAATAAATATTGTCTTTTCACAAAAATAGTTAAACTAATCAAATCTAATCAAAAATAATCATGAAATCTAATCAATTATTTTTTGGATTAGTTTTGATTAGATTTGATTAAAAATGCTAATCGTCACTAATTGTGATTAGATTTTTGATTATTTCTAATCTAATCAATTAGTAATCGTCTAAAATGGCTAACTAATCATAATTAATCAATTGTTCAGCACAATTAAAATATCTAATCCAATTGCTAATCATTAGGATTTCTAATCATTATTCCCAAGCTATGGTTGTAAGTGTATGTTTCAGTGTTGTCAGATTAGGGGTTTCCCCCTAGATTTAGAGTTTCTTCTATTTAGGGGCAGATTTAGCGGTTAATATTATTTAGGGGGAAATTTGGGGGTAAGAAAATTTTATTTAGGGGATTTTCGAAATGACGATTTAGAAAGTAATCTGGCAACTACAAAGATTAAAACATTTTTCGATGCAAATAGAAGACATTATGCTCATTAAGGTAAATTGCAAAACTTTTACTTTGGAAATAGGTTTCCAAATAAAAAAGCGACTTCCAGATAGTATTGATCTTTTAGAAAAATTATCACTGTTTTCCATCGAAAATGCACAGAAAGCTAAAAAACCAGACATTACCAGTGTCGTTGTTCATTTCAAAAACATTTGTGAAGATATCGATGCAACTCTTATGGCGTTTTCTTTTCTGGCAAAAATGTTACACGTTTTTCCCATTTCGCATCTTTTTTAATTTTTTTGTGTTCTTTTCTGAAAAAAATGTCAACACTGCTAAAGTGTAGTGTGTTCTTTTCTATAAATGTCACACTATAAATTTAAAAAATGGTGCACCTTTCACACTCTGTATTTTTAGAGGGGGAGAATCGCACGATAAAACAGCTGACCAGTGATGCCAACTTTTGAGACTCAAAACGCGTAAACATTTTTGAAAAAAGGGCTAAATGGAAAAAAATCCATATAAAACTACATACAATTTTCTTTTTTTTTTTTTGTGTTTTGAGTGACTAAAATCCGGCTAAATCTAGCCCGAAAAGGGCTAAGTTGGCATCGCTGCAACTGACATTTGTTTTGTTTATGAATGTGTATTTGTGTTAAGAAACAAAAAAAATATATATACAAAATGGAAAATATTACTATGTACTTTTTTATGTGCTGAAAAAATTTTGGATGACTTGTTGGATTTATCTTCATCATCTGATGATGATAAAATATTTTATATGATTATGATTTTTATAGTTTAAGAAGAATTTACGTATTAGTCGGGAAGGTGCCATTGGTCTTTTTGATAAATATTTATTATCTTATTTCAAGCGATCTTACCAGGGAGCTATCTGCTTCTTCTTTTTTTAACAAAAAAAAAAAAAAAAAAAAACAAAAACAGCTGGACATGAAAAAAAGTGCTACAGTGTTGTAATTTTATGTTCTATTCTGACCATTAAAAATGCGACATCTTTAAAATGTGGGGTAAACATTATAAAAATGTACATAATAAAGGTGTAACATTTTATTTCAGAAAAGAAAACACCATTAGTGAGTAGAACAACTTGCACTTTATATCGTGGAGTAATACGACGTCTTTAGAACAATTTTGGTATGAAGTTGGACAAAAGAGGGATGCTGGCAATAACCCAAAATTTTGCAGAATTAGTAAACTAGAATTATCTTTATTACTACTACCTCATTTCAATGCATTAGTTGAAAGAGCTTTCTATATGTTTAATGTGGTAAAAAATAAGCTGCGAAACAGAATGAATATTTCAACAGTTGAAAGTATTTTAAGAGTCAAGTTAAACAATAAGATTTTATTCCAACACCTCAAATGCTCAAACTTTTCAATTCGAATGATATGTACACAGCTCATGAAGAAGAATTTGCAACTCTTGAAATTTTTGGAGAAACCTGATTTTAATAAAACTAACCATCTAGATGTTTATATGCTTACAACATATATTCCGTAATGCTTTTTTATCAATCATAAAATATTTTTCGTAATTTATTATTAATTTGAAATGTTTGTTGGGAAGTATTTCTGAAAAAAATATAAAAGCATTCGCCATTTTCAAGTATCCAAAATATAATTAGATAATATAAGGAAAATGGCTCCGTAGCAAATATTCCAAGAAGCGGTCGTCAAAAAAACTTTCCAATCGTGATGTTAACCACATCGTAAAAGAAGTGAAAAAGAATCAAAGAATAAGTGCATCAAAACTTGCAGATGATATCGCTAATAACAATAACAAACATTTTCGTTCAAACAGCATTGCGAGTAAATGGATATAAAATCCGAGTTCCCCGAAAAAAGCAACTAATAAGTGAAAAAAAAAAACAGAAAACTTAGGCTGGAGTTTGAACATATGTACAGAAACAAAGACGCTGAGTTTTACAGACGAGAACAAATTTATTTTATTTGGAAGCGGTGTCCGTGCAAAGGTCTGGCGCAACCAAAACACTGCCCTTCAAACCCAAAATTTGGTTCCTACGTTAAAAATCGGTGGTAGAAATGTAATGGTTTTGTTGGACAAAAACATTGTTTAATTACAACACTGTAATATTACATTACTTATCTCCTTATATTCTTCGTTAAATATTGCATACGTGTCATATGCAGATTGGATGCTTTATTCATATACATATGTGGATATATACAATCTTACATTTTTTCTGAACTTACCTTTTTATATATACTTATTCTTAGTCCTCACTTTGTTTCTGCCTTTTGCAAATAAATTATCTATTATTGAAATACAAAAACTCTCACGTGTTTTTACTACAGGTTATGGGCCCAGTATAGTGTACTTAAATAAATTATTGATTTGCAGAAGAGTTTATTAAAATAAATTAAAAGTATTTTAATTAATCATGAGTGAAGAAGCCATCCATATCTATCACCGGCTAAACAGCAGCAACTATAGGTTGTGGAAGTTTAATATAGATGCATTTCTAAAAGGCCAAGGTTTACTCAATATAGTAAAGGGAATCTCAAAGCTTGAGAATTCTCTGCCACAAGATCAAAAGGATTTATGGATGAAGCGTGATGGTAAAGCCCTCGGGATACTTATTTCTTCAATAGAAAAAGAAGAAGCAAATCACGTGTTATCATGCTCTACTTCAAACGAAGTCTATGAAAAGCTTCAAAGTATTCATGACAAACAAAGTGAAGTGAAAGTCATGTGTTTACGAAGAATATTTTTCTCTAAACATGCAAGAAAATGAGTCAGTTGCTGCGTATGTGTCAAAAGTATCATCAGTAGCAGCCGAAATAGAGGCAAAAGGAGAGAAGTTATCTGACAACATTAAAATGGTAAGAATCATAAGCAGTTTGCCGCAAAGGTATCAAAATTTCAAAACCGTGTGGTACAATATAAAAGAGGGCCGCACCATAGAAAACTTGATGGCAAAACTTCAACTAGAAGAAGATCAGCTAAAAAAGATCGACGATGCAGAGATAGGAGAAGCAGCTTTCAATGTGAAATCCGAGAAGCAAAAAAAATCTTTTGAAGAGAGGAAGAAAAAGTCAAAATGCAATTTTTGTCACAAACTTGGGCACTGGGAAAAGGAATGTCGTACAAAAAGGAAACAACTCAAACAAGAACGTTTTAAGCATAAAAACAAAACCGATGATGAGGTTGCATTTATTGCATCAACGACAGATGTCATATCTGCCCCAGATAGCGATGTATGGATTGCAGACTCTGGTGCTACTGAACACATGACATCACGCAAAGAATGGTTTGCCGAGTTACAGCTGAAACAGAGTTAAAAGGGTAAGATGGTTATTTTGATATTAGTATGATTTATGGATTAAAATTTCTGATCTGTATTGAATTGTTTTTCGGAAATGGTCCTTATATGGCAGCTATGACAAATCGTGAGCCGATCTTCTAAAATTTCTCAGTAGAGAATTTTATGCATATGAGGATATCTCACATTGAATTTCTACATAATAATAGTATATTTAAGATACATATTAGTATTCTAGTGAACTTCGGAAGTGGACCTTATATGAGGATATAGTCAAATATGGAGCGCTATTCTCAAAATGTAGCAGTTTTATTTTGGAATATATGTTATTGATCCATATAAAATGATGGATCGATACCGTTATTTATAAAAGATTTATAAGTATTGAAGTGATTTTCGGAAGAGGGCGCTAATCAAATATGGACCGAAATATACAAAATTCTGCAGTACTATTTACGTATATATATAAAGATTAATGACTATTTGGGATATGGTCCTTATATGGAAGCTATGCCCAATTATAGGCCGACCACCATAAAGTTTAGTACAACAATTTATATACTTTAAGTTAATGTTGAAAGTGGACATTATATGGGTTCTAAGCTCAAACATGAACCGAACTAAACAAAATTTCGTTTTACTACCTCTTTTTACATGAAACTTATTTTTGATGAATTTTGTATTGATGTTCCCATTTTAAAGGCATTTATTATTATTTATTGAGCCATATTTCGGCAAGATATTTGTATGAGAGATAATACACCGATTCTCACTAGCTTCCTCACAGTTTCTTCTTTTATCATAAAATAACGTATACAAAATTTCATGGTATTATCTGCAAATTTACTTTAAAAAATTGCAAAAAATATGAGGTTGCCTCATATTTTGGTCCATAACTCTGGTTCTACTATACCGACTTTGTTGATTTTCAATACCAAAATTTCGTACAAAATAAGAAATATTTTTCTGGAAATTTCGTCAAGTTGTGTATTTTAGACGTGAGAGTGTTTTACAGAGATGGACAGCCATTTATGTTACGGATCGTTTTGCCTGGCTAGGTTTCCAACTAACTTTGGCATGTTTATCCCAGGCAGGTACCAACGCTGTGGCCAGGTGCGTGTCCTAACATAAAACATTTGATAATACTACACAAAACAGATACTACACTTACTATACCACATGAACCATTCTAAGACAGTTGTTCGTCTCTTTTGTTCTCCCGACCATGTCGTAGTATATCTCAATAGACTTAAGGTACGGTCACATTTGGCAAATATTTGCCGAAAATGACGTGACCACTAAATAACATTTATTTGAACTCATTTGTTTACTTAAAAAAACTTTTCTTATTTAGGCCAAAGCACAACAAATATTTAGTTTTAATTTATTTGATGCTGTTTGATCTTGCAAAACTCTTGTAAGAGCAAACAACGTCAAACAAATTTGTGCTAAAACAAGTGGTTACGCTTTTTTGAGGAAATATTTGTCAAATGTGACCGTACCTTTAGAATTTCATAAGGATCACGAATACACCAATACCTCACTTTGCGTCGGGTTTACGTTCGGAAAAAACACGACGCAAAGTGAATTAAGATTTTCCATAGCAAACCAAATAAAGATCGAAGACAGGTTTTAGGGATACGAAAATACTAAGTCGTCGGCTTTATATCACAAAAAATTGTTTAATGTTTGCTGAACAGCTTTTTTTAACATAAAATAAATTTCCTTGTAGCAATTGTCTGTATTACTACCACTGGCATTATCGTTGGATAATATTTACTTCTTATGTCGTATTCTAATATTCATTTAAATTGTTTGTTTTACACAATTATCAAGTCGGCAAAGAAAATCAATAATTAAATAAAAATAAAACAAATAAATATTTTAGTAGAATATATACATATATCTATATGTGCGTGTATTTGTTAAGTTTTCGAAGGAAATTGTACAATTTAAAATCAATGATTAAGAATTATTTTATCAAATATTCTAAAATTTTAATTAAATATAATAAAAAATTCTTCAATTTTAATATATTAAATCATTAAGACATAAAACTTACATACACATATGATAAGTAGAAAGATATTTAAAATTATTTATATATTCTAGAGATTTTGTATAAAATCAGAATCCATTAAATATTCCAAAATTTGTCTTTGATTGTTGGAAAGAGGAAGTGGTTGGTAATCATCAAATAGTGATGATAAATCTAAGTTATCCATAGATTCTGGCTCTGAATTTAATGCAGTTTGGTATTGTTGAACCGTATTGACATATGTCGATTCATTAAATCCGTTAGATGATGAAGAAGTTTGTTGATTAAAAATTGCCAATTGGACCGAGGGTTCTTGTCCGACATCTGAAATTGCAGAATTGGCCAAAAACAAAGGGGCAGATGATTCGGAGCAGCTATGCAGTTTGGTATTTTGTTTTGGTGCTTTAGCGGCGTCCTTCTTGCTCTTCATGCGACGATTTTGAAACCAAATCTTTATTTGACATTCGCTTAACTCTAAACGTTGGGCAATTTCAATGCGATGAGGACGGCATAAATATTTATTAATTTGAAATTGACGTTCCAATTCAATCAGTTGTTTGCTGGTATATGCTGTACGTATGCGTTTTGCCTTTAAAGTACCTTTCGAATCGATAGATGATGAGGGCGAAACGGGAGATGTTGTGGTGGAGTAACTCTGAGTGGAAGGAGGTAACACTGATGGCAGAGTTGTATCTTGAACAATATTCATAATCTGTAAAATATTTAATTAATATATAGAAAGTAATTTGAAGTGGTGAAAAATATTTATACTTACATTAGGATCACTTTGATATTGAAAATTTTGCGTCCAGTATTCTTCTAAATTTATGTTATTCCATTCCATTTTTGCTGATCAACTTTAAAATTGCAATAAAAACTGACGAAGATGTTGCTTGCTTGAATAGTTGTGGCAGATTATGTTCAATATATGTCTGACCAAATATTTATAGATATGCATATGAATCTCTCTCTCTCTCTCTTGTAGCATATAACTGTTTTATATTTTGCATATGGGTCAAATGTTTGTTATAAGTCTCTAAAACTAGCCAGCACGCAACTTTTTTTCTTCCGGCTAATAACTCATCGGCAATCGGGGGGATTCGGGGCTATTAAAGAAGACTTTATGTTGACATGCACAGAATATTATTTTATTTTGTGCGTGCTTAAAACAAATTAGAAGAAAAAGATAGCTCTCACAAGACAAGCTGAGAAACAGACGAAGACTTGACAAAACCAAAATCGGAAACAGACATTTAAATTATTGAACATACTGTAAGATGGTAAAACAGTATTTTCCCCTCCCAACCATGATCATACTAAAAACAGGCATTACATACAAAAAAAAAAAGTATGATCCCAACAAAAATTAATTACCCTGAACGATTAGTTCACCAGGAACCAGTTAAAAAACGATTAGAAATGCATTTTAAATATATACATACATATTTATTAATAAAAATTCCTTAAACATATTGTTAAAATAAAAAATAGAATTCAACTCATTTTAAAATAAAAAAAAATGTGCAAAAATCAATATAAAAAAAAATTTCATAGATAAAAAAATTAATTTTTGATTCCATCAGGAATCGAACTCAGGTTCAAACAAGAAAAAAAATTACAAAACAATTGTTCCAAACAGGATTTGAACTTGGGTCTAAGATTTACTAGACAACACTATTAACCACTAGACCATGGTGACTTTTAAAAATTAATATTAAGTAAATTAATTAAACTTCGATGTTCATAGTAAAAATGATATTGTATGTAAATAAAAATTGTTACAGTTATAAAAGAATTAAAAAAATTGATTTGACTTACATATTACAGGATCCCACGTCGAAAGATCTTTCGGCTGCCTTCCTGGTGTAGATGAAATTTGTATTCTTAGGTATATAGGTAACTCAAAAAAATTAAATTTTAAAGGTTGTCGGGTATATCACCTATGATTCTATTTTGTTTTAACATTTTACGTTATTAGCTTGTTCAATTTTTTTTCAGATTTTTGTTTTGTTTTTTTCTATAAAATTTTAATTAATTACATAAATTGTTTATGTTTTAGATCTTTTTGGTCACTTGTTTTGTATAAATTTTTGTAATTTTATAATTTCACCACTAGTAATTTGTATATTGATTTTTGCATTACAATTTAGTTTAAAGTAAAAAAAATAAAAAATAAAAAAATTTAAAAGCAAAAATTAAAATTAATTAAACTTCTTTTAAAGTTAGAAAGAAAGAAAATATAGTTTTAAGTTAAACAATGAAATTTTAGTTTTAAGACATGATTTGGTGTAAACATTTATATTTTAATAAAAAAAAAGAATTACATTAACTATGTTTTTGTTGTCTTTTCATTTAGATTTTTGTTCTTTAGATTTGTGCTTGTTCTTTTTGGATAAATTTTTTTTCGATTTAGCTATTAACTTATATATGGAAATCAATTAAACATTTTTTTTTATTATTTTTATCATTCGTATAAAAATCTAAATTTTAAGCCTTTTTTTAGCACTCATTTTAGACACTTTTAGACACTTTTGTTTTATTTATGGCACTTTTTTCTACCTATCGGTCTTATCCGAAGATGATTTTTGGTGAAGTTCTTTTTGGGTTTCTCTGGACGGACATTTTGCCAAGCACGGACGAAGTCTTCCTAGGCAAGAAATCTACAGCTGGGCGGGTTTATGCTCAGGGTTTCCCGTTCCCGTGAAAATTATGTTTCTTTTCGAAGAAAATTTGGTGATGATGTACAGATAAATGTATGTAGGGTTGTATATACATATGTGCTGTAAAGAGATTTTGGTTTTGGTTATTTAAAATATATGTGTGTGTGTTTTTGTTGTTTTTTTTTTTCTAGTTACCTTTAGTTAATAAACAAAACGATCATCGAATTTATGCTGCTATATTAGTTAAATCTGACTTATTTGTTGCTCTGCCGAAAATTTTTGTCAAAAATATGTTAAAATCTTAAAGGCCACGTATAGGCAGCTATTAGCACGGAAAAATGGCACGAGTTAAAAATATGGCCGCTTTTTATACCATATTCTTTTAATGGAAAATTAACGTTTATTCAGCATATATCAACACACATATAAAAAATATAAACCAATAACAAAACCTTTATCGAAAATGTCTCCTTTTATATTTTGACAGTTGAACTGCATTACCCTTCTCAATAGAGTGGCAACCAACCAAAACAAAATTCATCCAAAAATCGTTAAATTTAAAATTCAACTATTGTTAAAATTAAAAATAAGAATAAGAACAAAAAAATTAATATACCGAGCTACAAGCGCCCCTACACTCTCTTGTTTTGATACCTGCACAGGACAATTTCCGCATTGGATTTATTATCAAGTTCAAGTACGAGTATGTTTGCAAATCGGAGATTTGCTTGTCTCTCGATGGTTGAATGTAACAATAAGCGTAAGCAGCCAGACCGGCGTTTCAATATGCGTAATAGCATTTTGACTAGTCTTCATAGTCACTACACAGCATACCATTTTAGGAGCGCTCCGAAAAAGGAGTCAGAAAAGAGTCCAACAACAGAACATTTTCGGAGCGCTCCGAAAAAAGGAGTCAAAAAAGAGTCCAACTAAAGAGCATTTTCGGAGCGAAAGAAAAATTTGCTTGTTAATGTCCTGAGTCAGCACGCAGTATGACTCAGAAATTCCACTTAATTATGTGTGTACCAAAGCGTTGTTCTCCTGCTATTTGTGCTTTGAACAAAAAAAAAAAACATAGCTGTACCACACAAGAATGATAAAAACAAGATTACATAGAGCCCAAGAAAAACCTCATAAAAGACTCTTTTCTGGCATTATCTAAGAGCTCTTTCTGACGGACCATTTTCGAATGTAATGACCCTTTTTTCTGAAGGTTTTCGGAGCAATTATGATTGTTTTTTGGGCTCATAAAGAGCGTTAACGCTCCGAAAAAGGTGTCAGAAAAGACTCTTTTCGGACTCATATGGCTTGCTGGGATTATACACATAAAGCACGATGGCCACGTATCGAACTGATTTTACAAACGCAGTTTTTTTTTTGATTGTGTTAGTGAAAAAAACCTCACACGTATATGTTGATGGAAGTGTGACGAAAATCAAAACAATTTAGATTTTCACTGCCGCCGCTACTACAAACTAAATATTACCAACACATACATATTATTTGTTAAATCAGTTTCATGTTCTCTCCTCGCTCAAAGTACATATACACTGTATATTATACACTTACAAGTTGCGTAGATCATTTAACAGGTAGAAAATAACTAGCATCAATAGTGTAGAGCAGAGGTAGGCAAAGCGTAAAATGAGGTTGTGTGTGTGAGCGAACTACCCAGCAAACATAATCATAATTATATAAATTATACAAAACAACTTAGATAGGAAACATACCAGTGTTGTCAGATAATTTTTTTCTTCCCCCCAAAAAAATTTAGAAACCCACTAGATTTTTTTTATTCTTATATAACATTATTATTATTATTAAGTGAGGCCTCATGCACTACGACCTATTAGATCTTTTGTGCAGCCTTGAAGTTTCATCATGTTAGATTTAGGCTATGTATAAAGCCAATTATTTTGTTATATGAGAGATCAAATACATCCCCTGGGGCCATAAATGCCCTTCCGAGCTATCTTGTTCTGCGTATTGCCAGCATTGGACAGTCGCTAAGAATATGTTCAGAGGTTTCGGCTTCAAGTTCACAAAACCTACACTGATCATTCGCAACATTACCTAAAGTAAATTGGTGATACCTGAAGCTACCGTGTCCTGTGAATAATCCAGTAAGTAATCTCAATTCACCCTTTCCGAGCGATAGCAACAATTGAGATCTTCGTTTAGACAGAGTAATAAACCTTTTGGACTGTCTAAGTCCTGGCAGGTTGTTCCAAAATCGGGAAAATTCCGATTCTACCCAAGAACTAATTCGTTCCATAGTGTATTCACGTGGAATGCCAAAGAATAGTTCCGGGTCTATAAATGGGCGTCGAGCACCTCTATAGGCCAAGCAATCAGCACGTTCATTACCAAGGTAAGTTCATTATGCGTGCCGAGTTCATTCAATGATGTCCAGCAGTTCATAACTACCCTAGACTTTATTTCATATGAAGATAAGGCTCTGAGAGCAGCTTGGCTATCAGACATAATAAAAATCCTATTATGCCTAACTCTGCGTCTCAGACATTCGTTAGAGCATATAAGAATGGCATAAATTTCCGCATGAAATATAGATGGGAATGTACACATTGGGATTCCCCTTTGAGAATTGGGCCCATATATGCCAGCCCCAGTGTCACCATTAGCCTGTTTGGAACCATCGGTAAACCACACTTGATCGGCATTAGTCTGCCACCATGTCTGATTTAACTATTCATCCCTTTTAGGTATAAGGACGTTAAACCTTCTATTTAACACCAGAGTCTTTGACATATAATCTCATACTGCAATACTAGGATCATTCGCAAAGATACCTAGTATGCTAATGTGCCCAACCAGATCTCCCGGCAATAGACTGGATATCTCCGGTAGTCTGGATGCACTCCTATAGGCCTCCTCCATTATCAATAAATGTAGGGGTGAGATATATAGGATTGCACCCAGAGCATGAGTGGGGCAGGTCTTCATGGACCTCTACATACTCTAATAATTATTAAAAAAAACATTTGAATTATTCTTCGCTTACATTTTTATGAAATTACGTAAGGTGAACTATTAGGAATATAATTTATATACATATAAACATCTAGATGGTTAGTTTTATTAAAATCAGGTTTCTCCAAAACTTTCAAGAGTTGCAAATTCTTCTTCACGAGCTGTGTACATATCATTCGAATTGAAAAGTTTGAGCATTTGAGGTGTTGGAATAAAATCTTATTGTTTAACTTGACTCTTAAAATACTTTCAACTGTTGAAATATTTATTCTGTTTCGCAGCTTATTTTTTACCACATTAAACATATAAAAGGCTCTTTCAACTAATGCATTGAAATGAGGTAGTAGTAATAAAGATAATCCTAGTTTACTAATTCTGCAAAATTTTGGGTTATTGCCAGCATCCCTCTTTTGTCCAACTTCTTACCAAAATTGTTCTAAAGACGTCGTATTACTCCACGATATAAAGTGCAAGTTGTTCCACTCACTAAGAGTTGCATCGATATCTTCACAAATGTTTTTGAAATGAACAACGACACTGGTAATGTCTGGTTTTTTAGCTTTCTGTGCATTTTCGATGGAAAACAGTGATAATTTTTCTAAAAGATCAATACTATCTGGAAGTCGCTTTTTTATTTGGAAACCTATTTCCAAAGTAAAAGTTTTGCAATTTACCTTAATGAGCATAATGTCTTCTATTTGCATCGAAAAATATTACTTTCTAAATCGTCATTTCGAAAATCCCCTAAAAATCCCCTAAATAATATTCTTACCCCCAATTTTCCCCCTAAATAATATTAACTCCTAAAAAAAAAACTCTAAATCTAGGGGGGAAACAATCTAATCTGACAACACTGAAACATAAACTTACAATGGGAAGTATTTTTAGAAAAAAACTATAAAAGCATTCGCCATTTTCAAATATCCAAAATACAATTAGATAATATAAGGAAAATGGCTCCGTAGCAAATATTCTAAGAAGCGGTCGTCAAAAAAAACTGTCCAATCGTGATGTTAACCACATCGTAAAAGAAGTGAAAAAGAATCAAAGAATAAGTGCATCAAAACTTGCAGATGATATCGCTAATAACAATAACAAACATTTTCATCCAAGAACTGTTTAAACAGCAATGCGAGAAAATGGATATAAAATCCGAGTTCCCCGAAAAAAGCAACTAATAAGTGAAAAAAAAAACAGAAAACTTAGGCTGGAGTTTGAACATAAGTACAGAAACAAAGACGCTGAGTTTTGGAAAAGAGTTTTTTTTTTACAGACGAGAACAAATTTATTTTATTTGGAAGCGGTGTCCGTGCAAAGGTCAAATCCAAAATTTGGTTCCTACGTTAAAACTCGGATGTAGCAATGTAATGGTTTAGGAGCGATTGGAGCAGCGGGGGTTGGAAATTTGCAGTTTATTGATGGGATCATGAATCAACATACTTACAAGAGTATATTGGAAAGAAATTTGCAAGCAGCCGTCGACATCTTGGGCCTTGGATTCCGTTTAATTTTTCAACAGGATAACGATCCCAATCACACCGCACTTCCTGTAAAAGAGTTGTTGCTTTATTCTGCTCCCAGATGGCTCCATAGTCCACCTCAATCGCCAGACTCAATTGAGCACGTATGGGGTATAATGAAGCGCAAATTAGTAGCAACTTTAATAACCGTAATAAAAGTTTATTACAGACATTTAATTTTGTTTATGCTAACCCTTTCAAGATCCTCACCATATTATCATTAACAGTCATTTTAAAAGAAGATTATAGTTTTTTGTAACTCCTTTTTTGCTCCAAATTAGTAGCAACTTTAATAACGAGCAAACAGTCGCTTAAAACAGCTCTTAACAAAATCTGGTCAGAAATATCGCCTTCTGAAACAGAAAGCTTGGTACTTTAAAATGTTTCCTTTTTTAATTTATCTAAAAAAATTTATTAACATTCCAAGATGTATTTAAACTTTTGTTGATTGAATTTTATCGTATTTTTAAGAATTACCGTTATGTTCGTAATGAAGTCTATATTTTTTGTTTTTGTATTTTGTTATTTATAAAACTAAATAAAACTGCATATTTTAAGTTTTCCTGAAACGTTTACTTTTCTTTAAACAATCAATTTTTGAGGTGTATTTGAACTCTGACTGTAGAACAAGTGACAAAAATTAGAAGAAGTTAGTTGGGCATAGTCAGTAAAAGAAGTAGGTAATTTAAAATTGTGCTAAACATTTTATTGAGAATAATAAATTTTATTAAAAATATGATACTAGAAATATCTCGATATTTATTGAACACCAAAGCATTTTTTCTTGTCGGTTTTAAAACCAAATTCTGACAATATTGGTTTCTATGACACCCCTGTATAATATGTAAATCTGTTTTGTTTTGTATTGATGTTCTCAGTTTTTTGAAAGCATTTTGAAAAATCTTTCAATAACTCTACACTTTTGCGATATGGGGATCAAAATGACCCATTTCGTTAAATAAACGTTTAACTTCATAAAAATTAAAAACATGAATTATAAATATTGACACACAACAAAATATTTCCGCTTAGAATATAAACTATTTATATACATATTTTATGGAGAGTAAACTGTATCATATTATTAAATAAATATTTAATGAAATATTCTATTAATGAGTGTAGTAAAATATGCTTGCTTATTAAATTTATAGGATTATAACCATTTCGAGTTTTCTACTTTTTTAAAGACAAAAAAACCAAACAGAAAATTCAAATTTAATATGGAATGTTTATTATCAGTTGAAAGAACATTCTTTGGCATGCATTTTTAAAGATTATCCATTGAGTCCAAACTTCGATGACTCGTTCGAGTATTTCGACTGGTAACTGCCGAATGACACGCATGATGTTTTCCTCCAAGGGCTGAATCGAAGCGGGTTTATCCGCATAAACTTTAGAGTTTACAAAAGTCTAACGTCCGTCCCAAAACGTGAAATTAGGTGCTCTCTCAACAAATCCATTGATTGATGCGATGTGTGGGAAGTGGCGGCGTTTTTACGCTTTCAATTAAAGATCTCGACGTAAAATGTGCCAAATCATTCCATACGTCAGTCCGAGTTGCTGCGAACGGTACCGAATCGACTCTTCGCGGTTTTCGAGTACGCTCTCAGCTACGGCCGTTATATTTTCTTCACAGCGTGCTGGACGTGGTCTATGCGGTCTAATTTTATGTAATAATGAATGCTGGGTGTCAAAATGGGTGATTATGTTGCGAATATTATTGTCAGTAGGCCAATTATGTTGACCATAAGTTGAGTCAAGTGCACGAAACACATTCGAAACACATTTTCGTAATAAAAGTGAACGATTTGTAAACGTTGTTGTACTTGAATCTACCGTTATACGAAATGTTGTTTGTATCCATGTGCAATCGCTCAATGTATCTTCATAGCAAACGTTTTTGTATATACATATGTATATATTTTGACCTATTTCTAATTAGTTATATGTCCTCGTGTAATTGACTTCCAATTTTACTGAGTTTCCATTCATCATAAAGGCAATTCATTATTCACATATTCCTCCTTATTAAATTATTCCCCACTGTCGTTCATCATTGAGTTGTCTTATATCAAAAATTACTATAATCAACAGAACGGATGTAGTTTCTCATAACTTCTTAGAATAGAGTCTGCTCCGTAAAGATAGCCAGAGTCGCCACAAGGTTGTGCCGTCGAGAAATTCGAAAAAACAGACTTCTCTAAAATACTACTGACGACAATAATCACAAGAGACGAAGCGTAAAGCGAATGACAGACAACATTCTTTCCATTTACAACGCATAAAAAACAAAGGTATTGGGCGTCTTCTTTGACATTGTTTTCAGTCAGCTACAATGTACGAACCAAGTGAATTCTATCCAAGTCTAGTCAAAGATCTCAACTAACTACTAATTCTGCATATAGGACAGGATACAAAATATTGCATTGTTAGAATGTATAGACGTATCAATGTAATCGGCCATTGTTCATAATCCGACAACGTTCAAGACTCACTCACATTGTTCTGGTTGGTGATCATGGCTATTGCAAAACTTTTTACACCTGTTACAGCAGGACACAGCATATGTCACCACAAAATCCTGCCAATGGAAATGGGAAAATATTAAAAAAAAAAACTTCTAGCTACTACCTACTACATGATCTGATGATAGTTATGGCCAAAAACGAAAGCGAAAGGAAAAACCAATTTCAGAATTCTTTGTTCTTTGGCCTTCATAAACCGTGTAAATATACATACACATACATACATATGTATCTACTCTCATAATGTTTGCTTGTCTTTATTTACATTTTCATAATGTGTTAAAATTGCGAAAAATAATATTTACATTTCTATGAGTGTTTGCATTTGTGTTTATGACTTTCTATGAACATTGTCTTTTTGTCTTGTTTTGTTTCATTTTGTCCTTCAGCGGCGCCTTGTAATTATTTGTTTCCTACTGTATCAAAACCAGCACAAGGAAGAGGCAAGATATTAATTTCTTCGAACTGTAGGTATTTATTATTTTAAATTATAAACTAATACGAGGCGAAAACTAACTCTGTATACGCGTATGTGCAAATATTTATGTGCATATAGAAGATTTAGATTTAGCAAAGAGAAGATTAAGTTGTTCTACGAATTGCATTTTGTTTTCGTATTATTTAGATAAATACAAAAGTCAAGTGTAAAGAACAATAGTCATAGAATTTGAGCAAATGTTCTTTATTTATTATGGTAGATTTGAGTTAGTAATGTTTTTACAACCACACAATAAAATTAAAGTAGGTAGGAAGACTGGTGTGAGTTACCTCACACCTCCACCCAGAGACCAATATGGTCCATTGCGATGCCTTGGATAGGAAAAGAAATAATAGAGAAGATGAAATAAAAGCTAAGTAAAAGGTAGGAATTGAATATTAGAGTGTGAAGAGAGAAAAGTGAAGAGAAACCTGACCAAATCCTACTCAGACATATGTCCTCCACTTGTGCGAACAGCACCCAGTCTACTACCGCGTAGCCAGGCCATTCCCGTTACGAATCCCATCAGATTCTCCATCCCACAGCTCGAGATATCCCCTAATTCGCCCAAGAATCTACTACCCAGCCACCTCAGCCTACTGGCCTGCAACCTGGGTAATACTAAAGTATATTAAAAACTAAATTAAATTATATGTATGTATATGTTTATGTGAAAAGTAACAATATCCCAATAAACCAAAACCCTTTAAAAAAATATTATAATAAAGCTTGCGAGCATAAGCCTTAAGCTTTAAAAAAAAAACTTGAGAAACTATAGAAAAACACTTTTAAATTATTGTAGAATAATCAAAAAGGAACCCTCGTGATAATAGTACTGAAATAATTATTTAATAAGCTTATATTCTCAATTTTAGAAAAAGATTCTCTAAATAATATTTTATTAAACTAAATAAAAATAAGCTTATTTCAACAATTGTAGAATTTGGTTATTTCAACAATTGTAGAATTTGGTTATAAAAAAAACCTTTAATGGCATTCATAGTTAAAAAAGGAAAAAGTTAGCCCCTAGCCCGCGATGTCGAACGATAACGTTCGCTTAGATAAGACTTAAGACACAAACCCAAACCCAAACAAAATATCGTTTTGTGATTGTTTTCCTACATGCAACTTATTTTTTCCGAGTTTTGTATAAATATTGTTATTTTATAGGCATTTATGTACTATTGTGTAATTTTTCGTGATACAATTTGTGTTGGGGCTAGAGTAATCTTAAACCAATTCTTACAATTTTTTTTCACGGTCTGTGATTTTGCTGTAGAAATAACATATAAACATATATATGTATAGGGATGTTGTCTTTGATTCATAACTCTGGTTTTAGGGGACCGTTTTATCGATTTTTTAATACCACACTTCTTAGGATGACTTCAAAAGCTTTTTTGTACACTTTGTTGATTTTGTTTGAGTATTTTGGACATGAGAGTGCTCTACACAGACTGAATATGTCCGTTTGTCAGTCTATGTAAAACACTAACATTCAATCGACTTGGAATTTTATAAGGTTTAACGTAACCGCGATTATATATGTATTTAATCCGTAACATAAACTCACTGTAAACAAAAAACATGATTAATTCGAAATACACGCAGAAAGAAAACATGGTTGTGGTAAACATAATCTAAGAGCAAAATATTATAATTAAATTTATGATTTGTAACGTCATTGCTATACGAATTTTTCATTCCTTGGGTTCTGATCAATGAGTTACTATTATTGGAATTATCTGAATACTTGCTAGGGTTTAGATGTTAATACCCCTGTTAAACACCCGCTTTTTTTTTTTTTTTGTAAAATATACCACCATGATTATATTTTAATAATTTAAAATATAATCCCTTAACCATATACTTATCTTGCTGTAATTTTAACTCATTTATCCCATTATACTTCCACAACTCAAATAAAAAGATTTAGTATTCCATATTTGTTTTCAAATATTCCAAATTAAAAAAGAATTCATTTATTTAATAAAAATCTAAAGTTGTTTTCATATTATAATTATAACAACTAAGAAAATAATAAATTATTTACAACAAAGAAAGTTAAAAATTATAAATATTCACAAACAAAATTAAAACTTACATACATTGACTCCAACGATGATATGTCCATATCAGCATCTCGAAGAAAATTGTCATATTTTATATTATAAATAGGTAAATCAAAAAATTAAAAATTTAAATTCAAGAATTAATAATATCTAATTTTAAACAATCATTTTAGTTAAAAACCACAAATTATTATTAATTATTTTAATCATTAACAATTCTAATTATAATTTAATTAAAGCCATCTAATTTTGCAGTATTTGAATAAAAATTCTCTATCCCGCAAACAAATCTCAAATAATAATATAAATCTCTTTGTTTAATATATTTGCTTATGTTGAAATCATTATAATTATTTACAAATGTTTATATATTAGTTATTATCATTGTTATTTTTTTCCTTTCAATATTACTTTCAAAAATTCAGTTTCCTTTTATTTGAAAAAGTTAATTATTTTCACATTACTATTGTGTTTAATTTGCATTACTGTTCATTTTCTTTTTCGTTTGTATGTATATGTTATACATTTTATTTTATTTCCACATTCATTTTGTTAAGTTTTGATATTTTTATAAATTTTTCTTTTGGTTTTACGATTTAAGTTTTATTCGAATAATTAGATTTTATGTATTCACTAATTTTCATTTTAAATATCCTTTTAGTTCACAAAATTTTATCTTCACTAATTTTCATTTTTCAAATATCAAGCCAGCAATCAAAACTATAATGAATCAATTTTTCTCAACATCAAGAACAATCTAATCAAAATAATTTCCAATATCATTGCCTACGTGATAAAATAAAAATCCTAAACAAGTAACACTTATAAATTTCAAATTTAAATTTTTCAAAATAACAATTTACCTACACACAAATTTTCTACATTATCTTCCAAAAGCAAAGTTAACTAGATACAAATTAAAAAAAAATAAATATTGAAATGTTAAATGAAATTCAACATGAAATTTTTAAACAGTATAACAAAGCAAAAAATTTTAATAAAAATTTCCAGAAATCAAAGGTAACTTAATTAACAAAATCTAAAAATATTTGAATTATAATTTGAAATTTAACAAGTAACCAATTTTGAACAAAATGAACCAAACCCTAACAGATTATAGTCAAAAGTGCCAAAAAATATCATATTATGATCAATTATTATCGTAATATTTAATCATAATATTTTCTCGTTAATCATAATTTGATATTATAGCATCATATTATAATCTAATATAATCATAAAATTATTATACATGATCATATTATGACCTAAGGTAACCATATTATAATTTAAAGCATACATATTAAATAATGATTAGAATTATCAATTGATGCAATTGGTTTATATTCTCTAATTCATCAAACAATTAGAAATAGTTCATTTAATTCCCATTAGATAATTGAAATTTTTATTCCAATGCTAAAACTAATTGCAATTAGTTGCCATTAGCAAACAAAATGGTTTGCTTTTACAATTAGAAATCTAATTGACTTCTGCTAATGCAATTAGAGTTGGCAACCCTTGTGCTCTGAATGCAAAAATTAATCTGTGGTCAATGCGAAATGGAAATTGATGAAGGAAAAGAGGAAAAATAGAATGTGATAAATGCTCCAAATCGTTTCATTGCATATGTACAAAAATTGATGAACGCCGTTACGAATATCTTCTAAAACATGAAAGCGAATAATTTATTTGCCATTTCTGTGATAGTGGTAATGATTTAGTAAAGACGGAGTTAAAAGAAATCAAAACAAAACTTGAGAAATTAGATCAGCTGACTGCCATAACAGAAGCTGTAGAATTTATGTCTCGCCAGTATGATGAACTTTTAAAAGGTGTTGCTGAAAACAACAAAAAAGTTGCACTGATACAAAAAGAAAATTGTGTTTTGAAAAATGAAATTGCTGTATTAAAAACCTCAGTAAAAATTTTAAATGAAAGCCGAGTGAAAAATGACTGTATACTTCGAGGTGTTGTTGTTAATAATGAAACAAGTGCTGTTGATACAATGCTCAAAATTTCAAAAAAGATTGGAATTGAAGTAAAAAACGATTATATCAATGAAACGTTTTTCTTGAAAAGAGGAAAAAATGATAAGACTGATAAAAGAACAATGGCTATAAAATTTAATAACAGAACTGCGAAAGATGAACTTATGAAGTCTAAACCTAAGTTAAAGGAGGTTGAGTCATTTAAATCGGTTTACGTTAACGATTTCCTGAGTAAAGAAACCCTTCAAGTCTTTAATTATTCCAAGACTTTGAAATTTATTGGATATTGTGCTGTATACACTTTTGGTGGACGTGTCTATGTGAAAAGAAGTGAGATTTCTAAGCCAAGATATATAAAAAGTGAAGATGAGGTTGACAAAATAATTTCCGAGGCAGCAACTTTTGGTTCCAAACGCAAATCTTTCAACCGTAATACTGCTGATATTAATCAATCTGATGGAAATCAGTCGGACTTTGTTTCTCCATCACAAATACATTAATTAACAGTTATATTATTTTTATTGATTTAAAAAGCTATTTTTATTTGTTTTTTTTATGAACTATAATAAATATTTTTGTGGACAAAATCTTGTTTTTCATTTATTCATTTTAAATAACCCCTGAAGATGGTCAACAAAGTTGACCGAAATATTTTAAATTTTTCATTTAAAAATTTGTTACCTTATGACCTTATGCCGAACAAAATTTACAAACAATTTTTCCAATTTTTATAATTTTAGTGCCCATTTAACAAATACTAATTCTTTATATTTAAACGTTATTTCAATTAATATTAGAAGCATTTAATCAATAAATAAATTTAATAGATTCAAGACACAACTTGCCAAGCTTCATCAAATTCAAATATATATGATTCAAATATAGCAGAAATATATAGTATTCCTGGATATAATTGTAAACATTGTTGTAGGAGTGATGGTTTTGGAGGTACCTCAATTTTTTTACGTGAAAACCTCTAATTCACCGTCGAAGTTTTTGAAAGTAAACATTTTTGTGACACAATTGTTATTTCACTTAATAATTGCAAAATAAAAGGGGTACCAATTAAAATAATTTCTCAAAAATGTAATCTAATTTCACATTACGATTTCAGAAACTGTCATAGTCTAATTACACGTCCAGTATCTGGAAGATGTATCGACAATGTTTTCACAAATCTCACAAGTACATTATTGATTGATTCAGTTGAGTGTTCATTATCTGATCACAATTTAATTTGTTGTAGAGTAAAACTTAATGTTTAGAACTTTATTTATACTGACATTATATTAAATTATTGTAATTATGATACTTTGAAAGAAAATTTTCAAAATAGTGTTGAAAATACATTTACATATACGGGGAATTCATCAGTTGACACATCTGAACTGATTGAATGTCTATCGAGCTCGTATAGTAGCTCGAGAACTGTAGCAAGTAAAAGAAAGTTTCTTAAAGAAGAAATTATACCTTGGCTGAATGGTAATTTGCAAAACCTTATCTTACTTAAAAGGAACCTTCTTAAGCAAATACGAAAAAGACCGAACAGCACAGATATATGTCACAGATTGAAAAGAATAAGCAAAACTATTAAAAAAGTATATAAGGATTCTATGAATAATTATTATCACGAAAAAGTTGCTTGTATTCAACATGATCCAAAAAAATGTTAGAGGTTTTTAAATGAAACTTTAAGTCAAAATAGAAAGACAGAAGTTCTTTTAAAAGATCGACAAGGAAATTTAATTTTAGATGAAACTACCACGTGTGATATTTTTTGAATGTACCAAGAATTTTAGGACAACAAATAACAAGCGCTCCGGGAGTTTCTTTTAACAGTTTAAGAACCCTTAGATACTTTGGAAACAATTTTTCTCTAAACATCACGTCAACTGAAATAATTTCACATATTATTTCAGACTTAAGTGTTAATAAAAGCTCTGGTCATGATAATTTGCCTCCAAATTGGGAAATCTCACCATATCTATCATCTATATTTAACAATATTGTTCTAACTTCTGAATATCCTGACGTTTTAAAGATTTCAAAAATTAATCCTATACCGAAAGATTCAGGTGCTACTGTTGAAGATAAGTATCGACCTATATCCTTGTTGCCAATAATTAATAAAGTTTTTGAAAAAATAATATTCAAACAGCTTATAAATTATTTGGAGGAAAATAAATTAATTTATGATTTTTAGTATGGGTTTAGAACAGGGAGTGGGGCGGAGAATGCGGTCATAATAAGTGTTGTTAACAGTATATGCCAGGGCTTGGATCAGTGGTATAAAGGAGTGGCAGGAATCTTCTATGATTTATCTAAAGCTTTTGACTTAGTTGACCACGAAATTCTTCTTCAAAAGCTTCAATTTTATGGTGTTAAAAACTTTTAAAAGCTACTTGAATAAAATAACACAATATGTGGAGTTGAATGAAAGCAAAAGTATTGTTGGCACGGTTGCATATGGTGTACCACAAGGCAGTGTTTTAGGTCCACTTCTTTTCATTATATATATTAATGATATTGTAAATCTTGGACTCTATGGAAAAATAATCATGTATGCAGATGATATATGTGTCATTTACCCATATAAACATGAAAACGCGCTCGGGTCGGAGCAGTATTTTTTGTCTTCAAACGACCCTCTTATCACATTTACCAATCTGTGTGTTTGTTCGATGGTGCTGTGTTTAGCTCTGAAGCCGAATTGATGATTAGGAATACATTCAGTGTCATTCAGAATTGGAGTCAACTTAGTCATTAACAATTTTTCGAACAGTTTAGAAATTGCCGGCAGTAGGCTAATTGGCCTATATGACTCCACTTTGGTGTGGTCCTTCCCTGACTTAGGAATCATAGTGATCATAGACACCTTCCAATCTGCAGGATAGTATTCTAGGCGTAAAATAGCGTTGAAGATAAAGATGATAATTCTTCTTGATACACGAGATAAATCCACTAGCATTTTATTGCTGATTTTATCCATACCTGGAGCCTTTCTAAGGTTCAGAGTACCAATAGCGTTTTGGACATTACGAAAGTTTAGTCTTAGAGGTACAGGAGGTCTTATAACAAGTGGTGGCAAATCAGATTCGTTATTATTTGAGTTGGTTATAGTAAACACATTTCTCAAATGGTTAACAAATAATGTCCCTTTCTCGGAATCATTTCTAGCCCAGTCACCAGTCGGATTTCGCAAAGGAGGTTTTCCTCTCACTGGTCTTTTTAAACCTCGTGCCGCCTTCCATAACGAATAGTCTGATTGTGGGGTACTATCAAGACCTTCCAAGTAAGATCTAAATGAGGCCGTTCTTTGGATTTCTAAGAAATTTCTTAGTATATCTCTGCATTCCCGTAGCCTAGCTTTCAGTTCAGGAGACCTGTGAATTTGCCACTCTCTTCTCATAGGAGATGTTCGAGTTCAGAGAAATAAGTTCTGTTTGTCCTATTTCTACATTCAACGTGATAAGTGGAAGCGTGATGCACAGCTCGTCGAAGGTCCTCGGTAAAGTTGCCAATCGACTCATCAATATCGTCGGTAGTTCTCAACACAACATTTTCCGTGCAATGAGAACTTAAATACTTTTTGTATTTTATCCAACTTACTCGGGTCTTAGTCATGTTCATAAATGGAGAACCACACACTTGAGGGAAATCAATGCAATGATAGTGGGAGAGTGATCTGAGGACAAGTACAGTAAAGGATCCACTTGCATCCATTCTACAGGGATATTTTTCACTACTCCAAAGTCAATAACATCGGGAATCTTCCGTCGGTCCGTCGGCCAAGAGGTGGGATGTCCACTTGAGAGTACATCTAAGCCCATTTTAGCAATGGTGTTGAAGAGTACGCGACCCTTTGGGGTTACCAGACGTGAACCCCAAAATGTGTGTTTGGCGTTAAAGTCACCAGCAACTAAAAATCTAGCTCCAAGGGATTTAAAGAAGTTATGGTATTGGCGTTCTTTTATTGAAAATCGAGGCGGAGAATAAATCGATGATAAAACAGATTTGTATTGACAGAATTCAATGCAAATGTTTGTTGCTTGGAGGTAATCCTCACTTATGTTATTCATTAGATAATGCTTTATTCTGTTCTTTATAAGAATTGCCGAACCTCTACAAGCTCTTCCGCGGGGGTCTTTAGTATCTTAGAACTCGTAGCCATTAATTTTGAAGTACCCTGTCGACGTCAAGTGAGTTTCAGCAATCATCATAACATCAATCTGCTTATCCATCAGGAAGTATTACAATTCATTTTTATGTTGGCGGAGGCCGTTCGCGTTCCAGAAACAAATTTTTAAATAAATAATTTCTTTAAAATGGCTTGTAAGATAGTGGATTGCATTTTCAGCATTTCCTGCATCATGGATGTCATAGATGTCGTAAAAGTGTTCATAGTTTGGACAAGTGTCTGCAATGTTGTCTCTAGATTGTTGATATGTGGCTCAGAATATTGGGGTTTAGGTTCCTGCTCCAGACCTGGCATATTAGATTTAACCACGTTTGCGTAAGAAACTTGTCTAGAATTAGGAGCGTTTTCGTGAGTAGTTGGTCGTACAAATTGAGGAAAATTCATACTCGACGTGAAATTAGGTAGTTGATGATGATCAGGTAATACTGCCGACTTATTGGTCCTTATGCCCTTCAAGTAAGTATAAACTGGACAACCTCTATAATTTGCGGTATGATTTCCTCCGCAGTTACTACATTTTTTTTATTTTTACGTCAGTTTTGGACTTATTACATTGAGCAGTTGCATGTAGTTCCCCACACGCAGCACAAACAGACGGCAATTTACAGTATGCTTTGGTGTGGCCAAATTCTTGACAATTAACACACTGGACGGGTCCAATACGCTTATGCGGTTCCTCCACGGTAATTCTACGATGCAGAAGATAAATGAGATTGTAGATTGGATGGGACTCGTTTTTCTTTAAGACAACATCTCCAGGTTCCAATTCTACCCTGAACATGGGCTGAGGGATCTTTTCACGGTTTCTGATATTCACTACGCTCTTGATTTTGAACCCTTTGTACATTAAACCGGTCTTTATCTCCGCAGGATCTACACATGGGTCTATACCGTTTAGAACGACTTGGAGTCCTTTTGCGCTTTTGAGCTGGTAGGTATAGAAATCCCTAGTCTCCCTCTCCAACTGGTTGGACAATTTTCGAAAATCATGTTCCCTATTCACTTGGATCTTTGTCTCGCAGATATTTCCATGTTTAATTGAGCTTACGCTAAACATGTTTTCACCTATTACCGAAACAATTCCTTGTACCAATTTACTGGAAGTCGGCTCTCTCAGATAAATTGGTGGGGGCTTAAACGTCTTCTTAGGAAGTTCTGGCTCATCCGTCTGGAAGAGAGCAAACCTATTTTGATCATTACTCACGGTCTTAGGAGCTTTTGAATTTGATGACACTTGAGCAGACGTCGCGCTCCTCTGTCGCTTGAGAACGGTGATGTACTTATCCATACCTACTTGTTTTTTGGGTTTGACTGCACTATTTGATGAAGATGATGTTTTCTCATCTGTTGAAATCACTATATTGGGCGAACAGGAACGACGCCGTTCTACGGCTCTTGTAGTGAGAAAATTCTCCAGAGATTTTTTTAAGGATTCTTCCTCAGAGAGCCATCTAGTTTTTCTAGTCGAGCTAAGTTCTTTCTCAGAATTACATCTGAGAGGAACACTCATACAATTTTTATGCGATTTTTAGTGTTTTCTTTTAATTACCGATATTACCGTAGATTTTTTTAACCTATTACGAGTTATTTTTTCACTTTTTTGTTTTATTTCAACCTATTACACTTTTTCACCTATTACGATTTTTTCACCCAAAATTTAAAAACAATTGAAAGAATCTCACATTTCAAAGTGAGTTTGAAAAACTATATTTTACAAAATCTTTAACTACTTTTAATATGATCTATCTATTTAAACAATTGAATTTGATATAATTTTTATAAATTTTATTTTGCATTTTTTAATATTTTGTTCTTTATATAATTACATTTTACTTTAAATTATTAACTATTTTATGCCAGCTTGCCTCAAAAATATCTTCATGACGCTGAGGCTATATTTTTTAACCTGGTGATTAGAATGTAATTTAATGTTTACGAAATAATAAAAAAAAATTAGATATTCAATTAGCTCGAATTAGAATCAATTATTTTGATAAAAATACATTTTTTTCAACACACCGCTTACGTCTTCAGGCCCTGTGGAGCGACTATTTTCCTTGTGGGCATTATTAATAGTCCAAGGCGGGGTCGCTTGGCGGACTTTTCTTTTGAAAAGCTCGTATTGCTGAAAGCGAATATACCAGGTCATTGTAGTTATTAAACAGTTAGTACGTACGTTAAATAGGTGTGCATGTATGTAATATATGTAGTACATATTATGTACATAAGTAATATATATATATATAGTATGTGTGAAATTCATATTATGAATATTTTAGTTTTTTTTTTTTGCAAATATCAAAATAATTGATTCTAATACGAGTTAATTGAATATCTCATTGCATTAGCAGAAATCAATTAGATTTCTAATTGTAAACGTAAACCAATTTTTTTTGCTAATGGCTACTAAGTGCAATTAGTTTTGCCATTGGAATAAAAATTTGCATTATATTATGGGAATTACTTGAACTAATTCTAATTGTTTAATGAATTAGAGAATTTCACAAAAGAAGGTTAGCATTATCTAATCATTATTTAACATGCATGGTTTAAAGTAATCATAATATGATCTTAAGTAATCATATTATGATCTATAGTAATCATATTACGATATATAATAATCATATTATGATATATAATAATCATCTTATAGTACTTTATCATAATATGTTAAATTAATATCATTTTATTTTTACTATTTGTCAAATTATGTTTTTATAATTACCATAATATGAATACAAAATTTCGCGATGTTACCAGTTAAAACATTATTTCTAATGAAGACACAATTATTTTAGTATTTCCTATATACATATATTTCGTATAATCGCAATTATTTTTACATTGTTTTTAAACACAAAACTTAATATTTTTGTTAATATTTTTGTAAATAGCAATAAATATTTGCGCACTTTCAACGTACATAAAAAATTACATTTATTTGTAGTTTTGTTTAATAGATTTTTATTTTGAGAAATTTAAGATTATTTATTTAAACAAATATATATATTTTAAACAAATATAGAAACTAATCATTTAATGGTTATTTGTAAATTATTAAGTAGTTATCACTCAATAGTTGTGGTAAACATTTTTTAAAAATAATTATGTTTCAGTGAACCATATTCAATTTTATAATTGCGAGAAACATACAAATGTTATAGTAACTAAATTATTGTTAAAATCAATTATTTGTGTATCACAACAATATATTGGTACCAAAAACACAGTGTAGTTGTCGTAACCATGTCCAACCATGCTTTTTCTCTGCGTGTACGAGTATAAGATATTTATTTCAAGCTTGTAAAAACTAGTAAAATATGGATATGGATTGTTTTTCAATTTACGTCATTTTGAATAATTAGTGATTTTCTACCATGGATTAACAAAGTTTTGTGATTTGTAAATCACCGATTTAATATAATGAATCAGATTTGTTTACTCGAAAGTGTTTCGGTTTAAAGAACACGGCCAAATGCTCCTAATTTTATAGAAAAATTATTATTTGGGCGGGCTTAATATAAAAAAATTATATTTTTATACATGAAGCTCATGAACACCTGTTTACGTTCCACTTGATGTTGCAAATAGTGGTAAATTTGAGGCGTTTGCATATTTTGAATGTGTAACTTCCAACTTTTAGTTATTGTTACTAAAACCAAAAGTTATTTGGATTATCATCATAAACACTTAACATCATTTATATTCATATTGATTTTAGAAAATCCCAATTTTATATCAAACAAATAAAAACGAACATCCAACCAAATTTAATTAGTAAATACCTTTATCAAACCTAACAAATTTCAAATTCTCTCAAATACATTTCCACATCGTAAACGTGATTGAAAATATACAGATGCCAAAAACCCAAAAGCATAAAATTCCATTGCAACATAAAGAGAGAGATTAACGACAATGTTTTAGTATTTTAAAAATTCTTGGAAAATTTTCGCTAAAACAAGTAGATTAATTTTAAACTCTCAATATTTTTAGGAAAACCCGTCATAAAAGTAGAAAAACTTTAAATTTTATGAGTGTGATTTTATGACGACGTGTGCAATAGTTAATATTATAAAAGCAATAAAGATCTGCAGTAGATCCTTATGTCTTATTTTCTAAACAGGTACTTGGGCTTGCAGAAAATATTACAGTTTAGGTTCTTTTTTTGCATATTTAGCAATAATTATTTTTGAATTTTTTTCCTACGAACATTTTAGCTCTAGATCAGAGGTCGGCATCCTATAGCACAATAGTGCAGAGAGCACTTCACACATACGCTTAATCTCTTTCATTCAGTCGTTATTGCGACAGCAATGTGTGCACATGCGGCGGATGCTTTTATATTTTTTTCAGAAATACTTCCCAACAAACATTTTAAATTAATGATGAATTACGAAAAATATTTTATGATTGATAATGCATTTGGTAACATGCATGTAATCAGCTTTTGAAGTATTAGAAGTTCCGTTTATATATCAATCTCGTTGTTAATTTCTTATATGTTACGGAAAATATATTGTGAGTGTATGTTTCCTATCTAAGTTTTTTTGTATAATTTATATAATTATGTTTATGTTTGCTGGGTAGTTCGCTCACACACACAACCTCATTTTACGCTTTGCCGACCTCTGCTCTAAAGATGCTAAACCGTCAGGTTTTTTACAATCGCAGGATTTCTAAAGGCCTCGTTATGCGAACGTTGTTTTAAGAAAAAACGCAACGTAATGTAACGTACGTACGTATATGTAGTTATAGAAAAGTTACAAACGTAACAACAGTGATGCCAACTTTTGAGACTCAAAACGCGTAAACATTTTTGAAAAAATGGCTAAAAAGGGCTAAATTGAAAAAAATCCGTTTAAAGCCACATTTCAAAATCAATATGCATAAGCAAGATTAAAGGCCCAACTATAATGTGCATATGCTAGCTTAAGCAACCCTGCGAATACATATAAATTGTATGTGGCAAACTATAATGTACTTAACGAAACTTTTCGTTAAGTTTTTCAACTGTCATTTGCTTAAGCAAAAAGCGAAACTGATCGCATATTCCGTACGGAATCAGCTGTTTGTGTTTTTAACAAAATGGAGAAAGAAGAAAATACATTTATTTTAAATTTAATAGAAAATGTGGAAAAAATAAGTGCCTTTATAATAAAAGAGCCCTTTTCATTTTAACAAAAATGTTTTTCTGACGTGGTTTATTTCTCTGACAGTACAAGAGCGTCTTCTTCTTTTACAGGCCGTCAAGTGCTAACTTTAATATTTTTATATTATTTAAAGGAAAAACTATGCGTTTAGGGTACGAAGTTTTCTTTTAATTATAAAATAATATAATAATATTTATAAAATATAGTCATTTAATGGCTTTTTGTTAAAATAAAAACAATTATTACTAATTTTTCGAGTTTAAGGTCTTTCTTTTAAATATAAAAACTTTTTAACGTTTATTTAAAACTTTAAATAAACCTATAGAACGGTTAAGCTGAACGGTTACCACCTCAAGTATGAACAAGTTTTTAGTTTACAAGGTTACGCTGGGATTTAAGTACGTATATTTGACTGAAAGAAAAATGGTGTGCCAAAATTGGTGTCACTTTTCTTTTTAAATAAACGTTAAAAAGTTTTTATATTTAAAAGAAAGACCTTAAGCTCGAAAAATTAGTAATAATTAAAATAATAAAGGTCGAATAAAAATACATATTCATAAAATAAAAACATTTTTTTTTAAACATAAATGAGCAACTGTGGACAAAAATTTTCAAAGTCATTGTAGCCACCTGAAAGTTAACTCTGAACTGGTTATGCATTTGACAGCCTTTTCGTTAACTTTTGCAATTTGCTTAATCTTGCTTATGCATATTATAGTTGGGCCTTTAAGGCTGGAACAGAATAGACGCTGTAGTGCAACGTAACGTCAGTTTCAAAGTAGTCTCAACAGAATGTGTAGTTGTACCTGTCGCTTTAGTAGAAGATGAAGCGCAGTTTTTAAATTTTTAAACTTGCCCGACCGTGCTTTGACACCTGATTGTCAAATATAAATTTTTATCAAAATGGAATTTTGATATATTTATTTGCAAAATAGCTAAACTTTAGCGCAGTTGATAAAAAAACAAACTTTTTCTTTTTATCCACTTTAAAATAAAACACAAAATATGTGTTTACATACATAAATAACTATGCCAACTAGGGTTATCATGCTTTTAATAAAGGATTACATCAAATATATGAAATGTCGAATTTAATGTTGATGTAGAGCAATATGTAGTTGAATATGCATTTATTATACAACTTGATACATATTTTGTTAAAAAATTTACATATTATTCATGCATAAATCGCTTTGTAAAATAGGTGTTTTAAAACAGGTTATTTGGCAACCATATAAAAAGCTTCAATATTCTGTTTGCATTTTTTCAAACTACACTACTCCTTATATCGTCAGCTGCATCTACTACTATATACTACAGCGTCTATTCTGTTCCAGCCTTAAGACTTGCTTAACTACAAAATACATATTTATTTTGAAAACAAACATTAACGTCATCAAAAATAGTCACAGAAAAACATTCAAACATTTAGTATTCGGAATAATAGTTTACAGCAAATTCTATTTCCTGTAGCGATAAACGTAACATATCTATATGCATATAGATATATATTGGGCATATGTCAGATACTTTATTCATATACATTAGGGTGGCCCCGTTTGTATGGAGAAAAAATAAGGTATCGATGTTCCCGACTAATATGAAAATTTGATTCATTTTAAGACTACGTTTCTCAATTTTTTTGTCCTGGGGTCAATATTTGGTGAGCTGGATCAAAGGATAAAAATGTCCTTTTTAGAGGTTTTTTTGATGTTTTTCACATTTCTTCCAAAGGAACTATATGTAAATTTGGTATCATATGAAAGGTCTTTGAGAGGCGCATGCAATGGTTTATCAAAAATTAAAAAACAATTTTTTTTAATTTAAAAATTTTGAAAATTTCAGACAAAATTTTAGTAATTTTTTATTTTTTCATAGAATTTACTTAAATAAATAGTTGAAATTTCTTGATTACAAACATCATGCAATTTAACCCAAATGGTTTTTCCCGTTTTTTAAAATTCAACCTATTTAAATTTTTATTAATTTTTTTTTTTTTAACCTTAACTCTTCCCTATCTGACAATCTCTGTTAACTCAATTCGTTAATGTAATGGGTATTAAAATAACGTAAATTTTATAAGCTAAAAACGGGAAAAACCATTTGGGTTAAATTGCATGATGTTTATAATCAAGAAATTTCAACTATTTATTTAAGTAAATTCTATGAAAAAATTAAAAAAAACTAAAATTTTGTCTGAAATTTTCAAAATTTTTGAAGTAAAAAAAATGTTTTTTTAATTTTTGATAATCCATTGAATGCGCCTCTCAAAGACCTTTCATTTGATACCAAATTGACATAAAGTTTCTTTGGAAGAAATTTGGAAAAAAATCAAAAAACCTCTAAAAAGGACATTTTTATCCTTTGATCCAGCTCACCAAATATTGACCCCAGGACAAAAAAATTGAGAAACGTAGTCTTAAAATTAATCAAATTTTCATATTAGTCGGGAACATCCGCAAAATTTATTTTGGGGCCACCCTAATATACATATATGTATGTGTACACTCAAACCTCGTTTTATGCGATTGATCCGTTCCAGAGAAAATCGCATAAAACAAATAAACATCAATTCACTACGTACTTAACAAAGAAAAAATATTTACATTGAAGAAATAAATTATATGTATCTCATAATCGGAATCACTAATATGGCGTGTGCCTAGTTTCTGAATTGGCTCTATATCGCTTTCATCACTAGAGGAAACAAACACATCTACTTATGTTGATTAAAAGGAATTTCCCCTAAGTTGAAAACTAGAATGATATTCACACTAAAGACCCAACTATAATGTGCATATGCTAGCTTAAGCAACCCTGCGAATACATATAAATTGTATGTGGCAAACTATAATGTACTTAACGAAACTTTTCGTTAAGTTTTTCAACTGCCATTTGCTTAAGCAACCAGCGAAACTAATTGCATGTTCCGTACGGAATCAGCTGTTTGTTGTTGTTTGTTTGTGTTTTGAACAAAATGTAGAAAGAAGAAAATATATTTATTTTAAATTTAATAGAAAATGCGGAAAAAATAAGTGCCTTTACGATAAAAGGGACCCTTTCTATTTTAACAAAAATGTGTTTCTATCGCGGTTTATTTCTCTGACAGAACAAGAGCGTCTTCTTCTTTTACAGTGTAGTTCACTTATTTCTTTTAATGTGCACAGGCCTTCAATCGCTAACTTTAACATTTTTATATTATTTAAATTTTAAAGTTTTTTCTCCATTTTTGCAAACACAATACGAAAATTAAAAAACATATGTAAACGTTTATTATTATTTACAATGTAGTGCTGCCACAGCTGTACATTTTAGTACTTTTGCCGATAAATTAAGAAAAAGGAAAACGTAACCGTTTCGGGTAAGAAGTTTTCTTTTAATTATAAGATAATATAATAATATTTATAAAATATAGTCATTTAATGGTTTTTTGTTAAAATAAAAACATTTGTTTTAAACATAAATGAGCAACTGTGGACAAAAAGTTTCAAAGTCATTGTAGCCATCTAAAAGTTAATTCTGAACTGGTTATGCATTTGACAGCCTTTTCGTTAACTTTTGCAATTTGCTTAATCTTGCTTATGCATATTATAGTTGGGCCTTAAGAGTGAACGCTAGAAGCTTTGCTATGCTAGAAGCGTGAACCACTTTTGCTGAACAATCTTTGACGTGTCAGAGTAAGCGCTAAGTAATGTGTGTATTGTGTGCAGCGTTGTCAACTTGGTGCGCTTTGCACCATTTAAAAAACTGCAAATAAAATTTAGTAAAAATAAAGATTTCATCACATTTTCGAAAAAATTAAAAAGCGCACCGAAATACACAAACAAAATGTTGCTGTTGCTCACACTGAAATTTTGAAAATTCAAAATCGCACAAATTTGAATTCGCATAAAAAAAATCGCATAAAACGAGGTTTGAGTGTACATTAGAACTGTCTCTAAAATAGATTTGTTTAGTATCTAATACAAACTAATGCAAAATTTAAGGTCAATCGGATAACGAGAACCCGTTCGTAAAATCGATTGAAAAACATAAAATCAATAGAGAAAATTATGTTTCTGAAAAACATGAAAAAGAGAAATGTACAAGAACATACCACTTATTTGAACAATTCTAGAAAGCAGCAAGAAAATCACAAGAATCGTGAGATTTCATTGATTAGAAAACCAGAGCATATATCACCATTAATAACATTCAGGATAAATGATATATTCAGCATAGTTCTACGACTTTTTAATGTAGGAAGCTTAATAAGAGCAAGCCTAGCAGTATATGATGATTATGCCTGGAAGAAAGCCATACATACAAAATCTAGGGGGGGTTCACAAAATGTGTTGTTTCAACGAAAAAGGCTACATCCATCCGAATATTAAAGGTTCAGAATATACATACATATGTATGTATAAATTTAAGGATATTCTTGAAAATTTCATCTACATAACTTAATTAGTCCAACTTAAAGACTTGCATACATGCATTACACTCTTCAGTTTTAGCTGACCACTTTTTGTTCAATTCTAAAAAACAAAAGGAAATAAGAAACTTGGCTAGTACCGTCAAGTTTGTACCTCTTTTATTCTCTTTTCCCTTTTCAACCAAAAATACTTGCCCTGAAGAGTCAGAATTAAAGAGTGTGAATGTGGACTTACTTAATTTTTTCTAAAAATTTTCTCCGTCGTCTAAAAAGAAAATTTGATTTGAAAATTCTAAAAAGATCTAATAAGTTTTAGAGCCAGTCACCCCCTAGGATTAAATATAATGTAAAAGCAATTCCACAAATATTTTTTTTATTTTTTTTTGACACGCCTACAAATACCGCCCTTTAGTATTTTGTTCACTGTGGCGGTATTTTTAGTCCGATCATAAAATTTTGTATACCGGTATTCATGGCTCTGAAAGATCTACATTTCTGTCCTTAATCTTTTTTACTACCACGTCAAATTCTAGTCATGATTTAAAAAAATAATAATATTTTTAAGTTGACAACACTTTTTTAACAGGCGGTCATTTTGCCAGCTGTTAAGTGATTTACAGACGCCTGAACAACTCTCCCAAATTGTGCAAATTTATTTTAAAAATCGTGGTTCTCAATTTTTAAATTGACATACAATTTACTTTATTCGAAAGATAAGTGTTTAAAGCCATTGGAACAGATAATCCTGCAGTGATGAGTGAAACATACAACGGTTTGTACCGAAAAATTAAAGAAAAGTTCAATCTTCCAAATATGATATTAGTTAAATGTGTTTGCCACTCCATTCAACTGGCCATTGTTAATACATATATCGTTATTTTTTATGTACACTTATGTATTTATATATGTTTTATGTGTCTTTATGCTTTATGTAATTTGTTGAAATGGATTTTACGTTTGTTTTTCTACTTATCTTATTTTAATAATAATCAATCGATCTCAAACAAAATATAAAAACTTAATTGTTATCTTTTCGTTATAAAAACTTCAATAAGGATAAGGAATATTAATATTGGTGCTTTTTTACCCGAAATTTTGTTAATTATTACCCGTTTTTACCCTATTTGTATGTGCTCACAGTGCTTTTAATGATGTAAGAGTTGGCATCACTGATATAAACACATTTTGGACAAAGATCAAAACCAATCTCTTTGCAATTTAACAATATACTCACTCTTACATATAATAACATTTATTTATACAAACACGTATCTCTCATCAAAACACAAACACAGTGGTACAAAAGTGAAAAAAATCATCAAATTTATTAAACAGAAGAGTTAAATAATCTTATTATTATATTACTTAGGCCCATTATTACAACTTGGCAATAGTTAAAAGTATGATGTTATCGGACAGATAAGAAATATTTGGTTATTACAAGTTTACTTTAATCTAAAACCAACCGATAAGCTAAAGGGAAGATCATCTTGCCTTTAAATTTTATAGTGAGGTATGTGGTTGAAGTTGCCATATGTTCTGGAAAAAATGTCAAATTCATGAAAAATAAATGAATTTTAATTTTGTTTTGCCAATAAATAATTTGATAAACAAAAATGGAAAGCAGACGTTTGATTCATATTTTTTTCACAAACAAATGTTTTCACAAACACACACAATTTACTGTTTCTTGTCAGTAATTTGTCAAAAGTAATCGGTTTTTCACTGGTATTGCCATATTTTAGAAAAAATATCATTTTATTTTACAAGGAAGTTGTAATAACGAAAAATCTTAAAGGTCACTTTATTCCTCACTTTAATTAAAGTTACCTATTACTATTAAGAACATTAGAGGCAAGTTGTAATAATGGCCCTTACTGTCTCATCTCTTTGAAACACATAGGACAGTGGGCGCGAAAACAGGAAACTATACAGAATTAAAATTAAATAAAATAAAATGTTAATCTAAATTAAATACGCGTAATAATAAATAAATTCAAATTTTGTTTGTCCCTACAATCATATTACAATTTTCGTAATTAAGAATGGGTAAATTTAAAGGGATTGTACCGTAAGGTAATGGTATCACGCCAATGGTGACAAAAGCCAAAGAGAATTATAATACTTGCTCAGAAGCATATTACCACTGCTATTCTCAAATCAACGATATGCTGAAAGCTAGTAAAATAGATACGTCTCCAATTTCAGTGTCTCAGCCAACATCTCGTTATCCTGGCCCAAATCCTACCTTTATCACTGACAACTCAAGTAACTGCATAAAACTCTCTCCATGTGATACAGAGATATTTAAAGGCAGTTACGAACAATGGCCTTCGTTTCGAGACATGTTCACAGCCGTATATATAAATCACTCAAAACTATCTCCAGTCACTAAATGTCGTAGTATATCTCAATCGACTTAGAATTTCATAAGGATCACGAATGCCTCACTTTGCGTCGGGTTTACGTCCGGAAAAAACACGACGCAAATTGAAACGACGCAAAGTGAATTAAGATTTTCTATAGCAAACCAAATAAAGATCGAAGACAGGTTTTAGCGATACGCAAATACTAAGTCGTCGGCTTTATTTCACAATTTATTTCAACATAAAATAAATTTCCTTGTAGCAATTTTCTGTATTTCTACCACTAGCATTATCGTTGGATAATGTTTTACTTCTTATGTCGTCGAATAAGCTTTTTGCTTTTGTCTTAATTACCATTTCACTTCATGGTATTCTCTGTGCAACTTGATTTTCAATCCAAATAGAAAGCAAGGACTCCATTTTGTTCATCAAAGCACTTCTTGTACGGGTCATCGTTTTAGCATCTAATGATGTTGAAGATTTTGCAAAAATTTCAAAAAACAAAATAAAGACTCACATCGCAACAGCGGCCAACATTTGTTTGAAATTCCATATCTTTGCAAAGTAAATGCCAGTGCAATCCAAGTCATAATAAAGATGCCGACCTCTAATTATATTTTAAATGTTGTAGTTAAAATGAAAAAACCTCTAACTGAACTACCCTTTTCAAAAAACTTTATTTTTAGACAAAGCGATATTGGAAGACCATTTTAATTTTATTTCACAATATTCTAACGAACGAAATACAGCAGTCAACGAAACTTACTTAATAATTAAATTTAATAATGTTATTTGCAATAATTATAAACGAATAAAAATTAATTTTTACAATTTCAATATAAATTGGCACACACTAAGAACATGGTTTTGGAAATTTTGTATAGTAGCAATTCATTTACGAATTATACAAAATTCTATTCTGGTCTATTTTGTTACACAATTTATTTAGTGAATTATATCCTTGGAAGTATTCCTTAAATAGAATTATTGGCATAAGTATATATAAGTACGAATAATTATTCTAACTAACGATTGAAATTGATTATGGTCGCTTTCACTAACTTGATTTTTTCTATCAGAATTGATTTTTACTCAATGTAGAAAACCCAGAAGCACTTTGACAACGTTTAACTTCTAGTAGACTTTTTAAAAATGGTTCCGCGGTCTTCGTGGAACCTAAAAGTTATCAAGAATTACCAGAATTTTTCAAATTATCTCAACAAGTTAGAGTGTAGTAGTCGGCTGTGCCGAGTCTTAAATACCCTCCGCTTAAATATAATGAGAAAAACAAAAATTACACTAGTTATAGGACTAGCATATCCTTATTCAATGTTTTTTATTTAGTGTTAGCGCAAATTTTATTAGAATTTTATATATTTTTTGAAAGGCAATTTTACGAACAACTTACATAATTTATTTCCACTGTTTTGACATTTCAACTAATTTTGATGGAATTACCGGTGCTAACTATATTCTATAGATTTTCTGATCTGTCTGATTTTCATAACAATCTTGAGTGTAATTTAACAATTATAAAATTAAAAATAGAAAAAAAAACATTTTTTTCATATTCACCACAAGTTAAGAAACAGAGTTAAAAGGGTAAGATGGTTATTTTGATATTAGTATGATTTATGGATTAAAATTTCTGATCTGTATTAAATTGTTTTTCGGAAATGGTCCTTATATGGCAGCTATGACAAATCGTGGGCCGATCTTCTAAAATTTCTCAGTAGAGAATTTTATGCATATGAGGATATCTCACATTGAATTTCTACATAATAATAGTATATTTAAGATACATATTAGTATTCTAGTGAACTTCGGAAGTGGACCTTATATGAGGATATAGTCAAATATGGAGCGCTATTCTCAAAATGTAGGAGTTTTATTTTGGAATATATGTTACTGATCCGTATAAAATGATAAGTATTGAAGTGATTTTCGGAAGAGAGCGCTAATCAAATATGGACCAAAATATACAAAATTCTGCAGTACTATTTACGTATATATATAAAGATTAATGACTATTTGGGATATGGTCCTTATATGGAAGCTATGACCAATTATGGGCCAATCACCATAAAGTTTAGTACAACAATTTATATACTTTAAGTTAATGTTGAAAGTGGACATTATATGGGTTCTAAGCTCAAACATGAACCGAACTAAACAAAATTTCGTTTTACTACCTCTTTTTACATGAAACTTATTTTTGATGAATTTTGTATTGATGTTCCCATTTTAAAGGCATTTATTATTATTTATTGAGCCATATTTCGGCAAGATATTTGTATGAGAGATAATACACCGATTCTCACTAGCTTCCTCACAGTTTCTTCTTTTATCATAAAATAACGTATACAAAATTTCATGGTATTATCTGCAAATTTACTTTAAAAAATTGCAAAAAATATGAGGTTGCCTCATATTTTGGTCCATAACTCTGGTTCTACTATACCGACTTTGTTGATTTTCAATACCAAAATTTCGTACAAAATAAGAAATATTTTTCTGGAAATTTCGTCAAGTTGTGTATTTTAGACGTGAGAGTGTTTTACAGAGATGGACAGCCATTTATGTTACGGATCGTTTTGCCTGGCTAGGTTTCCAACTAACTTTGGCATGTTTGTCCCAGGCAGGTACCAACGCTGTGGCCAGGTGCGTGTCCTAACATAAAACATTTGATAATACTACACAAAACAGATACTACACTTACTATACCACACGAACCATTCTAAGACAGTTGTTCGTCTCTTTTGTTCTCCCGACCATGTCGTAGTATATCTCAATAGACTTAGAATTTCATAAGGATCACGAATACACCAATACCTCACTTTGCGTCGGGTTTACGTTCGGAAAAAACACGACGCAAAGTGAATTAAGATTTTCCATAGCAAACCAAATAAAGATCGAAGACAGGTTTTAGGGATACGAAAATACTAAGTCGTCGGCTTTATATCACAAAAAATTGTTTAATGTTTGCTGAACAGCTTTTTTTAACATTAAATAAATTTCCTTGTAGCAATTGTCTGTATTACTACCACTAGCATTATCGTTGGATAATATTTACATCTTATGTCGTATTCTAATATTCATTTCAATTGTTTGTTTTACACAATTATCAAGTCGGCAAAGAAAATCAATAATTAAATAAAAATAAAACAAATAAATATTTTAGTAAAATATATACATATATCTATATGTACGTGTATTTGTTGTTTTCGAAGGAAATTGTACAATTTAAAATCAATGATTAAGAATTATTTTATCAAATATTCTAAAATTTTAATTAAATATAATAAAAAATTCTTCAATTTTAATATATTAAATCATTAAGACATAAAACTTACATACACATGTGATAAGTAGAAAGATATTTAAAATTATTTATTTATTCAAAGATTTTGTATAAAATCAGAATCCATTAAATATTCCAAAATTTCTCTTTGGTTGTTGGAAAGAGGAAGTGGTTGGTAATCATGAAATAGTGATGATAATGCCAAGTTATCCATAGATTCTGGCTCTGAATTTAATGCAGTTTGGTATTGTTGAACCGTATTGACATATGTCGATTCATTAAATCCGTTAGATGATGAAGAAGTTTGTTGATTAAAAATTGCCAATTGGACCGAGGGTTCTTGTCCGACATCTGAAATTGCAGAATTGGCCAAAAACAAAGGGGCAGATGATTCGGAGCAGCTATGCAGTTTGGTATTTTGTTTTGGTGCTTTAGCGGCGTCCTTCTTGCTCTTCATGCGACGATTTTGAAACCAAATCTTTATTTGACATTCGCTTAACTCTAAACGTTGGGCAATTTCAATGCGACGAGGACGGCATAAATATTTATTAATTTGAAATTGACGTTCCAATTCAATCAGTTGTTTGCTGGTATATGCTGTACGTATGCGTTTTGCCTTTAAAGTACCTTTCGAATCGATAGATGATGAGGGCGAAACGGGAGATGTTGTGGTGGAGTAACTCTGAGTGGAAGGAGGTAACACTGATGGCAGAGTTGTATCTTGAACAATATTCATAATCTGTAAAATATTTAATTAATATATAGAAAGTAATTTGAAGTGGTGAAAAATATTTATACTTACATTAGGATCACTTTGATATTGAAAATTTTGCGTCCAGTATTCTTCTAAATTTATGTTATTCCATTCCATTTTTGCTGATCAACTTTAAAATTGCAATAAAAACTGACGAAGATGTTGCTTGCTTGAATAGTGGTGGCAGATTATGTTCAATATTTGTCTGACCAAATATTTATAGATATGCATATGAATCTCTCTCTCTCTATCTCTTGTTTTGATACCTGCACAGGAAAATTTCCGCGTTGGATTTATTATCAAGGACAAGTACGAGTATGTTTGCAAATCGGAGATTTGCTTGTCTCTCGATGGTGGAATGTAACAATAAGCGTAAGCAGCCAGACCGGCGTTTCAATATGCGTAATAGCATTTTGACTAGTCTTCATAGTCACTACCCAGCATACCATTTTAGGAGCGCTCCGAAAAAGGAGTCAGAAAAGAGTCCAACAACAGAACATTTTCGGAGCGCTCCGAAAAAAGGAGTCAAAAAAGAGTCCAACTAAAGAGCATTTTCGGAGCGAAAGAAAAATTTGCTTGTTAATGTCCTGAGTCAGCACGCAGTATGACTCAGAAATTCCACTTAATTATGTGTGTACCAAAGCGTTGTTCTCCTGCTATTTGTGCTTTGAACAAAAAAAAAAAACATAGCTGTACCACACAAGAATGATAAAAACAAGATTACATAGAGCCCAAGAAAAACCTCATAAAAGACTCTTTTCTGGCATTATCTAAGAGCTCTTTCTGACGGACCATTTTCGAATGTAATGACCCTCTTTTCTGAAGGTTTTCGGAGCAATTATGATTGTTTTTTGGGCTCATAAAGAGCGTTAACGCTCCGAAAAAGGTGTCAGAAAAGACTCTTTTCGGACTCATATGGCTTGCTGGGATTATACACATAAAGCACGATGGCCACGTATCGAACTGATTTTACAAACGCAGTTTTTTTTATTGTGTTAGTGAAAAAACCTCACACGTATATGTTGATGTAAGTGTGACGAAAATCAAAACAATTTAGATTTTCACTGCCGCCGCTACTACAAACTAAATATTACCAACACATACATATTATTTGTTAAATCAGTTTCATGTTCTCTCCTCGCTCAAAGTACATATACACTGTATATAATACACTTACAAGTTGCGTAGATCATTTAACAGGTAGAAAATAACTAGCATCAATAGTGTATAGCAGAGGTAGGCAAAGCGTAAAATGAGGTTGTGTGTGTGAGCGAACTACCCAGCAAACATAATCATAATTATATAAATTATACAAAACAACTTAGATAGGAAACATACCAGTGTTGCCAGATAATTTTTTTCTTCCCCCAAAAAAATTTAGAACCCACTAGATTCTACACTGTTTTTTAAAAAACCCCCTAAAGTTTCTCTATTAAATTTGAATTGAGGTACTATTATTCTTATATAACATACTCTACTAATTATTAAAAAAAAAACATTTGAATTATTCTTCGCTTACATTTTTATGAACTTTTATGACTTTATGAACTATTAGGAATATAATTTATATACATATAAACATCTAGATGGTTAGTTTTATTAAAATCAGGTTTCTCCAAAAATTTCAAGAGTTGCAAATTCTTCTTCATGAGCTGTGTAAATATCATTCGAATTGAAAAGTTTGAGCATTTGAGGTGTTGGAATAAAATCTTATTGTTTAACTTGACTCTTAAAATACTTTCAACTGTTGAAATATTCATTCTGTTTCGCAGCTTATTTTTTACCACATTACACATATAGAAAGCTCTTTCAACTAATGCATTGAAATGAGGTAGTAGTAATAAAGATAATCCTAGTTTACTAATTCTGCAAAATTTTGTCCAACTTCTTACCAAAATTGTTCTAAAGACGTCGTATTACTCCACGATATAAAGTGCAAGTTGTTCCACTCACTAAGAGTTGCATCGATATCTTCACAAATGTTTTTGAAATGAACAACGACACTGGTAATGTCTGGTTTTTTAGCTTTCTGTGCATTTTCGATGGAAAACAGTTATAATTTTTCTAAAAGATCAATACTATCTGGAAGTCGCTTTTTTATTTGGAAACTTCCAAAGTAAAAGTTTTGCAATTTACCTTAATGAGCATAATGTCTTCTATTTGCATCGAAAAATGTTTTAATCTTTGTAGTTGCCAGATTACTTTCTAAATCGTCAGTTGTTAAATTATGTACTATAACACACTATAAATTCGAAATGCCCCTAAAAATCCCCTAAATAAAATTTTCTTACCCCCAAATTTCCCCCTAAATAATATTAACCGCTAAATCTGCCCCTAAATAGAAAAAAAACTCTAAATCTAGGGGGAAACCCCTAATCTGACAACACTGAAACATACACTTACAACCATAGCTTGGGAATAATGATTAGAAATCCTAATGATTAACAATTGGATTAGATATTTTAATTGTGCTGAACAATTGATTAATTATGATTAGTTAGCCATTTTAGACGATTACTAATTGATTAGATTAGAAATAATCAAAAATCTAATCACAATTAGTGACGATTAGCATTTCTAATCAAATCTAATCAAAACTAATCCAAAAAATAATTGATTAGATTTCTTGATTATTTTTGATTAGATTTGATTAGTTTAACTATTTTTGTGAAAAGACAATATTTATTTATCACATTTGTTGCTATATTTACATAATGTACCAGTTTTTGAATATTGCATAAAATTGCATTATATATTGCCACATACATGTGTATATGTACGCTGATTCTGCTTATATATAATTCACAAAAAATTGACATTAGACTTCATTAATACCAACTTTTCAAAAGAAAAGTCTGACAATGAATTTAGTCTTGGACTATTGATGATGCCTGCAATATTCAAAAACTGTTACATTATGTAAATATAGCAACAAATGTGATAAATAAATATTTTCTTTTCACAAAAATAGTTAAGGATTAATATTTTGTATTGCTGGATTGATTTTATGGATTAATATTTTTTAGCTTTTATTTTGTGTTGCCTCTTTAAATCCGGTAAAATAAAAAACATTATTGTATTTTTTTACAAATTAGATCAACATATATATATATATATATTATAATTTTCAATCAATTCAGATCCTGAAGATGGACAGAAGATGTTTGAAATATATTGATCTAATTTGTAAAAAATACAATAATACAATAAAATAAAATAAAAGCTAAAAAATATTAATCCACACGACAGAGCACAAGGGTTGCCAACTCTAATTGCATTAGCAGAAGTCAATTAGATTTCTAATTGTAAACGTAAACCAATTTTTTTAAGTGCAATTAGTTTTACCATTGGAATAAAAATTTGAATTATATTATGGGAATTACTTGAACTAATTCTAATTGTTTAATGAATTAGAGAATTTCACAAAAGAAGGTCAGCATTATCTAATCATTATTTAACATGCATGGTTTAAAGTAATCATAATATGATCTTAAGTAATCATATTATGATCTAAAGTAATCATATTACGATATATAATAATTATATTATGATATATAACAATCATCTTATAGTACTTTATCATAATATATTAAATTAATATCATTTTATTTTTACTATTTGTCAAATTATGTTTTTATAATTATCATAATATGAATGCAAAATTTCGCGATGATACCAGTTAAAACATTATTTCTAATGAAGACACAATATTTTAGTATTTCGTATATACATATATTTCGTATAATCGCAATTATTTTTACATTGTTTTTAAACACAAAACTTAATATTTTTGTTAATATTTTTGTAAATAGCAATAAATATTTGCGCACTTTCAACGTACATAAAAAATTACATTTATTTGTAGTTTTGTTTAATAGATTTTTATTTTCAGAAATTTAAGATTATTTATTTAAACAAATATATATTTTAAACAAATATAGAAACTAATCATTTAATGGTTATTTGTAAATTATCAAGTAGTTATCACTCAATAGTTGTGGTAAACATTTTTTAAAAATAATTATGTTTCAGTGAACCATATTCAATTTTATAATTGCGAGAAACATACAAATGTTATAGTAACTAAATTATTGTTAAAATCAATTATTTGTGTATCACAACAATATATTGGTACCAAAAACACAGTGTAGTTGTCGTAACCATGTCCAACCATGCTTTTTCTCTGCGTGTACGAGTATAAGATATTTATTTCAAGCTTGTAAAATTTGTAAAAACTAGTAAAATATGGATATGGATTGTTTTTCAATTTACGTCATTTTGAATAATTAGTGATTTGCTACCATGGATTAACAAAATTTTGTGATTTGTAAATCACCGATTTAATATAATGAATCAGATTTGTTTACTCGAAAGTGTTTCGGTTTAAAGAACACGGCCAAATGCTCCTAATTTTATAGAAAAATTATTATTTGGGCGGGGTTAATATAAAAAAATTATATTTTTATACATGAAGCTCATGAACACCTGTTTACGTTCCACTTGATGTTGCAAATAGTGGTATATTTGAGGCGTTTGCATATTTTTAATGTGTAACTTCCAACTTTTAGTTATTGTTACTAAAACCAAAAGTTATTTGGATTATCATCATAAACACTTAACATCATTTATATTCATATTGATTTTAGAAAATCCCAATTTTATATCAAAAAAATAAAAACGAACATCCAACCAAATTTAATTAGTAAATACCTTTAACAAACATAACTAACAAATTTCAAATTCTCTCAAATACATTTCCACATCGTACACGTGATTGAAAATATACAGATGCCAAAAACCCAAAAGCATAAAATTCCACTGCAACATAAAGAGAGAGATTAACGACAATGTTTTAGTATTTTAAAAATTCTTGGAAAATTTTCGCTAAAACAAGTAGATTAATTTTAAACTCATAATATTTTTAGGAAAACCCGTCATAAAAGTAGAAAAACTTTAAATTTTATGAGTGTGATTTTATGACGACGTGTGCAATAGTTAATATTATAAGAGCAATAAAGATCTGCAGTAGATCCTTATGTATTATTTTCTAAACAGGTACTTGGGCTTGCAGAAAATATTACAGTTTGGATTTTTTTTTGCATATTTAGGAATAATTATTTTTGAATTTTTTTTACTACGAACATTTTAGCTCTAGAGATGCTAAACCGTCAGGTTTTTTACAATCTCAGGATTTTTAAAGGCCTCGTTATGCGAACGTTGTTTTAAGAAAAAACGCAACGTAATGTAACGTACGTACGTATATGTAGTTATAGAAAAGTTACAAACGTAACAACAGTGATGCCAACTTTTGAGACTCAAAACGCGTAAACATTTTTGAAAATAGGGCTAAAAGGGGCTAAATTGAAAAAGCCACATTGTGTCAACATTTTCGATAAAGTGCGAAAAGGGGCTAAATTATAAAATGTTTCTTTTAAAAATCAAAACAACAAACACATGTTTATAAAATAATTTATTAGAAAAAAATTACTACCGTGTGATACATATTTCAATTACATATTAATTGTTCATCATCATTTTCAGTCCATAAGACACTATCAATAAAATATTTAGAATTTTTATGTTTCATTGGAATTAATTTTTGTGCACAATTCATCAGGGGCCAAATTACCGCATTCGATATCGAGTCAAATTGATCGTAATTTTCTTATTTGAGATTATGGCATTAGATATCGAGCAAGAAATTTAGTACATTTTATCATAATTTCAATATCGAAATCATTTTTCTAGCTCATTCGATCACGAATGCGGTAATTTTAATATTTTTTATTTTTATTAATTCAAAATTACAATTTTACATATAATGTGGTCTCAGCGCCATTAGGGCATTATTGAGATGTCGTTGGCAAAATTACAATTTATTTATGTTTATTTTAATTATTTCTAAAATTAAAAAAAAAAATACAATAGAATAGTTTAATTATACTACATTAGAAGCATTTCAATATTATTAAGATAAAAATCTTTAAGCTTTTTCTTAAATATTGATATTGATGTACAATTTTTTAGAAATTGGGGCAAATTATTGTATTCCAAACTACCAAGGTACTCTATTCTTTGTTTAGTGATTTCTAGACGACATCTAGGAATCCTTAAATTTGAATTATTTCTTGTATTAAAAAACATTTGGTTGACAGATAAACTGATCGTGTGATGCCCAATTTTATGTATGGTTTCATAAATATAAAACATTTTTAGCAATATCCTTATAAAGCTTTGGCGGCAAATTAAAAACAGCTTTTAGCGATTTGTTTTGTACCTATAACCTGCAAACTTTTTAGGTCAGCATTTCTTTTAAATCCATATACAAGTGTAAGATAATTAAGATGACTTTGTATAAGAGCTTGAAAAATTAAATATTTAGTTTTTTCATCAAGTTTATGACGTAGTTTGAATAAAACACCAAGTGCGGGAGATATTTTTGATCGAACATATTTAATGTGATGATGCCAGGTTAAATTGTTTTGCAAGATAATTCCTAAATACTTTATAGAATCTTCTTCAGTAATTTGTTTTCCATCTATATATAATGGATGTTCTCCTGAAAAACGACTTGGTTGGGGTCTAAAACGTACGAGTTTTGTTTTATTGTGATTTAGCACAAATTTATCAATTCTCGCAAATTCTGCAAATACTGATGCATCTCTTTCTCCAAATGTTTTAAAAACTAAACTTTCCTTATAAGGATAAAGTAGGCATAAGTCATCAGCGTACATTACAATTTTTCCATGCAGTCCCTAGTTATCGATATCATTACCAAGGGCCTAGCACACTCCCTTGGGGAACTCCATGCTTAATAGCAACCATTGAGCTTATGCTTTTATTTATTTCCACATATTGCCTGCGATTTTCTAAATAACTTCTAAAAAATTCGAGTTCTCTTTCTCCATAAAACTTTAATTTTTCAGCCAGAATTAAATGATTAACTAGATCGAAAGCTTTGGAAAAATCATAAAAAATAGCACCAACTCTAGTGAAACCTCTGTCCAAACCATCACAAATATAATTTACAACATTCACCACCGCTTCATCTGTACCGCAACCCTTTCGAAAACCATATTGATTAAGATATATTAAATCTTCGTTGTGCAAATATGTTGATAATTGATTATGTAAAATTTTTTCAAAAATTTTATCAATGACAGATAAGACTGCAATAGGTCTAAATTGATCCAGTGTATTTCCATTTACTTCTTTGGGAATTGGAATAATCTTGTGAATTTTAAGTTTGTTGGGATATATTGAATGATTAATACATTAATTAAAAATCTTAGTTAATAAAGGTCTCTTTACATTCAAACATACACGTTATTTCATCACTTCCTGGATGCATTAACCCTGCTACTACGTTTAGGGTCTTTTGATGACCCATTCGTTTTTAACATTGCATAACTTGCAAAAAAAACGTGTTTGTCCATCAGACCGACACACAATCACTCTAACGACGATATAGTTCATTGATCGCAAGCCCTAAAAATATTTTCGAAATGTACAAATTTGAATTTTCTCAATAAAAAAATGTGGGGTCAAAATATGACCCAAACATAACATGTTTATTTTTTTTCTAACATAGTAGCAGGGTTAATAATTCATTAAATTAATTTTCATTAATATGGCAAAAAGCAAATTGATTGCGATTATAGTATAAAGATCGAAACATATTACAATGATCTGTAGAGTTATATGTGATTCCGTTATTTAAACTTTCCACACATTTCCGTGGATTATCACGGGTATTATATAAATTGTCTTGATAATAATTTATCATACTCTTTTTGAATGCTAGTTTCACTTTTTAACATTTAAATCAATTTTATTTTTCTCTTTTCTTCTTTTTGTTAACAGTTTTTTTTGTGTTCTATAAGAGATTATAAATTGGCATTAACTCATGGTGTTAGTTCAAGTTTTAAATATTTTTTTGTTCTAGTTACAACTGTTAATAACAGCATTTGTTATAGACTCTATTAAGTATGTAGTGTCAATTCGGTATCATTAGTAAAACTTGAATCTGTAAGTGTGCGACTTAGATTTTCTTTAAAATGTTCATAGTTACAATGATAACGAGTAACTTTAATGTAATCTGTTATATTAGTTAAAGAATCAATGAGTATATTTATTAAGTTATGGTCCGATTGCGTCCATTCAACAGAATTAACTTTAAGTTCCGTTTCAATATTACAGAAAACATTATCTATTGAAGTTCCACTACTAGGTCGAGTAATTAGAGCATGACAGTTCCTGAAATCATAGCATCGAAAAATATCATTTAAATCATGCGCCTGAGGATTATCCATAAAATCAATATTAGTGTATCCAACAAATATACAAGGATTTGGAGCTAGCCTTGTAAGACAATTTTCAATGTATGCAAAGAATATTTCAGTTTTACATTTTTGAGATCTATAAAAAGATAACAAACAGCCTTATAGATTTGTTAGTTATATTTGAACTCACAATAGAATCAATGAAATCTTTACTCTCACAGGTTTCCACTGAAAATAATATGATTTCACGAATATATATTGACGTACCACCGTAACAATCAGATCTGCAGCAGTGAACCACATTATACCGCGGAATTTTGTAGAGTTGTAGCAGTTTAGTATCAAACCATGTTTCTTGAATACAAATAATATCTGGTAATTTAGGTAAAAGAGAAATTTCCGATTTAAATTGATTAAATTTTGTAATGGAAAAAAATTGTAATTGTAGTGTTTCCCCTACTGTTATCAAAGAAATGGAAATATTTGAACGAAAAATTTTGAGATGTTGTATTCAAAAAAAACTTCGAATCTCTTAATAGACGTTATTCAAATTCATATTTATATTATCATTCAAAAATAACACCAATCGGTTTGCATTCTGAGAAGATTTTTAAATAGACTTGTAAAACACGAAAATCATCATATTAACGAAATATTTAATGAGCAAAGAGTTTTCAGTTGGTATAACACAAACTATCTCTCACCTATCGGTTTTTTAAATGAAGAAATTCCTAGCTTTGATGTAAATCTAAACTTAAGCCACCGGTTTTTTAAAAAAAGTTTATCTGGCACACATAGAGGCTAGTGCCCCTTTGAGAATTTTATGTTAAATTTTGTATTTTTTTTTTTTTTTTTTTGTTTTTATTAGATTTAAGTTTATTTTAAGAGTTTTCCTCTTCAAATATGTTAGCCCCGGGAGCAAGGGCAGATTTACATTTCTCTTAAATTTATACGTTATTTTTTATACACAAATATTAATGTTAATGCTTGGTGCTTTAAACAAATTATTGTAAATTAAGATAATATAGTCTTAAGTAATTTTTAATTTTTGTTTCAAATACTTTTATTTAAAAAAAAGGCTCAATAAAATTTAAACTATTAAACTAATACGTATTTAAATTTATTTCTTGCACCAGATGTTTTCGAATTTTAATTCTGGTAATACTGTTAAATATTTTGTGCAGTGTCAACAATGATTGGTGACATTAGAGTGCAGTTGTAGATCATGATCATTATCACGATGAAGAACTAAAAGAAAATGTTAAAAAATGCATTCAGAGCATGCCAAAAAGGGTGCAAGCTGTAATTGAAGCCAAAGAAAGTTCTACGAAATATTAAGATTTTTTACAAAAATTTTTGTAATATTTCTTTTCCTCAAATATATATTTTTAAAACAAAATAATTTATTTTTAATTGAATTAGAAATACTTAATTTGCCTAAAAGAACAAATAAAACGATAAATTTTTACTATTTTAAAATGTTATACGGCTTCAAACTAAACAATTTTGCATGTATAACTAATAATTTGGCCACCCACTGTACATTATCTTTTTATACCCTCCACCACCAAGAGTGGTATATTACGTTTGTCATTCCGTGTGAAACTTTTTTAATATTCATCTGAGACCCAACAAAGTATATATTTTCATGATCCTTATCAAATTCTAAGTCGATTTAGCCATGTCCGTCTATCTGTCTGTCCGGCTGTGTAAAACACTCTCACGTCCAAGGTATACTACATAAATAAACGAAATTTCCAGAAAAATATTTCTTGTTTTGCAGGTAACTTTGGTATTGAAAATCAGCAAAATCGGTGTAGGCCAACCAGACTTATGGATAAATATGTGAGACAACCTCCATAAAAATTTGATATTTTTTGTCCATTTTTTTTTTTGCAATATTTTCAAATATATTGCAGATACTAATACCATGAAATTTTCTACACGTTGTTTGTATGATAAAAGAAGAAATTGTGCGGAAAATAGTAAGAATCGGTAAATGCCTATAAAATTGGAATATCAAGACAAAATTCAGCAAAAATAAGTTTTATGCAAAAAGAAATCCCAAATCGAATTATTTTTAGTTCTAAAGTTAGTTTTAAAGTCCACTTCCAAAATTCACTTAAATACGTATAAAACAGATATAAGTAATGTTAAATGGCCAAAATTTGACATAAATTATCTTTATAGGCAAATAAATTGTTGTACTAAATTTTATGGTGGTCGGCCCAGAATTGGTCATAACTCCCATACAAGGAACACATCTGAAAAAGACATTAGTACCTATATTTACTGTCTAAATATCGGTACCGACTCAAAACTTTGTACAGACTTTGTACAAAAAAATTCCCACAAAATTTTGTGAATTTCGGTCTACTTTTAACCGTATGCCCCATATAAAGCCCTCTTCCGAAAATCACTTTAATACTCATAAATCTCCTATAAATAAGGGTACCGATCCAAAATTTCACACGGATCATTTAAATAAATGCCTAAATCAAACTGTTAGATTTTGAGAATATCCACTACCAAAATCCACGTTAATATACATATATCTTAAATATACCGTTATTATGTTGAAATTCGACTTGAAATATCCTCATATGCATGAAAAAACCTGTTCCAAAATTTAAAAAGATCGGCCCATAATTTGTCATAGCTGCCATATAAGAACCATTTCTAATCTATATATATAAAAAGAAGTGTACATTTTGATTGTCACTCCATAACTCGAGAACGGCTCGACCGATTGCCATAAAATTTTTGGGGAAGGTACAGGGAGGAGTGATGATGGTTAGTTGATTTTGAAATCCAAAATCGGTCTAGCCATTCTCCAGTTATGATTTTTTTCCTGAAAAAATTCAACATTTGAATATTGTTCAAAATTACAGGAATCTTAATTGGTTGAGAGAACGCGCAATACTGGCACCAAAAAATGTACACGTCAATGAAATCAATTATCAGATTCAAGAAAAATTGCCAGGTGCAGTGACATCATATAAATCTGTTGATAGCGCAATGAATGCAGATGATGCAGTGAATTATCCAATTGAATTTTTGAATTCATTGGAGCCACCTGGTATGCCACCGCATTGTTTGAATTTAAAGGTTGGCTCATCAATTATTTTACTACGGAATTTAAATGCACCGAAATTGTGCAATGGCACAAGATTGACAGTAAAAAAATTGTGGCCGAATTTAATTGAAACCACAATATTGACCGGAACAGCGAAAGGTGAAATTGTGCTCATACCACGTATTCCACTGATTCCAACAGACATGCCATTTGAATTTAAGCGTTTGCAATTCCCAGTGCGTCTATCATTTGCCATGTCCATCAATAAGGCGCAAGGACAAACGCTTCAAATATGCGGATTAAATTTGGGGGAGCCGTGCTTTTCACATGGACAGCTATACGTGGCCTGCTCAAGAGTTGGAACTCCGAATTGTTTGTTTGTGCTCGCTTCAAATGGGCAAACGAAAAATATTGTATATCCAAATGTTTTGGATTAACATTAATAATTTTTAAATACAATGCATTCATTTCATAAAAAAAATCTAGAATATTTCATTTCTTTTTTTGGTTGGTTGCAACGAAGTGCATCGGGGTCCGCTAGTAAACAAATAAATTCGGATCAAAAAATATTCTTTTCGGATTTAACCCATATTCGGTCCATATTTTATAATCATGATAAATATCGTTGGAAAGTTATTTGTAATACCTTTTATTTAATGTATTACAAATTATCAGACACCTAGTAGTTCCCGAGATATAAGCCTATATATTTTCAACTTTACGGGCCCGCCCCCTCGAAAATAGGCGTGGCCGCCAACAAATTTTTTTTTGCTGGTATCTCCTCTAAAAGCCCTATTTCATTTTTTTTAGCAAAATTACTAACCGAATTGTACCCCTTCTTATACTCTGTTTGTTAAATTACACTGAAGATTATTATGAACATCAGACAGACTCTGTAAATTATGGTAAGAATTGGTAATTAAATCGATTAAAAATGGTAAAAATTAGACAACATTTCAAAATATTTAACATAAATTATGTTGGTCGTAAAATTGTCTTTCAAACAATATATCAAATACTAATAAAATTTACACTAAGACTGAATAGAAAACACAGAATTAGGATATTCTAGTCCTATAACCAGTGTAGTTTCTGTATTTCTTATTACGTTTAGGTGGAGGGTATTTAAGATTCGGCACAGCCGAATATAGCACTCTTACTTGTTTTAGATAAATTAAAAGAGAAAACATTTCAATACTTTTTTGGACCGCCATGGCTATCTATAACTGTCTGCAAGCGGCGTGGGCGTGGGCGTGGGCGTGGCATAGAAAGTACCAAGCTTTCTGTTTCAGAAGGCGATATTTCTGACCAGATTTTGTGAAGAGCTTTTTTAGCGACTCTTTGCTCTTTATTAGAGTTGCTGCTAATTTGCGCTTCATTATACCCCATACGTGCTCAATTGGGTTTAAGTCTGGCGATTGAGGTGGGCTATGGAGCCATCTGGGAGCAGAATAAAGCAACCACTCTTTTACAGGAAGTGCGGTGTGCTTGGAATCGTTATCCTGTTGAAAAATTAAACGGAATCCAAGGCCCAAGATGTCGACGGCTGCTTGCAAATTTCTTTCCAATATACTCTTGTAAGTATGTTGATTCATGATCCCATCAATAAACTGCAATTTCCAACCCCCGCTGCTCCAATCGCTCCTAAACCATTACATTACTACCACCGTGTTTTACCGTAGGAACCAAATTTTGGGTTTGAAGGGCAGTGTTTGGCTTGCGTCAGACCTTTGCACGGCCACCGCTTCCAAATAAAATAAATTTGTTCTTGTCTGTAAAAAAAAAACTCTTTTCCAAAACTCAGCGTCTTTGTTTCTGTACTTATGTTCAAACTCCAGCCTAAGTTTTCTTTTTTTTTTTTTCACTTATTAGTTGCTTTTTTCGGGGAACTCGGATTTTATATCCATTTTCTCGCATTGCTGTTTAAGCAGTTCTTGGATGAAAATGTTTGTTATTGTTATTAGCGATATCATCTGCAAGTTTTGATGCACTTATTCTTTGATTATTTTTCACTTCTTTTACGATGTGGTTAACATCACGATTGGACAGTTTTTTTTGACGACCGCTTCTTGGAATATTTGCTAGGAGCCATTTTCCTTATATTATCTAATTATATTAATAATTGCAAAACTTTTACTTTGGAAATAGGTTTCCAAATAAAAAAGCGACTTCCAGATAGTATTGATCTTTTAGAAAAATTATAACTGTTTTCCATCGAAAATGCACAGAAAGCTAAAAAACCAGACATTACCAGTGTCGTTGTTCATTTCACAAACATTTGTGAAGATATCGATGCAACTCTTAGTGAGTGGAACAACTTGCACTTTATATCGTTGGGTAATACGACGTCTTTAGAACAATTTTGGTAAGAAGTTGGACAAAATTTTGCAGAATTAGTAAACTAGGATTATCTTTATTACTACTACCTCATTTCAATGCATTAGTTGAAAGAGCTTTCTTTATGTTTAATGTGGTAAAAAATAGGCTGCGAAACAGAATGAATATTTCAACAGTTGAAAGTATTTTAAGAGTCAAGTTAAACAATAAGATTTTATTCCAACACCTCAAATGCTCAAACTTTTTAATTCGAATGATATGTACACAGCTCATGAAGAAGAATTTGCAACTCTTGAAATTTTTGGAGAAACCTGATTTTAATAAAACTAACCATCTAGATGTTTATATGTATATAAATTATATTCCTAATAGTTCACCTTACGTAAGTTCATAAAAATGTAAGCGAAGAATAATTCAAATGTGTTTTTTTTTTTAATAATTAGTAGAGTATGTAGAGTATGTTATATAAGAATAATAGTACCTCAATTCAAATTTAATAGAGATATGAATGATGCAACTTGAGGGGGTTTTTTTAAAAAAAAAGTGTAGAATCTAGTGGGTTTCTAAATTTTTATGGGGGGAAGAAAAAAAATTATCTGACAACACTGGTATGTTTCCTAAGTTGTTTTCTATAATTTATATAATTATGATTATGTTTGCTGGGTAGTTCGCTCACACACACAACCTCATTTTACGCTTTGCCTACCTCTGCTCTACACTATTGATGCTAGTTATTTTCTACCTGTTAAATGATCTACGCAACTTGTAAGTGTATTATATACAGTGTATATGTACTTTGAGCGAGGAGAGAACATGAAACTGATTTAACAAATAATATGTATGTGTTGGTAATATTTAGTTTGTAGTAGCGGCGGCAGTGAAAATCTAAATTGTTTTGATTTTCGTCACACTTACATCAACATATACGTGTGAGGTTTTTTTCACTAACACAATCAAAAAAACTGCGTTTGTAAAATCAGTTCGATACGTGGCCATCGTGCTTTATGTGTATAATGATGCGCAAAATATCGTTAACTGGTTCAATGTGTTAAGTGAGGGTGGAATTAATTTCTAAATCCCTAACAAAATGTATAGAAAATAATATTCTGTTGTTTGGTATGATCTCTATCTACCTGCTCACGTTACGCTGACTGCTAGACTCACATGAGACGGTGCCAAAGTTGTCCGTCACCAAAAAGGATTTATTGCACTGAGCGCGAGTATTTAGGTAAATTTGGCAAAGAGTGCGACAGAACTGTGTAACTATAAAAACGTCTCTATTTCTACCAGAGATCATCAGTATCTCTTTAGATTTTCAACTAAGAACAACTCGTAACAGCAACGAAATATTTTTGCAAATGTCCTCAGCCATGCATTTCTATCCAGTGCAGCAATCAACAAATGCGACGGTATTACCAACACCTGTGGTTAATTACAACAACGTAAGTTTTTCAATATTTTGCATTAAAATAATATTTTTTAATTATTTTTATTCTCATGTTTATTTTATAGATGACCTACCCATCATACCACGAACAAATATACCCCACTTCCATGGAACAATCGTATCCTGCTGCCGATCCTACAACTAAGGATGTTGAAATGCAACAAATTTCACTTAATGTAAGCATACCGCAAACTGAACCAGCACGCACTAAACAGAAACGTTTTCGAACGGTTTACACCAGTTTCCAACTTGTGCAACTAGAAAGTGAGTTCAAGCGTAATATGTATTTGCATCGTAGACGCCGAATTGAAATTGCCCAACGCCTTTCGCTTGGTGAAAACCAAGTTAAGATTTGGTTTCAAAATCGTCGGATGAAGTACAAGAAAGAGACACAGGGCCCTCAAGAAACCAAAGCCGAAGATACATCAGATATAATTGAAATGTTAGACAAACTTTACGATACTATGTACTAGTTACGATATCAAAGATAGCCCAATGAACCCATAAAACAATAAAGTACAAAATCATTACGAAATAGTTCTTAAGAAGTTTGTAAACTCAGCTTTTGTTAGAATTAAGAAATTTATTTGTATTTCTAAAAACTAAATTGTATTTATGATTAAGAAAGTTGAAAAAAAACGTTATTCCTATTCGTGGAGTCACAAGAAAAACAACTATTTGTTTTTTTTAAGATAAAAAGTTATCGGATTTATTTCTACTACTCTCACAAGTAGTCAAAACATGGTTTTGCAGTCCATTAAACAAGATTTGGAATTGCAATTGCAAACATAAACTATAGAATTTGCATATACATATAATACTAATTGTAAAATTTTGAGACTTTTGTATTAATAAAATTAATAAATAATTAATATTTATATTCAAAATAAATAATTGAAAATTTATTTAAAAAAAATCATTTGGCATAAAAATACATATGTATATTTCTTTTATACAAAAATTAATATGAGCGCTCTTTCACAAATTATTCAACATTTCCCAGAGTTAATTCACAAGTTTATTTGACTAATTCTAATTCTTGAACAGAATATATCTGTTATGGAAGATGTTTTTCTTTTGAAAATTTAATAAAGACTCGGACAAATGGCTTACCTATGTATCTGTTGCAAGTGGAACATTATTTCAAAACTAATTCCATTTCTTGTGATGACACAAAACTATTATGCTTTCTTAGTTGGTTTGGAACATATGAGAATGAAAGCAGATCAATGATATACAGAATGGATTGCAGAATTGTGTGAAGCTGCAAGAGAATGTGAGAAAGTTAAAATCAAAAGTCACATCAAACATTAGAAAAAGTGTTTATTTCGAAAGTATGTAACCAGTCCCAAATTTTTTGTATAAAAATAAAAGATAGACTAGATATAACAAACGATATTAACAATCATGAATTTATTTTTCCGAGGATCAGAAATATCTATCTAGACATAATGATTCCAAATAACTAGCTGAGCCAGAGTCATCAAAAAATAAATTTACAATTTCCAAATAATTAATTGATTTCAATCAATCGATCATCGCATGTGCATATGTGTGTTCAGGAAACTATTGATCGTCAACAACAACAATTTACTTCTAAACAATTAGAATAAAATTATTTCATATTCATTAGAACGTTTATTATAAAGAATTCATATTTTATATATAATAATTTTATTGATATGAAGTCTTGAAAATTTAATAAAAATTTTACATAAATATAAACTACTAGCTAAACCCGGTGTGCTTTGCTACCCCCCCTCGTCATAAAATAAAATAAAACGTATTTATATATTTACAAACATTTATTTATTTAATTTCAATGTATTTATTGCAATGCTTTAGGCGAGACCATGCCCCTTTGTCCACTTACATAGTCAAGAATTTATTATTTCGTAAGAATATCCTGTTGTGAAAATTTAATGACGATCGGTCCAGTAGTTAAGACTATATTACGATGTTTAATTTTCCTAAAAAGGGGCGTGGTCCCACTCACTTTTCTCCTGGTATGTATTCCTAATTATGCCAATATCACCGACGTACGTCAAAAAATGCCCAAAATATGGCGGGTTAAATTTGTGGGTTATATGGGCGGTGCCACCCCCGTTTGTACAATCAAAACTTCATATAGCCTATTATTCCTTCCAGAGTCACAGTAACATGCTGTACAAATTTCAGGCAGATTGGTCCAAGGGTTTGGCCTCCTATTAAGCACAAACATACAGACACACATTCATTTATATATATATAGATTAAAAGCAATATAATTTAAGGTGAAATGGGGCGAGAAATGGGGATTTGGTAATAAAAAAATGTATGTAGTTAAAAAGTATATTAAACTTTAGGTAAATACATATTACAAAAAAAGTATTTTGTATAGCAAACATTGTTAGTGGTATACGTAAGTATCTGAATTAAAAAAAGGGGGCGATGAAGTAGGCGTGGTTCATAGTTATATGGCGACATTAACAGTATTAAGAGCAATATACTACCAAATAAAAAAATAAGTATAAAAAGTATAAAACTTTCAAAAATTTGGGGTGAAAAGGGGCGTGGCTTAAGAAATCTTTATTTTTACCTCGCCTGGAGTATATAATGTGTATACATTTTGAAGTAAATCTGTTAAAAACTATATGGGAGCAATTACATAATTTTTAAAAAGTGGGCGTAAAAATGGGCGTTGTCAAAAAAAAGTACCCTATTAATCATACCAGAGTCCCAGTTAAATGCTGTGAAAATTTCAAAAATATCGGTCCAGAGGTTTGGTCTCCAATTACAAAATTTAAAAAAAGTGGGCGTAAAAGTGGGCGTGGTAAAAAAAAAGTACCCTATTATTCCTTCCAGAGTCACAGTAACATGCTGTGAAAATTTCATTAAAATCGGCTCAGCCGTTTTGGAGTCTATACGTTACATACATACATACATACATACATACATACATACATACATACATACATACATACATACATTCAATTTTATATATATAGATTCGTAACGGCGTTCATCAATTTTTGTACATATGCAATGAAACGATTTGGAGCATTTATCACATTCTATATTTTCCTCTTTTCATTCATCAATTTCCATTTCGCATTGACCACAGATTAATTTTTGCATTCAGAGCACAAGGGTTGCCAACTCTAATTGCATTAGCAGAAGTCAATTAGATTTCTAATTGTAAAAGTAAACCATTTTGTTTGCTAATGGCAACTAATTGCAATTAGTTTTAGCATTGGAATAAAAATTTCAATTATCTAATGATAATTAATTGAACTATTTCTAATTGTTTGATGAATTAGAGAATATAAACCAATTGCATCAATTGATAATTCTAATCATTATTTAACTTGTATGCTTTAAACTATAATATGGTTACCTTAGGTCATAATATGATCATGTATAATAATTTTATGATTATATTAGATTATAATATGATGCTATAATATCAAATTATGATTAACGAGAAAATATTATGATTAAATATTACGATAATAATTGATCATAATATGATATTTTTTGGCACTTTTGACTATAATCTGTTAGGGTTTGGTTCATTTTGTTCAAAATTGGTTACTTGTTAAATTTCAAATTATAATTCAAATATTTTTAGATTTTGTTAATTAAGTTACCTTTGATTTCTGGAAATTTTTATTAAAATTTTTTGCTTTGTTATACTGTTTAAAAATTTCATGTTGAATTTCATTTAACATTTCAATATTTATTTTTTTTTAATTTGTATCTAGTTAACTTTGCTTTTGGAAGATAATGTAGAAAATTTGTGTGTAGGTAAATTGTTATTTTGAAAAATTTAAATTTGAAATTTATAAGTGTTACTTGTTTAGGATTTTTATTTTATCACGTAGGCAATGATATTGGAAATTATTTTGATTAGATTGTTCTTGATGTTGAGAAAAATTGATTCATTATAGTTTTGATTGCTGGATTGATATTTAAAAAATTAAAATTAGTGAAGATAAAATTTTGTGAACTAAAAGGATATTTAAAATGAAAATTAGTGAAGATAAAATTTTGTGAACTAAAAGGATATTTAAAATGAAAATTAGTGAATAAAGAATAAGATAAAAGTTTGTGAAATAAAAGGATATTCTGAATATTATATAAATTATAATTTGAGCAAAATAAAACTAACTTAATGAAAAAAGGAAGAAGGGAAGGTTTTCTTATATTGAAATGAAAATTTAAATAATTAACCGAAGGTTTATTAAAGGAAAACATTTTGAATATACATAATTACATAAAATCTAATTATTCGAATAAAACTTAAATCGTAAAACCAAAAGAAAAATTTATAAAAATATCAAAACTTAACAAAATGAATGTGGAAATAAAATAAAATGTATAACATATGCATACAAACGAAAAAGAAAATGAACAGTAATGCAAATTAAACACAATAGTAATGTGAAAATAATTAACTTTTTCAAATAAAAGGAAACTGAATTTTTGAAAGTAATATTGAAAGGAAAAAAATAACAATGATAATAACTAATATATAAACATTTGTGAACAATTATAATGATTTCAACATAAGCAAATATATTAAACAAAGAGATTTATATTATTATTTGAGATTTGTTTGCGGGATCGAGAATTTTTATTCAAATACTGCAAAATTGGATGGCTTTAATTAAATTATAATTAGAATTGTTAATGATTAAAATAATTAATATTAATTTGTGGTTTTTAACTAAAATGATTGTTTAAAATTAGATATTATTAATTCTTGAATTTAAATTTTTAATTTTTTGATTTACCTATATATAATATAAAATATAACAATTTTCTTCGAGATGCTGATATGGACATATCATCGTTGGAGTCAATGTATGTAAGTTTTAATTTTGTTTGTGAATATTTATAATTTTTAACTTTCTTTGTTGTAAATAATTTATTATTTTCTTAGTTGTTATAATTATAATATGGAAACAACTTTAGATTTTTATTAAATAAATGAATTCTTTGTTAATTTGGAATATTTGAAAACAAATATGGAATACTAAATCTTTTTATTTGAGTTGTGGAAGTATAATGGGATAAATGAGTTAAAATTACAGCAAGATAAGTATATGGTTAAGGGATTATATTTTAAATTATTAAAATATAATCATGGTGGTATATTTTACACAAAAAAAAAAAAGTGGGTGTTTAACAGGGGTATTAACATCTAAACCCTAGCAAGTATTCAGATAATTCCAATAATAGTAACTCATTGATCAGAACCCAAGGAATGAAAAATTCGTATAGCAATGACGTTACAAATCATAAATTTAATTATAATATTTTGCTCTTAGATTATGTTTACCACAACCATGTTTTCTTTCTGCGTGTATTTCGAATTAATCATGTTTTTTGTTTACAGTGAGTTTATGTTACGGATTAAATACATATATAATCGCGGTTACGTTAAACCTTATAAAATTCCAAGTCGATTGAATGTTAGTGTTTTACATAGACTGACAAACGGACATATTCAGTCTGTGTAAAGCACTCTCATGTCCAAAATACACAAACAAAATCAACAAAGTGTACAAAAAAGCTTTTGAAGTCATCCTAAGAAGTGTGGTATTAAAAAATCGATAAAACGGTCCCCTAGAACCAGAGTTATGAATCAAAGACAACATCCCTATACATATATATGTTTATATGTTATTTCTACAGCAAAATCACAGACCGTGAAAAAAAATTGTAAGAATTGGTTTAAGATTACTCTAGCCCCAACACAAATTGTATCACGAAAAATTACACAATAGTACATAAATGCCTATAAAATAACAATATTTATACAAAACTCGGAAAAAATAAGTTGCATGTAGGAAAACAATCACAAAACGATATTTTGTTTGGGTTTGGGTTTGTGTCTTAAGTCTTATCTAAGCGAACGTTATCGTTCGACATCGCGGGCTAGGGGCTAACTTTTTCCTTTTTTAACTATGAATGTCATTAAAGGTTTTTTTATAACCAAATTCTACAATTGTTGAAATAAGCTTATTTTTATTTAGTTTAATAAAATATTATTTAGAGAATCTTTTTCTAAAATTGAGAATATAAGCTTATTAAATAATTATTTCAGTACTACTATCACGAGGGTTCCTTTTTGATTATTCTACAATAATTTAAAAGTGTTTTTCTATAGTTTCCCAAGTTTTTTTTAAAGCTTAAGGCTTATGCTCGCAAGCTTTATTATAATATTTTTTTAAAGGGTTTTGGTTTATTGGGATATTGTTACTTTTCACATAAACATATACATACATATAATTTAATTTAGTTTTTAATATACTTTAGTATTACCCAGGTTGCAGGGCAGTAGGCTGAGGTGGCTGGGTAGTAGATTCTTGGGCGAATTAGGGGATGTCTCGAGCTGTGGGATAGAGAAGCTGATGGGATTCGTAACGGGAATGGTTTGGCTACGCGGCAGTAGACTGGGTGCTGTTCGCACAAGTGGAGGACATATGTCTGAGTAGGATTTGGTCAGGTTTCTCTTCTCTTTTCTCTCTTCACACTCTAATATTCCTTTCCTATCTTTTACTTAGCTTTTATTTCATCTTCTCTACTATTTCTCTTTCCTATCCAAGGCATCGCAATGGACCATATTTGGCTTTGGGTCGGGGTGTGAGGTGACTCACACCAGCCTTCCTACCTACCTACCTACTTTAATTTTATTGTGTGGTTGTAAAAACATTTCTAACTTAAATCTACCATAAGAAATGAAGAACATTTGCTCAAATTCTATGACTATTGTTCTTTACACTTGACTTTTGTATTGATCTAAATAATACGAAAACAAAATGCAATTTGTAGAACAACTAATGGCGTTTTCTTTTCTGGCAAAAATGTTACACGTTTTTCCCATTTCGCATCTTTTTTAATTTTTTTGTGTTCTTTTCTGAAAAAATGCCAACACTGTTATTGTGTAGTGTGTTCTTTTCTATTAATGTCACACTATAAATTAAAAAAATGGTGCACCGTTCACACTCTGTATTTTTAGAGGGGGAGAATCGCACGATAAAACAGCTAACCAGTGATGCCAACTTTTGAGACTCAAAACGCGTAAACATTTTAAAAAAAAGGGCTAAATGGAAAAAAATCCATATAAAACCACATCCAATTTTCTTTTTTTTCGCGTTTTGAGTGACTAAAATCCGGCTAAAGCTAGCCTGAAAAGGGCTAAGTTGGCATCGCTGCAGCTGACATTTATTTTGTTTATGAATGTGTATTTGTGTTAAGAACCAAAAAAAAAAAATATACAAAATGGAAAATATTACTACTTTTTTATGTGCTGAAAAAATTTTGGATGATCTGATGATGATAAAATATTTTATATGATTATGGAAAGAAATCCACAACCGCGAGTCAAAGGCTTTGTAGAGAACGTAATTAATGAATACTCTGAAGTTGATGTATGTCAAATTTAATAGGACAATATCTCCTACTTCTTATATATGTAATGTATGTCTATATATGTATATAATTTTTATAGTTTAAGAAGAATTTGCGTATTAGTCGGGAAGGTGCCATTGGTCTTTTTGATAAATATTCATTGTCTTATTTCAAGCGATCTTACCAGGGAGCTATCTGCTTCTTCTTTTTTAACAAACAACAAAAACAAAAGCAGCTGTACATGAAAAAAAGTGTTACACTGTTGTAATTTTATGTTCTATTCTGACCATTAAAAATGCGACATCTTTAAAATGCGGGGTAAACATTATAAAAATGTACATAATAAAGGTGTAACATTTTATTTCAGAAAAGAAAACACCATAAATCTTCTCTTTGCTAAATCTAAATCTTTTCGCCTCGTATTAGTTTATAATTTAAAATAATACATACCTACAGTTTGAAGAAATGAATATCTTGCCTCTTCCTGCAATATTTTGTATCCTGTCCTATATGCAGAATTAGTAGTTAGTTGAGATCTTTGAGTAGACTTGGATATAATTCACTTGGTTCGTACATTGTAGCTGACTGAAAACAATGTCAACGAAGACGCCCAATACCTTTGTTTTTTATGCGTTGTAAATGGAAAGAACCTTGTCCGTCATTCGCTTTACGCTTCGTCTCTTGTGATTATTGTCGTCAGTAGTATTTTAGAGAAGTCTGTTTTTTCGAATTTCTCGACGGCACAACCTTGTGGCGACTCTGGCTATCTTTACGGAGCAGACTCTATTCTAAGAAGTTATGAGAAACTACATCCGTTCTGTTGATTATAGTTGTTGGGTCACCCTATATGGTTTTCCGAACATTTCCTAGACAAATATGGATATTATATATTTATGCATTGGCGCCATTTTTAATTAGTTATTAGTTAGTATTAGTGATGAATTTGAATTAAATAAAAGAAGTCTGAAGATTACAACATTTGGCGACGAGGAAAAAAAGAAGAAAATTATAAACGCAAAAAAAAGAAATTTAAATTTAGAAAAAGTTTAAAGAAAAAAAAAACAAAATTTTCGTTTGTAGTTTTTAATTACAATAACGCGGAAAAATGGAAGCTGCTATAACCTCACTTCTACAGCAACTAAAGGAGCAACAGCATCAAGATCATTTGGCCATGCAGGAGTTAATGAAGAAACTCACTACAGATAAAGGTACATCCAACGTTAAAAGTGACAGCGTGGAATTCCTTATAGAGGCACTTGCTTCAAATATCACGGAGTTTCATCATGATGAACATAACCTCACATTCGACATGTGGTACGCAAGGTACGAAGACTTGTTCAAGGTAGACGCTGCTAAATTATATGATGCTGCTAAGGTTCGTTTGTTACTTAGAAAACTCAGTCCAATGGTACACAGCAAGTATACAAATTATATACTGCCTAAACATGCTCGTGATTTGCAGTTTAAAGAAACTGTGGAAAAGCTCACAACCCTGTTTGGTCTTCAGACGTCACAATTTAACATAAGGTACAATTGTATGCAAATTACAAAAGATGCAGCAACAGATTTTGTAACGTATGCCGGAATTGTTAACCGACATTGTGAATTGTTTAAACTAAAAGATCTTACATTAGATCAATTCAAATGTTTAATCTTCGTCATGGGTTTAAAATCATCAACAGAATACGAAATTCGCACTAAAATGTTGAACAAGTTGGAGAGTGAAGGAGATAAAGTAACTCTTGATTTACTTGCCACCGAGTGTCAGCGAGTGATTAACCTCAACGTGGACACAAATCTCATAGAAAAGCCCAAATATGACGTACAGGTAAAACAAATTCACACAAACAAAAAACAAAAATCTGTGCCCAAATATCCATGCTGGTTTTGTGGTGGAATACATTATGCAAATGAATGCTCATATAAGAAGAATAAATGTGGCCAGTGCAGTGTGGTTGGTCACAAAGAGGGGTACTGTAACGTTTTTAAAAATAAAAACAAACCCAAACAAAATAATTTAAAACAGAAGCAAATTACTAAAAAAACAAAAAGTACCAATTTTGAAACTAAAAGCATTTTTTCTGTTAACAAAATTAACACGAAGAGGAAATATATTTGTGTTGAAATTAATAATGTGATGGTTGAACTACAGCTAGATACCGCTTCTGACATATCGATCATTTCAGAAAGCACTTTAAAAAAACTCTGTGTAGATAAAACTACAGAAGTAAGAAATACCGCCAAGAGCGCAACGGGTAAATTACCTCTCTCATTTCAATTTGAAGCTACAATCAAATTTTGCGACAGACATGCTCTGGTAACTGGCTATGTGACACCGTTAAATGATTTGAACGTTTTAGGACTTGATTGGGTCGAAGCTTTACAGCTAGAGGAATTTTCAATAAACAACATATGCAATTCTGTGAAAGCACAATCTATGAAAATTGATGGTAATGCTAATGAAAAAATTTTGATTTTAAAAAACAATTTTTCAGAGGTTTTCGATGGGAAGTTTGGGTTATGTACACAAATGAAGGCACATTTAACTGTTAAACCAAATCAACATCCTGTTTTTCGTCCTAAACGTCCAGTAGCTTATGCCGTTCAAAATTTGGTGGAAGAAGAACTGCAAAGATTACAAGATACTGGAATAATTTCACAAGTTAACCATTCTGAGTGGGCAGCACCAATTGTGGTCATAAAAAAAGCAACTGGTTCCATCAGAATATGCGCAGATTTCTCCACTGGTTTAAACAATGCTCTAGAATCTCACCAATACCCACTTCCTTTACCAGAGGATATATTTTCAAAATTAGCTAATGCTAAATATTTTAGCCACATCGATTTATCTGATGCATTTCTTCAGATAGAAGTTGATGAAGAATCAAAAAATCTTTTAACGATTAACACACACATGGGCTTATTTCGTTATAATCGTATGGTATTTGGAGTAAAAACATTTCCAGCCATATTTCAACAAACTATGGATAAAATGTTAGCGGGTATGGAAAACGTTGCAGCATATATCGACGATATTTTTGTATCAGGAAAAGATGAAACCGAGCACAACAACAACCTCCATGAAGTCTTACGTAGAATTCAAAATTATGGTTTTAAAGTCAAATTTGAAAAATGTAAATTTTTTTCAACCGAAGTAAGGTATCTCGGATATATAATAAATGAGCAAGGCTTGCAACCTGATCCAGATCGTATAAAGGCTATTAATTAATTTTTATAGCAAATTTGTAAATAATATGCGCGCCTTAAGGGGTCCTTTAGATGAATTGCTCAAAACAAATGTTAAATTCGATTGGAAATCAATTCATACCAACTGTTTTTTAAAACTAAAAGAAATTCTTTCTTCAAAAGTACTTTTAACCCATTATGATCCGTCGAAGAATATAATAGTTGCAGCTGACGCCTCAAACTATAGTTTGGGAGCATGTATTCTTCATGAGTATGCAGATGGTACAGTCAAAGCTATTTGTCACGCCTCAAGATCTCTGACGCCCGCTGAAAAATCTTACAGTCAAATAGAAAAGGAAGCAGTAGCTTTGGTCTTCGCAGTAACAAAATTTCATAAGATGATTTTCGGTCGCAAATTCAAGCTTCACACGGATCACAAACCGTTGCTTGCAATTTTTGGAAAAAAATCTGGTATAGCAGTACACCAAGCAAATCGACTACAACGATGGGCAGTACAACTGTTAGCCTACGATTTCGAAATCAGTTTTATATCAACTAATAGTTTTGGTTATGCAGATGTGTTATCACGTCTTATTGATACACAACTGTCAAACAATGAAGATTATGTTATTGCCGCAATCAAATTCGAGGATGAAGTTAAAAAAGTTCTATGTGAAAACTTAGACAAATTACCAATAACACACAAAATGGTAAAGTATGAAATACAAAAAGATCCCATTTTAAAACAAATTTATTATTTCATTAAAAATAATTGGCCTGATACCATACCAAATCTAGATCTAAAGCCATATTTTAATAGAAAAGAAGATTTTTCTATTGTAAATGACGTTATCATGTTAGGTAACAGAATTGTTATTCCCGAAATCTACCGAAAAAGAGTGCTTAAACAAATTCATCATGGACATCCAGGAATAGAGAGATCAAAAGTAATTGCGAGGAGCTATGTCTATTGGCCAAACATAGATGGAGACATCACAACCCTGGTTCAAAACTGTAAGAATTGTGCAGCAGTCGCTAAAATGCCAATAAAAACGTTACTCCAACAATGGCCTAAGCCAACGGGACCGTGGCAACGGTTGCACGTAGATTATGCTGGTCCAATAGAAGGAGAATATTTCCTAGTCATAGTCGACGCACTTTCCAAGTGGCCAGAAATAGTGGCAACAAAAACTATTACCACGCTCCAAACAATTCATATACTCAAAGATGTCTTTGCTCGTTTCGGATTACCGCAAATAATTGTGTCCGACAATGCAACGCAATTTAAAAGTGCACAATTTGAGGATTTTTTAGCTCAAAATGGCATTAAGCATTTTTGTTCCAGCCCCTACTACCCAATGTCGAATGGACAAGCTGAAAGATTTGTCGACACTTTCAAAAGGATGCTTGCTAAGCAAAAAGGAGAGGGGACTATATATGAAAATTTAAACACATTTTTACAAAACTACCGGTCAACAGCAAATCCTCATACACCCGATAAGAAATCGCCAGCCGAAATTATGCTTGGTAGAAGAATGCGCATAACTTTAGATCTTTTGAAACCAGCGATGGAAACCGAAAAAATATTATCAACCCACAACAACAAAGTTGCTGAACAGTTCAACAGAAGACATGGCGCAAAACCAAGAATTTTCGAAGAAGACGATATTGTGTATGCGAGAGTATACAAGGGTAACAATAACTTTTGCTGGAGTCCTGGTAAATTTATCGAACAAGTCGGTAATGTTATGTACAATGTTTTTCTTAATAATGGCAGATTAATTCGATCACATGTTAATCAATTAAGAAAAAGATATAATGAAGACGATATTGCAGATGAGAGATTCTGGTGTAATGCCTTAGATGTTTACGGGAATACAGTCTCACAACAAGATGTTCCAAGTGTAAGTTCTACAACTGTCAACAATTCCGAAGATATAGAGATAAAAAGATTGCCGTCTACAACAGTATCTACCTTTCAAGATGCTGCAGCCAATTCAACACCCAGAAGATCTCAGAGGCAGCGCCGTCCAGTCAACCGTTTCAGCCCCAGTTGAATTCTCAAAAGGGGAGGTGTTGGGTCACCCTATATGGTTTTCCGAACATTTCCTAGACAAATATGGATATTATATATTTATGCATTGGCGCCATTTTTAATTAGGTATTAGTTAGTATTAGTGATGAATTTGAATTAAATAAAAGAAGTCTGAAGATTACAACAATAGTAATTTTTGATATAAAATATGATGAATTGAAATTTGATATGATGAATTGAAACTCAGTAAAATTGGAAGTCAATTACACGAGGACATAGAACTAATTAGAAATAGGTCAAAATATATATGTATATACAAAAACGTTTGCTATGAAGATACACTAAGCGATTGCACATGGATACAAACAACATTTCTTATAACGGTAGATTCAAGTACAACAACGTTTACAAATCGTTCACTTTTATTACGAAAATGTGTTTCGAATGTGTTTCGTGCACTTGACTCAACTTATGGTCAACATAATCGGCCTACTGACAATACTATTCGCAACATCATCACCCATTTTGAGACCCTGCATTCATCATTGGATAATATTAGACCGCATAGACCATGTCAAGCACGCTGTGAAGAAAATATAACGGCCGTAGCTGAGAGCGTACTCGAAAACCGTGAAGAGTCGATTCGGTGCCGTTCGCAGCAACTCGGACTGACGTATGGAATGATTTGGCGCATTTTACGTCGAGATCTTTAATTGAAAGCGTAAAAACGCCGCCACTGTCCACACATCGCATCAATCAATGGATTTGTTGAGAGAGCACCTAATTTCACGTTTTGGGACGGACGTTAGACTTTTGTAAACTCTAAAGTTTATGCGGATAAACCCGCTTCGATTCAGCCCTTGGAGGAAAACATCACGCGTGTCATTCGGCAGTTACCAGTCGAAATACTCGAACGAGTCATCGAAAATTGGACTCAATGGATAGACCATCTGCGACGTAGCAACGGCCAACATAATCTTTAAAAATTTATGCCAAAGAATGTTCTTTCAACTGATAATAAACATTCCATATTAAATTTGAATTTTCTGTGTTTTTTTTTTCTTTAAAAAAGTAGAAAACTCGAAATGGTTATAATCCTATAAATTTAATAAGCAAGCATATTTTACTCCACTCATTAATAGAATATTTCGTTAAATATTTTTTTAATAATATGATTCAGTTTACTCTCCATAAAATATGTATATAAAGAGTTTATATTCTAAGCGGAAATATTTTGTTGTGTGTCAATATTTATAATTCATGTTTTTAATTTTTATGAAGTTAAACGTTTATTTAACGAAATGGGTCATTTTGATCCCCATATCGCAAAAGTGTAGAGCTATTGAAAGATTTTTCAAAATGCTTTCAAAAAACTGAGAACATCAATACAAAACAAAACAGATTTACATATTATACAGGGCTGTCATAGAAACCAATATTGTCAGAATTGGTTTTAAAACCGACAAGAAAAAATGCTTTGGTGTCATAGGGCACTGCTACACGTTCTATAAATATCGAGATATTTCTAGTATCATATTTTTTATAAAATTTATTATTCTCAATAAAATGTTTAGCACAATTTTAAATGACCTACTTCATTTACTGACTATGCACAATTAACTTCTTCTAATTTTTGTCACTTGTTCTACAGTCAGAGTTTAAATACACCTCAAAAATTGATTGTTTAAAGAAAAGTAAACGTTTCAGGAAAACTTAAAATATGCAGTTTTATTTAGTTTTATAAATAACAAAATACAATAACAAAAAATATAGACTTCATTACGAACATAGCGGCAATTCTTAAAAATACGATACAATTCACTCAACAAAAGTTTAAATACATCTTGGAATGTTAATAAATTTTTTTAGATAAATTAAAAAAGGAAACATTTCAAAGTACCAAGCTTTCTGTTTCAGAAGGCGATATTTCTGACCAGATTTTGTTAAGAGCTGTTTTAAGCGACTGTTTGCTCGTTATTAAAGTTGCTACTAATTTGGAGCAAAAAAGGAGTTACAAAAAACTATAATCTTCTTTTAAAATGACTGTTAATGATAATATGGTGAGGATCTTGAAAGGGTTAGCATAAACAAAATTAAATGTCTGTAATAAACTTTTATTACGGTTATTAAAGTTGCTACTAATTTGCGCTTCATTATACCCCATACGTTCTCAATTGGGTTTAAGTCTGGCGATTGAGGTGGGATATGGAACCATCTCTTAGCAGAATGAAGCAACCACTCTTTCACAGAAAGTACGGTGTGCTTGGAATCGTTATCCTGTTGAAAAATTAAACGGTATCCAAGGCCCAAGATGTCGACGGCTGCTTGCAAATTTCTTTCCAATATACTCTTGTAAGTATGTTGATTCATGATCCCATCAATAAACTGCAAATTTCCAACCCCCGCTGCTCCAATCGCTCCTAAACCATTACATTGATACATCCGAGTTTTAACGTAGGAACCAAATTTTGGATTTGACCTTTGCACGGACACCGCTTCCAAATAAAATAAATTTGTTCTCGTCTGTAAAAAAAAAACTCTTTTCCAAAACTCAGCGTCTTTGTTTCTGTACTTATGTTCAAACTCCAGCTTAAGTTTTCTGTTTTTTTTTTCACTTATTAGTTGCTTTTTTCGGGGAACTCGGATTTTATATCCATTTTCTCGCAATGCTGTTTGAACAGTTCTTGGATGAAAATGTTTGTTATTGTTATTAGCGATATCATCTGCAAGTTTTGATGCACTTATTCTTTGATTCTTTTTCACTTGTTTTACGATGTGGTTAACATCACGATTGGAAAGTTTTTTTGACGACCGCTTCTTGGAATATTTGCTACGGAGCCATTTTCCTTATATTATCTAATTGTATTTTGGATATTTGAAAATGGCGAATGCTTTTATATTTTTTTCAGAAATACTTCCCATTGTAAGTTTATGTTTCAGTGTTGTCAGATTTGATTGTTTCCCCCTAGATTTAGAGTTTTTTTTTTTTTTCTATTTAGGGGTTAATATTATTTAGGGGGAAATTTGGGGGTAAGAAAATTTTATTTAGGGGATTTTTTCTAAAGCCTCAGTTAGCCGACTGTAGCGGAATGTAGTGTAGTGACGTAAAAATTTAAGGAAATTCTATTTCTTACAGATTCATACATTACGGTGTTGCGTTACTTTACATCTCCATAACCATTTGCATTACTTTACACATAACAATATCCATCAGCTGTTTCTTACTGTTGCAGTTACATTCCATTACAGTCGGCTAACTGAGGCTTAATAAAATATTTTATAAAAATGTGTTTGTTGTTTTGATTTTTAAAAGAAACATTTTATAATTTAGCCCCTTTTCGCACTTTATCGAAAATTTTAGCCCTTTTTTCAAAAATGTTTACGCGTTTTGAGTCTCAAAAGTTGGCATCACTGCTGTTACGTGTGTAACTTTTCTATAACTACATATACGTACGTACGTTACATTACGTTGCTTTTTTCTTAAAACAACGTTCGCATAACGAGGCCTTTAAAAATCCTGAGATTGTAAAAAATCCGTCACGTTTAGCATCTCTAGAACTAAATTGTTCGTAGTACGAAAAATACAGAAATAATTATTGCTAAATATGCAAAAAAAAACCCCAAACTATAATATTTTCTGCAAACCCAAGTACCTGTTTAGAAAATAAGACATAGGGATCTACTGCAGATCTTTATTGTTCTTATAATATTAACTATTGCACATGTCGTCATAAAATCACACTCATAAAATTTAAAGTTTTTCTACTTTTATGACGGGTTTTCTTAAAAATATTATGAGTTTAAAATTAATCTCCCTGTTTTAGCGAAAATTTTCCAAGAATTTTTAAAATCGTTTTATGATATGTACTAAAATATTGCCGTTAATCTCTCTCTTTATGTTGCACTGGAATTTTATGCTTTTGGGTTTTTGGCATATGTATATTTTCAATTACGTGTACGATGTGGAAATGTGTTTGAGAGAATTTGAAATTTGTTAGTTAGGCTTGTTAAAGGTATTTACTAATTAAATTTGGTTCGATGTTCGTTTTTATTTTTTTGATATAAAATTTGGATTTTCTAAAATCAATATGAATATAAATGATATTATATGTTTATGATGATAATCCAAATAACTTTTTGTTTTAGTAACTAAAAGTTGGAAGTTACACATTAAAAATATTCAAACGCCTCAAATAACTTTTCCTCTCATTATTTACCACTATTTGCAACATCAAGTGAAACGTAAACAGGTGTTCATGAGCTTCATGTATAAAAATATAATTTTTTATTAAATTAAATTTTGATTTCTTCGACCTTTTTTTTCATAAAATAAAAAGTTTTTTCGAGCTCGATTCTAATTCGAGCTACTTGAATATCTAATTGCATTAGCAGAAGTCAATTAGATTTCTAATTGTAAAGGTAAACCAATTTTTTTTGCTAATGGCAACTAATTGCAATTAGTTTTACCATTGGAATAAAAATTGCTATTATCTAATGGGAATTAATTGAACTATTTCTAATTGTTTGATGAATTAGAGAATACAAACCAATTGCATCAATTGCTAATTCTAATCATTATTTAACATGTATGCTTTAAACTATAATATGGTTACCTTAGGTCATAATATGATCATGTATAACAATTTTATGATTATATTAGATTATAATATGATGTTATAATATCAAATTATGATTAACGAGAAAATATTATGATGAAATATTTCGATAATAATTGATCATAATATGATATTTTTTGGCACTTATATTCATCATAATATGTTTTGACTATAATTATGTTTACCATAACCATGTTTCTTTCTGCGTGTATTGTGAATTAATCGTGTTTTTTGTTTACAGTGAGTTTATTTTACGGATTAAATACATATATAATCGCGGTTACGTTAAACATATGTATGTACTCGCAAGTATTGAATAGTAGATTAACAATTAAAACTTTGCATTTTTTAAACTGAGCATTACACATTATTTTAAAATTCTGTGACATTGTTAACCCTTTTATATATGGGATCAAAATTGCTATTTTGAAAATAAATAGAAAATTGCGTTCGAATGTGTTTAAAGTAAAAGTTTCGACAAATTAAGAACAATTAGGCCCATTATTACAACTTGGCAATAGTTAAAAGTATGATGTTATCGGACAGATAAGAAGTATTTGGTTATTACAAGTTTACTTTAATCTAAAACCAACCGATAAGCTAAAGGGAAGATCATCTTGCCTTTAAATTTTATAGTGAGGTATGTGGTTGAAGTTGCCATATGTTCTGGAAAAAATGTCAAATTCATGAAAAATAAATTAATTTTAATTTTGTTTTGCCAATAAATAATTTGATAAACAAAAATGGAAAACAGACGCTTGATTTATATTTTTTTCACAAACAAATGTTTTCACAAACACACACAATTTACTGTTTCTTGTCAGTAATTTGTCAAAAAAAATCGGTTTTTCACTGGTATTGCCATATTTTAGAAAAAAAATAATTTTATTTTACAAGGAAGTTGTAATAACGAAAAATCTTAAAGGTCACTTTATTCCTCACTTTAATTAAAATTACCTTTTACTATTAAGAACATTAGAGACAAGTTGTAATAATGGCCCTTATTATATTTAGTCGAATGTGGTGTATTGAATCTACTATTCAATACTTGATTCTTGAAATGTATCACTTTGTTATAATTTCAATTTCTTTTAATTTTTTTATATATTTCAATAATTCAATTTTTATGTTCTTATTTGTTTGTTGCACAACTCTAAACAATTGAGACTTTAACTGTATTGAACTTGCATAGCTATTATATTTATGAATGATTTAAAATTATTTGTTTACACATAATCTGAAATTTAGTACAATCTATTGCATTTACAAAGTTTATCAGACATGTGATGGAAATCGAAATCGAAAACGAATCAGTTTTGGAAATACATTTTAATACATTTATAATCTAATTTTTAAAAATTTTGTTTTAAGATTCTCTTTAGTAGCCCAACATCTTTACATTTTATGTGATAAAAGTTTTTCAATACAGAAATATTACGAAAAAATTGACTTCTAAAACTAATTCGTTTTCGTTTTCGATTTCCATCACATGCCTGTATTATTAAAAAAAAAAAAACATTAATCGTATTTAACGACAATAAAATTAAATCGAAAATTATGGAAAATTAACATGTATGTAAATGTATACATTGCCCATATAAAACTGTTATTTGCTAATTGTTTAATAACTGTTATACGTACGTATGTACATGGCAAACATTTTAGGCATAGGCATTTAGGCATAAAACACAAAGCGTATTTATTTGTTTATTTATTTATTTATTTATTATTTATTTACATAACATAGGAATAATTTTTACAAGTAATATTACAAATAGATAAGAATTCAGGTGAATAATCCTTTTCTACTTAGAAATAATTATAGAGACTAAAATTACTAGTAGGATAAAGTGACATTTTATGTTTAGGTAAAAAGTAACAAAAGCCTATTGAAGCGTATTTATTGTATCAATAAATATTGGATATCTTATTAACTAATTCAATACATAAACCTATTTGAAAAAAGTGATGTTTGATAGCGGTATCTTCAGCAAGTGCAGGAAGAAACGAAATTAAATAAAAATTTATAAATATCTTAATTTTATAACTAAGAGTAATAATCTTTACTGAGTTTTAGTTAAAGAAAAAAGGAACAAAATATACATACATACATACATATATGTATTAGTGTGGACCTTCAATGATAGGAGATTTTTTAAAGTTATCTGTTTTAAAATCGTAGACCAGTTTTGTGTTAGGTTAGGGTAAAATACAGTTTGGTCAAAATATGAGCTCGATCGGTTGAAAATTGCCGTGCCGCACGCGCGTTAAAGTCTGAGAGAATGAAATTCGAGCTAAATGGAGAGAAAAACGACCGTAAGTATTGAGAAGTCACCCCTAGAGATGTAAAATGTATGAGCAACCCGCATTATTTTTGCATCTCCAATATTTCTCTAGAACAAACATATTCTCTATCTCCAACCCTTCATATGGTCCCCATACAAAAAATTTAATTTTCTCGAAAAGATTATACATAAAAACTACAACGCAAAATAATTGGAGATTTCATTAACAGCTTTACAAAAAGTAAAAAATGCAAATTAAATAAATATATATGTATATTCATTTATTTAAATGGATTTAAAAAAATCACCAATGTTTTACATTCACAATAACAAATTGTGCGTATTAAGGGGATTTCCCTTTATGTATACAAGCAATAATTGTAAGAACATAAAAGAAAGTAAACAATTGATGCGCATTTGGTTTTCAATGGCATCATCTACAACAAGAACTAATTTGCGATCGCAACAGTCTAAGATTTATTTGATTGGAAATGTTATTCCACAGCTATTGGGATCAAAATTGCCGTCTAATAAAGAAGTTCTTGGCGTATTATTTTTCCACACTCGTACTCTAAAACTTGAAGTGCGAAAAAGTGAAATAATGGTGGTAAACGAAGTTCTCGTTTTCTGGGATAAAGCTCGAATTCCGACGCGAGACAAGTCTGCAATCGTACTGCAAGTTGAGAAGTTATACCAGGAGTGGAGAAATTTAAGCAAGGGCGCACCAAGAGGAGGACCAACGCATAAGGCAAAAGAAGAAAAGTTTGTCCAAGAATTAGATGACCTCTTCGATATTGCTCATGTAAATGCGTTAATAAGGATGCCAATACAGAAGGATAGAGATTTTTTGCTTACGCAGAGAAAAAAAGGCCGCCCAGGCAGTATGACTGGCATTGAAAAAAGGAAATTGGAACGAGCCGAGGCAGAAGAACAACGGCGAAAACGAGCGGCTACTGAAATCAATTCCTCAGCAATTGGTAAATATATTTATGTCGAATATGATCCACAATTTTAGTATTTGTATTCAATGTTCATCCAACCTCAGTGCAATTCACATCCTCCACCGAATCGTCAGACGAAGAAGGCGATGATAGAATGGAATTAGAAATGGAGGTTCTACCATCGACTTCAAAAGCTGTAACAAGAGTTACTCAGTCATTCATCAATGAACGGATTGTTTCTGCCTTGGATAAATGCATGATATCAGACCGAAACGCAATGCATTTAATTGCTGCAGTAGCTGAAGGCCTTGGCCACAATATATCAAATTTGGTCCTGAATCGCTCATCAATTCGAAGATACCGTACTGCAAATCGAAAAAAAATTTCTGACTTCGCAAAGGAAAACTTACATGTACTTACATTCTCTTTTTGTACCAATTTATTATCAATACAATATTCATATTTTCTCATTACAGTTGAAGGAAGCTGCATTTTTTGTTGTACATTGGGATGGCAAAATACTTGAAGACATTACAGGAAATAATAAGATTGATCGTCTTCCGGTTATTGTCACTACTGGAGACATCGAACAAATATTTGGCGTTCCAAAACTAGACAGTGGAAGTGGCAAAAACGTTGCAGCGGCCGTCTACCAGCTACTGGTAGAATGGAACATATCAAATCGAGTTCAAGCCATGTCCTTTGACACGACATCTTCAAACACCGGTGAATTCGCGGGAGCTGCAGTTTTACTTGAACAGCTATTAGAGAGAGACTTGATGTATTTGCCGTGCAGACATCACATCTACGAATTGGTTCTAAGAGCACTGTTCGAAGAGAAAATAGGAAAAACTTTTGCGCCAGATGTGTCTTTATTTCGCCGGTTTCAACAAAACTGGGGAAAAATAGATCAAGATGCTATCGAAACTGGAGTAAGCGATGAGATTGTTGCTTCCAAGTTAATAACTGCATCAGATGATATCATAACTTGTTGCATGGTCCATCTACAGAAAAAACAAGTTCGCAATGACTATAAGGAACTGTTGGAACTGGTTGTTATATTTCTTGGCGGTGATTTGGGTGAATATAAGTTTAAAGAACTCATACCCATTCACCACGCTCGATGGATGTCTAAGGCAATTTATTCTTTAAAAGTATTTATGTTCAGAGGTCAATTTAAGCTGGAAAAATCACAATTGGGTGGAATTAGAGATGTCTGCGTGTTTATTGTTCGTCTATACGTAAAAGTCTGGTATGGCTGTACTGAAGCTGCCAAAGCTCCGAATCAGGACTTTAACTTTTTGAAAGCACTTCACTCATATGCAGACTTTGATAAGAATTTGTCAAAAACATTGGTAACAAAGTTTATCAGACATTTGTGGTATCTGGCGGATGAGGCTATAGCCCTCGCGTTCTTTGACTCAGATGTATCGTGTGACATAAAACGAAAAATGTTGGATATTGTTTGCGCAGATGATGGGGAAGAAGATAATGACGACTATAGCTCCTATGGCTCTGACGATGTTGCAGATGCTATCCGTAGCAAGAAAAAAATTAACGTTAGTTTTGCAGAAGTAAATGAGCAATTTTTCTCGAATGGCTTGTGTGCTTTCGTAACTTCGAAAACAAAAAACTTTTTCAAACGCTTTAACTTGCCACATGAATTTATACGATACCCACCGGAAACTTGGTCACAGCGAGAAGATTATCAGCGAGCATTAAAAGTTGTTGAGAAAATTCAAGTTGTTAATGACACAGCCGAAAGAGGCGTGAAAATGATGGAGGAATACAATAAAATATTGTGCAGGAACGAAGAAGAGAAACAATACTTGATTCAAGTTGTTGCTGATTATTGAAAAAAATATCCGAATTTTGAAAAAAGCCATTTAATTTAACTCATTGATAATAAGCATAAATAACATCAATAAAGCAATTTTAATTTCTTTTAAAAATTGTCTATTTTTGCACGATTTTGGTAAATTTTCGTGAAAATTAAATTTTTTGTATGGGGACCATATGAAGGGTTGGAGATAGAGAATAAGTTTGTTCTAGAGAAATATTGGGGATGCAAAAATAATGGGGGTTCTTCATATATTTTACATCTCTAGGGGTGACTTCTCAATAGTTACGGGCGTTCTTCTCTCCATTTAAGTCGAATTTCATTCTCTCAGACTTTAACGCGCGTGCGACATGGCAATTTTCAACCGATCGAGCTCATATTTTGACCAAATTTTTTTTTTAACCTAACCTAACACAAAACTGGACTACGATTTTTGAAAATCGAAAATAAAAAATTAAGGTCCACCCTAATATGTATGTATATACAAGTTATTACTTTCCTTTTTAGGGAAAATAAAAAAACAAACAAATAAATTGTTTTTATGCGGACCGTACGTCCGTACTTTATTGAAGTCAATTGAAAACTTAAAACTTAATTACATTTTTTTAGTATCTTATATTCTACTTTCTGTTTATTAATACATAACTTAATTATGAAAAATGTACAATCGTCAATATTGGGCTGTTGCCCTCATTTCTTAGTACAATTTTTATAAAATCATTTCTTAGTTGTCTTTATTTTACTTTTGCAATTTGTTTACGTTAACTTTTTAATAAAGTTGACGTTAACTTACATACTAAATATCTAAAATTGAATTCGAACAGTATTCATTACAAACAAGTGTCAATTTAGTAGGATTTGAGAGATTTTGTTTTTTGAAAAGTAGGCAATTATCACGCTATAACTGGTTTAATTAATTATAAAATATTATCAAGTTGTTAATTTGTTTTTTAAGTGAGACTTAAGTAAAACTTATTTAAAAATTTCCATTTATTAACGCTTATGAAGATCCCGTATAAATTTTAGAGTCTTTTGCATTAGAGGCGCCTTTTTGTTACGCATGGAATTGGAGACTTGAGCACGATCTCTGACAGTGGCTGCTACTCTTAGCCTTTGATCTTCTGTTTTAGCAGCATTGGGTGTTACACTAGATAACGAGGATACACAGGCTGCTGGTGTGGCCACCATTTTTGCTTTCGTTCCGTATTGCTCTTGTTTCTTTAGAACATTACGCGGAGGCTTGACCAGGGAATCCACAAAGGCTAGTTGTGTTTTTCGCACAGGAGCGGACGCAATTTTTTGCGATGCTTTTATAGAATCTTTTAGGACACTTAGTCGACGTTCGTCTTCTTTTTGGCAACGCATAAACATTTCTCTCCACGATTCATTTTCAAGCCGTTTCTTCGTGCGATAAGTTCGTGAAACATGTTGCTGCCATAAAACATCACTGTCTTCCATTAAATAGGGATTATACTTTTCAAAAGCATACAACTGATTAGGTGTAGCCCGTTCCAAGACCGACTTTAGAACTTCAAATGGCACACCTCCCGTGTATTTCAGTGAATCAATATTCTTTTGTAATTTTCTAGTGCACATATCAAATAAACTGGGAGCTTGATATGTTCGTCCGGTGCGAACGCCAGAATACATTTTCGTCCTCATCGTTTTTGATGAAATAGCATGAGTTATAGTTTCGAAATCAGTGACCGTGCGAGCAGGTTTGTTTGAAGCGCCTGAGTTATTAAATACACAATGCATAACAGTTTGATTAAGAGGCATTTGCTTGTAATTGGTGGATATTGTGTTTAATTCTGAAGCAATGCTAGGATCTAAAGGTTCCAATTTGGCTGATGCTGCCAATAAATCCGTTTTTGTTGTACTTGCTTTTGAAGTACTTGGCGTTGAGTATACTGATGAGGGATGATTGGAGGTAAATGATATTCTTGTACCATTTACTTTGTTAGCAATAGTGCTGTTACCGCTGCTACTACTGCTAATTGTTGATGGCTTATTAGGTGTTGTTTCCTTTTCAATTGTACTGCTGCTGCTAGCGGGAGTCGATGGAGATTTTATTGATTTTTTGCTTTTCTTGACAGGTACATTCAACATTCCAAGGACATCATCAAAATTCGCAGTCTTTGACGAATCAAAACCATCATCGACTTCTTCTTCTGTTGCATTCAGGGGTGGCGAAGATTCTGTTTTGGTTGCAGGTGTTAAGGAAGCTGATTTATGTACTTTGGCTATTTTAGCTGGTGGGGATTTAAAATCGTTGGAATCATTTTCGGAATTATGACGTCGTTTACGCTCGGCACTATCGGGGTATTTGGTTGAGGATTTAGATTTAGGACCATAAATCTTCATCAATATCTTATTTTTTAAAGACGATGAGTGTGATGAAGATTTATCATCTTTTCTTCGTTCTTTATCTTTTGATGGACTTTTATGTTTATCACAGTACTCTTTATTCTGTGATGATGAATTGCTGTGTTTTTCGTCGTGCTTGCGTTTAGTGCTGCTTGTATGACTGCTACTTCTGTGATGTGATGATTGAGTGTTGTTGTTAGGCGTTTCCAGTTTGTGTCCATTACTACTGCGATGCTTGTGTCTTTCTTTATGCCCGTCTTTTTTATCTTCACTACGATTTTTACTGAGCTCCAACTCCTGGCTTGTTTTATACCGATTTTGATTTTCATCCTCTTCATCGTCATGTGGTGTTGTACCACCGTAATCTCCATTGGAATCGTTGTGATTTTCGCTCGCATTTGTTCGAGATGTTGTGTCCATGTGCTCTTCTTCGGCTACAATCATTGCCATCCATTTTGTAAGCAAGTTTCTGGCAGCTACGCCTGTGGCACCGTTGAAGATTCCTAACCAATTTACAGTTCTACCTACACCAGTCTCTTCGAGGTGTTTAACTGTAATGGGCAACTTGTTGAGCTTGTCGATGCAGTGAAGTAACATGGCCTCATTGCTATAAATGCTACGATGATAATATTGTATAACTTCAACTATAGAGGTCATTATATCTTTAATTAATTACTACACTATGGAATTGCTGGTTAATTTTTTTATTTATTTTTTTTTTAATTATAACACGTTAATTATTTGTTTATGTATTTAATATATAAGTATATGTATATATATATAAATTTCGTGGTGTCGTAGAAAAAGAAAGAAAAACACTAACGACGACGTGCAATCACTTTTCTTTGCCGTATTTTATGCGTGTTAGTGTTATCCGTACAAAAGCAGCATTAATTTTACTTTTATTAAACGTAAATGTTTTCTTCCGTTTTTTTTCTTGCACAAATTGACACTTTTTATAATTGTTTGAACACAATTATTTTAATTATTATCAACTATTAAACAATTATATTTTTCGAAAATAATATTCTTTTAGAATTTCAATATTTTTTCAGCCGAATTTGCGTCTTCTTCACTTAACTTTCTGTTTGTGAATGGCAGTCGCAGCTGTAGAAAACAATAAAGTAAATTTTTTCCCGTGCACAGTGATTGCAATTTAATCTACCTAACCTAATCTACCTGCCTACCTGATTTACCTAACCTGACCTAAATACAGTGCGCTGGGAAAACTTCAACTAATTAAAACCGCGGGAGTCGGCGTTTAACAAATTAAATTATTTTTTTTATTCTCTCTTTTTCTTCTCTCTATTTATTTCATAAAATTTTAGAGTAGGTAATGTAAAAAAGGGTTAACGTTTTGGGATGTTGACGTAAACGAGCGTTGACGTTTTCCCGAGTAGTGTAGCAGAGGCGTCAAAGGAAAGGATAATGAGAAATGTGAGGAGAGTGAGAGAGGATTGTGTGGGAGAGTAAAAGCAGTTAGTTTTAAGGGTTTTAAGCAGGTAATATTTAAAATTAGTTTTCATTGTTTTGATTGAAAATTGAGTACCTTTGCTTTTCACAAGACGATTGTATGTTTTCCTAAATTATGATTGGCTGACTGTAATAGTTTGATCACATGTATCGTTTTCTGTATAATTTTCTAATTTTTCTTTCTACTATCTGGTTTGTTAAATTTTCTGGATGGGATTTTCCAATTGCAATTCCTTTTTTTATTTTCATGAATGGGATTTCTAATAGAATTTATTTGTATTTCATGTATTTTGTTGGTTGAATACCTATTTCTAACTAATTTTGAATTTTCATTCTCTAGTTTTAATATTTTTATTTTGTATGAGAGTAAAGAGTAAATTTAGAGTATATTATATAAAAACTTCAATTTTAAATATGTTTTATGTATTTATTTATATATCTTATAAAAAACGTATAATAATTTTCTACTAAACGAAATACATTATTTTTTTGTAAATTAAACTGAATACATTCACACGTATTTGATATAAACTCACATATTTTACAAATCCTTGGTCAATTGATGAAATGCTTCCCCTGAATAGAATCAATCATTTTGATATTTTCATACTCGTCCAGCATGCGTTGAAAATGGTTTATTATTTGTAAATGTTCATCAAAAATACAACCATCAAAGTCATATAGAAACTTCTCAATTATACCTCTGTACGACATTTTCTTTAAAAATATGTTTCTTCGTTTAATTCTATCTCCTCTTCCCATCTTTAACTTCCATTAATTTATTCCATACAAGTGTTTAAATCCAGAAATCATGAATGTGCAAGCATTTATTTTATATTAATAAAATTAGAGGAGGTGAATGTGAGATCAGTAACAATACATAACATAGTAGTTTTGTTGAAATCTTAGATACATATCACAAAGTATTGCGAAGCGTTCATTTTTAAATTTTATGTTCAGATCATCATATGGATATGATTCCGAATTTAAATATACTTTTATATCAGTAAGATCACAATGAATAAATTTATTTTGATTCTGAAAAGCAACTAATACAAAACGAGGGCGCTCTCTATTTGCAGCAAGTTTTACGTTCCAAATATGACTAGTTCCTGTGTTAAGTTGTGGATTAATATAACAATCCCAGCTTCGAAATGCTATTGGTATAGAAATATTTGCTTATGAAATATTTGAAATTGTCATTTTAGCTTTTTCAGTAGAAACAGTAGAGTACAATAGATCTGCATCATTCTTATTGCGTAACATAATCAACTCATGTTTACCATTTAATATTATTTTATTATAATCTTCAGCAAATCCAAGCAATATTTTTAGTGGTACATAGAAATTGAAATATGCATTTATAAGATCCACATCATCAACTTTGTTCCATCCAGCATTGAGCAATCCATTGCTATCGGTTGGTGATAAAGAAACAAAGTTCTTTATTGTACTTGTTAAACCCAAATGTCGCGTACGATCAATTTCAATACCATTAATTTCATAACGAATTTCATCAAATAGATATGCGACAAAATTATTTTTTAATTTAAAGTTGGATGAGGAAGGTACTAATTCAGTATTACTAGCATCTTTAACGAATCCTTCTACATATATAAAACTTTCACCAGGTAAGACATATAAGTCTTGATTTTGTATTGAAATTCTAATTTCATCATTATTGTTGTAAGATTGAAGATATGGCGTATACGTGTGGTAGTCATTTTTAATAATATTTTCATCAGACAAGGGTTTTTCAAGTGCATCTATTATTGAACTCATGGTTTTCTCAATTTAAAATATAACGATTTAAGAAATTCTTTGTTTGCTTGTGTCAAGTGTTTATGTGGTAATAATTTCTTTAATTTTAATTTAGCTGACAATTGTTTATTAGGAGAAAATGATACTTTATGTTTGGATATATTCTTATTATAAATTATCATTATCTTGTGGGTTTTAAATGAATTCGTATTGTAATTTCCTCTCCTCGAAAATTAATTAAATCTCCGTCTTGATCAACTACTTGTAGAGTTAAGGAGCTTATCTCCCGAGAGTTGACTGGCAAATAAATGAGATTTCTCGGAATCTCATCAATTTTATACTCTGGTGGAACATTAATTGAGAGTTATTCATATATGTATTGACGGATATATTGCTCTCCACTCGTAAGAGATTGACTTTAAAAATGTTGACTGGAAGATCTGAATAGTGATTCTATTTTGGATTTAAGATTTTTTTATTAAATCCAAGCAGTTTTCCAATTGTATTTTCTTTATTAAAATAAACTAAATCAGTAGAGCTATTAACTCTTACTTGCATTGTATTATTATTAGCTTCTATATCAATTTTATTTTTTGGACTGTAGCGTTTGTATTGCTCTTTTATATAATAAACAATATCATTCAATTCATAGGATCCAATTGGAATTTCAATTATATGATCACCAATATGAAACTTGTTATTATAAACGTCTACATTGGGAATGCTGTTGTATGAATGAAAATCAGTCAGAGCACACTCATATTCACCATCCAAATAAATTGGAGGGAAATAATTAGCTGATAGCTCAGATGATTTAGAGCTCAATGTAAGTGTTATTGACATTATGCTTGTCGGAGAGTAAATAAAATAAATTTAACACAATGTTGTTTTTTAAGGAAATTTATAAGTTTATTTTCCATTACAAAATATATATATATAAATACTACATCAATTATATTATTTTATTTATTATTATTATTACTAACTACAATATATCAGTTTTATTAATCCAAGAATTATGATGATTTGGAAATCCCAACCATTTAACAAATGCTTTTTCTCCTTTAGCTTTAAGAACGTTTTCGACGAGGTACGTATCTGGAAATCGAGTTTTGAAAAGTTCTTCATCATAGAATCCTCCTTCTATTGGATTTCCACGATAGTCTTCTAATATGTACGTTGTAGGATATGTATTCTTTACTGTTTTTATTTTAAAAATTTCTGTACCCCTTTTCAAAAATATGTTTGTATTTACTGATACGTACATAATCTCCGACATTGAATTTTGATATTTTATATGTTTTTATATGGTTGTATACTGTGCTAAGCAATTTCTTCTCATTTGTTGAATTGACTTTGATTGGAGGCATTTTGATGGTACGATGAATTTTTCTGTTGTAAGCATCAACTAAATTATTATAAATATCGAGCCAATAATATGAACCATTAAAACTAAATTCTTTTCACATCATTCCTTTTAAGGTTCGATTGAATCGTTATACCATTGATGCTTTCATTCTACTAAATGTTGAGTAGTGATTGATATTATGTTTATCTATTAGTTTTTGAAAGTCCTTATTGAAAAACTCTTTACCATCATCTGTTTGTAAATGTTTAGGAATCCTACCTAATTTAAAAATATTTTCCATTTCCTGGGCTACTTCAATTGCTGTTTTTGTTTTAAGTGGTTTAGCCCATGCAAATTTTCAGAAGGTATCAATTACAGTCAATAAATATCTATAGTTTTTATTATGTGTAGAATAATTCCCAATTTCAACCAAATCAGCTTGCCAGAGGTCATCTATTCCTTTCATTACAACTCTTCGACGTTTAAAAACTTTTCTAGCCTGTTTATGGAGTTCATTTACTAAGGTTCTTTTTGTAGTCATTATTTAATTCTTTTGTAAAATAATATCGTATGGGTTGTTATCTGTTGACGTATTTTCACCTATTGTGATATATTCAAAATTATCATATCTATAAATTTTCTCTTTTATCCTGCTGATTTCTTCTTTAGTAGATGTATTATACTTTATAATTTGATCTCGAATATCTTTAATATTTTTTTCTAAATGCTCAATTATATCCTTTTGTACCTTTTCAATGTAATATTGCAAAAACACTTTACTGATAGCATCATTCTCTTCCATAGCATTTGCCACATTTCTGATTCTTTTGTTTTGGACGTCAATATTGTTATTCGCATCCATAAAGAACCCCAACAATTTAGGTACATTTTTTATTGAAATTATACCACTTGTATCGTTCAGGTAGTGTCCAAATTTATCAACAGACATAGTTAATTTAAATTAATATTATTGTATAATGTTAGCTTCATATAATTCTTCAATAATTGATACAATCTCGTTATTGTGATTCGTATGACCAGCAGCTTGTGATGCTATTAGTAGTCGATCTACCAACTCATTTGGATCATCCCAATATATATAGTTAGGTTTCTGTGAATTGACACTCATTAATCCAGTACCAATATAATTCTGGTTTGCTGTTTCATGTGATGATGTTGAGGGTATAGATTGCTTCATATTTTTATCTTTAAATAATTTTCCAATAATGTGTTTATATTTATAGGCTCTCGTACCTTTTATTTCACCATCAGCTTGAAAATCTCGTTTGTATGCATTTGTATTAATCAATATTTTTTTTATAAATTTCAAGTTCAGATTTATCATAGTTCTTTGGAGTTTTATGAAACATTAATGAAAATAATCCTGGTGTAAGAGCCCATATTTGATTTCCAATTATAATTTTATCGTCATTGAAGTTAATCTTACTGTCACCAAATTTCCACTCATTATTAGAATCTCTATAGAGATTGTCTAACTCATTAATTTTTTGTAAAGATACTAAATCTTCATCATTTCTATAACTATTTAAATTTTCAGTTTCTGACTGAGAGTAAAAATCATCGTAATCATCTGAGTTGCTTGAGTTTAATAATGTTTCTTCAACAATCTTCTTTGGAGTACTTTTGTTAATCGCTGGTATTTTAGATATAGGATTTGAATTAATAGTGAATTCATGTCTAAGTTCCTTATTTTTAAGTTTTGGAATTCTTTTATAGTTTTTGAGTTTTTTTTTTCAAGGGTTCTGTTATGGGTTTAAATGTATCTTTAAGTTGTTCATGCATATCTGCCTCACCAACTTTCATACTACGAAGTTTTTTCTTCAATACATTTCTCGTTTTTATCAAATCCCTCAATACATTTTTATTCATTTTAAATAATTAATTCGGTTTTCTTATCAAATTATGAATTAGTGTCTAGATTAATGATGTTACATTATCAGATCAGCTTTCAGCCTTGGTATAAGATAATATGTTAAATCAGCTATCTGGTATTATAAAAGCGATGATATTATTTTAGATATTGGATTAGGTTAGGTAGAAATCGGTTAAAAATAGTAGATACATATGTACTAAGTTGTAGTATGTTAAAAGTTCAATGTTATACTAATATTTAAATGTAATATGTATAATAATTTATATTGTTATGAAATTGTCAAATTGCTTTTGGTATCGTCCATTATTCAATTCGTCATCTTTACTAATCACCAAAAATCCATATTTATCTTTCCAACATTCTCGACAAATTTCATAAAAGTTTTGAAAACTCATATCGCTTGCAACATGATCACTATAAACATGCTTCACATTCATTTCATCTTGCTTAAACATTATCTCGTATCAAATGTTTTGGAATTCTTGTATAAGTTTGACATAAATAAAATGAGTAAATATTTTTGTGTCGACCCATACAAAAGTATGCACGTATGTTATTTTGCTTTTCACATGCAACATCATCAAATATCATAATTGAGTTAGAATTTGCTTTATAAGGAGATATTACTGATTCATTATCTGAAAATGTATAATATCCCATTCCTTTAATTGGTGTTATTAGTTTTCTTAAATATTCATATTTTGGTTGATATAGTGATTTTGAGTATAAATAGATGTTCTCAAATTTTAAACCATTAGGATTTTCCAACAATCCAATCATAACATTAGTCTTCCCACAATTCGATGGACCGACTATCAGCGCTCGAATAGAATTCGGTAATAAAGAACTGTGCGAATGGAAATATTTTTATGTTGTTTAATTAAGCGCATCTTTATAACTGATACTAAAAATATATAATTAATATTTTTTTTATAGAATAAAATAAAATGGTTATACACTATAACAAAGAGATTAATTATAAAAGAACAGTCATCGGAGAAGGTTTAGTGAATAAAATAATAAACTCTCTACCTATTGAACTACATCTTGCTGGATATCAATATTGTGGCCCTGGAACAAAACTGCAAAAACGTTTAAATCGGGGAGATAAAGGAATAAATAAATTAGACGCAGCTTGCAAGGAACATGATATAGTATATTCAAACAATAAAGACATAAATATAAGACATCAGGCTGATAAAATTCTTGAAAATAAAGCTTGGGAACGAGTTCTTTCAAAAGACAGTACTCTACCAGAAAAATCATTTGCTTACTTGGTAACAAACACAATGAAAGCAAAAAGAAAATTAGGCATGGGTTTGAAGAAGAATAACATAAATAAAGATTCAAAAGTATATAAATCTAGTGGAAGAAAACTTTTCAATGCAACAAAAACTTTAAAGAAAGAAAAGCCACAAGATATTAACTCTGCTATTAGGATTGCTCATAAAGTCATTAAAAACTCTTTTAAAGGGAAAAAGTCTCATGTTGTAATTCCTCATTTTATGTTATGATTCCAAAAATTGGTGGTTTTTACCTCTAATACCCATTGTAACTGCTCTTGGTGCAATTGGTAGTTTAACTGGTGGTGGTGCAGCCATAGCAAAAGCTATAAATGCCGCAAAGGATGCTAAAAATCAACTTGATGAAGCAACCAGACATAATAAAAATATGGAGGCTATAGCAATGGGAAAAGGTCTTTACCTCACACCATATAAAAAGGGATATGGATTGGTTTGTAAAGAGAAACCAAAAAACTTTTAGAAATGCTACCTAAGAGACCACTAACTGATCTCGACCTGAAATACTTGTCAAAAAATATTCCATATTTTAGAGGTATTTTCATGTTAGACAGACTACCAAAGCGTTCTAGAAAAATATAATGTGGTATCATCAACTTAGATTTATCAACAGGATCTGGAACACAAAGAATATTTCGATAGCTTTGGAAATTTACAACCTCCTTCTGAATTGATTAAATACCTAGGAAAAAATATAAAATATAACTACAACCAACATCAAGATTATAATTCATATAATTGCGGACAATTATGTATTAAATTTCTGTATCATATAACTGAAAGAAATAAATAAATAAAAAAAACTCATTTATTTTATTTTGATATTAGCAATGAAAATGTTTTTATTTATGAATTTATATTAATTTTTTTAATTTAACTAAATATTAAGAAATTGAATGAAGATATATAGGCTTTAGATTTCCTATACTGGATATTGACCATTTGGAATAAAATCAACCATTACATCAAATGTGTCTAAGCGCAAGCCTCGTTCTCCTTCTCTTGTGATATGGAATATACCTGATGATAGTTCAGTCATCTCTTCATCGGATAATGAATTGTATCGGTTTGGCAAAAACATTATATTCTCTTCCAGCTCAATTTGGATGGTTGGGCCATATTTTGTTGTCGTTCTTTTTGCATTTAAGACTGCATACTTTTTGCTAGTTTCCAAATCCTTAATATGAATAAGGGTTTTGTTGGAAAAGCTGTTGAATTTTTTAATTAAATTTTTAGCTGAATCCATTTTTTCGTTCTGTTGTCACTTGAACAGATTTTCTGATATTGATCTTTAAATTTTTTCAATAAGTCTGAATTTTTTAACAAAAAAATTGTTAGAGAGTAAAAGAAATATGTATATATGTATATATATATATATGCTCCTCGCTCTATGTTCAATAATAAAAAGGGGATATGAATAAAATTGTTTTAAAGATAAAAATAATATAAAATTTAGTATGATGTAATAGGAGAAAAAATATTAAATATATCTATTCTCCTCACACTACCTGCAGGGATTCAATTATAATCTTTTCATTTCATTGTGAAGGATCGTAGTGGAATAAATTAAACATAATTAAAAGAAAAAGAAAAGGAGAGAATACTGTTTTTAAATGGAGTAACAAAGAAAAGTATATTATTTGGAAATAAAAAACATTCGTGTAAAAGATTCTGAAAAATGTAGTTAATAACCGAAAAATTTAATAAACTAATAGTAACAATAAGAACGTCAACATAACAAGTTGAAAAAAAAAATTAAAAAAATAATAAAAATGAGTTTAATAAGAGATATCGTACAACAATTTTTAATTTATTTCAAAGACGAATTATTATATGAGCACCGGGACACGCTCAACTTTTTTGTGTCCATGCTGGAACAAAATGAAGACCATGGAGTTATAGATGATGAAGCTGGGGAAAATGGAACCCATTTTAAGAGCTGCCCTTGGTCTGAGCCAAGCTGTGAAGAGGGTCCAGACACCTGCAGATGTTCCGTATTTCATTTCCGGAAGGATATTGTATTAAAATTAATTCAATCGTATTATAACTTTCGCCAAAATATTTAATAAAATAAAATAAAACTTATATTTACTTTTAAATAGAAAAAAACACAAATTCAAATAATTGTAAAATAAAATAAATAAAATATAAAAAAAAATAAAAAAAATTTATTCTTCTTATTTATTGACTTTTAAAAAGATAAATTAGGTAAGTAAAATCACAAATGAATTTGTTATTTTTTTCAGAGCGGTTCTTTTCATAACAGCATAAAAAAGTATTAACTCTTTTCCTTTTCTAACTCAACAGGTTGACCTTTCTTTCATTTTCGAGTTTGTTGTTTTTCACAGCGGTCTTTTTCATAAGGGTTAAAAAAAAAGTATTAACTCTTTTCCTTTTCTAACTCAAGAGTTTGACCTCTTTTATATTCGAGTTTGGAAAAAAGGTGATTCTAATGAATGTCTCGTCATACAAGGCTTTAAATAATATAAAATGGCGTGAGGTAATAGGAGAAAAAATATTAAATATATCCATCCTCCTGGCACCACCTGCAGGGATGCAAGTATAATCTTAGAGCAATCTGCTTTTACTCTCCCACACAATCCTCTGGTTTATAGCACTTGACACTATAGGAGTTTGCACCTTTTGTATGCCATCTACAACAAACTAACTTGCACGTGTGCATAATCCATTCATTCAATCTCTATGCCCTTTCAATTTATAATTATAATTAATATTTAATTTAAAAGCATGTTTATTCATGTCTTAGATAAATGTATTATGCACAAAGTAAGTACAGATAGTTAATATTGTGCATGACCAATCTTGTTATGTATTTTTACTGATCTCACATTCACCTCATGATTTCTGGATTTAAACACTTGTATGGAATAAATTAATGGCAGTTAAAGATGGGAAGAGGAGATAGAATTAAACGAAGAAACATATTTTTAAAGAAAATGTCGTACAGAGGTATAATTGAGAAGTTTCTATATGACTTTGATGGTTGTATTTTTGATGAACATTTACAAATAATAAACCATTTTCAACGCATGCTCGACGAGTATGAAAATATCAAAATGATTGATTCTATTCAGGGGAAGCATTTCATCAATTGACCAAGGATTTGTAAAATATGCGAGTTTATATAAAATACATGTGAATGTATTCAGTTTAATTTACAAAAAAATAATGTATTTCGTTTAATAGAAAATTATTATACGTTTTTTATAAGATATATAAATAAATAAATAAAATATATTTAAAATTGAAGTTTTTATATAATATACTCTAAATTTACTCTTTACTCTCATACAAAATAAAAATATTAAAACTAGAGAATGAAAATTCAAAATTAGTTAGAAATAGGTATTCAACCAGATAGTAAAAAGAAAAATTAGAAAATTATACAGAAAACGATACATATGATCAAACTATTACAGTCAGCCAATCATAATTTAGGAAAGCATACAATTTCATCCCTCATCGTCTTGAAAAAAACACAGGTACTCAATTTTCAATCAAAACAATGAAAACTAATTTTAAATATTACCTGCTTTATTAACCCTTAAAACTACCTGCTTTTACTCTCCCACACAATCCTCTCTCACTCTCTTCACATTTCTCATTATTCAACTAGAAACTATTACTATCCAACTGGATTCCCTTCATGACATGTCAGCATTCGCTGTCGACCAATTCAAATTCCAATTAGAAAAGGCGGCGGCATTCCTTTGATGTCTCTGCTCCCCATTACCTATCTACTAGAAACAACAGGGGCCAAATTACCGCCTTCGATATCGAGTAAAATTGATCGTAATTTTCTTATTTTAGATTATGGCATTCGATATCGAGCAAGAAATTTAGTACATTTTATCATAATTTCAATATCGAAATCATTTTTCGGTACGATAGCTCTTTCGATCACGAATGCGGTAATTTGGCCCCAGGTATTTTGATTGTGTAAAATAATGTACTACTGTCAAAAATACTTGAAAATGTATTTTTTTTTTTATTTAATTTTATTTGGAAATTTATATTATTTACATATTTCTTAATTCTATTCCCACGAAGCCTTAGGGCTTGTCTGTAGGATGTGAAAAGTTATGTATTTCATATATTATTTCATTTCATTGCAGAGATATACGGCCATGTCACAGAATTGAATTCGGTTTGGAAGTGAAATTAATTCGGGTTTCTGCTTTAATAGAAGAACCCAAAGGAACAATTTTTTTCGGAATGAAACCACTATTAATTTGCTATGTGGCATTGTAATTTTAAGAATTTCTAGAAAAAAAAGTTTCGTTTTATTTTTTCTATAGAAGCAACATACGGAATTAATTCCACTTCCGAACGGAATTAAATTCTGTGACATGGCTGATAAAATGTTTTTTTTATTTTTTTTTTCTTTTTGTGAAGCTTCTTACGTTGATTAAGTCTAGCCGTAAAGCATTGAAAATAGTAGGCAAGACGACACCTAGAGCATTTTTTCCCGTAGTTGTTTCGGTGCCGTTAATACAAGAAATTTGTGCAATGCGAAGCCGGTATTCTGTATACCATAAAGGAGAAAATCGTTTTTTTTCCATACAACATTATCAAAAATATGGTTTTATGTCTCATTTTTGGAAAAAAATTTATGGCGTTAAGTCCCATTCCATTATGGCTCAATGGAATGAGACTTGACGCCATATGGCTTTATGTCCCATGGCTTTATGTCCCATGGCTTTATGTCCCATGGCTTTATGTCCCATGGCTTTATGACACCTCACCACACATTAATTCACATTCAATTTTCAAATAAAAACATAAATGTAATTTTCATTTTTTTGCAACGTCTTTTTGAGAAAAACTGACTTCTTTAAGAAATTTTAACGTGAATTAATAAAATTTTAACATTGAAAACAATAATTTAAATGAAATTTGTCCATTAATTGTTCGATATTTAATTGTGAGTACATTTTACAGTTTATAACGTATTTTTTGTTTTACGAGATTTTTTTCCAGGAAATATGCCAAAGATTAAGCCGTCAAAATATTCCATCATAATGAAATACGTTAACGAATTTAACAATGTCTTTAAATCTGATGGAAGAATACTTTATTGCAATATTTGCAATAAATCCGTGAATCACGAAAGGAAGTTTTTGGTTGAGCAACACTTAAATAGTCAAAAACACAAGGATCTGCTCGAGCGTGTTACACAAAAGTCTTCCCAATCGTTGCTTAAACATACAGAGACAACAAATAAGTTTTGTATGGAGTTATATGAAGCATTCATTTCCGCTGGCATACCCTTAAACAAATTAAGTAACGAACATTTAAGAAATTTCTTTAAAACATACATAAATGAGAGTATCCCTTGCCAGTCTACTCTTAGAAAAAACTATGTAGACAAAATATATGACTCCGATGGGTGTCGATGGACGAAACTACTGATATAGAAGGGCGTTACGTTGCAAACGTTATTGTCGGAGTTTTGGATAAAGATGAAAAAGTTTCCAAAAATAAATTCTTGCTTAACGTTGTGGAATTGGAAAATCTGCAATATATTTCAAAATATTGCAAAAAAAAAAATGGACAAAAAATATCAAATTTTTATGGAGGTTGTCTCACATATTGGTCCATAACTCTGGTTGGCCTATACGATTTTGCTGATTTTCAATACCAAAGTTACCTGCAAAATAAGAAATATTTTTCTGGAAATTTCGTTTATTTAAGTTGTATACCTTGGACGTGAGAGTGTTTTACACACCCGGACAGACAGACAGACGGACATGGCTAAATCGACTTAGAATTTCATAAGGATCAAGAAAAATACTTTGTTGGTTCTCAGATGAATATTAAAAAAGTTTCACACGGAATGACAAACGTAATATACCACTCTTGGTGGTGGAGGGTATAAAAAGATAATGTGCACAAAAATTAATTCGAATAAAACATATAAAAAATCTAAATATTTTATTGATAGTGTCTTATGGACTGAAAATGATTATGAACCAGACTATGTATTTAATCTACGTATGTATCTTATTTATTAAAATATAATATGAAATGTAATTGAAATATGTATCTCATGGTAGTAATTTTTTTCTAAAGCCTCAGTTAGCCGACTGTAGCGGAATGTAGTGTAGTGACGTAAAAATTTAAGGAAATTCTATTTCTTACAGATTCATACATTACGGTGTTGCGTTACTTTACATCTCCATAACCATTTGCATTACTTTACACATAACAATATTCATCAGCTGTTTCTTACTGTTGCAGTTACATTCCATTACAGTCGGCTAACTGAGGCTTAATAAAATATTTTATAAAAATGTGTTTGTTGTTTTGATTTTTAAAAGAAACATTTTATAATTTAGCCCCTTTTCGCACTTTATCGAAAATTTTAGCCCTTTTTTCAAAAATGTTTACGCGTTTTGAGTCTCAAAAGTTGGCATCACTGCTGTTACGTGTGTAACTTTTCTATAACTACATATACGTACGTACGTTACATTACGTTGCTTTTTTCTTAAAACAACGTTCGCATAACGAGGCCTTTAAAAATCCTGAGATTGTAAAAAATCCGTCACGTTTAGCATCTCTAGAACTAAATTGTTCGTAGTACGAAAAATGCAGAAATAATTATTGCTAAATATGCAAAAAAAAACCCCAAACTATAATATTTTCTGCAAACCCAAGTACCTGTTTAGAAAATAAGACATAGGGATCTACTGCAGATCTTTATTGTTCTTATAATATTAACTATTGCACATGTCGTCATAAAATCACACTCATAAAATTTAAAGTTTTTCTACTTTTATGACGGGTTTTCTTAAAAATATTATGAGTTTAAAATTAATCTCCCTGTTTTAGCGAAAATTTTCCAAAAAATTTTAATCTCGTTTTATGATATGTACTAAAATATTGCCGTTAATCTCTCTCTTTATGTTGCACTGGAATTTTATGCTTTTGGGTTTTTGGCATATGTATATTTTCAATTACGTGTACGATGTGGAAATGTGTTTGAGAGAATTTGAAATTTGTTAGTTAGGCTTGTTAAAGTATTTACTAATTAAATTTGGTTCGATGTTCGTTTTTATTTTTTTGATATAAAATTGGGATTTTCTAAAATCAATATGAATATAAATGATGTTAAGTGTTTATGATGATAATCCAAATAACTTTTTGTTTTAGTAACTAAAAGTTGGAAGTTACACATTAAAAATATTCAAACGCCTCAAATAACTTTTCCTCTCATTATTTACCACTATTTGCAACATCAAGTGAAACGTAAACAGGTGTTCATGAGCTTCATGTATAAAAATATAATTTTTTATTAAATTAAATTTTGATTTCTTCGACCTTTTTTTTCATAAAATAAAAAGTTTTTTCGAGCTCGATTCTAATTCGAGCTACTTGAATATCTAATTGCATTAGTAGAAGTCAATTAGATTTCTAATTGTAAAGGTAAACCAATTTTTTTTGCTAATGGCAACTAATTGCAATTAGTTTTACCATTGGAATAAAAATTGCTATTATCTAATGGGAATTAATTGAACTATTTCTAATTGTTTGATGAATTAGAGAATACAAACCAATTGCATCAATTGCTAATTCTAATCATTATTTAACATGTATGCTTTAAACTATAATATGGTTACCTTAGGTCATAATATGATCATGTATAACAATTTTATGATTATATTAGATTATAATATGATGTTATAATATCAAATTATGATTAACGAGAAAATATTATGATGAAATATTTCGATAATAATTGATCATAATATGATATTTTTTGGCACTTATATTCATCATAATATGTTTTGACTATAATTATGTTTACCACAACCATGTTTCTTTCTGCGTGTATTGTGAATTAATCGTGTTTTTTGTTTACAGTGAGTTTATTTTACGGATTAAATACATATATAATCGCGGTTACGTTAAACATATGTATGTACTCGCAAGTATTGAATAGTAGATTAACAATTAAAACTTTGCATTTTTTAAACTGAGCATTACACATTATTTTAAAATTCTGTGACATTGTTAACCCTTTTATATATGGGATCAAAATTGCTATTTTGAAAATAAATAGAAAATTGCGTTCGAATGTGTTTAAAGTAAAAGTTTCGACAAATTAAGAACAATTAGGCCCATTATTACAACTTGGCAATAGTTAAAAGTATGATGTTATCGGACAGATAAGAAGTATTTGGTTATTACAAGTTTACTTTAATCTAAAACCAACCGATAAGCTAAAGGGAAGATCATCTTGCCTTTAAATTTTATAGTGAGGTATGTGGTTGAAGTTGCCATATGTTCTGGAAAAAATGTCAAATTCATGAAAAATAAATTAATTTTAATTTTGTTTTGCCAATAAATAATTTGATAAACAAAAATGGAAAACAGACGCTTGATTTATATTTTTTTCACAAACAAATGTTTTCACAAACACACACAATTTACTGTTTCTTGTCAGTAATTTGTCAAAAAAAATCGGTTTTTCACTGGTATTGCCATATTTTAGAAAAAAAATAATTTTATTTTACAAGGAAGTTGTAATAACGAAAAATCTTAAAGGTCACTTTATTCCTCACTTTAATTAAAATTACCTTTTACTATTAAGAACATTAGAGGCAAGTTGTAATAATGGCCCTTATTATATTTAGTCGAATGTGGTGTATTGAATCTACTATTCAATACTTGATTCTTGAAATGTATCACTTTGTTATAATTTCAATTTCTTTTAATTTTTTTATATATTTCAATAATTCAATTTTTATGTTCTTATTTGTTTGTTGCACAACTCTAAACAATTGAGACTTTAACTGTATTGAACTTGCATAGCTATTATATTTATGAATGATTTAAAATTATTTGTTTACACATAATCTGAAATTTAGTACAATCTATTGCATTTACAAAGTTTATCAGACATGTGATGGAAATCGAAATCGAAAACGAATCAGTTTTGGAAATACATTTTAATACATTTATAATCTAATTTTTAAAAATTTTGTTTTAAGATTCTCTTTAGTAGCCCAACATCTTTACATTTTATGTGATAAAAGTTTTTCAATACAGAAATATTACGAAAAAATTGACTTCTAAAACTAATTCGTTTTCGTTTTCGATTTCCATCACATGCCTGTATTATTAAAAAAAAACATTAATCGTATTTAACGACAATAAAATTAAATCGAAAATTATGGAAAATTAACATGTACGGAAATGTATACATTGCCCATTTAAAACTGTTATTTGCTAATTGTTTAATAACTGTTATACGTACATATGTAAAATGCAAACATTTTAGGCATAGGCATTTAGGCATAAAACACAAAGCGTATTTATTTGTTTATTTATTTATTTATTTATTATTTATTTACATAACATAGGAATAATTTTTACAAGTAATATTACAAATAGATAAGAATTCAGGTGAATAATCCTTTTCTACTTAGAAATAATTATAGAGACTAAAATTACTAGTAGGATAAAGTGACATTTTATGTTTAGGTAAAAAGTAACAAAAGCCTATTGAAGCGTATTTATTGTATCAATAAATATTGGATATCTTATTAACTAATTCAATACATAAACCTATTTGAAAAAAGTGATGTTTGATAGCGGTATCTTCAGCAAGTGCAGGAAGAAACGAAATTAAATAAAAATTTATAAATATCTTAATTTTATAACTAAGAGTAATAATCTTTACTGAGTTTTAGTTAAAGAAAAAAGGAACAAAATATACATACATACATACATATATGTATTAGTGTGGACCTTCAATGATAGGAGATTTTTTAAAGTTATCTGTTTTAAAATCGTAGACCAGTTTTGTGTTAGGTTAGGGTAAAATACAGTTTGGTCAAAATATGAGCTCGATCGGTTGAAAATTGCCGTGCCGCACGCGCGTTAAAGTCTGAGAGAATGAAATTCGAGCTAAATGGAGAGAAAAACGACCGTAAGTATTGAGAAGTCACCCCTAGAGATGTAAAATGTATGAGCAACCCGCATTATTTTTGCATCTCCAATATTTCTCTAGAACAAACATATTCTCTATCTCCAACCCTTCATATGGTCCCCATACAAAAAATTTAATTTTCTCGAAAAGATTATACATAAAAACTACAACGCAAAATAATTGGAGATTTCATTAACAGCTTTACAAAAAGTAAAAAATGCAAATTAAATAAATATATATGTATATTCATTTATTTAAATGGATTTAAAAAAATCACCAATGTTTTACATTCACAATAACAAATTGTGCGTATTAAGGGGATTTCCCTTTATGTATACAAGCAATAATTGTAAGAACATAAAAGAAAGTAAACAATTGATGCGCATTTGGTTTTCAATGGCATCATCTACAACAAGAACTAATTTGCGATCGCAACAGTCTAAGATTTATTTGATTGGAAATGTTATTCCACAGCTATTGGGATCAAAATTGCCGTCTAATAAAGAAGTTCTTGGCGTATTATTTTTCCACACTCGTACTCTAAAACTTGAAGTGCGAAAAAGTGAAATAATGGTGGTAAACGAAGTTCTCGTTTTCTGGGATAAAGCTCGAATTCCGACGCGAGACAAGTCTGCAATCGTACTGCAAGTTGAGAAGTTATACCAGGAGTGGAGAAATTTAAGCAAGGGCGCACCAAGAGGAGGACCAACGCATAAGGCAAAAGAAGAAAAGTTTGTCCAAGAATTAGATGACCTCTTCGATATTGCTCATGTAAATGCGTTAATAAGGATGCCAATACAGAAGGATAGAGATTTTTTGCTTACGCAGAGAAAAAAAGGCCGCCCAGGCAGTATGACTGGCATTGAAAAAAGGAAATTGGAACGAGCCGAGGCAGAAGAACAACGGCGAAAACGAGCGGCTACTGAAATCAATTCCTCAGCAATTGGTAAATATATTTATGTCGAATATGATCCACAATTTTAGTATTTGTATTCAATGTTCATCCAACCTCAGTGCAATTCACATCCTCCACCGAATCGTCAGACGAAGAAGGCGATGATAGAATGGAATTAGAAATGGAGGTTCTACCATCGACTTCAAAAGCTGTAACAAGAGTTACTCAGTCATTCATCAATGAACGGATTGTTTCTGCCTTGGATAAATGCATGATATCAGACCGAAACGCAATGCATTTAATTGCTGCAGTAGCTGAAGGCCTTGGCCACAATATATCAAATTTGGTCCTGAATCGCTCATCAATTCGAAGATACCGTACTGCAAATCGAAAAAAAATTTCTGACTTCGCAAAGGAAAACTTACATGTACTTACATTCTCTTTTTGTACCAATTTATTATCAATACAATATTCATATTTTCTCATTACAGTTGAAGGAAGCTGCATTTTTTGTTGTACATTGGGATGGCAAAATACTTGAAGACATTACAGGAAATAATAAGATTGATCGTCTTCCGGTTATTGTCACTACTGGAGACATCGAACAAATATTTGGCGTTCCAAAACTAGACAGTGGAAGTGGCAAAAACGTTGCAGCGGCCGTCTACCAGCTACTGGTAGAATGGAACATATCAAATCGAGTTCAAGCCATGTCCTTTGACACGACATCTTCAAACACCGGTGAATTCGCGGGAGCTGCAGTTTTACTTGAACAGCTATTAGAGAGAGACTTGATGTATTTGCCGTGCAGACATCACATCTACGAATTGGTTCTAAGAGCACTGTTCGAAGAGAAAATAGGAAAAACTTTTGCGCCAGATGTGTCTTTATTTCGCCGGTTTCAACAAAACTGGGGAAAAATAGATCAAGATGCTATCGAAACTGGAGTAAGCGATGAGATTGTTGCTTCCAAGTTAATAACTGCATCAGATGATATCATAACTTGTTGCATGGTCCATCTACAGAAAAAACAAGTTCGCAATGACTATAAGGAACTGTTGGAACTGGTTGTTATATTTCTTGGCGGTGATTTGGGTGAATATAAGTTTAAAGAACTCATACCCATTCACCACGCTCGATGGATGTCTAAGGCAATTTATTCTTTAAAAGTATTTATGTTCAGAGGTCAATTTAAGCTGGAAAAATCACAATTGGGTGGAATTAGAGATGTCTGCGTGTTTATTGTTCGTCTATACGTAAAAGTCTGGTATGAAGCTGCCAAAGCTCCGAATCAGGACTTTAACTTTTTGAAAGCACTTCACTCATAACCAGACTTTGATAAGAATTTGTCAAAAACATTGGTAACAAAGTTTATCAGACATTTGTGGTATCTGGCGGATGAGGCTATAGCCCTCGCGTTCTTTGACTCAGATGTTTCGTGTGACATAAAACGAAAAATGTTGGATATTGTTTGCGCAGATGATGGGGAAGAAGATAATGACGACTATAGCTCCTATGGCTCTGACGATGTTGCAGATGCTATCCGTAGCAAGAAAAAAATTAACGTTAGTTTTGCAGAAGTAAATGAGCAATTTTTCTCGAATGGCTTGTGTGCTTTCGTAACTTCGAAAACAAAAAACTTTTTCAAACGCTTTAACTTGCCACATGAATTTATACGATACCCACCGGAAACTTGGTCACAGCGAGAAGATTATCAGCGAGCATTAAAAGTTGTTGAGAAAATTCAAGTTGTTAATGACACAGCCGAAAGAGGCGTGAAAATGATGGAGGAATACAATAAAATATTGTGCAGGAACGAAGAAGAGAAACAATACTTGATTCAAGTTGTTGCTGATTATTGAAAAAAATATCCGAATTTTGAAAAAAGCCATTTAATTTAACTCATTGATAATAAGCATAAATAACATCAATAAAGCAATTTTAATTTCTTTTAAAAATTGTCTATTTTTGCACGATTTTGGTAAATTTTCGTGAAAATTAAATTTTTTGTATGGGGACCATATGAAGGGTTGGAGATAGAGAATAAGTTTGTTCTAGAGAAATATTGGGGATGCAAAAATAATGGGGGTTCTTCATATATTTTACATCTCTAGGGGTGACTTCTCAATAGTTACGGGCGTTCTTCTCTCCATTTAAGTCGAATTTCATTCTCTCAGACTTTAACGCGCGTGCGACATGGCAATTTTCAACCGATCGAGCTCATATTTTGACCAAATTTTTTTTTTAACCTAACCTAACACAAAACTGGACTACGATTTTTGAAAATCGAAAATAAAAAATTAAGGTCCACCCTAATATGTATGTATATACAAGTTATTACTTTCCTTTTTAGGGAAAATAAAAAAACAAACAAATAAATTGTTTTTATGCGGACCGTACGTCCGTACTTTATTGAAGTCAATTGAAAACTTAAAACTTAATTACATTTTTTTAGTATCTTATATTCTACTTTCTGTTTATTAATACATAACTTAATTATGAAAAATGTACAATCGTCAATATTGGGCTGTTGCCCTCATTTCTTAGTACAATTTTTAAAAAATCATTTCTTAGTTGTCTTTATTTTACTTTTGCAATTTGTTTACGTTAACTTTTTAATAAAGTTGACGTTAACTTACATACTAAATATCTAAAATTGAATTCGAACAGTATTCATTACAAACAAGTGTCAATTTAGTAGGATTTGAGAGATTTTGTTTTTTGAAAAGTAGGCAATTATCACGCTATAACTGGTTTAATTAATTATAAAATATTATCAAGTTGTTAATTTGTTTTTTAAGTGAGACTTAAGTAAAACTTATTTAAAAATTTCCATTTATTAACGCTTATGAAGATCCCGTATAAATTTTAGAGTCTTTTGCATTAGAGGCGCCTTTTTGTTACGCATGGAATTGGAGACTTGAGCACGATCTCTGACAGTGGCTGCTACTCTTAGCCTTTGATCTTCTGTTTTAGCAGCATTGGGTGTTACACTAGATAACGAGGATACACAGGCTGCTGGTGTGGCCACCATTTTTGCTTTCGTTCCGTATTGCTCTTGTTTCTTTAGAACATTACGCGGAGGCTTGACCAGGGAATCCACAAAGGCTAGTTGTGTTTTTCGCACAGGAGCGGACGCAATTTTTTGCGATGCTTTTATAGAATCTTTTAGGACACTTAGTCGACGTTCGTCTTCTTTTTGGCAACGCATAAACATTTCTCTCCACGATTCATTTTCAAGCCGTTTCTTCGTGCGATAAGTTCGTGAAACATGTTGCTGCCATAAAACATCACTGTCTTCCATTAAATAGGGATTATACTTTTCAAAAGCATACAACTGATTAGGTGTAGCCCGTTCCAAGACCGACTTTAGAACTTCAAATGGCACACCTCCCGTGTATTTCAGTGAATCAATATTCTTTTGTAATTTTCTAGTGCACATATCAAATAAACTGGGAGCTTGATATGTTCGTCCGGTGCGAACGCCAGAATACATTTTCGTCCTCATCGTTTTTGATGAAATAGCATGAGTTATAGTTTCGAAATCAGTGACCGTGCGAGCAGGTTTGTTTGAAGCGCCTGAGTTATTAAATACACAATGCATAACAGTTTCATTAAGAGGCATTTGCTTGTAATTGGTGGATATTGTGTTTAATTCTAAAGCAATGCTAGGATCTAAAGGTTCCAATTTGGCTGATGCTGCCAATAAATCCGTTTTTGTTGTACTTGCTTTTGAAGTACTTGGCGTTGAGTATACTGATGAGGGATGATTGGAGGTAAATGATATTCTTGTACCATTTACTTTGTTAGCAATAGTGCTGTTACCGCTGCTACTACTGCTAATTGTTGATGGCTTATTAGGTGTTGTTTCCTTTTCAATTGTACTGCTGCTGCTAGCGGGAGTCGATGGAGATTTTATTGATTTTTTGCTTTTCTTGACAGGTACATTCAACATTCCAAGGACATCATCAAAATTCGCAGTCTTTGACGAATCAAAACCATCATCGACTTCTTCTTCTGTTGCATTCAGGGGTGGCGAAGATTCTGTTTTGGTTGCAGGTGTTAAGGAAGCTGATTTATGTACTTTGGCTATTTTAGCTGGTGGGGATTTAAAATCGTTGGAATCATTTTCGGAATTATGACGTCGTTTACGCTCGGCACTATCGGGGTATTTGGTTGAGGATTTAGATTTAGGACCATAAATCTTCATCAATATCTTATTTTTTAAAGACGATGAGTGTGATGAAGATTTATCACCTTTTCTTCGTTCTTTATCTTTTGATGGACTTTTATGTTTATCAGAGTACTCTTTATTCTGTGATGATGAATTGCTGTGTTTTTCGTCGTGCTTGCGTTTAGTGCTGCTTGTATGACTGCTACTTCTGTGATGTGATGATTGAGTGTTGTTGTTAGGCGTTTCCAGTTTGTGTCCATTACTACTGCGATGCTTGTGTCTTTCTTTATGCCCGTCTTTTTTATCTTCACTACGATTTTTACTGAGCTCCAACTCCTGGCTTGTTTTATACCGATTTTGATTTTCATCCTCTTCATCGTCATGTGGTGTTGTACCACCGTAATCTCCATTGGAATCGTTGTGATTTTCGCTCGCATTTGTTCGAGATGTTGTGTCCATGTGCTCTTCTTCGGCTACAATCATTGCCATCCATTTTGTAAGCAAGTTTCTGGCAGCTACGCCTGTGGCACCGTTGAAGATTCCTAACCAATTTACAGTTCTACCTACACCAGTCTCTTCGAGGTGTTTAACTGTAATGGGCAACTTGTTGAGCTTGTCGATGCAGTGAAGTAACATGGCCTCATTGCTATAAATGCTACGATGATAATATTGTATAACTTCAACTATAGAGGTCATTATATCTTTAATTAATTACTACACTATGGAATTGCTGGTTAATTTTTTAATTTATTTTTTTTTAATTATAACACGTTAATTATTTGCTTGTGCTTTTAATATATAGGTATATGTATATATATATAAATTTCGCAGCATTAATTTTACTTTTATTAAACGTAAATGTTTTCTTCCGTTTTTTTTCTTGCACAAATTGACACTTTTTATAATTGTTTGAACACAATTATTTTAATTATTATCAACTATTAAACAATTATATTTTTCGAAAATAATATTCTTTTAGAATTTCAATATTTTTTCAGCCGAATTTGCGTCTTCTTCACTTAACTTTCTGTTTGTGAATGGCAGTCGCAGCTGTAGAAAACAATAAAGTAAATTTTTTCCCGTGCACAGTGATTGCAATTTAATCTACCTAACCTAATCTACCTGCCTACCTGATTTACCTAACCTGACCTAAATACAGTGCGCTGGGAAAACTTCAACTAATTAAAACCGCGGGAGTCGGCGTTTAACAAATTAAATTATTTTTTTTATTCTCTCTTTTTCTTCTCTCTATTTATTTCATAAAATTTTAGAGTAGGTAATGTAAAAAAGGGTTAACGTTTTGGGATGTTGACGTAAACGAGCGTTGACGTTTTCCCGAGTAGTGTAGCAGAGGCGTCAAAGGAAAGGATAATGAGAAATGTGAAGAGAGTGAGAGAGGATTGTGTGGGAGAGTAAAAGCAGTTAGTTTTAAGGGTTAATAAAGCAGGTAATATTTAAAATTAGTTTTCATTGTTTTGATTGAAAATTGAGTACCTTTGCTTTTCACAAGACGATTGTATGTTTTCCTAAATTATGATTGGCTGACTGTAATAGTTTGATCACATGTATCGTTTTCTGTATAATTTTCTAATTTTTCTTTTTACTATCTGGTTGAATACCTATTTCTAACTAATTTTGAATTTTCATTCTCTAGTTTTAATATTTTTATTTTGCATGAGAGTAAAGAGTAAATTTAGAGTATATTATATAAAAACTTCAATTTTAAATATATTTTATTTATTTATTTATATATCTTATAAAAAACGTATAATAATTTTCTACTAAACGAAATACATTATTTTTTTGTAAATTAAACTGAATACATTCACACGTATTTGATATAAACTCACATATTTTACAAATCCTTGGGCAATTGATGAAATGCTTCCCCTGAATAGAATCAATCATTTTGATATTTTCATACTCGTCCAGCATGCGTTGAAAATGGTTTATTATTTGTAAATGTTCATCAAAAATACAACCATCAAAGTCATATAGAAACTTCTCAATTATACCTCTGTACGACATTTTCTTTAAAAATATGTTTCTTCGTTTAATTCTATCTCCTCTTCCCATCTTTAACTTCCATTAATTTATTCCATACAAGTGTTTAAATCCAGAAATCATGAATGTGCAAGCATTTATTTTATATTAAAAAAATTAGAGGAGGTGAATGTGAGATCAGTAACAATACATAACAAGATTGATTTAAATTTAAAACCCTGCAAATCCATAAAAACAATTTTGGGGTGCATTTTTATATGATTTATAAGTCTTTTCGAATTTGTTCTTTTAATGGTATGTATTCAATTAAACGATCATGAATAAGTATACAGTATACTGATGTATTTTCTGGAATATTGGTAGAAGTTTCAAATTCAATTTTTATGTCAATAGGTCCGCTACTGATAGATTCATTTTGGTGACTGACATCTATCACAACTATCGGTACTTTATTTTTAAACTCTTGAGAAGTGAGTAGAGGTTGAGCATCTCTAATATAGTAGTTTTGTTGAAATCTTAGATACATATCACAAAGTATTGCGAAGCGTTCATTTTTAAATTTTATGTTCAGATCATCATATGGATATGATTCCGAATTTAAATATACTTTTATATCAGTAAGATCACAATGAATAAATTTATTTTGATTCTGAAAAGCAACTAATACAAAACGAGGGCGCTCTCTATTTGCAGCAAGTTTTACGTTCCAAATATGACTAGTTCTTGTGTTAAGTTGTGGATTAATATAACAATCCCAGCTTCGAAATGCTATTGGTATAGAAGTACCACTGCTTATGAAATATTTGAAATTGTCATTTTAGCTTTTTCAGTAGAAACAGTAGAGTACAATAGATCTGCATCATTCTTATTGCGTAACATAATCAACTCATGTTTACCATTTAATATTATTTTATTATAATCTTCAGCAAATCCAAGCAATATTTTTAGTGGTACATAGAAATTGAAATATGCATTTATAAGATCCACATCATCAACTTTGTTCCATCCAGCATTGAGCAATCCATTGCTATCGGTTGGTGATAAAGAAACAAAGTTCTTTATTGTACTTGTTAAACCCAAATGTCGCGTACGATCAATTTCAATACCATTAATTTCATAACGAATTTCATCAAATAGATATGCGACAAAATTATTTTTTAATTTAAAGTTGGATGAGGAAGGTACTAATTCAGTATTACTAGCATCTTTAACGAATCCTTCTACATATATAAAACTTTCACCAGGTAAGACATATAAGTCTTGATTTTGTATTGAAATTCTAATTTCATCATTATTGTTGTAAGATTGAAGATATGGCGTATACGTGTGGTAGTCATTTTTAATAATATTTTCATCAGACAAGGGTTTTTCAAGTGCATCTATTATTGAACTCATGGTTTTCTCAATTTAAAATATAACGATTTAAGAAATTCTTTGTTTGCTTGTGTCAAGTGTTTATGTGGTAATAATTTCTTTAATTTTAATTTAGCTGACAATTGTTTATTAGGAGAAAATGATACTTTATGTTTGGATATATTCTTATTATAAATTATCATTATCTTGTGGGTTTTAAATGAATTCGTATTGTAATTTCCTCTCCTCGAAAATTAATTAAATCTCCATCTTGATCAACTACTTGTAGAGTTAAGGAGCTTATCTCCCGAGAGTTGACTGGCAAATAAATGAGATTTCTCGGAATCTCATCAATTTTATACTCTGGTGGAACATTAATTGCAAACTCATGTAAGGTGTGTGCTTGAGAGTTATTCATATATGTATTGACGAATATATTGCTCTCCACTCGTAAGAGATTGACTTTAAAAATGTTGACTGGAAGATCTGAATAGTGATTCTCATTTGGATTTAAGATTTTTTTATTAAATCCAAGCAGTTTTCCAATTGTATTTTCTTTATTAAAATAAACTAAATCAGTAGAGCTATTAACTCTTACTTGCATTGTATTATTATTAGCTTCTATATCAATTTTATTTTTTGGACTGTAGCGTTTGTATTGCTCTTTTATATAATAAACATTATCATTCAATTCATAGGATCCAATTGGAATTTCAATTATATGATCACCAATATGAAACTTGTTATTATAAACGTCTACATTGGGAATGCTGTTGTATGAATGAAAATCAGTCAGAGCACACTCATATTCACCATCCAAATAAATTGGAGGGAAATAATTAGCTGATAGCTCAGATGATTTAGAGCTCAATGTAAGTGTTATTGACATTATGCTTGTCGGAGAGTAAATAAAATAAATTTAACACAATGTTGTTTTTTAAGGAAATTTATAAGTTTATTTTCCATTACAAAATATATATATATAAATACTACATCAATTATATTATTTTATTTATTATTATTATTACTAACTACAATATATCAGTTTTATTAATCCAAGAATTATGATGATTTGGAAATCCCAACCATTTAACAAATGCTTTTTCTCCTTTAGCTTTAAGAACTTTTTCGACGAGGTACGTATCTGGAAATCGAGTTTTGAAAAGTTCTTCATCATAGAATCCTCCTTCTATTGGATTTCCACGATAGTCTTCTAATGTGTACGTTGTAGGATATGTATTCTTTACTGTTTTTATTTTAAAAATTTCTGTACCCCTTTTCAAAAATATGTTTGTATTTACTGATACGTACATAATCTCCGACATTGAATTTTGATATTTTATATGTTTTTATATGGTTGTATACTGTGCTAAGCAATTTCTTCTCATTTGTTGAATTGACTTTGATTGGAGGCATTTTGATGGTACGATGAATTTTTCTGTTGTAAGCATCAACTAAATTATTATAAATATCGAGCCAATAATATGAACCATTAAAACTAAATTCTTTTCACATCATTCCTTTTAAGGTTCGATTGAATCGTTATACCATTGATGCTTTCATTCTACTAAATGTTGAGTAGTGATTGATATTATGTTTATCTATTAGTTTTTGAAAGTCCTTATTGAAAAACTCTTTACCATCATCTGTTTGTAAATGTTTAGGAATCCTACCTAATTTAAAAATATTTTCCATTTCCTGGGCTACTTCAATTGCTGTTTTTGTTTTAAGTGGTTTAGCCCATGCAAATTTTCAGAAGGTATCAATTACAGTCAATAAATATCTATAGTTTTTATTATGTGTAGAATAATTCCCAATTTCAACCAAATCAGCTTGCCAGAGGTCATCTATTCCTTTCATTACAACTCTTCGACGTTTAAAAACTTTTCTAGCCTGTTTATGGAGTTCATTTACTAAGGTTCTTTTTGTAGTCATTATTTAATTCTTTTGTAAAATAATATCGTATGGGTTGTTATCTGTTGACGTATTTTCACCTATTGTGATATATTCAAAATTATCATATCTATAAACTTTCTCTTTTATCCTGCTGATTTCTTCTTTAGTAGATGTATTATACTTTATAATTTGATCTCGAATATCTTTAATATTTTTTTCTAAATGTTCAATTATATCCTTTTGTACCTTTTCAATGTAATATTGCAAAAACACTTTACTGATAGCATCATTCTCTTCCATAGCATTTGCCACATTTCTGATTCTTTTGTTTTGGACGTCAATATTGTTATTCGCATCCATAAAGAACCCCAACAATTTAGGTACATTTTTTATTGAAATTATACCACTTGTATCGTTCAGGTAGTGTCCAAATTTATCAACAGACATAGTTAATTTAAATTAATATTATTGTATAATGTTAGCTTCATATAATTCTTCAATAATTGATACAATCTCGTTATTGTGATTCGTATGACCAGCAGCTTGTGATGCTATTAGTAGTCGATCTACCAACTCATTTGGATCATCCCAATATATATAGTTAGGTTTCTGTGAATTGACACTCATTAATCCAGTACCAATATAATTCTGGTTTGCTGTTTCATGTGATGATGTTGAGGGTATAGATTGCTTCATATTTTTATCTTTAAATAATTTTCCAATAATGTGTTTATATTTATAGGCTCTCGTACCTTTTATTTCACCATCAGCTTGAAAATCTCGTTTGTATGCATTTGTATTAATCAATATTTTTTTTATAAATTTCAAGTTCAGATTTATCATAGTTCTTTGGAGTTTTATGAAACATTAATGAAAATAATCCTGGTGTAAGAGCCCATATTTGATTTCCAATTATAATTTTATCGTCATTGAAGTTAATCTTACTGTCACCAAATTTCCACTCATTATTAGAATCTCTATGTGGAACATAGAGATTGTCTAACTCATTAATTTTTTGTAAATATACTAAATCTTCATCATTTCTATAACTATTTAAATTTTCAGTTTCTGACTGAGAGTAAAAATCATCGTAATCTTCTGAGTTGCTTGAGTTTAATAATGTTTCTTCAACAATCTTCTTTGGAGTACTTTTGTTAATCGCTGGTATTTTAGATATAGGATTTGAATTGATAGTGAATTCATGTTTAAGTTCCTTATTTTTAAGTTTTGGAATTCTTTTATAGTTTTTGAGTTTTTTTTTTTCAAGGGTTCTGTTATGGGTTTAAATGTATCTTTAAGTTGTTCATGCATATCTGCCTCACCAACTTTCATACTACGAAGTTTTTTCTTCAATACATTTCTCGTTTTTATCAAATCCCTCAATACATTTTTATTCATTTTAAATAATTAATTCGGTTTTCTTATCAAATTATGAATTAGTGTCTAGATTAATGATGTTACATTATCAGATCAGCTTTCAGCCTTGGTATAAGATAATATGTTAAATCAGCTATCTGGTATTATAAAAGCGATGATATTATTTTAGATATTGGATTAGGTTAGGTAGAAATCGGTTAAAAATAGTAGATACATATGTACTAAGTTGTAGTATGTTAAAAGTTCAATGTTATACTAATATTTAAATGTAATATGTATAATAATTTATATTGTTATGAAATTGTCAAATTGCTTTCGGTATCGTCCATTATTCAATTCGTCATCTTTACTAATCACCAAAAATCCATATTTATCTTTCCAACATTCTCGACAAATTTCATAAAAGTTTTGAAAACTCATATCGCTTGCAACATGATCACTATAAACATGCTTCACATTCATTTCATCTTGCTTAAACATTATAATCATATTAGCATTATCTCGTATCAAATGTTTTGGAATTCTTGTATAAGTTTGACATAAATAAAATGAGTAAATATTTTTGTGTCGACCCATACAAAAGTATGCACGTATGTTATTTTGCTTTTCACATGCAACATCATCAAATATCATAATTGAGTTAGAATTTGCTTTATAAGGAGATATTACTGATTCATTATCTGAAAATGTATAATATCCCATTCCTTTAATTGGTGTTATTAGTTTTCTTAAATATTCATATTTTGGTTGATATAGTGATTTTGAGTATAAATAGATGTTCTCAAATTTTAAACCATTAGGATTTTCCAACAATCCAATCATAACATTAGTCTTCCCACAATTCGATGGACCGACTATCAGCGCTCGAATAGAATTCGGTAATAAAGAACTGTGCGAATGGAAATATTTTTATGTTGTTTAATTAAGCGCATCTTTATAACTGATACTAAAAATATATAATTAATATTTTTTTTTTTTATAGAATAAAATAAAATGGTTATACACTATAACAAAGAGATTAATTATAAAAGAACAGTCATCGGAGAAGGTTTAGTGAATAAAATAATAAACTCTCTACCTATTGAACTACATCTTCCTGGATATCAATATTGTGGCCCTGGAACAAAACTGCAAAAACGTTTAAATCGGGGAGATAAAGGAATAAATAAATTAGACGCAGCTTGCAAGGAACATGATATAGTATATTCAAACAATAAAGACATAAATATAAGACATCAGGCTGATAAAATTCTTGAAAATAAAGCTTGGGAACGAGTTCTTTCAAAAGACAGTACTCTACCAGAAAAATCATTTGCTTACTTGGTAACAAACACAATGAAAGCAAAAAGAAAATTAGGCATGGGTTTGAAGAAGAATAACATAAATAAAGATTCAAAAGTATATAAATCTAGTGGAAGAAAACTTTTCAATGCAACAAAAACTTTAAAGAAAGAAAAGCCACAAGATATTAACTCTGCTATTAGGATTGCTCATAAAGTCATTAAAAACTCTTTTAAAGGGAAAAAGTCTCATGTTGTAATTCCTCATTTTATGTTATGATTCCAAAAATTGGTGGTTTTTACCTCTAATACCCATTGTAACTGCTCTTGGTGCAATTGGTAGTTTAACTGGTGGTGGTGCAGCCATAGCAAAAGCTATAAATGCCGCAAAGGATGCTAAAAATCAACTTGATGAAGCAACCAGACATAATAAAAATATGGAGGCTATAGCAATGGGAAAAGGTCTTTACCTCACACCATATAAAAAGGGATATGGATTGGTTTGTAAAGAGAAACCAAAAAACTTTTAGAAATGCTACCTAAGAGACCACTAACTGATCTCGACCTGAAATACTTGTCAAAAAATATTCCATATTTTAGAGGTATTTTCATGTTAGACAGACTACCAAAGCGTTCTAGAAAAATATAATGTGGTATCATCAACTTAGATTTATCAACAGGATCTGGAACACAAAGAATATTTCGATAGCTTTGGAAATTTACAACCTCCTTCTGAATTGATTAAATACCTAGGAAAAAATATAAAATATAACTACAACCAACATCAAGATTATAATTCATATAATTGCGGACAATTATGTATTAAATTTCTGTATCATATAACTGAAAGAAATAAATAAATAAAAAAAACTCATTTATTTTATTTTGATATTAGCAATGAAAATGTTTTTATTTATGAATTTATATTAATTTTTTTAATTTAACTAAATATTAAGAAATTGAATGAAGATATATAGGCTTTAGATTTCCTATACTGGATATTGACCATTTGGAATAAAATCAACCATTACATCAAATGTGTCTAAGCGCAAGCCTCGTTCTCCTTCTCTTTGGATATGGAATATACCTGATGATAGTTCAGTCATCTCTTCATCGGATAATGAATTGTATCGGTTTGGCAAAAACATTATATTCTCTTCCAGCTCAATTTGGATGGTTGGGCCATATTTTGTTGTCGTTCTTTTTGCATTTAAGACTGCATACTTTTTGCTAGTTTCCAAATCCTTAATATGAATAAGGGTTTTGTTGGAAAAGCTGTTGAATTTTTTAATTAAATTTTTAGCTGAATCCATTTTTTCGTTCTGTTGTCACTTGAACAGATTTTCTGATATTGATCTTTAAATTTTTTCAATAAGTCTGAATTTTTTAACAAAAAAATTGTTAGAGAGTAAAAGAAATATGTATATATATATATATGTAGTCTCTCTTGCTACTTTCAGCTTCAAAACAAACACATTCACAGTTTATAGGTATAATTATTAATTCATTTTATTGAAAGAAAACTTAACTAAGCACTTATGCACTATTATTAAAATAAAACTTATTATTATTAAACTGTCCGACCGTCGACTTGTATCTTCAGTTATTGCTAAAAGACTCTTTTCTGACTTCGCAAAACCGACCTGCCACACTAGTCTGTCTGTATGCAAAAAATGTCACTCAACTACTCTGCTCTAACATTCCGTTGCCTAGCTGATCTTCTTAACCCATTAGGCACCGATCCTACATTCGGCCCTCCTGATATAGCATTCGACCCGAATGTAGTGGTCCAAGGCTTCATATATTCCACGACCGTGGTACATCTCCTAGAACCTTCAAACTCTCCAACCTTCTGAACCTCGTACCGTCCATGATTCATCTTTCTTATGACCTTATAGGGTCCTACATACTTGGGTTTGAGCTTTAAGCCAGTTCCAAACTGTGTTCGTTTTATAGCGACCAATTCATCCAAATCATATTCTCTTTCAGGCACGCGGTTCCTATCAAAGGAACATTTGTTCTCCTGCTGAATTTTCAGGATCTTCTCTCTTGCTTCATCTCGTAGGGCATCTCTCTCTTGGTGGAGTTCGTTGACCGCTACTTCCTCCAGCATCTGACGTATATCCGCATCAAACTTAGTCCTCATCTTAAGACCAGTCATCACTTCAAAAGGCGTATTTCCCGTGCTTCTTGTGGGTGTGTTATTTATTATCTTCTGCACTCTATCAACATGTCGATACCAATTCTTCGGATCTTCAAGGCATAACTTGGTTAACATGGGGATAACAATTCGATGTATTCTCTCCACCTGTCCGTTACCTCTGGGTACCCCTGTTGCGATCAGCAAATGCTGTATACCTTCCTCTGCACAATAACTACTAAATTCATTGGATGTGAAAGCAGTACCTCTATCGGTAATCACACGCACTGGATTTCCAAATATCGCCGCCTGCTTACGCATACGATCCACGACTTCGCCTGTGCCCGTACTCTTTGTAGGATAAAGCCATACAAATTTCGAGAACGCATCTACGACAACCAAAATGTGGTTATATTGCTTCTTCGTCGGCTCCATGGGGCCTACGTGGTCCAAATGATATGTCATCAATGGTTTGTCTGCCTTATCAATCGGGTTTAGTAGTCCCTCCTTCTTACCAGTCTTCGATTCAGTCATAATGCACTCAATGCAACTCTTGACCACGTTCTCAGCTTTTGAGTTCAACTTAGGGACATAAAAGGTCTTTTCCACCAGGTCAGCAGTCTTCTTCGCTGCAAAATGTCCTTGTCGATGAGCCATTTCTATAACTTCTCGTTCCATACTTGACGGAATAACAACTAGCTCCTTGGCTGGATCTTTGTGTACTATACCATATTTCAAGTAGAAATCTTCATAGCTCTGTGTCTCCAAAATCTTGCTAACTGCCTTTATCCATTCATCTTTAAGTTGTGCATCTCTAATCCTGTGGCGTAACGAGTCTTCCATCATCAAACATGAGACTCTACTTAAGGCATCTACATGTCGCATCTTCGTTCCAGATCTATGCTCGATAACATAGTCGAAATCTTGGAGAAAGAGAGCCCATCTTGCTACTCTCAGTGGTACGTCTTGTTTTCTCATCGTCATTGCAAACGCATTGCAATCTGTAACGATCTTCACTTTCATGCCCATCACATATACCCGCCACTTCTTCAAGGCCTCTATGATGGCTAATACCTCTAACTCATATGAGTGGTATTTTTCTTCAGCTGGGGTAGTTTTCCGACTCATATATTGGATAGGATGTAGTTGTAGATCTTCCGAATCCTTCTGCAAAAGTACCGCACCATAACCATGCTTACTTGCATCCGAATGTATCTCCGTCTCGGCACTGGGATTAAACAATCTTAACACGGTAGCTCCAACTAAAGCCGATTTCAGCTGCTGAAAAGCCAAGACTTCTTCATCGTTCATCCTAAAACTCGCATTCTTCTTCAATAAATCCGACAATGGTTTCGCCACTAATGCATAACTTGGGATAAAACGTCGAAAATAAGAAGTCAAGCCTAAAAATCGCTGTACCGCCTTTCGATCCCGTGGAACTGGAAATTTCTCAACTGCTGCTGTTTTCTCTGTCGATGGTAAAATGGTTGAATTCTCCAATATATAGCCTAAAAATGATATCCTTCTCTTCAAAAATTGACACTTGCTCCATTTTATACTAAGTCCGTTTAATGCCGCGACTTTCAAAACTTTCCGCAATTTCTCCACACCCTCATATTCATCTTTGGATGGTATTACCATATCGTCCATATACACTACGATTGTGCCATCCATTATCAACTCATGAAATATTGCCGATATATACCGACAAAACACGGCTGGCGAATTTGAAATACCGAATGGTACATACAAAAATTCGAATTGTCCACTATGTGTCACGAACGACGTATATCGTTGGCTATCTTCCTCAATCGGTACGTGAAAGAAACCGTTCTTCAAGTCTAAAGTCGTGTACACTTTCGCCTTCTGTAGACGCTGCAGCACATCATCAATAACTGCCATCGGAAAGTGGTCACGCACAATCTTCTCGTTCAAACGCCGGTAATCACAACATAATCTCTTAGTACCGTCCTTCTTAGATACTAAAACTACGGGCGATGAATACTCTGAACAACTAGGCTTTACAATACCCTCATTCAGCCATTCCGCAACTTGTTGGTCAACAGTCTGCTGATCTGCATAAGATATTCTTCGAGGGTTGTGACACACTGGAATCTCATCTTTAAGTAAGATTTTCATCTTCACTGGGAAAATCTCAGGTTTACTCGGGTTATAATCATCTATCATCTTTAAAATAACCTCCTTATCCTCACTTTTCAAGTGGGTTACATCAAATTCATTGGATTGTGTAGCAACACAAATCCTACCAAATTCTCGAACGACTTCATCATACCCGTCGTTAGAATTATGCATCTCCACAACATCAGATTTTACCTCAGGCTTCGAAGACTTTAATGAGAACTTCGCTCCATCAGCGTTAACAAAAATGTCAACATATTCGAGAATATCGTTTCCCAATACAGCAGAATATAAAATATCACGTTCACGTGCTATGTGGAATTTGACTGGCACTGATACACCATCTAAATCAACATCAGTCTCGAAAGCACCAATCGTCTCTATCTCCTTCGCACCTATTCCCAACATCTTTTTTCTTTCAGCACTCACCTTTACGTCCCTCATCATCATTAAGGAATCATATCTTACACAGCTGATGTCACTACCTGTATCCACAATAGCCGATATCTCCAATCCAAGTATCGTAACATCTTTAAATACTCTATTAGATCGAGACAACAAAACTTCACGCGATTCAGGACTCTCTGGGGATGATAAAGTATGTACAATGCCACTACGTTCACTCTCCCTAGCTTCACTTCCAGAATTCTTCGCCTTTTTACAGTTGAAGGATTTGTGGCCCATCTCATTGCACTTAAAACACCTCGGTTGTTTTTCGGTACAGTCCTTGACCACATGACCTCTTTCACCGCAATTGTAACAGCGTTGAACTCTCTCGACCTGCTTCTTTACAACTACTTCATCTTGCTTCTTTGTCTCTACTGGAGTTTCATCAGGCCTCTGTCGCGTTCTGTTGAAATTCGATGCCTGAGCAGGTTTCGTTACCTTTTCATACACCTTCAATTTCGATTTCAAATCCTCAATATCCGTTGCCTGGTAAAGAACTGTCTTATTTGCCTTGCTATCGGGTATCCCCTCGATAAAGTATTCTATAATACTGTCCTCATCCAAAGCTATTGGTGAACCAATCTCCATAAGACTATACAGGTATTCCCTAAAACTCTCACTAGGACGCTTCCTTCTATTCTTGAGCATACGGTGGACTTCTATCGCTGAAAGTCTTACTCCAAACTCCCTTCTCAAAGCAATTTTTAACGCTGACCAATCTCGTACTCTAGACTGGCTTCGACAAAATATTTTTGCTGCTCCAGAAAGCAATTGCCGCGCGTAGACATATTTCTGCAAATCATTCCATCCGACGGTAAATGCGCAATCTTCAAAATCGCTCAACCACTGTTCTAATTCGGGTTGCCCCTCGCCTGAGAATTTAGATAACGTGTCTGCAATATCCTTCAATGTGAATGTAGAAGGTCCAGGACGTTCTGCGCCCACTGGTCGTAGAATAACAGATGCCGCTTCGCCGTATTCCGAGTTTCCCCCATCAGCTTGCTGCCCAAATCCATAAAACTTAATCACCCGTTCCTGCAAAACAGTCTTAGTTCCGTCCGCATCTAAACCCAGTTCACTACACTTAACCTTCAACTCATCAACATTCAGCCCTAAAATCTCTAATAGTTCCATGTCGTCTTAAAAGTCAAATATTACAATATTATAAAAATTCAGTAAAATTAAATCAATCAAAATACTATAAGAAAATCAAATTAATTCAGATACAATAAGATTAATAATACAATGACTATAATCTAAAATAATATAATGGTATTACATCAAAAGTTAAAAATGAATCATAAAAATTAAATAAAAATAAAAAAATTAGGTTCACCCTAATACTCATACACCAATTAAAAACAATTTATTATGCCTGCATTGAATTGCAAACTTTTAAATTTTACGTTACTTCAAAAAATTAAAATCAAAAAAAATTAGGCGCAGCCTAATACTCTATACATCAATTGAAAACAATTTATTATGCCGGCATCAACTTGCAAACTTTTAAATTTTACGTTACTTCAAAAAATTAAATCAAAAAAAATTAGGTGTACCCTAATACTCTATACATCAACTGTAAACAATTTATTATGCTTGCATCAACTTGCAAACTTTTTAAAATTTACGTTACTTCAAATAAAAATACTCAAAACAAAACAATTATAAACCTTCAGTACCTCTTATGAACGTCTAAAAGTGTAACTCCTCCCAGCTTCTCTCCTCTGCAGCAGAATGGTATGTTGACCAGCTCGCTCACATCAATACATCTTATTTTTCATAGCAGCTGCATCAATACATCTTATTACTCATAGCAACTGCATCAATATATACATACAGCTTCTCACTTCATTAAGCCATACACGCACATCAATTTATTTTCTGAACACTCTTGTAACAGTTCTTCTTCTCGTACATAAAAAACAGTCGATAATGTTTTTCTTCAAAGTTCTCAACTTTAACTTCTTGTTCTTCTTTTTCTTTTATATAATTTGTAACGGCTATTTTCTTCTCTCAAAATAAATTCACAAACAGGTTTTATATGAGTAACTCATTGTTTTTACCACTCATACACATTATTGTGTGCACTGTTGGTACTCATCATTTTATTTTACTCCACTTCACTGTTTATACATATTAAATGTGTTTCACTCCACTTCACTGTTCTGTGTGTTCTCTTCTTTAATTTATATGTGTGTTTTTTCTCAACATCTTTTTCTTCTTTACAGTTTTTTTTTTAGACACTCAAAATTCCGCACATATTTCTACCAACTTCTTACATAAATATGTGCTTCAAAATGTTGTTGTTGTACTTGTATATTAACAACACATCAAGGTCACTGTAACGACTTATTAACAAACAACATTTAGGGGTTGTTTCTTTTTAGTTCTTTGCTTTTTTTTAAAACACACACTTTATTACACATAGATACTGTTTTTTTTTTAGTTAAGCTTCTTTCAATCACTTCTGTTCATCTTTTGGCTTGCTTTCGATTGTTCCCGGACGAGCCCCCATTTGTAGTCTCTCTTGCTACTTTCAGCTTCAAAACAAACACATTCACAGTTTATAGGTATAATTATTAATTCATTTTATTGAAAGAAAACTTAACTAAGCACTTATGCACTATTATTAAAATAAAACTTATTATTATTAAACTGTCCGACCGTCGACTTGTATCTTCAGTTATTGCTAAAAGACTCTTTTCTGACTTCGCAAAACCGACCTGCCACACTAGTCTGTCTGTATGCAAAAAATGTCACTCAACTACTCTGCTCTAACATTCCGTTGCCTAGCTGATCTTCTTAACCCATTAGGCACCGATCCTACATATATATATGCTCCTCGCTCTATTTTCAATAATAAAAAGGAGATATGAATAAAATTGTTTTAAAGATAAAAATAATATAAAATTTAGTATGATGTAATAGGAGAAAAAATATTAAATATATCTATTCTCCTCACACTACCTGCAGGGATTCAATTATAATCTTTTCATTTCATTGTGAAGGATCGTAGTGGAATAAATTAAACATAATTAAAAGAAAAAGAAAAGGAGAGAATACTGTTTTTAAATGGAGTAACAAAGAAAAGTATATTATTTGGAAATAAAAAACATTCGTGTAAAAGATTCTGAAAAATGTAGTTAATAACCGAAAATTTTAATAAACTAATAGTAACAATAAGAACGTCAACATAACAAGTTGAAAAAAAAAATTAAAAAAATAATAAAAATGAGTTTAATAAGAGATATCGTACAACAATTTTTAATTTATTTCAAAGACGAATTATTATATGAGCACCGGGACACGCTCAACTTTTTTGTGTCCATGCTGGAACAAAATGAAGACCATGGAGTTATAGATGATGAAGATGGGGAAAATGGAACCCATTTTAAGAGCTGCCCTTGGTCTGAGCCAAGCTGTGAAGAGGGTCCAGACACCTGCAGATGTTCCGTATTTCATTTCCGGAAGGATATTGTATTAAAATTAATTCAATCGTATTATAACTTTCGCCAAAATATTTAATAAAATAAAATAAAACTTATATTTACTTTTAAATAGAAAAAAACACAAATTCAAATAATTGTAAAATAAAATAAATAAAATATAAAAAAAAAAAATAAAAAAAATTTATTCTTCTTATTTATTGACTTTTAAAAAGATAAATTAGGTAAGTAAAATCACAAATGAATTTGTTATTTTTTTCAGAGCGGTTCTTTTCATAACAGCATAAAAAAGTATTAACTCTTTTCCTTTTCTAACTCAACAGGTTGACCTTTCTTTCATTTTCGAGTTTGTTGTTTTTCACAGCGGTCTTTTTCATAAGGGTTAAAAAAAAGTATTAACTCTTTTCCTTTTCTAACTCAAGAGTTTGACCTCTTTTATATTCGAGATTGGAAAAAAAGGTGATTCTAATGAATGTCTCGTCATACAAGGCTTTAAATAATATAAAATGGCGTGAGGTAATAGGAGAAAAAATATTAAATATATCCATCCTCCTGGCACCACCTGCAGGGATGCAAGTATAATCTTAGAGCAATCTGATTTTACTCTCCCACACAATCCTCTAGCACTTGACACTATAGGAGTTTGCACCTTTTGTATGCCATCTACAACAAACTAACTTGCACGTGTGCATAATCCATTCATTCAATCTCTATGCCCTTTCAATTTATAATTATAATTAATATTTAATTTAAAAGCATGTTTATTCATGTCTTAGATAAATGTATTATGCACAAAGTAAGTACAGATAGTTAATATTGTGCATGACCAATCTTGTTATGTATTGTTACTGATCTCACATTCACCTCCTCTAATTTTTTTTAATATTAAATAAATGCTTGCACATTCATGATTTCTGGATTTAAACACTTGTATGGAATAAATTAATGGCAGTTAAAGATGGGAAGAGGAGATAGAATTAAACGAAGAAACATATTTTTAAAGAAAATGTCGTACAGAGGTATAATTGAGAAGTTTCTATATGACTTTGATGGTTGTATTTTTGATGAACATTTACAAATAATAAACCATTTTCAACGCATGCTCGACGAGTATGAAAATATCAAAATGATTGATTCTATTCAGGGGAAGCATTTCATCAATTGACCAAGGATTTGTAAAATATGCGAGTTTATATAAAATACATGTGAATGTATTCAGTTTAATTTACAAAAAATAATGTATTTCGTTTAATAGAAAATTATTATACGTTTTTTATAAGATATATAAATAAATAAATAAAATATATTTAAAATTGAAGTTTTTATACAGTCAAAGACTAAAGTTTAAATACACCTCAAACATTGATTGTATAAAGAAAAGTATAAGTTTCAGTAAAACTTAAAGTATACAGTTTTATTTAGTTTTATAAATAACAAAATGAAATAACAAAAAATATAGACTTCATTACGAACATAACGGTAATTCTTAAAAATACGATAAAATTCACTAGACAAAAGTTTAAATACATCTTGGAATGTTAATAAATTTCTTTTAGATAAATTAAAAAAGAAAACATTTCAATACTTTTTGGACCGCCATGGCTATCAATAACTGTCTGCAAGCGGCGTGGCATAGAAAATACCAAGTTTTCTGTGTCAGAAGGCGATATTTCTGACCAGATTCTTTTAAGAGCTTCTTTAAGCGACTTTTTGCTCGTTGCTACTAATTTGCGCTTCATTATATCCCTAACGTGCTCAATTGGGTTTAAGTCTGGCGATTGACGTTGGCTATGGAGCTGTCTGGGATCAGAATAAAGCAACCACTCTTTCACAGAAAGTGCGGTGTGCTTGTGATCGTTATCCTGTTGAAAGATCAAACGGGATCCAAGGCCAAAGATGTCGACGGATGCTTGCAAATTGCTTTACAATATACTCTTTTAAGTATGTTGATTCATGATCCCATCAATAAACTCCAAATCTTCAACCCACGCTGCTCCAATCACTCGCCAAACTATTACATTTCCACCACCGTGTTTTACCGTAGGAACCAAATTTTGGGCTTGAAGGGCAGCGTTTGGCTTGCGCCAGACCTTTGAACGGCCATCGCTTCCAAATAAATTAAATTTGCTCTCGTCTGTAAAAAGAACTCTTTTCCAAAACTCAGCGTCTTTGTTTCTGTACTTATGTCCAAACTCCAGTCTAAGTTTTCTGTTTTTTCACTTATTAGTGGCCTTTTTCGGGGAACTCGGCTTTTATATCCATTTTCTCTCAACGCTCTTCGAACAGTTCTTGGATGAACATTTTTGTTATAGTTATTAGCGATATCATCTGCAAGTTTTGGTGCACTTATTTTTGGATTCTTTTTCACTTCTTTTACGATGTGGTTAACATCACGATTGGTAAGTTTGTTTGGACGACCACTTCTTGGAATATTTGCTACGGAGTCATTTTCCTTATATTTTCTAATTATATTTTGGATACTTGAAAATGGCACATTTAATAATTTTCCTATTTCCCGATAAGATTTTCCTTCGTTGAAACGTTTTATTATTAAATGTTTAATGATGGACTCAATTTCTTTACCTTTGCCCATAATTTTCGACAAATCTTGTAATGCTGACAATAAAAAGACTACTAATACAAGTTCTGGCTTGTAAGAACATAATTTCACCGAAACATAAAATATAATTGTACTTTGTTTTTGAGAAATGAAAGAGAGTTCTTTGTTTTGCAAGATGTATTTAAACTTTTGTCTAGTGAATTTTATCGTATTTTTAAGAATTACCGTTATGTTCGTAATGAAGTCTATATTTTTTGTTATTTTATTTTGTTATTTATAAAACTAAATAAAACTGTATACTTTAAGTTTTCCTGAAGCGTTTACTTTTCTTTAAACAATCAATTTTTGAGGTGTATTTAATCTTTAGTCTCTGACTGTATAATATACTCTAAATTTACTCTTTACTCTCATACAAAATAAAAATATTAAAACTAGAGAATGAAAATTCAAAATTAGTTAGAAATAGGTATTCAACCAGATAGTAAAAAGAAAAATTAGAAAATTATACAGAAAACGATACATGTGATCAAACTATTACAGTCAGCCAATCATAATTTAGGAAAACATACAATCGTCTTGTGAAAAGCAAAGGTACTCAATTTTCAATCAAAACAATGAAAACTAATTTTAAATATTACCTGCTTTATTAACCCTTAAAACTACCTGCTTTTACTCTCCCACACAATCCTCTCTCACTCTCTTCACATTTCTCATTATTCAACTAGAAACTATTACTATCCAACTGGATTCCCTTCATGACATGTCAGCATTCGCTGTCGACCAATTCAAATTCCAATTAGAAAAGGCAGCGGCATTCCTTTGATGTCTCTGCTCCCCATTACCTATCTACTAGAAACAACAGGGGCCAAATTACCGCCTTCGATATCGAGTAAAATTGATCGTAATTTTCTTATTTTAGATTATGGCATTCGATATCGAGCAAGAAATTTAGTACATTTTATCATAATTTCAATATCGAAATCATTTTTCGGTACGATAGCTCTTTCGATCACGAATGCGGTAATTTGGCCCCAGGTATTTTGATTGTGTAAAATAATGTACTACTGTCAAAAATACTTGAAAATGTATTTTTTTTTTTTTTTTATTTAATTTTATTTGGAAATTTATATTATTTACATATTTCTTAATTCTATTCCCACGAAGCCTTAGGGCTTGTCTGTAGGATGTGAAAAGTTATGTATTTCATATATTATTTCATTTCATTGCAGAGATATACGGCCATGTCACAGAATTGAATTCGGTTTGGAAGTGAAATTAATTTGGGTTTCTGCTTTAATAGAAGAACCCAAAGGAACAATTTTTTTCGGAATGAAACCACTATTAATTTGCTATGTGGCATTGTAATTTTAAGAATTTCTAGAAAAAAAAGTTTCGTTTTATTTTTTCTATAGAAGCAACATACGGAATTAATTCCACTTCCGAACGGAATTAAATTCTGTGACATGGCTGATAAAATGTTTTTTTATATTTTTTTTTTTTTCTTTTTGTGAAGCTTCTTACGTTGATTAAGTCTAGCCGTAAAGCATTGAAAATAGTAGGCAAGACGACACCTAGAGCATTTTTTCCCGTAGTTGTTTCGGTGCCGTTAATACAAGAAATTTGTGCAATGCGAAGCCGGTATTCTGTATACCATAAAGGAGAAAATCGTTTTTTTTCCATACAACATTATCAAAAATATGGTTTTATGTCTCATTTTTGGAAAAAAATTTATGGCGTTAAGTCCCATTCCATTATGGCTCAATGGAATGAGACTTGACGCCATATGGCTTTATGTCCCATGGCTTTATGTCCCATGGCTTTATGTCCCATGGCTTTATGTCCCATGGCTTTATGACACCTCACCACACATTAATTCACATTCAATTTTCAAATAAAAACATAAATGTAATTTTCATTTTTTTGCAACGTCTTTTTGAGAAAAACTGACTTCTTTAAGAAATTTTAACGTGAATTAATAAAATTTTAACATTGAAAACAATAATTTAAATGAAATTTGTCCATTAATTGTTCGATATTTAATTGTGAGTACATTTTACAGTTTATAACGTATTTTTTGTTTTACGAGATTTTTTTCCAGGAAATATGCCAAAGATTAAGCCGTCAAAATATTCCATCATAATGAAATACGTTAACGAATTTAACAATGTCTTTAAATCTGATGGTAGAATACTTTATTGCAATATTTGCAATAAATCCGTGAATCACGAAAGGAAGTTTTTGGTTGAGCAACACTTAAATAGTCAAAAACACAAGGATCTGCTCGAGCGTGTTACACAAAAGTCTTCCCAATCGTTGCTTAAACATACAGAGACAACAAATAAGTTTTGTATGGAGTTATATGAAGCATTCATTTCCGCTGGCATACCCTTAAACAAATTAAGTAACGAACATTTAAGAAATTTCTTTAAAACATACATAAATGAGAGTATCCCTTGCCAGTCTACTCTTAGAAAAAACTATGTAGACAAAATATATGACTCCGATGGGTGTCGATGGACGAAACTACTGATATAGAAGGGCGTTACGTTGCAAACGTTATTGTCGGAGTTTTGGATAAAGATGAAAAAGTTTCCAAAAATAAATTCTTGCTTAACGTTGTGGAATTGGAAAATCTGCAATATATTTCAAAATATTGCAAAAAAAAAAATGGACAAAAAATATCAAATTTTTATGGAGGTTGTCTCACATATTGGTCCATAACTCTGGTTGGCCTATACGATTTTGCTGATTTTCAATACCAAAGTTACCTGCAAAATAAGAAATATTTTTCTGGAAATTTCGTTTATTTAAGTTGTATACCTTGGACGTGAGAGTGTTTTACACACCCGGACAGACAGACAGACGGACATGGCTAAATCGACTTAGAATTTCATAAGGATCAAGAAAAATACTTTGTTGGTTCTCAGATGAATATTAAAAAAGTTTCACACGGAATGACAAACGTAATATACCACTCTTGGTGGTGGAGGGTATAAAAAGATAATGTGCACAAAAATTAATTCGAATAAAACATATAAAAAATCTAAATATTTTATTGATAGTGTCTTATGGACTGAAAATGATTATGAACCAGACTATGTATTTAATCTACGTATGTATCTTATTTATTAAAATATAATATGAAATGTAATTGAAATATGTATCTCATGGTAGTAATTTTTTTCTAAAGCCTCAGTTAGCCGACTGTAGCGGAATGTAGTGCAGTGACGTAAAATTTTAAGGAAATTCTATTTCTTACAGATTCATACATTACGGTGTTGCGTTACTTTACATCTCCATAACCATTTGCATTACTTTACACATAACAATATTCATCAGCTGTTTCTTACTGTTGCAGTTACATTCCATTACAGTCGGCTAACTGAGGCTTAATAAAATATTTTATAAAAATGTGTTTGTTGTTTTGATTTTTAAAAGAAACATTTTATAATTTAGCCCCTTTTCGCACTTTATCGAAAATTTTAGCCCTTTTTTCAAAAATGTTTACGCGTTTTGAGTCTCAAAAGTTGGCATCACTGCTGTTACGTGTGTAACATTTCTATAACTACATATACGTACGTACGTTACATTACGTTGCTTTTTTCTTAAAACAACGTTCGCATAACGAGGCCTTTAAAAATCCTGAGATTGTAAAAAATCCGTCACGTTTAGCATCTCTAGAACTAAATTGTTCGTTTTTTTTTTTTTTTTTTTTTTTTTTTTATTTTCTGCAAACCCAAGTACCTGTTTAGAAAATAAGACATAGGGATCTACTGCAGATCTTTATTGTTCTTATAATATTAACTATTGCACATGTCGTCATAAAATCACACTCATAAAATTTAAAGTTTTTCTACTTTTATGACGGGTTTTCTTAAAAATATTATGAGTTTAAAATTAATCTCCCTGTTTTAGCGAAAATTTTCCAAAAATTTTTAATCTCGTTTTATGATATGTACTACTAAAATATTGCCGTTAATCTCTCTCTTTATGTTGCACTGGAATTTTATGCTTTTGGGTTTTTGGCATATGTATATTTTCAATTACGTGTACGATGTGGAAATGTGTTTGAGAGAATTTGAAATTTGTTAGTTAGGCTTGTTAAAGTATTTACTAATTAAATTTGGTTCGATGTTCGTTTTTATTTTTTTGATATAAAATTGGGATTTTCTAAAATCAATATGAATATAAATGATGTTAAGTGTTTATGATGATAATCCAAATAACTTTTTGTTTTAGTAACTAAAAGTTGGAAGTTACACATTAAAAATATTCAAACGCCTCAAATAACTTTTCCTCTCATTATTTACCACTATTTGCAACATCAAGTGAAACGTAAACAGGTGTTCATGAGCTTCATGTATAAAAATATAATTTTTTATTAAATTAAATTTTGATTTCTTCGACCTTTTTTTTCATAAAATAAAAAGTTTTTTCGAGCTCGATTCTAATTCGAGCTACTTGAATATCTAATTGCATTAGTAGAAGTCAATTAGATTTCTAATTGTAAAGGTAAACCAATTTTTTTTGCTAATGGCAACTAATTGCAATTAGTTTTACCATTGGAATAAAAATTGCTATTATCTAATGGGAATTAATTGAACTATTTCTAATTGTTTGATGAATTAGAGAATACAAACCAATTGCATCAATTGCTAATTCTAATCATTATTTAACATGTATGCTTTAAACTATAATATGGTTACCTTAGGTCATAATATGATCATGTATAACAATTTTATGATTATATTAGATTATAATATGATGTTATAATATCAAATTATGATTAACGAGAAAATATTATGATGAAATATTTCGATAATAATTGATCATAATATGATATTTTTTGGCACTTATATTCATCATAATATGTTTTGACTATAATTATGTTTACCACAACCATGTTTCTTTCTGCGTGTATTGTGAATTAATCGTGTTTTTTGTTTACAGTGAGTTTATTTTACGGATTAAATACATATATAATCGCGGTTACGTTAAACATATGTATGTACTCGCAAGTATTGAATAGTAGATTAACAATTAAAACTTTGCATTTTTTAAACTGAGCATTACACATTATTTTAAAATTCTGTGACATTGTTAACCCTTTTATATATGGGATCAAAATTGCTATTTTGAAAATAAATAGAAAATTGCGTTCGAATGTGTTTAAAGTAAAAGTTTCGACAAATTAAGAACAATTAGGCCCATTATTACAACTTGGCAATAGTTAAAAGTATGATGTTATCGGACAGATAAGAAGTATTTGGTTATTACAAGTTTACTTTAATCTAAAACCAACCGATAAGCTAAAGGGAAGATCATCTTGCCTTTAAATTTTATAGTGAGGTATGTGGTTGAAGTTGCCATATGTTCTGGAAAAAATGTCAAATTCATGAAAAATAAATTAATTTTAATTTTGTTTTGCCAATAAATAATTTGATAAACAAAAATGGAAAACAGACGCTTGATTTATATTTTTTTCACAAACAAATGTTTTCACAAACACACACAATTTACTGTTTCTTGTCAGTAATTTGTCAAAAAAAATCGGTTTTTCACTGGTATTGCCATATTTTAGAAAAAAAATAATTTTATTTTACAAGGAAGTTGTAATAACGAAAAATCTTAAAGGTCACTTTATTCCTCACTTTAATTAAAATTACCTTTTACTATTAAGAACATTAGAGGCAAGTTGTAATAATGGCCCTTATTATATTTAGTCGAATGTGGTGTATTGAATCTACTATTCAATACTTGATTCTTGAAATGTATCACTTTGTTATAATTTCAATTTCTTTTAATTTTTTTATATATTTCAATAATTCAATTTTTATGTTCTTATTTGTTTGTTGCACAACTCTAAACAATTGAGACTTTAACTGTATTGAACTTGCATAGCTATTATATTTATGAATGATTTAAAATTATTTGTTTACACATAATCTGAAATTTAGTACAATCTATTGCATTTACAAAGTTTATCAGACATGTGATGGAAATCGAAATCGAATCAGTTTTGGAAATACATTTATAATCTAATTTTTAAAAATTTTGTTTTAAGATTCTCTTTAGTAGCCCAACATCTTTACATTTTATGTGATAAAAGTTTTTCAATACAGAAATATTACGAAAAAATTGACTTCTAAAACTAATTCGTTTTCGTTTTCGATTTCCATCACATGCCTGTATTATTAAAAAAAAACATTAATCGTATTTAACGACAATAAAATTAAATCGAAAATTATGGAAAATTAACATGTACGGAAATGTATACATTGCCCATTTAAAACTGTTATTTGCTAATTGTTTAATAACTGTTATACGTACGTATGTACATGGCAAACATTTTAGGCATAGGCATTTAGGCATAAAACACAAAGCGTATTTATTTGTTTATTTATTTATTTATTTATTATTTATTTACATAACATAGGAATAATTTTTACAAGTAATATTACAAATAGATAAGAATTCAGGTGAATAATCCTTTTCTACTTAGAAATAATTATAGAGACTAAAATTACTAGTAGGATAAAGTGACATTTTATGTTTAGGTAAAAAGTAACAAAAGCCTATTGAAGCGTATTTATTGTATCAATAAATATTGGATATCTTATTAACTAATTCAATACATAAACCTATTTGAAAAAAGTGATGTTTGATAGCGGTATCTTCAGCAAGTGCAGGAAGAAACGAAATTAAATAAAAATTTATAAATATCTTAATTTTATAACTAAGAGTAATAATCTTTACTGAGTTTTAGTTAAAGAAAAAAGGAACAAAATATACATACATACATACATATATGTATTAGTGTGGACCTTCAATGATAGGAGATTTTTTAAAGTTATCTGTTTTAAAATCGTAGACCAGTTTTGTGTTAGGTTAGGGTAAAATACAGTTTGGTCAAAATATGAGCTCGATCGGTTGAAAATTGCCGTGCCGCACGCGCGTTAAAGTCTGAGAGAATGAAATTCGAGCTAAATGGAGAGAAAAACGACCGTAAGTATTGAGAAGTCACCCCTAGAGATGTAAAATGTATGAGCAACCCGCATTATTTTTGCATCTCCAATATTTCTCTAGAACAAACATATTCTCTATCTCCAACCCTTCATATGGTCCCCATACAAAAAATTTAATTTTCTCGAAAAGATTATACATAAAAACTACAACGCAAAATAATTGGAGATTTCATTAACAGCTTTACAAAAAGTAAAAAATGCAAATTAAATAAATATATATGTATATTCATTTATTTAAATGGATTTAAAAAAATCACCAATGTTTTACATTCACAATAACAAATTGTGCGTATTAAGGGGATTTCCCTTTATGTATACAAGCAATAATTGTAAGAACATAAAAGAAAGTAAACAATTGATGCGCATTTGGTTTTCAATGGCATCATCTACAACAAGAACTAATTTGCGATCGCAACAGTCTAAGATTTATTTGATTGGAAATGTTATTCCACAGCTATTGGGATCAAAATTGCCGTCTAATAAAGAAGTTTTTGGCGTATTATTTTTCCACACTCGTACTCTAAAACTTGAAGTGCGAAAAAGTGAAATAATGGTGGTAAACGAAGTTCTCGTTTTCTGGGATAAAGCTCGAATTCCGACGCGAGACAAGTCTGCAATCGTACTGCAAGTTGAGAAGTTATACCAGGAGTGGAGAAATTTAAGCAAGGGCGCACCAAGAGGAGGACCAACGCATAAGGCAAAAGAAGAAAAGTTTGTCCAAGAATTAGATGACCTCTTCGATATTGCTCATGTAAATGCGTTAATAAGGATGCCAATACAGAAGGATAGAGATTTTTTGCTTACGCAGAGAAAAAAAGGCCGCCCAGGCAGTATGACTGGCATTGAAAAAAGGAAATTGGAACGAGCCGAGGCAGAAGAACAACGGCGAAAACGAGCGGCTACTGAAATCAATTCCTCAGCAATTGGTAAATATATTTATGTCGAATATGATCCACAATTTTAGTATTTGTATTCAATGTTCATCCAACCTCAGTGCAATTCACATCCTCCACCGAATCGTCAGACGAAGAAGGCGATGATAGAATGGAATTAGAAATGGAGGTTCTACCATCGACTTCAAAAGCTGTAACAAGAGTTACTCAGTCATTCATCAATGAACGGATTGTTTCTGCCTTGGATAAATGCATGATATCAGACCGAAACGCAATGCATTTAATTGCTGCAGTAGCTGAAGGCCTTGGCCACAATATATCAAATTTGGTCCTGAATCGCTCATCAATTCGAAGATACCGTACTGCAAATCGAAAAAAAATTTCTGACTTCGCAAAGGAAAACTTACATGTACTTACATTCTCTTTTTGTACCAATTTATTATCAATACAATATTCATATTTTCTCATTACAGTTGAAGGAAGCTGCATGTTTTTTTGTTGTACATTGGGATGGCAAAATACTTGAAGACATTACAGGAAATAATAAGATTGATCGTCTTCCGGTTATTGTCATGCAAAAGACTCTAAAATTTATACGGGATCTTCATAAGCGTTAATAAATGGAAATTTTTAAATAAGTTTTACTTAAGTCTCACTTAAAAAACAAATTAACAACTTGATAATATTTTATAATTAATTAAACCAGTTATAGCGTGATAATTGCCTACTTTTCAAAAAACAAAATCTCTCAAATCCTACTAAATTGACACTTGTTTGTAATGAATACTGTTCGAATTCAATTTTAGATATTTAGTATGTAAGTTAACGTCAACTTTATTAAAAAGTTAACGTAAACAAATTGCTAAAGTAAAATAAAGACAACTAAGAAATGATTTTATAAAAATTGTACTAAGAAATGAGGGCAACAGCCCAATATTGACGATTGTACATTTTTCATAATTAAGTTATGTATTAATAAACAGAAAGTAGAATATAAGATACTAAAAAAATGTAATTAAGTTTTAAGTTTTCAATTGACTTCAATAAAGTACGGACGTACGGTCCGCATAAAAACAATTTATTTGTTTGTTTTTTTATTTTCCCTAAAAAGGAAAGTAATAACTTGTATATACATACATGTGGGGACGGGATATACCGGACGTACAACCAGGAGTGGCAACTCTTACTGAAATACAACACTGTTGTAGATATTTAACTTTTAGAAGTAGCGAGTGACAAACGGACGAATTATGATTTAGTCTAAAAACGACAGCAGACAGAGAGAGTTGTGTTTTAGAGCTCGGACAGATAACACTTTAAATTTTAAGCTAGCACGTAAACCCGATGAATTTTAAATAAATAAATTTATAACTAAATAAATTAAAATAAAGGTGTTTTCATTATAAAACCCTACATTTTTGGGGGCTCGTCCGGGATCGTGCGAAAAGTTTTTATCGTCTGAAAATGTGAAAAGAGTGTTTATGAGAAGAAAAACTTTAGAAAGTGTTTTGCATAAACTAAATGGACAAATGAAGTAACTTGAGTGTTATGGAATAAGAGTGAACTACTGTGTGTAGAAACTTCGTTTTTTTAGAAAGAGTCTAAACAAAACAACAAATAAGAGATCGTATTAAAGTGCATAAAAATAATATTGAACTACTGTGTGTAGAAACATCGTTTTTTTTAAGAGTCTGAAAAAACGAGTAGAAAAAAACTGTCTGTGAAACAAACCTTCGAAAATAGAGAAACGGCGGTTATTTCAAAAGCAACTAGTGTTTAAAAGGAAAACATATAAAAAACGAATTTTTGTGGAATGTTCGAAAGTTAAAACGAGTTCTCTGAGAGAATATACAAAGAACAAATTCGTTTGAGAAAGTGCGAAAAAAAGAAACTGACGGTTATTTCAAAAACAACGAATTGCTATTCATACTATCCAAAGTGTTTATATAGAAAAAAAAACAAGACAATTTCGAAAAAAACTTGTGTGTGTTAAAAAAAAAGAAAAAGAAAAAAAAAAACAAAAACAAGACTATAAAAAACTGAGAACAACAACATTGCACCAAGTTAGAAAGACAAAATACGTTGCAAGTTATTGATGAAAATACAACAACAAACCTACATATATGTGTGTACCAACAATCTAGAAAGAAAGTCAACCCTTATTTTGTTATTGTAATACTCGTTGCCAAGAGAGGAGTAGCGGGAAAATTGCCTAGTGACAAGTGAAGCTGTGAGTGTTTGCTGTTTTTATTGGAGTCATCATAAGCTAAGTGATTTGGTTATTTTTATGATTTTTTTGTGAGCATTTTGCAATTTGATTTTCTGGTATTTAAATTCGAAGAGAGAGTCCAATTGGATATTTATTTTTTTGCTTGTGTTTGAGAGAATTAACGGGAAGATCAGATTGTAATTTGTATTTGTTTTAAACAAACGTACATACATACATATGCATGTGTGTATATGGATGTAAGTGTGTTATTCTTTGTGTAATTTCTGGAATTTTGTATTTTGATTTTTTTTTTTGGAATTTTAACGTAACGTGAATTTAACGTCTTTTGTTTTTTTTTGATAATTTAAATTTTATGATTAATTTTGGAACAATTTTGTAATTGAATTTTTATTTTGATAACTTTTTTAGATTTTAACTATTGATTTATAAATTTTATTGATTTTTATTATTATATATTATATTGTATTGTTGAAAATTGTTACTATAATTGGACAGAATGGACTCACAAGAGATTTTAGCGTTGAGTGTTGACGGGTTGAAAGCAAAGTTGACTGAGTTAGGTTTACCGACTACAGGACGAAAGGTTGAGTTACAGGAGCGACTTTTGGTACATTTTGGTCTTAATGCAGAGGATTCAGTTCCAGAATATGACGAAGTTGCATCGGCTAGGGGAGTAAGCGCTGTTAATTGGGAGAGGAGTGTGTTTACGTTGAGAGACATAGAAGATTCCTTGACATCGTTTTGTGGCACTGATAATATTGAGGTTAATAATTGGCTAGAGGATTTTGAGAATAACGCTGAGGCGGTTGGTTGGAATCAGTTGCAACGATTTATATATGCCAAACAGCTATTGAAAGGTGCAGCTAGAATATTTATTCGTAGCCAGACAGGAATTAAGAACTGGAGTTTGCTTAAGGAGTCTTTGGTTAGAGAATTTGGTACTAAATTAGCGTCAATAGATGTGCATAAAATGCTTAGAAACCGTAAGAAGAAGAATAACGAAAGTTATAGGGAGTACCTCTACACATTAATGGAGATTGGTAAGCCCATAAATATTGATGAAGGTAGCTTGATACAGTACTTTGTTGATGGGATACAAGATTCAAAGTTTGGAAAGAGCATTTTATATCAAGCCAAAAACATTGAAGATTTAAAGGATAAAATTAAAACATATGAGAAAATTAGAGGATCCGTGCAGCAGGCATCAACCTCAAAGGCACCATCTGAATCTAGTAAGGTAGACCATGAGAAACCAACTACTAGTATAAAGAGAAAATGTTATAAATGCGGACAGGAGAATCATTATGCTAAAGAGTGTAAATCGACAACTATTAAGTGTTTCCAATGTGGAGGATCTGGTCACAAATCTTTCGAGTGTGGGAAACAGCAAATAAACGTGAAAACTGAAACCAACAGTGCATGCATGGTTGGATGTTTCGAGGACATCGGAGAGGAAGTGAAATCGAAGGCAAATCGCATTTTTAAGAGTATTGAGATTAATGGTTTAAGATTTTCGGCTATTATTGATTCTGGAAGTGACATTTCAATTATTAGATACGACGTTTTCCAATGTTTAGGTGAAGTTGAAATTACTTTGGAGGAGAGAAATTTCATTACCGCGGGAGATTATACATTGACGACGATAGGGTATTTTTACAAAGTAGTCAGAATCGATCGGAATGATTATAATGTGAAATTTTTCGTTGCTAAAAATTTCGTCTATCCGGCAGCAATCGGTAACGACATTTTGCAACAGGCTGACATTATTATGAGTTCTGATGGCACAAGATTATTGAAAAAGAATATGTTGGAGAGGGCTGAAAATGTGGAGTCGTTAAATGAGTTCGAGATATTCTGTTCTACAGTGGCGATTGAAGAATTCCATCAGGAGTATGATTTGGTGCACCTACCGAAGGAAAGGGCAGGTTTAGTAGAGAGTTTAATTAGAAACTACACTCCGAGAAAACAGGAACCGTCACCAATAAGTATGAAAATAATTCTTTCGGATAACGTACCTATATTTCAAAGGCCTCGTAGATTGTCATATGTTGATCAACAATTTGTGGAACAGCAGATAGAAGAATGGTTACGTGATGGTATTATACGACCAAGTACATCCGAATATGTTTCGCCTATAGTAATAGTGCCCAAGAAAGATGGAAGTAAAAGATTATGTTGTGATTTCCGAAAATTAAATGAGAAGATAATGAGAGACAATTTTCCGATGGTACTAATTGATGATATTATACACAAGTTACAATCCGCTAAGATTTACACTACATTGGATTTGAGAAATGGTTTTTTCCATGTACCCGTCGATGAGGAATCTCGGAAATATACTTCGTTTGTAACCCATAATGGTCAGTACGAATTTTTGTATGTACCTTTTGGAATATCCAATTCCCCAGCAGTGTTTTCCAGATTCGTATTTTCAATATTTAGGGAATTGATTCAAGATGGTACGATTGTAGTATACATGGATGACATAATTATCCCGTCATTAAACGAGAAAGAAGGTATCGAGAAACTGGGAAAAGTTTTGAGTATTGCAGAGAGGAATAATCTGCATATTAAGTGGGGAAAATGCCAATTTTTGAGAAACAGGGTAAATTTTTTAGGATATATTGTAGAGGATTCAACTATTAAACCGTCTTCGGAGAAAACATCTGCAGTGGCAAATTTTCCAGTACCAAAAGATAAGAAAGCGCTTCAACGTTTTTTAGGTCTGACATCGTACTTTAGGAGATTTGTATGTAATTTTGCGACAATCGCGAAACCACTTTCTGACTTGTTAAAAAAGGATGTAGTATTCGTTTTCGGTGATTCGCAGATGATTGCCTTTAATCAATTGAAATCGAGTTTGACAATTGCACCTGTATTACGATTATATAATCCAAAAGCTGAAACCGAGGTGCACACAGATGCTAGTATGTTTGGGTACGGTGGGATTTTGCTTCAGAAGGATGCAGAAGATAGACAATTTTACCCGGTAGAGTATATGAGCCGAAAGACTACTAGCGCACAGGAAAAATATCACTCATATGAATTAGAGGTTCTTGCAATTATACAAGCGTTAAAGAAGTGGAGAGTGTATTTAATGGGTTCGAGGATAAAGATAGTGACTGACTGTAATGCATTTGCAATGACCATCAAGAAGAAGGATGTACCGTTAAGGGTTTCGAGATGGGCAATGTTCCTACAAGAGTTTGACTTTACCATAGAGCATAGGTCTGGAGGTAAAATGAGACATGTCGATGCACTTAGCAGAGTTTCGTGTTTATTAGTAGAGGATACGATAAAACATCGACTCAAGGAAGCACAGCTAAAAGATGAGTGGGTTAAAGCTATTAGAAAAGTGGTAGAGAAGGAAAGTTACGAGGATTTCTATTTAAAGTATGATTTACTATATAAGGATCCCAATAAGGAACTAATAGTAATCCCAACTCTAATGGAAGAGGAGGTAATAAAAATTGCACACAGGGAAGGTCATTTTGGTGTGAAAAAGACCAGAGAGTTGTTGGAAAGGGAATTTTATATACCAAATATAACACCCAAGGTAAATAACGTGGTAAGAAGCTGTATAGAGTGTATCGTTAATGAAGCGAAAACCGGTAAGGGAGAGGGACTTTTAAATCCAATCGATAAATCGGATACGCCCTTAAGAACCTACCATATTGATCACGTTGGACCTATGGAGTTAACACGAAAGCGATACAATCACATTTTTGTTGTTGTGGACTCATTTTCAAAGTTTGTGTGGTTATATCCTACAAGAAGTACTGGATCGGAAGAAGTTGTTGATAGACTGAGAAAACAATCAACGGTTTTTGGTAACCCAGAAAGGATTATTTCTGATCGAGGAACTGCCTTTACATCAAACTTATTTAAGGAGTATTGTGAGAAGGAGAACATACAGCACTTATTGATTGCAACCGGCGTTCCTAGGGGTAATGGCCAAGTTGAGAGAATCAATAAAATTGTGGTGTCGATGCTCTCAAAGTTATGTGTGGATGATCCTCAACAGTGGTATAGGCATGTCGACAGGGTACAACAATGTATCAATAATACCCCACCACGTAGCACCAAATTTGCACCTTTTAGGATACTAACAGGATTAGAGATGAAAGTTGCTGGGCATGAGGACATTAGAAAACTAATCGAGGAATTTACCGTTCGAGAATTAAATGATGAAAGAGACGAAGTACGCTGTATTGTCAAGGAGAATATAACCAAGATTCAGTCAGAGAATAGGCGAAATTTCAATAGAAAGAGAAAAGAGGCACCTATTTATAAAGTTAATGAACTTGTAGCTATCAAACGTACACAATTCGGACCAGGCCTGAAATTAAAGTCGAAGTATTTTGGACCTTATAGGGTATTAAAACGCCTCAATCATGATCGTTATGAAGTTGAGAAAGTCGGCAACGGCGAAGGTCCTGGAAGAACGAACACAGTTGCTGAATATATGAAGCGATGGAACTCGTCATTCGGGGCGAATGAATCTGCAGGACGGCCGAATGTGGGGACGGGATATACCGGACGTACAACCAGGAGTGGCAACTCTTACTGAAATACAACACTGTTGTAGATATTTAACTTTTAGAAGTAGCGAGTGACAAACGGACGAATTATGATTTAGTCTAAAAACGACAGCAGACAGAGAGAGTTGTGTTTTAGAGCTCGGACAGATAACACTTTAAATTTTAAGCTAGCACGTAAACCCGATGAATTTTAAATAAATAAATTTATAACTAAATAAATTAAAATAAAGGTGTTTTCATTATAAAACCCTACATACATATTAGGGTGGACCTTAATTTTTTATTTTCGATTTTCAAAAATCGTAGTCCAGTTTTGTGTTAGGTTAGGTTAAAAAAAAAATTTGGTCAAAATATGAGCTCGATCGGTTGAAAATTGCCATGTCGCACGCGCGTTAAAGTCTGAGAGAATGAAATTCGACTTAAATGGAGAGAAGAACGCCCGTAACTATTGAGAAGTCACCCCTAGAGATGTAAAATATATGAAGAACCCCCATTATTTTTGCATCCCCAATATTTCTCTAGAACAAACTTATTCTCTATCTCCAACCCTTCATATGGTCCCCATACAAAAAATTTAATTTTCACGAAAATTTACCAAAATCGTGCAAAAATAGACAATTTTTAAAAGATATTAAAATTGCTTTATTGATGTTATTTATGCTTATTATCAATGAGTTAAATTGAATTGTTTTTTTCAAAATTCGGATATTTTTTTCAATAATCAGCAACAACTTGAATCAAGTATTGTTTCTCTTCTTCGTTCCTGCACAATATTTTATTGTATTCCTCCATCATTTTCACGCCTCTTTCGGCTGTGTCATTAACAACTTGAATTTTCTCAACAACTTTTAATGCTCGCTGATAATCTTCTCGCTGTGACCAAGTTTCCGGTGGGTATCGTATAAATTCATGTGGCAAGTTAAAGCGTTTGAAAAAGTTTTTTGTTTTCGAAGTTACGAAAGCACACAAGCCATTCGAGAAAAATTGCTCATTTACTTCTGCAAAACTAACGTTAATTTTTTTCTTGCTACGGATAGCATCTGCAACATCGTCAGAGCCATAGGAGCTATAGTCATCATTATCTTCTTCCCCATCATCTGCGCAAACAATATCCAACATTTTTCGTTTTATGTCACACGAAACATCTGAGTCAAAGAACGCGAGGGCTATAGCCTCATCCGCCAGATACCACAAATGTCTGATAAACTTTGTTACCAATGTTTTTGACAAATTCTTATCAAAGTCTGGTTATGAGTGAAGTGCTTTCAAAAAGTTAAAGTCCTGATTCGGAGCTTTGGCAGCTTCATACCAGACTTTTACGTATAGACGAACAATAAACACGCAGACATCTCTAATTCCACCCAATTGTGATTTTTCCAGCTTAAATTGACCTCTGAACATAAATACTTTTAAAGAATAAATTGCCTTAGACATCCATCGAGCGTGGTGAATGGGTATGAGTTCTTTAAACTTATATTCACCCAAATCACCGCCAAGAAATATAACAACCAGTTCCAACAGTTCCTTATAGTCATTGCGAACTTGTTTTTTCTGTAGATGGACCATGCAACAAGTTATGATATCATCTGATGCAGTTATTAACTTGGAAGCAACAATCTCATCGCTTACTCCAGTTTCGATAGCATCTTGATCTATTTTTCCTCAGTTTTGTGGAAACCGGCGAAATAAAGACACATCTGGCGCAAAAGTTTTTCCTATTTTCTCTTCGAACAGTGCTCTTAGAACCAATTCGTAGATGTGATGTCTGCACGGCAAATACATCAAGCCTCTCTCTAATAGCTGTTCAAGAAAAACTGCAGCTCCCGCGAATTCACCGGTGTTTGAAGATGTCGTGTCAAAGGACATGGCTTGAACTCGATTTGATATGTTCCATTCTACCAGTAGCTGGTAGACGGCCGCTGCAACGTTTTTGCCTCTTCCACTGTCTAGTTTTGGAACGCCTAATATTTGTTCGATGTCTCCAGTAGTGACAATAACCGGAAGACGATCAATCTTATTATTTCCTGTAATGTCTTCAAGTATTTTGCCATCCCAATGTACAACAAAAAATGCAGCTTCCTTCAACTGTAATGAGAAAATATGAATATTGTATTGATAATAAATTGGTACAAAAAGAGAATGTAAGTACATGTAAGTTTTCCTTTGCGAAGTCAGAAATTTTTTTTCGATTTGCAGTACGGTATCTTCGAATTGATGAGCGATTCAGGACCAAATTTGATATATTGTGGCCAAGGCCTTCAGCTACTGCAGCAATTAAATGCATTGCGTTTCGGTCTGATATCATGCATTTATCCAAGGCAGAAACAATCCGTTCATTGATGAATGACTGAGTAACTCTTGTTACAGCTTTTGAAGTCGATGGTAGAACCTCCATTTCTAATTCCATTCTATCATCGCCTTCTTCGTCTGACGATTCGGTGGAGGATGTGAATTGCACTGAGGTTGGATGAACATTGAATACAAATACTAAAATTGTGGATCATATTCGACATAAATATATTTACCAATTGCTGAGGAATTGATTTCAGTAGCCGCTCGTTTTCGCCGTTGTTCTTCTGCCTCGGCTCGTTCCAATTTCCTTTTTTCAATGCCAGTCATACTGCCTGGGCGGCCTTTTTTTCTCTGCGTAAGCAAAAAATCTCAATCCTTCTGTATTGGCATCCTTATTAACGCATTTACATGAGCAATATCGAAGAGGTCATCTAATTCTTGGACAAACTTTTCTTCTTTTGCCTTATGCGTTGGTCCTCCTCTTGGTGCGCCCTTGCTTAAATTTCTCCACTCCTGGTATATCTTCTCAAATTGCAGTACGATTGCAGACTTGTCTCGCGTCGGAATTCGAGCTTTATCCCAGAAAACGAGAACTTCGTTTACCACCATTATTTCACTTTTTCGCACTTCAAGTTTTAGAGTACGAGTGTGGAAAAATAATACGCCAAGAACTTCTTTATTAGACGGCAATTTTGATCCCAATAGCTGTGGAATAACATTTCCAATCAAATAAATCTTAGACTGTTGCGATCGCAAATTAGTTCTTGTTGTAGATGATGCCATTGAAAACCAAATGCGCATCAATTGTTTACTTTCTTTTATGTTCTTACAATTATTGCTTGTATACATAAAGGGAAATCCCCTTAATACGCACAATTTGTTATTGTGAATGTAAAACATTGGTGATTTTTTTAAATCCATTTAAATAAATGAATATACATATATATTTATTTAATTTGCATTTTTTACTTTTTGTAAAGCTGTTAATGAAATCTCCAATTATTTTGCGTTGTAGTTTTTATGTATAATCTTTTCGAGAAAATTAAATTTTTTGTATGGGGACCATATGAAGGGTTGGAGATAGAGAATATGTTTGTTCTAGAGAAATATTGGAGATGCAAAAATAATGCGGGTTGCTCATACATTTTACATCTCTAGGGGTGACTTCTCAATACTTACGGTCGTTTTTCTCTCCATTTAGCTCGAATTTCATTCTCTCAGACTTTAACGCGCGTGCGGCACGGCAATTTTCAACCGATCGAGCTCATATTTTGACCAAACTGTATTTTACCCTAACCTAACACAAAACTGGTCTACGATTTTAAAACAGATAACTTTAAAAAATCTCCTATCATTGAAGGTCCACACTAATACATATATGTATGTATGTATGTATATTTTGTTCCTTTTTTCTTTAACTAAAACTCAGTAAAGATTATTACTCTTAGTTATAAAATTAAGATATTTATAAATTTTTATTTAATTTCGTTTCTTCCTGCACTTGCTGAAGATACCGCTATCAAACATCACTTTTTTCAAATAGGTTTATGTATTGAATTAGTTAATAAGATATCCAATATTTATTGATACAATAAATACGCTTCAATAGGCTTTTGTTACTTTTTACCTAAACATAAAATGTCACTTTATCCTACTAGTAATTTTAGTCTCTATAATTATTTCTAAGTAGAAAAGGATTATTCACCTGAATTCTTATCTATTTGTAATATTACTTGTAAAAATTATTCCTATGTTATGTAAATAAATAATAAATAAATAAATAAATAAACAAATAAATACGCTTTGTGTTTTATGCCTAAATGCCTATGCCTAAAATGTTTGCCATGTACATACGTACGTATAACAGTTATTAAACAATTAGCAAATAACAGTTTTAAATGGGCAATGTATACATTTCCGTACATGTTAATTTTCCATAATTTTCGATTTAATTTTATTGTCGTTAAATACGATTAATGTTTTTTTTTAATAATACAGGCATGTGATGGAAATCGAAAACGAAAACGAATTAGTTTTAGAAGTCAATTTTTTCGTAATATTTCTGTATTGAAAAACTTTTATCACATAAAATGTAAAGATGTTGGGCTACTAAAGAGAATCTTAAAACAAAATTTTTAAAAATTAGATTATAAATGTATTTCCAAAACTGATTCGATTTCGATTTCCATCACATGTCTGATAAACTTTGTAAATGCAATAGATTGTACTAAATTTCAGATTATGTGTAAACAAATAATTTTAAATCATTCATAAATATAATAGCTATGCAAGTTCAATACAGTTAAAGTCTCAATTGTTTAGAGTTGTGCAACAAACAAATAAGAACATAAAAATTGAATTATTGAAATATATAAAAAAATTAAAAGAAATTGAAATTATAACAAAGTGATACATTTCAAGAATCAAGTATTGAATAGTAGATTCAATACACCACATTCGACTAAATATAATAAGGGCCATTATTACAACTTGCCTCTAATGTTCTTAATAGTAAAAGGTAATTTTAATTAAAGTGAGGAATAAAGTGACCTTTAAGATTTTTCGTTATTACAACTTCCTTGTAAAATAAAATTATTTTTTTTCTAAAATATGGCAATACCAGTGAAAAACCGATTTTTTTTGACAAATTACTGACAAGAAACAGTAAATTGTGTGTGTTTGTGAAAACATTTGTTTGTGAAAAAAATATAAATCAAGCGTCTGTTTTCCATTTTTGTTTATCAAATTATTTATTGGCAAAACAAAATTAAAATTAATTTATTTTTCATGAATTTGACATTTTTTCCAGAACATATGGCAACTTCAACCACATACCTCACTATAAAATTTAAAGGCAAGATGATCTTCCCTTTAGCTTATCGGTTGGTTTTAGATTAAAGTAAACTTGTAATAACCAAATACTTCTTATCTGTCCGATAACATCATACTTTTAACTATTGCCAAGTTGTAATAATGGGCCTAATTGTTCTTAATTTGTCGAAACTTTTACTTTAAACACATTCGAACGCAATTTTCTATTTATTTTCAAAATAGCAATTTTGATCCCATATATAAAAGGGTTAACAATGTCACAGAATTTAAAAATAATGTGTAATGCTCAGTTTAAAAAATGCAAAGTTTTAATTGTTAATCTACTATTCAATACTTGCGAGTACATACATATGTTTAACGTAACCGCGATTATATATGTATTTAATCCGTAAAATAAACTCACTGTAAACAAAAAACACGATTAATTCACAATACACGCAGAAAGAAACATGGTTATGGTAAACATAATTATAGTCAAAACATATTATGATGAATATAAGTGCCAAAAAATATCATATTATGATCAATTATTATCGAAATATTTCATCATAATATTTTCTCGTTAATCATAATTTGATATTATAACATCATATTATAATCTAATATAATCATAAAATTGTTATACATGATCATATTATGACCTAAGGTAACCATATTATAGTTTAAAGCATACATGTTAAATAATGATTAGAATTAGCAATTGATGCAATTGGTTTGTATTCTCTAATTCATCAAACAATTAGAAATAGTTCAATTAATTCCCATTAGATAATAGCAATTTTTATTCCAATGGTAAAACTAATTGCAATTAGTTGCCATTAGCAAAAAAAATTGGTTTACCTTTACAATTAGAAATCTAATTGACTTCTGCTAATGCAATTAGATATTCAAGTAGCTCGAATTAGAATCGAGCTCGAAAAAACTTTTTATTTTATGAAAAAAAAGGTCGAAGAAATCAAAATTTAATTTAATAAAAAATTATATTTTTATACATGAAGCTCATGAACACCTGTTTACGTTTCACTTGATGTTGCAAATAGTGGTAAATAATGAGAGGAAAAGTTATTTGAGGCGTTTGAATATTTTTAATGTGTAACTTCCAACTTTTAGTTACTAAAACAAAAAGTTATTTGGATTATCATCATAAACACTTAACATCATTTATATTCATATTGATTTTAGAAAATCCCAATTTTATATCAAAAAAATAAAAACGAACATCGAACCAAATTTAATTAGTAAATACTTTAACAAGCCTAACTAACAAATTTCAAATTCTCTCAAACACATTTCCACATCGTACACGTAATTGAAAATATACATATGCCAAAAACCCAAAAGCATAAAATTCCAGTGCAACATAAAGAGAGAGATTAACGGCAATATTTTAGTAGTACATATCATAAAACGAGATTAAAAATTTTTGGAAAATTTTCGCTAAAACAGGGAGATTAATTTTAAACTCATAATATTTTTAAGAAAACCCGTCATAAAAGTAGAAAAACTTTAAATTTTATGAGTGTGATTTTATGACGACATGTGCAATAGTTAATATTATAAGAACAATAAAGATCTGCAGTAGATCCCTATGTCTTATTTTCTAAACAGGTACTTGGGTTTGCAGAAAATAAAAAAAAAAAAAAAAAAAAAAAAAACGAACAATTTAGTTCTAGAGATGCTAAACGTGACGGATTTTTTACAATCTCAGGATTTTTAAAGGCCTCGTTATGCGAACGTTGTTTTAAGAAAAAAGCAACGTAATGTAACGTACGTACGTATATGTAGTTATAGAAAAGTTACACACGTAACAGCAGTGATGCCAACTTTTGAGACTCAAAACGCGTAAACATTTTTGAAAAAAGGGCTAAAATTTTCGATAAAGTGCGAAAAGGGGCTAAATTATAAAATGTTTCTTTTAAAAATCAAAACAACAAACACATTTTTATAAAATATTTTATTAAGCCTCAGTTAGCCGACTGTAATGGAATGTAACTGCAACAGTAAGAAACAGCTGATGAATATTGTTATGTGTAAAGTAATGCAAATGGTTATGGAGATGTAAAGTAACGCAACACCGTAATGTATGAATCTGTAAGAAATAGAATTTCCTTAAATTTTTACGTCACTACACTACATTCCGCTACAGTCGGCTAACTGAGGCTTTAGAAAAAAATTACTACCATGAGATACATATTTCAATTACATTTCATATTATATTTTAATAAATAAGATACATACGTAGATTAAATACATAGTCTGGTTCATAATCATTTTCAGTCCATAAGACACTATCAATAAAATATTTAGATTTTTTATATGTTTTATTCGAATTAATTTTTGTGCACATTATCTTTTTATACCCTCCACCACCAAGAGTGGTATATTACGTTTGTCATTCCGTGTGAAACTTTTTTAATATTCATCTGAGAACCAACAAAGTATTTTTCTTGATCCTTATGAAATTCTAAGTCGATTTAGCCATGTCCGTCTGTCTGTCTGTCCGGGTGTGTAAAACACTCTCACGTCCAAGGTATACAACTTAAATAAACGAAATTTCCAGAAAAATATTTCTTATTTTGCAGGTAACTTTGGTATTGAAAATCAGCAAAATCGTATAGGCCAACCAGAGTTATGGACCAATATGTGAGATAACCTCCATAAAAATTTGATATTTTTTGTCCATTTTTTTTTTTTTTGCAATATTTTGAAATATATTGCAGATTTTCCAATTCCACAACGTTAAGCAAGAATTTATTTTTGGAAACTTTTTCATCTTTATCCAAAACTCCGACAATAACGTTTGCAACGTAACGCCCTTCTATATCAGTAGTTTCGTCCATCGACACCCATCGGAGTCATATATTTTGTCTACATAGTTTTTTCTAAGAGTAGACTGGCAAGGGATACTCTCATTTATGTATGTTTTAAAGAAATTTCTTAAATGTTCGTTACTTAATTTGTTTAAGGGTATGCCAGCGGAAATGAATGCTTCATATAACTCCATACAAAACTTATTTGTTGTCTCTGTATGTTTAAGCAACGATTGGGAAGACTTTTGTGTAACACGCTCGAGCAGATCCTTGTGTTTTTGACTATTTAAGTGTTGCTCAACCAAAAACTTCCTTTCGTGATTCACGGATTTATTGCAAATATTGCAATAAAGTATTCTTCCATCAGATTTAAAGACATTGTTAAATTCGTTAACGTATTTCATTATGATGGAATATTTTGACGGCTTAATCTTTGGCATATTTCCTGGAAAAAAATCTCGTAAAACAAAAAATACGTTATAAACTGTAAAATGTACTCACAATTAAATATCGTACAATTAATGGACAAATTTCATTTAAATTATTGTTTTCAATGTTAAAATTTTATTAATTCACGTTAAAATTTCTTAAAGAAGTCAGTTTTTCTCAAAAAGACGTTGCAAAAAAATGAAAATTACATTTATGTTTTTATTTGAAAATTGAATGTGAATTAATGTGTGGTGAGGTGTCATAAAGCCATGGGACATAAAGCCATGGGACATAAAGCCATGGGACATAAAGCCATATGGCGTCAAGTCTCATTCCATTGAGCCATAATGGAATGGGACTTAACGCCATAAATTTTTTTCCAAAAATGAGACATAAAACCATATTTTTGATAATGTTGTATGGAAAAAAAACGATTTTCTCCTTTATGGTATACAGAATACCGGCTTCGCATTGCACAAATTTCTTGTATTAACGGCACCGAAACAACTACGGGAAAAAATGCTCTAGGTGTCGTCTTGCCTACTATTTTCAATGCTTTACGGCTAGACTTAATCAACGTAAGAAGCTTCACAAAAAGAAAAAAAAAAAATATAAAAAAACATTTTATCAGCCATGTCACAGAATTTAATTCCGTTCGGAAGTGGAATTAATTCCGTATGTTGCTTCTATAGAAAAAATAAAACGAAACTTTTTTTTCTAGAAATTCTTAAAATTACAATGCCACATAGCAAATTAATAGTGGTTTCATTCCGAAAAAAATTGTTCCTTTGGGTTCTTCTATTAAAGCAGAAACCCGAATTAATTTCACTTCCAAACCGAATTCAATTCTGTGACATGGCCGTATATCTCTGCAATGAAATGAAATAATATATGAAATACATAACTTTTCACATCCTACAGACAAGCCCTAAGGCTTCGTGGGAATAGAATTAAGAAATATGTAAATAATATAAATTTCCAAATAAAATTAAATAAAAAAAAAAATACATTTTCAAGTATTTTTGACAGTAGTACATTATTTTACACAATCAAAATACCTGGGGCCAAATTACCGCATTCGTGATCGAAAGAGCTATCGTACCGAAAAATGATTTCGATATTGAAATTATGATAAAATGTACTAAATTTCTTGCTCGATATCGAATGCCATAATCTAAAATAAGAAAATTACGATCAATTTTACTCGATATCGAAGGCGGTAATTTGGCCCCTGTTGTTTCTAGTAGATAGGTAATGGGGAGCAGAGACATCAAAGGAATGCCGCCGCCTTTTCTAATTGGAATTTGAATTGGTCGACAGCGAATGCTGACATGTCATGAAGGGAATCCAGTTGGATAGTAATAGTTTCTAGTTGAATAATGAGAAATGTGAAGAGAGTGAGAGAGGATTGTGTGGGAGAGTAAAAGCAGGTAGTTTTAAGGGTTAATAAAGCAGGTAATATTTAAAATTAGTTTTCATTGTTTTGATTGAAAATTGAGTACCTGTGTTTTTTTCAAGACGATGAGGGATGAAATTGTATGCTTTCCTAAATTATGATTGGCTGACTGTAATAGTTTGATCATATGTATCGTTTTCTGTATAATTTTCTAATTTTTCTTTTTACTATCTGGTTGAATACCTATTTCTAACTAATTTTGAATTTTCATTCTCTAGTTTTAATATTTTTATTTTGTATGAGAGTAAAGAGTAAATTTAGAGTATATTATATAAAAACTTCAATTTTAAATATATTTTATTTATTTATTTATATATCTTATAAAAAACGTATAATAAATTTCTATTAAACGAAATACATTATTTTTTTGTAAATTAAACTGAATACATTCACATGTATTTTATATAAACTCGCATATTTTACAAATCCTTGGTCAATTGATGAAATGCTTCCCCTGAATAGAATCAATCATTTTGATATTTTCATACTCGTCGAGCATGCGTTGAAAATGGTTTATTATTTGTAAATGTTCATCAAAAATACAACCATCAAAGTCATATAGAAACTTCTCAATTATACCTCTGTACGACATTTTCTTTAAAAATATGTTTCTTCGTTTAATTCTATCTCCTCTTCCCATCTTTAACTGCCATTAATTTATTCCATACAAGTGTTTAAATCCAGAAATCCTGAATGTGCAAGCATTTATTTAATATTAAAAAAAATTAGAGGAGGTGAATGTGAGATCAGTAACAATACATAACAAGATTGGTCATGCACAATATTAACTATCTGTACTTACTTTGTGCATAATACATTTATCTAAGACATGAATAAACATGCTTTTAAATTAAATATTAATTATAATTATAAATTGAAAGGGCATAGAGATTGAATGAATGGATTATGCACACGTGCAAGTTAGTTTGTTGTAGATGGCATACAAAAGGTGCAAACTCCTATAGTGTCAAGTGCTATAAACCAGAGGATTGTGTGGGAGAGTAAAAGCAGATTGCTCTAAGATTATACTTGCATCCCTGCAGGTGGTGCCAGGAGGATGGATATATTTAATATTTTTTCTCCTATTACCTCACGCCATTTTATATTATTTAAAGCCTTGTATGACGAGACATTCATTAGAATCACCTTTTTTTTCCAAACTCGAATATAAAAGAGGTCAAACTCTTGAGTTAGAAAAGGAAAAGAGTTAATACTTTTTTTTAACCCTTATGAAAAAGACCGCTGTGAAAAACAACAAACTCGAAAATGAAAGAAAGGTCAACCTGTTGAGTTAGAAAAGGAAAAGAGTTAATACTTTTTTATGCTGTTATGAAAAGAACCGCTCTGAAAAAAATAACAAATTCATTTGTGATTTTACTTACCTAATTTATCTTTTTAAAAGTCAATAAATAAGAAGAATAAATTTTTTTTATTTTTTTTTTTATATTTTATTTATTTTATTTTACAATTATTTGAATTTGTGTTTTTTTCTATTTAAAAGTAAATATAAGTTTTATTTTATTTTATTAAATATTTTGGCGAAAGTTATAATACGATTGAATTAATTTTAATACAATATCCTTCCGGAAATGAAATACGGAACATCTGCAGGTGTCTGGACCCTCTTCACAGCTTGGCTCAGACCAAGGGCAGCTCTTAAAATGGGTTCCATTTTCCCCAGCTTCATCATCTATAACTCCATGGTCTTCATTTTGTTCCAGCATGGACACAAAAAAGTTGAGCGTGTCCCGGTGCTCATATAATAATTCGTCTTTGAAATAAATTAAAAATTGTTGTACGATATCTCTTATTAAACTCATTTTTATTATTTTTTTAATTTTTTTTTTCAACTTGTTATGTTGACGTTCTTATTGTTACTATTAGTTTATTAAAATTTTCGGTTATTAACTACATTTTTCAGAATCTTTTACACGAATGTTTTTTATTTCCAAATAATATACTTTTCTTTGTTACTCCATTTAAAAACAGTATTCTCTCCTTTTCTTTTTCTTTTAATTATGTTTAATTTATTCCACTACGATCCTTCACAATGAAATGAAAAGATTATAATTGAATCCCTGCAGGTAGTGTGAGGAGAATAGATATATTTAATATTTTTTCTCCTATTACATCATACTAAATTTTATATTATTTTTATCTTTAAAACAATTTTATTCATATCCCCTTTTTATTATTGAAGATAGAGCGAGGAGCATATATATATATATATATACATATTTCTTTTACTCTCTAACAATTTTTTTGTTAAAAAATTCAGACTTATTGAAAAAATTTAAAGATCAATATCAGAAAATCTGTTCAAGTGACAACAGAACGAAAAAATGGATTCAGCTAAAAATTTAATTAAAAAATTCAACAGCTTTTCCAACAAAACCCTTATTCATATTAAGGATTTGGAAACTAGCAAAAAGTATGCAGTCTTAAATGCAAAAAGAACGACAACAAAATATGGCCCAACCATCCAAATTGAGCTGGAAGAGAATATAATGTTTTTGCCAAACCGATACAATTCATTATCCGATGAAGAGATGACTGAACTATCATCAGGTATATTCCATATCCAAAGAGAAGGAGAACGAGGCTTGCGCTTAGACACATTTGATGTAATGGTTGATTTTATTCCAAATGGTCAATATCCAGTATAGGAAATCTAAAGCCTATATATCTTCATTCAATTTCTTAATATTTAGTTAAATTAAAAAAATTAATATAAATTCATAAATAAAAACATTTTCATTGCTAATATCAAAATAAAATAAATGAGTTTTTTTTATTTATTTATTTCTTTCAGTTATATGATACAGAAATTTAATACATAATTGTCCGCAATTATATGAATTATAATCTTGATGTTGGTTGTAGTTATATTTTATATTTTTTCCTAGGTATTTAATCAATTCAGAAGGAGGTTGTAAATTTCCAAAGCTATCGAAATATTCTTTGTGTTCCAGATCCTGTTGATAAATCTAAGTTGATGATACCACATTATATTTTTCTAGAACGCTTTGGTAGTCTGTCTAACATGAAAATACCTCTAAAATATGGAATATTTTTTGACAAGTATTTCAGGTCGAGATCAGTTAGTGGTCTCTTAGGTAGCATTTCTAAAAGTTTTTTGGTTTCTCTTTACAAACCAATCCATATCCCTTTTTATATGGTGTGAGGTAAAGACCTTTTCCCATTGCTATAGCCTCCATATTTTTATTATGTCTGGTTGCTTCATCAAGTTGATTTTTAGCATCCTTTGCGGCATTTATAGCTTTTGCTATGGCTGCACCACCACCAGTTAAACTACCAATTGCACCAAGAGCAGTTACAATGGGTATTAGAGGTAAAAACCACCAATTTTTGGAATCATAACATAAAATGAGGAATTACAACATGAGACTTTTTCCCTTTAAAAGAGTTTTTAATGACTTTATGAGCAATCCTAATAGCAGAGTTAATATCTTGTGGCTTTTCTTTCTTTAAAGTTTTTGTTGCATTGAAAAGTTTTCTTCCACTAGATTTATATACTTTTGAATCTTTATTTATGTTATTCTTCTTCAAACCCATGCCTAATTTTCTTTTTGCTTTCATTGTGTTTGTTACCAAGTAAGCAAATGATTTTTCTGGTAGAGTACTGTCTTTTGAAAGAACTCGTTCCCAAGCTTTATTTTCAAGAATTTTATCAGCCTGATGTCTTATATTTATGTCTTTATTGTTTGAATATACTATATCATGTTCCTTGCAAGCTGCGTCTAATTTATTTATTCCTTTATCTCCCCGATTTAAACGTTTTTGCAGTTTTGTTCCAGGGCCACAATATTGATATCCAGGAAGATGTAGTTCAATAGGTAGAGAGTTTATTATTTTATTCACTAAACCTTCTCCGATGACTGTTCTTTTATAATTAATCTCTTTGTTATAGTGTATAACCATTTTATTTTATTCTATAAAAAAAAAAAATATTAATTATATATTTTTAGTATCAGTTATAAAGATGCGCTTAATTAAACAACATAAAAATATTTCCATTCGCACAGTTCTTTATTACCGAATTCTATTCGAGCGCTGATAGTCGGTCCATCGAATTGTGGGAAGACTAATGTTATGATTGGATTGTTGGAAAATCCTAATGGTTTAAAATTTGAGAACATCTATTTATACTCAAAATCACTATATCAACCAAAATATGAATATTTAAGAAAACTAATAACACCAATTAAAGGAATGGGATATTATACATTTTCAGATAATGAATCAGTAATATCTCCTTATAAAGCAAATTCTAACTCAATTATGATATTTGATGATGTTGCATGTGAAAAGCAAAATAACATACGTGCATACTTTTGTATGGGTCGACACAAAAATATTTACTCATTTTATTTATGTCAAACTTATACAAGAATTCCAAAACATTTGATACGAGATAATGCTAATATGATTATAATGTTTAAGCAAGATGAAATGAATGTGAAGCATGTTTATAGTGATCATGTTGCAAGCGATATGAGTTTTCAAAACTTTTATGAAATTTGTCGAGAATGTTGGAAAGATAAATATGGATTTTTGGTGATTAGTAAAGATGACGAATTGAATAATGGACGATACCAAAAGCAATTTGACAATTTCATAACAATATAAATTATTATACATATTACATTTAAATATTAGTATAACATTGAACTTTTAACATACTACAACTTAGTACATATTTGTATCTACTATTTTTAACCGATTTCTACCTAACCTAATCCAATATCTAAAATAATATCATCGCTTTTATAATACCAGATAGCTGATTTAACATATTATCTTATACCAAGGCTGAAAGCTGATCTGATAATGTAACATCATTAATCTAGACACTAATTCATAATTTGATAAGAAAACCGAATTAATTATTTAAAATGAATAAAAATGTATTGAGGGATTTGATAAAAACGAGAAATGTATTGAAGAAAAAACTTCGTAGTATGAAAGTTGGTGAGGCAGATATGCATGAACAACTTAAAGATACATTTAAACCCATAACAGAACCCTTGAAAAAAAAAACTCAAAAACTATAAAAGAATTCCAAAACTTAAAAATAAGGAACTTAAACATGAATTCACTATCAATTCAAATCCTATATCTAAAATACCAGCGATTAACAAAAGTACTCCAAAGAAGATTGTTGAAGAAACATTATTAAACTCAAGCAACTCAGAAGATTACGATGATTTTTACTCTCAGTCAGAAACTGAAAATTTAAATAGTTATAGAAATGATGAAGATTTAGTATATTTACAAAAAATTAATGAGTTAGACAATCTCTATGTTCCACATAGAGATTCTAATAATGAGTGGAAATTTGGTGACAGTAAGATTAACTTCAATGACGATAAAATTATAATTGGAAATCAAATATGGGCTCTTACACCAGGATTATTTTCATTAATGTTTCATAAAACTCCAAAGAACTATGATAAATCTGAACTTGAAATTTATAAAAAAAATATTGATTAATACAAATGCATACAAACGAGATTTTCAAGCTGATGGTGAAATAAAAGGTACGAGAGCCTATAAATATAAACACATTATTGGAAAATTATTTAAAGATAAAAATATGAAGCAATCTATACCCTCAACATCATCACATGAAACAGCAAACCAGAATTATATTGGTACTGGATTAATGAGTGTCAATTCACAGAAACCTAACTATATATATTGGGATGATCCAAATGAGTTGGTAGATCGACTACTAATAGCATCACAAGCTGCTGGTCATACGAATCACAATAACGAGATTGTATCAATTATTGAAGAATTATATGAAGCTAACATTATACAATAATATTAATTTAAATTAACTATGTCTGTTGATAAATTTGGACACTACCTGAACGATACAAGTGGTATAATTTCAATAAAAAATGTACCTAAATTGTTGGGGTTCTTTATGGATGCGAATAACAATATTGACGTCCAAAACAAAAGAATCAGAAATGTGGCAAATGCTATGGAAGAGAATGATGCTATCAGTAAAGTGTTTTTGCAATATTACATTGAAAAGGTACAAAAGGATATAATTGAACATTTAGAAAAAAATATTAAAGATATTCGAGATCAAATTAAAAAGTATAATACATCTACTAAAAAAGAAATCAGCAGGATAAAAGAGAAAGTTTATAGATATGATAATTTTGAATATATCACAATAGGTGAAAATACGTCAACAGATAACAACCCATACGATATTATTTTACAAAAGAATTAAATAATGACTACAAAAAGAACCTTAGTAAATGAACTCCATAAACAGGCTAGAAAAGTTTTTAAACGTCGAAGAGTTGTAATGAAAGGAATAGATGACCTCTGGCAAGCTGATTTGGTTGAAATTGGGAATTATTCTACACATAATAAAAACTATAGATATTTATTGACTGTAATTGATACCTTCTGAAAATTTGCATGGGCTAAACCACTTAAAACAAAAACAGCAATTGAAGTAGCCCAGGAAATGGAAAATATTTTTAAATTAGGTAGGATTCCTAAACATTTACAAACAGATGATGGTAAAGAGTTTTTCAATAAGGACTTTCAAAAACTAATAGATAAACATAATATCAATCACTACTCAACATTTAGTAGAATGAAAGCATCAATGGTATAACGATTCAATCGAACCTTAAAAGGAATGATGTGAAAAGAATTTAGTTTTAATGGTTCATATTATTGGCTCGATATTTATAATAATTTAGTTGATGCTTACAACAGAAAAATTCATCGTACCATCAAAATGCCTCCAATCAAAGTCAATTCAACAAATGAGAAGAAATTGCTTAGCACAGTATACAACCATATAAAAACATATAAAATATCAAAATTCAATGTCGGAGATTATGTACGTATCAGTAATTACAAACATATTTTTGAAAAGGGGTACAGAAATTTTTAAAATAAAAACAGTAAAGAATACATATCCTACAACGTACATATTAGAAGACTATCGTGGAAATCCAATAGAAGGAGGATTCTATGATGAAGAACTTTTCAAAACTCGATTTCCAGATACGTACCTCGTCGAAAAAGTTCTTAAAGCTAAAGGAGAAAAAGCATTTGTTAAATGGTTGGGATTTCCAAATCATCATAATTCTTGGATTAATAAAACTGATATATTGTAGTTAGTAATAATAATAATAAATAAAATAATATAATTGATGTAGTATTTATATATATATATTTTGTAATGGAAAATAAACTTATAAATTTCCTTAAAAAACAACATTGTGTTAAATTTATTTTATTTACTCTCCGACAAGCATAATGTCAATAACACTTACATTGAGCTCTAAATCATCTGAGCTATCAGCTAATTATTTCCCTCCAATTTATTTGGATGGTGAATATGAGTGTGCTCTGACTGATTTTCATTCATACAACAGCATTCCCAATGTAGACGTTTATAATAACAAGTTTCATATTGGTGATCATATAATTGAAATTCCAATTGGATCCTATGAATTGAATGATATTGTTTATTATATAAAAGAGCAATACAAACGCTACAGTCCAAAAAATAAAATTGATATAGAAGCTAATAATAATACAATGCAAGTAAGAGTTAATAGCTCTACTGATTTAGTTTATTTTAATAAAGAAAATACAATTGGAAAACTGCTTGGATTTAATAAAAAAATCTTAAATCCAAATGAGAATCACTATTCAGATCTTCCAGTCAACATTTTTAAAGTCAATCTCTTACGAGTGGAGAGCAATATATTCGTCAATACATATATGAATAACTCTCAAGCACACACCTTACATGAGTTTGCAATTAATGTTCCACCAGAGTATAAAATTGATGAGATTCCGAGAAATCTCATTTATTTGCCAGTCAACTCTCGGGAGATAAGCTCCTTAACTCTACAAGTAGTTGATCAAGATGGAGATTTAATTAATTTTCGAGGAGAGGAAATTACAATACGAATTCATTTAAAACCCACAAGATAATGATAATTTATAATAAGAATATATCCAAACATAAAGTATCATTTTCTCCTAATAAACAATTGTCAGCTAAATTAAAATTAAAGAAATTATTACCACATAAACACTTGACACAAGCAAACAAAGAATTTCTTAAATCGTTATATTTTAAATTGAGAAAACCATGAGTTCAATAATAGATGCACTTGAAAAACCCTTGTCTGATGAAAATATTATTAAAAATGACTACCACACGTATACGCCATATCTTCAATCTTACAACAATAATGATGAAATTAGAATTTCAATACAAAATCAAGACTTATATGTCTTACCTGGTGAAAGTTTTATATATGTAGAAGGATTCGTTAAAGATGCTAGTAATACTGAATTAGTACCTTCCTCATCCAACTTTAAATTAAAAAATAATTTTGTCGCATATCTATTTGATGAAATTCGTTATGAAATTAATGGTATTGAAATTGATCGTACGCGACATTTGGGTTTAACAAGTACAATAAAGAACTTTGTTTCTTTATCACCAACCGATAGCAATGGATTGCTCAATGCTGGATGGAACAAAGTTGATGATGTGGATCTTATAAATGCATATTTCAATTTCTATGTACCACTAAAAATATTGCTTGGATTTGCTGAAGATTATAATAAAATAATATTAAATGGTAAACATGAGTTGATTATGTTACGCAATAAGAATGATGCAGATCTATTGTACTCTACTGTTTCTACTGAAAAAGCTAAAATGACAATTTCAAATATTTCATAAGCAGTGGTACTTCTATACCAATAGCATTTCGAAGCTGGGATTGTTATATTAATCCACAACTTAACACAAGAACTAGTCATATTTGGAACGTAAAACTTGCTGCAAATAGAGAGCGCCCTCGTTTTGTATTAGTTGCTTTTCAGAATCAAAATAAATTTATTCATTGTGATCTTACTGATATAAAAGTATATTTAAATTCGGAATCATATCCATATGATGATCTGAACATAAAATTTAAAAATGAACGCTTCGCAATACTTTGTGATATGTATCTAAGATTTCAACAAAACTACTATATTAGAGATGCTCAACCTCTACTCACTTCTCAAGAGTTTAAAAATAAAGTACCGATAGTTGTGATAGATGTCAGTCACCAAAATGAATCTATCAGTAGCGGACCTATTGACATAAAAATTGAATTTGAAACTTCTACCAATATTCCAGAAAATACATCAGTATACTGTATACTTATTCATGATCGTTTAATTGAATACATACCATTAAAAGAACAAATTCGAAAAGACTTATAAATCATATAAAAATGCACCCCAAAATTGTTTTTATGGATTTGCAGGGTTTTAAATTTAAATCAATCTTGTTATGTATTGTTACTGATCTCACATTCACCTCCTCTAATTTTTTTAATATAAAATAAATGCTTGCACATTCATGATTTCTGGATTTAAACACTTGTATGGAATAAATTAATGGAAGTTAAAGATGGAAAGAGGAGATAGAATTAAACGAAGAAACATATTTTTAAAGAAAATGTCGTACAGAGGTATAATTGAGAAGTTTCTATATGACTTTGATGGTTGTATTTTTGATGAACATTTACAAATAATAAACCATTTTCAACGCATGCTCGACGAGTATGAAAATATCAAAATGATTGATTCTATTCAGGGGAAGCATTTCATCAATTGACCAAGGATTTGTAAAATATGCGAGTTTATATAAAATACATGTGAATGTATTCAGTTTAATTTACAAAAAAATAATGTATTTCGTTTAGTAGAAAATTATTATACGTTTTTTATAAGATATATAAATAAATACATAAAACATATTTAAAATTGAAGTTTTTATATAATATACTCTAAATTTACTCTTTACTCTCATACAAAATAAAAATATTAAAACTAGAGAATGAAAATTCATAATTAGTTAGAAATAGGTATTCAACCAACAAAATACATGAAATACAAATAAATTCTATTAGAAATCCCATTCATGAAAATAAAAAAAGGAATTGCAATTGGAAAATCCCATCCAGAAAATTTAACAAACCAGATAGTAGAAAGAAAAATTAGAAAATTATACAGAAAACGATACATGTGATCAAACTATTACAGTCAGCCAATCATAATTTAGGAAAACATACAATTTTATCCCTCATCGTCTTGTGAAAAGCAAAGGTACTCAATTTTCAATCAAAACAATGAAAACTAATTTTAAATATTACCTGCTTTATTAACCCTTAAAACTAACTGCTTTTACTCTCCCACACAATCCTCTCTCACTCTCTTCACATTTCTCATTATCCTTTCCTTTGACGCCTCTGCTACACTACTCGGGAAAACGTCAACGCTCGTTTACGTCAACATCCCAAAACGTTAACCCTTTTTTACATTACCTACTCTAAAATTTTATGAAATAAATAGAGAGAAGAAAAAGAGAGAATAAAAAAAATAATTTAATTTGTTAAACGCCGACTCCCGCGGTTTTAATTAGTTGAAGTTTTCCCAGCGCACTGTATTTAGGTCAGGTTAGGTAAATCAGGTAGGCAGGTAGATTAGGTTAGGTAGATTAAATTGCAATCACTGTGCACGGGAAAAAATTTACTTTATTGTTTTCTACAGCTGCGACTGCCATTCACAAACAGAAAGTTAAGTGAAGAAGACGCAAATTCGGCTGAAAAAATATTGAAATTCTAAAAGAATATTATTTTCGAAAAATATAATTGTTTAATAGTTGATAATAATTAAAATAATTGTGTTCAAACAATTATAAAAAGTGTCAATTTGTGCAAGAAAAAAAACGGAAGAAAACATTTACGTTTAATAAAAGTAAAATTAATGCTGCGAAATTTATATATATATACATATACCTATATATTAAAAGCACAAGCAAATAATTAACGTGTTATAATTAAAAAAAAATAAATTAAAAAATTAACCAGCAATTCCATAGTGTAGTAATTAATTAAAGATATAATGACCTCTATAGTTGAAGTTATACAATATTATCATCGTAGCATTTATAGCAATGAGGCCATGTTACTTCACTGCATCGACAAGCTCAACAAGTTGCCCATTACAGTTAAACACCTCGAAGAGACTGGTGTAGGTAGAACTGTAAATTGGTTAGGAATCTTCAACGGTGCCACAGGCGTAGCTGCCAGAAACTTGCTTACAAAATGGATGGCAATGATTGTAGCCGAAGAAGAGCACATGGACACAACATCTCGAACAAATGCGAGCGAAAATCACAACGATTCCAATGGAGATTACGGTGGTACAACACCACATGACGATGAAGAGGATGAAAATCAAAATCGGTATAAAACAAGCCAGGAGTTGGAGCTCAGTAAAAATCGTAGTGAAGATAAAAAAGACGGGCATAAAGAAAGACACAAGCATCGCAGTAGTAATGGACACAAACTGGAAACGCCTAACAACAACACTCAATCATCACATCACAGAAGTAGCAGTCATACAAGCAGCACTAAACGCAAGCACGACGAAAAACACAGCAATTCATCATCACAGAATAAAGAGTACTGTGATAAACATAAAAGTCCATCAAAAGATAAAGAACGAAGAAAAGATGATAAATCTTCATCACACTCATCGTCTTTAAAAAATAAGATATTGATGAAGATTTATGGTCCTAAATCTAAATCCTCAACCAAATACCCCGATAGTGCCGAGCGTAAACGACGTCATAATTCCGAAAATGATTCCAACGATTTTAAATCCCCACCAGCTAAAATAGCCAAAGTACATAAATCAGCTTCCTTAACACCTGCAACCAAAACAGAATCTTCGCCACCCCTGAATGCAACAGAAGAAGAAGTCGATGATGGTTTTGATTCGTCAAAGACTGCGAATTTTGATGATGTCCTTGGAATGTTGAATGTACCTGTCAAGAAAAGCAAAAAATCAATAAAATCTCCATCGACTCCCGCTAGCAGCAGCAGTACAATTGAAAAGGAAACAACACCTAATAAGCCATCAACAATTAGCAGTAGTAGCAGCGGTAACAGCACTATTGCTAACAAAGTAAATGGTACAAGAATATCATTTACCTCCAATCATCCCTCATCAGTATACTCAACGCCAAGTACTTCAAAAGCAAGTACAACAAAAACGGATTTATTGGCAGCATCAGCCAAATTGGAACCTTTAGATCCTAGCATTGCTTTAGAATTAAACACAATATCCACCAATTACAAGCAAATGCCTCTTAATGAAACTGTTATGCATTGTGTATTTAATAACTCAGGCGCTTCAAACAAACCTGCTCGCACGGTCACTGATTTCGAAACTATAACTCATGCTATTTCATCAAAAACGATGAGGACGAAAATGTATTCTGGCGTTCGCACCGGACGAACATATCAAGCTCCCAGTTTATTTGATATGTGCACTAGAAAATTACAAAAGAATATTGATTCACTGAAATACACGGGAGGTGTGCCATTTGAAGTTCTAAAGTCGGTCTTGGAACGGGCTACACCTAATCAGTTGTATGCTTTTGAAAAGTATAATCCCTATTTAATGGAAGACAGTGATGTTTTATGGCAGCAACATGTTTCACGAACTTATCGCACGAAGAAACGGCTTGAAAATGAATCGTGGAGAGAAATGTTTATGCGTTGCCAAAAAGAAGACGAACGTCGACTAAGTGTCCTAAAAGATTCTATAAAAGCATCGCAAAAAATTGCGTCCGCTCCTGTGCGAAAAACACAACTAGCCTTTGTGGATTCCCTGGTCAAGCCTCCGCGTAATGTTCTAAAGAAACAAGAGCAATACGGAACGAAAGCAAAAATGGTGGCCACACCAGCAGCCTGTGTATCCTCGTTATCTAGTGTAACACCCAATGCTGCTAAAACAGAAGATCAAAGGCTAAGAGTAGCAGCCACTGTCAGAGATCGTGCTCAAGTCTCCAATTCCATGCGTAACAAAAAGGCGCCTCTAATGCAAAAGACTCTAAAATTTATACGGGATCTTCATAAGCGTTAATAAATGGAAATTTTTAAATAAGTTTTACTTAAGTCTCACTTAAAAAACAAATTAACAACTTGATAATATTTTATAATTAATTAAACCAGTTATAGCGTGATAATTGCCTACTTTTCAAAAAACAAAATCTCTCAAATCCTACTAAATTGACACTTGTTTGTAATGAATACTGTTCGAATTCAATTTTAGATATTTAGTATGTAAGTTAACGTCAACTTTATTAAAAAGTTAACGTAAACAAATTGCAAAAGTAAAATAAAGACAACTAAGAAATGATTTTTTAAAAATTGTACTAAGAAATGAGGGCAACAGCCCAATATTGACGATTGTACATTTTTCATAATTAAGTTATGTATTAATAAACAGAAAGTAGAATATAAGATACTAAAAAAATGTAATTAAGTTTTAAGTTTTCAATTGACTTCAATAAAGTACGGACGTACGGTCCGCATAAAAACAATTTATTTGGTTGTTTTTTTATTTTCCCTAAAAAGGAAAGTAATAACTTGTATATACATACATATTAGGGTGGACCTTAATTTTTTATTTTCGATTTTCAAAAATCGTAGTCCAGTTTTGTGTTAGGTTAGGTTAAAAAAAAAATTTGGTCAAAATATGAGCTCGATCGGTTGAAAATTGCATTTTGTCGCACGCGCGTTAAAGTCTGAGAGAATGAAATTCGACTTAAATGGAGAGAAGAACGCCCGTAACTATTGAGAAGTCACCCCTAGAGATGTAAAATATATGAAGAACCCCCATTATTTTTGCATCCCCAATATTTCTCTAGAACAAACTTATTCTCTATCTCCAACCCTTCATATGGTCCCCATACAAAAAATTTAATTTTCACGAAAATTTACCAAAATCGTGCAAAAATAGACAATTTTTAAAAGAAATTAAAATTGCTTTATTGATGTTATTTATGCTTATTATCAATGAGTTAAATTAAATTGCTTTTTTCAAAATTCGGATATTTTTTTCAATAATCAGCAACAACTTGAATCAAGTATTGTTTCTCTTCTTCGTTCCTGCACAATATTTTATTGTATTCCTCCATCATTTTCACGCCTCTTTCGGCTGTGTCATTAACAACTTGAATTTTCTCAACAACTTTTAATGCTCGCTGATAATCTTCTCGCTGTGACCAAGTTTCCGGTGGGTATCGTATAAATTCATGTGGCAAGTTAAAGCGTTTGAAAAAGTTTTTTGTTTTCGAAGTTACGAAAGCACACAAGCCATTCGAGAAAAATTGCTCATTTACTTCTGCAAAACTAACGTTAATTTTTTTCTTGCTACGGATAGCATCTGCAACATCGTCAGAGCCATAGGAGCTATAGTCGTCATTATCTTCTTCCCCATCATCTGCGCAAACAATATCCAACATTTTTCGTTTTATGTCACACGAAACATCTGAGTCAAAGAACGCGAGGGCTATAGCCTCATCCGCCAGATACCACAAATGTCTGATAAACTTTGTTACCAATGTTTTTGACAAATTCTTATCAAAGTCTGGTTATGAGTGAAGTGCTTTCAAAAAGTTAAAGTCCTGATTCGGAGCTTTGGCAGCTTCATACCAGACTTTTACGTATAGACGAACAATAAACACGCAGACATCTCTAATTCCACCCAATTGTGATTTTTCCAGCTTAAATTGACCTCTGAACATAAATACTTTTAAAGAATAAATTGCCTTAGACATCCATCGAGCGTGGTGAATGGGTATGAGTTCTTTAAACTTATATTCACCCAAATCACCGCCAAGAAATATAACAACCAGTTCCAACAGTTCCTTATAGTCATTGCGAACTTGTTTTTTCTGTAGATGGACCATGCAACAAGTTATGATATCATCTGATGCAGTTATTAACTTGGAAGCAACAATCTCATCGCTTACTCCAGTTTCGATAGCATCTTGATCTATTTTTCCCCAGTTTTGTGGAAACCGGCGAAATAAAGACTCATCTGGCGCAAAAGTTTTTCCTATTTTCTCTTCGAACAGTGCTCTTAGAACCAATTCGTAGATGTGATGTCTGCACGGCAAATACATCAAGCCTCTCTCTAATAGCTGTTCAAGAAAAACTGCAGCTCCCGCGAATTCACCGGTGTTTGAAGATGTCGTGTCAAAGGACATGGCTTGAACTCGATTTGATATGTTCCATTCTACCAGTAGCTGGTAGACGGCCGCTGCAACGTTTTTGCCTCTTCCACTGTCTAGTTTTGGAACGCCTAATATTTGTTCGATGTCTCCAGTAGTGACAATAACCGGAAGACGATCAATCTTATTATTTCCTGTAATGTCTTCAAGTATTTTGCCATCCCAATGTACAACAAAAAATGCAGCTTCCTTCAACTGTAATGAGAAAATATGAATATTGTATTGATAATAAATTGGTACAAAAAGAGAATGTAAGTACATGTAAGTTTTCCTTTGCGAAGTCAGAAATTTTTTTTCGATTTGCAGTACGGTATCTTCGAATTGATGAGCGATTCAGGACCAAATTTGATATATTGTGGCCAAGGCCTTCAGCTACTGCAGCAATTAAATGCATTGCGTTTCGGTCTGATATCATGCATTTATCCAAGGCAGAAACAATCCGTTCATTGATGAATGACTGAGTAACTCTTGTTACAGCTTTTGAAGTCGATGGTAGAACCTCCATTTCTAATTCCATTCTATCATCGCCTTCTTCGTCTGACGATTCGGTGGAGGATGTGAATTGCACTGAGGTTGGATGAACATTGAATACAAATACTAAAATTGTGGATCATATTCGACATAAATATATTTACCAATTGCTGAGGAATTGATTTCAGTAGCCGCTCGTTTTCGCCGTTGTTCTTCTGCCTCGGCTCGTTCCAATTTCCTTTTTTCAATGCCAGTCATACTGCCTGGGCGGCCTTTTTTTCTCTGCGTAAGCAAAAAATCTCTATCCTTCTGTATTGGCATCCTTATTAACGCATTTACATGAGCAATATCGAAGAGGTCATCTAATTCTTGGACAAACTTTTCTTCTTTTGCCTTATGCGTTGGTCCTCCTCTTGGTGCGCCCTTGCTTAAATTTCTCCACTCCTGGTATATCTTCTCAAATTGCAGTACGATTGCAGACTTGTCTCGCGTCGGAATTCGAGCTTTATCCCAGAAAACGAGAACTTCGTTTACCACCATTATTTCACTTTTTCGCACTTCAAGTTTTAGAGTACGAGTGTGGAAAAATAATACGCCAAGAACTTCTTTATTAGACGGCAATTTTGATCCCAATAGCTGTGGAATAACATTTCCAATCAAATAAATCTTAGACTGTTGCGATCGCAAATTAGTTCTTGTTGTAGATGATGCCATTGAAAACCAAATGCGCATCAATTGTTTACTTTCTTTTATGTTCTTACAATTATTGCTTGTATACATAAAGGGAAATCCCCTTAATACGCACAATTTGTTATTGTGAATGTAAAACATTGGTGATTTTTTTAAATCCATTTAAATAAATGAATATACATATATATTTATTTAATTTGCATTTTTTACTTTTTGTAAAGCTGTTAATGAAATCTCCAATTATTTTGCGTTGTAGTTTTTATGTATAATCTTTTCGAGAAAATTAAATTTTTTGTATGGGGACCATATGAAGGGTTGGAGATAGAGAATATGTTTGTTCTAGAGAAATATTGGAGATGCAAAAATAATGCGGGTTGCTCATACATTTTACATCTCTAGGGGTGACTTCTCAATACTTACGGTCGTTTTTCTCTCCATTTAGCTCGAATTTCATTCTCTCAGACTTTAACGCGCGTGCGGCACGGCAATTTTCAACCGATCGAGCTCATATTTTGACCAAACTGTATTTTACCCTAACCTAACACAAAACTGGTCTACGATTTTAAAACAGATAACTTTAAAAAATCTCCTATCATTGAAGGTCCACACTAATACATATATGTATGTATGTATGTATGTATGTATATTTTGTTCCTTTTTTCTTTAACTAAAACTCAGTAAAGATTATTACTCTTAGTTATAAAATTAAGATATTTATAAATTTTTATTTAATTTCGTTTCTTCCTGCACTTGCTGAAGATACCGCTATCAAACATCACTTTTTTCAAATAGGTTTATGTATTGAATTAGTTAATAAGATATCCAATATTTATTGATACAATAAATACGCTTCAATAGGCTTTTGTTACTTTTTACCTAAACATAAAATGTCACTTTATCCTACTAGTAATTTTAGTCTCTATAATTATTTCTAAGTAGAAAAGGATTATTCACCTGAATTCTTATCTATTTGTAATATTACTTGTAAAAATTATTCCTATGTTATGTAAATAAATAATAAATAAATAAATAAATAAACAAATAAATACGCTTTGTGTTTTATGCCTAAATGCCTATGCCTAAAATGTTTGCCATGTACATACGTACGTATAACAGTTATTAAACAATTAGCAAATAACAGTTTTAAATGGGCAGTGTATACATTTCCGTACATGTTAATTTTCCATAATTTTCGATTTAATTTTATTGTCGTTAAAAACGATTAATGTTTTTTTTTTTTTAATAATACAGGCATGTGATGGAAATCGAAAACGAAAACGAATTAGTTTTAGAAGTCAATTTTTTCGTAATATTTCTGTATTGAAAAACTTTTATCACATAAAATGTAAAGATGTTGGGCTACTAAAGAGAATCTTAAAACAAAATTTTTAAAAATTAGATTATAAATGTATTTCCAAAACTGATTCGATTTCGATTTCCATCACATGTCTGATAAACTTTGTAAATGCAATAGATTGTACTAAATTTCAGATTATGTGTAAACAAATAATTTTAAATCATTCATAAATATAATAGCTATGCCAGTTCAATACAGTTAAAGTCTCAATTGTTTAGAGTTGTGCAACAAACAAATAAGAACATAAAAATTAAATTATTGAAATATATAAAAAAATTAAAAGAAATTGAAATTATAACAAAGTGATACATTTCAAGAATCAAGTATTGAATAGTAGATTCAATACACCACATTCGACTAAAAATAATAATTGTTCTTAATTTGTCGAAACTTTTACATTAAACACATTTGAACGCAATTTTCTATTTATTTTCAAAATAGCAATTTTGATCCCATATATAAAAGGGTTAACAATGTCACAGAATTTTAAAATAATGTGTAATGCTCAGTTTAAAAAATGCAAAGTTTTAATTGTTAATCTACTATTCAATACTTGCGAGTACATACATATGTTTAACGTAACCGCGATTATATATGTATTTAATCCGTAAAATAAACTCACTGTAAACAAAAAACACGATTAATTCAAAATACACGCAGAAAGAAACATGGTTGTGGTAAACATAAGTATAGTCAAAACATATTATGATGAATATAAGTGCCAAAAAATATCATATTATGATCAATTATTATCGTAATATTTCATCATAATATTTTCTCGTTAATCATAATTTGATATTATAACATCATATTATAATCTAATATAATCATAAAATTGTTATACATGATCATATTATGACCTAAGGTAACCATATTATAGTTTAAAGCATACATGTTAAATAATGATTAGAATTAGCAATTGATGCAATTGGTTTATATTCTCTAATTCATCAAACAATTAGAAATAGTTCAATTAATTCCCATTAGATAATAGAAATTTTTATTCCAATGGTAAAACTAATTGCAATTAGTTGCCATTAGCAAAAAAAATTGGTTTACCTTTACAATTAGAAATCTAATTGACTTCTGCTAATGCAATTAGATATTCAAGTAGCTCGAATTAGAATCGAGCTCGAAAAAACTTTTTATTTTATGAAAAAAAAGGTCGAAGAAATCAAAATTTAATTTAATAAAAAATTATATTTTTATACATGAAGCTCATGAACACCTGTTTACGTTTCACTTGATGTTGCAAATAGTGGTAAATAATGAGAGGAAAAGTTATTTGAGGCGTTTGAATATTTTTAATGTGTAACTTCCAACTTTTAGTTACTAAAACAAAAAGTTATTTGGATTATCATCATAAACATATAATATCATTTATATTCATATTGATTTTAGAAAATCCAAATTTTATATCAAAAAAATAAAAACGAACATCGAACCAAATTTAATTAGTAAATACCTTTAACAAGCCTAACTAACAAATTTCAAATTCTCTCAAACACATTTCCACATCGTACACGTAATTGAAAATATACATATGCCAAAAACCCAAAAGCATAAAATTCCAGTGCAACATAAAGAGAGAGATTAACGGCAATATTTTAGTACATATCATAAAACGAGATTAAAATTTTTTGGAAAATTTTCGCTAAAACAGGGAGATTAATTTTAAACTCATAATATTTTTAAGAAAACCCGTCATAAAAGTAGAAAAACTTTAAATTTTATGAGTGTGATTTTATGACGACATGTGCAATAGTTAATATTATAAGAACAATAAAGATCTGCAGTAGATCCCTATGTCTTATTTTCTAAACAGGTACTTGGGTTTGCAGAAAATATTATAGTTTGGGGTTTTTTTTTGCATATTTAGCAATAATTATTTCTGCATTTTTCGTACTACGAACAATTTAGTTCTAGAGATGCTAAACGTGACGGATTTTTTACAATCTCAGGATTTTTAAAGGCCTCGTTATGCGAACGTTGTTTTAAGAAAAAAGCAACGTAATGTAACGTACGTACGTATATGTAGTTATAGAAAAGTTACACACGTAACAGCAGTGATGCCAACTTTTGAGACTCAAAACGCGTAAACATTTTTGAAAAAAGGGCTAAAATTTTCGATAAAGTGCGAAAAGGGGCTAAATTATAAAATGTTTCTTTTAAAAATCAAAACAACAAACACATTTTTATAAAATATTTTATTAAGCCTCAGTTAGCCGACTGTAATGGAATGTAACTGCAACAGTAAGAAACAGCTGATGAATATTGTTATGTGTAAAGTAATGCAAATGGTTATGGAGATGTAAAGTAACGCAACACCGTAATGTATGAATCTGTAAGAAATAGAATTTCCTTAAATTTTTACGTCACTACACTACATTCCGCTACAGTCGGCTAACTGAGGCTTTAGAAAAAAATTACTACCATGAGATACATATTTCAATTACATTTCATATTATATTTTAATAAATAAGATACATACGTAGATTAAATACATAGTCTGGTTCATAATCATTTTCAGTCCATAAGACACTATCAATAAAATATTTAGATTTTTTATATGTTTTATTCGAATTAATTTTTGTGCACATTATCTTTTTATACCCTCCACCACCAAGAGTGGTATATTACGTTTGTCATTCCGTGTGAAACTTTTTTAATATTCATCTGAGAACCAACAAAGTATTTTTCTTGATCCTTATGAAATTCTAAGTCGATTTAGCCATGTCCGTCTGTCTGTCTGTCCGGGTGTGTAAAACACTCTCACGTCCAAGGTATACAACTTAAATAAACGAAATTTCCAGAAAAATATTTCTTATTTTGCAGGTAACTTTGGTATTGAAAATCAGCAAAATCGTATAGGCCAACCAGAGTTATGGACCAATATGTGAGACAACCTCCATAAAAATTTGATATTTTTTGTCCATTTTTTTTTTTGCAATATTTTGAAATATATTGCAGATTTTCCAATTCCACAACGTTAAGCAAGAATTTATTTTTGGAAACTTTTTCATCTTTATCCAAAACTCCGACAATAACGTTTGCAACGTAACGCCCTTCTATATCAGTAGTTTCGTCCATCGACACCCATCGGAGTCATATATTTTGTCTACATAGTTTTTTCTAAGAGTAGACTGGCAAGGGATACTCTCATTTATGTATGTTTTAAAGAAATTTCTTAAATGTTCGTTACTTAATTTGTTTAAGGGTATGCCAGCGGAAATGAATGCTTCATATAACTCCATACAAAACTTATTTGTTGTCTCTGTATGTTTAAGCAACGATTGGGAAGACTTTTGTGTAACACGCTCGAGCAGATCCTTGTGTTTTTGACTATTTAAGTGTTGCTCAACCAAAAACTTCCTTTCGTGATTCACGGATTTATTGCAAATATTGCAATAAAGTATTCTTCCATCAGATTTAAAGACATTGTTAAATTCGTTAACGTATTTCATTATGATGGAATATTTTGACGGCTTAATCTTTGGCATATTTCCTGGAAAAAAATCTCGTAAAACAAAAAATACGTTATAAACTGTAAAATGTACTCACAATTAAATATCGAACAATTAATGGACAAATTTCATTTAAATTATTGTTTTCAATGTTAAAATTTTATTAATTCACGTTAAAATTTCTTAAAGAAGTCAGTTTTTCTCAAAAAGACGTTGCAAAAAAATGAAAATTACATTTATGTTTTTATTTGAAAATTGAATGTGAATTAATGTGTGGTGAGGTGTCATAAAGCCATGGGACATAAAGCCATATGGCGTCAAGTCTCATTCCATTGAGCCATAATGGAATGGGACTTAACGCCATAAATTTTTTTCCAAAAATGAGACATAAAACCATATTTTTGATAATGTTGTATGGAAAAAAAACGATTTTCTCCTTTATGGTATACAGAATACCGGCTTCGCATTGCACAAATTTCTTGTATTAACGGCACCGAAACAACTACGGGAAAAAATGCTCTAGGTGTCGTCTTGCCTACTATTTTCAATGCTTTATGGCTAGACTTAATCAACGTAAGAAGCTTCACAAAAAGAAAAAAAAAATAAAAAAAACATTTTATCAGCCATGTCACAGAATTTAATTCCGTTCGGAAGTGGAATTAATTCCGTATGTTGCTTCTATAGAAAAAATAAAACGAAACTTTTTTTTCTAGAAATTCTTAAAATTACAATGCCACATAGCAAATTAATAGTGGTTTCATTCCGAAAAAAATTGTTCCTTTGGGTTCTTCTATTAAAGCAGAAACCCGAATTAATTTCACTTCCAAACCGAATTCAATTCTGTGACATGGCCGTATATCTCTGCAATGAAATGAAATAATATATGAAATACATAACTTTTCACATCCTACAGACAAGCCCTAAGGCTTCGTGGGAATAGAATTAAGAAATATGTAAATAATATAAATTTCCAAATAAAATTAAATAAAAAAAAAATACATTTTCAAGTATTTTTGACAGTAGTACATTATTTTACACAATCAAAATACCTGGGGCCAAATTACCGCATTCGTGATCGAAAGAGCTATCGTACCGAAAAATGATTTCGATATTGAAATTATGATAAAATGTACTAAATTTCTTGCTCGATATCGAATGCCATAATCTAAAATAAGAAAATTACGATCAATTTTACTCGATATCGAAGGCGGTAATTTGGCCCCTGTTGTTTCTAGTAGATAGGTAATGGGGAGCAGAGACATCAAAGGAATGCCGCCGCCTTTTCTAATTGGAATTTGAATTGGTCGACAGCGAATGCTGACATGTCATGAAGGGAATCCAGTTGGATAGTAATAGTTTCTAGTTGAATAATGAGAAATGTGAAGAGAGTGAGAGAGGATTGTGTGGGAGAGTAAAAGCAGGTAGTTTTAAGGGTTAATAAAGCAGGTAATATTTAAAATTAGTTTTCATTGTTTTGATTGAAAATTGAGTACCTGTGTTTTTTTCAAGACGATGAGGGATGAAATTGTATGCTTTCCTAAATTATGATTGGCTGACTGTAATAGTTTGATCATATGTATCGTTTTCTGTATAATTTTCTAATTTTTCTTTTTACTATCTGGTTGAATACCTATTTCTAACTAATTTTGAATTTTCATTCTCTAGTTTTAATATTTTTATTTTGTATGAGAGTAAAGAGTAAATTTAGAGTATATTATATAAAAACTTCAATTTTAAATATATTTTATTTATTTATTTATATATCTTATAAAAAACGTATAATAATTTTCTATTAAACGAAATACATTATTTTTTTTGTAAATTAAACTGAATACATTCACATGTATTTTATATAAACTCGCATATTTTACAAATCCTTGGTCAATTGATGAAATGCTTCCCCTGAATAGAATCAATCATTTTGATATTTTCATACTCGTCGAGCATGCGTTGAAAATGGTTTATTATTTGTAAATGTTCATCAAAAATACAACCATCAAAGTCATATAGAAACTTCTCAATTATACCTCTGTACGACATTTTCTTTAAAAATATGTTTCTTCGTTTAATTCTATCTCCTCTTCCCATCTTTAACTGCCATTAATTTATTCCATACAAGTGTTTAAATCCAGAAATCATGAATGTGCAAGCATTTATTTTATATTAAAAAAATTAGAGGAGGTGAATGTGAGATCAGTAACAATACATAACAAGATTGGTCATGCACAATATTAACTATCTGTACTTACTTTGTGCATAATACCTTTATCTAAGACATGAATAAACATGCTTTTAAATTAAATATTAATTATAATTATAAATTGAAAGGGCATAGAGATTGAATGAATGGATTATGCACACGTGCAAGTTAGTTTGTTGTAGATGGCATACAAAAGGTGCAAACTCCTATAGTGTCAAGTGCTATAAACCAGAGGATTGTGTGGGAGAGTAAAAGCAGATTGCTCTAAGATTATACTTGCATCCCTGCAGGTGGTGCCAGGAGGATGGATATATTTAATATTTTTTCTCCTATTACCTCACGCCATTTTATATTATTTAAAGCCTTGTATGACGAGACATTCATTAGAATCACCTTTTTTTTCCAAACTCGAATATAAAAGAGGTCAAACTCTTGAGTTAGAAAAGGAAAAGAGTTAATACTTTTTTTTAACCCTTATGAAAAAGACCGCTGTGAAAAACAACAAACTCGAAAATGAAAGAAAGGTCAACCTGTTGAGTTAGAAAAGGAAAAGAGTTAATACTTTTTTATGCTGTTATGAAAAGAACCGCTCTGAAAAAAATAACAAATTCATTTGTGATTTTACTTACCTAATTTATCTTTTTAAAAGTCAATAAATAAGAAGAATAAATTTTTTTTATTTTTTTTTTTATATTTTATTTATTTTATTTTACAATTATTTGAATTTGTGTTTTTTTCTATTTAAAAGTAAATATAAGTTTTATTTTATTTTATTAAATATTTTGGCGAAAGTTATAATACGATTGAATTAATTTTAATACAATATCCTTCCGGAAATGAAATACGGAACATCTGCAGGTGTCTGGACCCTCTTCACAGCTTGGCTCAGACCAAGGGCAGCTCTTAAAATGGGTTCCATTTTCCCCAGCTTCATCATCTATAACTCCATGGTCTTCATTTTGTTCCAGCATGGACACAAAAAAGTTGAGCGTGTCCCGGTGCTCATATAATAATTCGTCTTTGAAATAAATTAAAAATTGTTGTACGATATCTCTTATTAAACTCATTTTTATTATTTTTTTAATTTTTTTTTTTCAACTTGTTATGTTGACGTTCTTATTGTTACTATTAGTTTATTAAAATTTTCGGTTATTAACTACATTTTTCAGAATCTTTTACACGAATGTTTTTTATTTCCAAATAATATACTTTTCTTTGTTACTCCATTTAAAAACAGTATTCTCTCCTTTTCTTTTTCTTTTAATTATGTTTAATTTATTCCACTACGATCCTTCACAATGAAATGAAAAGATTATAATTGAATCCCTGCAGGTAGTGTGAGGAGAATAGATATATTTAATATTTTTTCTCCTATTACATCATACTAAATTTTATATTATTTTTATCTTTAAAACAATTTTATTCATATCCCCTTTTTATTATTGAAGATAGAGCGAGGAGCATATATATATATATACATATATACATATTTCTTTTACTCTCTAACAATTTTTTTGTTAAAAAATTCAGACTTATTGAAAAAATTTAAAGATCAATATCAGAAAATCTGTTCAAGTGACAACAGAACGAAAAAATGGATTCAGCTAAAAATTTAATTAAAAAATTCAACAGCTTTTCCAACAAAACCCTTATTCATATTAAGGATTTGGAAACTAGCAAAAAGTATGCAGTCTTAAATGCAAAAAGAACGACAACAAAATATGGCCCAACCATCCAAATTGAGCTGGAAGAGAATATAATGTTTTTGCCAAACCGATACAATTCATTATCCGATGAAGAGATGACTGAACTATCATCAGGTATATTCCATATCCAAAGAGAAGGAGAACGAGGCTTGCGCTTAGACACATTTGATGTAATGGTTGATTTTATTCCAAATGGTCAATATCCAGTATAGGAAATCTAAAGCCTATATATCTTCATTCAATTTCTTAATATTTAGTTAAATTAAAAAAATTAATATAAATTCATAAATAAAAACATTTTCATTGCTAATATCAAAATAAAATAAATGAGTTTTTTTTATTTATTTATTTCTTTCAGTTATATGATACAGAAATTTAATACATAATTGTCCGCAATTATATGAATTATAATCTTGATGTTGGTTGTAGTTATATTTTATATTTTTTCCTAGGTATTTAATCAATTCAGAAGGAGGTTGTAAATTTCCAAAGCTATCGAAATATTCTTTGTGTTCCAGATCCTGTTGATAAATCTAAGTTGATGATACCACATTATATTTTTCTAGAACGCTTTGGTAGTCTGTCTAACATGAAAATACCTCTAAAATATGGAATATTTTTTGACAAGTATTTCAGGTCGAGATCAGTTAGTGGTCTCTTAGGTAGCATTTCTAAAAGTTTTTTGGTTTCTCTTTACAAACCAATCCATATCCCTTTTTATATGGTGTGAGGTAAAGACCTTTTCCCATTGCTATAGCCTCCATATTTTTATTATGTCTGGTTGCTTCATCAAGTTGATTTTTAGCATCCTTTGCGGCATTTATAGCTTTTGCTATGGCTGCACCACCACCAGTTAAACTACCAATTGCACCAAGAGCAGTTACAATGGGTATTAGAGGTAAAAACCACCAATTTTTGGAATCATAACATAAAATGAGGAATTACAACATGAGACTTTTTCCCTTTAAAAGAGTTTTTAATGACTTTATGAGCAATCCTAATAGCAGAGTTAATATCTTGTGGCTTTTCTTTCTTTAAAGTTTTTGTTGCATTGAAAAGTTTTCTTCCACTAGATTTATATACTTTTGAATCTTTATTTATGTTATTCTTCTTCAAACCCATGCCTAATTTTCTTTTTGCTTTCATTGTGTTTGTTACCAAGTAAGCAAATGATTTTTCTGGTAGAGTACTGTCTTTTGAAAGAACTCGTTCCCAAGCTTTATTTTCAAGAATTTTATCAGCCTGATGTCTTATATTTATGTCTTTATTGTTTGAATATACTATATCATGTTCCTTGCAAGCTGCGTCTAATTTATTTATTCCTTTATCTCCCCGATTTAAACGTTTTTGCAGTTTTGTTCCAGGGCCACAATATTGATATCCAGCAAGATGTAGTTCAATAGGTAGAGAGTTTATTATTTTATTCACTAAACCTTCTCCGATGTATAACCATTTTATTTTATTCTATAAAAAAAAATATTAATTATATATTTTTAGTATCAGTTATAAAGATGCGCTTAATTAAACAACATAAAAATATTTCCATTCGCACAGTTCTTTATTACCGAATTCTATTCGAGCGCTGATAGTCGGTCCATCGAATTGTGGGAAGACTAATTTTTTTTTTTTTTTTTGCATATTTTTTTTTATTGTATCTTCATTTAAAATGAACTAACAATAGGTATTCAAATCCTAAAACTAAAGTTAATTAAGATAAGTCCAGCCAATGCTAGACAAAATCTAGTTTTCAAATTCGATAGGATATAATGAGCAACTTGTATTTATTTATCTGAGAGCGGTGGTGTCCCTCCTTCTCAAACGGCTATGACCGGGATGTTGTAAGATGTCTCGAGCGAGGGGATTTGGATGAGTTTCCAGCTTACCCAAATAAAGGGCCACGTGTTTAGTTATTTCCCATTTGACAAGTGGAACATCAAGATCGTTGTGTATGTTGTTGTTTTTAATATACCAAGGAGCGGTAGTTATCATTTGTAGAATTTTGTTTTGACGGCGTTGAATTTTCTCAATATTGGAGTTGGAGGCAGTGCCCCATAACTGGATACCATAGCACCAAATTGGCTTTAAGATTGAGTTGTAGAGTAGAAGCTTACAGTCGAGCCGAAGGACGGAGTTTCTGCCGATGAGCCAATGAATTTGGGCTGCTTTCAGTTTCATTTGAGTCAGCTTAGCATCTATATGTGGTTTCCATGTGAGGCGACGGTCCAGATGAATACCAAGATATTTCACGTGTGAGTTTTGAGGCACTATATGGTCATTAATACGAATAGGGGGACATGATTCCCTACGTAGAGTAAATGTTACGTGGGTGCATTTCTGTTCATTTATTTTTATTCCCCATTGTCTTGCCCATTTCTCCACTTGCGTTACGTGGTGCTGTAATTGAATCGAGGCATCTTTTGGATCTTTGTGAGTACTGAAAAATGCCGTATCATCAGCAAATGTTGACGTGTGAATTTCATTGTTTGTTGGCATGTCTGCTGTGTACAGCAAGTAGAGAATTGGTCCTAAGATACTACCTTGAGGGACGCCAGCACCTATAGGTTGAGGATGGTTTAAATAATCACCTTCTTTAATCATAAACTGACGGTCGATTAAGTATTTCCATAGTAGGTGTTGAAGATTCATCGGCAAGTTCTGCTTTAATTTAGATATCAGGCCTTCATGCCATACTTTGTCGAAAGCTTGAGAGACATCAATAAAGAGTGCCGAACAGTATCTCTTTTCCTCAAAGGTTTTTCTTATGACTTGTACCAATCTATGTGTTTGTTCTATTGTACTGTGTTGACGTCTGAAGCCAAACTGGTGATTGGGAATGCAGTTGTTTTCATTCAAAATCGGAGTCAGCTTGGTTATAAGCAATTTCTCGAATAATTTGGACATAGTTGGTAATAGACTTATTGGCCTATACGACTCAACTTTGCAAGGATCTTTTCCCGGCTTAGGAATCATCTTTACTAAAGCGATTTTCCAAACCGGAGGGTAGTACTCAAGCCGTAAGATGGCATTAAAAATAAAGAGGATTAATCTTTTTGCAATGCGAGGCAGCTCAAAAATCATTTTATTGCTGATTTTATCAAACCCAGGTGCTTTTTTAACATTTAAATTATCAATAGCCTCAACAACCTCCAGATATTGAAATCTTATTTGTACAGGTGGTCTGGCAACAACAGGCTAGTTCGCTAATGTCAGTATCCGTATTGGGAGTGAATACATTTTTTAAATGACTTACGAAAAGGTTGCCTTTTTCTTCGTTATTTCGTGCCCAAGATCCGTTCAAAGTACGCAGTGGAGGTTTTGCGATTACGGGTTTTCTTAGATTTCGGACTGCACGCCATAATGAATAATTTGACTGGGAAGTTGCGTCTAGACCTTCCAGATGTTGTTTGAGAGACTCTGCTTTTTGCGCTTCTAGCAAGATCCTAAGATTTTTGGTACATTCTCTCAACCTAGTTTTAAGTTGGGGCGATCTGTGTTGTTGCCACTCTCTTCGGACTCTCCTTTTTTCAGACAATAGTTGCTCAACATCTGCAGAAAAAACTCTGTTGTACCTATTCGGGCGGTAAGTGGAAGAAGCATGTTCTGCGGCTTTCTCGACATGTTCATTAAGACTTTTTATACAGGCATCGATGTCTTCAGCAGTTTTTAACGGGAGTTTCTCTGTGCAGTGAGTGCTGATGTATTTTTTGTATTTTAGCCAATTCAGACGTTTGACAAGAAGTAAGGCATCAGTTACGATTTGCTGAGGACTTCTGATGGTGATTACAGTGGGTGAGTGATCTGAAGAAAGATCCAGTGGAGCCTCGACTTCAATGAGTTCCGGGGATACCCCTTTCGCCACGCCGAAATCGATAACGTCAGGAATTTTTTGCTGGTCAGTTGGCCAATAAGTTGGTTGACCAGTTGAAATCACATTCAGTCCCATTTCAGACAGGGAGTCGTACAAGATACGACCTTTAGGGCTAACGAGTCGTGAGCCCCAGAATGTATGCTTAGCATTGTAGTCGCCAGCCGCTATGAAACGGCTACCTAGTGATTTGTAAAAATCTCTATACTGATCTTTTGTTATTGAAAATCTGGGCGGACAGTAAACTGACGAAATCACGAGGTTTTGACAAAAGTTCTCAATACAGATGTTTGTTGCTTGAAGATAACACTCTGAAAGACCACCCAATGAATGGTGTTTGATTCGCGATTTGACCAATATTGCCGAGCCACCACATGATCTATCTCTGGGGTCCTTGGTGTCGTAGAATTTATAACCACTTATTTTAAAAATGCTTCTCGACGTCATATGAGTCTCGGAAATCAGCATTACATCAATTTTCTTATTAAAAAGAAAATATTCAAGTTCATTTTTGTGTTGGCGTATGCCGTTTGCGTTCCAGAAACATATTTTGAGACAGTTCATGGTCTATTAAGTATGGCCTGCAGTAGCGTGGACTGCATTTTTTGCATCTCCTGCATCATACTTGTCATGCTTGTCATGAAATGGTTCATGGATTGCACCAGATTCTCCATTATACCTTCAAGACGGCTAAAATTGTGGCTGTTTGTATCATTTATTGGTGATTCATTTTGCACTGTTGGTTGGTTAGATCTTAGCACGTTGGCATATGAAAATTGGCTAGTGGATGCTTGTGCTACGGGGGGAATAATTGTAATAGGTACTTTTGTCGTCTGAGTAGGGGTAGAAACGGATTTGTTGATCAAGGAGCATTTAACGACCTCGAAAACAGGGCAACCCCTGTAGTTGGCAGTGTGGTTTCCACCGCAATTGCTGCATCTTTTTACCCTGGAATCATCCTTAGGTTTATCGCACTTTGAGGTGTCATGAAGATCCCCACAAACAACACAAACAGTAGGCAACTTACAATAAGATTTAGTGTGACTATATTCTTGGCAGTTCGAACACTGTACTGGGCCAGATCGCTTATGAGGTTCTTCCACTGTAACTCTTCGGTGCATTATGAATTTCAAGTCATATATAGGATGTGTTTCATTTTTCTTCAGCTTAACATCACCAGGTTCTAACTCCACTCTAAATAATGGTTGAGGGATCCTATCTCTGTTTCTTATATTTGATACGGCCTTGATTTTAACGCCTTTGTCGGCCAAACTGCTCTTGATCTCGTCAGGATCAACAAAAGAATCAATTTCCTTAATTACGACTTGCAGACCTTTTGCGCTTTTAAGTTGATACGTGTAAAAATTCTTTTTGCGTTTTTCAAATTCCGAAACTATTCTCCGATAGTCGTTTTCATTATTAACCTGAATCTTTGTTTCATTAATATTGCCACGCTTAATTGGAGTCACATAAAAAGAATTTTCACCAATTAATGAAACTAATATTTTTATAAGTTCGTTTGAGTTTTTTTCTCTTAAATATATTGGAGGTGGTTTTACTGGCTTATTCACAGCGTTAGGGACATCATTTTTGTCTTGGAGGATGGCAAAACGATTTTGCGAGCGTGGCTCTTCAGCATTCTTTGATAATTTTGCGGCTGGTGTAATTTCGGCAGATTTTGGGCTTCTGCCTCTCTTCGATACTGTTATATAACGGTCCATTCCTACCAGTGTTTTTTGTTTTTCTTCAACAGCAACTATAGGAGCGGTCTTATTTGTAGGACTTAATGTGCCTTTTGCAGCTGTTGACGTCTCTCCAATATTTGATAACGAGGACCGTGAAGAAGACGGTCCTTCAGTGATTTTTCTATTTAAATTAAATATGCTTTGGGCTAAGTTTGTGCCTTGTTCAACACATTTATTCAAGTTTGGTGCACTTGCACTTAAATTCAGATTTGTGCTTATTTTTGGTTTCACAGTTAAGTAGTTTTTATTAAATTCGGGATTTTTAATGTTCTCATTACTAACACTTGCCGAGCTCAACACGAAATAAGCATTTCGGCTCTGAGGTCCACTCGCACTGTTAGAATTGTTACTCATTCACTGTCTCACTGTATTTAATTTTCTAGTTTTCAAATAATTAAAAATAAATTATTACAATTTATTAATTTTTATTGCACCTAGTGCAATTATTTGACTTTGTAAAGTTTTTCACCTATTACGAGTTTTTTTTCACTTTTTTATTTAATTTAACTTTTTATACTTTTTCACCTATTACGATTTTTTCACCGAAAATTCAGCCGCACTAAAAGTAACACGTCCGAACAGTTCAATGTATCAAGCACATATGATTGGATTGTTGGAAAATCCTAATGGTTTTAAATTTGAGAACATCTATTTATACTCAAAATCACTATATCAACCAAAATATGAATATTTAAGAAAACTAATAACACCAATTAAAGGAATGGGATATTATACATTTTCAGATAATGAATCAGCAATATCTCCTTATAAAGCAAATTCTAACTCAATTATGATATTTGATGATGTTGCATGTGAAAAGCAAAATAACATACGTGCATACTTTTGTATGGGTCGACACAAAAATATTTACTCATTTTATTTATGTCAAACTTATACAAGAATTCCAAAACATTTGATACGAGATAATGCTAATATGATTATAATGTTTAAGCAAGATGAAATGAATGTGAAGCATGTTTATAGTGATCATGTTGCAAGCGATATGAGTTTTCAAAACTTTTATGAAATTTGTCGAGAATGTTGGAAAGATAAATATGGATTTTTGGTGATTAGTAAAGATGACGAATTGAATAATGGACGATACCGAAAGCAATTTGACAATTTCATAACAATATAAATTATTATACATATTACATTTAAATATTAGTATAACATTGAACTTTTAACATACTACAACTTAGTACATATGTATCTACTATTTTTAACCGATTTCTACCTAACCTAATCCAATATCTAAAATAATATCATCGCTTTTATAATACCAGATAGCTGATTTAACATATTATCTTATACCAAGGCTGAAAACTGATCTGATAATGTAACATCATTAATCTAGACACTAATTCATAATTTGATAAGAAAACCGAATTAATTATTTAAAATGAATAAAAATGTATTGAGGGATTTGATAAAAACGAGAAATGTATTGAAGAAAAAACTTCGTAGTATGAAAGTTGGTGAGGCAGATATGCATGAACAACTTAAAGATACATTTAAACCCATAACAGAACCCTTGAAAAAAAAAACTCAAAAACTATAAAAGAATTCCAAAACTTAAAAATAAGGAACTTAAACATGAATTCACTATCAATTCAAATCCTATATCTAAAATACCAGCGATTAACAAAAGTACTCCAAAGAAGATTGTTGAAGAAACATTAGTAAACTCAAGCAACTCAGAAGATTACGATGATTTTTACTCTCAGTCAGAAACTGAAAATTTAAATAGTTATAGAAATGATGAAGATTTAGTATATTTACAAAAAATTAATGAGTTAGACAATCTCTATGTTCCACATAGAGATTCTAATAATGAGTGGAAATTTGGTGACAGTAAGATTAACTTCAATGACGATAAAATTATAATTGGAAATCAAATATGGGCTCTTACACCAGGATTATTTTCATTAATGTTTCATAAAACTCCAAAGAACTATGATAAATCTGAACTTGAAATTTATAAAAAAAATATTGATTAATACAAATGCATACAAACGAGATTTTCAAGCTGATGGTGAAATAAAAGGTACGAGAGCCTATAAATATAAACACATTATTGGAAAATTATTTAAAGATAAAAATATGAAGCAATCTATACCCTCAACATCATCACATGAAACAGCAAACCAGAATTATATTGGTACTGGATTAATGAGTGTCAATTCACAGAAACCTAACTATATATATTGGGATGATCCAAATGAGTTGGTAGATCGACTACTAATAGCATCACAAGCTGCTGGTCATACGAATCACAATAACGAGATTGTATCAATTATTGAAGAATTATATGAAGCTAACATTATACAATAATATTAATTTAAATTAACTATGTCTGTTGATAAATTTGGACACTACCTGAACGATACAAGTGGTATAATTTCAATAAAAAATGTACCTAAATTGTTGGGGTTCTTTATGGATGCGAATAACAATATTGACGTCCAAAACAAAAGAATCAGAAATGTGGCAAATGCTATGGAAGAGAATGATGCTATCAGTAAAGTGTTTTTGCAATATTACATTGAAAAGGTACAAAAGGATATAATTGAGCATTTAGAAAAAAATATTAAAGATATTCGAGATCAAATTATAAAGTATAATACATCTACTAAAGAAGAAATCAGCAGGATAAAAGAGAAAATTTATAGATATGATAATTTTGAATATATCACAATAGGTGAAAATACGTCAACAGATAACAACCCATACGATATTATTTTACAAAAGAATTAAATAATGACTACAAAAAGAACCTTAGTAAATGAACTCCATAAACAGGCTAGAAAAGTTTTTAAACGTCGAAGAGTTGTAATGAAAGGAATAGATGACCTCTGGCAAGCTGATTTGGTTGAAATTGGGAATTATTCTACACATAATAAAAACTATAGATATTTATTGACTGTAATTGATACCTTCTGAAAATTTGCATGGGCTAAACCACTTAAAACAAAAACAGCAATTGAAGTAGCCCAGGAAATGGAAAATATTTTTAAATTAGGTAGGATTCCTAAACATTTACAAACAGATGATGGTAAAGAGTTTTTCAATAAGGACTTTCAAAAACTAATAGATAAACATAATATCAATCACTACTCAACATTTAGTAGAATGAAAGCATCAATGGTATAACGATTCAATCGAACCTTAAAAGGAATGATGTGAAAAGAATTTAGTTTTAATGGTTCATATTATTGGCTCGATATTTATAATAATTTAGTTGATGCTTACAACAGAAAAATTCATCGTACCATCAAAATGCCTCCAATCAAAGTCAATTCAACAAATGAGAAGAAATTGCTTAGCACAGTATACAACCATATAAAAACATATAAAATATCAAAATTCAATGTCGGAGATTATGTACGTATCAGTAAATACAAACATATTTTTGAAAAGGGGTATACACCCAATTGGACTACAGAAAGGTTTAAAATAAAAACAGTAAAGAATACATATCCTACAACGTACATATTAGAAGACTATCGTGGAAATCCAATAGAAGGAGGATTCTATGATGAAGAACTTTTCAAAACTCGATTTCCAGATACGTACCTCGTCGAAAAAGTTCTTAAAGCTAAAGGAGAAAAAGCATTTGTTAAATGGTTGGGATTTCCAAATCATCATAATTCTTGGATTAATAAAACTGATATATTGTAGTTAGTAATAATAATAATAAATAAAATAATATAATTGATGTAGTATTTATATATATATATTTTGTAATGGAAAATAAACTTATAAATTTCCTTAAAAAACAACATTGTGTTAAATTTATTTTATTTACTCTCCGACAAGCATAATGTCAATAACACTTACATTGAGCTCTAAATCATCTGAGCTATCAGCTAATTATTTCCCTCCAATTTATTTGGATGGTGAATATGAGTGTGCTCTGACTGATTTTCATTCATACAACAGCATTCCCAATGTAGACGTTTATAATAACAAGTTTCATATTGGTGATCATATAATTGAAATTCCAATTGGATCCTATGAATTGAATGATATTGTTTATTATATAAAAGAGCAATACAAACGCTACAGTCCAAAAAATAAAATTGATATAGAAGCTAATAATAATACAATGCAAGTAAGAGTTAATAGCTCTACTGATTTAGTTTATTTTAATAAAGAAAATACAATTGGAAAACTGCTTGGATTTAATAAAAAATCTTAAATCCAAATGAGAATCACTATTCAGATCTTCCAGTCAACATTTTTAAAGTCAATCTCTTACGAGTGGAGAGCAATATATTCGTCAATACATATATGAATAACTCTCAAGCACACACCTTACATGAGTTTGCAATTAATGTTCCACCAGAGTATAAAATTGATGAGATTCCGAGAAATCTCATTTATTTGCCAGTCAACTCTCGGGAGATAAGCTCCTTAACTCTACAAGTAGTTGATCAAGATGGAGATTTAATTAATTTTCGAGGAGAGGAAATTACAATACGAATTCATTTAAAACCCACAAGATAATGATAATTTATAATAAGAATATATCCAAACATAAAGTATCATTTTCTCCTAATAAACAATTGTCAGCTAAATTAAAATTAAAGAAATTATTACCACATAAACACTTGACACAAGCAAACAAAGAATTTCTTAAATCGTTATATTTTAAATTGAGAAAACCATGAGTTCAATAATAGATGCACTTGAAAAACCCTTGTCTGATGAAAATATTATTAAAAATGACTACCACACGTATACGCCATATCTTCAATCTTACAACAATAATGATGAAATTAGAATTTCAATACAAAATCAAGACTTATATGTCTTACCTGGTGAAAGTTTTATATATGTAGAAGGATTCGTTAGAGATGCTAGTAATACTGAATTAGTACCTTCCTCATCCAACTTTAAATTAAAAAATAATTTTGTCGCATATCTATTTGATGAAATTCGTTATGAAATTAATGGTATTGAAATTGATCGTACGCGACATTTGGGTTTAACAAGTACAATAAAGAACTTTGTTTCTTTATCACCAACCGATAGCAATGGATTGCTCAATGCTGGATGGAACAAAGTTGATGATGTGGATCTTATAAATGCATATTTCAATTTCTATGTACCACTAAAAATATTGCTTGGATTTGCTGAAGATTATAATAAAATAATATTAAATGGTAAACATGAGTTGATTATGTTACGCAATAAGAATGATGCAGATCTATTGTACTCTACTGTTTCTACTGAAAAAGCTAAAATGACAATTTCAAATATTTCATAAGCAGTGGTACTTCTATACCAATAGCATTTCGAAGCTGGGATTGTTATATTAATCCACAACTTAACACAAGAACTAGTCATATTTGGAACGTAAAACTTGCTGCAAATAGAGAGCGCCCTCGTTTTGTATTAGTTGCTTTTCAGAATCAAAATAAATTTATTCATTGTGATCTTACTGATATAAAAGTATATTTAAATTCGGAATCATATCCATATGATGATCTGAACATAAAATTTAAAAATGAACGCTTCGCAATACTTTGTGATATGTATCTAAGATTTCAACAAAACTACTATATTAGAGATGCTCAACCTCTACTCACTTCTCAAGAGTTTAAAAATAAAGTACCGATAGTTGTGATAGATGTCAGTCACCAAAATGAATCTATCAGTAGCGGACCTATTGACATAAAAATTGAATTTGAAACTTCTACCAATATTCCAGAAAATACATCAGTATACTGTATACTTATTCATGATCGTTTAATTGAATACATACCATTAAAAGAACAAATTCGAAAAGACTTATAAATCATATAAAAATGCACCCCAAAATTGTTTTTATGGATTTGCAGGGTTTTAAATTTAAATCAATCTTGTTATGTATTGTTACTGATCTCACATTCACCTCCTCTAATTTTTTTAATATAAAATAAATGCTTGCACATTCATGATTTCTGGATTTAAACACTTGTATGGAATAAATTAATGGAAGTTAAAGATGGGAAGAGGAGATAGAATTAAACGAAGAAACATATTTTTAAAGAAAATGTCGTACAGAGGTATAATTGAGAAGTTTCTATATGACTTTGATGGTTGTATTTTTGATGAACATTTACAAATAATAAACCATTTTCAACGCATGCTGGACGAGTATGAAAATATCAAAATGATTGATTCTATTCAGGGGAAGCATTTCATCAATTGCCCAAGGATTTGTAAAATATGTGAGTTTATATCAAATACGTGTGAATGTATTCAGTTTAATTTACAAAAAAATAATGTATTTCGTTTAGTAGAAAATTATTATACGTTTTTTATAAGATATATAAATAAATAAATAAAATATATTTAAAATTGAAGTTTTTATATAATATACTCTAAATTTACTCTTTACTCTCATGCAAAATAAAAATATTAAAACTAGAGAATGAAAATTCAAAATTAGTTAGAAATAGGTATTCAACCAGATAGTAAAAAGAAAAATTAGAAAATTATACAGAAAACGATACATGTGATCAAACTATTACAGTCAGCCAATCATAATTTAGGAAAACATACAATCGTCTTGTGAAAAGCAAAGGTACTCAATTTTCAATCAAAACAATGAAAACTAATTTTAAATATTACCTGCTTTATTAACCCTTAAAACTAACTGCTTTTACTCTCCCACACAATCCTCTCTCACTCTCTTCACATTTCTCATTATCCTTTCCTTTGACGCCTCTGCTACACTACTCGGGAAAACGTCAACGCTCGTTTACGTCAACATCCCAAAACGTTAACCCTTTTTTACATTACCTACTCTAAAATTTTATGAAATAAATAGAGAGAAGAAAAAGAGAGAATAAAAAAAATAATTTAATTTGTTAAACGCCGACTCCCGCGGTTTTAATTAGTTGAAGTTTTCCCAGCGCACTGTATTTAGGTCAGGTTAGGTAAATCAGGTAGGCAGGTAGATTAGGTTAGGTAGATTAAATTGCAATCACTGTGCACGGGAAAAAATTTACTTTATTGTTTTCTACAGCTGCGACTGCCATTCACAAACAGAAAGTTAAGTGAAGAAGACGCAAATTCGGCTGAAAAAATATTGAAATTCTAAAAGAATATTATTTTCGAAAAATATAATTGTTTAATAGTTGATAATAATTAAAATAATTGTGTTCAAACAATTATAAAAAGTGTCAATTTGTGCAAGAAAAAAAACGGAAGAAAACATTTACGTTTAATAAAAGTAAAATTAATGCTGCGAAATTTATATATATATACATATACCTATATATTAAAAGCACAAACAAATAATTAACGTGTTATAATTAAAAAAAAATAAATTAAAAAATTAACCAGCAATTCCATAGTGTAGTAATTAATTAAAGATATAATGACCTCTATAGTTGAAGTTATACAATATTATCATCGTAGCATTTATAGCAATGAGGCCATGTTACTTCACTGCATCGACAAGCTCAACAAGTTGCCCATTACAGTTAAACACCTCGAAGAGACTGGTGTAGGTAGAACTGTAAATTGGTTAGGAATCTTCAACGGTGCCACAGGCGTAGCTGCCAGAAACTTGCTTACAAAATGGATGGCAATGATTGTAGCCGAAGAAGAGCACATGGACACAACATCTCGAACAAATGCGAGCGAAAATCACAACGATTCCAATGGAGATTACGGTGGTACAACACCACATGACGATGAAGAGGATGAAAATCAAAATCGGTATAAAACAAGCCAGGAGTTGGAGCTCAGTAAAAATCGTAGTGAAGATAAAAAAGACGGGCATAAAGAAAGACACAAGCATCGCAGTAGTAATGGACACAAACTGGAAACGCCTAACAACAACACTCAATCATCACATCACAGAAGTAGCAGTCATACAAGCAGCACTAAACGCAAGCACGACGAAAAACACAGCAATTCATCATCACAGAATAAAGAGTACTCTGATAAACATAAAAGTCCATCAAAAGATAAAGAACGAAGAAAAGATGATAAATCTTCATCACACTCATCGTCTTTAAAAAATAAGATATTGATGAAGATTTATGGTCCTAAATCTAAATCCTCAACCAAATACCCCGATAGTGCCGAGCGTAAACGACGTCATAATTCCGAAAATGATTCCAACGATTTTAAATCCCCACCAGCTAAAATAGCCAAAGTACATAAATCAGCTTCCTTAACACCTGCAACCAAAACAGAATCTTCGCCACCCCTGAATGCAACAGAAGAAGAAGTCGATGATGGTTTTGATTCGTCAAAGACTGCGAATTTTGATGATGTCCTTGGAATGTTGAATGTACCTGTCAAGAAAAGCAAAAAATCAATAAAATCTCCATCGACTCCCGCTAGCAGCAGCAGTACAATTGAAAAGGAAACAACACCTAATAAGCCATCAACAATTAGCAGTAGTAGCAGCGGTAACAGCACTATTGCTAACAAAGTAAATGGTACAAGAATATCATTTACCTCCAATCATCCCTCATCAGTATACTCAACGCCAAGTACTTCAAAAGCAAGTACAACAAAAACGGATTTATTGGCAGCATCAGCCAAATTGGAACCTTTAGATCCTAGCATTGCTTTAGAATTAAACACAATATCCACCAATTACAAGCAAATGCCTCTTAATCAAACTGTTATGCATTGTGTATTTAATAACTCAAACAAACCTGCTCGCACGGTCACTGATTTCGAAACTATAACTCATGCTATTTCATCAAAAACGATGAGGACGAAAATGTATTCTGGCGTTCGCATCGGACGAACATATCAAGCTCCCAGTTTATTTGATATGTGCACTAGAAAATTACAAAAGAATATTGATTCACTGAAATACACGGGAGGTGTGCCATTTGAAGTTCTAAAGTCGGTCTTGGAACGGGCTACACCTAATCAGTTGTATGCTTTTGAAAAGTATAATCCCTATTTAATGGAAGACAGTGATGTTTTATGGCAGCAACATGTTTCACGAACTTATCGCACGAAGAAACGGCTTGAAAATGAATCGTGGAGAGAAATGTTTATGCGTTGCCAAAAAGAAGACGAACGTCGACTAAGTGTCCTAAAAGATTCTATAAAAGCATCGCAAAAAATTGCGTCCGCTCCTGTGCGAAAAACACAACTAGCCTTTGTGGATTCCCTGGTCAAGCCTCCGCGTAATGTTCTAAAGAAACAAGAGCAATACGGAACGAAAGCAAAAATGGTGGCCACACCAGCAGCCTGTGTATCCTCGTTATCTAGTGTAACACCCAATGCTGCTAAAACAGAAGATCAAAGGCTAAGAGTAGCAGCCACTGTCAGAGATCGTGCTCAAGTCTCCAATTCCATGCGTAACAAAAAGGCGCCTCTAATGCAAAAGACTCTAAAATTTATACGGGATCTTCATAAGCGTTAATAAATGGAAATTTTTAAATAAGTTTTACTTAAGTCTCACTTAAAAAACAAATTAACAACTTGATAATATTTTATAATTAATTAAACCAGTTATAGCGTGATAATTGCCTACTTTTCAAAAAACAAAATCTCTCAAATCCTACTAAATTGACACTTGTTTGTAATGAATACTGTTCGAATTCAATTTTAGATATTTAGTATGTAAGTTAACGTCAACTTTATTAAAAAGTTAACGTAAACAAATTGCAAAAGTAAAATAAAGACAACTAAGAAATGATTTTTTAAAAATTGTACTAAGAAATGAGGGCAACAGCCCAATATTGACGATTGTACATTTTTCATAATTAAGTTATGTATTAATAAACAGAAAGTAGAATATAAGATACTAAAAAAATGTAATTAAGTTTTAAGTTTTCAATTGACTTCAATAAAGTACGGACGTACGGTCCGCATAAAAACAATTTATTTGTTTGTTTTTTTATTTTCCCTAAAAAGGAAAGTAATAACTTGTATATACATACATATTAGGGTGGACCTTAATTTTTTATTTTCGATTTTCAAAAATCGTAGTCCAGTTTTGTGTTAGGTTAGGTTAAAAAAAAAATTTGGTCAAAATATGAGCTCGATCGGTTGAAAATTGCCATGTCGCACGCGCGTTAAAGTCTGAGAGAATGAAATTCGACTTAAATGGAGAGAAGAACGCCCGTAACTATTGAGAAGTCACCCCTAGAGATGTAAAATATATGAAGAACCCCCATTATTTTTGCATCCCCAATATTTCTCTAGAACAAACTTATTCTCTATCTCCAACCCTTCATATGGTCCCCATACAAAAAATTTAATTTTCACGAAAATTTACCAAAATCGTGCAAAAATAGACAATTTTTAAAAGAAATTAAAATTGCTTTATTGATGTTATTTATGCTTATTATCAATGAGTTAAATTAAATTGCTTTTTTCAAAATTCGGATATTTTTTTCAATAATCAGCAACAACTTGAATCAAGTATTGTTTCTCTTCTTCGTTCCTGCACAATATTTTATTGTATTCCTCCATCATTTTCACGCCTCTTTCGGCTGTGTCATTAACAACTTGAATTTTCTCAACAACTTTTAATGCTCGCTGATAATCTTCTCGCTGTGACCAAGTTTCCGGTGGGTATCGTATAAATTCATGTGGCAAGTTAAAGCGTTTGAAAAAGTTTTTTGTTTTCGAAGTTACGAAAGCACACAAGCCATTCGAGAAAAATTGCTCATTTACTTCTGCAAAACTAACGTTAATTTTTTTCTTGCTACGGATAGCATCTGCAACATCGTCAGAGCCATAGGAGCTATAGTCGTCATTATCTTCTTCCCCATCATCTGCGCAAACAATATCCAACATTTTTCGTTTTATGTCACACGAAACATCTGAGTCAAAGAACGCGAGGGCTATAGCCTCATCCGCCAGATACCACAAATGTCTGATAAACTTTGTTACCAATGTTTTTGACAAATTCTTATCAAAGTCTGGTTATGAGTGAAGTGCTTTCAAAAAGTTAAAGTCCTGATTCGGAGCTTTGGCAGCTTCATACCAGACTTTTACGTATAGACGAACAATAAACACGCAGACATCTCTAATTCCACCCAATTGTGATTTTTCCAGCTTAAATTGACCTCTGAACATAAATACTTTTAAAGAATAAATTGCCTTAGACATCCATCGAGCGTGGTGAATGGGTATGAGTTCTTTAAACTTATATTCACCCAAATCACCGCCAAGAAATATAACAACCAGTTCCAACAGTTCCTTATAGTCATTGCGAACTTGTTTTTTCTGTAGATGGACCATGCAACAAGTTATGATATCATCTGATGCAGTTATTAACTTGGAAGCAACAATCTCATCGCTTACTCCAGTTTCGATAGCATCTTGATCTATTTTTCCCCAGTTTTGTTGAAACCGGCGAAATAAAGACACATCTGGCGCAAAAGTTTTTCCTATTTTCTCTTCGAACAGTGCTCTTAGAACCAATTCGTAGATGTGATGTCTGCACGGCAAATACATCAAGTCTCTCTCTAATAGCTGTTCAAGTAAAACTGCAGCTCCCGCGAATTCACCGGTGTTTGAAGATGTCGTGTCAAAGGACATGGCTTGAACTCGATTTGATATGTTCCATTCTACCAGTAGCTGGTAGACGGCCGCTGCAACGTTTTTGCCTCTTCCACTGTCTAGTTTTGGAACGCCTAATATTTGTTCGATGTCTCCAGTAGTGACAATAACCGGAAGACGATCAATCTTATTATTTCCTGTAATGTCTTCAAGTATTTTGCCATCCCAATGTACAACAAAAAAAAAATGCAGCTTCCTTCAACTGTAATGAGAAAATATGAATATTGTATTGATAATAAATTGGTACAAAAAGAGAATGTAAGTACATGTAAGTTTTCCTTTGCGAAGTCAGAAATTTTTTTTCGATTTGCAGTACGGTATCTTCGAATTGATGAGCGATTCAGGACCAAATTTGATATATTGTGGCCAAGGCCTTCAGCTACTGCAGCAATTAAATGCATTGCGTTTCGGTCTGATATCATGCATTTATCCAAGGCAGAAACAATCCGTTCATTGATGAATGACTGAGTAACTCTTGTTACAGCTTTTGAAGTCGATGGTAGAACCTCCATTTCTAATTCCATTCTATCATCGCCTTCTTCGTCTGACGATTCGGTGGAGGATGTGAATTGCACTGAGGTTGGATGAACATTGAATACAAATACTAAAATTGTGGATCATATTCGACATAAATATATTTACCAATTGCTGAGGAATTGATTTCAGTAGCCGCTCGTTTTCGCCGTTGTTCTTCTGCCTCGGCTCGTTCCAATTTCCTTTTTTCAATGCCAGTCATACTGCCTGGGCGGCCTTTTTTTCTCTGCGTAAGCAAAAAATCTCTATCCTTCTGTATTGGCATCCTTATTAACGCATTTACATGAGCAATATCGAAGAGGTCATCTAATTCTTGGACAAACTTTTCTTCTTTTGCCTTATGCGTTGGTCCTCCTCTTGGTGCGCCCTTGCTTAAATTTCTCCACTCCTGGTATATCTTCTCAAATTGCAGTACGATTGCAGACTTGTCTCGCGTCGGAATTCGAGCTTTATCCCAGAAAACGAGAACTTCGTTTACCACCATTATTTCACTTTTTCGCACTTCAAGTTTTAGAGTACGAGTGTGGAAAAATAATACGCCAAGAACTTCTTTATTAGACGGCAATTTTGATCCCAATAGCTGTGGAATAACATTTCCAATCAAATAAATCTTAGACTGTTGCGATCGCAAATTAGTTCTTGTTGTAGATGATGCCATTGAAAACCAAATGCGCATCAATTGTTTACTTTCTTTTATGTTCTTACAATTATTGCTTGTATACATAAAGGGAAATCCCCTTAATACGCACAATTTGTTATTGTGAATGTAAAACATTGGTGATTTTTTTAAATCCATTTAAATAAATGAATATACATATATATTTATTTAATTTGCATTTTTTACTTTTTGTAAAGCTGTTAATGAAATCTCCAATTATTTTGCGTTGTAGTTTTTATGTATAATCTTTTCGAGAAAATTAAATTTTTTGTATGGGGACCATATGAAGGGTTGGAGATAGAGAATATGTTTGTTCTAGAGAAATATTGGAGATGCAAAAATAATGCGGGTTGCTCATACATTTTACATCTCTAGGGGTGACTTCTCAATACTTACGGTCGTTTTTCTCTCCAATTAGCTCGAATTTCATTCTCTCAGACTTTAACGCGCGTGCGGCACGGCAATTTTCAACCGATCGAGCTCATATTTTGACCAAACTGTATTTTACCCTAACCTAACACAAAACTGGTCTACGATTTTAAAACAGATAACTTTAAAAAATCTCCTATCATTGAAGGTCCACACTAATACATATATGTATGTATGTATGTATGTATGTATATTTTGTTCCTTTTTTCTTTAACTAAAACTCAGTAAAGATTATTACTCTTAGTTATAAAATTAAGATATTTATAAATTTTTATTTAATTTCGTTTCTTCCTGCACTTGCTGAAGATACCGCTATCAAACATCACTTTTTTCAAATAGGTTTATGTATTGAATTAGTTAATAAGATATCCAATATTTATTGATACAATAAATACGCTTCAATAGGCTTTTGTTACTTTTTACCTAAACATAAAATGTCACTTTATCCTACTAGTAATTTTAGTCTCTATAATTATTTCTAAGTAGAAAAGGATTATTCACCTGAATTCTTATCTATTTGTAATATTACTTGTAAAAATTATTCCTATGTTATGTAAATAAATAATAAATAAATAAATAAATAAACAAATAAATACGCTTTGTGTTTTATGCCTAAATGCCTATGCCTAAAATGTTTGCCATGTACATACGTACGTATAACAGTTATTAAACAATTAGCAAATAACAGTTTTAAATGGGCAATGTATACATTTCCGTACATGTTAATTTTCCATAATTTTCGATTTAATTTTATTGTCGTTAAATACGATTAATGTTTTTTTTTAATAATACAGGCATGTGATGGAAATCGAAAACGAAAACGAATTAGTTTTAGAAGTCAATTTTTTCGTAATATTTCTGTATTGAAAAACTTTTATCACATAAAATGTAAAGATGTTGGGCTACTAAAGAGAATCTTAAAACAAAATTTTTAAAAATTAGATTATAAATGTATTTCCAAAACTGATTCGATTTCGATTTCCATCACATGTCTGATAAACTTTGTAAATGCAATAGATTGTACTAAATTTCAGATTATGTGTAAACAAATAATTTTAAATCATTCATAAATATAATAGCTATGCCAGTTCAATACAGTTAAAGTCTCAATTGTTTAGAGTTGTGCAACAAACAAATAAGAACATAAAAATTGAATTATTGAAATATATAAAAAAATTAAAAGAAATTGAAATTATAACAAAGTGATACATTTCAAGAATCAAGTATTGAATAGTAGATTCAATACACCACATTCGACTAAATATAATAAGGGCCATTATTACAACTTGCCTCTAATGTTCTTAATAGTAAAAGGTAATTTTAATTAAAGTGAGGAATAAAGTGACCTTTAAGATTTTTCGTTATTACAACTTCCTTGTAAAATAAAATTATTTTTTTTCTAAAATATGGCAATACCAGTGAAAAACCGATTTTTTTTGACAAATTACTGACAAGAAACAGTAAATTGTGTGTGTTTGTGAAAACATTTGTTTGTGAAAAAAATATAAATCAAGCGTCTGTTTTCCATTTTTGTTTATCAAATTATTTATTGGCAAAACAAAATTAAAATTAATTTATTTTTCATGAATTTGACATTTTTTCCAGAACATATGGCAACTTCAACCACATACCTCACTATAAAATTTAAAGGCAAGATGATCTTCCCTTTAGCTTATCGGTTGGTTTTAGATTAAAGTAAACTTGTAATAACCAAATACTTCTTATCTGTCCGATAACATCATACTTTTAACTATTGCCAAGTTGTAATAATGGGCCTAATTGTTCTTAATTTGTCGAAACTTTTACTTTAAACACATTCGAACGCAATTTTCTATTTATTTTCAAAATAGCAATTTTGATCCCATATATAAAAGGGTTAACAATGTCACAGAATTTTAAAATAATGTGTAATGCTCAGTTTAAAAAATGCAAAGTTTTAATTGTTAATCTACTATTCAATACTTGCGAGTACATACATATGTTTAACGTAACCGCGATTATATATGTATTTAATCCGTAAAATAAACTCACTGTAAACAAAAAACACGATTAATTCACAATACACGCAGAAAGAAACATGGTTGTGGTAAACATAATTATAGTCAAAACATATTATGATGAATATAAGTGCCAAAAAATATCATATTATGATCAATTATTATCGAAATATTTCATCATAATATTTTCTCGTTAATCATAATTTGATATTATAACATCATATTATAATCTAATATAATCATAAAATTGTTATACATGATCATATTATGACCTAAGGTAACCATATTATAGTTTAAAGCATACATGTTAAATAATGATTAGAATTAGCAATTGATGCAATTGGTTTGTATTCTCTAATTCATCAAACAATTAGAAATAGTTCAATTAATTCCCATTAGATAATAGCAATTTTTATTCCAATGGTAAAACTAATTGCAATTAGTTGCCATTAGCAAAAAAAATTGGTTTACCTTTACAATTAGAAATCTAATTGACTTCTACTAATGCAATTAGATATTCAAGTAGCTCGAATTAGAATCGAGCTCGAAAAAACTTTTTATTTTATGAAAAAAAAGGTCGAAGAAATCAAAATTTAATTTAATAAAAAATTATATTTTTATACATGAAGCTCATGAACACCTGTTTACGTTTCACTTGATGTTGCAAATAGTGGTAAATAATGAGAGGAAAAGTTATTTGAGGCGTTTGAATATTTTTAATGTGTAACTTCCAACTTTTAGTTACTAAAACAAAAAGTTATTTGGATTATCATCATAAACACTTAACATCATTTATATTCATATTGATTTTAGAAAATCCCAATTTTATATCAAAAAAATAAAAACGAACATCGAACCAAATTTAATTAGTAAATACTTTAACAAGCCTAACTAACAAATTTCAAATTCTCTCAAACACATTTCCACATCGTACACGTAATTGAAAATATACATATGCCAAAAACCCAAAAGCATAAAATTCCAGTGCAACATAAAGAGAGAGATTAACGGCAATATTTTAGTACATATCATAAAACGAGATTAAAATTTTTTGGAAAATTTTCGCTAAAACAGGGAGATTAATTTTAAACTCATAATATTTTTAAGAAAACCCGTCATAAAAGTAGAAAAACTTTAAATTTTATGAGTGTGATTTTATGACGACATGTGCAATAGTTAATATTATAAGAACAATAAAGATCTGCAGTAGATCCCTATGTCTTATTTTCTAAACAGGTACTTGGGTTTGCAGAAAATATTATAGTTTGGGGTTTTTTTTTGCATATTTAGCAATAATTATTTCTGCATTTTTCGTACTACGAACAATTTAGTTCTAGAGATGCTAAACGTGACGGATTTTTTACAATCTCAGGATTTTTAAAGGCCTCGTTATGCGAACGTTGTTTTAAGAAAAAAGCAACGTAATGTAACGTACGTACGTATATGTAGTTATAGAAAAGTTACACACGTAACAGCAGTGATGCCAACTTTTGAGACTCAAAACGCGTAAACATTTTTGAAAAAAGGGCTAAAATTTTCGATAAAGTGCGAAAAGGGGCTAAATTATAAAATGTTTCTTTTAAAAATCAAAACAACAAACACATTTTTATAAAATATTTTATTAAGCCTCAGTTAGCCGACTGTAATGGAATGTAACTGCAACAGTAAGAAACAGCTGATGAATATTGTTATGTGTAAAGTAATGCAAATGGTTATGGAGATGTAAAGTAACGCAACACCGTAATGTATGAATCTGTAAGAAATAGAATTTCCTTAAATTTTTACGTCACTACACTACATTCCGCTACAGTCGGCTAACTGAGGCTTTAGAAAAAAATTACTACCATGAGATACATATTTCAATTACATTTCATATTATATTTTAATAAATAAGATACATACGTAGATTAAATACATAGTCTGGTTCATAATCATTTTCAGTCCATAAGACACTATCAATAAAATATTTAGATTTTTTATATGTTTTATTCGAATTAATTTTTGTGCACATTATCTTTTTATACCCTCCACCACCAAGAGTGGTATATTACGTTTGTCATTCCGTGTGAAACTTTTTTAATATTCATCTGAGAACCAACAAAGTATTTTTCTTGATCCTTATGAAATTCTAAGTCGATTTAGCCATGTCCGTCTGTCTGTCTGTCCGGGTGTGTAAAACACTCTCACGTCCAAGGTATACAACTTAAATAAACGAAATTTCCAGAAAAATATTTCTTATTTTGCAGGTAACTTTGGTATTGAAAATCAGCAAAATCGTATAGGCCAACCAGAGTTATGGACCAATATGTGAGACAACCTCCATAAAAATTTGATATTTTTTGTCCATTTTTTTTTTTGCAATATTTTGAAATATATTGCAGATTTTCCAATTCCACAACGTTAAGCAAGAATTTATTTTTGGAAACTTTTTCATCTTTATCCAAAACTCCGACAATAACGTTTGCAACGTAACGCCCTTCTATATCAGTAGTTTCGTCCATCGACACCCATCGGAGTCATATATTTTGTCTACATAGTTTTTTCTAAGAGTAGACTGGCAAGGGATACTCTCATTTATGTATGTTTTAAAGAAATTTCTTAAATGTTCGTTACTTAATTTGTTTAAGGGTATGCCAGCGGAAATGAATGCTTCATATAACTCCATACAAAACTTATTTGTTGTCTCTGTATGTTTAAGCAACGATTGGGAAGACTTTTGTGTAACACGCTCGAGCAGATCCTTGTGTTTTTGACTATTTAAGTGTTGCTCAACCAAAAACTTCCTTTCGTGATTCACGGATTTATTGCAAATATTGCAATAAAGTATTCTTCCATCAGATTTAAAGACATTGTTAAATTCGTTAACGTATTTCATTATGATGGAATATTTTGACGGCTTAATCTTTGGCATATTTCCTGGAAAAAAATCTCGTAAAACAAAAAATACGTTATAAACTGTAAAATGTACTCACAATTAAATATCGAACAATTAATGGACAAATTTCATTTAAATTATTGTTTTCAATGTTAAAATTTTATTAATTCACGTTAAAATTTCTTAAAGAAGTCAGTTTTTCTCAAAAAGACGTTGCAAAAAAATGAAAATTACATTTATGTTTTTATTTGAAAATTGAATGTGAATTAATGTGTGGTGAGGTGTCATAAAGCCATGGGACATAAAGCCATGGGACATAAAGCCATGGGACATAAAGCCATGGGACATAAAGCCATATGGCGTCAAGTCTCATTCCATTGAGCCATAATGGAATGGGACTTAACGCCATAAATTTTTTTCCAAAAATGAGACATAAAACCATATTTTTGATAATGTTGTATGGAAAAAAAACGATTTTCTCCTTTATGGTATACAGAATACCGGCTTCGCATTGCACAAATTTCTTGTATTAACGGCACCGAAACAACTACGGGAAAAAATGCTCTAGGTGTCGTCTTGCCTACTATTTTCAATGCTTTACGGCTAGACTTAATCAACGTAAGAAGCTTCACAAAAAGAAAAAAAAAATAAAAAAAACATTTTATCAGCCATGTCACAGAATTTAATTCCGTTCGGAAGTGGAATTAATTCCGTATGTTGCTTCTATAGAAAAAATAAAACGAAACTTTTTTTTCTAGAAATTCTTAAAATTACAATGCCACATAGCAAATTAATAGTGGTTTCATTCCGAAAAAAATTGTTCCTTTGGGTTCTTCTATTAAAGCAGAAACCCGAATTAATTTCACTTCCAAACCGAATTCAATTCTGTGACATGGCCGTATATCTCTGCAATGAAATGAAATAATATATGAAATACATAACTTTTCACATCCTACAGACAAGCCCTAAGGCTTCGTGGGAATAGAATTAAGAAATATGTAAATAATATAAATTTCCAAATAAAATTAAATAAAAAAAAAAATACATTTTCAAGTATTTTTGACAGTAGTACATTATTTTACACAATCAAAATACCTGGGGCCAAATTACCGCATTCGTGATCGAAAGAGCTATCGTACCGAAAAATGATTTCGATATTGAAATTATGATAAAATGTACTAAATTTCTTGCTCGATATCGAATGCCATAATCTAAAATAAGAAAATTACGATCAATTTTACTCGATATCGAAGGCGGTAATTTGGCCCCTGTTGTTTCTAGTAGATAGGTAATGGGGAGCAGAGACATCAAAGGAATGCCGCCGCCTTTTCTAATTGGAATTTGAATTGGTCGACAGCGAATGCTGACATGTCATGAAGGGAATCCAGTTGGATAGTAATAGTTTCTAGTTGAATAATGAGAAATGTGAAGAGAGTGAGAGAGGATTGTGTGGGAGAGTAAAAGCAGGTAGTTTTAAGGGTTAATAAAGCAGGTAATATTTAAAATTAGTTTTCATTGTTTTGATTGAAAATTGAGTACCTGTGTTTTTTTCAAGACGATGAGGGATGAAATTGTATGCTTTCCTAAATTATGATTGGCTGACTGTAATAGTTTGATCATATGTATCGTTTTCTGTATAATTTTCTAATTTTTCTTTTTACTATCTGGTTGAATACCTATTTCTAACTAATTTTGAATTTTCATTCTCTAGTTTTAATATTTTTATTTTGTATGAGAGTAAAGAGTAAATTTAGAGTATATTATATAAAAACTTCAATTTTAAATATATTTTATTTATTTATTTATATATCTTATAAAAAACGTATAATAATTTTCTATTAAACGAAATACATTATTTTTTTTGTAAATTAAACTGAATACATTCACATGTATTTTATATAAACTCGCATATTTTACAAATCCTTGGTCAATTGATGAAATGCTTCCCCTGAATAGAATCAATCATTTTGATATTTTCATACTCGTCGAGCATGCGTTGAAAATGGTTTATTATTTGTAAATGTTCATCAAAAATACAACCATCAAAGTCATATAGAAACTTCTCAATTATACCTCTGTACGACATTTTCTTTAAAAATATGTTTCTTCGTTTAATTCTATCTCCTCTTCCCATCTTTAACTGCCATTAATTTATTCCATACAAGTGTTTAAATCCAGAAATCCTGAATGTGCAAGCATTTATTTAATATTAAAAAAAATTAGAGGAGGTGAATGTGAGATCAGTAACAATACCTAACAAGATTGGTCATGCACAATATTAACTATCTGTACTTACTTTGTGCATAATACCTTTATCTAAGACATGAATAAACATGCTTTTAAATTAAATATTAATTATAATTATAAATTGAAAGGGCATAGAGATTGAATGAATGGATTATGCACACGTGCAAGTTAGTTTGTTGTAGATGGCATACAAAAGGTGCAAACTCCTATAGTGTCAAGTGCTATAAACCAGAGGATTGTGTGGGAGAGTAAAAGCAGATTGCTCTAAGATTATACTTGCATCCCTGCAGGTGGTGCCAGGAGGATGGATATATTTAATATTTTTTCTCCTATTACCTCACGCCATTTTATATTATTTAAAGCCTTGTATGACGAGACATTCATTAGAATCACCTTTTTTTTCCAAACTCGAATATAAAAGAGGTCAAACTCTTGAGTTAGAAAAGGAAAAGAGTTAATACTTTTTTTTAACCCTTATGAAAAAGACCGCTGTGAAAAACAACAAACTCGAAAATGAAAGAAAGGTCAACCTGTTGAGTTAGAAAAGGAAAAGAGTTAATACTTTTTTATGCTGTTATGAAAAGAACCGCTCTGAAAAAAATAACAAATTCATTTGTGATTTTACTTACCTAATTTATCTTTTTAAAAGTCAATAAATAAGAAGAATAAATTTTTTTTATTTTTTTTTTTTATATTTTATTTATTTTATTTTACAATTATTTGAATTTGTGTTTTTTTCTATTTAAAAGTAAATATAAGTTTTATTTTATTTTATTAAATATTTTGGCGAAAGTTATAATACGATTGAATTAATTTTAATACAATATCCTTCCGGAAATGAAATACGGAACATCTGCAGGTGTCTGGACCCTCTTCACAGCTTGGCTCAGACCAAGGGCAGCTCTTAAAATGGGTTCCATTTTCCCCAGCTTCATCATCTATAACTCCATGGTCTTCATTTTGTTCCAGCATGGACACAAAAAAGTTGAGCGTGTCCCGGTGCTCATATAATAATTCGTCTTTGAAATAAATTAAAAATTGTTGTACGATATCTCTTATTAAACTCATTTTTATTATTTTTTTAATTTTTTTTTTCAACTTGTTATGTTGACGTTCTTATTGTTACTATTAGTTTATTAAAATTTTCGGTTATTAACTACATTTTTCAGAATCTTTTACACGAATGTTTTTTATTTCCAAATAATATACTTTTCTTTGTTACTCCATTTAAAAACAGTATTCTCTCCTTTTCTTTTTCTTTTAATTATGTTTAATTTATTCCACTACGATCCTTCACAATGAAATGAAAAGATTATAATTGAATCCCTGCAGGTAGTGTGAGGAGAATAGATATATTTAATATTTTTTCTCCTATTACATCATACTAAATTTTATATTATTTTTATCTTTAAAACAATTTTATTCATATCCCCTTTTTATTATTGAAGATAGAGCGAGGAGCATATATATATATATATACATATTTCTTTTACTCTCTAACAATTTTTTTGTTAAAAAATTCAGACTTATTGAAAAAATTTAAAGATCAATATCAGAAAATCTGTTCAAGTGACAACAGAACGAAAAAATGGATTCAGCTAAAAATTTAATTAAAAAATTCAACAGCTTTTCCAACAAAACCCTTATTCATATTAAGGATTTGGAAACTAGCAAAAAGTATGCAGTCTTAAATGCAAAAAGGACGACAACAAAATATGGCCCAACCATCCAAATTGAGCTGGAAGAGAATATAATGTTTTTGCCAAACCGATACAATTCATTATCCGATGAAGAGATGACTGAACTATCATCAGGTATATTCCATATCCAAAGAGAAGGAGAACGAGGCTTGCGCTTAGACACATTTGATGTAATGGTTGATTTTATTCCAAATGGTCAATATCCAGTATAGGAAATCTAAAGCCTATATATCTTCATTCAATTTCTTAATATTTAGTTAAATTAAAAAAATTAATATAAATTCATAAATAAAAACATTTTCATTGCTAATATCAAAATAAAATAAATGAGTTTTTTTTATTTATTTATTTCTTTCAGTTATATGATACAGAAATTTAATACATAATTGTCCGCAATTATATGAATTATAATCTTGATGTTGGTTGTAGTTATATTTTATATTTTTTCCTAGGTATTTAATCAATTCAGAAGGAGGTTGTAAATTTCCAAAGCTATCGAAATATTCTTTGTGTTCCAGATCCTGTTGATAAATCTAAGTTGATGATACCACATTATATTTTTCTAGAACGCTTTGGTAGTCTGTCTAACATGAAAATACCTCTAAAATATGGAATATTTTTTGACAAGTATTTCAGGTCGAGATCAGTTAGTGGTCTCTTAGGTAGCATTTCTAAAAGTTTTTTGGTTTCTCTTTACAAACCAATCCATATCCCTTTTTATATGGTGTGAGGTAAAGACCTTTTCCCATTGCTATAGCCTCCATATTTTTATTATGTCTGGTTGCTTCATCAAGTTGATTTTTAGCATCCTTTGCGGCATTTATAGCTTTTGCTATGGCTGCACCACCACCAGTTAAACTACCAATTGCACCAAGAGCAGTTACAATGGGTATTAGAGGTAAAAACCACCAATTTTTGGAATCATAACATAAAATGAGGAATTACAACATGAGACTTTTTCCCTTTAAAAGAGTTTTTAATGACTTTATGAGCAATCCTAATAGCAGAGTTAATATCTTGTGGCTTTTCTTTCTTTAAAGTTTTTGTTGCATTGAAAAGTTTTCTTCCACTAGATTTATATACTTTTGAATCTTTATTTATGTTATTCTTCTTCAAACCCATGCCTAATTTTCTTTTTGCTTTCATTGTGTTTGTTACCAAGTAAGCAAATGATTTTTCTGGTAGAGTACTGTCTTTTGAAAGAACTCGTTCCCAAGCTTTATTTTCAAGAATTTTATCAGCCTGATGTCTTATATTTATGTCTTTATTGTTTGAATATACTATATCATGTTCCTTGCAAGCTGCGTCTAATTTATTTATTCCTTTATCTCCCCGATTTAAACGTTTTTGCAGTTTTATTCCAGGGCCACAATATTGATATCCAGCAAGATGTAGTTCAATAGGTAGAGAGTTTATTATTTTATTCACTAAACCTTCTCCGATGTATAACCATTTTATTTTATTCTATAAAAAAAAATATTAATTATATATTTTTAGTATCAGTTATAAAGATGCGCTTAATTAAACAACATAAAAATATTTCCATTCGCACAGTTCTTTATTACCGAATTCTATTCGAGCGCTGATAGTCGGTCCATCGAATTGTGGGAAGACTAATTTTTTTTTTTTTTTTTTTTTTTTTTGCATATTTTTTTTTATTGTATCTTCATTTAAAATGAACTAACAATAGGTATTCAAATCCTAAAACTAAAGTTAATTAAGATAAGTCCAGCCAATGCTAGACAAAATCTAGTTTTCAAATTCGATAGGATATAATGAGCAACTTGTATTTATTTATCTGAGAGCGGTGGTGTCCCTCCTTCTCAAACGGCTATGACCGGGATGTTGTAAGATGTCTCGAGCGAGGGGATTTGGATGAGTTTCCAGCTTACCCAAATAATGGGCCACGTGTTTAGTTATTTCCCATTTGACAAGTGGAACATCAAGATCGTTGTGTATGTTGTTGTTTTTAATATACCAAGGAGCGGTAGTTATCATTTGTAGAATTTTGTTTTGACGGCGTTGAATTTTCTCAATATTGGAGTTGGAGGCAGTGCCCCATAACTGGATACCATAGCACCAAATTGGCTTTAAGATTGAGTTGTAGAGTAGAAGCTTACAGTCGAGCCGAAGGACGGAGTTTCTGCCGATGAGCCAATGAATTTGGGCTGCTTTCAGTTTCATTTGAGTCAGCTTAGCATCTATATGTGGTTTCCATGTGAGGCGACGGTCCAGATGAATACCAAGATATTTCACGTGTGAGTTTTGAGGCACTATATGGTCATTAATACGAATAGGGGGACATGATTCCCTACGTAGAGTAAATGTTACGTGGGTGCATTTCTGTTCATTTATTTTTATTCCCCATTGTCTTGCCCATTTCTCCACTTGCGTTACGTGGTGCTGTAATTGAATCGAGGCATCTTTTGGATCTTTGTGAGTACTGAAAAATGCCGTATCATCAGCAAATGTTGACGTGTGAATTTCATTGTTTGTTGGCATGTCTGCTGTGTACAGCAAGTAGAGAATTGGTCCTAAGATACTACCTTGAGGGACGCCAGCACCTATAGGTTGAGGATGGTTTAAATAATCACCTTCTTTAATCATAAACTGACGGTCGATTAAGTATTTCCATAGTAGGTGTTGAAGATTCATCGGCAAGTTCTGCTTTAATTTAGATATCAGGCCTTCATGCCATACTTTGTCGAAAGCTTGAGAGACATCAATAAAGAGTGCCGAACAGTATCTCTTTTCCTCAAAGGTTTTTCTTATGACTTGTACCAATCTATGTGTTTGTTCTATTGTACTGTGTTGACGTCTGAAGCCAAACTGGTGATTGGGAATGCAGTTGTTTTCATTCAAAATCGGAGTCAGCTTGGTTATAAGCAATTTCTCGAATAATTTGGACATAGTTGGTAATAGACTTATTGGCCTATACGACTCAACTTTGCAAGGATCTTTTCCCGGCTTAGGAATCATCTTTACTAAAGCGATTTTCCAAACCGGAGGGTAGTACTCAAGCCGTAAGATGGCATTAAAAATAAAGAGGATTAATCTTTTTGCAATGCGAGGCAGCTCAAAAATCATTTTATTGCTGATTTTATCAAACCCAGGTGCTTTTTTAACATTTAAATTATCAATAGCCTCAACAACCTCCAGATATTGAAATCTTATTTGTACAGGTGGTCTGGCAACAACAGGCGGTAGTTCGCTAATGTCAGTATCCGTATTGGGAGTGAATACATTTTTTAAATGACTTACGAAAAGGTTGCCTTTTTCTTCGTTATTTCGTGCCCAAGATCCGTTCAAAGTACGCAGTGGAGGTTTTGCGATTACGGGTTTTCTTAGATTTCGGACTGCACGCCATAATGAATAATTTGACTGGGAAGTTGCGTCTAGACCTTCCAGATGTTGTTTGAGAGACTCTGCTTTTTGCGCTTCTAGCAAGATCCTAAGATTTTTGGTACATTCTCTCAACCTAGTTTTAAGTTGGGGCGATCTGTGTTGTTGCCACTCTCTTCGGACTCTCCTTTTTTCAGACAATAGTTGCTCAACATCTGCAGAAAAAACTCTGTTGTACCTATTCGGGCGGTAAGTGGAAGAAGCATGTTCTGCGGCTTTCTCGACATGTTCATTAAGACTTTTTATACAGGCATCGATGTCTTCAGCAGTTTTTAACGGGAGTTTCTCTGTGCAGTGAGTGCTGATGTATTTTTTGTATTTTAGCCAATTCAGACGTTTGACAAGAAGTAAGGCATCAGTTACGATTTGCTGAGGACTTCTGATGGTGATTACAGTGGGTGAGTGATCTGAAGAAAGATCCAGTGGAGCCTCGACTTCAATGAGTTCCGGGGATACCCCTTTCGCCACGCCGAAATCGATAACGTCAGGAATTTTTTGCTGGTCAGTTGGCCAATAAGTTGGTTGACCAGTTGAAATCACATTCAGTCCCATTTCAGACAGGGAGTCGTACAAGATACGACCTTTAGGGCTAACGAGTCGTGAGCCCCAGAATGTATGCTTAGCATTGTAGTCGCCAGCCGCTATGAAACGGCTACCTAGTGATTTGTAAAAATCTCTATACTGATCTTTTGTTATTGAAAATCTGGGCGGACAGTAAACTGACGAAATCACGAGGTTTTGACAAAAGTTCTCAATACAGATGTTTGTTGCTTGAAGATAACACTCTGAAAGACCACCCAATGAATGGTGTTTGATTCGCGATTTGACCAATATTGCCGAGCCACCACATGATCTATCTCTGGGGTCCTTGGTGTCGTAGAATGTATAACCACTTATTTTAAAAATGCTTCTCGACGTCATATGAGTCTCGGAAATCAGCATTACATCAATTTTCTTATTAAAAAGAAAATATTCAAGTTCATTTTTGTGTTGGCGTATGCCGTTTGCGTTCCAGAAACATATTTTGAGACAGTTCATGGTCTATTAAGTATGGCCTGCAGTAGCGTGGACTGCATTTTTTGCATCTCCTGCATCATACTTGTCATGCTTGTCATGAAATGGTTCATGGATTGCACCAGATTCTCCATTATACCTTCAAGACGGCTAAAATTGTGGCTGTTTGTATCATTTATTGGTGATTCATTTTGCACTGTTGGTTGGTTAGATCTTAGCACGTTGGCATATGAAAATTGGCTAGTGGATGCTTGTGCTACGGGGGGAATAATTGTAATAGGTACTTTTGTCGTCTGAGTAGGGGTAGAAACGGATTTGTTGATCAAGGAGCATTTAACGACCTCGAAAACAGGGCAACCCCTGTAGTTGGCAGTGTGGTTTCTACCGCAATTGCTGCATCTTTTTACCCTGGAATCATCCTTAGGTTTATCGCACTTTGAGGTGTCATGAAGATCCCCACAAACAACACAAACAGTAGGCAACTTACAATAAGATTTAGTGTGACTATATTCTTGGCAGTTCGAACACTGTACTGGGCCAGATCGCTTATGAGGTTCTTCCACTGTAACTCTTCGGTGCATTATGAATTTCAAGTCATATATAGGATGTGTTTCATTTTTCTTCAGCTTAACATCACCAGGTTCTAACTCCACTCTAAATAATGGTTGAGGGATCCTATCTCTGTTTCTTATATTTGATACGGCCTTGATTTTAACGCCTTTGTCGGCCAAACTGCTCTTGATCTCGTCAGGATCAACAAAAGAATCAATTCCCTTAATTACGACTTGCAGACCTTTTGCGCTTTTAAGTTGATACGTGTAAAAATTCTTTTTGCGTTTTTCAAATTCCGAAACTATTCTCCGATAGTCGTTTTCATTATTAACCTGAATCTTTGTTTCATTAATATTGCCACGCTTAATTGGAGTCACATAAAAAGAATTTTCACCAATTAATGAAACTAATATTTTTATAAGTTCGTTTGAGTTTTTTTCTCTTAAATATATTGGAGGTGGTTTTACTGGCTTATTCACAGCGTTAGGGACATCATTTTTGTCTTGGAGGATGGCAAAACGATTTTGCGAGCGTGGCTCTTCAGCATTCTTTGATAATTTTGCGGCTGGTGTAATTTCGGCAGATTTTGGGCTTCTGCCTCTCTTCGATACTGTTATATAACGGTCCATTCCTACCAGTGTTTTTTGTTTTTCTTCAACAGCAACTATAGGAGCGGTCTTATTTGTAGGACTTAATGTGCCTTTTGCAGCTGTTGACGTCTCTCCAATATTTGATAACGAGGACCGTGAAGAAGACGGTCCTTCAGTGATTTTTCTATTTAAATTAAATATGCTTTGGGCTAAGTTTGTGCCTTGTTCAACACATTTATTCAAGTTTGGTGCACTTGCACTTAAATTCAGATTTGTGCTTATTTTTGGTTTCACAGTTAAGTAGTTTTTATTAAATTCGGGATTTTTAATGTTCTCATTACTAACACTTGCCGAGCTCAACACGAAATAAGCATTTCGGCTCTGAGGTCCACTCGCACTGTTAGAATTGTTACTCATTCACTGTCTCACTGTATTTAATTTTCTAGTTTTCAAATAATTAAAAATAAATTATTACAATTTATTAATTTTTATTGCACCTAGTGCAATTATTTGACTTTGTAAAGTTTTTCACCTATTACGATTTTTTTTTCACTTTTTTATTTAATTTAACTTTTTATACTTTTTCACCTATTACGATTTTTTCACCGAAAATTCAGCCGCACTAAAAGTAACACGTCCGAACAGTTCAATGTATCAAGCACATATGATTGGATTGTTGGAAAATCCTAATGGTTTTAAATTTGAGAACATCTATTTATACTCAAAATCACTATATCAACCAAAATATGAATATTTAAGAAAACTAATAACACCAATTAAAGGAATGGGATATTATACATTTTCAGATAATGAATCAGCAATATCTCCTTATAAAGCAAATTCTAACTCAATTATGATATTTGATGATGTTGCATGTGAAAAGCAAAATAACATACGTGCATACTTTTGTATGGGTCGACACAAAAATATTTACTCATTTTATTTATGTCAAACTTATACAAGAATTCCAAAACATTTGATACGAGATAATGCTAATATGATTATAATGTTTAAGCAAGATGAAATGAATGTGAAGCATGTTTATAGTGATCATGTTGCAAGCGATATGAGTTTTCAAAACTTTTATGAAATTTGTCGAGAATGTTGGAAAGATAAATATGGATTTTTGGTGATTAGTAAAGATGACGAATTGAATAATGGACGATACCGAAAGCAATTTGACAATTTCATAACAATATAAATTATTATACATATTACATTTAAATATTAGTATAACATTGAACTTTTAACATACTACAACTTAGTACATATGTATCTACTATTTTTAACCGATTTCTACCTAACCTAATCCAATATCTAAAATAATATCATCGCTTTTATAATACCAGATAGCTGATTTAACATATTATCTTATACCAAGGCTGAAAACTGATCTGATAATGTAACATCATTAATCTAGACACTAATTCATAATTTGATAAGAAAACCGAATTAATTATTTAAAATGAATAAAAATGTATTGAGGGATTTGATAAAAACGAGAAATGTATTGAAGAAAAAACTTCGTAGTATGAAAGTTGGTGAGGCAGATATGCATGAACAACTTAAAGATACATTTAAACCCATAACAGAACCCTTGAAAAAAAAAACTCAAAAACTATAAAAGAATTCCAAAACTTAAAAATAAGGAACTTAAACATGAATTCACTATCAATTCAAATCCTATATCTAAAATACCAGCGATTAACAAAAGTACTCCAAAGAAGATTGTTGAAGAAACATTAGTAAACTCAAGCAACTCAGAAGATTACGATGATTTTTACTCTCAGTCAGAAACTGAAAATTTAAATAGTTATAGAAATGATGAAGATTTAGTATATTTACAAAAAATTAATGAGTTAGACAATCTCTATGTTCCACATAGAGATTCTAATAATGAGTGGAAATTTGGTGACAGTAAGATTAACTTCAATGACGATAAAATTATAATTGGAAATCAAATATGGGCTCTTACACCAGGATTATTTTCATTAATGTTTCATAAAACTCCAAAGAACTATGATAAATCTGAACTTGAAATTTATAAAAAAAATATTGATTAATACAAATGCATACAAACGAGATTTTCAAGCTGATGGTGAAATAAAAGGTACGAGAGCCTATAAATATAAACACATTATTGGAAAATTATTTAAAGATAAAAATATGAAGCAATCTATACCCTCAACATCATCACATGAAACAGCAAACCAGAATTATATTGGTACTGGATTAATGAGTGTCAATTCACAGAAACCTAACTATATATATTGGGATGATCCAAATGAGTTGGTAGATCGACTACTAATAGCATCACAAGCTGCTGGTCATACGAATCACAATAACGAGATTGTATCAATTATTGAAGAATTATATGAAGCTAACATTATACAATAATATTAATTTAAATTAACTATGTCTGTTGATAAATTTGGACACTACCTGAACGATACAAGTGGTATAATTTCAATAAAAAATGTACCTAAATTGTTGGGGTTCTTTATGGATGCGAATAACAATATTGACGTCCAAAACAAAAGAATCAGAAATGTGGCAAATGCTATGGAAGAGAATGATGCTATCAGTAAAGTGTTTTTGCAATATTACATTGAAAAGGTACAAAAGGATATAATTGAGCATTTAGAAAAAAATATTAAAGATATTCGAGATCAAATTATAAAGTATAATACATCTACTAAAGAAGAAATCAGCAGGATAAAAGAGAAAATTTATAGATATGATAATTTTGAATATATCACAATAGGTGAAAATACGTCAACAGATAACAACCCATACGATATTATTTTACAAAAGAATTAAATAATGACTACAAAAAGAACCTTAGTAAATGAACTCCATAAACAGGCTAGAAAAGTTTTTAAACGTCGAAGAGTTGTAATGAAAGGAATAGATGACCTCTGGCAAGCTGATTTGGTTGAAATTGGGAATTATTCTACACATAATAAAAACTATAGATATTTATTGACTGTAATTGATACCTTCTGAAAATTTGCATGGGCTAAACCACTTAAAACAAAAACAGCAATTGAAGTAGCCCAGGAAATGGAAAATATTTTTAAATTAGGTAGGATTCCTAAACATTTACAAACAGATGATGGTAAAGAGTTTTTCAATAAGGACTTTCAAAAACTAATAGATAAACATAATATCAATCACTACTCAACATTTAGTAGAATGAAAGCATCAATGGTATAACGATTCAATCGAACCTTAAAAGGAATGATGTGAAAAGAATTTAGTTTTAATGGTTCATATTATTGGCTCGATATTTATAATAATTTAGTTGATGCTTACAACAGAAAAATTCATCGTACCATCAAAATGCCTCCAATCAAAGTCAATTCAACAAATGAGAAGAAATTGCTTAGCACAGTATACAACCATATAAAAACATATAAAATATCAAAATTCAATGTCGGAGATTATGTACGTATCAGTAAATACAAACATATTTTTGAAAAGGGGTATACACCCAATTGGACTACAGAAAGGTTTAAAATAAAAACAGTAAAGAATACATATCCTACAACGTACATATTAGAAGACTATCGTGGAAATCCAATAGAAGGAGGATTCTATGATGAAGAACTTTTCAAAACTCGATTTCCAGATACGTACCTCGTCGAAAAAGTTCTTAAAGCTAAAGGAGAAAAAGCATTTGTTAAATGGTTGGGATTTCCAAATCATCATAATTCTTGGATTAATAAAACTGATATATTGTAGTTAGTAATAATAATAATAAATAAAATAATATAATTGATGTAGTATTTATATATATATATTTTGTAATGGAAAATAAACTTATAAATTTCCTTAAAAAACAACATTGTGTTAAATTTATTTTATTTACTCTCCGACAAGCATAATGTCAATAACACTTACATTGAGCTCTAAATCATCTGAGCTATCAGCTAATTATTTCCCTCCAATTTATTTGGATGGTGAATATGAGTGTGCTCTGACTGATTTTCATTCATACAACAGCATTCCCAATGTAGACGTTTATAATAACAAGTTTCATATTGGTGATCATATAATTGAAATTCCAATTGGATCCTATGAATTGAATGATATTGTTTATTATATAAAAGAGCAATACAAACGCTACAGTCCAAAAAATAAAATTGATATAGAAGCTAATAATAATACAATGCAAGTAAGAGTTAATAGCTCTACTGATTTAGTTTATTTTAATAAAGAAAATACAATTGGAAAACTGCTTGGATTTAATAAAAAAATCTTAAATCCAAATGAGAATCACTATTCAGATCTTCCAGTCAACATTTTTAAAGTCAATCTCTTACGAGTGGAGAGCAATATATTCGTCAATACATATATGAATAACTCTCAAGCACACACCTTACATGAGTTTGCAATTAATGTTCCACCAGAGTATAAAATTGATGAGATTCCGAGAAATCTCATTTATTTGCCAGTCAACTCTCGGGAGATAAGCTCCTTAACTCTACAAGTAGTTGATCAAGATGGAGATTTAATTAATTTTCGAGGAGAGGAAATTACAATACGAATTCATTTAAAACCCACAAGATAATGATAATTTATAATAAGAATATATCCAAACATAAAGTATCATTTTCTCCTAATAAACAATTGTCAGCTAAATTAAAATTAAAGAAATTATTACCACATAAACACTTGACACAAGCAAACAAAGAATTTCTTAAATCGTTATATTTTAAATTGAGAAAACCATGAGTTCAATAATAGATGCACTTGAAAAACCCTTGTCTGATGAAAATATTATTAAAAATGACTACCACACGTATACGCCATATCTTCAATCTTACAACAATAATGATGAAATTAGAATTTCAATACAAAATCAAGACTTATATGTCTTACCTGGTGAAAGTTTTATATATGTAGAAGGATTCGTTAAAGATGCTAGTAATACTGAATTAGTACCTTCCTCATCCAACTTTAAATTAAAAAATAATTTTGTCGCATATCTATTTGATGAAATTCGTTATGAAATTAATGGTATTGAAATTGATCGTACGCGACATTTGGGTTTAACAAGTACAATAAAGAACTTTGTTTCTTTATCACCAACCGATAGCAATGGATTGCTCAATGCTGGATGGAACAAAGTTGATGATGTGGATCTTATAAATGCATATTTCAATTTCTATGTACCACTAAAAATATTGCTTGGATTTGCTGAAGATTATAATAAAATAATATTAAATGGTAAACATGAGTTGATTATGTTACGCAATAAGAATGATGCAGATCTATTGTACTCTACTGTTTCTACTGAAAAAGCTAAAATGACAATTTCAAATATTTCATAAGCAGTGGTACTTCTATACCAATAGCATTTCGAAGCTGGGATTGTTATATTAATCCACAACTTAACACAAGAACTAGTCATATTTGGAACGTAAAACTTGCTGCAAATAGAGAGCGCCCTCGTTTTGTATTAGTTGCTTTTCAGAATCAAAATAAATTTATTCATTGTGATCTTACTGATATAAAAGTATATTTAAATTCGGAATCATATCCATATGATGATCTGAACATAAAATTTAAAAATGAACGCTTCGCAATACTTTGTGATATGTATCTAAGATTTCAACAAAACTACTATATTAGAGATGCTCAACCTCTACTCACTTCTCAAGAGTTTAAAAATAAAGTACCGATAGTTGTGATAGATGTCAGTCACCAAAATGAATCTATCAGTAGCGGACCTATTGACATAAAAATTGAATTTGAAACTTCTACCAATATTCCAGAAAATACATCAGTATACTGTATACTTATTCATGATCGTTTAATTGAATACATACCATTAAAAGAACAAATTCGAAAAGACTTATAAATCATATAAAAATGCACCCCAAAATTGTTTTTATGGATTTGCAGGGTTTTAAATTTAAATCAATCTTGTTATGTATTGTTACTGATCTCACATTCACCTCCTCTAATTTTTTTAATATAAAATAAATGCTTGCACATTCATGATTTCTGGATTTAAACACTTGTATGGAATAAATTAATGGAAGTTAAAGATGGGAAGAGGAGATAGAATTAAACGAAGAAACATATTTTTAAAGAAAATGTCGTACAGAGGTATAATTGAGAAGTTTCTATATGACTTTGATGGTTGTATTTTTGATGAACATTTACAAATAATAAACCATTTTCAACGCATGCTGGACGAGTATGAAAATATCAAAATGATTGATTCTATTCAGGGGAAGCATTTCATCAATTGCCCAAGGATTTGTAAAATATGTGAGTTTATATCAAATACGTGTGAATGTATTCAGTTTAATTTACAAAAAAATAATGTATTTCGTTTAGTAGAAAATTATTATACGTTTTTTATAAGATATATAAATAAATAAATAAAATATATTTAAAATTGAAGTTTTTATATAATATACTCTAAATTTACTCTTTACTCTCATACAAAATAAAAATATTAAAACTAGAGAATGAAAATTCAAAATTAGTTAGAAATAGGTATTCAACCAGATAGTAAAAAGAAAAATTAGAAAATTATACAGAAAACGATACATATGATCAAACTATTACAGTCAGCCAATCATAATTTAGGAAAGCATACAATTTCATCCCTCATCGTCTTGAAAAAAACACAGGTACTCAATTTTCAATCAAAACAATGAAAACTAATTTTAAATATTACCTGCTTTATTAACCCTTAAAACTACCTGCTTTTACTCTCCCACACAATCCTCTCTCACTCTCTTCACATTTCTCATTATTCAACTAGAAACTATTACTATCCAACTGGATTCCCTTCATGACATGTCAGCATTCGCTGTCGACCAATTCAAATTCCAATTAGAAAAGGCGGCGGCATTCCTTTGATGTCTCTGCTCCCCATTACCTATCTACTAGAAACAACAGGGGCCAAATTACCGCCTTCGATATCGAGTAAAATTGATCGTAATTTTCTTATTTTAGATTATGGCATTCGATATCGAGCAAGAAATTTAGTACATTTTATCATAATTTCAATATCGAAATCATTTTTCGGTACGATAGCTCTTTCGATCACGAATGCGGTAATTTGGCCCCAGGTATTTTGATTGTGTAAAATAATGTACTACTGTCAAAAATACTTGAAAATGTATTTTTTTTTTTTATTTAATTTTATTTGGAAATTTATATTATTTACATATTTCTTAATTCTATTCCCACGAAGCCTTAGGGCTTGTCTGTAGGATGTGAAAAGTTATGTATTTCATATATTATTTCATTTCATTGCAGAGATATACGGCCATGTCACAGAATTGAATTCGGTTTGGAAGTGAAATTAATTCGGGTTTCTGCTTTAATAGAAGAACCCAAAGGAACAATTTTTTTCGGAATGAAACCACTATTAATTTGCTATGTGGCATTGTAATTTTAAGAATTTCTAGAAAAAAAAGTTTCGTTTTATTTTTTCTATAGAAGCAACATACGGAATTAATTCCACTTCCGAACGGAATTAAATTCTGTGACATGGCTGATAAAATGTTTTTTTTATTTTTTTTTTCTTTTTGTGAAGCTTCTTACGTTGATTAAGTCTAGCCGTAAAGCATTGAAAATAGTAGGCAAGACGACACCTAGAGCATTTTTTCCCGTAGTTGTTTCGGTGCCGTTAATACAAGAAATTTGTGCAATGCGAAGCCGGTATTCTGTATACCATAAAGGAGAAAATCGTTTTTTTTCCATACAACATTATCAAAAATATGGTTTTATGTCTCATTTTTGGAAAAAAATTTATGGCGTTAAGTCCCATTCCATTATGGCTCAATGGAATGAGACTTGACGCCATATGGCTTTATGTCCCATGGCTTTATGTCCCATGGCTTTATGACACCTCACCACACATTAATTCACATTCAATTTTCAAATAAAAACATAAATGTAATTTTCATTTTTTTGCAACGTCTTTTTGAGAAAAACTGACTTCTTTAAGAAATTTTAACGTGAATTAATAAAATTTTAACATTGAAAACAATAATTTAAATGAAATTTGTCCATTAATTGTTCGATATTTAATTGTGAGTACATTTTACAGTTTATAACGTATTTTTTGTTTTACGAGATTTTTTTCCAGGAAATATGCCAAAGATTAAGCCGTCAAAATATTCCATCATAATGAAATACGTTAACGAATTTAACAATGTCTTTAAATCTGATGGAAGAATACTTTATTGCAATATTTGCAATAAATCCGTGAATCACGAAAGGAAGTTTTTGGTTGAGCAACACTTAAATAGTCAAAAACACAAGGATCTGCTCGAGCGTGTTACACAAAAGTCTTCCCAATCGTTGCTTAAACATACAGAGACAACAAATAAGTTTTGTATGGAGTTATATGAAGCATTCATTTCCGCTGGCATACCCTTAAACAAATTAAGTAACGAACATTTAAGAAATTTCTTTAAAACATACATAAATGAGAGTATCCCTTGCCAGTCTACTCTTAGAAAAAACTATGTACACAAAATATATGACTCCGATGGGTGTCGATGGACGAAACTACTGATATAGAAGGGCGTTACGTTGCAAACGTTATTGTCGGAGTTTTGGATAAAGATGAAAAAGTTTCCAAAAATAAATTCTTGCTTAACGTTGTGGAATTGGAAAATCTGCAATATATTTCAAAATATTGCAAAAAAAAAAATGGACAAAAAATATCAAATTTTTATGGAGGTTGTCTCACATATTGGTCCATAACTCTGGTTGGCCTATACGATTTTGCTGATTTTCAATACCAAAGTTACCTGCAAAATAAGAAATATTTTTCTGGAAATTTCGTTTATTTAAGTTGTATACCTTGGACGTGAGAGTGTTTTACACACCCGGACAGACAGACAGACGGACATGGCTAAATCGACTTAGAATTTCATAAGGATCAAGAAAAATACTTTGTTGGTTCTCAGATGAATATTAAAAAAGTTTCACACGGAATGACAAACGTAATATACCACTCTTGGTGGTGGAGGGTATAAAAAGATAATGTGCACAAAAATTAATTCGAATAAAACATATAAAAAATCTAAATATTTTATTGATAGTGTCTTATGGACTGAAAATGATTATGAACCAGACTATGTATTTAATCTACGTATGTATCTTATTTATTAAAATATAATATGAAATGTAATTGAAATATGTATCTCATGGTAGTAATTTTTTTCTAAAGCCTCAGTTAGCCGACTGTAGCGGAATGTAGTGTAGTGACGTAAAAATTTAAGGAAATTCTATTTCTTACAGATTCATACATTACGGTGTTGCGTTACTTTACATCTCCATAACCATTTGCATTACTTTACACATAACAATATTCATCAGCTGTTTCTTACTGTTGCAGTTACATTCCATTACAGTCGGCTAACTGAGGCTTAATAAAATATTTTATAAAAATGTGTTTGTTGTTTTGATTTTTAAAAGAAACATTTTATAATTTAGCCCCTTTTCGCACTTTATCGAAAATTTTAGCCCTTTTTTCAAAAATGTTTACGCGTTTTGAGTCTCAAAAGTTGGCATCACTGCTGTTACGTGTGTAACTTTTCTATAACTACATATACGTACGTACGTTACATTACGTTGCTTTTTTCTTAAAACAACGTTCGCATAACGAGGCCTTTAAAAATCCTGAGATTGTAAAAAATCCGTCACGTTTAGCATCTCTAGAACTAAATTGTTCGTAGTACGAAAAATGCAGAAATAATTATTGCTAAATATGCAAAAAAAAACCCCAAACTATAATATTTTCTGCAAACCCAAGTACCTGTTTAGAAAATAAGACATAGGGATCTACTGCAGATCTTTATTGTTCTTATAATATTAACTATTGCACATGTCGTCATAAAATCACACTCATAAAATTTAAAGTTTTTCTACTTTTATGACGGGTTTTCTTAAAAATATTATGAGTTTAAAATTAATCTCCCTGTTTTAGCGAAAATTTTCCAAAAAATTTTAATCTCGTTTTATGATATGTACTAAAACATTGCCGTTAATCTCTCTCTTTATGTTGCACTGGAATTTTATGCTTTTGGGTTTTTGGCATATGTATATTTTCAATTACGTGTACGATGTGGAAATGTGTTTGAGAGAATTTGAAATTTGTTAGTTAGGCTTGTTAAAGGTATTTACTAATTAAATTTGGTTCGATGTTCGTTTTTATTTTTTTGATATAAAATTTGGATTTTCTAAAATCAATATGAATATAAATGATATTATATGTTTATGATGATAATCCAAATAACTTTTTGTTTTAGTAACTAAAAGTTGGAAGTTACACATTAAAAATATTCAAACGCCTCAAATAACTTTTCCTCTCATTATTTACCACTATTTGCAACATCAAGTGAAACGTAAACAGGTGTTCATGAGCTTCATGTATAAAAATATAATTTTTTATTAAATTAAATTTTGATTTCTTCGACCTTTTTTTTCATAAAATAAAAAGTTTTTTCGAGCTCGATTCTAATTCGAGCTACTTGAATATCTAATTGCATTAGCAGAAGTCAATTAGATTTCTAATTGTAAAGGTAAACCAATTTTTTTTGCTAATGGCAACTAATTGCAATTAGTTTTACCATTGGAATAAAAATTTCTATTATCTAATGGGAATTAATTGAACTATTTCTAATTGTTTGATGAATTAGAGAATATAAACCAATTGCATCAATTGCTAATTCTAATCATTATTTAACATGTATGCTTTAAACTATAATATGGTTACCTTAGGTCATAATATGATCATGTATAACAATTTTATGATTATATTAGATTATAATATGATGTTATAATATCAAATTATGATTAACGAGAAAATATTATGATGAAATATTACGATAATAATTGATCATAATATGATATTTTTTGGCACTTATATTCATCATAATATGTTTTGACTATACTTATGTTTACCACAACCATGTTTCTTTCTGCGTGTATTTTGAATTAATCGTGTTTTTTGTTTACAGTGAGTTTATTTTACGGATTAAATACATATATAATCGCGGTTACGTTAAACATATGTATGTACTCGCAAGTATTGAATAGTAGATTAACAATTAAAACTTTGCATTTTTTAAACTGAGCATTACACATTATTTTAAAATTCTGTGACATTGTTAACCCTTTTATATATGGGATCAAAATTGCTATTTTGAAAATAAATAGAAAATTGCGTTCAAATGTGTTTAATGTAAAAGTTTCGACAAATTAAGAACAATTATTATTTTTAGTCGAATGTGGTGTATTGAATCTACTATTCAATACTTGATTCTTGAAATGTATCACTTTGTTATAATTTCAATTTCTTTTAATTTTTTTATATATTTCAATAATTTAATTTTTATGTTCTTATTTGTTTGTTGCACAACTCTAAACAATTGAGACTTTAACTGTATTGAACTGGCATAGCTATTATATTTATGAATGATTTAAAATTATTTGTTTACACATAATCTGAAATTTAGTACAATCTATTGCATTTACAAAGTTTATCAGACATGTGATGGAAATCGAAATCGAATCAGTTTTGGAAATACATTTATAATCTAATTTTTAAAAATTTTGTTTTAAGATTCTCTTTAGTAGCCCAACATCTTTACATTTTATGTGATAAAAGTTTTTCAATACAGAAATATTACGAAAAAATTGACTTCTAAAACTAATTCGTTTTCGTTTTCGATTTCCATCACATGCCTGTATTATTAAAAAAAAAAAAACATTAATCGTTTTTAACGACAATAAAATTAAATCGAAAATTATGGAAAATTAACATGTACGGAAATGTATACACTGCCCATTTAAAACTGTTATTTGCTAATTGTTTAATAACTGTTATACGTACGTATGTACATGGCAAACATTTTAGGCATAGGCATTTAGGCATAAAACACAAAGCGTATTTATTTGTTTATTTATTTATTTATTTATTTATTTATTATTTATTTACATAACATAGGAATAGTTTTTACAAGTAATATTACAAATAGATAAGAATTCAGGTGAATAATCCTTCTCTACTTAGAAATAATTATAGAGACTAAAATTACTAGTAGGATAAAGTGACATTTTATGTTTAGGTAGAAAGTAACAAAAGCCTATTGAAGCGTATTTATTGTATCAATAAATATTGGATATCTTATTAACTAATTCAATACATAAACCTATTTGAAAAAAGTGATGTTTGATAGCGGTATCTTCAGCAAGTGCAGGAAGAAACGAAATTAAATAAAAATTTATAAATATCTTAATTTTATAACTAAGAGTAATAATCTTTACTGAGTTTTAGTTAAAGAAAAAAGGAACAAAATATACATACATACATACATATATGTATTAGTGTGGACCTTCAATGATAGGAGATTTTTTAAAGTTATCTGTTTTAAAATCGTAGACCAGTTTTGTGTTAGGTTAGGGTAAAATACAGTTTGGTCAAAATATGAGCTCGATCGGTTGAAAATTGCCGTGCCGCACGCGCGTTAAAGTCTGAGAGAATGAAATTCGAGCTAAATGGAGAGAAAAACGACCGTAAGTATTGAGAAGTCACCCCTAGAGATGTAAAATGTATGAGCAACCCGCATTATTTTTGCATCTCCAATATTTCTCTAGAACAAACATATTCTCTATCTCCAACCCTTCATATGGTCCCCATACAAAAAATTTAATTTTCTCGAAAAGATTATACATAAAAACTACAACGCAAAATAATTGGAGATTTCATTAACAGCTTTACAAAAAGTAAAAAATGTATGTATATTCATTTATTTAAATGGATTTAAAAAAATCACCAATGTTTTACATTCACAATAACAAATTGTGCGTATTAAGGGGATTTCCCTTTATGTATACAAGCAATAATTGTAAGAACATAAAAGAAAGTAAACAATTGATGCGCATTTGGTTTTCAATGGCATCATCTACAACAAGAACTAATTTGCGATCGCAACAGTCTAAGATTTATTTGATTGGAAATGTTATTCCACAGCTATTGGGATCAAAATTGCCGTCTAATAAAGAAGTTCTTGGCGTATTATTTTTCCACACTCGTACTCTAAAACTTGAAGTGCGAAAAAGTGAAATAATGGTGGTAAACGAAGTTCTCGTTTTCTGGGATAAAGCTCGAATTCCGACGCGAGACAAGTCTGCAATCGTACTGCAATTTGAGAAGATATACCAGGAGTGGAGAAATTTAAGCAAGGGCGCACCAAGAGGAGGACCAACGCATAAGGCAAAAGAAGAAAAGTTTGTCCAAGAATTAGATGACCTCTTCGATATTGCTCATGTAAATGCGTTAATAAGGATGCCAATACAGAAGGATAGAGATTTTTTGCTTACGCAGAGAAAAAAAGGCCGCCCAGGCAGTATGACTGGCATTGAAAAAAGGAAATTGGAACGAGCCGAGGCAGAAGAACAACGGCGAAAACGAGCGGCTACTGAAATCAATTCCTCAGCAATTGGTAAATATATTTATGTCGAATATGATCCACAATTTTAGTATTTGTATTCAATGTTCATCCAACCTCAGTGCAATTCACATCCTCCACCGAATCGTCAGACGAAGAAGGCGATGATAGAATGGAATTAGAAATGGAGGTTCTACCATCGACTTCAAAAGCTGTAACAAGAGTTACTCAGTCATTCATCAATGAACGGATTGTTTCTGCCTTGGATAAATGCATGATATCAGACCGAAACGCAATGCATTTAATTGCTGCAGTAGCTGAAGGCCTTGGCCACAATATATCAAATTTGGTCCTGAATCGCTCATCAATTCGAAGATACCGTACTGCAAATCGAAAAAAAATTTCTGACTTCGCAAAGGAAAACTTACATGTACTTACATTCTCTTTTTGTACCAATTTATTATCAATACAATATTCATATTTTCTCATTACAGTTGAAGGAAGCTGCATTTTTTGTTGTACATTGGGATGGCAAAATACTTGAAGACATTACAGGAAATAATAAGATTGATCGTCTTCCGGTTATTGTCACTACTGGAGACATCGAACAAATATTAGGCGTTCCAAAACTAGACAGTGGAAGAGGCAAAAACGTTGCAGCGGCCGTCTACCAGCTACTGGTAGAATGGAACATATCAAATCGAGTTCAAGCCATGTCCTTTGACACGACATCTTCAAACACCGGTGAATTCGCGGGAGCTGCAGTTTTTCTTGAACAGCTATTAGAGAGAGGCTTGATGTATTTGCCGTGCAGACATCACATCTACGAATTGGTTCTAAGAGCACTGTTCGAAGAGAAAATAGGAAAAACTTTTGCGCCAGATGTGTCTTTATTTCGCCGGTTTCCACAAAACTGGGGAAAAATAGATCAAGATGCTATCGAAACTGGAGTAAGCGATGAGATTGTTGCTTCCAAGTTAATAACTGCATCAGATGATATCATAACTTGTTGCATGGTCCATCTACAGAAAAAACAAGTTCGCAATGACTATAAGGAACTGTTGGAACTGGTTGTTATATTTCTTGGCGGTGATTTGGGTGAATATAAGTTTAAAGAACTCATACCCATTCACCACGCTCGATGGATGTCTAAGGCAATTTATTCTTTAAAAGTATTTATGTTCAGAGGTCAATTTAAGCTGGAAAAATCACAATTGGGTGGAATTAGAGATGTCTGCGTGTTTATTGTTCGTCTATACGTAAAAGTCTGGTATGAAGCTGCCAAAGCTCCGAATCAGGACTTTAACTTTTTGAAAGCACTTCACTCATAACCAGACTTTGATAAGAATTTGTCAAAAACATTGGTAACAAAGTTTATCAGACATTTGTGGTATCTGGCGGATGAGGCTATAGCCCTCGCGTTCTTTGACTCAGATGTTTCGTGTGACATAAAACGAAAAATGTTGGATATTGTTTGCGCAGATGATGGGGAAGAAGATAATGACGACTATAGCTCCTATGGCTCTGACGATGTTGCAGATGCTATCCGTAGCAAGAAAAAAATTAACGTTAGTTTTGCAGAAGTAAATGAGCAATTTTTCTCGAATGGCTTGTGTGCTTTCGTAACTTCGAAAACAAAAAACTTTTTCAAACGCTTTAACTTGCCACATGAATTTATACGATACCCACCGGAAACTTGGTCACAGCGAGAAGATTATCAGCGAGCATTAAAAGTTGTTGAGAAAATTCAAGTTGTTAATGACACAGCCGAAAGAGGCGTGAAAATGATGGAGGAATACAATAAAATATTGTGCAGGAACGAAGAAGAGAAACAATACTTGATTCAAGTTGTTGCTGATTATTGAAAAAAATATCCGAATTTTGAAAAAAGCAATTTAATTTAACTCATTGATAATAAGCATAAATAACATCAATAAAGCAATTTTAATTTCTTTTAAAAATTGTCTATTTTTGCACGATTTTGGTAAATTTTCGTGAAAATTAAATTTTTTGTATGGGGACCATATGAAGGGTTGGAGATAGAGAATAAGTTTGTTCTAGAGAAATATTGGGGATGCAAAAATAATGGGGGTTCTTCATATATTTTACATCTCTAGGGGTGACTTCTCAATAGTTACGGGCGTTCTTCTCTCCATTTAAGTCGAATTTCATTCTCTCAGACTTTAACGCGCGTGCGACAAAATGCAATTTTCAACCGATCGAGCTCATATTTTGACCAAATTTTTTTTTTAACCTAACCTAACACAAAACTGGACTACGATTTTTGAAAATCGAAAATAAAAAATTAAGGTCCACCCTAATATGTATGTATATACAAGTTATTACTTTCCTTTTTAGGGAAAATAAAAAAACAACCAAATAAATTGTTTTTATGCGGACCGTACGTCCGTACTTTATTGAAGTCAATTGAAAACTTAAAACTTAATTACATTTTTTTAGTATCTTATATTCTACTTTCTGTTTATTAATACATAACTTAATTATGAAAAATGTACAATCGTCAATATTGGGCTGTTGCCCTCATTTCTTAGTACAATTTTTATAAAATCATTTCTTAGTTGTCTTTATTTTACTTTTGCAATTTGTTTACGTTAACTTTTTAATAAAGTTGACGTTAACTTACATACTAAATATCTAAAATTGAATTCGAACAGTATTCATTACAAACAAGTGTCAATTTAGTAGGATTTGAGAGATTTTGTTTTTTGAAAAGTAGGCAATTATCACGCTATAACTGGTTTAATTAATTATAAAATATTATCAAGTTGTTAATTTGTTTTTTAAGTGAGACTTAAGTAAAACTTATTTAAAAATTTCCATTTATTAACGCTTATGAAGATCCCGTATAAATTTTAGAGTATTTTGCATTAGAGGCGCCTTTTTGTTACGCATGGAATTGGAGACTTGAGCACGATCTCTGACAGTGGCTGCTACTCTTAGCCTTTGATCTTCTGTTTTAGCAGCATTGGGTGTTACACTAGATAACGAGGATACACAGGCTGCTGGTGTGGCCACCATTTTTGCTTTCGTTCCGTATTGCTCTTGTTTCTTTAGAACATTACGCGGAGGCTTGACCAGGGAATCCACAAAGGCTAGTTGTGTTTTTCGCACAGGAGCGGACGCAATTTTTTGCGATGCTTTTATAGAATCTTTTAGGACACTTAGTCGACGTTCGTCTTCTTTTTGGCAACGCATAAACATTTCTCTCCACGATTCATTTTCAAGCCGTTTCTTCGTGCGATAAGTTCGTGAAACATGTTGCTGCCATAAAACATCACTGTCTTCCATTAAATAGGGATTATACTTTTCAAAAGCATACAACTGATTAGGTGTAGCCCGTTCCAAGACCGACTTTAGAACTTCAAATGGCACACCTCCCGTGTATTTCAGTGAATCAATATTCTTTTGTAATTTTCTAGTGCACATATCAAATAAACTGGGAGCTTGATATGTTCGTCCGGTGCGAACGCCAGAATACATTTTCGTCCTCATCGTTTTTGATGAAATAGCATGAGTTATAGTTTCGAAATCAGTGACCGTGCGAGCAGGTTTGTTTGAGTTATTAAATACACAATGCATAACAGTTTGATTAAGAGGCATTTGCTTGTAATTGGTGGATATTGTGTTTAATTCTAAAGCAATGCTAGGATCTAAAGGTTCCAATTTGGCTGATGCTGCCAATAAATCCGTTTTTGTTGTACTTGCTTTTGAAGTACTTGGCGTTGAGTATACTGATGAGGGATGATTGGAGGTAAATGATATTCTTGTACCATTTACTTTGTTAGCAATAGTGCTGTTACCGCTGCTACTACTGCTAATTGTTGATGGCTTATTAGGTGTTGTTTCCTTTTCAATTGTACTGCTGCTGCTAGCGGGAGTCGATGGAGATTTTATTGATTTTTTGCTTTTCTTGACAGGTACATTCAACATTCCAAGGACATCATCAAAATTCGCAGTCTTTGACGAATCAAAACCATCATCGACTTCTTCTTCTATTGCATTCAGGGGTGGCGAAGATTCTGTTTTGGTTGCAGGTGTTAAGGAAGCTGATTTATGTACTTTGGCTATTTTAGCTGGTGGGGATTTAAAATCGTTGGAATCATTTTCGGAATTATGACGTCGTTTACGCTCGGCACTATCGGGGTATTTGGTTGAGGATTTAGATTTAGGACCATAAATCTTCATCAATATCTTATTTTTTAAAGACGATGAGTGTGATGAAGATTTATCATCTTTTCTTCGTTCTTTATCTTTTGATGGACTTTTATGTTTATCAGAGTACTCTTTATTCTGTGATGATGAATTGCTGTGTTTTTCGTCGTGCTTGCGTTTAGTGCTGCTTGTATGACTGCTACTTCTGTGATGTGATGATTGAGTGTTGTTGTTAGGCGTTTCCAGTTTGTGTCCATTACTACTGCGATGCTTGTGTCTTTCTTTATGCCCGTCTTTTTTATCTTCACTACGATTTTTACTGAGCTCCAACTCCTGGCTTGTTTTATACCGATTTTGATTTTCATCCTCTTCATCGTCATGTGGTGTTGTACCACCGTAATCTCCATTGGAATCGTTGTGATTTTCGCTCGCATTTGTTCGAGATGTTGTGTCCATGTGCTCTTCTTCGGCTACAATCATTGCCATCCATTTTGTAAGCAAGTTTCTGGCAGCTACGCCTGTGGCACCGTTGAAGATTCCTAACCAATTTACAGTTCTACCTACACCAGTCTCTTCGAGGTGTTTAACTGTAATGGGCAACTTGTTGAGCTTGTCGATGCAGTGAAGTAACATGGCCTCATTGCTATAAATGCTACGATGATAATATTGTATAACTTCAACTATAGAGGTCATTATATCTTTAATTAATTACTACACTATGGAATTGCTGGTTAATTTTTTTATTTATTTTTTTTTTAATTATAACACGTTAATTATTTGCTTGTGCTTTTAATATATAGGTATATGTATATATATATAAATTTCGCAGCATTAATTTTACTTTTATTAAACGTAAATGTATTCTTCTGTTTTTTTTTTCTTGCACAAATTAACACTTTTGATAATTGTTTGAACACAATTAATTTAATTATTATCAACTATTAAACAATTATATTTTTCGAAAATAATATTCTTTTAGAATTTCAATATTTTTTCAGCCGAATTTGCGTCTTCTTCACTTAACTTTCTGTTTGTGAATGGCAGTCGCAGCTGTAGAAAACAATAAAGTAAATTTTTTCCCGTGCACAGTGATTGCAATTTAATCTACCTAACCTAATCTACCTGCCTACCTGATTTACCTAACCTGACCTAAATACAGTGCGCTGGGAAAACTTCAACTAATTAAAACCGCGGGAGTCGGCGTTTAACAAATTAAATTATTTTTTTTATTCTCTCTTTTTCTTCTCTCTATTTATTTCATAAAATTTTAGAGTAGGTAATGTAAAAAAGGGTTAACGTTTTGGGATGTTGACGTAAACGAGCGTTGACGTTTTCCCGAGTAGTGTAGCAGAGGCGTCAAAGGAAAGGATAATGAGAAATGTGAAGAGAGTGAGAGAGGATTGTGTGGGAGAGTAAAAGCAGTTAGTTTTAAGGGTTAATAAAGCAGGTAATATTTAAAATTAGTTTTCATTGTTTTGATTGAAAATTGAGTACCTGTGTTTTTTTCAAGACGATGAGGGATAAAATTGTATGTTTTCCTAAATTATGATTGGCTGACTGTAATTGTTTGATCACATGTATCGTTTTCTGTATAATTTTCTAATTTTTCTTTCTACTATCTGGTTTGTTAAATTTTCTGGATGGGATTTTCCAATTGCAATTCCTTTTTTTATTTTCATGAATGGGATTTCTAATAGAATTTATTTGTATTTCATGTATTTTGTTGGTTGAATACCTATTTCTAACTAATTTTGAATTTTCATTCTCTAGTTTTAATATTTTTATTTTGTATGAGAGTAAAGAGTAAATTTAGAGTATATTATATAAAAACTTCAATTTTAAATATATTTTATTTATTTATTTATATATCTTATAAAAAACGTATAATAATTTTCTACTAAACGAAATACATTATTTTTTTGTAAATTAAACTGAATACATTCACACGTATTTGATATAAACTCACATATTTTACAAATCCTTGGGCAATTGATGAAATGCTTCCCCTGAATAGAATCAATCATTTTGATATTTTCATACTCGTCCAGCATGCGTTGAAAATGGTTTATTATTTGTAAATGTTCATCAAAAATACAACCATCAAAGTCATATAGAAACTTCTCAATTATACCTCTGTACGACATTTTCTTTAAAAATATGTTTCTTCGTTTAATTCTATCTCCTCTTCCCATCTTTAACTTCCATTAATTTATTCCATACAAGTGTTTAAATCCAGAAATCATGAATGTGCAAGCATTTATTTTATATTAAAAAAATTAGAGGAGGTGAATGTGAGATCAGTAACAATACAAACAAGATTGATTTAAATTTAAAACCCTGCAAATCCATAAAAACAATTTTGGGGTGCATTTTTATATGATTTATAAGTCTTTTCGAATTTGTTCTTTTAATGGTATGTATTCAATTAAACGATCATGAATAAGTATACAGTATACTGATGTATTTTCTGGAATATTGGTAGAAGTTTCAAATTCAATTTTTATGTCAATAGGTCCGCTACTGATAGATTCATTTTGGTGACTGACATCTATCACAACTATCGGTACTTTATTTTTAAACTCTTGAGAAGTGAGTAGAGGTTGAGCATCTCTAATATAGTAGTTTTGTTGAAATCTTAGATACATATCACAAAGTATTGCGAAGCGTTCATTTTTAAATTTTATGTTCAGATCATCATATGGATATGATTCCGAATTTAAATATACTTTTATATCAGTAAGATCACAATGAATAAATTTATTTTGATTCTGAAAAGCAACTAATACAAAACGAGGGCGCTCTCTATTTGCAGCAAGTTTTACGTTCCAAATATGACTAGTTCTTGTGTTAAGTTGTGGATTAATATAACAATCCCAGCTTCGAAATGCTATTGGTATAGAAGTACCACTGCTTATGAAATATTTGAAATTGTCATTTTAGCTTTTTCAGTAGAAACAGTAGAGTACAATAGATCTGCATCATTCTTATTGCGTAACATAATCAACTCATGTTTACCATTTAATATTATTTTATTATAATCTTCAGCAAATCCAAGCAATATTTTTAGTGGTACATAGAAATTGAAATATGCATTTATAAGATCCACATCATCAACTTTGTTCCATCCAGCATTGAGCAATCCATTGCTATCGGTTGGTGATAAAGAAACAAAGTTCTTTATTGTACTTGTTAAACCCAAATGTCGCGTACGATCAATTTCAATACCATTAATTTCATAACGAATTTCATCAAATAGATATGCGACAAAATTATTTTTTAATTTAAAGTTGGATGAGGAAGGTACTAATTCAGTATTACTAGCATCTTTAACGAATCCTTCTACATATATAAAACTTTCACCAGGTAAGACATATAAGTCTTGATTTTGTATTGAAATTCTAATTTCATCATTATTGTTGTAAGATTGAAGATATGGCGTATACGTGTGGTAGTCATTTTTAATAATATTTTCATCAGACAAGGGTTTTTCAAGTGCATCTATTATTGAACTCATGGTTTTCTCAATTTAAAATATAACGATTTAAGAAATTCTTTGTTTGCTTGTGTCAAGTGTTTATGTGGTAATAATTTCTTTAATTTTAATTTAGCTGACAATTGTTTATTAGGAGAAAATGATACTTTATGTTTGGATATATTCTTATTATAAATTATCATTTTCTTGTGGGTTTTAAATGAATTCGTATTGTAATTTCCTCTCCTCGAAAATTAATTAAATCTCCATCTTGATCAACTACTTGTAGAGTTAAGGAGCTTATCTCCCGAGAGTTGACTGGCAAATAAATGAGATTTCTCGGAATCTCATCAATTTTATACTCTGGTGGAACATTAATTGCAAACTCATGTAAGGTGTGTGCTTGAGAGTTATTCATATATGTATTGACGAATATATTGCTCTCCACTCGTAAGAGATTGACTTTAAAAATGTTGACTGGAAGATCTGAATAGTGATTCTCATTTGGATTTAAGATTTTTTTATTAAATCCAAGCAGTTTTCCAATTGTATTTTCTTTATTAAAATAAACTAAATCAGTAGAGCTATTAACTCTTACTTGCATTGTATTATTATTAGCTTCTATATCAATTTTATTTTTTGGACTGTAGCGTTTGTATTGCTCTTTTATATAATAAACAATATCATTCAATTCATAGGATCCAATTGGAATTTCAATTATATGATCACCAATATGAAACTTGTTATTATAAACGTCTACATTGGGAATGCTGTTGTATGAATGAAAATCAGTCAGAGCACACTCATATTCACCATCCAAATAAATTGGAGGGAAATAATTAGCTGATAGCTCAGATGATTTAGAGCTCAATGTAAGTGTTATTGACATTATGCTTGTCGGAGAGTAAATAAAATAAATTTAACACAATGTTGTTTTTTAAGGAAATTTATAAGTTTATTTTCCATTACAAAATATATATATATAAATACTACATCAATTATATTATTTTATTTATTATTATTATTACTAACTACAATATATCAGTTTTATTAATCCAAGAATTATGATGATTTGGAAATCCCAACCATTTAACAAATGCTTTTTCTCCTTTAGCTTTAAGAACTTTTTCGACGAGGTACGTATCTGGAAATCGAGTTTTGAAAAGTTCTTCATCATAGAATCCTCCTTCTATTGGATTTCCACGATAGTCTTCTAATATGTACGTTGTAGGATATGTATTCTTTACTGTTTTTATTTTAAACCTTTCTGTAGTCCAATTGGGTGTATACCCCTTTTCAAAAATATGTTTGTATTTACTGATACGTACATAATCTCCGACATTGAATTTTGATATTTTATATGTTTTTATATGGTTGTATACTGTGCTAAGCAATTTCTTCTCATTTGTTGAATTGACTTTGATTGGAGGCATTTTGATGGTACGATGAATTTTTCTGTTGTAAGCATCAACTAAATTATTATAAATATCGAGCCAATAATATGAACCATTAAAACTAAATTCTTTTCACATCATTCCTTTTAAGGTTCGATTGAATCGTTATACCATTGATGCTTTCATTCTACTAAATGTTGAGTAGTGATTGATATTATGTTTATCTATTAGTTTTTGAAAGTCCTTATTGAAAAACTCTTTACCATCATCTGTTTGTAAATGTTTAGGAATCCTACCTAATTTAAAAATATTTTCCATTTCCTGGGCTACTTCAATTGCTGTTTTTGTTTTAAGTGGTTTAGCCCATGCAAATTTTCAGAAGGTATCAATTACAGTCAATAAATATCTATAGTTTTTATTATGTGTAGAATAATTCCCAATTTCAACCAAATCAGCTTGCCAGAGGTCATCTATTCCTTTCATTACAACTCTTCGACGTTTAAAAACTTTTCTAGCCTGTTTATGGAGTTCATTTACTAAGGTTCTTTTTGTAGTCATTATTTAATTCTTTTGTAAAATAATATCGTATGGGTTGTTATCTGTTGACGTATTTTCACCTATTGTGATATATTCAAAATTATCATATCTATAAATTTTCTCTTTTATCCTGCTGATTTCTTCTTTAGTAGATGTATTATACTTTATAATTTGATCTCGAATATCTTTAATATTTTTTTCTAAATGCTCAATTATATCCTTTTGTACCTTTTCAATGTAATATTGCAAAAACACTTTACTGATAGCATCATTCTCTTCCATAGCATTTGCCACATTTCTGATTCTTTTGTTTTGGACGTCAATATTGTTATTCGCATCCATAAAGAACCCCAACAATTTAGGTACATTTTTTATTGAAATTATACCACTTGTATCGTTCAGGTAGTGTCCAAATTTATCAACAGACATAGTTAATTTAAATTAATATTATTGTATAATGTTAGCTTCATATAATTCTTCAATAATTGATACAATCTCGTTATTGTGATTCGTATGACCAGCAGCTTGTGATGCTATTAGTAGTCGATCTACCAACTCATTTGGATCATCCCAATATATATAGTTAGGTTTCTGTGAATTGACACTCATTAATCCAGTACCAATATAATTCTGGTTTGCTGTTTCATGTCATGATGTTGAGGGTATAGATTGCTTCATATTTTTATCTTTAAATAATTTTCCAATAATGTGTTTATATTTATAGGCTCTCGTACCTTTTATTTCACCATCAGCTTGAAAATCTCGTTTGTATGCATTTGTATTAATCAATATTTTTTTTATAAATTTCAAGTTCAGATTTATCATAGTTCTTTGGAGTTTTATGAAACATTAATGAAAATAATCCTGGTGTAAGAGCCCATATTTGATTTCCAATTATAATTTTATCGTCATTGAAGTTAATCTTACTGTCACCAAATTTCCACTCATTATTAGAATCTCTATGTGGAACATAGAGATTGTCTAACTCATTAATTTTTTGTAAATATACTAAATCTTCATCATTTCTATAACTATTTAAATTTTCAGTTTCTGACTGAGAGTAAAAATCATCGTAATCTTCTGAGTTGCTTGAGTTTACTAATGTTTCTTCAACAATCTTCTTTGGAGTACTTTTGTTAATCGCTGGTATTTTAGATATAGGATTTGAATTGATAGTGAATTCATGTTTAAGTTCCTTATTTTTAAGTTTTGGAATTCTTTTATAGTTTTTGAGTTTTTTTTTCAAGGGTTCTGTTATGGGTTTAAATGTATCTTTAAGTTGTTCATGCATATCTGCCTCACCAACTTTCATACTACGAAGTTTTTTCTTCAATACATTTCTCGTTTTTATCAAATCCCTCAATACATTTTTATTCATTTTAAATAATTAATTCGGTTTTCTTATCAAATTATGAATTAGTGTCTAGATTAATGATGTTACATTATCAGATCAGTTTTCAGCCTTGGTATAAGATAATATGTTAAATCAGCTATCTGGTATTATAAAAGCGATGATATTATTTTAGATATTGGATTAGGTTAGGTAGAAATCGGTTAAAAATAGTAGATACATATGTACTAAGTTGTAGTATGTTAAAAGTTCAATGTTATACTAATATTTAAATGTAATATGTATAATAATTTATATTGTTATGAAATTGTCAAATTGCTTTCGGTATCGTCCATTATTCAATTCGTCATCTTTACTAATCACCAAAAATCCATATTTATCTTTCCAACATTCTCGACAAATTTCATAAAAGTTTTGAAAACTCATATCGCTTGCAACATGATCACTATAAACATGCTTCACATTCATTTCATCTTGCTTAAACATTATAATCATATTAGCATTATCTCGTATCAAATGTTTTGGAATTCTTGTATAAGTTTGACATAAATAAAATGAGTAAATATTTTTGTGTCGACCCATACAAAAGTATGCACGTATGTTATTTTGCTTTTCACATGCAACATCATCAAATATCATAATTGAGTTAGAATTTGCTTTATAAGGAGATATTGCTGATTCATTATCTGAAAATGTATAATATCCCATTCCTTTAATTGGTGTTATTAGTTTTCTTAAATATTCATATTTTGGTTGATATAGTGATTTTGAGTATAAATAGATGTTCTCAAATTTTAAACCATTAGGATTTTCCAACAATCCAATCATATGTGCTTGATACATCGAACTGTTCGGACGTGTTACTTTTAGTGCGGCTGAATTTTCGGTGAAAAAATCGTAATAGGTGAAAAAGTATAAAAAGTTAAATTAAATAAAAAAGTGAAAAAAACTCGTAATAGGTGAAAAACTTTACAAAGTCAAATAATTGCACTAGGTGCAATAAAAATTAATAAATTGTAATAATTTATTTTTAATTATTTGAAAACTAGAAAATTAAATACAGTGAGACAGTGAATGAGTAACAATTCTAACAGTGCGAGTGGACCTCAGAGCCGAAATGCTTATTTCGTGTTGAGCTCGGCAAGTGTTAGTAATGAGAACATTAAAAATCCCGAATTTAATAAAAACTACTTAACTGTGAAACCAAAAATAAGCACAAATCTGAATTTAAGTGCAAGTGCACCAAACTTGAATAAATGTGTTGAACAAGGCACAAACTTAGCCCAAAGCATATTTAATTTAAATAGAAAAATCACTGAAGGACCGTCTTCTTCACGGTCCTCGTTATCAAATATTGGAGAGACGTCAACAGCTGCAAAAGGCACATTAAGTCCTACAAATAAGACCGCTCCTATAGTTGCTGTTGAAGAAAAACAAAAAACACTGGTAGGAATGGACCGTTATATAACAGTATCGAAGAGAGGCAGAAGCCCAAAATCTGCCGAAATTACACCAGCCGCAAAATTATCAAAGAATGCTGAAGAGCCACGCTCGCAAAATCGTTTTGCCATCCTCCAAGACAAAAATGATGTCCCTAACGCTGTGAATAAGCCAGTAAAACCACCTCCAATATATTTAAGAGAAAAAAACTCAAACGAACTTATAAAAATATTAGTTTCATTAATTGGTGAAAATTCTTTTTATGTGACTCCAATTAAGCGTGGCAATATTAATGAAACAAAGATTCAGGTTAATAATGAAAACGACTATCGGAGAATAGTTTCGGAATTTGAAAAACGCAAAAAGAATTTTTACACGTATCAACTTAAAAGCGCAAAAGGTCTGCAAGTCGTAATTAAGGGAATTGATTCTTTTGTTGATCCTGACGAGATCAAGAGCAGTTTGGCCGACAAAGGCGTTAAAATCAAGGCCGTATCAAATATAAGAAACAGAGATAGGATCCCTCAACCATTATTTAGAGTGGAGTTAGAACCTGGTGATGTTAAGCTGAAGAAAAATGAAACACATCCTATATATGACTTGAAATTCATAATGCACCGAAGAGTTACAGTGGAAGAACCTCATAAGCGATCTGGCCCAGTACAGTGTTCGAACTGCCAAGAATATAGTCACACTAAATCTTATTGTAAGTTGCCTACTGTTTGTGTTGTTTGTGGGGATCTTCATGACACCTCAAAGTGCGATAAACCTAAGGATGATTCCAGGGTAAAAAGATGCAGCAATTGCGGTGGAAACCACACTGCCAACTACAGGGGTTGCCCTGTTTTCGAGGTCGTTAAATGCTCCTTGATCAACAAATCCGTTTCTACCCCTACTCAGACGACAAAAGTACCTATTACAATTATTCCCCCCGTAGCACAAGCATCCACTAGCCAATTTTCATATGCCAACGTGCTAAGATCTAACCAACCAACAGTGCAAAATGAATCACCAATAAATGATACAAACAGCCACAATTTTAGCCGTCTTGAAGGTATAATGGAGAATCTGGTGCAATCCATGAACCATTTCATGACAAGCATGACAAGTATGATGCAGGAGATGCAAAAAATGCAGTCCACGCTACTGCAGGCCATACTTAATAGACCATGAACTGTCTCAAAATATGTTTCTGGAACGCAAACGGCATACGCCAACACAAAAATGAACTTGAATATTTTCTTTTTAATAAGAAAATTGATGTAATGCTGATTTCCGAGACTCATATGACGTCGAGAAGCATTTTTAAAATAAGTGGTTATACATTCTACGACACCAAGGACCCCAGAGATAGATCATGTGGTGGCTCGGCAATATTGGTCAAATCGCGAATCAAACACCATTCATTGGGTGGTCTTTCAGAGTGTTATCTTCAAGCAACAAACATCTGTATTGAGAACTTTTGTCAAAACCTCGTGATTTCGTCAGTTTACTGTCCGCCCAGATTTTCAATAACAAAAGATCAGTATAGAGATTTTTACAAATCACTAGGTAGCCGTTTCATAGCGGCTGGCGACTACAATGCTAAGCATACATTCTGGGGCTCACGACTCGTTAGCCCTAAAGGTCGTATCTTGTACGACTCCCTGTCTGAAATGGGACTGAATGTGATTTCAACTGGTCAACCAACTTATTGGCCAACTGACCAGCAAAAAATTCCTGACGTTATCGATTTCGGCGTGGCGAAAGGGGTATCCCCGGAACTCATTGAAGTCGAGGCTCCACTGGATCTTTCTTCAGATCACTCACCCACTGTAATCACCATCAGAAGTCCTCAGCAAATCGTAACTGATGCCTTACTTCTTGTCAAACGTCTGAATTGGCTAAAATACAAAAAATACATCAGCACTCACTGCACAGAGAAACTCCCGTTAAAAACTGCTGAAGACATCGATGCCTGTATAAAAAGTCTTAATGAACATGTCGAGAAAGCCGCAGAACATGCTTCTTCCACTTACCGCCCGAATAGGTACAACAGAGTTTTTTCTGCAGATGTTGAGCAACTATTGTCTGAAAAAAGGAGAGTCCGAAGAGAGTGGCAACAACACAGATCGCCCCAACTTAAAACTAGGTTGAGAGAATGTACCAAAAATCTTAGGATCTTGCTAGAAGCGCAAAAAGCAGAGTCTCTCAAACAACATCTGGAAGGTCTAGACGCAACTTCCCAGTCAAATTATTCATTATGGCGTGCAGTCCGAAATCTAAGAAAACCCGTAATCGCAAAACCTCCACTGCGTACTTTGAACGGATCTTGGGCACGAAATAACGAAGAAAAAGGCAACCTTTTCGTAAGTCATTTAAAAAATGTATTCACTCCCAATACGGATACTGACATTAGCGAACTACCGCCTGTTGTTGCCAGACCACCTGTACAAATAAGATTTCAATATCTGGAGGTTGTTGAGGCTATTGATAATTTAAATGTTAAAAAAGCACCTGGGTTTGATAAAATCAGCAATAAAATGATTTTTGAGCTGCCTCGCATTGCAAAAAGATTAATCCTCTTTATTTTTAATGCCATCTTACGGCTTGAGTACTACCCTCCGGTTTGGAAAATCGCTTTAGTAAAGATGATTCCTAAGCCGGGAAAAGATCCTTGCAAAGTTGAGTCGTATAGGCCAATAAGTCTATTACCAACTATGTCCAAATTATTCGAGAAATTGCTTATAACCAAGCTGACTCCGATTTTGAATGAAAACAACTGCATTCCCAATCACCAGTTTGGCTTCAGACGTCAACACAGTACAATAGAACAAACACATAGATTGGTACAAGTCATAAGAAAAACCTTTGAGGAAAAGAGATACTGTTCGGCACTCTTTATTGATGTCTCTCAAGCTTTCGACAAAGTATGGCATGAAGGCCTGATATCTAAATTAAAGCAGAACTTGCCGATGAATCTTCAACACCTACTATGGAAATACTTAATCGACCGTCAGTTTATGATTAAAGAAGGTGATTATTTAAACCATCCTCAACCTATAGGTGCTGGCGTCCCTCAAGGTAGTATCTTAGGACCAATTCTCTACTTGCTGTACACAGCAGACATGCCAACAAACAATGAAATTCACACGTCAACATTTGCTGATGATACGGCATTTTTCAGTACTCACAAAGATCCAAAAGATGCCTCGATTCAATTACAGCACCACGTAACGCAAGTGGAGAAATGGACAAGACAATGGGGAATAAAAATAAATGAACAGAAATGCACCCACGTAACATTTACTCTACGTAGGGAATCATGTCCCCCTATTCGTATTAATGACCATATAGTGCCTCAAAACTCACACGTGAAATATCTTGGTATTCATCTGGACCGTCGCCTCACATGGAAACCACATATAGATGCTAAGCTGACTCAAATGAAACTGAAAGCAGCCCAAATTCATTGGCTCATCGGCAGAAACTCCGTCCTTCGGCTCGACTGTAAGCTTCTACTCTACAACTCAATCTTAAAGCCAATTTGGTGCTATGGTATCCAGTTATGGGGCACTGCCTCCAACTCCAATATTGAGAAAATTCAACGCCGTCAAAACAAAATTCTACAAATGATAACTACCGCTCCTTGGTATATTAAAAACAACAACATACACAACGATCTTGATGTTCCACTTGTCAAATGGGAAATAACTAAACACGTGGCCCATTATTTGGGTAAGCTGGAAACTCATCCAAATCCCCTCGCTCGAGACATCTTACAACATCCCGGTCATAGCCGTTTGAGAAGGAGGGACACCACCGCTCTCAGATAAATAAATACAAGTTGCTCATTATATCCTATCGAATTTGAAAACTAGATTTTGTCTAGCATTGGCTGGACTTATCTTAATTAACTTTAGTTTTAGGATTTGAATACCTATTGTTAGTTCATTTTAAATGAAGATACAATAAAAAAAAATATGCAAAAAAAAAAAAAAATTAGTCTTCCCACAATTCGATGGACCGACTATCAGCGCTCGAATAGAATTCGGTAATAAAGAACTGTGCGAATGGAAATATTTTTATGTTGTTTAATTAAGCGCATCTTTATAACTGATACTAAAAATATATAATTAATATTTTTTTTTATAGAATAAAATAAAATGGTTATACATCGGAGAAGGTTTAGTGAATAAAATAATAAACTCTCTACCTATTGAACTACATCTTGCTGGATATCAATATTGTGGCCCTGGAACAAAACTGCAAAAACGTTTAAATCGGGGAGATAAAGGAATAAATAAATTAGACGCAGCTTGCAAGGAACATGATATAGTATATTCAAACAATAAAGACATAAATATAAGACATCAGGCTGATAAAATTCTTGAAAATAAAGCTTGGGAACGAGTTCTTTCAAAAGACAGTACTCTACCAGAAAAATCATTTGCTTACTTGGTAACAAACACAATGAAAGCAAAAAGAAAATTAGGCATGGGTTTGAAGAAGAATAACATAAATAAAGATTCAAAAGTATATAAATCTAGTGGAAGAAAACTTTTCAATGCAACAAAAACTTTAAAGAAAGAAAAGCCACAAGATATTAACTCTGCTATTAGGATTGCTCATAAAGTCATTAAAAACTCTTTTAAAGGGAAAAAGTCTCATGTTGTAATTCCTCATTTTATGTTATGATTCCAAAAATTGGTGGTTTTTACCTCTAATACCCATTGTAACTGCTCTTGGTGCAATTGGTAGTTTAACTGGTGGTGGTGCAGCCATAGCAAAAGCTATAAATGCCGCAAAGGATGCTAAAAATCAACTTGATGAAGCAACCAGACATAATAAAAATATGGAGGCTATAGCAATGGGAAAAGGTCTTTACCTCACACCATATAAAAAGGGATATGGATTGGTTTGTAAAGAGAAACCAAAAAACTTTTAGAAATGCTACCTAAGAGACCACTAACTGATCTCGACCTGAAATACTTGTCAAAAAATATTCCATATTTTAGAGGTATTTTCATGTTAGACAGACTACCAAAGCGTTCTAGAAAAATAGAATGTGGTATCATCAACTTAGATTTATCAACAGGATCTGGAACACAAAGAATATTTCGATAGCTTTGGAAATTTACAACCTCCTTCTGAATTGATTAAATACCTAGGAAAAAATATAAAATATAACTACAACCAACATCAAGATTATAATTCATATAATTGCGGACAATTATGTATTAAATTTCTGTATCATATAACTGAAAGAAATAAATAAATAAAAAAAACTCATTTATTTTATTTTGATATTAGCAATGAAAATGTTTTTATTTATGAATTTATATTAATTTTTTTAATTTAACTAAATATTAAGAAATTGAATGAAGATATATAGGCTTTAGATTTCCTATACTGGATATTGACCATTTGGAATAAAATCAACCATTACATCAAATGTGTCTAAGCGCAAGCCTCGTTCTCCTTCTCTTGTGATATGGAATATACCTGATGATAGTTCAGTCATCTCTTCATCGGATAATGAATTGTATCGGTTTGGCAAAAACATTATATTCTCTTCCAGCTCAATTTGGATGGTTGGGCCATATTTTGTTGTCGTTCTTTTTGCATTTAAGACTGCATACTTTTTGCTAGTTTCCAAATCCTTAATATGAATAAGGGTTTTGTTGGAAAAGCTGTTGAATTTTTTAATTAAATTTTTAGCTGAATCCATTTTTTCGTTCTGTTGTCACTTGAACAGATTTTCTGATATTGATCTTTAAATTTTTTCAATAAGTCTGAATTTTTTAACAAAAAAATTGTTAGAGAGTAAAAGAAATATGTATATATATATGCTCCTCGCTCTATCTTCAATAATAAAAAGGGGATATGAATAAAATTGTTTTAAAGATAAAAATAATATAAAATTTAGTATGATGTAATAGGAGAAAAAATATTAAATATATCTATTCTCCTCACACTACCTGCAGGGATTCAATTATAATCTTTTCATTTCATTGTGAAGGATCGTAGTGGAATAAATTAAACATAATTAAAAGAAAAAGAAAAGGAGAGAATACTGTTTTTAAATGGAGTAACAAAGAAAAGTATATTATTTGGAAATAAAAAACATTCGTGTAAAAGATTCTGAAAAATGTAGTTAATAACCGAAAATTTTAATAAACTAATAGTAACAATAAGAACGTCAACATAACAAGTTGAAAAAAAAAATTAAAAAAATAATAAAAATGAGTTTAATAAGAGATATCGTACAACAATTTTTAATTTATTTCAAAGACGAATTATTATATGAGCACCGGGACACGCTCAACTTTTTTGTGTCCATGCTGGAACAAAATGAAGACCATGGAGTTATAGATGATGAAGCTGGGGAAAATGGAACCCATTTTAAGAGCTGCCCTTGGTCTGAGCCAAGCTGTGAAGAGGGTCCAGACACCTGCAGATGTTCCGTATTTCATTTCCGGAAGGATATTGTATTAAAATTAATTCAATCGTATTATAACTTTCGCCAAAATATTTAATAAAATAAAATAAAACTTATATTTACTTTTAAATAGAAAAAAACACAAATTCAAATAATTGTAAAATAAAATAAATAAAATATAAAAAAAAAAATAAAAAAAAATTTATTCTTCTTATTTATTGACTTTTAAAAAGATAAATTAGGTAAGTAAAATCACAAATGAATTTGTTATTTTTTTCAGAGCGGTTCTTTTCATAACAGCATAAAAAAGTATTAACTCTTTTCCTTTTCTAACTCAACAGGTTGACCTTTCTTTCATTTTCGAGTTTGTTGTTTTTCACAGCGGTCTTTTTCATAAGGGTTAAAAAAAAGTATTAACTCTTTTCCTTTTCTAACTCAAGAGTTTGACCTCTTTTATATTCGAGTTTGGAAAAAAAAGGTGATTCTAATGAATGTCTCGTCATACAAGGCTTTAAATAATATAAAATGGCGTGAGGTAATAGGAGAAAAAATATTAAATATATCCATCCTCCTGGCACCACCTGCAGGGATGCAAGTATAATCTTAGAGCAATCTGCTTTTACTCTCCCACACAATCCTCTGGTTTATAGCACTTGACACTATAGGAGTTTGCACCTTTTGTATGCCATCTACAACAAACTAACTTGCACGTGTGCATAATCCATTCATTCAATCTCTATGCCCTTTCAATTTATAATTATAATTAATATTTAATTTAAAAGCATGTTTATTCATGTCTTAGATAAAGGTATTATGCACAAAGTAAGTACAGATAGTTAATATTGTGCATGACCAATCTTGTTATGTATTGTTACTGATCTCACATTCACCTCCTCTAATTTTTTTTAATATTAAATAAATGCTTGCACATTCAGGATTTCTGGATTTAAACACTTGTATGGAATAAATTAATGGCAGTTAAAGATGGGAAGAGGAGATAGAATTAAACGAAGAAACATATTTTTAAAGAAAATGTCGTACAGAGGTATAATTGAGAAGTTTCTATATGACTTTGATGGTTGTATTTTTGATGAACATTTACAAATAATAAACCATTTTCAACGCATGCTCGACGAGTATGAAAATATCAAAATGATTGATTCTATTCAGGGGAAGCATTTCATCAATTGACCAAGGATTTGTAAAATATGCGAGTTTATATAAAATACATGTGAATGTATTCAGTTTAATTTACAAAAAAAATAATGTATTTCGTTTAATAGAAAATTATTATACGTTTTTTATAAGATATATAAATAAATAAATAAAATATATTTAAAATTGAAGTTTTTATATAATATACTCTAAATTTACTCTTTACTCTCATACAAAATAAAAATATTAAAACTAGAGAATGAAAATTCAAAATTAGTTAGAAATAGGTATTCAACCAGATAGTAAAAAGAAAAATTAGAAAATTATACAGAAAACGATACATATGATCAAACTATTACAGTCAGCCAATCATAATTTAGGAAAGCATACAATTTCATCCCTCATCGTCTTGAAAAAAACACAGGTACTCAATTTTCAATCAAAACAATGAAAACTAATTTTAAATATTACCTGCTTTATTAACCCTTAAAACTACCTGCTTTTACTCTCCCACACAATCCTCTCTCACTCTCTTCACATTTCTCATTATTCAACTAGAAACTATTACTATCCAACTGGATTCCCTTCATGACATGTCAGCATTCGCTGTCGACCAATTCAAATTCCAATTAGAAAAGGCGGCGGCATTCCTTTGATGTCTCTGCTCCCCATTACCTATCTACTAGAAACAACAGGGGCCAAATTACCGCCTTCGATATCGAGTAAAATTGATCGTAATTTTCTTATTTTAGATTATGGCATTCGATATCGAGCAAGAAATTTAGTACATTTTATCATAATTTCAATATCGAAATCATTTTTCGGTACGATAGCTCTTTCGATCACGAATGCGGTAATTTGGCCCCAGGTATTTTGATTGTGTAAAATAATGTACTACTGTCAAAAATACTTGAAAATGTATTTTTTTTTTTATTTAATTTTATTTGGAAATTTATATTATTTACATATTTCTTAATTCTATTCCCACGAAGCCTTAGGGCTTGTCTGTAGGATGTGAAAAGTTATGTATTTCATATATTATTTCATTTCATTGCAGAGATATACGGCCATGTCACAGAATTGAATTCGGTTTGGAAGTGAAATTAATTCGGGTTTCTGCTTTAATAGAAGAACCCAAAGGAACAATTTTTTTCGGAATGAAACCACTATTAATTTGCTATGTGGCATTGTAATTTTAAGAATTTCTAGAAAAAAAAGTTTCGTTTTATTTTTTCTATAGAAGCAACATACGGAATTAATTCCACTTCCGAACGGAATTAAATTCTGTGACATGGCTGATAAAATGTTTTTTTATATTTTTTTTTTTTCTTTTTGTGAAGCTTCTTACGTTGATTAAGTCTAGCCGTAAAGCATTGAAAATAGTAGGCAAGACGACACCTAGAGCATTTTTTCCCGTAGTTGTTTCGGTGCCGTTAATACAAGAAATTTGTGCAATGCGAAGCCGGTATTCTGTATACCATAAAGGAGAAAATCGTTTTTTTTTTCCATACAACATTATCAAAAATATGGTTTTATGTCTCATTTTTGGAAAAAAATTTATGGCGTTAAGTCCCATTCCATTATGGCTCAATGGAATGAGACTTGACGCCATATGGCTTTATGTCCCATGGCTTTATGTCCCATGGCTTTATGTCCCATGGCTTTATGACACCTCACCACACATTAATTCACATTCAATTTTCAAATAAAAACATAAATGTAATTTTCATTTTTTTGCAACGTCTTTTTGAGAAAAACTGACTTCTTTAAGAAATTTTAACGTGAATTAATAAAATTTTAACATTGAAAACAATAATTTAAATGAAATTTGTCCATTAATTGTTCGATATTTAATTGTGAGTACATTTTACAGTTTATAACGTATTTTTTGTTTTACGAGATTTTTTTCCAGGAAATATGCCAAAGATTAAGCCGTCAAAATATTCCATCATAATGAAATACGTTAACGAATTTAACAATGTCTTTAAATCTGATGGAAGAATACTTTATTGCAATATTTGCAACAAATCCGTGAATCACGAAAGGAAGTTTTTGGTTGAGCAACACTTAAATAGTCAAAAACACAAGGATCTGCTCGAGCGTGTTACACAAAAGTCTTCCCAATCGTTGCTTAAACATACAGAGACAACAAATAAGTTTTGTATGGAGTTATATGAAGCATTCATTTCCGCTGGCATACCCTTAAACAAATTAAGTAACGAACATTTAAGAAATTTCTTTAAAACATAAATGAGAGTATCCCTTGCCAGTCTACTCTTAGAAAAAACTATGTAGACAAAATATATGACTCCGATGGGTGTCGATGGACGAAACTACTGATATAGAAGGGCGTTACGTTGCAAACGTTATTGTCGGAGTTTTGGATAAAGATGAAAAAGTTTCCAAAAATAAATTCTTGCTTAACGTTGTGGAATTGGAAAATCTGCAATATATTTCAAAATATTGCAAAAAAAAAAATGGACAAAAAATATCAAATTTTTATGGAGGTTGTCTCACATATTGGTCCATAACTCTGGTTGGCCTATACGATTTTGCTGATTTTCAATACCAAAGTTACCTGCAAAATAAGAAATATTTTTCTGGAAATTTCGTTTATTTAAGTTGTATACCTTGGACGTGAGAGTGTTTTACACACCCGGACAGACAGACAGACGGACATGGCTAAATCGACTTAGAATTTCATAAGGATCAAGAAAAATACTTTGTTGGTTCTCAGATGAATATTAAAAAAGTTTCACACGGAATGACAAACGTAATATACCACTCTTGGTGGTGGAGGGTATAAAAAGATAATGTGCACAAAAATTAATTCGAATAAAACATATAAAAAATCTAAATATTTTATTGATAGTGTCTTATGGACTGAAAATGATTATGAACCAGACTATGTATTTAATCTACGTATGTATCTTATTTATTAAAATATAATATGAAATGTAATTGAAATATGTATCTCATGGTAGTAATTTTTTTCTAAAGCCTCAGTTAGCCGACTGTAGCGGAATGTAGTGTAGTGACGTAAAAATTTAAGGAAATTCTATTTCTTACAGATTCATACATTACGGTGTTGCGTTACTTTACATCTCCATAACCATTTGCATTACTTTACACATAACAATATTCATCAGCTGTTTCTTACTGTTGCAGTTACATTCCATTACAGTCGGCTAACTGAGGCTTAATAAAATATTTTATAAAAATGTGTTTGTTGTTTTGATTTTTAAAAGAAACATTTTATAATTTAGCCCCTTTTCGCACTTTATCGAAAATTTTAGCCCTTTTTTCAAAAATGTTTACGCGTTTTGAGTCTCAAAAGTTGGCATCACTGCTGTTACGTGTGTAACTTTTCTATAACTACATATACGTACGTACGTTACATTACGTTGCTTTTTTCTTAAAACAACGTTCGCATAACGAGGCCTTTAAAAATCCTGAGATTGTAAAAAATCCGTCACGTTTAGCATCTCTAGAACTAAATTGTTCGTTTTTTTTTTTTTTTTTTTTTTTTTTTATTTTCTGCAAACCCAAGTACCTGTTTAGAAAATAAGACATAGGGATCTACTGCAGATCTTTATTGTTCTTATAATATTAACTATTGCACATGTCGTCATAAAATCACACTCATAAAATTTAAAGTTTTTCTACTTTTATGACGGGTTTTCTTAAAAATATTATGAGTTTAAAATTAATCTCCCTGTTTTAGCGAAAATTTTCCAAAAAATTTTAATCTCGTTTTATGATATGTACTAAAACATTGCCGTTAATCTCTCTCTTTATGTTGCACTGGAATTTTATGCTTTTGGGTTTTTGGCATATGTATATTTTCAATTACGTGTACGATGTGGAAATGTGTTTGAGAGAATTTGAAATTTGTTAGTTAGGCTTGTTAAAGGTATTTACTAATTAAATTTGGTTCGATGTTCGTTTTTATTTTTTTGATATAAAATTTGGATTTTCTAAAATCAATATGAATATAAATGATATTATATGTTTATGATGATAATCCAAATAACTTTTTGTTTTAGTAACTAAAAGTTGGAAGTTACACATTAAAAATATTCAAACGCCTCAAATAACTTTTCCTCTCATTATTTACCACTATTTGCAACATCAAGTGAAACGTAAACAGGTGTTCATGAGCTTCATGTATAAAAATATAATTTTTTATTAAATTAAATTTTGATTTCTTCGACCTTTTTTTTCATAAAATAAAAAGTTTTTTCGAGCTCGATTCTAATTCGAGCTACTTGAATATCTAATTGCATTAGCAGAAGTCAATTAGATTTCTAATTGTAAAGGTAAACCAATTTTTTTTGCTAATGGCAACTAATTGCAATTAGTTTTACCATTGGAATAAAAATTTCTATTATCTAATGGGAATTAATTGAACTATTTCTAATTGTTTGATGAATTAGAGAATATAAACCAATTGCATCAATTGCTAATTCTAATCATTATTTAACATGTATGCTTTAAACTATAATATGGTTACCTTAGGTCATAATATGATCATGTATAACAATTTTATGATTATATTAGATTATAATATGATGTTATAATATCAAATTATGATTAACGAGAAAATATTATGATGAAATATTACGATAATAATTGATCATAATATGATATTTTTTGGCACTTATATTCATCATAATATGTTTTGACTATACTTATGTTTACCACAACCATGTTTCTTTCTGCGTGTATTTTGAATTAATCGTGTTTTTTGTTTACAGTGAGTTTATTTTACGGATTAAATACATATATAATCGCGGTTACGTTAAACATATGTATGTACTCGCAAGTATTGAATAGTAGATTAACAATTAAAACTTTGCATTTTTTAAACTGAGCATTACACATTATTTTAAAATTCTGTGACATTGTTAACCCTTTTATATATGGGATCAAAATTGCTATTTTGAAAATAAATAGAAAATTGCGTTCAAATGTGTTTAATGTAAAAGTTTCGACAAATTAAGAACAATTATTATTTTTAGTCGAATGTGGTGTATTGAATCTACTATTCAATACTTGATTCTTGAAATGTATCACTTTGTTATAATTTCAATTTCTTTTAATTTTTTTATATATTTCAATAATTTAATTTTTATGTTCTTATTTGTTTGTTGCACAACTCTAAACAATTGAGACTTTAACTGTATTGAACTGGCATAGCTATTATATTTATGAATGATTTAAAATTATTTGTTTACACATAATCTGAAATTTAGTACAATCTATTGCATTTACAAAGTTTATCAGACATGTGATGGAAATCGAAATCGAATCAGTTTTGGAAATACATTTATAATCTAATTTTTAAAAATTTTGTTTTAAGATTCTCTTTAGTAGCCCAACATCTTTACATTTTATGTGATAAAAGTTTTTCAATACAGAAATATTACGAAAAAATTGACTTCTAAAACTAATTCGTTTTCGTTTTCGATTTCCATCACATGCCTGTATTATTAAAAAAAAAAAAACATTAATCGTATTTAACGACAATAAAATTAAATCGAAAATTATGGAAAATTAACATGTACGGAAATGTATACACTGCCCATTTAAAACTGTTATTTGCTAATTGTTTAATAACTGTTATACGTACGTATGTACATGGCAAACATTTTAGGCATAGGCATTTAGGCATAAAACACAAAGCGTATTTATTTGTTTATTTATTTATTTATTTATTTATTATTTATTTACATAACATAGGAATAGTTTTTACAAGTAATATTACAAATAGATAAGAATTCAGGTGAATAATCCTTCTCTACTTAGAAATAATTATAGAGACTAAAATTACTAGTAGGATAAAGTGACATTTTATGTTTAGGTAGAAAGTAACAAAAGCCTATTGAAGCGTATTTATTGTATCAATAAATATTGGATATCTTATTAACTAATTCAATACATAAACCTATTTGAAAAAAGTGATGTTTGATAGCGGTATCTTCAGCAAGTGCAGGAAGAAACGAAATTAAATAAAAATTTATAAATATCTTAATTTTATAACTAAGAGTAATAATCTTTACTGAGTTTTAGTTAAAGAAAAAAGGAACAAAATATACATACATACATACATATATGTATTAGTGTGGACCTTCAATGATAGGAGATTTTTTAAAGTTATCTGTTTTAAAATCGACCAGTTTTGTGTTAGGTTAGGGTAAAATACAGTTTGGTCAAAATATGAGCTCGATCGGTTGAAAATTGCCGTGCCGCACGCGCATTAAAGTCTGAGAGAATGAAATTCGAGCTAAATGGAGAGAAAAACGACCGTAAGTATTGAGAAGTCACCCCTAGAGATGTAAAATGTATGAGCAACCCGCATTATTTTTGCATCTCCAATATTTCTCTAGAACAAACATATTCTCTATCTCCAACCCTTCATATGGTCCCCATACAAAAAATTTAATTTTCTCGAAAAGATTATACATAAAAACTACAACGCAAAATAATTGGAGATTTCATTAACAGCTTTACAAAAAGTAAAAAATGCAAATTAAATAAATATATATGTATATTCATTTATTTAAATGGATTTAAAAAAATCACCAATGTTTTACATTCACAATAACAAATTGTGCGTATTAAGGGGATTTCCCTTTATGTATACAAGCAATAATTGTAAGAACATAAAAGAAAGTAAACAATTGATGCGCATTTGGTTTTCAATGGCATCATCTACAACAAGAACTAATTTGCGATCGCAACAGTCTAAGATTTATTTGATTGGAAATGTTATTCCACAGCTATTGGGATCAAAATTGCCGTCTAATAAAGAAGTTCTTGGCGTATTATTTTTCCACACTCGTACTCTAAAACTTGAAGTGCGAAAAAGTGAAATAATGGTGGTAAACGAAGTTCTCGTTTTCTGGGATAAAGCTCGAATTCCGACGCGAGACAAGTCTGCAATCGTACTGCAATTTGAGAAGATATACCAGGAGTGGAGAAATTTAAGCAAGGGCGCACCAAGAGGAGGACCAACGCATAAGGCAAAAGAAGAAAAGTTTGTCCAAGAATTAGATGACCTCTTCGATATTGCTCATGTAAATGCGTTAATAAGGATGCCAATACAGAAGGATAGAGATTTTTTGCTTACGCAGAGAAAAAAAGGCCGCCCAGGCAGTATGACTGGCATTGAAAAAAGGAAATTGGAACGAGCCGAGGCAGAAGAACAACGGCGAAAACGAGCGGCTACTGAAATCAATTCCTCAGCAATTGGTAAATATATTTATGTCGAATATGATCCACAATTTTAGTATTTGTATTCAATGTTCATCCAACCTCAGTGCAATTCACATCCTCCACCGAATCGTCAGACGAAGAAGGCGATGATAGAATGGAATTAGAAATGGAGGTTCTACCATCGACTTCAAAAGCTGTAACAAGAGTTACTCAGTCATTCATCAATGAACGGATTGTTTCTGCCTTGGATAAATGCATGATATCAGACCGAAACGCAATGCATTTAATTGCTGCAGTAGCTGAAGGCCTTGGCCACAATATATCAAATTTGGTCCTGAATCGCTCATCAATTCGAAGATACCGTACTGCAAATCGAAAAAAAATTTCTGACTTCGCAAAGGAAAACTTACATGTACTTACATTCTCTTTTTGTACCAATTTATTATCAATACAATATTCATATTTTCTCATTACAGTTGAAGGAAGCTGCATTTTTTTTTTGTTGTACATTGGGATGGCAAAATACTTGAAGACATTACAGGAAATAATAAGATTGATCGTCTTCCGGTTATTGTCACTACTGGAGACATCGAACAAATATTAGGCGTTCCAAAACTAGACAGTGGAAGAGGCAAAAACGTTGCAGCGGCCGTCTACCAGCTACTGGTAGAATGGAACATATCAAATCGAGTTCAAGCCATGTCCTTTGACACGACATCTTCAAACACCGGTGAATTCGCGGGAGCTGCAGTTTTACTTGAACAGCTATTAGAGAGAGACTTGATGTATTTGCCGTGCAGACATCACATCTACGAATTGGTTCTAAGAGCACTGTTCGAAGAGAAAATAGGAAAAACTTTTGCGCCAGATGTGTCTTTATTTCGCCGGTTTCCACAAAACTGGGGAAAAATAGATCAAGATGCTATCGAAACTGGAGTAAGCGATGAGATTGTTGCTTCCAAGTTAATAACTGCATCAGATGATATCATAACTTGTTGCATGGTCCATCTACAGAAAAAACAAGTTCGCAATGACTATAAGGAACTGCTGGAACTGGTTGTTATATTTCTTGGCGGTGATTTGGGTGAATATAAGTTTAAAGAACTCATACCCATTCACCACGCTCGATGGATGTCTAAGGCAATTTATTCTTTAAAAGTATTTATGTTCAGAGGTCAATTTAAGCTGGAAAAATCACAATTGGGTGGAATTAGAGATGTCTGCGTGTTTATTGTTCGTCTATACGTAAAAGTCTGGTATGAAGCTGCCAAAGCTCCGAATCAGGACTTTAACTTTTTGAAAGCACTTCACTCATAACCAGACTTTGATAAGAATTTGTCAAAAACATTGGTAACAAAGTTTATCAGACATTTGTGGTATCTGGCGGATGAGGCTATAGCCCTCGCGTTCTTTGACTCAGATGTTTCGTGTGACATAAAACGAAAAATGTTGGATATTGATTGCGCAGATGATGGGGAAGAAGATAATGACGACTATAGCTCCTATGGCTCTGACGATGTTGCAGATGCTATCCGTAGCAAGAAAAAAATTAACGTTAGTTTTGCAGAAGTAAATGAGCAATTTTTCTCGAATGGCTTGTGTGCTTTCGTAACTTCGAAAACAAAAAACTTTTTCAAACGCTTTAACTTGCCACATGAATTTATACGATACCCACCGGAAACTTGGTCACAGCGAGAAGATTATCAGCGAGCATTAAAAGTTGTTGAGAAAATTCAAGTTGTTAATGACACAGCCGAAAGAGGCGTGAAAATGATGGAGGAATACAATAAAATATTGTGCAGGAACGAAGAAGAGAAACAATACTTGATTCAAGTTGTTGCTGATTATTGAAAAAAATATCCGAATTTTGAAAAAAACAATTTAATTTAACTCATTGATAATAAGCATAAATAACATCAATAAAGCAATTTTAATTTCTTTTAAAAATTGTCTATTTTTGCACGATTTTGGTAAATTTTCGTGAAAATTAAATTTTTTGTATGGGGACCATATGAAGGGTTGGAGATAGAGAATAAGTTTGTTCTAGAGAAATATTGGGGATGCAAAAATAATGGGGGTTCTTCATATATTTTACATCTCTAGGGGTGACTTCTCAATAGTTACGGGCGTTCTTCTCTCCATTTAAGTCGAATTTCATTCTCTCAGACTTTAACGCGCGTGCGACATGGCAATTTTCAACCGATCGAGCTCATATTTTGACCAAATTTTTTTTTTAACCTAACCTAACACAAAACTGGACTACGATTTTTGAAAATCGAAAATAAAAAATTAAGGTCCACCCTAATATGTATGTATATACAAGTTATTACTTTCCTTTTTAGGGAAAATAAAAAAACAAACAAATAAATTGTTTTTATGCGGACCGTACGTCCGTACTTTATTGAAGTCAATTGAAAACTTAAAACTTAATTACATTTTTTTAGTATCTTATATTCTACTTTCTGTTTATTAATACATAACTTAATTATGAAAAATGTACAATCGTCAATATTGGGCTGTTGCCCTCATTTCTTAGTACAATTTTTAAAAAATCATTTCTTAGTTGTCTTTATTTTACTTTTGCAATTTGTTTACGTTAACTTTTTAATAAAGTTGACGTTAACTTACATACTAAATATCTAAAATTGAATTCGAACAGTATTCATTACAAACAAGTGTCAATTTAGTAGGATTTGAGAGATTTTGTTTTTTGAAAAGTAGGCAATTATCACGCTATAACTGGTTTAATTAATTATAAAATATTATCAAGTTGTTAATTTTTTTTTTAAGTGAGACTTAAGTAAAACTTATTTAAAAATTTCCATTTATTAACGCTTATGAAGATCCCGTATAAATTTTAGAGTCTTTTGCATTAGAGGCGCCTTTTTGTTACGCATGGAATTGGAGACTTGAGCACGATCTCTGACAGTGGCTGCTACTCTTAGCCTTTGATCTTCTGTTTTAGCAGCATTGGGTGTTACACTAGATAACGAGGATACACAGGCTGCTGGTGTGGCCACCATTTTTGCTTTCGTTCCGTATTGCTCTTGTTTCTTTAGAACATTACGCGGAGGCTTGACCAGGGAATCCACAAAGGCTAGTTGTGTTTTTCGCACAGGAGCGGACGCAATTTTTTGCGATGCTTTTATAGAATCTTTTAGGACACTTAGTCGACGTTCGTCTTCTTTTTGGCAACGCATAAACATTTCTCTCCACGATTCATTTTCAAGCCGTTTCTTCGTGCGATAAGTTCGTGAAACATGTTGCTGCCATAAAACATCACTGTCTTCCATTAAATAGGGATTATACTTTTCAAAAGCATACAACTGATTAGGTGTAGCCCGTTCCAAGACCGACTTTAGAACTTCAAATGGCACACCTCCCGTGTATTTCAGTGAATCAATATTCTTTTGTAATTTTCTAGTGCACATATCAAATAAACTGGGAGCTTGATATGTTCGTCCGGTGCGAACGCCAGAATACATTTTCGTCCTCATCGTTTTTGATGAAATAGCATGAGTTATAGTTTCGAAATCAGTGACCGTGCGAGCAGGTTTGTTTGAGTTATTAAATACACAATGCATAACAGTTTGATTAAGAGGCATTTGCTTGTAATTGGTGGATATTGTGTTTAATTCTGAAGCAATGCTAGGATCTAAAGGTTCCAATTTGGCTGATGCTGCCAATAAATCCGTTTTTGTTGTACTTGCTTTTGAAGTACTTGGCGTTGAGTATACTGATGAGGGATGATTGGAGGTAAATGATATTCTTGTACCATTTACTTTGTTAGCAATAGTGCTGTTACCGCTGCTACTACTGCTAATTGTTGATGGCTTATTAGGTGTTGTTTCCTTTTCAATTGTACTGCTGCTGCTAGCGGGAGTCGATGGAGATTTTATTGATTTTTTGCTTTTCTTGACAGGTACATTCAACATTCCAAGGACATCATCAAAATTCGCAGTCTTTGACGAATCAAAACCATCATCGACTTCTTCTTCTGTTGCATTCAGGGGTGGCGAAGATTCTGTTTTGGTTGCAGGTGTTAAGGAAGCTGATTTATGTACTTTGGCTATTTTAGCTGGTGGGGATTTAAAATCGTTGGAATCATTTTCGGAATTATGACGTCGTTTACGCTCGGCACTATCGGGGTATTTGGTTGAGGATTTAGATTTAGGACCATAAATCTTCATCAATATCTTATTTTTTAAAGACGATGAGTGTGATGAAGATTTATCATCTTTTCTTCGTTCTTTATCTTTTGATGGACTTTTATGTTTATCAGAGTACTCTTTATTCTGTGATGATGAATTGCTGTGTTTTTCGTCGTGCTTGCGTTTAGTGCTGCTTGTATGACTGCTACTTCTGTGATGTGATGATTGAGTGTTGTTGTTAGGCGTTTCCAGTTTGTGTCCATTACTACTGCGATGCTTGTGTCTTTCTTTATGCCCGTCTTTTTTATCTTCACTACGATTTTTACTGAGCTCCAACTCCTGGCTTGTTTTATACCGATTTTGATTTTCATCCTCTTCATCGTCATGTGGTGTTGTACCACCGTCATCTCCATTGGAATCGTTGTGATTTTCGCTCGCATTTGTTCGAGATGTTGTGTCCATGTGCTCTTCTTCGGCTACAATCATTGCCATCCATTTTGTAAGCAAGTTTCTGGCAGCTACGCCTGTGGCACCGTTGAAGATTCCTAACCAATTTACAGTTCTACCTACACCAGTCTCTTCGAGGTGTTTAACTGTAATGGGCAACTTGTTGAGCTTGTCGATGCAGTGAAGTAACATGGCCTCATTGCTATAAATGCTACGATGATAATATTGTATAACTTCAACTATAGAGGTCATTATATCTTTAATTAATTACTACACTATGGAATTGCTGGTTAATTTTTTTATTTATTTTTTTTTTTAATTATAACACGTTAATTATTTGTTTATTTATTTAATATATAAGTATATGTATATATATATAAATTTCGTGGTGTCGTAGAAAAAGAAAGAAAAACACTAACGACGACGTGCAATCACTTTTCTTTGCCGTATTTTATGCGTGTTAGTGTTATCCGTACAAAAGCAGCATTAATTTTACTTTTATTAAACGTAAATGTTTTCTTCCGTTTTTTTTCTTGCACAAATTGACACTTTTTATAATTGTTTGAACACAATTATTTTAATTATTATCAACTATTAAACAATTATATTTTTCGAAAATAATATTCTTTTAGAATTTCAATATTTTTTCAGCCGAATTTGCGTCTTCTTCACTTAACTTTCTGTTTGTGAATGGCAGTCGCAGCTGTAGAAAACAATAAAGTAAATTTTTTCCCGTGCACAGTGATTGCAATTTAATCTACCTAACCAATCTACCTGCCTACCTGATTTACCTAACCTGACCTAAATACAGTGCGCTGGGAAAACTTCAACTAATTAAAACCGCGGGAGTCGGCGTTTAACAAATTAAATTATTTTTTTTATTCTCTCTTTTTCTTCTCTCTATTTATTTCATAAAATTTTAGAGTAGGTAATGTAAAAAAGGGTTAACGTTTTGGGATGTTGACGTAAACGAGCGTTGACGTTTTCCCGAGTAGTGTAGCAGAGGCGTCAAAGGAAAGGATAATGAGAAATGTGAAGAGAGTGAGAGAGGATTGTGTGGGAGAGTAAAAGCAGTTAGTTTTAAGGGTTAATAAAGCAGGTAATATTTAAAATTAGTTTTCATTGTTTTGATTGAAAATTGAGTACCTTTGCTTTTCACAAGACGATGAGGGATAAAATTGTATGTTTTCCTAAATTATGATTGGCTGACTGTAATAGTTTGATCACATGTATCGTTTTCTGTATAATTTTCTAATTTTTCTTTCTACTATCTGGTTTGTTAAATTTTCTGGATGGGATTTTCCAATTGCAATTCCTTTTTTTATTTTCATGAATGGGATTTCTAATAGAATTTATTTGTATTTCATGTATTTTGTTGGTTGAATACCTATTTCTAACTAATTATGAATTTTCATTCTCTAGTTTTAATATTTTTATTTTGTATGAGAGTAAAGAGTAAATTTAGAGTATATTATATAAAAACTTCAATTTTAAATATGTTTTATGTATTTATTTATATATCTTATAAAAAACGTATAATAATTTTCTACTAAACGAAATACATTATTTTTTTGTAAATTAAACTGAATACATTCACATGTATTTTATATAAACTCGCATATTTTACAAATCCTTGGGCAATTGATGAAATGCTTCCCCTGAATAGAATCAATCATTTTGATATTTTCATACTCGTCGAGCATGCGTTGAAAATGGTTTATTATTTCTAAATGTTCATCAAAAATACAACCATCAAAGTCATATAGAAACTTCTCAATTATACCTCTGTACGACATTTTCTTTAAAAATATGTTTCTTCGTTTAATTCTATCTCCTCTTTCCATCTTTAACTTCCATTAATTTATTCCATACAAGTGTTTAAATCCAGAAATCATGAATGTGCAAGCATTTATTTTATATTAAAAAAATTAGAGGAGGTGAATGTGAGATCAGTAACAATACATAACAAGATTGATTTAAATTTAAAACCCTGCAAATCCATAAAAACAATTTTGGGGTGCATTTTTATATGATTTATAAGTCTTTTCGAATTTGTTCTTTTAATGGTATGTATTCAATTAAACGATCATGAATAAGTATACAGTATACTGATGTATTTTCTGGAATATTGGTAGAAGTTTCAAATTCAATTTTTATGTCAATAGGTCCGCTACTGATAGATTCATTTTGGTGACTGACATCTATCACAACTATCGGTACTTTATTTTTAAACTCTTGAGAAGTGAGTAGAGGTTGAGCATCTCTAATATAGTAGTTTTGTTGAAATCTTAGATACATATCACAAAGTATTGCGAAGCGTTCATTTTTAAATTTTATGTTCAGATCATCATATGGATATGATTCCGAATTTAAATATACTTTTATATCAGTAAGATCACAATGAATAAATTTATTTTGATTCTGAAAAGCAACTAATACAAAACGAGGGCGCTCTCTATTTGCAGCAAGTTTTACGTTCCAAATATGACTAGTTCTTGTGTTAAGTTGTGGATTAATATAACAATCCCAGCTTCGAAATGCTATTGGTATAGAAGTACCACTGCTTATGAAATATTTGAAATTGTCATTTTAGCTTTTTCAGTAGAAACAGTAGAGTACAATAGATCTGCATCATTCTTATTGCGTAACATAATCAACTCATGTTTACCATTTAATATTATTTTATTATAATCTTCAGCAAATCCAAGCAATATTTTTAGTGGTACATAGAAATTGAAATATGCATTTATAAGATCCACATCATCAACTTTGTTCCATCCAGCATTGAGCAATCCATTGCTATCGGTTGGTGATAAAGAAACAAAGTTCTTTATTGTACTTGTTAAACCCAAATGTCGCGTACGATCAATTTCAATACCATTAATTTCATAACGAATTTCATCAAATAGATATGCGACAAAATTATTTTTTAATTTAAAGTTGGATGAGGAAGGTACTAATTCAGTATTACTAGCATCTTTAACGAATCCTTCTACATATATAAAACTTTCACCAGGTAAGACATATAAGTCTTGATTTTGTATTGAAATTCTAATTTCATCATTATTGTTGTAAGATTGAAGATATGGCGTATACGTGTGGTAGTCATTTTTAATAATATTTTCATCAGACAAGGGTTTTTCAAGTGCATCTATTATTGAACTCATGGTTTTCTCAATTTAAAATATAACGATTTAAAAAATTCTTTGTTTGCTTGTGTCAAGTGTTTATGTGGTAATAATTTCTTTAATTTTAATTTAGCTGACAATTGTTTATTAGGAGAAAATGATACTTTATGTTTGGATATATTCTTATTATAAATTATCATTATCTTGTGGGTTTTAAATGAATTCGTATTGTAATTTCCTCTCCTCGAAAATTAATTAAATCTCCATCTTGATCAACTACTTGTAGAGTTAAGGAGCTTATCTCCCGAGAGTTGACTAGCAAATAAATGAGATTTCTCGGAATCTCATCAATTTTATACTCTGGTGGAACATTAATTGCAAACTCATGTAAGGTGTGTGCTTGAGAGTTATTCATATATGTATTGACGAATATATTGCTCTCCACTCGTAAGAGATTGACTTTAAAAATGTTGACTGGAAGATCTGAATAGTGATTCTCATTTGGATTTAAGATTTTTTTATTAAATCCAAGCAGTTTTCCAATTGTATTTTCTTTATTAAAATAAACTAAATCAGTAGAGCTATTAACTCTTACTTGCATTGTATTATTATTAGCTTCTATATCAATTTTATTTTTTGGACTGTAGCGTTTGTATTGCTCTTTTATATAATAAACAATATCATTCAATTCATAGGATCCAATTGGAATTTCAATTATATGATCACCAATATGAAACTTGTTATTATAAACGTCTACATTGGGAATGCTGTTGTATGAATGAAAATCAGTCAGAGCACACTCATATTCACCATCCAAATAAATTGGAGGGAAATAATTAGCTGATAGCTCAGATGATTTAGAGCTCAATGTAAGTGTTATTGACATTATGCTTGTCGGAGAGTAAATAAAATAAATTTAACACAATGTTGTTTTTAAGGAAATTTATAAGTTTATTTTCCATTACAAAATATATATATATAAATACTACATCAATTATATTATTTTATTTATTATTATTATTACTAACTACAATATATCAGTTTTATTAATCCAAGAATTATGATGATTTGGAAATCCCAACCATTTAACAAATGCTTTTTCTCCTTTAGCTTTAAGAACTTTTTCGACGAGGTACGTATCTGGAAATCGAGTTTTGAAAAGTTCTTCATCATAGAATCCTCCTTCTATTGGATTTCCACGATAGTCTTCTAATATGTACGTTGTAGGATATGTATTCTTTACTGTTTTTATTTTAAAAATTTCTGTACCCCTTTTCAAAAATATGTTTGTAATTACTGATACGTACATAATCTCCGACATTGAATTTTGATATTTTATATGTTTTTATATGGTTGTATACTGTGCTAAGCAATTTCTTCTCATTTGTTGAATTGACTTTGATTGGAGGCATTTTGATGGTACGATGAATTTTTCTGTTGTAAGCATCAACTAAATTATTATAAATATCGAGCCAATAATATGAACCATTAAAACTAAATTCTTTTCACATCATTCCTTTTAAGGTTCGATTGAATCGTTATACCATTGATGCTTTCATTCTACTAAATGTTGAGTAGTGATTGATATTATGTTTATCTATTAGTTTTTGAAAGTCCTTATTGAAAAACTCTTTACCATCATCTGTTTGTAAATGTTTAGGAATCCTACCTAATTTAAAAATATTTTCCATTTCCTGGGCTACTTCAATTGCTGTTTTTGTTTTAAGTGGTTTAGCCCATGCAAATTTTCAGAAGGTATCAATTACAGTCAATAAATATCTATAGTTTTTATTATGTGTAGAATAATTCCCAATTTCAACCAAATCAGCTTGCCAGAGGTCATCTATTCCTTTCATTACAACTCTTCGACGTTTAAAAACTTTTCTAGCCTGTTTATGGAGTTCATTTACTAAGGTTCTTTTTGTAGTCATTATTTAATTCTTTTGTAAAATAATATCGTATGGGTTGTTATCTGTTGACGTATTTTCACCTATTGTGATATATTCAAAATTATCATATCTATAAATTTTCTCTTTTATCCTGCTGATTTCTTCTTTAGTAGATGTATTATACTTTATAATTTGATCTCGAATATCTTTAATATTTTTTTCTAAATGCTCAATTATATCCTTTTGTACCTTTTCAATGTAATATTGCAAAAACACTTTACTGATAGCATCATTCTCTTCCATAGCATTTGCCACATTTCTGATTCTTTTGTTTTGGACGTCAATATTGTTATTCGCATCCATAAAGAACCCCAACAATTTAGGTACATTTTTTATTGAAATTATACCACTTGTATCGTTCAGGTAGTGTCCAAATTTATCAACAGACATAGTTAATTTAAATTAATATTATTGTATAATGTTAGCTTCATATAATTCTTCAATAATTGATACAATCTCGTTATTGTGATTCGTATGACCAGCAGCTTGTGATGCTATTAGTAGTCGATCTACCAACTCATTTGGATCATCCCAATATATATAGTTAGGTTTCTGTGAATTGACACTCATTAATCCAGTACCAATATAATTCTGGTTTGCTGTTTCATGTGATGATGTTGAGGGTATAGATTGCTTCATATTTTTATCTTTAAATAATTTTCCAATAATGTGTTTATATTTATAGGCTCTCGTACCTTTTATTTCACCATCAGCTTGAAAATCTCGTTTGTATGCATTTGTATTAATCAATATTTTTTTTATAAATTTCAAGTTCAGATTTATCATAGTTCTTTGGAGTTTTATGAAACATTAATGAAAATAATCCTGGTGTAAGAGCCCATATTTGATTTCCAATTAGAATTTTATCGTCATTGAAGTTAATCTTACTGTCACCAAATTTCCACTCATTATTAGAATCTCTATGTGGAACATAGAGATTGTCTAACTCATTAATTTTTTGTAAATATACTAAATCTTCATCATTTCTATAACTATTTAAATTTTCAGTTTCTGACTGAGAGTAAAAATCATCGTAATCTTCTGAGTTGCTTGAGTTTAATAATGTTTCTTCAACAATCTTCTTTGGAGTACTTTTGTTAATCGCTGGTATTTTAGATATAGGATTTGAATTGATAGTGAATTCATGTTTAAGTTCCTTATTTTTAAGTTTTGGAATTCTTTTATAGTTTTTGAGTTTTTTTTTTCAAGGGTTCTGTTATGGGTTTAAATGTATCTTTAAGTTGTTCATGCATATCTGCCTCACCAACTTTCATACTACGAAGTTTTTTCTTCAATACATTTCTCGTTTTTATCAAATCCCTCAATACATTTTTATTCATTTTAAATAATTAATTCGGTTTTCTTATCAAATTATGAATTAGTGTCTAGATTAATGATGTTACATTATCAGATCAGCTTTCAGCCTTGGTATAAGATAATATGTTAAATCAGCTATCTGGTATTATAAAAGCGATGATATTATTTTAGATATTGGATTAGGTTAGGTAGAAATCGGTTAAAAATAGTAGATACAAATATGTACTAAGTTGTAGTATGTTAAAAGTTCAATGTTATACTAATATTTAAATGTAATATGTATAATAATTTATATTGTTATGAAATTGTCAAATTGCTTTCGGTATCGTCCATTATTCAATTCGTCATCTTTACTAATCACCAAAAATCCATATTTATCTTTCCAACATTCTCGACAAATTTCATAAAAGTTTTGAAAACTCATATCGCTTGCAACATGATCACTATAAACATGCTTCACATTCATTTCATCTTGCTTAAACATTATAATCATATTAGCATTATCTCGTATCAAATGTTTTGGAATTCTTGTATAAGTTTGACATAAATAAAATGAGTAAATATTTTTGTGTCGACCCATACAAAAGTATGCACGTATGTTATTTTGCTTTTCACATGCAACATCATCAAATATCATAATTGAGTTAGAATTTGCTTTATAAGGAGATATTACTGATTCATTATCTGAAAATGTATAATATCCCATTCCTTTAATTGGTGTTATTAGTTTTCTTAAATATTCATATTTTGGTTGATATAGTGATTTTGAGTATAAATAGATGTTCTCAAATTTTAAACCATTAGGATTTTCCAACAATCCAATCATAACATTAGTCTTCCCACAATTCGATGGACCGACTATCAGCGCTCGAATAGAATTCGGTAATAAAGAACTGTGCGAATGGAAATATTTTTATGTTGTTTAATTAAGCGCATCTTTATAACTGATACTAAAAATATATAATTAATATTTTTTTTATAGAATAAAATAAAATGGTTATACACTATAACAAAGAGATTAATTATAAAAGAACAGTCATCGGAGAAGGTTTAGTGAATAAAATAATAAACTCTCTACCTATTGAACTACATCTTGCTGGATATCAATATTGTGGCCCTGGAACAAAACTGCAAAAACGTTTAAATCGGGGAGATAAAGGAATAAATAAATTAGACGCAGCTTGCAAGGAACATGATATAGTATATTCAAACAATAAAGACATAAATATAAGACATCAGGCTGATAAAATTCTTGAAAATAAAGCTTGGGAACGAGTTCTTTCAAAAGACAGTACTCTACCAGAAAAATCATTTGCTTACTTGGTAACAAACACAATGAAAGCAAAAAGAAAATTAGGCATGGGTTTGAAGAAGAATAACATAAATAAAGATTCAAAAGTATATAAATCTAGTGGAAGAAAACTTTTCAATGCAACAAAAACTTTAAAGAAAGAAAAGCCACAAGATATTAACTCTGCTATTAGGATTGCTCATAAAGTCATTAAAAACTCTTTTAAAGGGAAAAAGTCTCATGTTGTAATTCCTCATTTTATGTTATGATTCCAAAAATTGGTGGTTTTTACCTCTAATACCCATTGTAACTGCTCTTGGTGCAATTGGTAGTTTAACTGGTGGTGGTGCAGCCATAGCAAAAGCTATAAATGCCGCAAAGGATGCTAAAAATCAACTTGATGAAGCAACCAGACATAATAAAAATATGGAGGCTATAGCAATGGGAAAAGGTCTTTACCTCACACCATATAAAAAGGGATATGGATTGGTTTGTAAAGAGAAACCAAAAAACTTTTAGAAATGCTACCTAAGAGACCACTAACTGATCTCGACCTGAAATACTTGTCAAAAAATATTCCATATTTTAGAGGTATTTTCATGTTAGACAGACTACCAAAGCGTTCTAGAAAAATATAATGTGGTATCATCAACTTAGATTTATCAACAGGATCTGGAACACAAAGAATATTTCGATAGCTTTGGAAATTTACAACCTCCTTCTGAATTGATTAAATACCTAGGAAAAAATATAAAATATAACTACAACCAACATCAAGATTATAATTCATATAATTGCGGACAATTATGTATTAAATTTCTGTATCATATAACTGAAAGAAATAAATAAATAAAAAAAACTCATTTATTTTATTTTGATATTAGCAATGAAAATGTTTTTATTTATGAATTTATATTAATTTTTTTAATTTAACTAAATATTAAGAAATTGAATGAAGATATATAGGCTTTAGATTTCCTATACTGGATATTGACCATTTGGAATAAAATCAACCATTACATCAAATGTGTCTAAGCGCAAGCCTCGTTCTCCTTCTCTTTGGATATGGAATATACCTGATGATAGTTCAGTCATCTCTTCATCGGATAATGAATTGTATCGGTTTGGCAAAAACATTATATTCTCTTCCAGCTCAATTTGGATGGTTGGGCCATATTTTGTTGTCGTTCTTTTTGCATTTAAGACTGCATACTTTTTGCTAGTTTCCAAATCCTTAATATGAATAAGGGTTTTGTTGGAAAAGCTGTTGAATTTTTTAATTAAATTTTTAGCTGAATCCATTTTTTCGTTCTGTTGTCACTTGAACAGATTTTCTGATATTGATCTTTAAATTTTTTCAATAAGTCTGAATTTTTTAACAAAAAAATTGTTAGAGAGTAAAAGAAATATGTATATATATATATATATATGCTCCTCGCTCTATTTTCAATAATAAAAAGGGGATATGAATAAAATTGTTTTAAAGATAAAAATAATATAAAATTTAGTATGATGTAATAGGAGAAAAAATATTAAATATATCTATTCTCCTCACACTACCTGCAGGGATTCAATTATAATCTTTTCATTTCATTGTGAAGGATCGTAGTGGAATAAATTAAACATAATTAAAAGAAAAAGAAAAGGAGAGAATACTGTTTTTAAATGGAGTAACAAAGAAAAGTATATTATTTGGAAATAAAAAACATTCGTGTAAAAGATTCTGAAAAATGTAGTTAATAACCGAAAATTTTAATAAACTAATAGTAACAATAAGAACGTCAACATAACAAGTTGAAAAAAAAAATTAAAAAAATAATAAAAATGAGTTTAATAAGAGATATCGTACAACAATTTTTAATTTATTTCAAAGACGAATTATTATATGAGCACCGGGACACGCTCAACTTTTTTGTGTCCATGCTGGAACAAAATGAAGACCATGGAGTTATAGATGATGAAGCTGGGGAAAATGGAACCCATTTTAAGAGCTGCCCTTGGTCTGAGCCAAGCTGTGAAGAGGGTCCAGACACCTGCAGATGTTCCGTATTTCATTTCCGGAAGGATATTGTATTAAAATTAATTCAATCGTATTATAACTTTCGCCAAAATATTTAATAAAATAAGAAAAAAACACAAATTCAAATAATTGTAAAATAAAATAAATAAAATATAAAAAAAAAAAATAAAAAAAATTTATTCTTCTTATTTATTGACTTTTAAAAAGATAAATTAGGTAAGTAAAATCACAAATGAATTTGTTATTTTTTTCAGAGCGGTTCTTTTCATAACAGCATAAAAAAGTATTAACTCTTTTCCTTTTCTAACTCAACAGGTTGACCTTTCTTTCATTTTCGAGTTTGTTGTTTTTCACAGCGGTCTTTTTCATAAGGGTTAAAAAAAAGTATTAACTCTTTTCCTTTTTTAACTCAAGAGTTTGACCTCTTTTACATTCGAGTTTGGAAAAAAAGGTGATTCTAATGAATGTCTCGTCATACAAGGCTTTAAATAATATAAAATGGCGTGAGGTAATAGGAGAAAAAATATTAAATATATCCATCCTCCTGGCACCACCTGCAGGGATGCAAGTATAATCTTAGAGCAATCTGCTTTTACTCTCCCACACAATCCTCTGGTTTATAGCACTTGACACTATAGGAGTTTGCACCTTTTGTATGCCATCTACAACAAACTAACTTGCACGTGTGCATAATCCATTCATTCAATCTCTATGCCCTTTCAATTTATAATTATAATTAATATTTAATTTAAAAGCATGCATTTCAGTCTCGTCTCATCGAACTGTTCGGACGTGTTAATTTTAGTGCGGCTGAATTATCGGTGAAAAAATCGTAATAGGTGAAAAATTGTAATAGGTTGAAATTAAACAAAAAAGTGAAAAAAATAACTTGTAATAGGTTAAAATATATAAAAAAAAAAAAAAACATTAAAAATCGTATAAAAACTGTATGAGTGTTCCTCTCAGATGTAATTCTGAGAAAGAGCTTAGCTCGACTAGAAAAACTAGATGCATCTCTGAGGAAGAATCCATAAAAAAATCTTTGGAGAATTTTCTCACTGCAAGAGCCGTGGAACGGCGTCGTTCCTGTTCGCCCAATATTGTGATTTCAACAGATGTAAAAACATCATCTTCATCAAATAGTGCAGTCAAACCCAAAAAACAAGTAGGTATGGATAAGTACATAACCGTTCTCAAGCGACAGAGGAGCCCGAAGTCTGCTCAAGTGTCATCAAATGCAAGAGCTCCTAAGACCGTGAGTAATGATCAAAATAGGTTTGCTCTCCTCCAGACGGATGAGCCAGAACTTCCGAAGAAGACGTTTAAGCCCCCACCAATTTATCTGAGAGAGCCGACTTCCAGTAAATTGGTACAAGGAATTGTTGCTGTAATAGGTGAAAACATGTTTAGCGTAACCTCAATGAAACATGGAAATATCTGCGAGACAAAGATTCAAGTGAATAGGGAAGATGATTTTCGAAAATTGTCCAACCAGCTGGAAAGGGAGACTAGGGATTTCTATACCTACCAGCTCAAAAGCGCAAAAGGACTCCAAGTCGTTCTAAAGGGTATAGACCCATGTGTTGATCCCGCGGAGATAAAAACCGGTTTAATGGACAAAGGGTTCAAAATCAAGAGCGTAGTGAATATTAGAAACCGTGAAAAGATCCCTCAGCCCATGTTCAGGGTAGAATTGGAACCTGGAGATGTTGTCTTAAAGAAAAATGAGTCCCATCCCATCTACAATCTGATGTACCTTCTGCATCGTAGAATCACCGTGGAAGAACCACATAAGCGTCAGGGACCCGTCCAGTGTCTCAACTGTCAAGAATTTGGTCACACGAAGGCGTATTGTAAATTGCCGACAGTTTGTGTTGCGTGTGGGGAGCTACATGCAACTGCTCAATGCGATAAGTCGAGAACTGACTCAAAAATCAAAAAATGCAGTAACTGCGGAGGTAATCATACCGCAAATTATAGAGGTTGTCCAATTTACACTCATTTGAAAGGCATAAGAACCAACAAGACGTCAGTATTGCCTAATCGCCCTCAACAGCCAAATTTAGCATCGAGTGACAATTTCCCTCAAGTATTACGGTCCACTAGTCATGTAAACGCGCCAAGTTCTAGACAAGTTTCTTACGCAAACGTCGTTAAATGTAATATGCCAGGTCTGGAGCAGGAACCTAAACCCCAATATTCTGAGCCGCATATCAACAATCTAGAGACAACATTGCAGACACTTGTCCAAACTATGAACACTTTCACGACCACCATGACATCCATGATGCAGGAAATGCTGAAAATGCAATCCACTATCTTGCAAGCCATTTTAAAGAAATGATTTATTTAAAAATTTGTTTCTGGAACGCGAACGGCCTCCGCCAACATAAAAATGAACTGGAATACTTCCTGATGGATAAGCAGATTGATGTTATGATGATTGCTGAAACTCACTTGACGTCGACAGGGTACTTCAAAATTAATGGCTACGAGTTCTACGATACTAAAGACCCCCGCGGTAGAGCTTGTGGAGGTTCGGCAATTCTTATAAAGAACAGAATAAAGCATTATCTAATGAATAACATAAGTGTGGATTACCTCCAAGCAACAAACATTTGCATTGAATTCTGTCAATACAAATTTGTTTTATCATCGATTTATTCTCCGCCTCGATTTTCAATAAAAGAACACCAATACCATAACTTCTTTAAATCCCTTGGAGCTAGATTTTTAGTTGCTGGTGACTTTAACGCCAAACACACATTTTGGGGTTCACGTCTGGTAACCCCAAAGGGTCGCGTACTCTTCAACACCATTGCTAAAATGGGCTTAGATGTACTCTCAAGTGGACATCCCACCTATTGGCCGACGGACCGACGGAAGATTCCCGATGTTATTGACTTTGGGGTAATGAAAAATATCCCTGTAGAATGGATGCAAGTGGATCCTTCACTGGACTTGTCCTCAGATCACTCTCCTACTATCATTTCAATGCATTTCCCTCAAGTGTGTGGTTCTCCATTTATGAACATGACTAAGACCCGAGTAAGTTGGATAAAATACAAAAAGTATTTAAGTTCTCATTGCACGGAAAATGTTGTGTTGAGAACTACCGACGATATTGATGAGTCGATTGGCAACTTTACCGAGGACCTTCGACGAGCTGTGCATCACGCTTCCACTTATCACGTTGAATGTAGAAATAGGACAAACAGAACTTATTTCTCTGAACTCGAACATCTCCTATCAGAAAAAAGAAGAATGAGAAGAGAGTGGCAAATTCACAGGTCCCCTGAACTGAAAGCTAGGCTACGGGAATGCAGAGATATACTAAGACATATCTTAGAAACCCAAAGAACGGCCTCACTTAGATCTTACTTGGAAGGTCTTGATAGTACCCCACAATCTGACTACTCGTTATGGAGGGCGGCAAGAGGTTTAAAAAGACCAGTAAGAGGAAAACCTCCTTTGCGAAATCCGACTGGTGACTGGGCTAGAAATGATTCCGAGAAGGGGACTTTATTTGTTAACCATTTGAGAAATGTGTTTACTATAAACAACTCAAATAATAACGAATCTGATTTGCCACCACTTGTTATAAGGCCTCCTGTACCTCTAAGACTAAACTTTCGTGATGTCCAAAACGCTATTGGTACTCTGAACCTTAGAAAGGCTCCAGGTATGGATAAAATCAGCAATAAAATGCTTGTGGAGTTACCTCGTGTAGCAAGAAGAATTATCCTCTTTATCTTCAACGCTATTTTACGCCTAGAATACTATCCTGCAGATTGGAAGGTGTCTATGATCACTATGATTCCTAAGCCAGGGAAGGACCATACCAAAGTGGAGTCATATAGGCCAATTAGTCTACTGCCGACAATTTCAAAACTGTTTGAAAAATTGTTAATGACTAAATTGACTCCAATTCTGAATGACATTGAATGTATTCCTAATCATCAATTCGGCTTCAGAGCTAAACACAGCACCATCGAGCAAACACACAGATTGGTAAATGTGATAAGAGGGTCGTTTGAAGACAAAAAATACTGCTCCGCCCTTTTCATTGATGTGTCGCAAGCGTTCGACAAAGTTTGGCATGACGGTTTAATGCACAAAATAAAATTAACTCTGCCTGCTAACACCCATAAACTCATGGAAAGTTATTTATACGGTCGCAAATTTAAAATCAAAGAAGGTGATTTTTTAAGTACCGCTCAGCCAATTGAATCAGGTGTGCCACAGGGTAGCATACTGGGTCCTACTTTATATTTGATATATGCCTCCGACATGCCGTCAGACCCTAAAATCCATACGTCAACTTTTGCAGACGATACAGCCTTTATCAGCGTCCATCAGGACCACCAAGTTGCATCACAGAATTTGCAGAATTATGTTTATAAACTAGAGAATTGGCTAGAGCTTTGGAAAATCAGGGTTAACGAACAGAAATGTATTCATATAACTTTCACATTGCGAAAAGATACCTGCTCGTTCATCAGAATAAATAATCAAATTATCCCGCAACACAATGAAGTCAAATACCTCGGCATTCACCTCGACCGCCGTTTAACTTGGAAGTCTCATATTGAAGCGAAACTTACACAAATGAGATTAAAAGCAGTGCAACTTAATTGGCTAATCGGCAGAAACTCTACATTGAAATTGGATTGCAAACTTTTGTTGTACAATGCAATACTAAAGCCAATCTGGTGCTATGGAATTCAATTATGGGGTACTGCCTCAGCATCCAACATTGAAAAAATTCAAAGGGGTCAAAATAAAATTCTACGTATAATTACTGCAGCACCATGGTATGTTAAAAATTCTCGAATCCACAAAGATCTAGGCGTGCCATTAGTAAAAGTCGAATTTACAAAATATGCGTCAAAGTATGTCAGCAAACTTGAACACCATCCAAACCCCCTTGCACGAGACATCCTTAACTTTAGTGGCCACAATCGGTTGAGAAGGAGGGATATCCTTGCTTTAACTCAAGCGCAAAATAGATGACTGGATCAGTTGATGTGAAATTTTTTTAGTATCATAAAAATTTTTGTCTAGCACTGGCTGGGCTTATTATTTTCTTTTTAGTATTAAGATTTGAATACTTATTGTCATTTCATTTTGAAGATTCAATAAATAATTAAATGCAAAAAAAAAAAAAAAAAAAAAAAAAAAAAAAAAAGCATGTTTATTCATGTCTTAGATAAAGGTATTATGCACAAAGTAAGTACAGATAGTTAATATTGTGCATGACCAATCTTGTTATGTATTGTTACTGATCTCACATTCACCTCCTCTAATTTTTTTTAATATTAAATAAATGCTTGCACATTCAGGATTTCTGGATTTAAACACTTGTATGGAATAAATTAATGGCAGTTAAAGATGGGAAGAGGAGATAGAATTAAACGAAGAAACATATTTTTAAAGAAAATGTCGTACAGAGGTATAATTGAGAAGTTTCTATATGACTTTGATGGTTGTATTTTTGATGAACATTTACAAATAATAAACCATTTTCAACGCATGCTCGACGAGTATGAAAATATCAAAATGATTGATTCTATTCAGGGGAAGCATTTCATCAATTGACCAAGGATTTGTAAAATATGCGAGTTTATATAAAATACATGTGAATGTATTCAGTTTAATTTACAAAAAAATAATGTATTTCGTTTAATAGAAATTTATTATACGTTTTTTATAAGATATATAAATAAATAAATAAAATATATTTAAAATTGAAGTTTTTATATAATATACTCTAAATTTACTCTTTACTCTCATACAAAATAAAAATATTAAAACTAGAGAATGAAAATTCAAAATTAGTTAGAAATAGGTATTCAACCAGATAGTAAAAAGAAAAATTAGAAAATTATACAGAAAACGATACATATGATCAAACTATTACAGTCAGCCAATCATAATTTAGGAAAGCATACAATTTCATCCCTCATCGTCTTGAAAAAAACACAGGTACTCAATTTTCAATCAAAACAATGAAAACTAATTTTAAATATTACCTGCTTTATTAACCCTTAAAACTACCTGCTTTTACTCTCCCACACAATCCTCTCTCACTCTCTTCACATTTCTCATTATTCAACTAGAAACTATTACTATCCAACTGGATTCCCTTCATGACATGTCGCCATTCGCTGTCGACCAATTCAAATTCCAATTAGAAAAGGCGGCGGCATTCCTTTGATGTCTCTGCTCCCCATTACCTATCTACTAGAAACAACAGGGGCCAAATTACCGCCTTCGATATCGAGTAAAATTGATCGTAATTTTCTTATTTTAGATTATGGCATTCGATATCGAGCAAGAAATTTAGTACATTTTATCATAATTTCAATATCGAAATCATTTTTCGGTACGATAGCTCTTTCGATCACGAATGCGGTAATTTGGCCCCAGGTATTTTGATTGTGTAAAATAATGTACTACTGTCAAAAATACTTGAAAATGTATTTTTTTTTTATTTAATTTTATTTGGAAATTTATATTATTTACATATTTCTTAATTCTATTCCCACGAAGCCTTAGGGCTTGTCTGTAGGATGTGAAAAGTTATGTATTTCATATATTATTTCATTTCATTGCAGAGATATACGGCCATGTCACAGAATTGAATTCGGTTTGGAAGTGAAATTAATTCGGGTTTCTGCTTTAATAGAAGAACCCAAAGGAACAATTTTTTTCGGAATGAAACCACTATTAATTTGCTATGTGGCATTGTAATTTTAAGAATTTCTAGAAAAAAAAGTTTCGTTTTATTTTTTCTATAGAAGCAACATACGGAATTAATTCCACTTCCGAACGGAATTAAATTCTGTGACATGGCTGATAAAATGTTTTTTTATATTTTTTTTTTTTTCTTTTTGTGAAGCTTCTTACGTTGATTAAGTCTAGCCGTAAAGCATTGAAAATAGTAGGCAAGACGACACCTAGAGCATTTTTTCCCGTAGTTGTTTCGGTGCCGTTAATACAAGAAATTTGTGCAATGCGAAGCCGGTATTCTGTATACCATAAAGGAGAAAATCGTTTTTTTTTTCCATGCAACATTATCAAAAATATGGTTTTATGTCTCATTTTTGGAAAAAAATTTATGGCGTTAAGTCCCATTCCATTATGGCTCAATGGAATGAGACTTGACGCCATATGGCTTTATGTCCCATGGCTTTATGTCCCATGGCTTTATGTCCCATGGCTTTATGACACCTCACCACACATTAATTCACATTCAATTTTCAAATAAAAACATAAATGTAATTTTCATTTTTTTGCAACGTCTTTTTGAGAAAAACTGACTTCTTTAAGAAATTTTAACGTGAATTAATAAAATTTTAACATTGAAAACAATAATTTAAATGAAATTTGTCCATTAATTGTTCGATATTTAATTGTGAGTACATTTTACAGTTTATAACGTATTTTTTGTTTTACGAGATTTTTTTCCAGGAAATATGCCAAAGATTAAGCCGTCAAAATATTCCATCATAATGAAATACGTTTACGAATTTAACAATGTCTTTAAATCTGATGGTAGAATACTTTATTGCAATATTTGCAATAAATCCGTGAATCACGAAAGGAAGTTTTTGGTTGAGCAACACTTAAATAGTCAAAAACACAAGGATCTGCTCGAGCGTGTTACACAAAAGTCTTCCCAATCGTTGCTTAAACATACAGAGACAACAAATAAGTTTTGTATGGAGTTATATGAAGCATTCATTTCCGCTGGCATACCCTTAAACAAATTAAGTAACGAACATTTAAGAAATTTCTTTAAAACATACATAAATGAGAGTATCCCTTGCCAGTCTACTCTTAGAAAAAACTATGTAGACAAAATATATGACTCCGATGGGTGTCGATGGACGAAACTACTGATATAGAAGGGCGTTACGTTGCAAACGTTATTGTCGGAGTTTTGGATAAAGATGAAAAAGTTTCCAAAAATAAATTCTTGCTTAACGTTGTGGAATTGGAAAATCTGCAATATATTTCAAAATATTGCAAAAAAAAAAATGGACAAAAAATATCAAATTTTTATGGAGGTTGTCTCACATATTGGTCCATAACTCTGGTTGGCCTATACGATTTTGCTGATTTTCAATACCAAAGTTACCTGCAAAATAAGAAATATTTTTCTGGAAATTTCGTTTATTTAAGTTGTATACCTTGGACGTGAGAGTGTTTTACACACCCGGACAGACAGACAGACGGACATGGCTAAATCGACTTAGAATTTCATAAGGATCAAGAAAAATACTTTGTTGGTTCTCAGATGAATATTAAAAAAGTTTCACACGGAATGACAAACGTAATATACCACTCTTGGTGGTGGAGGGTATAAAAAGATAATGTGCACAAAAATTAATTCGAATAAAACATATAAAAAATCTAAATATTTTATTGATAGTGTCTTATGGACTGAAAATGATTATGAACCAGACTATGTATTTAATCTACGTATGTATCTTATTTATTAAAATATAATATGAAATGTAATTGAAATATGTATCTCATGGTAGTAATTTTTTTCTAAAGCCTCAGTTAGCCGACTGTAGCGGAATGTAGTGTAGTGACGTAAAAATTTAAGGAAATTCTATTTGTACAGATTCATACATTACGGTGTTGCGTTACTTTACATCTCCATAACCATTTGCATTACTTTACACATAACAATATTCATCAGCTGTTTCTTACTGTTGCAGTTACATTCCATTACAGTCGGCTAACTGAGGCTTAATAAAATATTTTATAAAAATGTGTTTGTTGTTTTGATTTTTAAAAGAAACATTTTATAATTTAGCCCCTTTTCGCACTTTATCGAAAATTTTAGCCCTTTTTTCAAAAATGTTTACGCGTTTTGAGTCTCAAAAGTTGGCATCACTGCTGTTACGTGTGTAACATTTCTATAACTACATATACGTACGTACGTTACATTACGTTGCTTTTTTCTTAAAACAACGTTCGCATAACGAGGCCTTTAAAAATCCTGAGATTGTAAAAAATCCGTCACGTTTAGCATCTCTAGAACTAAATTGTTCGTTTTTTTTTTTTTTTTTTTTTTTTTATTTTCTGCAAACCCAAGTACCTGTTTAGAAAATAAGACATAGGGATCTACTGCAGATCTTTATTGTTCTTATAATATTAACTATTGCACATGTCGTCATAAAATCACACTCATAAAATTTAAAGTTTTTCTACTTTTATGACGGGTTTTCTTAAAAATATTATGAGTTTAAAATTAATCTCCCTGTTTTAGCGAAAATTTTCCAAAAATTTTTAAAATCGTTTTATGATATGTACTAAAACATTGCCGTTAATCTCTCTCTTTATGTTGCACTGGAATTTTATGCTTTTGGGTTTTTGGCATATGTATATTTTCAATCACGTGTACGATGTGGAAATGTGTTTGAGAGAATTTGAAATTTGTTAGTTATGTTTGTTAAAGGTATTTACTAATTAAATTTGGTTGGATGTTCGTTTTTATTTTTTTGATATAAAATTGGGATTTTCTAAAATCAATATGAATATAAATGATGTTAAGTGTTTATGATGATAATCCAAATAACTTTTTGTTTTAGTAACTAAAAGTTGGAAGTTACACATTAAAAATATTCAAACGCCTCAAATGACTTTTCCTCTCATTATTTACCACTATTTGCAACATCAAGTGAAACGTAAACAGGTGTTCATGAGCTTCATGTATAAAAATATAATTTTTTATTAAATTAAATTTTGATTTCTTCGACCTTTTTTTTCATAAAATAAAAAGTTTTTTCGAGCTCGATTCTAATTCGAGCTACTTGAATATCTAATTGCATTAGCAGAAGTCAATTAGATTTCTAATTGTAAAGGTAAACCAATTTTTTTGCTAATGGCAACTAATTGCAATTAGTTTTACCATTGGAATAAAAATTTCTATTATCTAATGGGAATTAATTGAACTATTTCTAATTGTTTGATGAATTAGAGAATATAAACCAATTGCATCAATTGCTAATTCTAATCATTATTTAACATGTATGCTTTAAACTATAATATGGTTACCTTAGGTCATAATATGATCATGTATAACAATTTTATGATTATATTAGATTATAATATGATGTTATAATATCAAATTATGATTAACGAGAAAATATTATGATGAAATATTTCGATAATAATTGATCATAATATGATATTTTTTGGCACTTATATTCATCATAATATGTTTTGACTATAATTATGTTTACCACAACCATGTTTCTTTCTGCGTGTATTGTGAATTAATCGTGTTTTTTGTTTACAGTGAGTTTATTTTACGGATTAAATACATATATAATCGCGGTTACGTTAAACATATGTATGTACTCGCAAGTATTGAATAGTAGATTAACAATTAAAACTTTGCATTTTTTAAACTGAGCATTACACATTATTTTAAAATTCTGTGACATTGTTAACCCTTTTATATATGGGATCAAAATTGCTATTTTGAAAATAAATAGAAAATTGCGTTCGAATGTGTTTAAAGTAAAAGTTTCGACAAATTAAGAACAATTAGGCCCATTATTACAACTTGGCAATAGTTAAAAGTATGATGTTATCGGACAGATAAGAAGTATTTGGTTATTACAAGTTTACTTTAATCTAAAACCAACCGATAAGCTAAAGGGAAGATCATCTTGCCTTTAAATTTTATAGTGAGGTATGTGGTTGAAGTTGCCATATGTTCTGGAAAAAATGTCAAATTCATGAAAAATAAATTAATTTTAATTTTGTTTTGCCAATAAATAATTTGATAAACAAAAATGGAAAACAGACGCTTGATTTATATTTTTTTCACAAACAAATGTTTTCACAAACACACACAATTTACTGTTTCTTGTCAGTAATTTGTCAAAAAAAATCGGTTTTTCACTGGTATTGCCATATTTTAGAAAAAAAATAATTTTATTTTACAAGGAAGTTGTAATAACGAAAAATCTTAAAGGTCACTTTATTCCTCACTTTAATTAAAATTACCTTTTACTATTAAGAACATTAGAGACAAGTTGTAATAATGGCCCTTATTATATTTAGTCGAATGTGGTGTATTGAATCTACTATTCAATACTTGATTCTTGAAATGTATCACTTTGTTATAATTTCAATTTCTTTTAATTTTTTTATATATTTCAATAATTCAATTTTTATGTTCTTATTTGTTTGTTGCACAACTCTAAACAATTGAGACTTTAACTGTATTGAACTTGCATAGCTATTATATTTATGAATGATTTAAAATTATTTGTTTACACATAATCTGAAATTTAGTACAATCTATTGCATTTACAAAGTTTATCAGACATGTGATGGAAATCGAAATCGAAAACGAATCAGTTTTGGAAATACATTTTAATACATTTATAATCTAATTTTTAAAAATTTTGTTTTAAGATTCTCTTTAGTAGCCCAACATCTTTACATTTTATGTGATAAAAGTTTTTCAATACAGAAATATTACGAAAAAATTGACTTCTAAAACTAATTCGTTTTCGTTTTCGATTTCCATCACATGCCTGTATTATTAAAAAAAAACATTAATCGTATTTAACGACAATAAAATTAAATCGAAAATTATGGAAAATTAACATGTACGGAAATGTATACATTGCCCATTTAAAACTGTTATTTGCTAATTGTTTAATAACTGTTATACGTACATATGTAAAATGCAAACATTTTAGGCATAGGCATTTAGGCATAAAACACAAAGCGTATTTATTTGTTTATTTATTTATTTATTTATTATTTATTTACATAACATAGGAATAATTTTTACAAGTAATATTACAAATAGATAAGAATTCAGGTGAATAATCCTTTTCTACTTAGAAATAATTATAGAGACTAAAATTACTAGTAGGATAAAGTGACATTTTATGTTTAGGTAAAAAGTAACAAAAGCCTATTGAAGCGTATTTATTGTATCAATAAATATTGGATATCTTATTAACTAATTCAATACATAAACCTATTTGAAAAAAGTGATGTTTGATAGCGGTATCTTCAGCAAGTGCAGGAAGAAACGAAATTAAATAAAAATTTATAAATATCTTAATTTTATAACTAAGAGTAATAATCTTTACTGAGTTTTAGTTAAAGAAAAAAGGAACAAAATATACATACATACATACATACATACATATATGTATTAGTGTGGACCTTCAATGATAGGAGATTTTTTAAAGTTATCTGTTTTAAAATCGTAGACCAGTTTTGTGTTAGGTTAGGGTAAAATACAGTTTGGTCAAAATATGAGCTCGATCGGTTGAAAATTGCCGTGCCGCACGCGCGTTAAAGTCTGAGAGAATGAAATTCGAGCTAAATGGAGAGAAAAACGACCGTAAGTATTGAGAAGTCACCCCTAGAGATGTAAAATGTATGAGCAACCCGCATTATTTTTGCATCTCCAATATTTCTCTAGAACAAACATATTCTCTATCTCCAACCCTTCATATGGTCCCCATACAAAAAATTTAATTTTCTCGAAAAGATTATACATAAAAACTACAACGCAAAATAATTGGAGATTTCATTAACAGCTTTACAAAAAGTAAAAAATGCAAATTAAATAAATATATATGTATATTCATTTATTTAAATGGATTTAAAAAAATCACCAATGTTTTACATTCACAATAACAAATTGTGCGTATTAAGGGGATTTCCCTTTATGTATACAAGCAATAATTGTAAGAACATAAAAGAAAGTAAACAATTGATGCGCATTTGGTTTTCAATGGCATCATCTACAACAAGAACTAATTTGCGATCGCAACAGTCTAAGATTTATTTGATTGGAAATGTTATTCCACAGCTATTGGGATCAAAATTGCCGTCTAATAAAGAAGTTCTTGGCGTATTATTTTTCCACACTCGTACTCTAAAACTTGAAGTGCGAAAAAGTGAAATAATGGTGGTAAACGAAGTTCTCGTTTTCTGGGATAAAGCTCGAATTCCGACGCGAGACAAGTCTGCAATCGTACTGCAATTTGAGAAGATATACCAGGAGTGGAGAAATTTAAGCAAGGGCGCACCAAGAGGAGGACCAACGCATAAGGCAAAAGAAGAAAAGTTTGTCCAAGAATTAGATGACCTCTTCGATATTGCTCATGTAAATGCGTTAATAAGGATGCCAATACAGAAGGATAGAGATTTTTTGCTTACGCAGAGAAAAAAAGGCCGCCCAGGCAGTATGACTGGCATTGAAAAAAGGAAATTGGAACGAGCCGAGGCAGAAGAACAACGGCGAAAACGAGCGGCTACTGAAATCAATTCCTCAGCAATTGGTAAATATATTTATGTCGAATATGATCCACAATTTTAGTATTTGTATTCAATGTTCATCCAACCTCAGTGCAATTCACATCCTCCACCGAATCGTCAGACGAAGAAGGCGATGATAGAATGGAATTAGAAATGGAGGTTCTACCATCGACTTCAAAAGCTGTAACAAGAGTTACTCAGTCATTCATCAATGAACGGATTGTTTCTGCCTTGGATAAATGCATGATATCAGACCGAAACGCAATGCATTTAATTGCTGCAGTAGCTGAAGGCCTTGGCCACAATATATCAAATTTGGTCCTGAATCGCTCATCAATTCGAAGATACCGTACTGCAAATCGAAAAAAAATTTCTGACTTCGCAAAGGAAAACTTACATGTACTTACATTCTCTTTTTGTACCAATTTATTATCAATACAATATTCATATTTTCTCATTACAGTTGAAGGAAGCTGCATTTTTTTTTTGTTGTACATTGGGATGGCAAAATACTTGAAGACATTACAGGAAATAATAAGATTGATCGTCTTCCGGTTATTGTCACTACTGGAGACATCGAACAAATATTAGGCGTTCCAAAACTAGACAGTGGAAGAGGCAAAAACGTTGCAGCGGCCGTCTACCAGCTACTGGTAGAATGGAACATATCAAATCGAGTTCAAGCCATGTCCTTTGACACGACATCTTCAAACACCGGTGAATTCGCGGGAGCTGCAGTTTTACTTGAACAGCTATTAGAGAGAGACTTGATGTATTTGCCGTGCAGACATCACATCTACGAATTGGTTCTAAGAGCACTGTTCGAAGAGAAAATAGGAAAAACTTTTGCGCCAGATGTGTCTTTATTTCGCCGGTTTCCACAAAACTGGGGAAAAATAGATCAAGATGCTATCGAAACTGGAGTAAGCGATGAGATTGTTGCTTCCAAGTTAATAACTGCATCAGATGATATCATAACTTTTTGCATGGTCCATCTACAGAAAAAACAAGTTCGCAATGACTATAAGGAACTGTTGGAACTGGTTGTTATATTTCTTGGCGGTGATTTGGGTGAATATAAATTTAAAGAACTCATACCCATTCACCACGCTCGATGGATGTCTAAGGCAATTTATTCTTTAAAAGTATTTATGTTCAGAGGTCAATTTAAGCTGGAAAAATCACAATTGGGTGGAATTAGAGATGTCTGCGTGTTTATTGTTCGTCTATACGTAAAAGTCTGGTATGGCTGTACTGAAGCTGCCAAAGCTCCGAATCAGGACTTTAACTTTTTGAAAGCACTTCACTCATATGCAGACTTTGATAAGAATTTGTCAAAAACATTGGTAACAAAGTTTATCAGACATTTGTGGTATCTGGCGGATGAGGCTATAGCCCTCGCGTTCTTTGACTCAGATGTTTCGTGTGACATAAAACGAAAAATATTGGCTATTGTTTGCGCAGATGATGGGGAAGAAGATAATGACGACTATAGCTCCTATGGCTCTGACGATGTTGCAGATGCTATCCGTAGCAAGAAAAAAATTAACGTTAGTTTTGCAGAAGTAAATGAGCAATTTTTCTCGAATGGCTTGTGTGCTTTCGTAACTTCGAAAACAAAAAACTTTTTCAAACGCTTTAACTTGCCACATGAATTTATACGATACCCACCGGAAACTTGGTCACAGCGAGAAGATTATCAGCGAGCATTAAAAGTTGTTGAGAAAATTCAAGTTGTTAATGACACAGCCGAAAGAGGCGTGAAAATGATGGAGGAATACAATAAAATATTGTGCAGGAACGAAGAAGAGAAACAATACTTGATTCAAGTTGTTGCTGATTATTGAAAAAAATATCCGAATTTTGAAAAAAACAATTTAATTTAACTCATTGATAATAAGCATAAATAACATCAATAAAGCAATTTTAATTTCTTTTAAAAATTGTCTATTTTTGCACGATTTTGGTAAATTTTCGTGAAAATTAAATTTTTTGTATGGGGACCATATGAAGGGTTGGAGATAGAGAATAAGTTTGTTCTAGAGAAATATTGGGGATGCAAAAATAATGGGGGTTCTTCATATATTTTACATCTCTAGGGGTGACTTCTCAATAGTTACGGGCGTTCTTCTCTCCATTTAAGTCGAATTTCATTCTCTCAGACTTTAACGCGCGTGCGACATGGCAATTTTCAACCGATCGAGCTCATATTTTGACCAAATTTTTTTTTTAACCTAACCTAACACAAAACTGGACTACGATTTTTGAAAATCGAAAATAAAAAATTAAGGTCCACCCTAATATGTATGTATATACAAGTTATTACTTTCCTTTTTAGGGAAAATAAAAAAACAAACAAATAAATTGTTTTTATGCGGACCGTACGTCCGTACTTTATTGAAGTCAATTGAAAACTTAAAACTTAATTACATTTTTTTAGTATCTTATATTCTACTTTCTGTTTATTAATACATAACTTAATTATGAAAAATGTACAATCGTCAATATTGGGCTGTTGCCCTCATTTCTTAGTACAATTTTTATAAAATCATTTCTTAGTTGTCTTTATTTTACTTTTGCAATTTGTTTACGTTAACTTTTTAATAAAGTTGACGTTAACTTACATACTAAATATCTAAAATTGAATTCGAACAGTATTCATTACAAACAAGTGTCAATTTAGTAGGATTTGAGAGATTTTGTTTTTTGAAAAGTAGGCAATTATCACGCTATAACTGGTTTAATTAATTATAAAATATTATCAAGTTGTTAATTTGTTTTTTAAGTGAGACTTAAGTAAAACTTATTTAAAAATTTCCATTTATTAACGCTTATGAAGATCCCGTATAAATTTTAGAGTCTTTTGCATTAGAGGCGCCTTTTTGTTACGCATGGAATTGGAGACTTGAGCACGATCTCTGACAGTGGCTGCTACTCTTAGCCTTTGATCTTCTGTTTTAGCAGCATTGGGTGTTACACTAGATAACGAGGATACACAGGCTGCTGGTGTGGCCACCATTTTTGCTTTCGTTCCGTATTGCTCTTGTTTCTTTAGAACATTACGCGGAGGCTTGACCAGGGAATCCACAAAGGCTAGTTGTGTTTTTCGCACAGGAGCGGACGCAATTTTTTGCGATGCTTTTATAGAATCTTTTAGGACACTTAGTCGACGTTCGTCTTCTTTTTGGCAACGCATAAACATTTCTCTCCACGATTCATTTTCAAGCCGTTTCTTCGTGCGATAAGTTCGTGAAACATGTTGCTGCCATAAAACATCACTGTCTTCCATTAAATAGGGATTATACTTTTCAAAAGCATACAACTGATTAGGTGTAGCCCGTTCCAAGACCGACTTTAGAACTTCAAATGGCACACCTCCCGTGTATTTCAGTGAATCAATATTCTTTTGTAATTTTCTAGTGCACATATCAAATAAACTGGGAGCTTGATATGTTCGTCCGGTGCGAACGCCAGAATACATTTTCGTCCTCATCGTTTTTGATGAAATAGCATGAGTTATAGTTTCGAAATCAGTGACCGTGCGAGCAGGTTTGTTTGAAGCGCCTGAGTTATTAAATACACAATGCATAACAGTTTCATTAAGAGGCATTTGCTTGTAATTGGTGGATATTGTGTTTAATTCTGAAGCAATGCTAGGATCTAAAGGTTCCAATTTGGCTGATGCTGCCAATAAATCCGTTTTTGTTGTACTTGCTTTTGAAGTACTTGGCGTTGAGTATACTGATGAGGGATGATTGGAGGTAAATGATATTCTTGTACCATTTACTTTGTTAGCAATAGTGCTGTTACCGCTGCTACTACTGCTAATTGTTGATGGCTTATTAGGTGTTGTTTCCTTTTCAATTGTACTGCTGCTGCTAGCGGGAGTCGATGGAGATTTTATTGATTTTTTGCTTTTCTTGACAGGTACATTCAACATTCCAAGGACATCATCAAAATTCGCAGTCTTTGACGAATCAAAACCATCATCGACTTCTTCATCTGTTGCATTCAGGGGTGGCGAAGATTCTGTTTTGGTTGCAGGTGTTAAGGAAGCTGATTTATGTACTTTGGCTATTTTAGCTGGTGGGGATTTAAAATCGTTGGAATCATTTTCGGAATTATGACGTCGTTTACGCTCGGCACTATCGGGGTATTTGGTTGAGGATTTAGATTTAGGACCATAAATCTTCATCAATATCTTATTTTTTAAAGACGATGAGTGTGATGAAGATTTATCATCTTTTCTTCGTTCTTTATCTTTTGATGGACTTTTATGTTTATCAGAGTACTCTTTATTCTGTGATGATGAATTGCTGTGTTTTTCGTCGTGCTTGCGTTTAGTGCTGCTTGTATGACTGCTACTTCTGTGATGTGATGATTGAGTGTTGTTGTTAGGCGTTTCCAGTTTGTGTCCATTACTACTGCGATGCTTGTGTCTTTCTTTATGCCCGTCTTTTTTATCTTCACTACGATTTTTACTGAGCTCCAACTCCTGGCTTGTTTTATACCGATTTTGATTTTCATCCTCTTCATCGTCATGTGGTGTTGTACCACCGTAATCTCCATTGGAATCGTTGTGATTTTCGCTCGCATTTGTTCGAGATGTTGTGTCCATGTGCTCTTCTTCGGCTACAATCATTGCCATCCATTTTGTAAGCAAGTTTCTGGCAGCTACGCCTGTGGCACCGTTGAAGATTCCTAACCAATTTACAGTTCTACCTACACCAGTCTCTTCGAGGTGTTTAACTGTAATGGGCAACTTGTTGAGCTTGTCGATGCAGTGAAGTAACATGGCCTCATTGCTATAAATGCTACGATGATAATATTGTATAACTTCAACTATAGAGGTCATTATATCTTTAATTAATTACTACACTATGGAATTGCTGGTTAATTTTTTTATTTATTTTTTTTTAATTATAACACGTTAATTATTTGTTTATGTATTTAATATATAAGTATATGTATATATATATAAATTTCGTGGTGTCGTAGAAAAAGAAAGAAAAACACTAACGACGACGTGCAATCACTTTTCTTTGCCGTATTTTATGCGTGTTAGTGTTATCCGTACAAAAGCAGCATTAATTTTACTTTTATTAAACGTAAATGTTTTCTTCCGTTTTTTTTCTTGCACAAATTGACACTTTTTATAATTGTTTGAACACAATTATTTTAATTATTATCAACTATTAAACAATTATATTTTTCGAAAATAATATTCTTTTAGAATTTCAATATTTTTTCAGCCGAATTTGCGTCTTCTTCACTTAACTTTCTGTTTGTGAATGGCAGTCGCAGCTGTAGAAAACAATAAAGTAAATTTTTTCCCGTGCACAGTGATTGCAATTTAATCTACCTAACCTAATCTACCTGCCTACCTGATTTACCTAACCTGACCTAAATACAGTGCGCTGGGAAAACTTCAACTAATTAAAACCGCGGGAGTCGGCGTTTAACAAATTAAATTATTTTTTTTATTCTCTCTTTTTCTTCTCTCTATTTATTTCATAAAATTTTAGAGTAGGTAATGTAAAAAAGGGTTAACGTTTTGGGATGTTGACGTAAACGAGCGTTGACGTTTTCCCGAGTAGTGTAGCAGAGGCGTCAAAGGAAAGGATAATGAGAAATGTGAAGAGAGTGAGAGAGGATTGTGTGGGAGAGTAAAAGCAGTTAGTTTTAAGGGTTAATAAAGCAGGTAATATTTAAAATTAGTTTTCATTGTTTTGATTGAAAATTGAGTACCTTTGCTTTTCACAAGACGATGAGGGATAAAATTGTATGTTTTCCTAAATTATGATTGGCTGACTGTAATAGTTTGATCACATGTATCGTTTTCTGTATAATTTTCTAATTTTTCTTTCTACTATCTGGTTTGTTAAATTTTCTGGATGGGATTTTCCAATTGCAATTCCTTTTTTTATTTTCATGAATGGGATTTCTAATAGAATTTATTTGTATTTCATGTATTTTGTTGGTTGAATACCTATTTCTAACTAATTATGAATTTTCATTCTCTAGTTTTAATATTTTTATTTTGTATGAGAGTAAAGAGTAAATTTAGAGTATATTATATAAAAACTTCAATTTTAAATATGTTTTATGTATTTATTTATATATCTTATAAAAAACGTATAATAATTTTCTACTAAACGAAATACATTATTTTTTTGTAAATTAAACTGAATACATTCACATGTATTTTATATAAACTCGCATATTTTACAAATCCTTGGTCAATTGATGAAATGCTTCCCCTGAATAGAATCAATCATTTTGATATTTTCATACTCGTCGAGCATGCGTTGAAAATGGTTTATTATTTGTAAATGTTCATCAAAAATACAACCATCAACGTCATATAGAAACTTCTCAATTATACCTCTGTACGACATTTTCTTTAAAAATATGTTTCTTCGTTTAATTCTATCTCCTCTTCCCATCTTTAACTTCCATTAATTTATTCCATACAAGTGTTTAAATCCAGAAATCATGAATGTGCAAGCATTTATTTTATATTAAAAAAATTAGAGGAGGTGAATGTGAGATCAGTAACAATACATAACAAGATTGATTTAAATTTAAAACCCTGCAAATCCATAAAAACAATTTTGGGGTGCATTTTTATATGATTTATAAGTCTTTTCGAATTTGTTCTTTTAATGGTATGTATTCAATTAAACGATCATGAATAAGTATACAGTATACTGATGTATTTTCTGGAATATTGGTAGAAGTTTCAAATTCAATTTTTATGTCAATAGGTCCGCTACTGATAGATTCATTTTGGTGACTGACATCTATCACAACTATCGGTACTTTATTTTTAAACTCTTGAGAAGTGAGTAGAGGTTGAGCATCTCTAATATAGTAGTTTTGTTGAAATCTTAGATACATATCACAAAGTATTGCGAAGCGTTCATTTTTAAATTTTATGTTCAGATCATCATATGGATATGATTCCGAATTTAAATATACTTTTATATCAGTAAGATCACAATGAATAAATTTATTTTGATTCTGAAAAGCAACTAATACAAAACGAGGGCGCTCTCTATTTGCAGCAAGTTTTACGTTCCAAATATGACTAGTTCTTGTGTTAAGTTGTGGATTAATATAACAATCCCAGCTTCGAAATGCTATTGGTATAGAAGTACCACTGCTTATGAAATATTTGAAATTGTCATTTTAGCTTTTTCAGTAGAAACAGTAGAGTACAATAGATCTGCATCATTCTTATTGCGTAACATAATCAACTCATGTTTACCATTTAATATTATTTTATTATAATCTTCAGCAAATCCAAGCAATATTTTTAGTGGTACATAGAAATTGAAATATGCATTTATAAGATCCACATCATCAACTTTGTTCCATCCAGCATTGAGCAATCCATTGCTATCGGTTGGTGATAAAGAAACAAAGTTCTTTATTGTACTTGTTAAACCCAAATGTCGCGTACGATCAATTTCAATACCATTAATTTCATAACGAATTTCATCAAATAGATATGCGACAAAATTATTTTTTAATTTAAAGTTGGATGAGGAAGGTACTAATTCAGTATTACTAGCATCTTTAACGAATCCTTCTACATATATAAAACTTTCACCAGGTAAGACATATAAGTCTTGATTTTGTATTGAAATTCTAATTTCATCATTATTGTTGTAAGATTGAAGATATGGCGTATACGTGTGGTAGTCATTTTTAATAATATTTTCATCAGACAAGGGTTTTTCAAGTGCATCTATTATTGAACTCATGGTTTTCTCAATTTAAAATATAACGATTTAAGAAATTCTTTGTTTGCTTGTGTCAAGTGTTTATGTGGTAATAATTTCTTTAATTTTAATTTAGCTGACAATTGTTTATTAGGAGAAAATGATACTTTATGTTTGGATATATTCTTATTATAAATTATCATTATCTTGTGGGTTTTAAATGAATTCGTATTGTAATTTCCTCTCCTCGAAAATTAATTAAATCTCCATCTTGATCAACTACTTGTAGAGTTAAGGAGCTTATCTCCCGAGAGTTGACTAGCAAATAAATGAGATTTCTCGGAATCTCATCAATTTTATACTCTGGTGGAACATTAATTGCAAACTCATGTAAGGTGTGTGCTTGAGAGTTATTCATATATGTATTGACGAATATATTGCTCTCCACTCGTAAGAGATTGACTTTAAAAATGTTGACTGGAAGATCTGAATAGTGATTCTCATTTGGATTTAAGATTTTTTTATTAAATCCAAGCAGTTTTCCAATTGTATTTTCTTTATTAAAATAAACTAAATCAGTAGAGCTATTAACTCTTACTTGCATTGTATTATTATTAGCTTCTATATCAATTTTATTTTTTGGACTGTAGCGTTTGTATTGCTCTTTTATATAATAAACAATATCATTCAATTCATAGGATCCAATTGGAATTTCAATTATATGATCACCAATATGAAACTTGTTATTATAAACGTCTACATTGGGAATGCTGTTGTATGAATGAAAATCAGTCAGAGCACACTCATATTCACCATCCAAATAAATTGGAGGGAAATAATTAGCTGATAGCTCAGATGATTTAGAGCTCAATGTAAGTGTTATTGACATTATGCTTGTCGGAGAGTAAATAAAATAAATTTAACACAATGTTGTTTTTTAAGGAAATTTATAAGTTTATTTTCCATTACAAAATATATATATATAAATACTACATCAATTATATTATTTTATTTATTATTATTATTACTAACTACAATATATCAGTTTTATTAATCCAAGAATTATGATGATTTGGAAATCCCAACCATTTAACAAATGCTTTTTCTCCTTTAGCTTTAAGAACTTTTTCGACGAGGTACGTATCTGGAAATCGAGTTTTGAAAAGTTCTTCATCATAGAATCCTCCTTCTATTGGATTTCCACGATAGTCTTCTAATGTGTACGTTGTAGGATATGTATTCTTTACTGTTTTTATTTTAAAAATTTCTGTACCCCTTTTCAAAAATATGTTTGTATTTACTGATACGTACATAATCTCCGACATTGAATTTTGATATTTTATATGTTTTTATATGGTTGTATACTGTGCTAAGCAATTTCTTCTCATTTGTTGAATTGACTTTGATTGGAGGCATTTTGATGGTACGATGAATTTTTCTGTTGTAAGCATCAACTAAATTATTATAAATATCGAGCCAATAATATGAACCATTAAAACTAAATTCTTTTCACATCATTCCTTTTAAGGTTCGATTGAATCGTTATACCATTGATGCTTTCATTCTACTAAATGTTGAGTAGTGATTGATATTATGTTTATCTATTAGTTTTTGAAAGTCCTTATTGAAAAACTCTTTACCATCATCTGTTTGTAAATGTTTAGGAATCCTACCTAATTTAAAAATATTTTCCATTTCCTGGGCTACTTCAATTGCTGTTTTTGTTTTAAGTGGTTTAGCCCATGCAAATTTTCAGAAGGTATCAATTACAGTCAATAAATATCTATAGTTTTTATTATGTGTAGAATAATTCCCAATTTCAACCAAATCAGCTTGCCAGAGGTCATCTATTCCTTTCATTACAACTCTTCGACGTTTAAAAACTTTTCTAGCCTGTTTATGGAGTTCATTTACTAAGGTTCTTTTTGTAGTCATTATTTAATTCTTTTGTAAAATAATATCGTATGGGTTGTTATCTGTTGACGTATTTTCACCTATTGTGATATATTCAAAATTATCATATCTATAAATTTTCTCTTTTATCCTGCTGATTTCTTCTTTAGTAGATGTATTATACTTTATAATTTGATCTCGAATATCTTTAATATTTTTTTCTAAATGCTCAATTATATCCTTTTGTACCTTTTCAATGTAATATTGCAAAAACACTTTACTGATAGCATCATTCTCTTCCATAGCATTTGCCACATTTCTGATTCTTTTGTTTTGGACGTCAATATTGTTATTCGCATCCATAAAGAACCCCAACAATTTAGGTACATTTTTTATTGAAATTATACCACTTGTATCGTTCAGGTAGTGTCCAAATTTATCAACAGACATAGTTAATTTAAATTAATATTATTGTATAATGTTAGCTTCATATAATTCTTCAATAATTGATACAATCTCGTTATTGTGATTCGTATGACCAGCAGCTTGTGATGCTATTAGTAGTCGATCTACCAACTCATTTGGATCATCCCAATATATATAGTTAGGTTTCTGTGAATTGACACTCATTAATCCAGTACCAATATAATTCTGGTTTGCTGTTTCATGTGATGATGTTGAGGGTATAGATTGCTTCATATTTTTATCTTTAAATAATTTTCCAATAATGTGTTTATATTTATAGGCTCTCGTACCTTTTATTTCACCATCAGCTTGAAAATCTCGTTTGTATGCATTTGTATTAATCAATATTTTTTTTATAAATTTCAAGTTCAGATTTATCATAGTTCTTTGGAGTTTTATGAAACATTAATGAAAATAATCCTGGTGTAAGAGCCCATATTTGATTTCCAATTATAATTTTATCGTCATTGAAGTTAATCTTACTGTCACCAAATTTCCACTCATTATTAGAATCTCTATAGAGATTGTCTAACTCATTAATTTTTTGTAAAGATACTAAATCTTCATCATTTCTATAACTATTTAAATTTTCAGTTTCTGACTGAGAGTAAAAATCATCGTAATCTTCTGAGTTGCTTGAGTTTACTAATGTTTCTTCAACAATCTTCTTTGGAGTACTTTTGTTAATCGCTGGTATTTTAGATATAGGATTTGAATTGATAGTGAATTCATGTTTAAGTTCCTTATTTTTAAGTTTTGGAATTCTTTTATAGTTTTTGAGTTTTTTTTTCAAGGGTTCTGTTATGGGTTTAAATGTATCTTTAAGTTGTTCATGCATATCTGCCTCACCAACTTTCATACTACGAAGTTTTTTCTTCAATACATTTCTCGTTTTTATCAAATCCCTCAATACATTTTTATTCATTTTAAATAATTAATTCGGTTTTCTTATCAAATTATGAATTAGTGTCTAGATTAATGATGTTACATTATCAGATCAGTTTTCAGCCTTGGTATAAGATAATATGTTAAATCAGCTATCTGGTATTATAAAAGCGATGATATTATTTTAGATATTGGATTAGGTTAGGTAGAAATCGGTTAAAAATAGTAGATACATATGTACTAAGTTGTAGTATGTTAAAAGTTCAATGTTATACTAATATTTAAATGTAATATGTATAATAATTTATATTGTTATGAAATTGTCAAATTGCTTTCGGTATCGTCCATTATTCAATTCGTCATCTTTACTAATCACCAAAAATCCATATTTATCTTTCCAACATTCTCGACAAATTTCATAAAAGTTTTGAAAACTCATATCGCTTGCAACATGATCACTATAAACATGCTTCACATTCATTTCATCTTGCTTAAACATTATCTCGTATCAAATGTTTTGGAATTCTTGTATAAGTTTGACATAAATAAAATGAGTAAATATTTTTGTGTCGACCCATACAAAAGTATGCACGTATGTTATTTTGCTTTTCACATGCAACATCATCAAATATCATAATTGAGTTAGAATTTGCTTTATAAGGAGATATTACTGATTCATTATCTGAAAATGTATAATATCCCATTCCTTTAATTGGTGTTATTAGTTTTCTTAAATATTCATATTTTGGTTGATATAGTGATTTTGAGTATAAATAGATGTTCTCAAATTTTAAACCATTAGGATTTTCCAACAATCCAATCATAACATTAGTCTTCCCACAATTCGATGGACCGACTATCAGCGCTCGAATAGAATTCGGTAATAAAGAACTGTGCGAATGGAAATATTTTTATGTTGTTTAATTAAGCGCATCTTTATAACTGATACTAAAAATATATAATTAATATTTTTTTTATAGAATAAAATAAAATGGTTATACACTATAACAAAGAGATTAATTATAAAAGAACAGTCATCGGAGAAGGTTTAGTGAATAAAATAATAAACTCTCTACCTATTGAACTACATCTTCCTGGATATCAATATTGTGGCCCTGGAACAAAACTGCAAAAACGTTTAAATCGGGGAGATAAAGGAATAAATAAATTAGACGCAGCTTGCAAGGAACATGATATAGTATATTCAAACAATAAAGACATAAATATAAGACATCAGGCTGATAAAATTCTTGAAAATAAAGCTTGGGAACGAGTTCTTTCAAAAGACAGTACTCTACCAGAAAAATCATTTGCTTACTTGGTAACAAACACAATGAAAGCAAAAAGAAAATTAGGCATGGGTTTGAAGAAGAATAACATAAATAAAGATTCAAAAGTATATAAATCTAGTGGAAGAAAACTTTTCAATGCAACAAAAACTTTAAAGAAAGAAAAGCCACAAGATATTAACTCTGCTATTAGGATTGCTCATAAAGTCATTAAAAACTCTTTTAAAGGGAAAAAGTCTCATGTTGTAATTCCTCATTTTATGTTATGATTCCAAAAATTGGTGGTTTTTACCTCTAATACCCATTGTAACTGCTCTTGGTGCAATTGGTAGTTTAACTGGTGGTGGTGCAGCCATAGCAAAAGCTATAAATGCCGCAAAGGATGCTAAAAATCAACTTGATGAAGCAACCAGACATAATAAAAATATGGAGGCTATAGCAATGGGAAAAGGTCTTTACCTCACACCATATAAAAAGGGATATGGATTGGTTTGTAAAGAGAAACCAAAAAACTTTTAGAAATGCTACCTAAGAGACCACTAACTGATCTCGACCTGAAATACTTGTCAAAAAATATTCCATATTTTAGAGGTATTTTCATGTTAGACAGACTACCAAAGCGTTCTAGAAAAATATAATGTGGTATCATCAACTTAGATTTATCAACAGGATCTGGAACACAAAGAATATTTCGATAGCTTTGGAAATTTACAACCTCCTTCTGAATTGATTAAATACCTAGGAAAAAATATAAAATATAACTACAACCAACATCAAGATTATAATTCATATAATTGCGGACAATTATGTATTAAATTTCTGTATCATATAACTGAAAGAAATAAATAAATAAAAAAAACTCATTTATTTTATTTTGATATTAGCAATGAAAATGTTTTTATTTATGAATTTATATTAATTTTTTTAATTTAACTAAATATTAAGAAATTGAATGAAGATATATAGGCTTTAGATTTCCTATACTGGATATTGACCATTTGGAATAAAATCAACCATTACATCAAATGTGTCTAAGCGCAAGCCTCGTTCTCCTTCTCTTGTGATATGGAATATACCTGATGATAGTTCAGTCATCTCTTCATCGGATAATGAATTGTATCGGTTTGGCAAAAACATTATATTCTCTTCCAGCTCAATTTGGATGGTTGGGCCATATTTTGTTGTCGTTCTTTTTGCATTTAAGACTGCATACTTTTTGCTAGTTTCCAAATCCTTAATATGAATAAGGGTTTTGTTGGAAAAGCTGTTGAATTTTTTAATTAAATTTTTAGCTGAATCCATTTTTTCGTTCTGTTGTCACTTGAACAGATTTTCTGATATTGATCTTTAAATTTTTTCAATAAGTCTGAATTTTTTAACAAAAAAAATTGTTAGAGAGTAAAAGAAATATGTATATATATATATATATATGCTCCTCGCTCTATTTTCAATAATAAAAAGGGGATATGAATAAAATTGTTTTAAAGATAAAAATAATATAAAATTTAGTATGATGTAATAGGAGAAAAAATATTAAATATATCTATTCTCCTCACACTACCTGCAGGGATTCAATTATAATCTTTTCATTTCATTGTGAAGGATCGTAGTGGAATAAATTAAACATAATTAAAAGAAAAAGAAAAGGAGAGAATACTGTTTTTAAATGGAGTAACAAAGCAAAGTATATTATTTGGAAATAAAAAATATTCGTGTAAAAGATTCTGAAAAATGTAGTTAATAACCGAAAACTTTAATAAACTAATAGTAACAATAAGAACGTCAACATAACAAGTTGAAAAAAAAAATTAAAAAAATAATAAAAATGAGTTTAATAAGAGATATCGTACAACAATTTTTAATTTATTTCAAAGACGAATTATTATATGAGCACCGGGACACGCTCAACTTTTTTGTGTCCATGCTGGAACAAAATGAAGACCATGGAGTTATAGATGATGAAGCTGGGGAAAATGGAACCCATTTTAAGAGCTGCCCTTGGTCTGAGCCAAGCTGTGAAGAGGGCCCAGACACCTGCAGATGTTCCGTATTTCATTTCCGGAAGGATATTGTATTAAAATTAATTCAATCGTATTATAACTTTCGCCAAAATATTTAATAAAATAAAATAAAACTTATATTTACTTTTAAATAGAAAAAAACACAAATTCAAATAATTGTAAAATAAAATAAATAAAATATAAAAAAAAAAATAAAAAAAATTTATTCTTCTTATTTATTGACTTTTAAAAAGATAAATTAGGTAAGTAAAATCACAAATGAATTTGTTATTTTTTTCAGAGCGGTTCTTTTCATAACAGCATAAAAAAGTATTAACTCTTTTCCTTTTCTAACTCAACAGGTTGACCTTTCTTTCATTTTCGAGTTTGTTGTTTTTCACAGCGGTCTTTTTCATAAGGGTTAAAAAAAAAGTATTAACTCTTTTCCTTTTCTAACTCAAGAGTTTGACCTCTTTTATATTCGAGTTTGGAAAAAAAGGTGATTCTAATGAATGTCTCGTCATACAAGGCTTTAAATAATATAAAATGGCGTGAGGTAATAGGAGAAAAAATATTAAATATATCCATCCTCCTGGCACCACCTGCAGGGATGCAAGTATAATCTTAGAGCAATCTGCTTTTACTCTCCCACACAATCCTCTGGTTTATAGCACTTGACACTATAGGAGTTTGCACCTTTTGTATGCCATCTACAACAAACTAACTTGCACGTGTGCATAATCCATTCATTCAATCTCTATGCCCTTTCAATTTATAATTATAATTAATATTTAATTTAAAAGCATGTTTATTCATGTCTTAGATAAATGTATTATGCACAAAGTAAGTACAGATAGTTAATATTGTGCATGACCAATCTTGTTATGTATTGTTACTGATCTCACATTCACCTCCTCTAATTTTTTTTAATATTAAATAAATGCTTGCACATTCATGATTTCTGGATTTAAACACTTGTATGGAATAAATTAATGGCAGTTAAAGATGGGAAGAGGAGATAGAATTAAACGAAGAAACATATTTTTAAAGAAAATGTCGTACAGAGGTATAATTGAGAAGTTTCTATATGACTTTGATGGTTGTATTTTTGATGAACATTTACAAATAATAAACCATTTTCAACGCATGCTCGACGAGTATGAAAATATCAAAATGATTGATTCTATTCAGGGGAAGCATTTCATCAATTGACCAAGGATTTGTAAAATATGCGAGTTTATATAAAATACATGTGAATGTATTCAGTTTAATTTACAAAAAAATAATGTATTTCGTTTAATAGAAAATTATTCTACGTTTTTTATAAGATATATAAATAAATAAATAAAATATATTTAAAATTGAAGTTTTTATATAATATACTCTAAATTTACTCTTTACTCTCATACAAAATAAAAATATTAAAACTAGAGAATGAAAATTCAAAATTAGTTAGAAATAGGTATTCATCCAGATAGTAAAAAGAAAAATTAGAAAATTATACAGAAAACGATACATATGATCAAACTATTACAGTCAGCCAATCATAATTTAGGAAAGCATTCAATTTCATCCCTCATCGTCTTGAAAAAAACACAGGTACTCAATTTTCAATCAAAACAATGAAAACTAATTTTAAATATTACCTGCTTTATTAACCCTTAAAACTACCTGCTTTTACTCTCCCACACAATCCTCTCTCACTCTCTTCACATTTCTCATTATTCAACTAGAAACTATTACTATCCAACTGGATTCCCTTCATGACATGTCAGCTATTCGCTGTCGACCAATTCAAATTCCAATTAGAAAAGGCGGCGGCATTCCTTTGATGTCTCTGCTCCCCATTACCTATCTACTAGAAACAACAGGGGCCAAATTACCGCCTTCGATATCGAGTAAAATTGATCGTAATTTTCTTATTTTAGATTATGGCATTCGATATCGAGCAAGAAATTTAGTACATTTTATCATAATTTCAATATCGAAATCATTTTTCGGTACGATAGCTCTTTCGATCACGAATGCGGTAATTTGGCCCCAGGTATTTTGATTGTGTAAAATAATGTACTACTGTCAAAAATACTTGAAAATGTATTTTTTTTTTATTTAATTTTATTTGGAAATTTATATTATTTACATATTTCTTAATTCTATTCCCACGAAGCCTTAGGGCTTGTCTGTAGGATGTGAAAAGTTATGTATTTCATATATTATTTCATTTCATTGCAGAGATATACGGCCATGTCACAGAATTGAATTCGGTTTGGAAGTGAAATTAATTCGGGTTTCTGCTTTAATAGAAGAACCCAAAGGAACAATTTTTTTCGGAATGAAACCACTATTAATTTGCTATGTGGCATTGTAATTTTAAGAATTTCTAGAAAAAAAAGTTTCGTTTTATTTTTTCTATAGAAGCAACATACGGAATTAATTCCACTTCCGAACGGAATTAAATTCTGTGACATGGCTGATAAAATGTTTTTTTATATTTTTTTTTTTTCTTTTTGTGAAGCTTCTTACGTTGATTAAGTCTAGCCGTAAAGCATTGAAAATAGTAGGCAAGACGACACCTAGAGCATTTTTTCCCGTAGTTGTTTCGGTGCCGTTAATACAAGAAATTTGTGCAATGCGAAGCCGGTATTCTGTATACCATAAAGGAGAAAATCGTATTTTTCCATACAACATTATCAAAAATATGGTTTTATGTCTCATTTTTGGAAAAAAATTTATGGCGTTAAGTCCCATTCCATTATGGCTCAATGGAATGAGACTTGACGCCATATGGCTTTATGTCCCATGGCTTTATGTCCCATGGCTTTATGTCCCATGGCTTTATGACACCTCACCACACATTAATTCACATTCAATTTTCAAATAAAAACATAAATGTAATTTTCATTTTTTTGCAACGTCTTTTTGAGAAAAACTGACTTCTTTAAGAAATTTTAACGTGAATTAATAAAATTTTAACATTGAAAACAATAATTTAAATGAAATTTGTCCATTAATTGTTCGATATTTAATTGTGAGTACATTTTACAGTTTATAACGTATTTTTTGTTTTACGAGATTTTTTTCCAGGAAATATGCCAAAGATTAAGCCGTCAAAATATTCCATCATAATGAAATACGTTAACGAATTTAACAATGTCTTTAAATCTGATGGAAGAATACTTTATTGCAATATTTGCAATAAATCCGTGAATCACGAAAGGAAGTTTTTGGTTGAGCAACACTTAAATAGTCAAAAACACAAGGATCTGCTCGAGCGTGTTACACAAAAGTCTTCCCAATCGTTGCTTAAACATACAGAGACAACAAATAAGTTTTGTATGGAGTTATATGAAGCATTCATTTCCGCTGGCATACCCTTAAACAAATTAAGTAACGAACATTTAAGAAATTTCTTTAAAACATACATAAATGAGAGTATCCCTTGCCAGTCTACTCTTAGAAAAAACTATGTAGACAAAATATATGACTCCGATGGGTGTCGATGGACGAAACTACTGATATAGAAGGGCGTTACGTTGCAAACGTTATTGTCGGAGTTTTGGATAAAGATGAAAAAGTTTCCAAAAATAAATTCTTGCTTAACGTTGTGGAATTGGAAAATCTGCAATATATTTCAAAATATTGCAAAAAAAATGGACAAAAAATATCAAATTTTTATGGAGGTTGTCTCACATATTGGTCCATAACTCTGGTTGGCCTATACCGATTTTGCTGATTTTCAATACCAAAGTTACCTGCAAAATAAGAAATATTTTTCTGGAAATTTCGTTTATTTAAATTGTATACCTTGGACGTTAGAGTGTTTTACACAGCCGGACAGACAGACGGACGGACATGGCTAAATCGACTTAGAATTTCATAAGGATCAAGAAAATATATACTTTGTTGGTTCTCAGATGAATATTAAAAAAGTTTCATACGGAATGACAAACGTAATATATCATCATTCACCACTCTTGGTGGTGGAGGGTATAAAAAGATAATGTATGTTGTTCAAACTACAAAATACCTGATGAATTGTGCACAAAAATTAATTCGAATAAAACATATAAAAAATCTAAATATTTTATTGATAGTGTCTTATGGACTGAAAATGATTATGAACCAGACTATGTATTTAATCTACGTATGTATCTTATTTATTAAAATATAATATGAAATGTAATTGAAATATGTATCTCATGGTAGTAATTTTTTTCTAAAGCCTCAGTTAGCCGACTGTAGCGGAATGTAGTGTAGTGACGTAAAAATTTAAGGAAATTCTATTTCTTACAGATTCATACATTACGGTGTTGCGTTACTTTACATCTCCATAACCATTTGCATTACTTTACACATAACAATATTCATCAGCTGTTTCTTACTGTTGCAGTTACATTCCATTACAGTCGGCTAACTGAGGCTTAATAAAATATTTTATAAAAATGTGTTTGTTGTTTTGATTTTTAAAAGAAACATTTTATAATTTAGCCCCTTTTCGCACTTTATCGAAAATTTTTAAATGTAGCTTAAACGGATTTTTTCAATTTAGCCCTTTTTTCAAAAATGTTTACGCGTTTTGTTTGTAACTTTTCTATAACTACATATACGTACGTACGTTACATTACGTTGCTTTTTTCTTAAAACAACGTTCGCATAACGAGGCCTTTAAAAATCCTGAGATTGTAAAAAATCCGTCACGTTTAGCATCTCTAGAACTAAATTGTTCGTTTTTTTTTTTTTTTTTTTTTTTTTATTTTCTGCAAACCCAAGTAAGTACCTGTTTAGAAAATAAGACATAGGGATCTACTGCAGATCTTTATTGTTCTTATAATATTAACTATTGCACATGTCGTCATAAAATCACACTCATAAAATTTAAAGTTTTTCTACTTTTATGACGGGTTTTCTTAAAAATATTATGAGTTTAAAATTAATCTCCCTGTTTTAGCGAAAATTTTCCAAGAATTTTTAAAATCGTTTTATGATATGTACTAAAACATTGCCGTTAATCTCTCTCTTTATGTTGCACTGGAATTTTATGCTTTTGGGTTTTTGGCATATGTATATTTTCAATTACGTGTACGATGTGGAAATGTGTTTGAGAGAATTTGAAATTTGTTAGTTAGGCTTGTTAAAGGTATTTACTAATTAAATTTGGTTCGATGTTCGTTTTTATTTTTTTGATATAAAATTTGGATTTTCTAAAATCAATATGAATATAAATGATATTATATGTTTATGATGATAATCCAAATAACTTTTTGTTTTAGTAACTAAAAGTTGGAAGTTACACATTAAAAATATTCAAACGCCTCAAATAACTTTTCCTCTCATTATTTACCACTATTTGCAACATCAAGTGAAACGTAAACAGGTGTTCATGAGCTTCATGTATAAAAATATAATTTTTTATTAAATTAAATTTTGATTTCTTCGACCTTTTTTTTCATAAAATAAAAAGTTTTTTCGAGCTCGATTCTAATTCGAGCTACTTGAATATCTAATTGCATTAGCAGAAGTCAATTAGATTTCTAATTGTAAAGGTAAACCAATTTTTTTTTTGCTAATGGCAACTAATTGCAATTAGTTTTACCATTGGAATAAAAATTTCTATTATCTAATGGGAATTAATTGAACTATTTCTAATTGTTTGATGAATTAGAGAATATAAACCAATTGCATCAATTGCTAATTCTAATCATTATTTAACATGTATGCTTTAAACTATAATATGGTTACCTTAGGTCATAATATGATCATGTATAACAATTTTATGATTATATTAGATTATAATATGATGTTATAATATCAAATTATGATTAACGAGAAAATATTATGATGAAATATTTCGATAATAATTGATCATAATATGATATTTTTTGGCACTTATATTCATCATAATATGTTTTGACTATAATTATGTTTACCACAACCATGTTTCTTTCTGCGTGTATTGTGAATTAATCGTGTTTTTTGTTTACAGTGAGTTTATTTTACGGATTAAATACATATATAATCGCGGTTACGTTAAACCGCGATTAATGCACAGAACCAAAAATTTACCTAATTAAGGTCAAATGGCGTGTAGACTTGAAGAAAAGTAGGTCAAAATAGAGCCAACTAAAAAGTTTGTCAAGATTACGGTTGCTTTTCGTAAATTTTTGTAAAATAGTTATTTTGAAGAATTTTCTTCAAAGTGATTATTGTGTTTCGTTATTTAGCAGGATGTAAATATGAAGAAATTTTAGTAACATTCAATAAAGAAATTATTCAATTTAACTAATTATTTTAGTTAATGCTTATTCATATTAACGATTATTATTGAAATGGAGTAATGAGTTTAGTCAATTTGAATATAAGTTTTATTCATATTGAAGAAATCTTATTTAAATTAACTATTAACTTTAGTAAATCTTAATAAAATTTTTATTTATATTGAAGAATTAATCTTCAATATAACTACATACTTCCTTTTACTCAATAGCCCATTCTTTCAAGGCATTTAACACAATTTTTTGTAATGTACATATAGTACATATGTAAGTGCACAATATTACTTTGGGTACGTACACATATTTATACTGGCTTAAAAGTCTGTAATATTAAGCAAAATAGTTAATAAGGTAAGATATATTATAGATACTTATGTATGTATATTGAATAACCTAGAATAAAAACAACGGCAAAATTGGATGTAACATATATATTTAATATGTTCATATGTACATATTTATTTTATATTATATTCTATTTTTAAAAAGCAACGCATATAATAAAACAATGAATTTTTATTCAAGTTCTCTATTAAAAAACTAATGCTTATTCTTGATTAATTATAGTTTCAAAAAATTTAAAAAACTAAGAAATTTAATTTTTAATTTGGTAGAAAAAAAAACTTAAAAATATTTGTTTTACAAAAAAATTAATTACGGGTTTTCAGTATATAAGCGATAAATATTTTTTACATATTAATGAGTATTATTAGCAATTGCGTGCAAATGATTATGTATAATTTAGAAATATAATTAACATTAAGGTCTTATAAATCACACTTACAATTATGTAAAATTTGTACAAACTAAAATATAATTTACGTACATACTATATACGAGTTTACAAAAGAACATAAACGCAAATTATTCTATTTTAAATTATAATTTTTATAATTTCAATAATTATGAATAAAGTTTAATAGTATAATAATATATGAAATAATATATAATTCAACTTTAATAATTAATTAAAAAGAAATAATTCTTATAAATAGATTTACAGTCTATTGCCTAAACTTCAGCCATTTAATCGCAATATTTATAATAATATTTTTTATAATTTTACCATGAAAGGTAATTTAATCCACAATTAAACTGGCTATTAAAATTAATTCAAATTTGAAATAAGAGAAATTATTTGGGGGCTGCTGTAGTCAGTATTTGTTGTAATATTATAAAATTCTTCTGGAGGACCTAAATTAATTACAGATATTGCAGATATTTAACAAATACCAAGATATAAAAAAATTAAAAGTGTGTGCTTCTTACCAAGACTTAAAACTCTTTCATTATTTGTAGTCTTATAAGAATACGGTCTTTTTTTGAAAACACCATTATGCTTTAGTTTACGACTTGTATTAAAATATTTATCATACAGTTTTCCTTGGGGTTTCCTTCCTGATTGTTTTAGGTAGTAATATTCCTATAAATAGAAAATTTTGTAAGTATATAATAATACAAAAAAAAAAATAAAATTTTCAATTGTCTTACCAAAGATTCAGTTTAGAAAATGCGAATATCATTTTGAATTAAATAATTTATAACTACATCAACAGTAACTGTGCGAAGCCCATCATTCAATTTTAAATTATTTTTGAAAAAATCTAGAACAGTTCTTCCTTGAAATGATAACTTCATTATCTTTTCAATATCGACTATAGCAGATGAGTCCATGTTAGAAGATGAGGAAATAGATTACATATTTCTGACTCATATTTATTATTTAGTGAGCCGAAATTATTTATTGTAGTATTTTTCCAAGACAATAAATTTTTCTCAAATTTGATCTGTATTCCCAATTTTACTTTCCATTTAATACAAAGCTGTTTAAGATGTTTGAAAGTATTAACATTGCTGAATAATTGTGAGCACGAGTCCTCACAACACTGGTATGTGCTATATGAGGAAAGTGAATGATAAACCATTAAGTGCACAATTAAGGCCTCGATTAAGCAAAACTCTTTTTCACAAACAAAACACTTCATTCTCACAAAATTTTACAATTACTACCTCTTTTTATTTATTATTTAGTTATTTTTTAATTTTTTTTAATTGGCTTTTAATATTTTTTATAAAACTCACTTATTTTTTCTTCACTTTCCAGACTCGTGTTTTAATGCAGTAATTATGTTTTTGATTTTCTATTTGAAAAAAAAATCTTCAGGTCTACATGCCTTTATTCATATTTACAAAAAAAAATAGTCAGCTTGAAGAATTTTCTTCAACTTTACTAAAACTATTTACTTAATGTACGAAATTTCTTCAATTATACTGGCTCTTACTCAGGTTGAAGAATTTTCTTCATAATTACTACAACAATTTAGGTAAATTTAACGAAATTTATTGAATTTTACAGGCCTTTTTGAATTATTTTTTACTTTTAGTCACTTTGAAGAACTTTCTTCATATTTACTAAAATAGATTACTTTACTAAAAGTTTAACGACATTTTATTTAACTCAACACCTTAATATTTATTTTTATTCTTCTTCTTCATTACGTTAGAAAAAGTTACGAAATATATTCAAGTAAACAAAACTTTTATTCAAATTCACTTGCCATTAGGGGTGTAAAATTAACTAATATTGTGCATTATTTCGTTTACTATGCGTTACTGCCGCTTTTACTAACTTTTTGTTGTTCAAGCAGAATATTAGTTTATTTTTTAACTAAATTTTATTCAAATAAAGTAATTTTACTAAAATATATTTTTTACTAAAAAAATTATGCCTATTTGAAGACTATTCGTCCATATGGATAAACCGCCAGTTGATTTGAATAAAATCTTTGTTTATTTGATTATTTTTTTCGTTGAAGGTTTACTACATTTTTTCGTTAATATTACCTACGATATTTTTTTCTGTGTGGGCATTGCGGTCAGATTATTTTAATATTTATTTAAGTTGGTTTCAGGCGATTAGACTTTATGTACAACTTTTGGTTTATCTATTGCTTTTTGATTTTATGTGTTACTGTAACAACATTGTCTACCGATTCGGGACTGAAAAAAGGTTATCAAAGCGCTAATTTAAATTATGTATTCCGGTAACAATAATTGCTGTTTCTGTTACGTTATATAAATCTAGATGGTAATTTCGGTTAGACTTATTTATAAATTATTAACAAAATTTACAAAGAGTATATATCCATCCATAAAGAACGGCCATTTTCTGAAAGAAGCAAATACATGACATGAGATTTAAATTTTAAAATTTAAATATACATACATATGTATGTACTCGCAAGTATTGAATAGTAGATTAACAATTAAAACTTTGCATTTTTTAAACTGAGCATTACACATTATTTTAAAATTCTGTGACATTGTTAACCCTTTTATATATGGGATCAAAATTGCTATTTTGAAAATAAATAGAAAATTGCGTTCAAATGTGTTTAATGTAAAAGTTTCGACAAATTAAGAACAATTATTATTTTTAGTCGAATGTGGTGTATTGAATCTACTATTCAATACTTGATTCTTGAAATGTATCACTTTGTTATAATTTCAATTTCTTTTAATTTTTTTATATATTTCAATAATTTAATTTTTATGTTCTTATTTGTTTGTTGCACAACTCTAAACAATTGAGACTTTAACTGTATTGAACTGGCATAGCTATTATATTTATGAATGATTTAAAATTATTTGTTTACACATAATCTGAAATTTAGTACAATCTATTGCATTTACGTGATAAAAGTTTTTCAATACAGAAATATTACGAAAAAATTGACTTCTAAAACTAATTCGTTTTCGTTTTCGATTTCCATCACATGCCTGTATTATTAAAAAAAAACATTAATCGCATTTAACGACAATAAAATTAAATCGAAAATTATGGAAAATTAACATGTACGGAAATGTATACACTGCCCATTTAAAACTGTTATTTGCTAATTGTTTAATAACTGTTATACGTACGTACAGTTGCGTTCAAAATAATAGGAGTAATAGTTTTCTTATTTAAATTAAGTTATTTTGCTAGTCTGGTATTTTTAAAACCATATAAAAAGCTAAGGGTTGTTTCAATGGAATGTAAGAAAACAATATATAAAGAAATGATCGTGATAGCTTTTATTTCTGTGATTTTTTTCGAGTGATATCCTAATTTATCCATTAAATCCGTGAATCAAAAAAATAGGAGTAATTGCGATTTATAAAAAATTAAAGTGGTGGAGTGTATAAATTGTATATGGAAGAAAAAGTAAATATGAAAACCATATGCGAAAATGTTGTAACTTAATGTTTTTACATAAAATAATGTTTTATTTTCAAATAGTGGGTCGTGGTAAGCACTGTAACGAAGAAACGCGTAAACTTATTAAAAATCTTCGAAATCAAGGGAAAAATAAAGAGAAATTAGAGAAATGCTATCGTGCTCTAATCAGATGATTGCAAATGCCTTATCCTACGAAAATAAAGCTGAGACTTGAGGTCGGAAGCGTAAAACATCGAGTCTAGATGACCGCCGTATAGCACGCATAAGTAAAGGCGACCCTTCCGCGTCAGCAATTAAAATACAAAAAGAACTTGAACTTCCTATGAGTGTTGTAACTATTCGTAGGCGATTGCTGGAGTAAAAATTATTCGCTAGAAGTCTGCGTAAAGTGCCCTTATTAAAGAAGAAACATGCTGCGACAAAATTGAAATACGCCCAGGAACACATCAATTGGCCGAAGGAGAAATGGCGAAATGTTTTGTGGACGGACGAAAGCAAAATTGTTTTGTTTGACGGAACTGGATCCAGGCAGTACATACGACGTCCTCCGAACACAGCAAATGCAGTCCAGTATACAAGAAAGACTGTTAAACACGGTGCACCGCGGTGGCGTGAAAGCTATGGTATGGTGATGTTTTTCATACAACGGTGTTGGTCCAATATACGAAATAAAAGGCATTATGGACCAATAAGTGTACGTGGAAATATTGGATAGAATAATGCTGCCATATTCAGAGTGGAATATGCCGATTAAATTGGTCTTCCAACAAGACAATGACCCAAAACATACCAGCAAATTGGCAAAGGAGTGGTTTCGTGTCAACGTTGTGGATGTTATGTCATGGCCTGCTCAGTTCCCAGACTTAAACTCCATAGAACATCTATGGGAGGATGTTAAAAAATATGTTGCCGAACGAAAACCGTCAAATACAGCTGAGTTGTGGTCTGTAGAGCAAGATGGGTGGATTCAAATTCCACTGAAACGATGCCAGGATCTAGTTGACTCTATGCCTCGCAGATGTGCTGCTGTAATAAAAAGTAATGGCTATTCTACCAAATACTAATCGTATTTAAAGTTTCCAATAATAACCATAAGCATTTTTAACTTTTTTAATACTAAATATTAATGAAAACTGAATACTCCTATTATTTTGAACAACAGATTTAAGACATGTTTTTATTTAACTTCCTGTTACTAACTTCTTGAAAGCTTTATTTAATTAATGAATAATTTAAATAATTTAGGTTTAAATCAACATTATATTACAGTAAAAAAATTTAATTAAACCATGTTTTTTTATTTAAAATTAAATTCTTGATTTTCAATTGGCTTACTCCTATTTTTATGAACGCAACTGTATGTACATGGCAAACATTTTAGGCATAGGCATTTAGGCATAAAACACAAAGCGTATTTATTTGTTTATTTATTTATTTATTTATTTATTTATTTATTTATTTATTTATTTATTTATTTATTTATTTATTTATTTATTATTTATTTACATAACATAGGAATAATTTTTACAAGTAATATTACAAATAGATAAGAATTCAGGTGAATAATCCTTCTCTACTTAGAAATAATTATAGAGACTGTAACGAACCTTCTTTGGCTGGGGTATAACTCACGGCTGTCCAAAGTTCTGTCACAATAAAATTTATTTGATTTTGTGACCTCTAAATTAAAACACGGCTTCGTTACACAATTTCAATTTACTTTATTACTCTTTTAGGTTCGTTTTACCAGAAATAAATCACTTTATTTTCGTCTAACCAATTATCTCTTGGCGAGTGGTGAGAGTACGAAACGACCGGGATCGTGGGGAAATGGCAGTGGTATTTGGTAGCTCGAATGGCCTAACGTGAGACCGGGTATGGTAGTGAAAAGTCGCGAGTAAGGTCACAGTGAGGCTACACCTAAATGTGAACTATGGGTATAACCCACGGAAACACTACTCAGGGGTAGTGTGTAGTTGGAATCCTGGAGTAAAACCCACTGGAACGCCAACTACACCCAAGTATGACCCCGTCAAACTACACACGAGGGTAAGCCTGGAGTAAAACTCACTGGACTCACTCCCTTATGTAGCTTGTAGCAGTGGGAATCCTGGAGTATAACCCACTAGAACGCCGACCACACTCAGTAATGACCCAGTCAAACTACACACGAGGGTAAGCCTGGAGTAAAACTCACTGGACTCACTCCCTTGTGTAGCTCGCAGCGGTTGGAGTCCTGGAGTAAGACCCGCTGGAACGCCAACCACACTCAAATATGGCCCAGTCAGACTACACCCGGAAGTAAGCCTGGAGTAAAACTCACTGGACTCACTCCCTTGTGTAGCTCGTAGTGGTGCTCCTGGAGTATAACTCACGAGAACACTACTACGCTCGGCTTTGAGCTGGGTGGAAATGCGACCACCAATAAAACCCAGTGAAGCCTACACCGGAGGGTGTGCCTGGAGTAAAACCCACTGGACACACTCCCTTGTGCGGCTCGTAGTGGTGCTCCTGGAGTAAAACTCACGAGAACACCACTACGCTCGGTTACTGTGTAAATAGATTACTAGACCGGTGGTATAACCACGGGTTTTGCAATCTATCCACACTACCCAACTACTACCAATACCACTCACCTGTTAGCACGATCACTCCAACTTCTCAACACACACTGATCCCTCTTAAGGCCCAACTATAATATGCATAAGCAAGATTAAGCAAATTGCAAAAGTTAACGAAAAGGCTGTCAAATGCATAACCAGTTCAGAGTTAACTTTTAGGTGGCTACAATGACTTTGAAACTTTTTGTCCACAGTTGCTCATTTATGTTTAAAAAAAAATGTTTTTATTTTAACAAAAACCCATTAAATGACTATATTTTATAAATATTATTATATTATTTTATAATTAAAAGAAAACTTCGTACCAGAAACGCATAATTTTTCCTTTTTTTTAATTTATCGGCAAAAGTACTAAAATGTACAGCTGTGGCAGCACTACATTGTAAATAATAATAAACGTTTACATATGTTTTGTTAATTTTCGTATTGTGTTTGCAAAAATGGAGAAAAAACTTAAAAATTTAAATAATATAAAAATATTAAAGTTAGCGCTTAAAGGCCTGTGTGTGCACATTAAATTAAATAAGTGAACTACACTGTAAAAGAAGAAGTCGCTCTTGTTCTGTCAGAGAAATAAACCGCGACAGAAAGACATTTTTGTTAAAATAAAAAGGGCCCTTTTATTATAAAGGCACTTATTTTTTCCACATTTTCTATTAAATTTAAAATAAATGTATTTTCTTCTTTCTCCATTTTGTTAAAAACACAAAAAAACAACAAACAGCTGATTCCGTACAGAATGTGCGATCAGTTTCGCTGTTTGCTTAAGCAAATGACAGTTGAAAAACTTAACGAAAAGTTTCGTTAAGTACATTATAGTTTGCCACATACAATTTATATGTGTTCGCACGTTTGCTTAAGCTAGCATATGCATATTATAGTTGGGCCTTTACAGTCTTTTGCTCTGCTTTTATACCTTTTTCTCACTCGAGAAATTACCCAGATGGTAACATGTACTCAATCGCTCAGCTGATTCTGACAGCGCGACAATCATTGTTTTCAATCACCAGCCGTTGGGGCGCTAGTGTACATGTGTCGTTGTTGCCGGCAACTACTAGATGGTGCCGTAAGTAAATACTTTATATTCACCACGAACTTACTAACTAACCATACTATATATATTACTTCATTATACATTTTATAGTGAAATATTCATAAATATGATAATATAAATATTAATATAATCATATGCATTCATAAATGTAATGATATAAAATTTCATCAATATCAAAAATCATAAAAATATAAATTTTATAATTCCCTAAACTAATATCATTCATATCCATATAAAAAAGAATCAAAAATAAAGTTCATAAATACCAAAAATCAACAATAATAATTTACTGAGTGGGTGGAAACGAGGGTTCCGACTTCCACCGTCACAAGACTAAAATTACTAGTAGGATAAAGTTTTTTTTTTTTTATTTTTTTAGCTTTTAGTTATTTATTGAATCTTCATATTTTGAACTAACAATAAGTTTTCAAATCTTAATACTAAAAAGAAAATAATAAGCCCAGCCAGTGCTAGACAAAAAATTTTTATGATACTACAAAAATTTCATATCAACTGATCAAGTCATCTGTTTTGCGCTTGAATTAAAGCAAGGGTATCCCTCCTTCTCAACCGACTGTGGCCACTAAAGTTAAGGATGTCTCGTGCAAGTGGGTTTGGATGGTGTTCAAGTTTGCTGACGTACTTTGACGCATATTTTGTAAATTCGACGTTTACTAATGGCACGCCTAGATCTTTGTGGATTCGAGAATTTTTAACATACCATGGAGCTGCAGTAATTATACGTAGAATTTTATTTTGACCCCTTTGAATTTTTTCAATGTTGGATGCTGAGGCAGTACCCCATAATTGAATTCCATAGCACCAGATTGGCTTTAGTATTGCATTGTACAACAAAAGTTTGCAATCCAATTTCAATGTAGAGTTTCTGCCGATTAGCCAATTAAGTTGCACTGCTTTTAATCTCATCTGAGTAAGTTTTGCGTCGATATGAGACTTCCAAGTTAAACGGCGGTCGAGGTGAATGCCGAGGTATTTGACTTCATTGTGTTGCGGGACAATTTGATTATTTATTCTGATGAACGAGCAGGTATCTTTTCGCAAAGTGAAAGTTATATGAATACATTTTTGTTCGTTAACCCTGATTTTCCAAAGCTCTAGCCAATTCTCTAGCTTATAAACATAATTCTGCAAATTCTGTGATGCAACTTGGTGGTCCTTATGGACGCTGATAAAGGCTGTATCGTCTGCAAAAATTGACGTATGGATTTTGGGGTCTGACGGCATGTCGGAGGCATATATCAAATATAAAGTAGGACCCAGTATGCTACCCTGTGGCACACCTGATTCAATTGGCTGAGCGGTACTTAAAAAATCACCTTCTTTGATTTTAAATTGGCCGTATAAATAACTTTCCATGAGTTTATGGGTGTTAGCAGGCAGAGTTAATTTTATTTTGTGCATTAAACCGTCATGCCAAACTTTGTCGAACGCTTGCGACACATCAATGAAAAGGGCGGAGCAGTATTTTTTTTCTTCAAACGACCCTCTTATCACATTTACCAATCTGTGTGTTTGTTCGATGGTGCTGTGTTTAGCTCTGAAGCCGAATTGATGATTAGGAATACATTCAGTGTCATTCAGAATTGGAGTCAACTTAGTCATTAATAATTTTTCAAACAGTTTTGAAATTGTCGGCAGTAGACTAATTGGCCTATATGACTCTACTTTAGTGGGGTCCTTCCCTGGCTTAGGAATCATGGTAATCATAGATACCTTCCAATCTGCAGGATAGTATTCTAGGCGTAAAATAGCATTGAAAATAAAGAGGATGATTCTTCTAGCTACACGAGGTAACTCCACAAGCATTTTGTTGCTGATTTTATCCATACCTGGAGCTTTTTTAAGATTCAGAGTACCAATAGCGCTTTGAACATCATTAAAGCTAAGTCTTAGAGGTACAGGAGGTCTAATAACGAGTGGAGGCAAATCAGGTGCATTAATTGAGTTGTTTATAGTAAACACATTTCTCAAATGGTTAACAAATAAAGTCCCTTTCTCGGAATCATTTCTAGCCCAGTCTCCAGTCGGATTTCGCAGAGGAGGCTTTCCTCTAACTGGTCTTTTTAAACCTCGTGCCGCCTTCCATAGCGAATAGTCAGATTGTGGGGTACTATCAAGACCCTCCAAGTAAGATCTAAATGAGGCCGTTCTTTGGATTTCTAAGAAATTTCTTAGTATATCTCTGCATTCTCGTAGCCTAGCTTTCAGTTGAGGAGACCTATGAATTTGCCACTCTCTTCTAACTCTTCTTTTTTCTGTCAGGAGATGATCGAGTTCAGCGAAATAAGTTCTGTTTGTCCTACGTCTGCATTCAACGTCATATGTGGAGGCGTGATGTACAGCTCTTCGTATGTCCTCAGTAAACTTGCCAATCGACCCATCAATATCCGCGGTAGTTCTCAACACTACATTTTCCGTGCAGTGGGAACTTAAATACTTTTTATACTTTATCCAACTTACTCTGGTTTTAGATATGTCCCGAAATGGAGAGCCATTCCCTTGAAGGAAACGCATTGAAATAATAGAAGGAGAGTGATCTGAAGACAAGTCTAATGAAGGCTCCACTTGTATCGATTCTACAGGGATATTTTTCACTACTCCGAAGTCAATAACATCGGGAATCTTCCGTCGGTCCGTCGGCCAGTAGGTGGGATGCCCGCTTGAGAGTACATCTAATCCCATTTTGGCAATGGTGTTGAAGAGTTCACGACCCTTCGGGGTCACCAGACGTGAACCCCAAAAAGTGTGTTTGGCGTTAAAGTCACCAGCAACTAAAAATCTAGCTCCAAGGGAATTGAAGAAGCTGTAGTATTGGTGTTCTTTTATTGAAAATCGAGGTGGCGAATAAATTGATGATAAAACAAAATTGTATTGACAGAATTCAATGCAAATGTTTGTTGCTTGTAGGTAATCCTCACATATGTTGTTCATTAAATAATGTTTTATTCTGTTCTTTATAAGAATTGCCGAACCTCCACATGCTCTTCCGCGGGGATCTTTAGTATCATATAACACGTAGCCATTAATTTTGAAGTACGCTGTCGCCGTCAAGTGAGTTTCAGCAATCATCATGACATCAATCTGCTTATCCATCAGGAAGTGTTCCAGTTCGTTTTTATGTTGGCGGAGGCCGTTCGCATTCCAAAAACAAATTTTTAAACAAATCATTTCTTTAAAATGGCTTGTAAGATAGTGGATTGCATTTTCAGCATTTCCTGCATCATGGATGTCATAGTGGTCGTAAAAGTGTTCATGGTTTGGACAAGTGTCTGCAATGTAGTCTCTAGAGTGTTAATATTAGGCTCGTAATATTGTATAGGATAAAGTGACATTTTATGTTTAGGTAGAAAGTAACAAAAGCCTATTGAAGCGTATTTATTGTATCAATAAATATTGGATATCTTATTAACTAATTCAATACATAAACCTATTTGAAAAAAGTGATGTTTGATAGCGGTATCTTCAGCAAGTGCAGGAAGAAACGAAATTAAATAAAAATTTATAAATATCTTAATTTTATAACTAAGAGTAATAATCTTTACTGAGTTTTAGTTAAAGAAAAAAGGAACAAAATATACATACATACATACATATATGTATTAGTGTGGACCTTCAATGATAGGAGATTTTTTAAAGTTATCTGTTTTAAAATCGTAGACCAGTTTTGTGTTAGGTTAGGGTAAAATACAGTTTGGTCAAAATATGAGCTCGATCGGTTGAAAATTGCCGTGCCGCACGCGCGTTAAAGTCTGAGAGAATGAAATTCGAGCTAAATGGAGAGAAAAACGACCGTAAGTATTGAGAAGTCACCCCTAGAGATGTAAAATGTATGAGCAACCCGCATTATTTTTGCATCTCCAATATTTCTCTAGAACAAACATATTCTCTATCTCCAACCCTTCATATGGTCCCCATACAAAAAATTTAATTTTCTCGAAAAGATTATACATAAAAACTACAACGCAAAATAATTGGAGATTTCATTAACAGCTTTACAAAAAGTAAAAAATGCAAATTAAATAAATATATATGTATATTCATTTATTTAAATGGATTTAAAAAAATCACCAATGTTTTACATTCACAATAACAAATTGTGCGTATTAAGGGGATTTCCCTTTATGTATACAAGCAATAATTGTAAGAACATAAAAGAAAGTAAACAATTGATGCGCATTTGGTTTTCAATGGCATCATCTACAACAAGAACTAATTTGCGATCGCAACAGTCTAAGATTTATTTGATTGGAAATGTTATTCCACAGCTATTGGGATCAAAATTGCCGTCTAATAAAGAAGTTCTTGGCGTATTATTTTTCCACACTCGTACTCTAAAACTTGAAGTGCGAAAAAGTGAAATAATGGTGGTAAACGAAGTTCTCGTTTTCTGGGATAAAGCTCGAATTCCGACGCGAGACAAGTCTGCAATCGTACTGCAAGTTGAGAAGTTATACCAGGAGTGGAGAAATTTAAGCAAGGGCGCACCAAGAGGAGGACCAACGCATAAGGCAAAAGAAGAAAAGTTTGTCCAAGAATTAGATGACCTCTTCGATATTGCTCATGTAAATGCGTTAATAAGGATGCCAATACAGAAGGATAGAGATTTTTTGCTTACGCAGAGAAAAAAAGGCCGCCCAGGCAGTATGACTGGCATTGAAAAAAGGAAATTGGAACGAGCCGAGGCAGAAGAACAACGGCGAAAACGAGCGGCTACTGAAATCAATTCCTCAGCAATTGGTAAATATATTTATGTCGAATATGATCCACAATTTTAGTATTTGTATTCAATGTTCATCCAACCTCAGTGCAATTCACATCCTCCACCGAATCGTCAGACGAAGAAGGCGATGATAGAATGACATTAGAAATGGAGGTTCTACCATCGACTTCAAAAGCTGTAACAAGAGTTACTCAGTCATTCATCAATGAACGGATTGTTTCTGCCTTGGATAAATGCATGATATCAGACCGAAACGCAATGCATTTAATTGCTGCAGTAGCTGAAGGCCTTGGCCACAATATATCAAATTTGGTCCTGAATCGCTCATCAATTCGAAGATACCGTACTGCAAATCGAAAAAAAATTTCTGACTTCGCAAAGGAAAACTTACATGTACTTACATTCTCTTTTTGTACCAATTTATTATCAATACAATATTCATATTTTCTCATTACAGTTGAAGGAAGCTGCATTTTTTGTTGTACATTGGGATGGCAAAATACTTGAAGACATTACAGGAAATAATAAGATTGATCGTCTTCCGGTTATTGTTACTACTGGAGACATCGAACAAATATTAGGCGTTCCAAAACTAGACAGTGGAAGAGGCAAAAACGTTGCAGCGGCCGTCTACCAGCTACTGGTAGAATGGAACATATCAAATCGAGTTCAAGCCATGTCCTTTGACACGACATCTTCAAACACCGGTGAATTCGCGGGAGCTGCAGTTTTACTTGAACAGCTATTAGAGAGAGACTTGATGTATTTGCCGTGCAGACATCACATCTACGAATTGGTTCTAAGAGCACTGTTCGAAGAGAAAATAGGAAAAACTTTTGCGCCAGATGTGTCTTTATTTCGCCGGTTTCAACAAAACTGGGGAAAAATAGATCAAGATGCTATCGAAACTGGAGTAAGCGATGAGATTGTTGCTTCCAAGTTAATAACTGCATCAGATGATATCATAACTTGTTGCATGGTCCATCTACAGAAAAAACAAGTTCGCAATGACTATAAGGAACTGTTGGAACTGGTTGTTATATTTCTTGGCGGTGATTTGGGTGAATATAAGTTTAAAGAACTCATACCCATTCACCACGCTCGATGGATGTCTAAGGCAATTTATTCTTTAAAAGTATTTATGTTCAGAGGTCAATTTAAGCTGGAAAAATCACAATTGGGTGGAATTAGAGATGTCTGCGTGTTTATTGTTCGTCTATACGTAAAAGTCTGGTATGGCTGTACTGAAGCTGCCAAAGCTCCGAATCAGGACTTTAACTTTTTGAAAGCACTTCACTCATAACCAGACTTTGATAAGAATTTGTCAAAAACATTGGTAACAAAGTTTATCAGACATTTGTGGTATCTGGCGGATGAGGCTATAGCCCTCGCGTTCTTTGACTCAGATGTTTCGTGTGACATAAAACGAAAAATGTTGGATATTGTTTGCGCAGATGATGGGGAAGAAGATAATGACGACTATAGCTCCTATGGCTCTGACGATGTTGCAGATGCTATCCGTAGCAAGAAAAAAATTAACGTTAGTTTTGCAGAAGTAAATGAGCAATTTTTCTCGAATGGCTTGTGTGCTTTCGTAACTTCGAAAACAAAAAACTTTTTCAAACGCTTTAACTTGCCACATGAATTTATACGATACCCACCGGAAACTTGGTCACAGCGAGAAGATTATCAGCGAGCATTAAAAGTTGTTGAGAAAATTCAAGTTGTTAATGGCACAGCCGAAAGAGGCGTGAAAATGATGGAGGAATACAATAAAATATTGTGCAGGAACGAAGAAGAGAAACAATACTTGATTCAAGTTGTTGCTGATTATTGAAAAAAATATCCGAATTTTGAAAAAAGCAATTTAATTTAACTCATTGATAATAAGCATAAATAACATCAATAAAGCAATTTTAATTTCTTTTAAAAATTGTCTATTTTTGCACGATTTTGGTAAATTTTCGTGAAAATTAAATTTTTTGTATGGGGACCATATGAAGGGTTGGAGATAGAGAATAAGTTTGTTCTAGAGAAATATTGGGGATGCAAAAATAATGGGGGTTCTTCATATATTTTACATCTCTAGGGGTGACTTCTCAATAGTTACGGGCGTTCTTCTCTCCATTTAAGTCGAATTTCATTCTCTCAGACTTTAACGCGCGTGCGACAAAATGCAATTTTCAACCGATCGAGCTCATATTTTGACCAAATTTTTTTTTTAACCTAACCTAACACAAAACTGGACTACGATTTTTGAAAATCGAAAATAAAAAATTAAGGTCCACCCTAATATGTATGTATATACAAGTTATTACTTTCCTTTTTAGGGAAAATAAAAAAACAACCAAATAAATTGTTTTTATGCGGACCGTACGTCCGTACTTTATTGAAGTCAATTGAAAACTTAAAACTTAATTACATTTTTTTAGTATCTTATATTCTACTTTCTGTTTATTAATACATAACTTAATTATGAAAAATGTACAATCGTCAATATTGGGCTGTTGCCCTCATTTCTTAGTACAATTTTTAAAAAATCATTTCTTAGTTGTCTTTATTTTACTTTTGCAATTTGTTTACGTTAACTTTTTAATAAAGTTGACGTTAACTTACATACTAAATATCTAAAATTGAATTCGAACAGTATTCATTACAAACAAGTGTCAATTTAGTAGGATTTGAGAGATTTTGTTTTTTGAAAAGTAGGCAATTATCACGCTATAACTGGTTTAATTAATTATAAAATATTATCAAGTTGTTAATTTGTTTTTTAAGTGAGACTTAAGTAAAACTTATTTAAAAATTTCCATTTATTAACGCTTATGAAGATCCCGTATAAATTTTAGAGTCTTTTGCATTAGAGGCGCCTTTTTGTTACGCATGGAATTGGAGACTTGAGCACGATCTCTGACAGTGGCTGCTACTCTTAGCCTTTGATCTTCTGTTTTAGCAGCATTGGGTGTTACACTAGATAACGAGGATACACAGGCTGCTGGTGTGGCCACCATTTTTGCTTTCGTTCCGTATTGCTCTTGTTTCTTTAGAACATTACGCGGAGGCTTGACCAGGGAATCCACAAAGGCTAGTTGTGTTTTTCGCACAGGAGCGGACGCAATTTTTTGCGATGCTTTTATAGAATCTTTTAGGACACTTAGTCGACGTTCGTCTTCTTTTTGGCAACGCATAAACATTTCTCTCCACGATTCATTTTCAAGCCGTTTCTTCGTGCGATAAGTTCGTGAAACATGTTGCTGCCATAAAACATCACTGTCTTCCATTAAATAGGGATTATACTTTTCAAAAGCATACAACTGATTAGGTGTAGCCCGTTCCAAGACCGACTTTAGAACTTCAAATGGCACACCTCCCGTGTATTTCAGTGAATCAATATTCTTTTGTAATTTTCTAGTGCACATATCAAATAAACTGGGAGCTTGATATGTTCGTCCGGTGCGAACGCCAGAATACATTTTCGTCCTCATCGTTTTTGATGAAATAGCATGAGTTATAGTTTCGAAATCAGTGACCGTGCGAGCAGGTTTGTTTGAAGCGCCTGAGTTATTAAATACACAATGCATAACAGTTTCATTAAGAGGCATTTGCTTGTAATTGGTGGATATTGTGTTTAATTCTGAAGCAATGCTAGGATCTAAAGGTTCCAATTTGGCTGATGCTGCCAATAAATCCGTTTTTGTTGTACTTGCTTTTGAAGTACTTGGCGTTGAGTATACTGATGAGGGATGATTGGAGGTAAATGATATTCTTGTACCATTTACTTTGTTAGCAATAGTGCTGTTACCGCTGCTACTACTGCTAATTGTTGATGGCTTATTAGGTGTTGTTTCCTTTTCAATTGTACTGCTGCTGCTAGCGGGAGTCGATGGAGATTTTATTGATTTTTTGCTTTTCTTGACAGGTACATTCAACATTCCAAGGACATCATCAAAATTCGCAGTCTTTGACGAATCAAAACCATCATCGACTTCTTCTTCTGTTGCATTCAGGGGTGGCGAAGATTCTGTTTTGGTTGCAGGTGTTAAGGAAGCTGATTTATGTACTTTGGCTATTTTAGCTGGTGGGGATTTAAAATCGTTGGAATCATTTTCGGAATTATGACGTCGTTTACGCTCGGCACTATCGGGGTATTTGGTTGAGGATTTAGATTTAGGACCATAAATCTTCATCAATATCTTATTTTTTAAAGACGATGAGTGTGATGAAGATTTATCATCTTTTCTTCGTTCTTTATCTTTTGATGGACTTTTATGTTTATCACAGTACTCTTTATTCTGTGATGATGAATTGCTGTGTTTTTCGTCGTGCTTGCGTTTAGTGCTGCTTGTATGACTGCTACTTCTGTGATGTGATGATTGAGTGTTGTTGTTAGGCGTTTCCAGTTTGTGTCCATTACTACTGCGATGCTTGTGTCTTTCTTTATGCCCGTCTTTTTTATCTTCACTACGATTTTTACTGAGCTCCAACTCCTGGCTTGTTTTATACCGATTTTGATTTTCATCCTCTTCATCGTCATGTGGTGTTGTACCACCGTCATCTCCATTGGAATCGTTGTGATTTTCGCTCGCATTTGTTCGAGATGTTGTGTCCATGTGCTCTTCTTCGGCTACAATCATTGCCATCCATTTTGTAAGCAAGTTTCTGGCAGCTACGCCTGTGGCACCGTTGAAGATTCCTAACCAATTTACAGTTCTACCTACACCAGTCTCTTCGAGGTGTTTAACTGTAATGGGCAACTTGTTGAGCTTGTCGATGCAGTGAAGTAACATGGCCTCATTGCTATAAATGCTACGATGATAATATTGTATAACTTCAACTATAGAGGTCATTATATCTTTAATTAATTACTACACTATGGAATTGCTGGTTAATTTTTTTATTTATTTTTTTTTAATTATAACACGTTAATTATTTGCTTGTGCTTTTAATATATAGGTATATGTATATATATATAAATTTCGCAGCATTAATTTTACTTTTATTAAACGTAAATGTATTCTTCTGTTTTTTTTTTCTTGCACAAATTAACACTTTTGATAATTGTTTGAACACAATTAATTTAATTATTATCAACTATTAAACAATTATATTTTTCGAAAATAATATTCTTTTAGAATTTCAATATTTTTTCAGCCGAATTTGCGTCTTCTTCACTTAACTTTCTGTTTGTGAATGGCAGTCGCAGCTGTAGAAAACAATAAAGTAAATTTTTTCCCGTGCACAGTGATTGCAATTTAATCTACCTAACCTAATCTACCTGCCTACCTGATTTACCTAACCTGACCTAAATACAGTGCGCTGGGAAAACTTCAACTAATTAAAACCGCGGGAGTCGGCGTTTAACAAATTAAATTATTTTTTTTATTCTCTCTTTTTCTTCTCTCTATTTATTTCATAAAATTTTAGAGTAGGTAATGTAAAAAAGGCTTAACGTTTTGGGATGTTGACGTAAACGAGCGTTGACGTTTTCCCGAGTAGTGTAGCAGAGGCGTCAAAGGAAAGGATAATGAGAAATGTGAGGAGAGTGAGAGAGGATTGTGTGGGAGAGTAAAAGCAGTTAGTTTTAAGGGTTTTAAGCAGGTAATATTTAAAATTAGTTTTCATTGTTTTGATTGAAAATTGAGTACCTTTGTTTTTTTCAAGACGATGAGGGATAAAATTGTATGTTTTCCTAAATTATGATTGGCTGACTGTAATAGTTTGATCACATGTATCGTTTTCTGTATAATTTTCTAATTTTTCTTTCTACTATCTGGTTTGTTAAATTTTCTGGATGGGATTTTCCAATTGCAATTCCTTTTTTTATTTTCATGAATGGGATTTCTAATAGAATTTATTTGTATTTCATGTATTTTGTTGGTTGAATACCTATTTCTAACTAATTTTGAATTTTCATTCTCTAGTTTTAATATTTTTATTTTGTATGAGAGTAAAGAGTAAATTTAGAGTATATTATATAAAAACTTCAATTTTAAATATATTTTATTTATTTATTTATATATCTTATAAAAAACGTATAATAATTTTCTACTAAACGAAATACATTATTTTTTTGTAAATTAAACTGAATACATTCACACGTATTTGATATAAACTCACATATTTTACAAATCCTTGGGCAATTGATGAAATGCTTCCCCTGAATAGAATCAATCATATTGATATTTTCATACTCGTCCAGCATGCGTTGAAAATGGTTTATTATTTGTAAATGTTCATCAAAAATACAACCATCAAAGTCATATAGAAACTTCTCAATTATACCTCTGTACGACATTTTCTTTAAAAATATGTTTCTTCGTTTAATTCTATCTCCTCTTCCCATCTTTAACTTCCATTAATTTATTCCATACAAGTGTTTAAATCCAGAAATCATGAATGTGCAAGCATTTATTTTATATTAAAAAAATTAGAGGAGGTGAATGTGAGATCAGTAACAATACATAACAAGATTGATTTAAATTTAAAACCCTGCAAATCCATAAAAACAATTTTGGGGTGCATTTTTATATGATTTATAAGTCTTTTCGAATTTGTTCTTTTAATGGTATGTATTCAATTAAACGATCATGAATAAGTATACAGTATACTGATGTATTTTCTGGAATATTGGTAGAAGTTTCAAATTCAATTTTTATGTCAATAGTTCCGCTACTGATAGATTCATTTTGGTGACTGACATCTATCACAACTATCGGTACTTTATTTTTAAACTCTTGAGAAGTGAGTAGAGGTTGAGCATCTCTAATATAGTAGTTTTGTTGAAATCTTAGATACATATCACAAAGTATTGCGAAGCGTTCATTTTTAAATTTTATGTTCAGATCATCATATGGATATGATTCCGAATTTAAATATACTTTTATATCAGTAAGATCACAATGAATAAATTTATTTTGATTCTGAAAAGCAACTAATACAAAACGAGGGCGCTCTCTATTTGCAGCAAGTTTTACGTTCCAAATATGACTAGTTCTTGTGTTAAGTTGTGGATTAATATAACAATCCCAGCTTCGAAATGCTATTGGTATAGAAGTACCACTGCTTATGAAATATTTGAAATTGTCATTTTAGCTTTTTCAGTAGAAACAGTAGAGTACAATAGATCTGCATCATTCTTATTGCGTAACATAATCAACTCATGTTTACCATTTAATATTATTTTATTATAATCTTCAGCAAATCCAAGCAATATTTTTAGTGGTACATAGAAATTGAAATATGCATTTATAAGATCCACATCATCAACTTTGTTCCATCCAGCATTGAGCAATCCATTGCTATCGGTTGGTGATAAAGAAACAAAGTTCTTTATTGTACTTGTTAAACCCAAATGTCGCGTACGATCAATTTCAATACCATTAATTTCATAACGAATTTCATCAAATAGATATGCGACAAAATTATTTTTTAATTTAAAGTTGGATGAGGAAGGTACTAATTCAGTATTACTAGCATCTTTAACGAATCCTTCTACATATATAAAACTTTCACCAGGTAAGACATATAAGTCTTGATTTTGTATTGAAATTCTAATTTCATCATTATTGTTGTAAGATTGAAGATATGGCGTATACGTGTGGTAGTCATTTTTAATAATATTTTCATCAGACAAGGGTTTTTCAAGTGCATCTATTATTGAACTCATGGTTTTCTCAATTTAAAATATAACGATTTAAGAAATTCTTTGTTTGCTTGTGTCAAGTGTTTATGTGGTAATAATTTCTTTAATTTTAATTTAGCTGACAATTGTTTATTAGGAGAAAATGATACTTTATGTTTGGATATATTCTTATTATAAATTATCATTATCTTGTGGGTTTTAAATGAATTCGTATTGTAATTTCCTCTCCTCGAAAATTAATTAAATCTCCGTCTTGATCAACTACTTGTAGAGTTAAGGAGCTTATCTCCCGAGAGTTGACTGGCAAATAAATGAGATTTCTCGGAATCTCATCAATTTTATACTCTGGTGGAACATTAATTGAGAGTTATTCATATATGTATTGACGGATATATTGCTCTCCACTCGTAAGAGATTGACTTTAAAAATGTTGACTGGAAGATCTGAATAGTGATTCTATTTTGGATTTAAGATTTTTTTATTAAATCCAAGCAGTTTTCCAATTGTATTTTCTTTATTAAAATAAACTAAATCAGTAGAGCTATTAACTCTTACTTGCATTGTATTATTATTAGCTTCTATATCAATTTTATTTTTTGGACTGTAGCGTTTGTATTGCTCTTTTATATAATAAACAATATCATTCAATTCATAGGATCCAATTGGAATTTCAATTATATGATCACCAATATGAAACTTGTTATTATAAACGTCTACATTGGGAATGCTGTTGTATGAATGAAAATCAGTCAGAGCACACTCATATTCACCATCCAAATAAATTGGAGGGAAATAATTAGCTGATAGCTCAGATGATTTAGAGCTCAATGTAAGTGTTATTGACATTATGCTTGTCGGAGAGTAAATAAAATAAATTTAACACAATGTTGTTTTTTAAGGAAATTTATAAGTTTATTTTCCATTACAAAATATATATATATAAATACTACATCAATTATATTATTTTATTTATTATTATTATTACTAACTACAATATATCAGTTTTATTAATCCAAGAATTATGATGATTTGGAAATCCCAACCATTTAACAAATGCTTTTTCTCCTTTAGCTTTAAGAACTTTTTCGACGAGGTACGTATCTGGAAATCGAGTTTTGAAAAGTTCTTCATCATAGAATCCTCCTTCTATTGGATTTCCACGATAGTCTTCTAATGTGTACGTTGTAGGATATGTATTCTTTACTGTTTTTATTTTAAAAATTTCTGTACCCCTTTTCAAAAATATGTTTGTATTTACTGATACGTACATAATCTCCGACATTGAATTTTGATATTTTATATGTTTTTATATGGTTGTATACTGTGCTAAGCAATTTCTTCTCATTTGTTGAATTGACTTTGATTGGAGGCATTTTGATGTACGATGAATTTTTCTGTTGTAAGCATCAACTAAATTATTATAAATATCGAGCCAATAATATGAACCATTAAAACTAAATTCTTTTCACATCATTCCTTTTAAGGTTCGATTGAATTGATGCTTTCATTCTACTAAATGTTGAGTAGTGATTGATATTATGTTTATCTATTAGTTTTTGAAAGTCCTTATTGAAAAACTTTTTACCATCATCTGTTTGTAAATGTTTAGGAATCCTACCTAATTTAAAAATATTTTCCATTTCCTGGGCTACTTCAATTGCTGTTTTTGTTTTAAGTGGTTTAGCCCATGCAAATTTTCAGAAGGTATCAATTACAGTCAATAAATATCTATAGTTTTTATTATGTGTAGAATAATTCCCAATTTCAACCAAATCAGCTTGCCAGAGGTCATCTATTCCTTTCATTACAACTCTTCGACGTTTAAAAACTTTTCTAGCCTGTTTATGGAGTTCATTTACTAAGGTTCTTTTTGTAGTCATTATTTAATTCTTTTGTAAAATAATATCGTATGGGTTGTTATCTGTTGACGTATTTTCACCTATTGTGATATATTCAAAATTATCATATCTATAAATTTTCTCTTTTATCCTGCTGATTTCTTCTTTAGTAGATGTATTATACTTTATAATTTGATCTCGAATATCTTTAATATTTTTTTCTAAATGCTCAATTATATCCTTTTGTACCTTTTCAATGTAATATTGCAAAAACACTTTACTGATAGCATCATTCTCTTCCATAGCATTTGCCACATTTCTGATTCTTTTGTTTTGGACGTCAATATTGTTATTCGCATCCATAAAGAACCCCAACAATTTAGGTACATTTTTTATTGAAATTATACCACTTGTATCGTTCAGGTAGTGTCCAAATTTATCAACAGACATAGTTAATTTAAATTAATATTATTGTATAATGTTAGCTTCATATAATTCTTCAATAATTGATACAATCTCGTTATTGTGATTCGTATGACCAGCAGCTTGTGATGCTATTAGTAGTCGATCTACCAACTCATTTGGATCATCCCAATATATATAGTTAGGTTTCTGTGAATTGACACTCATTAATCCAGTACCAATATAATTCTGGTTTGCTGTTTCATGTGATGATGTTGAGGGTATAGATTGCTTCATATTTTTATCTTTAAATAATTTTCCAATAATGTGTTTATATTTATAGGCTCTCGTACCTTTTATTTCACCATCAGCTTGAAAATCTCGTTTGTATGCATTTGTATTAATCAATATTTTTTTTATAAATTTCAAGTTCAGATTTATCATAGTTCTTTGGAGTTTTATGAAACATTAATGAAAATAATCCTGGTGTAAGAGCCCATATTTGATTTCCAATTATAATTTTATCGTCATTGAAGTTAATCTTACTGTCACCAAATTTCCACTCATTATTAGAATCTCTATGTGGAACATAGAGATTGTCTAACTCATTAATTTTTTGTAAATATACTAAATCTTCATCATTTCTATAACTATTTAAATTTTCAGTTTCTGACTGAGAGTAAAAATCATCGTAATCTTCTGAGTTGCTTGAGTTTAATAATGTTTCTTCAACAATCTTCTTTGGAGTACTTTTGTTAATCGCTGGTATTTTAGATATAGGATTTGAATTGATAGTGAATTCATGTTTAAGTTCCTTATTTTTAAGTTTTGGAATTCTTTTATAGTTTTTGAGTTTTTTTTTCAAGGGTTCTGTTATGGGTTTAAATGTATCTTTAAGTTGTTCATGCATATCTGCCTCACCAACTTTCATACTACGAAGTTTTTTCTTCAATACATTTCTCGTTTTTCTCAAATCCCTCAATATATTTTTATTCATTTTAAATAATTAATTCGGTTTTCTTATCAAATTATGAATTAGTGTCTAGATTAATGATGTTACATTATCAGATCAGCTTTCAGCCTTGGTATAAGATAATATGTTAAATCAGCTATCTGGTATTATAAAAGCGATGATATTATTTTAGATATTGGATTAGGTTAGGTAGAAATCGGTTAAAAATAGTAGATACATATGTACTAAGTTGTAGTATGTTAAAAGTTCAATGTTATACTAATATTTAAATGTAATATGTATAATAATTTATATTGTTATGAAATTGTCAAATTGCTTTCGGTATCGTCCATTATTCAATTCGTCATCTTTACTAATCACCAAAAATCCATATTTATCTTTCCAACATTCTCGACAAATTTCATAAAAGTTTTGAAAACTCATATCGCTTGCAACATGATCACTATAAACATGCTTCACATTCATTTCATCTTGCTTAAACATTATCTCGTATCAAATGTTTTGGAATTCTTGTATAAGTTTGACATAAATAAAATGAGTAAATATTTTTGTGTCGACCCATACAAAAGTATGCACGTATGTTATTTTGCTTTTCACATGCAACATCATCAAATATCATAATTGAGTTAGAATTTGCTTTATAAGGAGATATTACTGATTCATTATCTGAAAATGTATAATATCCCATTCCTTTAATTGGTGTTATTAGTTTTCTTAAATATTCATATTTTGGTTGATATAGTGATTTTGAGTATAAATAGATGTTCTCAAATTTTAAACCATTAGGATTTTCCAACAATCCAATCATAACATAAGTCTTCCCACAATTCGATGGACCGACTATCAGCGCTCGAATAGAATTCGGTAATAAAGAACTGTGCGAATGGAAATATTTTTATGTTGTTTAATTAAGCGCATCTTTATAACTGATACTAAAAATATATAATTAATATTTTTTTTATAGAATAAAATAAAATGGTTATACACTATAACAAAGAGATTAATTATAAAAGAACAGTCATCGGAGAAGGTTTAGTGAATAAAATAATAAACTCTCTACCTATTGAACTACATCTTCCTGGATATCAATATTGTGGCCCTGGAACAAAACTGCAAAAACGTTTAAATCGGGGAGATAAAGGAATAAATAAATTAGACGCAGCTTGCAAGGAACATGATATAGTATATTCAAACAATAAAGACATAAATATAAGACATCAGGCTGATAAAATTCTTGAAAATAAAGCTTGGGAACGAGTTCTTTCAAAAGACAGTACTCTACCAGAAAAATCATTTGCTTACTTGGTAACAAACACAATGAAAGCAAAAAGAAAATTAGGCATGGGTTTGAAGAAGAATAACATAAATAAAGATTCAAAAGTATATAAATCTAGTGGAAGAAAACTTTTCAATGCAACAAAAACTTTAAAGAAAGAAAAGCCACAAGATATTAACTCTGCTATTAGGATTGCTCATAAAGTCATTAAAAACTCTTTTAAAGGGAAAAAGTCTCATGTTGTAATTCCTCATTTTATGTTATGATTCCAAAAATTGGTGGTTTTTACCTCTAATACCCATTGTAACTGCTCTTGGTGCAATTGGTAGTTTAACTGGTGGTGGTGCAGCCATAGCAAAAGCTATAAATGCCGCAAAGGATGCTAAAAATCAACTTGATGAAGCAACCAGACATAATAAAAATATGGAGGCTATAGCAATGGGAAAAGGTCTTTACCTCACACCATATAAAAAGGGATATGGATTGGTTTGTAAAGAGAAACCAAAAAACTTTTAGAAATGCTACCTAAGAGACCACTAACTGATCTCGACCTGAAATACTTGTCAAAAAATATTCCATATTTTAGAGGTATTTTCATGTTAGACAGACTACCAAAGCGTTCTAGAAAAATATAATGTGGTATCATCAACTTAGATTTATCAACAGGATCTGGAACACAAAGAATATTTCGATAGCTTTGGAAATTTACAACCTCCTTCTGAATTGATTAAATACCTAGGAAAAAATATAAAATATAACTACAACCAACATCAAGATTATAATTCATATAATTGCGGACAATTATGTATTAAATTTCTGTATCATATAACTGAAAGAAATAAATAAATAAAAAAAACTCATTTATTTTATTTTGATATTAGCAATGAAAATGTTTTTATTTATGAATTTATATTAATTTTTTTAATTTAACTAAATATTAAGAAATTGAATGAAGATATATAGGCTTTAGATTTCCTATACTGGATATTGACCATTTGGAATAAAATCAACCATTACATCAAATGTGTCTAAGCGCAAGCCTCGTTCTCCTTCTCTTGTGATATGGAATATACCTGATGATAGTTCAGTCATCTCTTCATCGGATAATGAATTGTATCGGTTTGGCAAAAACATTATATTCTCTTCCAGCTCAATTTGAATGGTTGGGCCATATTTTGTTGTCGTCCTTTTTTCATTTAAGACTGCATACTTTTTGCTAGTTTCCAAATCCTTAATATGAATAAGGGGTTTGTTGGAAAAGCTGTTGAATTTTTTAATTAAATTTTTAGCTGAATCCATTTTTTCGTTTTGTTGTCACTTGAACAGATTTTCTGACATTGATCTTTAAATTTGTTCGATAAGTCTTATTAGCAAATTTGAATTTTTTAACAAAAAAATTGTTAGAGAGTAAAAGAAATATGTATATACATATGTATATATATGTATATAAATACTATATAGACACTTATTTTCTGCCCAATATTAGTTTCACCTATAGAACGGTTAAGCTGAACGGTTACCACCTCAAGTATGAACAAGTTTTTAATTTACAAGGTTACGCTGGGATTTAAGTACATATATTTGACTGAAAGAAAAATGGTGTGCCAAAATTGGTGTCACTTTTCTTTTTAAAAGCATAACTGTATATCTTTAAGAAATGCAATAAATCTGATGGAATCTATTTTAATGTCAAATATTAACATCAAACATAAAAATCATTTGCAGCAGCATTTTTTCTATAAAATTGTCTAACAACTAAAACTATACAATTTTATAATCTGGTAAGGTAATTTTATTCTCATTCAGATGACTCTACACAATTCCTTAAATGTTACAAAAGCGATATATTTACATATTAGTTGTATAATTACATTGATCTACTTAAGGCAACAAAGCCAAACATCTTGCTGTTTCGGGCAGATTAATCGATCAACTCGTCATTTTGTTCCCAGTTGTAATTAAAGGCAGGGTCCTACCTTTGTCTACAGAATTGGATTGGCTTGGACTCTGATAATAGATGCAACAATAAAAGCATGCGGCTGCTGTATTTACGTTGGTAGTAGTGTCTACTAAATCTAAAGTCGCTGCTTTGAAAACTAAGTTTCAAAAAATACAAACGATATGATAAATTATTCCATATACACGTGTTCTTTATCCAAGACTTTGTACAACATATAGAATAATTAAATTTTCCAAAGAATATAATGGATAACTAGCGCTAACCATTGCCTTAATTCACGAAAATTCTACAAAGCATTCAGATTTTTAAGCTAAACCCGCATGCTCTAAGCATAACTACTCATAGAGCTTACTCATGTAACACATGGAATTATTAATCAAACGATTATATAATATATAATAATTATATAATACACTAGTGTTATGATTCTCTAAACGCATGAACAGCTCAGAAAGTCCAAGAAAAAAACTGAATAGAAGTAATCGCATCATTACTTGTGCGGATTTAATTTATAGAAACCTAAACATTTTATTGGGTATGATTACATCCAAATAAAGGAAGTAGGGAAATCAGTAAATTTACTATATTTTACATTCGTAGACTAAAGTAAATATAATAGCAAATACTAGATTACATATAGAAACTTAACAAATGTATTCATAAAATCCAGGTGATCTTCCCTTTTAATCTCGTCCTAAGCTGCATAAAATGTACATTGTGTACAGTTGTTTTATATGATCACCGTGTATAAAATAAATCCGCGATGCAATGTTTTTTGTTTTGCAGGTCCCATAAAAAGCAGGTAGAACCGCCGTTCTGTTAAACCTTTTTTGGGAAAGAGGTACTAGAATGTATTTCCATAGAATTGTGTCTTTTAACTAGAAATTTAAAATATTCTTAAACATTTTCTTTTTTGTAATTTTCCATAACATTCTGAGTAATAAATCAAAAACTAAAATTTTTAAATATATCTAAGTCCCCTTTTCCACAGGCAAATTTTTATTTGGCAAATTCTGAGTTTGTAGGCGAGAGGGGTGCGAGGAAGAGAAACAAAACTTTGCCTGTTCAGAATTTGCGGTACACGCAAATTCTGCTTTGCTCTGTTCGTTGAAAACAATTTTGTTGACATTTCCTTTTTAACCTATTCGTTTTACTGACACACAGCCGGCTTTTGTTTACAAACCTTTTGCTTTAATTTGTGCAAGTGAAATTTAATTTTTAATTTTTGCAATTTATATAATAAAATATATACACTTCTTCGAAAAATTCTTTAAAATGTAAACACTTTTGACGTTTCTTTCTTTCTTTTGTATTTTGATTCGCAAATTTGGCAAAGAAAAATTTGCTAGTGGAAAAGCAAGCGAAAATTTCAAAAGAGAAAACAAAAAATTTGCCAAATAAAAATTTGCCTGTGGAAAAGGGGACTAATAATATGTATTTCATGTTCAGTAATCCCTTTATTAAGGTAAACAAAATACAGAATTCCACTTATTATGGTATTATATTAACGCTTTTCTAGATTAGTAAGTTTAAGTTTGAGCAAATGGCATTGCATCATTGCATTTGCAAAAAGGTTTAGCATATTATTGCTCTACACTAACAACATATACAACAAGAGCAAAAATATGCTAAACCTTTTTGCAAATGCAATGATGCAATATCATTTGCACAAGATTGTAAATTGCGCCACTATATTTCTTTAACTGACTTGTTTGGATCTGACGAAAATTGCTGCCAGAACGCCCAAAAAATACACCAAAAACTATATTCCAGTCGAGTAGATTGAAAGAAGAAATAAAATTACAACTGTAAAACAAACTGGAGAACAAAATGCTATTACTTCCTTAGGATGATGATATATCGTAAACGTAAACGTTTTTGTTTTACTCAATCAGGCCTTAAATCTAGAATAAAATTAAAAGACTTAAGACTCCGTAACTATCAAACAAAAATTTGTGATATTTATCAATCACATATGTATGAAAATAAATTAAAATATAAAAAATTTCAATCTAACATGAAAATAAAAAATATATATATTATAGAATCATTTGCATATACATATACTAATTGTAAAATTTTGAGACTTTTGTATTTTTAAATTAATAAATAATTAATATTTATATTCAAAATAAATAATTGAAAATTTATTTAAAAAAAAAATTATTTCTTTTATACAAAAATTAATATGAGCGCTCTTTCACAAATTATTCAACATTTCCAAGAATTAATTCACAAGTTTATTTGACTAATTCCAATTCTTGAAGAGAATATATCTGTTATGGAAGATGTTTTTCTTTTGAAAATTTAATAAAGACTCGGACAAATGGCTTACCTATGTATCTGTTGCAAGTGGAACATTATTTCAAAACTAATTCCATTTCTTGTGAAGACACATAATTTACATAATTTATTTCAACTGTTTTGACATTTCAACTAATTTTGATGGAATTACCGGTGCTAACTATATTCTATAGATTTTCTGATCTGTCAATCTTGAGTGTAATTTAACAATTATAAAATTAAATATAGAAAAAAAACATTTTTTTCATATTCACCACAAGTTAAGAAACAGAGTTAAAAGGGTAAGATGGTTATTTTGATATTAGTATGATTTATGGATTAAAATTTCTGATCTGTATTAAATTGTTTTTCGGAAATGGTCCTTATATGGCAGCTATGACAAATCGTGGGCCGATCTTCTAAAATTTCTCAGTAGAGAATTTTATGCATATGAGGATATCTCACATTGAATTTCTACATAATAATAGTATATTTAAGATACATATTAGTATTCTAGTGAACTTCGGAAGTGGACCTTATATGAGGATATAGTCAAATATGGAGCGCTATTCTCAAAATGTAGGAGTTTTATTTTGGAATATATATTACTGATCCGTATAAAATGATGAATCGATACCGTTATTTATAAAAGATTTATAAGTATTGAAGTGATTTTCGGAAGAGAGCGCTAATAAAATATGGACCGAAATATACAAAATTCTGCAGTACTATTTACGTATATATATAAAGATTAATGACTATTTGGGATATGGTCCTTATATGGAAGCTATGACCAATTATGGGCCGACCACCATAAAGTTTAGTACAACAATTTATATACTTTAAGTTAATGTTGAAAGTGGACATTATATGGGTTCTAAGCTCAAACCTGAACCGAACTAAATTAAATTTCGTTTTACTACCTCTTTTTACATGAAACTTATTTTTGATGAATTTTGTATTGATGTTCCCATTTTATAGGCATTTATGTATTATTGAGCCATATTTCGGCAAGATATTTGTATGAGAGATAATACACCCATTCTCACTAGCTTCCTCACAGTTTCTTCTTTTTTCATAAAAATAACGTATACAAAATTTCATGGTATTATCTGCACTATACTTTAAAAAATTGCAAAAAATATGAGGTTGCCTCATATTTTGGTCCATAACTCTGGTTCTACTATAACGACTTTGTTGATTTTCAATACCAAAATTTCGTACAAAATAAGAAATATTTTTCTGGAAATTTCGTCAAGTTGTGTATTTTAGACGTGAGAGTGTTTTACAGAGATGGACAGCCATTTATGTTACGGATCGTTTTGCCTGGCTAGGTTTCCAACTAACTTTGGCATGTTTGTCCCAGGCAGGTACCAACGCTGTGGCCAGGTGCGTGTCCTAACATAAAACATTTGATAATACTACACAAAACAGATACTACACTTACTATACCACATGAACCATTCTAAGACAGTTGTTCGTCTCTTTTGTTCTCCCGACCATGTCGTGGTATATCTCAATAGACTTCGAATTTCATAAGGATCACGAATACACCAATACCTCACTTTGCGTCGGGTTTACGTTCGGAAAAAACACGACGCAAAGTGAATTAAGATTTTCCATAGCAAACCAAATAAAGATCGAAGACAGGTTTTAGGGATACGAAAATACTAAGTCGTCGGCTTTATATCACAAAAAATTGTTTAATGTTTGCTGAACAGCTTTTTTCAACATAAAATAAATTTCCTTGTAGCAATTGTCTGTATTACTACCACTAGCATTATCGTTGGATAATATTTACTTCTTATGTCGTATTTTAATATTCATTTCAATTGTTTGTTTTACACAATTATCAAGTCGGCAAAGAAAATCAATAATTAAATAAAAATAAAACAAATAAATATTTTAGTAAAATATATACATATATCTATATGTGCGTGTATTTATTATCAAATATTCTAAAATTTTAATTAAATATAATAAAAAATTCTTCAATTTTAATATATTAAATCATTAAGACATAAAACTTACATACACATATGATAAGTAGAAAGATATTTAAAATTATTTATTTATTCAAAGATTTTGTATAAAATCAGAATCCATTAAATATTCCAAAATGTCTCTTTGGTTGTTGGAAAGAGGAAGTGGTTGGTAATCATCAAATAGTGATGATAATGCCAAGTTATCCATAGATTCTGGCTCTGAATTTAATGCAGTTTGGTATTGTTGAACCGTATTGACATATGTCGATTCATTAAATCCGTTAGATGATGAGGAAGTTTGTTGATTAAAAATTGCCAATTGGACCGAGGGTTCTTGTCCGACATCTGAAATTTCAGGATTGGCAAAAAACAAAGGTATATTGTTTTCCTGGGCAGATGATTCGGAGCAGCTACGTAGTTTGGTATTTTGTTTTGGTGCTTTAGCGGCGTCCTTCTTGCTCTTCATGCGACGATTTTGAAACCAAATCTTTATTTGACATTCGCTTAACTCTAAACGTTGGGCAATTTCAATGCGACGAGGACGGCATAAATATTTATTAATTTGAAATTGACGTTCCAATTCAATCAGTTGTTTGCTGGTATATGCTGTACGTATGCGTTTTGCCTTTAAAGTACCTTTCGAATCGATAGATGATGAGGGTGTAACGGGAGATGTTGTGGTGGAGTAACTCTGAGTGGAAGGAGGTAACACTGATGGCAGAGTTGTATCTTGAACAATATTCATAATCTGTAAAATATTTAATTAATATATAGAAAGTAATTTGAAGTGGTGAAAAATATTTATACTTACATTAGGATCACTTTGATATTGAAAATTTTGCGTCCAGTATTCTTCTAAATTTATGTTATTCCATTCCATTTTTGCTGATCAACTTTAAAATTGCAATAAAAACTGACGAAGATGTTGCTTGCTTGAATAGTGGTGGCAGATTATGTTCAATATTTGTCTGACCAAAATATTTATAGATATGCATATGAATCTCTCTCTCTCTCTCTCTCTCTCTCTTGTTTTGATACCTGCACAGGACAATTTCCGCGTTGGATTTATTATCAAGGACAAGTACGAGTATGTTTGCAAGTCGGAGATTTGCTTGTCTCTCGATGGTGGAATGTAACAATAAGCCTAAGCAGCCAGACCGGCGTTTCAATATGCGTAATAGCATTTTGACTAGTATTCATAGTCACTAGGTTTACTGGCTGATACATGTTCTATGTTTTCTTATGTATAGTTAAATATTTAGTTGGTTAATTTTTTTAAAATATTTTAGTTTACGGGCAGTTGGTTTGTCACCAAAAGATTATCTTTTTGGGCAAAATTTCAGTTTATGGGGGACACCCCTGGGAAAAAAAAAAGAAAATGCCACGCCCCCTTAAATGACCCCAGGAGTGCGAAAATCATAATGAATAAGGGGGCTCACGCCCCCTATGGGCGTGGCAGTCGAAAAACGACCCGGCGCACCTACGTAGACAATATGGGTATCAAATGAAAGCTAATGTCTTCACGATTCCAAAAATAGCCGTAGTTGCCAGATCGGGCGATTTTTGTAGCCGATATGGCCATTTTGGCAAAATTTGGGGTGGGGGAAATTTTTTTTTTTTTTTTTTTGCTTATATTTTGTTAAAAACAAACAAAAATGAGCATTTTGTGCGAAAAAATTACTATTGTTAGCGTTACCCAGGGATTAAACGAGGAAAACTCTTGAAAGCTTCTGATTGATTAATGAAAATTTGTTATACTGGCTTCGCTTAGTAAAGTTTTTCTGCGTGACCGGCCTACGGCCGGGCTTAGGGGTTTTTAACTCCAGTATGTCTTAATTCTAGACGGCGGGGATCTCGAGTGCTCGGCCTCTGGCCGAGCTAAAAAGAAATAAACAAAAAAAGTCCTTCCCCTATTTTATAAAAATTAACATATCTTCCTCAAATTCTGGACGATCTGGCAATTACGGGTATTTTTGGAATCGTGAAGACATTTCCTTTCATTTGATACCAATATTGCCTAAGTAGGTGGCATGGGTCGTTTTTCACCCCCGCCCCTATTTAACAAAAATGGCCGTATCGGCTGCAAAAACCGCCCGATCTGGCAACTATGGCTATTTTTGGAATCGTGAAGACATTAGCTTTCATTTGATACCCATATTGTCTACGTAGGTGGGCCGGGTCGTTTTTCGACTGCCACGCCCATAGGGGGCGTGAGCCCCCTTTTTCATTATGATTTTCGTACTCCTGGGAACATTCTGAAGGGGATGGCATATTTAGATTTTTTCTCTAGGGGTGTCCCCCATAAACTGAAATTCAGCCTCTTTTTGATATTTAAAATGATGGTTGACTTTAATTTTAATTTTAAGAACGTAGAAAAATATAAAATGATTAAAAACGGAAGTAAATTTGTTAAGGAATCTCAAAAAAATGGAAAAGCGGAAGATTAAAACACCTAAGCTGCATAAATTTCAATTGCAGTTATATTTCGTTGTAGTATTACCAAAATACATTTAAAAGAAATTGAACTTATAACACAGTGATACATATGCATTAAGTCAATTTAAAATTATGCAGAGAAAATAGTTTTATTCTATTAATAGAAAATGTTGCCCAAACAAACTATTTAAGGTGCGTTAACATTAGGATTGTCAATTATACCCGTTTAATTTTAATCAAGTAAAGGATTATTATTCGAACGATTGATTAATTTTCAAAATTCCCTTTTATTTTGAACCAATAATATCATTAAAATAATAAAAAAAGTGCATTTAAAACCAGAAAACTTACGATAAGACAACTATAATACTTAATATTCTCGTATAATATGGCAACCAGTCCTTTCCACTACTCATATTAATGGAATCAAAATCATCAAACTATACATAATTTAATGACTCTTTTGTGATATTTGTTTTCCATGGCTTTACCGACTACGATGTTAGCCAACATATCAAAAACCTTTAACAACAAACTAGCAGTTTGTCTAAATTTTGCAAATGTTCAAATTTTATTATGTTATAAAAGGTTTATTTATAAACGTTTTTGTATGAAGTTTTTCAGTTACATATGTATATGAAAATATTAGTTCAAAATTCAATGAACATCTCAAAAATTTTATTTTTTATTTTTGTAAATATTGTCCTTTGCAAAATAATTCGAAACATATTGTGGCAAAAAAAATTTAATGTTGTAATTTGAAATTTACTTCCGAAATAGGGTACTAGCAGTAAAAACAATTTTTAAATTTAAATTTAAATGCATAATTATACATTTTTTATTTCTCGTAACTAAATGCACATATTTAACAAATCTTGTGAAGCATTTAAAAGTAAACATTTTTATTCTCAAATATCAAAACAAAATATTTGAGAAATTTTCATATCCCTGTGTGATTCTGTCTATAGTGGCTTGCTAAAGTCATAATCACCCCTATTCTGAGTTTCGATTACGTCTCCGCATTCAGTTACGCTACGATCGAAAATTGGTATTCCAAACAAAAACTGAATCGAAAGAACAAGAAGAAGACAACAATGTTTACAAAACCAATTTGTTACTATGAAATGTGGAATAGAAACAAAGAAATGAGCAAGTTTGTGACTATTTTAATAAACAAAAGTCACAACAAACAATAAATATAGGAAAATAAAAAAATTTTGCGATTAATAAGGAGAAATAATAAAAATAATATAATACAAAAGACTTGTGAATTAAAAATAATAATAAAAATTGATTCTAATACGAGCTAATTGAATATCTAATTGCATTAGCAGAAATCAATTAGATTTCTAATTGTAAACGTAAACTAATTTTTTTAAGTGCAATTAGTTTTACCATTGGAATAAAAATTTGCATTATATTATGGGAATTACTTGAACTAATTCTAATTGTTTAATGAATTAGAGAATTTCACAAAAGAAGACTAATTAGGAATCATTAGCATTATCTAATCATTATTTAACATGCATGGTTTAAAGTATTCATAATATGATCTTAAGTAATCATATTATGATCTATAGTAATCGTATTACGATATATAATAATCATATTATGATATATAATAATCATATTATGATATATAATAACCATCTTATGATCTAAATCAATTATATTATGATAGTACTTTATCATAATATGTTATTTTTGATATCATTTTATTTTTACTATTTGTCAAATTATGTTTTTATAATTATCATAATATGAATGCAAAATTTCGTGATGATACCAGTTAAAACATTATTTCTAATGAAGACACAATTATTTTAGTATTTCGTATATACATATATTTCGTATAATCGCAATTATTTTTACATTGTTTTTAAACACAAAACTTAATATTTTTGTTAATATTTTTGTAAATAGCAATAAATATTTGCGCACTTTCAACGTACATAACAAATTACATTTGTTTGTAGTTTTGTTTAATAGATTTTTATTTTGAGAAATTTAAGATTATTTATTTAAACAAATATATATTTTAAACAAATATAGAAACTAATCATGTAATGGTTATTTGTAAGTTATTAAGTAGTTATCACTCAATAGTTGTTGTAAACATTTTTTAAAAATAATTATGTTTCAGTGAACCATATACAATTTTATAATTGCGAGAAACATACAAATGTTATAGTAACTAAATTATTGTTAAAATCAATTATTTGTGTATCACAACAATATATTGGTACCAAAAACACAGTGTAGTTGTCGTAACCATGTCCAACCATGCTTTTTCTCTGCGTGTACGAGTATAAGATATTTATTTCAAGCTTGTAAAAACTAGTAAAATATGGATATGGATTGTTTTTCAATTTACGTCATTTTGAATAATTGGTGATTTTCTACCATGGATTAACAAAATTTTGTGATTTGTAAATCACCGATTTAATATAATGAATCAGATTTGTTTACTCGACAGTGTTTCGGTTTAAAGAACACGGCCAAATGCTCCTAATTTTATAGAAAAATTATTATTTGGGCGGGCTTAATATAAAAAAATTATATTTTTATACATGAAGCTCATGAACACCTGTTTACGTTCCACTTGATGTTGCAAATAGTGGTAAATTTGAGGCGTTTGCATATTTTTAATGTGTAACTTCCAACTTTTAGTTATTGTTACTAAAACCAAAAGTTATTTGGATTATCATCATAAACACTTAACATCATTTATATTCATATTGATTTTAGAAAATCCCAATTTTATATAAAAAAATAAAAACGAACATCCAACCAAATTTAATTAGTAAATACCTTTATCAAACCTAACAAATTTAAAATTCTCTCAAACACATTTCCACATCGTACACGTGATTGAAAATATACAGATGCCATAAACCCAAAAGCATAAAATTCCACTGCAACATAAAGAGAGAGAGATTGACGGGAATGTTTTAGTATTTTAAAAATTCTTGGAAATTTTTCGCTAAAACAGGTAGATTGATTTAAAACTCATAATATTTTTAGGAAAACCCGTCATAAAAGTAGAAAAACTTTAAATTTTATGAGTGTGATTTTATGACGACGTGTGCAATAGGTAATATTATAAGAGCAATAAAGATCTGCAGTAGATCCTTATGTCTTATTTTCTAAACAGGTACTTGGGCTTGCAGAAAATATTACAGCTTGGGTTTTTTTTTTGCATATTTAGCAATAATTATTTTTGAATTTTTTTTACTACGAACATTTTAGCTCTAGAGATGCTAAACCGTCAGGTTTTTTACAATCTCTGGATTTTTAAAGGCCTCGTTATGCGAACGTTGTTTTAAGAAAAAAACGCAACGTAATGTAACGTACGTACGTATATGTAGTTATAGAAAAGTTACAAACGTAACAACAGTGATGCCAACTTTTGAGACTCAAAACGCAATTTTCGTGCGTTACTCAATATGACGTTATTTTAACAAGCTCTTTGATTAAATCAAATGCAGTAGGAATTGACGACATACACCCGAAGTTTATAAGATTACTTTTACCTATGATTCTACCGTATGTTACTTATCTATTTAATACTATTATAATGTCAAGTACGTATCCGTTAAACTGGAAACACGCAAAAATTATACCATTACCTAAATCGAATGGAGAATATAGACCGATAGCTATCTTGTGTTTTCTATCGAAGGTTTTAGAGAAGCTTTTGTATAAACAAATGATGGAATATATTGATACTCATAGTTTACTTTCCAGCACGCAATCGGGGTTTCGTCAGAATCACAGCTGCGTTACGGCTCTTGTGGAGGTTAGCGAAAATATACGTCAAGGATTAGATGAAGGTAGTATGAATTTTTTAGTACTTCTAGACCATTCTAAGGCGTTCGATACGGTAGACCATGACATACTCATTAAAAAACTGTACCACTTTTTTCGGTTTAGCGACACTTCTACTAAACTTATATATTCGTATCTTACGAACCGCACACAATCGGTGTTTGTGAACAATACATGGTCAGATAGCGTATCCCTTAATAGAGGAGTACCTCAAGGCTCTATTTTAGGACCACTCTTATTTTCATTATATATAAATGATTTGTCAAACCAACTCTCTAAATGCAACATCCATTTATACGCAGATGACGTGCAACTTACTCTAAGTAGCTCTGTTCAAAATATAGCTTCAGGAATATAATCTCTAAATGAGGATTTAAACAAAATTTACCTCTGGGCTTGTGCAAATGGGCTCTGTTTAAATCCACACAAATCTAAATGCATTGTGATATGTAAAAGGAGCTTAAATCGTTACATTTCTGAAGATATTGTTTTAAATGGCGAAAAAATTGAAATTGTTAATTCAGCGAAAAATCTCGGTATAATCTTCAATAGCAATCTGACATGGACTGATCATATAAACTCACTGGTTGGTCAAACATACATAAAGTTACGAGCTCTCTGGTCTACACAATATTTTACACCAATAAGAATAAGAACCTTACTAGCCAAGACGTATCTGATTCCTTCTCTAATTTATGGGTGCGAGTTGTTTGGAAGCTGTGATTCAAGTAGTAAAAGTAAGCTTAATATATTGTTTAACAACATAATAAGATATGTGTATGGATTGAGAAGGTTTGATCATGTTTCTGCTGTTTCCAATAAACTTTACGGAGTTTCACTTGATAGATTATTAAAAATTCGTATTCTTGTATTCGTGCAAAAAAAATAAATACTCAAACCCCCAAATATATATTTGAAAAAATACGTTTCTTCCAATCGTCTCGAAATCGAAATATTATAATACCCCGACATCAATACCTAGTGTCTGAATGGCACTTTTATGTACATGCCGCTCGTCTTTGGAACAATCTTCCACGAAATCAACAAATAAATAGTAATGCTAATAGTTTCAGAAATTTTTTATATAACTTTTTCACGTAAGATGTTATCAATATAGGTTTTTCTGTAACTAATTTGTTTATGCTCATAATAAAATTGTTTATAACGTAATGCGTTCCTGTACTATAAATATAAGACTTAGTCTTGTTGTACAGGAAATGAAAAAATTCAATAAATAAATAAATAAATAAATAAATAAAACGCGTAAACATTTTTGAAAATAGGGCTACAAAGGGCTAAATTGAAAAAAATGTGTTTAAAGCCACATTGTGTCAACATTTTCGATAAAGTGCGAAAAGGGGCTAAATTTATGATTTTAAAAATCAAAACAACAAACACATGTTTATAGAATAATTTATTAGAAAAAAATTACTACCATGAGATACATATTTCAATTACATTTTAATTAATAAGGTACATACGTAGATTAAATACATAGTTTTGTTCATCATCATTTTCAGTCCATAAGACACTATCAATAAAATATTTAGAATTTTTATGTTTCATTCGATTTAATTTTTGTGCACAATTCATCAGGGGCCAAATTACCGCATTCGATATCGAGTCAAATTGATCGTAATTTTCTTATTTGAGATTATGGCATTAGATATCGAGCAAGAAATTTAGTACATTTTATCATAATTTCAATATCGAAATCATTTTCATTCGATCACGAATGCGGTAATTTGGCCCCAGGTATTTTTTTTAATATTTTTTATTTTTATTAATTCAAAATTACAATTTTACATATAATGTGGTCTCAGCGCAATTAGGGCATTATTGAGACGTCGTTGGCAAAATTACAATTTATTTATGTTTATTTTAATTATTTCTAAAATTAAAAAAAAAATACAATAGAATAGTTAAATTATACTACATTAGAAGCATTTCAATATTATTAAGATAAAAATCTTTAAGCGTTTTCTTAAATAATGATATTGATGTACAATTTTTTAGAAATTGGGGCAAATTATTGTATTCCAAACTACCAAGGTACTCTATTCTTTCTTTAGTGATTTATAGACGACATCTAGGAATCCTTAAATTTGAATTATTTCTTGTATTAAAAAACATTTGGTTGACAGATAAACTGATCGTGTGATGTCCAATTTTATGTATGGTTTCATAAATATAAAACATTTTTAGCAATATCCTTATAAAGCTTTGGCGGCAAATTAAAAACAGCTTTTAGCGATTTGTTTTGTACCTATAACCTGCAAACTTTTTAGGTCAGCATTTCTTTTAAATCCATATACAAGTGTAAGATAATTAAGATGACTTTGTATAAGAGCTTGAAAAATTAAATATTTAGTTTTTTCATCAAGTTTATGACGTAGTTTGAATAAAACACCAAGTGCGGGAGATATTTTTGACCGAACATATTTAATGTGATGATGCCAGGTTAAATTGTTTTGCAAGACAATTCCTAAATACTTTATAGAATCTTCTTCAGTAATTTGTTTTCCATCTATATATAATGGATGTTCTCCTGAATAACGACTTTGTTGGAGTCTAAAACGTACGAGTTTTGTTTTATTGTGATTTAGCACTAATTTATCAATTCTCGCAAATTCTGCAATTAGTGATGCATCTGATTCTCCAAATGTTTTAAAAACTAAACTTTCTTTATAATGATAAAGTAGGCATAAGTCATTAGCGTACATTACAATTTTTCCATGCAGTCCCAAGTTATTGATATCATTAACATAAATATTAAAAAATAAAGGGCCTAGCACACTCCCTTGGGAACTCTATGCTTAATAGCAACCATTGAGCTAATGCTTTTATTTATTTCCACATATTGCCTGCGATTTTCTAAATAACTTCTAAAAAATTCGAGTTCTCTTTCTCCATAAAACTTTAAGATTTCAGCCAGAATTAAATGATTAACTAGATCGAAAGCTTTGGAAAAATCATAAAAAATAGCACCAACTCTAGTGAAACCTCTGTCGAAACCATCACAAATATAATTTACAACATTCACCACCGCTTCATCTGTACCGCAACCCTTTCGAAAACCATATTGATTAAGATATATTAAATCTTCGTTGTGCAAATATGTTGATAATTGATTATGTAAAATTTTCTCAAAAATTTTATCAATGACAGATAAGACTGCAATAGGTCTAAATTGACCCGGTGTATTTCCATTTACTTCTTTGGGAATTGGAATAATCTTGTGAATTTTAAGTTTGTTGGGATATATTGAATGATTAATACATGAATTAAAAATCTTAGTTAATAAAGGTGTTACAATCTCTTTACATTCAAACATACACTTTGACGTTATTCCATCACTTCCTGGACTTTTATTGATATCCAAATGCATTAACCCTGCTACTACGTTTAGGGTCTTTTGATGACCCATTCGTATTTAACATTGCATAACTTGCAAAAAAAAACGTGTTTGTCCATCAGACCGACACACAATCACTCTAACGACGATATAGTTCATTGATCACAAGCCCTAAAAATATTTTCGAAATGTACAAATTTGAATTTTCTCAATAAAAAAATGTGGGGTCAAAATATGACCCAAACATAACATGTTTATTTTTTTTCTAACATAGTAGCAGGGTTAATAATTCATTAAATTAATTTTCATTAATATGGCAAAAAGCAAATTGATTGCGATTATAGTATGAAGATCGAAACATATTACAATGATCCGTAGAGTTATATGTGATTCCGTTATTTAAACATTCCACACATTTCCGTGGATTATCACGGGTATTATATAAATTGTCTTGGTAATAATTTATCATACTCTTTTTGAATGCTAGTTTAACTTTTTAACATTTAAATCAATTTTATTTTTCTCTTTTCTTCTTTTTGTTAACAGTTTTTTTTTTGTGTTCTATAAGAGATTATAAATTGGCATTAACCCATGGTGTTAGTTCAAGTTTTAAATATTTTTTTTGTTCTAGTTACAACTGTTAATAACAGCATTTGTTATAGACTCTATTAAGTATGTAGTGTCAATTCGGGATCATTAGTAAAACTTGTATCTCTAAGTCTGCGACTTAGATTTTCTTTAAAATGTTAATAGTTACAATGATAACGAGTAACTTTAATGTAATCTGTTATATTAGTTAAAGAATCAATGAGTATATTTATTAAGTTATGGTCCGATCATCGGCGTAGATAGCCCGGTCTGGGGGTGGCTAAGCCCCTCCCAGAAAAAATTTAGCCACCCCCAGAATTTTTATTCTTTTATTGCAAATTTTGGCAGAAGATATTCTTAATATATTTTGTAAACAAAATAGGAAACTAATCTTCGACTGAAACTAACTATTTTTATTAATTATATTTTTTATTACTTTTATTATTAATACAAATTAGTTTAAGTGTTTTACTTTATTTTTTTAATGTTAATTAAATGACTGAATTTATTTTTTTAATTGACAATGTGATGATAAAAACCTGAAATATACTTTAATTTTTTTTGTTTATTTAGTCTTAAACTTTAATTTAATGTTATATGTATTATAAAAATGTTTAATACTCTTTATTTTTTTTAATAAAAATAAAAAAGCACAATTTTTTTACCGTAAAGGGCTAGAGACCCCCCCAGGAAAAATGCCTAGCTACGCCGATGGGTCCGATTGCGTCCATTCCACAGAATTAACTTTAAGTTCCGTTTCAATATTACAGAAAACATTATCTATTGAAGTTCCACTACTAGGTCGAGTAATTAGAGCATTACAGTTCGTGAAATCAGGATTATCCATAAAATCAATATTAGTGTCTCCAACAAATATACAAGGATTTGGAGCTAGCCTTGTAAGACAATTTTTAATGTATGCAAAAAATATTTCAGTTTTACATTTTTGAGATCTATAAAAAGATAACAAACAGCCTTATAGATTTGTTAGTTATATTTGAACTCACAATAGAATCAATGAAATCTTTACTCTCACAGGTTTCCACTGAAAATAATATGCTTTCACGAATATATATTGACGTACCACAGTAACAATCAGATCTGCAGCAGTGAACCACATTATACCCCGGAATTTTGTAGAGTTGTAGCAGTTTACTATCAAACCATGTTTCTTGAATACAAATAATATCTGGTAATTTAGGTAAAAGAGAAATTTCCGATTTAAATTGATTAAATTTTGTAATGGAAAAATTGTAATGTAGTTTAAACAACATACAGTGGGTGGCCAAATTATTAGTTACACTTATTAATTAAGATTCAACCGCTTTTAATACGTATATATTGAAAATCTGAAATATCTTGGAATCAACTTTAATATTCTTTTTAAGTTTAATAAACATGCAAGACTTGTTTTAAAGAAATCATATAAGATAATGGGTGCTTTTTCAAAGATTATTTATAACAAACATTTACCAACGAAGACGAAACTTCTTTCATATAAAACCAGTATAAGACCTGTTTTCTTATATGGTTTTCCAATTTGGTTCAGTGTTTCCCCTACTGTTATCAAAGAAATGGAAATATTTGAACGAAAAATTTTGAGATGTTGTATTCAAAAAAAACTTCGAATCTCTTAATAGACGTTATTCAAATTCATATATATATTATCATTCAAAAATAACACCAATCGGTTTGCATTCCGAGAAGATTTTGAAATAGACTTGTAATACACGAAAATCATCATATTAACGAAATATTTAATGAGCAAAGAGTTTTCAGTTGGTATAACACAAACTATCTCTCACCTATCGGTTTTTTAAATGAAGAAATTCCTAGCATTAATGTAAATCTAAACTTAAGCCACCGGTTTTTTAAAAAAAGTTTATCTGGCACACATATAGGATAGTGCCCTTTTGAGAATTTTATGTTAAATTTTGTATTTTTTTTTTTTTTTTGTTTTTATTAGATTTAAGTTTATTTTAAGAGTTTTCTTCTTCAAATATGTTAGCCCCGGGAACAAGGGCAGATTTACATTTCTCTTAAATTTATACGTTATTTTTTATACACAAATATTAATGTTAATGCTTGGTGCTTTAAACAAATTATTGTAAATTAAGATAATACATTCTAGTCTTAAGTAATTTTTAATTTTTGTTTCAAATACTTTTATTTAAAAAAAGGCTCAATAAAATTTAAACTATTAAACTATTAAACTAATACGTATATTGTTGAACCGTGTTCAACAAGTTTTTGTATAAACTTTTATTTTCTCTTTATTTTCTCTTTATTTACTAGTTTATGAAAAATCATTTATTTACTATACATAATTCGCCTTGAAATAGCGGCGTTTTGTATAAACGTATATATGTATATATATGTACTTAGATTTAGTATACAGACCTGAATTCCTTTGTTAGTTATAAGTTAGTTATAAGATAGAACTCAATAAAGCAAGAAGTGCTTTTGTTAGTAAGAAAAAACCTGTTTGTGTTTTAATTAAAAAACACCCCCTTTAAATTTAGGCAAGGGAAATATCCAAAGGGACATATCTTCCCCCAAGCCCTAACATATTGTCCTTCGATAACTCCTAGAGTAGGCTAGGAAAGGAAAGAATCGGTGGAAGCTATCAATCTAAAGCTTTGACCAAAAAACGACAGTTGTCTCTACCGACGGCAACTTCTACAAGAAGGAAGAAACATCATTTTTATCGCGCTCCCAGCAGATGAAATAAATAAGTACTCCACTGTGCTCTCCGAGGCAGTGAATAAATCAACAAGATCAACAAGACCCTCCTTGCATGCTAGTAAGGAAATCAACAAAACAACATACACAAACAAGAGGTCTACAAGGCATATTATATTGAAGAAGAAGTATACAAACATTGGAAAAAACAAGGTATGTACTGTGTTTATTAGTTAATTTGTGCGACACTAGTTTCTCTCCTAACAAAATAAAAAAGGAAGAAATTCAAAAAATTTTTTTTAAAAAAAAAAAAAAAGAACAAATACAAATACATATAATAAATGAAAAAAGTATGTTTTCAATTATTCATGCAATATACATGATAAATATTATTTATGTACTTTAACCACAAATAAAACTGCATTGCCGTCCCTAAATATTGGATACCACTAATTTACCACAAACCTACGACAATAAATCACATCACTAAATAATTTCTACAAGAATAATAGAAAGAAGAAAAGAGACAACTATAACAATAACAGATATTAATTGTACCTACGTATTTACCACCGGCAAATGTGTCAATTCCACTACTTCAATGCATTAGTGAAGAAGCATACACAATTAAAAGTGCAAGTGACGTGTAAAACGGAGAAATACAATTAAAATAAATTATTATTAAAAATAAATTAAAAGTGAATAAAAGAGGTACATTAAACAATAAACATTAGTGCTCAAAACAAAAATCAAAAAACTATTAAACAATTTAACAGATAAAACATATAAAACAACACATGTACACACATACATACATATATGTATAATACCACACAAAAAAAGAACAATCATATTAACAAAACGAAGTTACAACAATAAAGTGTTAAAAAACTCAAGAATTTAAATAAATAAACAAATTAAAATATTGAAGACAATTAAAACATTGTACAAGTGCATACATACTTAAATACATAAAATAATAAAGAACAAAACATCTTTACAACAACACCAACAACAACATCAAAAAGTGAAGTAAAAAGAAAAACCGCAAACCTACAAAAACAAACACCCAACTACAGTTGTGACGTCATCACATTGGAATTTATTGCGAGTCAGAGGTTCCCTACCACAAGATAAACAGGAGACAAAATTTAATAAAAGTGAGTTTGCAATTATTTATGAATAATAATAATATTAACAAAATATTAAATATAATTTCAATAAGAAAATTTCTGTGGGATTAGGAATTAGTACGAGGGTCGGTTTGCAAATTTCAAAAAAAAAATTTACTTCAAGTAAAAATTGATTAATTGATGCAGGAATTTTTCAAGATTTAAAAGCCATCATAATCATCAATATTTTATACAAAAATTTATTCAGAATTTGAGTTTTTCGGTTACGGTATTCATTATGGCAGCCACAAAGAGAAGGTGTAGATTTGATTTAAACCAATTACAAAGCTTTTGTAACACTTTTGAAAGAACTTGTCCCGTAGATAGCTCAGCTGCATATCTTGACGTAAAGAAGCAAGAATTGCAAAGACGGTGGGATAAGGTAGTCGAGTCATATGAAGAGTATATGATAAACGAAAAGGAACAACTAGATGAAGATGTGAAAGATGAGATGTCCGTGACATATGAAAGGGTATATGAACAATACGAGTCCATAAAAACAAAAATTTTAGAAAAAATAGAATCGTTTTCTAGAAGTGAAACTCATCAATCAAATTTTAGACCATCACTAGAGTGAGTTACCAGCGTGCGAAATACAAGATTTTGAGGGTGGTTACTCCAAATGGCCTGCTTTCCGAGATATGTTTCAGGCAGTCATAGGACAAGATACCTTCATATCGCCAGCACAAAAATTATATTATTTGCGAAGCAAATTGAGAGGCGACGCCTATCAAGCCATTAAGGATTTCGACTTGGTAGATAATAATTTTCAGTTAGCATGGGAAACATTAAAAACAAGATTTGAAAATAAAAGACTTTCGGTGCAAGATCAAGTAAAGAAAATTCATGCTGTACAATCAAATCCACAGGAAACGGTCAAATCTCTGAGGTATATTCAAAATACAGTTAACGACTGTTTAGCAATTCTTAGAAATTACGAAATCGAATTACACGATAATGATCCATTCTTAATTCATGTAATAGTTTCAAAGCTTTCTGATGAAACTGTAAAGGAATGGGAGGTATCTCTAAAAAACCATCGTGAATTGCCTACCTGGCCACAATTAAAAGGCTTCCTGTCGGAAAGAATAGATATCCTAGAAACTATATGAGATAGAAAAAGGATCCCTTCAAAAGAAAACAGTTCTTCAAGAACACACTCATTTAACACTCAAAGTGAACAAAGTCCAAGCTGCAAGAAATGTAAGCAAAATCATCCACTTAGACTTTGTAATTCATTTAAATCTTTACCAGTAAATGAGCGTGTACAATTTGCTTTTGCAAACAAATATTGTACGAATTGCTTATCGCACACACACTTTAAAGCAAAATGCACGAGTAAAAATACGTGTTCTGTATGCCAAAAAAAGCATCACACAATGCTACATTTAGAAAAGGCAGAACGCGCTAAAGCTAATAGTTCACCAACTAACCGATCTCAATCGAATTCAAACCTCGAAAATAATAATTCAGCATCCACTTCAAGTACAGAAGCTTCAGCCTTTAGCACACAAGTGGTAAAAAGCGAAAACATAGGCGCATATTTTGTACGTCGTGAAGGAACCACATTGTTGCCGACAGCACTAATTCAAATTGAAAGGGGTGGAGAATTATTTACTATTCGAGCTCTCCTAGATACCGGTGCAGAGAGAAGCTTTATTACAACAAGTATTCAACAAAGACTTGCACTCCCACTAGAAAAACATTCCAGTCAAATATCAGGGTTTGGTGGAAACGTAGTAGGAATTTCAAAAGGAAAATGCTTCGTTAACGTAAAATCAAGGGTTTCAAATTTTAAAATACAAATCTTGGCAATTGTAGCGCCCAAGATAGGTAACTTTTTACCCTCAAGTCGTATCAAAGTTGAAAACTATGGAGAAATCAAAAAGCTGACTCTTGCAGATCCAAAATTTTATCAACCAGCTGCTATTGACATGATAATAGGTAGTGACTATTTACCATTTATTAATCTCCAGGGTATACAACAAAATATATCTGGTAACCTAGAAGCGAGAGAGTCACATTTTGGTTGGTATTTATCAGGTCCAAATAAGACAGAAGATATAAATGCGTTTTCTATTTGCGTATCAAATTCTGATAATTTGCTTCTCCACGAACAAATCAAAAAGTTCTGGGAGCTGGAAGAGGTCGAAAAGGATCTTACAACCACAGAAGCGGATGTGTATTGTGAAACATACTTTCAAACTACTACTACTCGTCAGTCAGATGGTCGATATATAGTGCGATTGCCATTTAAAGAAGAGTTTCCGAATGAGTTATACTTGGGTCATTCCAAAAATAGTGCTTTGGCTCAATATCACAGAATGGAAAAAAATCTTCAAAAAACTCAAGATTTAAAGGCAAACTACAGTAAAGTTCTCCAAGAATATATAGACATGGATCATATGGAACCCGTATTTCATCAAGAGAATAATCATACGAAACAAGATTCGTATTTTCTTCCACATCATGCGGTTATACGACCGGAAAGTAAGTCAACGAAAGTTAGGGTGGTGTTCAATGCATCTAAGAAAACAAATAGTGGATTTTCATTGAACGATGTTCTTCACCAAGGCCCAGCTCTTCAAGGTGATTTGATGCAGATAGTGCTTAGATGGCGGTATTACAAATACGTGTTCACTGGCGACATAGAGAAGATGTTCCGCCAAATACGCGTTCATGAAGCTGATCGACCGTATCAGCGAATTTTATTCCGTAATGAGCCGAATAGTTTTATCAAATCATTCCAAATGAAAACAGTTACCTTTGGAGTCAACTGTGCACCATTTTTGGCTATAAGAACTCTTCAGCAGTTAAGCAAGGACTGCAAAAGTCTTTTTCCAAAAGCATCTACAATTTTAAAGAACGAAATCTATGTAGACGATATCTTGTCAGGAGGACACAGTCTTGAGGAGGCAAAATCGAAGCAAAGTCAACTAATACAGGCTTTAAATACAGCAGGCTTCCCCATGAAGAAGATCACAGCCAATGACAGTTTTCTACTGAATAACTTGGCCCGGGAGGATCTTCTAGATGAAGATATATTGAAATTTGGCGATTCTAGTACAACCAAAACCTTAGGAATACACTGGAACGCGATGTCCGATTGTTTCTACTATGACATAGAACCAAACCCAATTGTACCTCATCCTACAAAAAGGCAAATATTGTCAGTTATAGCAAAGTTATTTGATCCTCTAGGTTGGCTGGGTCCAATTGTGGTAGTAGCAAAAATATTAATGCAAGAATAATGGGAAGCAAAAACAGAATGGGACGAAAGAGTTTCACCGCCCATAACTGCAAAATGGAATGCATTTTTGAAATCTTTACCTCAAATTTCATCACTGAGAATTCCTAGATGGGTACAATTTGCACCAACATACAAGATACAGATTCATGGATTCTGTGACTCGTCGGAAAAGGCTTACTGCGGTTCAATTTATATGCGAACTACAGCTTCTAATGGAGACATTTTTTGTAACCTGCTTGCAGCGAAAACTAAGGTAGCACCAATAAAGAGAACCACAGTGCCAAAACTCGAACTGTGTGGAGCAGTTTTGCTATCAAAATTAGTTAAAAGTCTAACGGAAAACGCAAAGTTCCCCTATGAACTCTATTTGTGGACGGACTCATCGATAGTCCTCGGGTGGCTACAAAAACCGCCGAACAGTCTCAAAACCTTTGTCGCAAATCGCGTTGCAAAAATAATTAGCATATGTGATAAAAGCAACTGGAAGCATGTAAAAACGGAGGAAAACCCTGCAGATCTAGGTACTCGTGGTTGTTTCCCGCAAGAACTCATTGAGAGTAGACTATGGTGGCACGGACCCACCTGGCTATCACAGCCATCTGAACTTTGGCCAAAACCCAGAGCTTTTGAGCCCACAGATTTGGAAACAAAAAAGGTTCCAGTTCTCCACGTAAAGGTCACACAAGGTGACAGAACTAAAACATTTCTACAAGAAGAAATTGACTCTAACGACATATTGAAACGTTTCTCCTCCTTTGCTCGAGCCTTAAGAGTTATTAGTTATTGTTTTCGTTTTTTCAATCGCGTTCGGAAACGTCATTTTAACATAGAACCCTTCGTAACCGCGGAGGAAATGCAATTCACAAAAAACCGTTTGATCGTCATCGCACAACAAAATTACTTTTCCCATGAATATGAATGTCTTCAAATTAAGCGGCCACTTAAACAGAAGAGCAGACTTTTAACCTTGTGTCCATTTCTCGATGAATGTGGTCTATTACGCGTTGGAGGTAGGCTTAGTAACTCAGAGTTAAGCTACCAGGAACGCCATCCTGTAATTATTCCAGAAAAATCTCACTTTGCAACTCTTTTGGTCGCATACAGCCATAAGATTTTGCTTCACGCAGAACACCACATCATGCTAAGAGCTATTAGACAAGGGTTCTACATACTTCGACTAAAGAATTTAGTACGAAATTGTATTCGAAACTGCAAGTCCTGTACCATCTACAAACATAAAGTGCAGAGACAAATAATGGCAGAACTTCCTGCAGAAAGAGTAAACTTCTCGTTACCATTCACTTATACGGGAGTTGATTTTGCAGGCCCATTTAATTTGAAATCATCTAACTTGCGAAATGCAAAAATTGTTAAGGGTTACGCAACTGTATTTGTATGCTTCTCTACAAGAGCAGTACGTTTGGAAGCATGCTCAGATCTTTCTACAGACGCATTTTTGGCTTGTTTTGACAGATTCGTTGGACGTAGAGGTTTTCCAAAAACCATGTTTTCTGAGGCAAAATTTCAGTTTATGGGGGACACCCCTGGGGAAAAAAAAAAAAATGCCACGCCCCCTTAAATGACCCCAGGAGTGCGAAAATCATAATGAATAAGGGGGCTCACGCCCCCTATGGGCGTGGCAGTCGAAAAACGACCCGGCGCACCTACGTAGACAATATGGGTATCAAATGAAAGCTAATGTCTTCACGATTCCAAAAATAGCCGTAGTTGCCAGATCGGGCGATTTTTGTAGCCGATATGGCCATTTTGGCAAAATTTGGGGTGGGGGAAATTTTTTTTTTTTTTTTTTTGCTTATATTTATTAAAAACAAACAAAAATGAGCATTTTGTGCGAAAAAATTACTATTGTTAGCGTTACCCAGGGATTACCGCGTGGAGGTCATAGTAAATCAATCCCCTTGGAGAAGCATGAGAACTCACGTAAAGTTGTGAGTTTCCACGCTTCTCACGGCCAAGATGCCATCTGCATCTAGTCGTCTTCATCCTCATCTTCACTGTCTTCAGACTCATCTACAATCTCTGGCACGGGGTCTAGCGGATTGTACAGTTTTCCCGCAATGCGGCAAAACTCTGCAAAACGATCCAACTGCTGCGCATTACACCTCTTTGTAAACATGTAGTGTGCCAAGTACCCACCCATGAAGTTTTTGCGCCTTCCACCAGCAGGTATTGAACGTTTGGCATGGGCCCAAGACCCCTCAATACTGTTGGTATGCGCCCCTGTCTCCGGATCTTTGAAATTAATTGAGTGGTTGACCTGCAGGTGTATGTATCCGGTGTCCTTGAGGCAATCGTACGACTTCCAGCAGTCGCTTATGATGGTGGTCCCTGGGAGAATCCAATTTTGGATAATAGGGACTAGAGTGGCAGAGTCCCTTTTGTGCACAGGCACCATAAAGGATTCCCCAGTTTCCCTATCATAAGCTCCAAACACCCACTGGCCTTCCACTCGCTTACCTCTATAGTACTTCCTCTTGCCAAACTTGCTCTCATCTATTTCGACGATTTTGCCGACGCCACCAATAGGCTTACGGCGAACGACTAAATCGTCGAAACAGACTCCGCGGCTGAACTTGGCCCAGTCCACTAAGGTAGCACATCCAGAAACTCTTATCTGTTTCCCTATTGTGTTCAGCGGAATATGGTCCAGCCATAGGGAAAGAAATTTACATACCGTTACCAACGGTAGGTGGGTTTTGGCAAAAAATGTTCCTGTAATGAGGGAAACACCGTAGTTGCACCTTTTTCGCCCACCCCCCTTTTTTTTGCTAATGGTGGTGAAGTGATAGCATCGCCACTTCCAGCGATCCCCATCATTAACCAAACGCATGGGCGTGCTATGGTCTTGTGGGCAGTGCATAGTACCTTCAGAAGGAAGCATACCAAATTGCATAAGTTTTTTCAATAAAATCGGCGGCTTATCGTCCAATTCACGACCCCAGTCGTGAATGTCAAAGGCAGTAACGCAATCCATATTTAGTGATGTTCTCGTGTCAAGAGTCAAATCATAAATGAGGATAAGTACAAAATTAAGAAACGAGGAAAACTCTTGAAAGCTTCTGATTGATTAATGAAAATTTGTTATACTGGCTTCGCTTAGTAAAGTTTTTCTGCGTGCTTAGGGGTTTTTAACTCCAGTATGTCTTAATTCTAGACGGCGGGGATCTCGAGTGCTCGGCCTCTGGCCGAGCTAAAAAGAAATAAACAAAAAAAGTCCTTCCCCCATTTTATAAAAATTAACATATCTTCCTCAAATTCTGGACGATCTGGCAACTACGGGTATTTTTGGAATCGTGAAGACATTTCCTTTCATTTGATACCAATATTGCCTAAGTAGGTGGCATGGGTCGTTTTTCACCCCCGCCCCTATTTAACAAAAATGGCCGTATCGGCTGCAAAAACCGCCCGATCTGGCAACTATGGCTATTTTTGGAATCGTGAAGACATTAGCTTTCATTTGATACCCATATTGTCTACGTAGGTGGGCCGGGTCGTTTTTCGACTGCCACGCCCATAGGGGGCGTGAGCCCCCTTTTTCATTATGATTTTCGTACTCCTGGGAACATTCTGAAGGGGATGGCATATTTAGATTTTTTCTCTAGGGGTGTCCCCCATAAACTGAAATTCAGCCTTTTCTGACAACGGTCGAAACTTTCTTGGAGCGAGTCTTGCCTTACGTAAGGCCCACAACGAGTTTCTTAAAACCACAGAAAGAGCCTTGACAGAAGAGTACAATTCTCATGGTTTTAAGTGGTCATTTATACCCCCTTATGCACCTCACATGGGAGGTCTCTGGGAGGCCGCCGTAAAAAGTATGAAGTCACATTTGAAAAAGGTAGCAGGTACTCTCATATTTACGTTTGAAGAATTTGCCACCATGTTAATCAGAATTGAAGCGGTATTAAATTCACGTCCAATGTCTCCGTTAACTGAAAACCCAACAGAATTGATACCCTTAACTCCAGGTCATTTCCTGAGAGGAGCACCCTTAATTGCTCCCCCTGAAGCTAAAGAAGAAACCCAGTTGGATAAAGTAAATTACCTCAAACGATGGAACCGTCTTAAGGCTATCCAACATATCTTTGCACGTCGTTGGAAAAACGAATATGTCACTGAACTTCAAAGAAGAGTGAAATGGAAAACGGAACAAAATAACATCAAACCTAATGACTTTGTTATAGTTAAAGATGATTTGCTACCCCCCACTGAGTGGCGTCTGGGACGCATAATAAAGGTTATCTATGGCAAAGATAGTAAAGTACGTGTAGCGGAAATTAAAACTCAAAATGGAAATGTAATACGTTCAATATCAAAACTATGCATTTTACCTATTTTCCCTACTCAGAATAAAACTTCCGAAATCCCACCTGAAACAAAGTAAAATACACCACATATTATAACAAGAGAAAGTCGCTATACAAATTTTCTAATAACACAGTATATAACTTCTTTTCTTCCCCTCTAGCCATCAACATGCCACGGTGCAATTTATGCCTAAAAAACCACGGTCTTAGACACTGCCAATGCCTTGTAGCAAAGTCTATAGAAGATAGAAGACTCTACATCAACAAGTGGAATTATTGCCTGAACTGTCTCGCATGTTTAGCTTGTCAATCTGCTAACCGTTGTGCTATTTGCAATGCTAAACATCATTCTATGCTGCATCGAGACCGTCCCCATGACGTCACCTCATCAAGCTTCGAAGAAGATGATGCTGTTAAACTTCCCTCTACGATTTCAACTTCAACACAACTAATTCCCCAAGAAGAGTCTTTTCCAGCAGAGGAATTACCCGCTTTTTCAACACTCCAGAATAACTTTATTCCCCCTCTCATCAGAGTCAATTTAATTCACCAGGAAAATCCTATGTGGGTTACGTTCTTGTTAGATCCAAACACGGAAACCTCCTTTTTGAACAGAACTGTGGCAAATATCTTCCCGAGATTTTCACCTGATATTGAGGTAGATGGTAAATCTTTTGGTCTATTCCGAGTCTCGCCAACATTTGAACGACGTAATCGCCACGGTCCTATCGCTGGCTGGAAACTAGAACTAAAGGATGTGGATGTAGTCGTGCCACCTCCCATTGAAGATCCACAACTGTGGGAACACTTTAAAAGTATTGTGCTCTGATCGAGAAATTCAGCCTAATGAGAACCTTCCCAGAGCGCAGCTCTCAAGATTCGGTTGGGTCATTTCTGGACTATGGCGTGGTTGCACTTGTCACTAAGTTGCCCGGGAATATGTTGAACCGTGTTCAACAAGTTTTTGTATAAACTTTTATTTTCTCTTTATTTTCTCTTTATTTACTAGTTTATGAAAAATCATTTATTTACTATACATAATTCGCCTTGAAATAGCGGCGTTTTGTATAAACGTATATATGTATATATATGTACTTAGATTTAGTATACAGACCTGAATTCCTTTGTTAGTTATAAGTTAGTTATAAGATAGAACTCAATAAAGCAAGAAGTGCTTTTGTTAGTAAGAAAAAACCTGTTTGTGTTTTAATTAAAAAACACCCCCTTTAAATTTAGGCAAGGGAAAAATCCAAAGGGACATATCTTCCCCCAAGCCCTAACATATATAAATTTATTTCTTGCACCAGATGTTTTCGAATTTTAATTCTGGTAATACTGTTAAATATTTTGTGCAGTGTCAACAATGATTGGTGACACTGAAGTGTGAAATATGCAATTTTGATTAAATTAATTAAAGTCTGGCATCACGATGAAGAACTAAAAGAAAATGTTCAAAAATGCATTCAGAGCATGCCAAAAAGGGTGCAAGCTGTAATTGAAGCCAAAGAAGGTTCTATGAAATATTAAGATTTTTTTCAAAAATTTTTGTAATATTTCTTTTCCTCAAATATATATTTTTAAAACAAAATAATTTATTTTTAATTGAATTAGAAACACTTAATTTGCCTAAAAGAACAAATAAAACGATAAATTTTTACTATTTTAAAATGTTATACGGCTTCAAACTAAACAATTTTGCATGTATAACTAATAATTTGGCCACCCACTGTACATTATCTTTTTATACCCTCCACCACCAAGAGTGGTATATTACGTTTGTCATTCCGTGTGAAACTTTTTTAATATTCATCTGCGACCCAACAAAGTATATATTTTCTTGATCCTTATCAAATTCTAAGTCGATTTACCCATGTCCGTCCGTCTGTCTGTCCGGCTGAGTAAAACACTCTCACGTCCAAGGTATACTACATAAATAAACGAAATTTCCAGAAAAATGTTTCTTATTTTGCAGGTAACTTTGGTATTGAAAATCAGCAAAATCGGTGTAGGCCAACCAGAGTTATGGACCAACCTCCATACAAATTTGATATTTTTTGTCCATTTTTTTTTTGCAATATTTTCAAATATATTGCAGATAAAAGAAGAAAGTGTGCGGAAAATAGTAAGAGTCGGTAAATGCCTATAAAATTGGAATATCAAGACAAAATTCAGCAAAAATAAGTTTTATGCAAAAAGAAATCCCAAAACGAATTATTTTTAGTTCTAAAGTTAGTTTTAAATCCACTTCCAAAATTCACATAAATACGTATAAAACAGATATAAATAATGTTAAACGGCCAAAATTTGACATAAATTATCTTTATAGGCAAATAAATTGTTGTGCTAAATTGTATGGTGGTCGGCCCAGAATTGGTCATAACTCCCATACAAGGACCACATCTGAAAAAGACATTTGTACCTTTATTTACTGTCTAAATATCGGTACCGACTCAAAACTTTGTACAGATCATTGACATATATACAAAAATCATCCCACAAAATTTTGTGAATTTCGGTCTACTTTTAACCGTATGCCCCATATAAAGCCGTCTTCAGAAACTCACTTTCATACTCATAAATCTTCTATAAATAAGGGTACCGATCCAAAGTTTCACACGTATCATTTAAATAAATGCCTAAATCAAACTGTTAGATTTTGAGAATATCCACTACCAAAATCCACGTTAATATACATATATCTTAAATATGCCGTTATTATGTTGAAATTCGACGTGAAATATCCTCATATGCATGAAAAAACCTGTTCCAAAATTTAAAAAGATCGGCCCATAGTTTGCCATAGCTGCCATATAAGAACCATTTCTAATAAACAAATAAATTCGGATCAAAAAATATTCTTTTCGGATTTAACCCATAATCGGTCCATATTTTATAATCATGATATATATCGTTGGAAAGGTATTTTTAATACCTTTTATTTAATGTATTACAAATTATCAGACACCCAGTAGTTCCCGAGATATAGGCCTATATATTTTCAACTTTACGGGCCCGCCCCCTAGAAAATAGGCGTGGCCGCCAACAAATTTTGTTTTGCTGGTATCTCCTCTAAAAGCCCTATTTCATTTTTTTTTAGCAAAATCACTAAACCGAATTGTACCCCTTTTTTATACTCTGTTTGTTAAATTACACTCAAGATTATTATGAACATCAGACAAACTTACAGAGTTTAAGGTAAGAATTGCTAATTAAATCAATTAAAAATGGTGAAAATTAGACAAAATTTCAAAATAGTTACCATAAATTATGTTGGTCGTAAAATTGTGTTTTAAACAATATATAAAATACTAATAAAATTTACACTAAGACTGAATAGAAAACACAGAATTAGGATATTCTAGTCCTATAACCAGTGTAGTTTCTGTATTTCTTATTACGTTTAGGTGGAGGGTATTTAAGATTCGGCACAGCCGAATATAGCACTCTTACTTGTTTTAGATAAATTAAAAGAGAAAACATTTCAATACTTTTTTGGACCGCCATGGCTATCTATAACTGTCTGCAAGCGGCGTGGGCGTGGCATAGAAAGTACCAAGCTTTCTGTTTCAGAAGGCGATATTAGAGTTGCTGCTAATTTGCGCTTCATTATACCCCATACGTGCTCAATTGGGTTTAAGTCTGGCGATTGAGGTGGGCTATGGAGCCATCTGGGAGCAGAATAAAGCAACCACTCTTTTACAGGAAGTGCGGTGTGCTGGGGATCGTTATCCTGTTGAAAAATTAAACGGAATCCAAGGCCCAAGATGTCGACGGATGCTTGCAAATTTCTTTCCAATATACTCTTGTAAGTATGTTGATTCATGATTCCATTAATAAACTGCAAATTTCCAACCCCCGCTGCTCCAATCGCTCCTAAACCATTACATTGCTACCACCGAGTTTTACCGTAGGAACCAAATTTTGTGTTTGAAGGGCAGTGTTTGGCTTGCGTCAGACCTTTGCACGGCCACCGCTTCCAAATAAAATAAATTTGCTCTCGTCTGTAAAACAAAATTCTTTTCCAAAACTCAGCGTCTTTGTTTCTGTACTTATGTTCAAACTCCAGCCTAAGTTTCTGTTTTTTTTTTCACTTATTAGTTGCTTTTTTCGGGGAACTCGTATTTTATATCCATTTTCTCGCAATGCTGTTTGAACAGTTCTTGGATGAAAATGTTTGTTATTGTTATTAGCGATATCATCTGCAAGTTTTGATGCACTTATTCTTTGATTTTTTTTTCACTTCTTTTACGATGTGGTTAACATCACGATTGGAAAGTTTTTTTTGACGACCGCTTCTTGCAATATTTGCTACGGAGCCATTTTCCTTATATTATCTAATTATATTTTGGATACTTGAAAATGGCGAATGCTTTTATATTTTTTTCTAAAAATACTTCCCATTGTAAGTTTATGTTTCAGTGGTGTCAGATTAGATTGTTTCCCCCTAGATTTAGAGTTTTTTTTTCTATTTAGGGGTTAATATTATTTAGGCGGAAATTTGGGGGTAAGAAAATTTTATTTAGGGGATTTTTAGGGAATTTTCGAAATGACGATTTAGAAAGTAATCTGGCAACTACAAAGATTAAAACATTTTTCGATGCAAATAGAAGACATTATGCTCATTAAGATAAATTGCAAAACTTTTACTTTGGAAATAGGTTTCCAAATAAAAAAGCGACTTCCAGATAGTATAGATCTTTTAGAAAAATTATCACTGTTTTCCATCGAAAATGCACAGAAAGCTAAAAAACCAGACATTACCAGTGTCGTTGTTCATTTCAAAAACATTTGTGAAAATATCGATGCAACTCTTAGTGAGTAGAACAACTTGCACTTTATATCGTGGAGTAATACGACGTCTTTAGAACAATTTTGGTATGAAGTTGGACAAAAGAGGGATGCTGGCAATAACCCAAAATTTTGCAGAATTAGTAAACTAGAATTATCTTTATTACTACTACCTCATTTCAATGCATTAGTTGAAAGAGCTTTCTATATGTTTAATGTGGTAAAAAATAAGCTGCGAAACAGAATGAATATTTCAACAGTTGAAAGTATTTTAAGAGTCAAGTTAAACAATAAGATTTTATTCCAACACCTCAAATGCTCAAACTTTTCAATTCGAATGCAACTCTTGAAATTTTTGGAGAAACCTGATTTTAATAAAACTAACCATCTAGATGTTTATATGTATATAAATTATATTCCTAATAGTTCATAAAGTCATAAAAGTTCATAAAAATGTAAGCGAAGAATAATTCAAATGTTTTTTTTAATAATTAGTAGAGTATGTAGAGTATGTTATATAAGAATAATAGTACCTCAATTCAAATTTAATAGAGAAACTTTTGGGGTTTTTTTAAAAAACCGTGTAGAATCTAGTGGGTTCTAAATTTTTTTGGGGGGAAGACAAAAGTTATCTGACAACACTGGTATGTTTCCTATCTAAGTTGTTTTGTATAATTTATATAATTATGTTTATGTTTGCTGGGTAGTTCGCTCACACACACAACCTCATTTTACGCTTTGCCTACCTCTGCTATACACTATTGATGCTAGTTATTTTCTACCTGTTAAATGATCCACGCAACTTGTAAGTGTATAATATACAGTGTATATGTACTTTGAGCGAGGAGAGAACATGAAACTGATTTAACAAATAATATGTATGTGTTGGTAATATTTAGTTTGTAGTAGCGGCGGCAGTGAAAATCTAAATTGTTTTGATTTTCGTCACACTTACATCAACATATACGTGTGAGGTTTTTTTCACTAACACAATCAAAAAAAAAAAACTGCGTTTGTAAAATCAGTTCGATACGTGGCCATCGTGCTTTATGTGTATAACGATGCGCAATTCTCTAATATCGTTAACTGGTTCAATGTGTTAAGTGAGGGTGGAATTAATTTCTAAATCCCTAACAAAATGTATAGAAAATAATATTCTGTTGGTTGGTATGATCTCTATCTACCTGCTCACGTTACGCTGACTGCTAGACTCGCATGAGACGGTGCCAAAGTAGTCCGTCACCAAAAAGGATTTATTGCACTGAGCGCGAGTATTTAGGTAAATTTGGCAAAGAGTGCGACAGAACTGTGTAACTATAAAAACGTCTCTATTTCTACCAGAGATCATCAGTATCTCTTTAGATTTTCAACTAAGAACAACTCGTAACAGCAACGAAGTATTTTTGCAAATATCCTCAGTCATGCATTTCTATCCAGTGCATCAATCAACAAATGCGACGGTATTACCAACACCTGTGGTTAATTACAACAACGTAAGTTTTTTAATATTTTGCATTAAAATAATATTTTTTAATTATTTTTATTCTCATGTTTATTTTATAGATGACCTACCCATCAAACCACCAACAAATATACCCCACTCCCATGGAACAATCGTATCCTGCTGCCGCTCCTACAACTAACGATGTTGAAATGCAACAAATTTCAACTGATGTAAGCATACCGCAAACTGAACCAGCACGCACTAAACAGAAACGTTTTCGAACGGCTTACACCAGTTTCCATCTTGTGCAACTAGAAAGTGAGTTTAAACAGAATATGTATTTGCATCGTACACGCCGAATTCAAATTGCCCAACGCCTTTTGCTTGGTGAAAAGCAAGTTAAGATTTGGTTTCAAAATCGTCGCATGAAATACAAGAAAGAGACACAGGGCCCTCAAGAAACCAAAGCCGAGGATACATCAGATATAATTGAAATGTTAGATCAACTTTACGATACTATGTACTAGTTACGATATCAACGATAGCCCAATGAACCCATAAAACAATAAAGTACAAAATCATTACGAAATAGTTCTTAAGAAGTTTGTAAACTCAGCTTTTGTTAGTATTAAGAAATTTATTTGTATTTCTAAAAACTCAATTGTATTTATGATTAAGAAAGTTGAAAAAAAAGTTATTCCTATTCGTGGAGTCACAAGGAAAACAACTATTTGTTTTTTTTTTAAGATAAAAAATTATCGGATTTATTTCTACTACTCTCACAAGTAGTCAAAACATGGTTTTGCAGTCCATTAAACAAGATTTGGAATTGCAATTGCAAACATAAACTATAGAATTTGCATATACATATAATACTAATAATACTAATTGTAAATTTTGAGACTTTTGTATTAATAAAATTAATAAATAATTAATATTTATATTCAAAATAAATAATTGAAAATTTATTTTAAAAAAATCATTTGGCATAAAAATACATATGTATATTTCTTTTATACAAAAATTAATATGAGCGCTCTTTCACAAATTATTCAACATTTCCAAGAGTTAATTCACAAGTTTATTTGACTAATTCTAATTCTTGAACAGAATATATCTGTTATGGAAGATGTTTTTCTTTCAAAATTTAATAAAGACTCGGACAAATGGCTTACCTATGTATCTGTTGCAAGTGTAACATTATTTCAAAACTAATTCCATTTCTTGTGAAGACACAAAACTATTATGCTTTCTTAGTTGGTTTGGAACATATGAGAATGAAAGCAGATCAATGATATACAGAATGGATTGCAGAATTGTGTGAAGCTGCAAGAGAATGTGAGAAAGTTAAAATCAAAAGTCACATCAAACATTAGAAAAAGTGTTTATTTCGAAAGTATGTAACCAGTCTAACATTTTTGGTATAAAAATAAAAGATAGACTAGATATAACAAACGTTATTAACAATCATGAATTTATTTTTCCGAGGATCAGAAATATCTATCTAGACATAATGATTCCAAATAACTAGCTGAGCCACAGTCATCAAAAAATAAATTTACAACTTCCAAATAATTAATTGATTCAAAGCCTAATAATTTATCTGAAAATACACAGATTTCAATCAATCGATCATCGCATGTGTATATGTGTGTTCAGGAAACTATTGATCGTCAACAACAACAATTTACTTCTAAACAATTAGAAAGGCTTAGAAAAAATCTCGAGTGGAAACTAATCTCCCTATCTCTTTTTTGTATTTTAAAATTATTTCATATTCATTAGAACGTTTATTCTCATTCAATAAAGAATTCATATTTTATATATAATAATTTTATTGATATGAAGTATTGAAAATTTAATAAAAATTCTACATAAATATAAACTATAAACTCTATTATTTTCTTCAAGCGTTTTTATTCTAAAATCATTTTTTCAAAATATTTTCAGATTTTCTAATAATTTTTATTTATATACATACATACATACATATATTAACACACTGAAGCTACTTTTCGAAATTAGTAGTAAACAGAGCTAGATTCGAAGTATCTGGCCAAGAATCACCATCGGATTGTATTTAAGTGCTTATTTTAACGAATAACTCATAATGAGATATTTAGGTTTTCATTGATTTTTTATTTAATTTTGTTGGATTATACATATATGTATGAATATATAATAGCGATGATATTAATGACCAGTTTTTAATTTAAAAACAAGTAAGCCCGACCATATAATACCCTACACCCAGTATATCAATAAAACAGTTTTTCATGGGCGCTATATGGGATCTATGATGGACCGATCATCCAAAAACTTAGTGCCATGACTTCCGTGAATATAAATATTAAGTGTGTTAAACTTTATCTCGCTATAAATACGTTTAAAAGCTTTATGGAGGTTAAAGTGAATTACGAAGAGGGTCTTATATGGGAGTTTTGACTATTTATTTTTACATAAGAAACTCATTTGTGTTCAATATTATTTGGATACCAACATTTTTAAGTGATTTTCGGAAGTGGGCCTTATATGGGAGCTACGACTAATTATGGACCGATCTTCACGAAATTTGTAGATGTTATTTAGCTTCATTTATTACTCATTTGTGGTGAAATTTGTTTGCATACTTGCATAATTCAAAGATTTATGGCCGGTAAACCCCAATTTCTATGAGGGGCCAGGTGAAATAATGAACCGATTTACACCAGTTTCAATCCCATCCATCCTTGGGCCGAAGAAATATCACGTACCAAATTTTATCGAAATATCTTCAAAATTGCGACCTGTACTCTGCGCACAAGCTTTACATGGACAGCCAGACGGACGGACGGACATCGTTAAATCGACTCAGAAAGTGATTCTGAGCCGATCGGTATACCAATATTTCTGAGCGTTACAAACATATGCACAAATCCAATATACCCTCCCCACTATTGTGGTGTAGGGTATAATCAAAGGATTTTTAAACTTAAGTTCTGTTTAAAGACCAAATTCGTTTTTATAAATCATATGTATTTAAATATAACCTAAATCACTGACTATGTCCATTTAAATACAACTTAAGTTGTTCGTACTACCGTATGATTTTGACAGTTCTGCAAATTAGGAAAATTGCGATTTGCAGTTTTTTTATGATTTGATAAAAATATTTAGTAAATACACTCGCCGCTAATAGAAACATTGTGCTATTGTGTCATTAATATCAACTAAGACAATAAATTCAGATGAAGAGAATATGAATGATGCAGATTTTGTCCATTTAGTTTACAACAATTTCTAAACTAAAGCAGCCCATACATGCCTCCATTTAATTGGCGCTGAGTCGGTTGTTGTGCAAATTAAAGCGTGTATGGCTTTGTCATTTGATTATTTGGCGGTTGACGGGTTGGTTGAAGAAAAATCAAAAGATTTTGATTTTGTCAAGTTGACTAACAAGTCTTTCAATTCGATTGTACTGTGTGTGTGTTCGAGTCTCTTGATTAGCTGTCAAAATTTAGGTTTGTATTTTTTTTTTGCAAAGCAAAAGTTGTTTATTTTTAAAATCTGTTTTGATTTTAGTGAATTTTAAATAAAAAAGAATTCAAAAAATGACATTTATTTTTCTAGAAGTTGGTGAAAAGCATCTTCATTTAGCTTTGTGAAATTTTTAAAGTCTTCCGGCTCTATTGTTTTTAGTTCCCTTATTAAATTTTCGTTTGATTTTTTTTTTTTTTTTTTTGTTCTTCAACCATTCTTTTGACCAAATTCTTCGTCGCTTTTCTCTTTCTTCATCATTAAGACATTCTGCAATAACCATTATTTTTATTTATTTGTTTATTAATAGATATAATAAAAATATATTACAATCTTAATGATTAAATATTCTTAATTATCTATGTTTGGCATAACTAGATAGTTGAGAGCCAGATTGGCATTTAATACAGCATTTGAAGTAATTTTAAATTTCACATTATTTTAATCAATTTCATTTATATATTTACGTTTAATTTTATTTAAAAATTATTTCTTTTTAACAAAGTTTTGATTATTTAAAAAATTAGTACATTATATTAACATTTGCACATATATCACATTAGATATTGTTTTCTAAAACAAAACAGATAAACAAATTCATTAATTATTAATTTTCTATATTTTAAACAAACTTCTAAGTATTTATATAACATATTATAATAATCCGTACCATTTAATATATTTACAACTTCACTTAAAGTTAGTGTGATTTTACCAAAGTATTTAATCCTGAACTCGTTATAAATTGGACAGATTCCAACGAAGTGAAAAGTATTTTCAGTTGCATCTAGGTTACATAGTGTACATAAGCCTATTGAAGAGTTTCTGAAGCATCTAGCATTGAGATCTAATAATCCACCTCTAGCTTTTATTATCAAACTTGTGGCTCGAGACGGGAAATTTGAATCCGAAATGGGTTTCATACAATAATTTAATTCGGAGTATAAATCGTGGAATTGTGAACTTTTTGCATCATCAACTAAGTCTTTTAATTCCTTTTGTTTTAAAGATATTAAAACTGATGTTGAGTATAGACATAAAGGATTTAGTGTATTTTCATGGACAAAACTAATTTTTTCACATACATTTGACCATTCTTCTGCCCAATAAGTCCTTTTTGCAATAATCTTTTCAGCAACAATACGAGGTAATCTGTTACTCGGTAAACGCAGAGCTCCACTAACGTAGTCGAAGTGGAGTTTTAAAGTTTCGCAGTGTAAGGAGCTTAAACCAGTTTCTAAGTAGAGCATGTAGTTAGGAGTGTTTTTTGGTAAAAGAAGCATTTTTTAATAAAAAATCTAAAAAGTTTTTCAACATCATCGTATTTCACAAAACCCCATTTTTGTGCCCCATAAAACATGATCGATCTTGATGCCGCATTAAAATTGTTTAGTTTGTTGTTGTTGGATATTTTGGGATGATTTATATATCTAGACCAAGTAGAAGCAATTGACATTTTGGAAGAAGACAATTTCTTTGTAATGTGGTTTTTAAACGACAAATTGTAGTTGAGATCCATTCCTAGGTATCTGTAGCTATAAACAATCTGTATGTCATCGATTCCATAATTCCATTTAAGGTTTTTAGAAATCCTAGTGCCAGAAGACACCACTGTTTACAATATTTATAAAGAGCATCAATCATATTTTGTAGTTCTGTTGGTGAATCGGATAAAATCTTAACAGGAATATCCAAGACAGTTACACCACCAGGTAAAACATCAACTAAGTCATTCAGGTATAAGGAAAACAGAATTGGACTAAAAATGCAGCCTTGTTTTACACCACGATCTACGCAAAAAGGTTCAGAATAAACATTACCATATCTTATTTGGCAAGTATTATTTTCATAATATAGTTGTAATATGCGAATAAATGTTGATGATGTGATTGACGAAAGTTTATAAAATAGAGAATTCCTTGGTATCATAACGAAAGCACATGAAAAATCCACAAAAAATGCGTAGGTACAATTTCAAATTAACTTATTCATTTAATATATTGTAGTTATCAATCCAGTCTGTTAGGCAATTAAGGAGTACGTTATTAAAAATTTTGCAAAAGGTATCAATTAATGATATTCCACGATAATTTGTTGGAGAATTAGGATCACCTTTCTTCAAAAGAGGTAGCAAAATAGATTTTTTAAAACTTGTTGGTATCATTTCTTTAATGAATATGATATTTAAGACTGATAGAATCTCTCTTACAAAGCAAATTGGAGCATTTTTATAAAACTCATAGTCCAGGCGCCTTATTTTGTTTTAAAGATTTTAGTACTGAGAGGAGTTCACACAATTCTATTGGCGAGTCGAGAAAAGCATCTGTGTAGCACGGCAAATACCATTGAAATATAGTTGATTTTTCTTTATTTTGCAATAATGAACTAAAATGTAAGCGAAAGTCTTCAGAATTCAGATCACCTCTAGTTCTACGATTTTGCGTCCTTAAGTCGTTCGATAATGACCACCATTCTTTACTGCTTCTAACATAGTTAAGTTTATTTAAATTTTCGTTGTAGAATTCTAGTTTTATGACTCGACAGCAATTCAAATAGTTGCTTTTTTTTTTTAATACATTTAATTTATTTATTGAATCTTCAAAAATGAAATGACAATAAGTTTTCGAATCTTAAAACTAAAAGAAAATAATAAGTGTAGCCAGTGCTAGACAAAAACTCTTATGATACTAAAAAAATTTCACATCAACTTTGTGGATTCGAGAATTTTTAACATACCATGGAGCTGCAGTAATTATACGTATAATTTTATTTTGACCCCTTTGAATTCTTTCAATGTTGGATGCTGAGGCAGTACCCCATAATTGAATTCCATAACACCAGATTGGCTTTAGAATTGCATTGTACAACAAAAGTTTGCAATCCAATTTCAATGTAGAGTTTCTGCCGATTAACCAATTAAGTTGCACTGCTTTTAATCTCATTTGTATAAGTTTCGCTTCAATATGAGACTTCCAAGTTAAACGGCGGTCGAGGTGAATGCCGAGGTATTTGACTTCATTATGTTGAGGAATAATTTGATTATTTATTTTGATGAACGAGCAGGTATCTTTTCGCAATGTGAAAGTTATATGAATACATTTCTGTTCGTTAACCCTGATTTTCCAAAGCTCAAGCCAATTCTCTAGTTTATAAACATATTTCTGCAAGTTCTGTGATGCTATTTGATGGTCCTTATGAACGCTAATAAAGGCTGTATCGTCTGCAAAAGTTGACGTGTGGATTTTGGGGTCTGACGGCATGTCGGATGCATAAATCAAATATAAAGTAGGACCCAGTATGCTACCCTGGGGTACTCCTGCTTCAATTGGCTGAGCGGAGCTTAAAAAATCGCCTTCTTTGATTGTAAATTTGCGATCATATAAATATAAAAATATAAAAATTTTTCAAACAGTTTTCAAATTGTCGGCAGTAGACTAATTGACCTATATGACTCTACTTTGGTAGGGTCCTTCCCTGCCTTAGGAATCATGGTAATCATAGATACCTTCCAATCTGCAGGATAGTATTCTAGGCGTAAAATAGCATTGAAGATAAAGAGGATAATTCTTCTAGCTACACGAGGTAACTCCACAAGCATTTTGTTGCTGATTTTATCCATACCTGGAGCTTTTTTAAGATTTAGAGTACCAATAGCGTTTTGAACATCATTAAAGCTAATTCTTAGAGGTACAGGAGGTCTTATAACGAGTGGAGGCAAATCAGATGCATTATTTGAGTTGTTCATAGTAAACACATTTCTCAAATGGTTAACAAATAAAGTCCCCTTCTCGGAATCATTTCTAGCCTAGTCACCAATTAGATTTCGCAGAGGAGGCATTCCTCTAATTGGTCTTCTTAAACCTCGTGCCGCCTTCCATAACAAATAGTCTGATTGCGGGGTACTATCAAGACCCTCCAAGTAAGATCTAAATGAGGCCGTTCTTTGGATTTCTAAGAAATTTTTTAGTATATCTCTGCATTCTCGTAGCCTAGCTTTCAGTTGAGGAGACCTGTGAATTTGCCACTCTCCTCTAACTCTTCTTTTTTCTGACAGGAGATGATCGAGTTCAGCGAAATAAGTTCTGTTTGTCCCACTTCTACACTCAACGTCATATGTGGAGGCGTGATGTACAGCTCTTCGTATGTTCTCAGTAAACTTGCCAATCGACCCATCGATATCCTCGGTAGTTCTCAACACTACATTTTTCGTGCAGTGGGAACTTAAATACTTTTTAAACTTTATCCAACTTACTCTGGTTTTAGATATGTCCCGAAATGGAGAGCCATTCCCTTGAAGGAAACGCATTGAAATAATAGAAGGGGAGTGATCTGAAGACAAGTCTAATGAAGGCTCCACTTGTATCGATTCTACAGGGATATTTTTCACTACTCCGAAGTCAATAACATCGGGAATCTTCCGTCGGTCCATCGGCCAGTAGGTGGGATGTCCACTTGAGAGTACATCTAATCCCATTTTGGCAATGGTGTTGAAGAGTTCACGACCCTTCTGGGTCACCAGACGTGAACCCCAAAAAGTGTGTTTGGCGTTAAAGTCACCAGCAACTAAAAATCTAGCTCCAAGGGAATTGAAGAAGCTGTAGTATTGGTGTTCTTTTATTGAAAATCGAGGCGGCGAATAAATTGATGATAAAACAAAATTGTACTGACAGAATTCAATACAAATGTTTGTTGCTTGTAGGTAATCCTCACATATGTTGTTCATTAAATAATGTTTTATTCTGTTCTTTATAAGAATTGCCGATCCTCCAAATGCTCTTCCGCGGGGATCTTTAGTATCAGACAACACGTAGCCATTAAGTTTGAAGTACGCTGTCGCCGTCAAGTGAGTTTCAGAAATCATCATGACATCAATCTGCTTATCCAACAGGAAGTGTTCCAGTTCGTTTTTATGTTGGCGGAGGCCGTTCGCATTCCAAAAACAAATGTTTAAACAAATCATTTCTTTAAAATGGCTTGCATTTTCAGCATTTCCTGCATCATGGATGTCATAGTGGTCGTAAAAGTGTTCATAGTTTGGACAAGTGTCTGCAATGTAGTCTCTAGAGTGTTAATATTACGCTCGTAATATTGTGATTTAGGTTCCTGCTCCAAACATGGCATATTAGATTTAACCACGTTTGCATAAGAAACTTGTCTAGAACTAGGCGCGTTTACATGACTAGTGGACCGTAACAATTGAGGGAAATTGTCACTCGATGGAAAATTTGGCTGTTGAGGATGATTAGGCAATACTGACGTCTTGTTGGTTCTTATGCCTTTCAAATGAGTGTAAATTGGACAACCTCTATAATTTGCGGTATGATTACCTCCGCAGTTACTGCATTTTTTGATTTTTGAATCAGTTTTCGACTTATCGCATTGAGCAGTTGCATGTAGCTCCCCACACGCAACACAAACTGACGGCAATTTACAATACGCCTTGGTGTGACCAAATTCTTGACAGTTAACACACTGGACGGGTCCCTGACGCTTATGCGATTCTTCCACGGTGATTCTACGATGCAGAAGGTAAATCATATTGTAGATGAGATAGGACTCGTTTTTCTTTAATAGGACATCTCCAGGTTCCAATTCCACCCTGAACATAGGCTGTGGAGTCTTTTCACGGTTTCTAATATTCGTTATGCTCTTAATTTTGAAGCCTTTTTCCATTAAGCTAGTCTTCATCTCGGCAGGATCAACATCTGGGTCTATACCCTTTAGAACGACGTGGAATCCTTTTGCGCTTTTCAGCTGGTAGGTATAGAAATCCCTAGTCTCCCTCTCCAACTGGTTGGACAATTTTCGAAAATCATCTTCATTTTTCACTTGAATTTTGGTTTCGCTGATATTTCCATGTTTAATTGATGTTACGCTAAACATATTTTCACCTATTACCGAAACAATTCCTTGTACCAATTTACTGGAAGTGGGCTCTCTCAGATAAATTGGTGGGGCATTAAATGTCTTCCGTCTGGAGGAGAGCAAACCTATTTTGATCATTACTCACAGTCTTAGGAGCTTTTGCATTTGATGACACTTGAGCAGATTTCGGGCTCCTCTGTCGCTTGAGAACGGTGATGTACTTATCCATACCTACTTGTTTTTTGGGTTTGACTGCACTATTTGATGAAGATGATGTTTTCTCATCTGTTGAAATCACTATATTGGGCGAACAGGAACGACGCCGTTCTACGGCTTTTGTAGTGAGAAAATTCTCCAGAGATTTTTTTATGGATTCTTCCTCAGAGACCCATCTAGTTTTTCTAGTCGAGCTAAGCTCTTTCTCAGAATTACATCTGAGAGGAGCACTCATACAATTTTTATGCGATTTTTAGTGTTTTTTTTAATTACCGATATTACCGTAGATTTTTTTAACCTATTACGAGTTATTTTTTCACTTTTTTGTTTTATTTCAAGCTATTACACTTTTTCACCTATTACGATTTTTTCATCGAAAATTCAGCCGCAGTAAAAATAACACGTCCGAACAGTACGATGATACGAGACTGAAGATTATTATGAACATCAGACAAACTCTGTAAATTAAGGTAAGAATTGGTAATTAAATCAATTAAAAATGGTGAAAATTAGACAAAATTTCAAAATATTTACCATAAATTATGTTGGTCGTAAAAATGTGTTTTAAACAATATATAAAATACTAATAAAATTTACACTAAGACTGAATAGAAAACACAGAATTAGGATATTCTAGTCCTATAACCAGTGTAGTTTCTGTATTTCTTATTACGTTTAGGTGGAGGGTATTTAAGATTCGGCACAGCCGAATATAGCACTCTTACTTGTTTTAGATAAATTAAAAGAGAAAACATTTCAATACTTTTTTGGACCGCCATGGCTATCTATAACTGTCTGCAAGCGGCGTGGGCGTGGCACAGAAAGTACCAAGCTTTCTGTTTCAGAAGGCGATATTAGAGTTGCTGCTAATTTGCGCTTCATTATACCCCATACGTGCTCAATTGGGTTTAAGTCTGGCGATTGAGGTGGGCTATGGAGCCATCTGGGAGCAGAATAAAGTGCGGTGTGCTTGGGATCGTTATCCTGTTGAAAAATTAAACGGAATCCAAGTTTGACTGAATGATTTGAACTCTATTGGCATATTGTAGCCGTTGTGGTGCATCCCTCGGCAATAATTCTTGGGCCAATTGAATTTTATATGGAAACATCTTCAGATCAACTTTTAGAATACGTCGTAGCGATGTTCTGGAGATGTTCAATTGAGTATTAAATTAAAAATGCAAAAGTTATAAGCATTTCAAATCAGTCAGTCCAAGTTGGCCCACCCTGTACTTATGTACATATCCCATAGATCCCATCAATAAACTGCAAATTTCCAACCGCCGCATCCAATCGCTCCCCAATCCATTACATTGCTACCACCGTGTTTTACCGCAGGGACCAAATTTTGGGTTTGAAGGGCAGTCTTTGGTTTGCGCCAGACCTTTGCACGGCCACGCTTCGAAATAAATTAAAGTTGCTCTCGTCTGTAAAAAGAACTCTGTTAAAAAATTCTTGGATGAACATGTTTGTTATAGTTATTAGCGATATCATCTGCAAGTTTTGGTGCACATATTCTTTGATTCTTTTATACTTCTTTTACGATGGTTAACATCACGATTGGTAAGTTTTTTTGACGACCGCTTCTTGGAATATTTGCTACGGAACCATTTTCCTTATATTATCTAATTATATATTGGATACTTGTAAATGGCGAGTGCTTTTATATTTTTACTTCCCAACAAACATTTCAAATTAATAATAAATTACGAAAATTATTTTATGATGGATAATGCATGTAATCAGCTTTTGAAGTATTAGAAGTACCGTTTGTATATCAATCTCGTTGTTAATTTCTTATATGTTACGGAATATATGTTTTAAGTGTATGTTTCCTATCTAAGTTGTTTTGTATAATTTATATAATTATGTTTATGTTTGCTGGGTAGTTCGTTCACACACACAACCTCATTTTACGCTTTGCCTACCTCTGCTCTACACTATTGATGCTACCCAGCCATATGAGTCCGAAAAGGGTCTTTTCTGATACCTTTTTCGGAGCGTTAATGCTCTTTATGAGCCCAAAAAACAATCATAATTGCTCCGAAAACCTTCAGAAAAGAGGGTCATTACATTCAAAAATGGTCCGTCAGAAACAGCTCTTAGATAATGTCAGAAAAGAGTCTTTTATGAGGGTTTTTTTGGGTTCTTAAAGAGCTCTTAGATAATGTCAGAAAAGAGTCTTTTATGAGGGTTTTCTTGAGCTCTGTGTAATCTTCTTTTTATTATGCTTGTCTGGTACAGCTATGTTTTTTTTTGTTCAAAGCACAAATAAGACACCAACGCTTTGGTACACACATAATTAAGTGGAATTTCTGAGTCATACTGCGTGTCGACTCAGGACAGTAACAAGCAAATTTTTTTTCGCTCCGAAAATGCTCGTTTGTTGGACTCTTTTCTGACACCTTTTTCGGAGCCCTCCTAGAATGGTATGCTGGGTAGGTATTTTCTACCTGTTAAATGCTCTACGCAACTTGTAAGTGTATAATATACAGTGTATTTGTACTTTGAGCGAGAAATATATGAATGCTCCCAACAACAACGTTACATTGTATCAAACTGATTTAACCCTGCTACTATGTTATACTACGTTTCCACGGTACATGCTTCGCTCTCTATTCATGCTTCACACCCTAATCATTAGGGAAACAACTTGCTTCACCATACAAAATTTTAAGAGCGAATCAAGTAGATTCATATTGAATTTACTTGCGAAGCACGAAAAATTGCACTCTTCTCTAATTTTTATCGCAAGTTTATCTGCACTAGCTGTAAAAATTTAATATTATTGTAAACAAAGCAAATTATTTTCTTGTTGCTGGAAGTACAGAAAGTAAATACGTACGAATGTATGTTTTTTTTTCAAATAAGCTAACTAATATCCACTCACTTTTGTTTGTCCATTAAAAAAATAATTTCCACAAATAGTAAATTCTGTTTTTTTTTATTTTGTTTGTTTATTAAAAACAACTGTCAAATCGAATCAAGTTTTTTGGTCATGTAAACAGCATGATTCATAAACAAGATTCAGAGAGCGAAGCAGGTGATTCAAGTCGTCGTGGAAACATAGTATTAGAAAAAAAAATACACATGTTATGTTCGGGCAGCGTTGCCATTTGTCAAGTTTTTTGAGATGCGAAGAAGTTTTCAAGTTTTATTCTAAAAAAAAAGTTTTTTGGAATTTTATAATTTATTTATAAGTTTAATTTAGTTTATAAAACAAATTATTTTCACCATTAACAAAACAATGCTTTTCTACTATGCTGCACTGCGTTAGTAATTTAACGATATTATACCTTTTTAATCCATTTTTACTGCAACAATGTTGAATTTAGTATTACCCCGTCTTAAGTACAATAAATGTCATATAAATATTTCTAAAATGTTAACAGTTTACAACACAAATAAACTCTTTATTTTGTACATACGAGTACATATCGTCCCCACAATATAACAATAGGTTATATTGTTTTTTGGTTTTGAGAAAGGAGAGTTTAAAGTTTTTGTCAAATCGGATGTCTCAATATTGCGGTAAATAAAAATTCTTCATATTGGATTTTTCGGCGAATACCTGATACCGTTTCTTGTCTTTAAATTGGCCAATTTTTTTTATTCTACGCATCCTTTAAGACCACAATTCTCTCATTCAAAGCGCAAGTCCTCTATATAGACTAGTTTATTTTTTAAGGAATTCGTATGATGTATCAGATACACTATTTTATTTTGTATGGTATACGCTGTTATATTCAATAATTTTACGCTATTTTTATTAAAATATTTGATCTCAAAAATATCAATTTGTAACATTATAAAACAGTGATTAATTCATAGTTTTGTTAATAAAGTGGCACATATTCATTACTTTCCAATTTGTGTTATTATAAACAAAAAATTATGACAAATTAAGGTATACATTGCGTAAATCAAAAATAACTAGAAATTCATTCGTCTTCTTTCTATTCCTCTGCTACATCTGGCTCATCTAAACAATTTCGCTTCTTTCCACCTTGTAAGTTAAAAAAAATGACTGCGAGCCACGAGGAATTACATTCTTTTTGCACAAATTTTGGAGATAGAAATGGTCGGAATGAAACTATTTCTCAAACAATAGTTTAAGCTATTTTATGGGTTAAAGTTTTCATAAATTGTATTTTTTTCTACAGGCTAAAATGGAGTATAATGCGTATACACTATTATTCTTTTAACAACTTTGGAGTCCCATTTCAAGTAAAATAGCGCATATGAGCTTACACACTTATTGAAGGAATATTTTGAACAAGAAATTATACACTATTTTTCTAACGATATTTTGGCCCACTTTTTGAAAGTAGAATTTAACGAAATTTTGACCAGATATAAAATCAATGATGTAGATTTTAAATGTGCAAAAAAAATAATAGCGTTGGACAGTTAGGAGTACTCAAGTAAATATGTAAAAATAATAGTTGTTTTGTTTTTAATAAAATTGGGTTTTGTACTTAAAAAAGTTTTTTTTTTTTTCTAAAAAAACGTTTTTTTTTAGAAATAAAAAGTTTTCCTAAAAACATATATGGCAACGCTGTGTTCGGGTCATATTTTGACCCCACATTATTTTTATTAAGAAAATTCAAATTGGTATATTTCAAAAATATTTTTAAGGCTTGTGCTCAATGCAATATGTCGTCGTTAGCGTGATTTTGTGTCGGTGTGACCGACAAACAGTTTTTTTGCAAGTTATGCACTCAGTAAAACTCTTTTTTTTTCCTTTTTCTACGGGCAAAATTTGCACCTTTTCCGTTCCGCGCATTGTCGTTTTGGAGAAGGCGAATTCGTAGATGGTGTTACACTGTCTTCTTCTTGAATTCTTCGTACCAATGATGCAGAGGCTTCTGCGCGAGGAAGCCGACTACGCCTCTTGATATGTTCTTGAGCTAAAACTTCACCGAGTTGCTCTAAAAATAGGCGCCTTTTGTGCAGCTTATTTTTTTGCCATTCAGGATCTATTTCGGTCCATATTATAAAAGCGTTGAGAGCAGAAATATCTAATAAATCAGAAAACAGTGCAACTGGCCACCGATTGGTTTTTCTTTTGCATGAATATGTGCGAACCATTTGGTATTCAACTATTTCCGGAATTTTTTTTGGATGATCTTCCAAAATGTTTCTGTTATGGTGAAGAGTACTAAGCAAATAAATCATTCTGTATTTTTTAGGCACGTACAAAACTGCAGTTTCTTTTTCATGAAAAAAAATTACTTGAGTGTATTGGAAGCTTACGCAATTCTTGTGTTGTTGCATGAATCGGCAAAAAACGTTTGTTTTTCCTCACTGTGCCAACAATAGTAATTTTTTGCTTTAACAGTTCTAATGCAAGATTATGACTTGTAAAATAATTATCGGTAGTCACATTTCGTCCATGGTATAAAGACGCTAAGTCTAGAACAACCCATTCGCCTTGGTTCCTTTCAGCATTGTCTCCCACTTTGCCCAAGTATATCTGGAACTGTAAGCAAAATGCGGTGTTGCTCATAAAATGAGCGAATAGGAGCAAGTTTATCTCCTCTTTGTTCTGATCTTCTTCTTTGCCTATCGTCAAATGCTAGTACACGAGAAATATTGCTAAATCGCTCCAAAGACATGATTGCTCTCCATGAGACTCGTCCCACAGGGAGTTAAGACTTTCACCGTATGACCGGTAGACTCCTAAAAGAATAATATGTCCGGTAAACAATTATAATAGAAACAAGTAAGAGTGCTATATTCGGCTGTGCCGAATCTTAAATACCCTCCACCTAAACGTAATAAGAAATACAGAAACTACACTAGACTAGAATATCCTAATTCTGTATTTTCTATTCAGTCTTAGTTCAAATTTTATTAGTATTTGATATATTGTTTGAAAGACAATTTTACGACCAACATAATTTATGTTAAATATTTTGAAATTTTTTCTAATTTCGACCATTTATAATTGATTTAATTACCAATTATTACCATAATTTACAGAGTCTGTCTGATGTTCATAATAATCTTCAGTGTAATTTAACATACAGAGTATAAAAAAAGGGGTACAATTCGGTTTTAGTGATTTTGATAAAAAAAATGAAATAGGGCTTTTAGAGGAGATACCAGAAACAAAAATTTTGTTGGCGGTCACGCATATTCTCGAGGGGGCGGGCCCGTAAAGTTGAAAATATATAGGCCTTTATCTCGGGAACTACTGGGTGTCTGATAATTTGTAATACACTAAATAAAAGGTATTAAAAATACATTTCCAACGATTTATATCATGATTATAAAATATGGATCGAATATGGGTTAAATCCGAAAGAAATATTTTTTGACCCGAATTTATTTGTTTTTTGGAAATGGTTCTTATATGGCAGCTATGACAAATTATGGGCCGATCTTCTTAAATTTTGGAACAGTTATTTTCATGAGGATATCTCACGTCGAATTTCAACATAATAACGGTATATTTAAGATATATATTAGTATTAACTTGGATTTGGACCTTATGTGGGGGATATTGTCAAATATGGGCCGGTATTCTCAAAATCCAGCAGTTAGATTTAGGCATGTATGTAAATGATCCGTGTAAAATTTTGTATTATAAGCGATTTATGAGTATTAAAGTGATTTTCGGAAGAGGGCTTTATATGGGGCATACGGTTAAAAATAGACCGAAATTAACAAAATTTTGTAGAATGATTTTTGTATATATTAAAATGATCTGTGCAAAGTCTGTGCAAAGTTTTGAGTCGGTACCGATATTTATACAATATATATAGGGGAAAATGTCTTTTTCAGATGTGGTCCTTGTACGGGAGCTATGACCAGTTCTGGGCCGACTACCATAAAATTTAGTACAACAATTTATTTGCCTATAAAGAGTATTTATGTCAAATTTTAGCCGTTTAACATTATTTATATCTCTTTTATACGTATTTAACTGAATTTTGGAAGTGGACTTTATATGGGGTCTATGGTCAAACATGGACCGAACTAAAAAAAATTTCGTTTTGCGATTTCTTTTTGCACAAAACTTATTTTTGCTGAATTTTGTCTTGATATTCCAATTTTATAGGCATTTATTTATCATTAAGCCATATTTCGGGAATATATATATTTGTATGGGGGCTATGAGCAATCATGGACCGATTCTTATTGTTTTCCGCACACTTTCTTCTTTTATCATAAAACCAACGTGTACAAAATTTCATGATATTATCTGCAATATATTTCAAAATATTGCATTAAAACGTACAAAAAATATCAAATTTTTATGGAGGTTTTCTCACATATTAGTACATAACTTTGGTTAACCTAAACCGATTTGGCTGATTTTAAATAGCAAACTTCTCGAAAGTATTTCTGACAGAATTGTTGAAGATTTGGATCTCAAATATATCTGAGGACTTCAAAAACCTGATTTCAACAGACAGACAGACATACGGACATGGCTTAATCGACTCCGCTATATATAAGGATCCAGAATATATATACTTTATAGGTTCTCATGAATGTGAAGGGTATAAAAATATATTGCAAATAAATACCAATAAGTATAAGAAGTCCTAGATAAGCATCGAACTCAATAGCATCTATAGCTTGAAAATTTTCGAAAACAGCACTTCCTTGCAAATTGATGTAGTGAATTATATTCCTTTTCATAGCTTCTGTAAGGCATACATCAAAAGTATCACGAATTTTCGAAATACGATGAATAACATAAGAAGTCACTCCAGGTTTTACGTGAAGAATATTTTCACTTGCTGCACGACTTAGACGTTGCAAAGAAGGTATTGTTGTCCACTTTATCATCCGATTTTTATCAAAAAATTCTGTGCCATCAGTTTCGGTCAATGAACTAAAGTCTTCTGTGCCACTGGAAATGGATTGTTCTGAAGATAAACATTCGTCTTCCTCAAGAACAAAATTAGCATCACCATCATACCTTGCATCGTCTTCAAGGTCACTCAAGAATGCACCAATGTCATGCTCAGTCATTTGTCCACGCTGACATTATGGCCAAGTAAATGCAAAAAAATTATATCGTATAAATACTAGTATGAATTTAGAAAAAAAATAAGATTATATGTATATACTTACAGTATGACTATATTCCATGTTTTATCAAAATCTATCGTCTATAAACTTAGATTTACAATAGCAACTGATCACTTTGAAATTTAGCACAGAACTAGAAGTATTTGGCTTCGTTGTTATTGAATACAAAAATTATAACTGTAAACGCATTCCAGTGCGTTTTGTCGGTCATTCTTATTATGTTTGTTTTGCTGTCATGTAAAACACCAAAGAGATAGAAGACAAATGCAAAAAAACATATAATATAGACATATTATATTATATATTTATTATTCGTTTTACAAAAATGATAGAGGGTCATAAAATGACCCGAACATGTTATGTGTAAACACTTGCAATAAAAAATTGTCTAAGCCTAAAATGGTGGTAAAACTAATTGAATTCAATACATTTCAACAATTGATGCACTGAGTACTAAGAACTTTCAAATATATTCCACCAGTTAGAAATGTGGTAATGTTAAATACGATTTGGGTCATCAAAAGACCCTAACGTAGTAGCAGGGTTAACAAATAATATGTATGTATTGGTAATATTTAGTTTGTAGTAGCGGCGGCAGTGAAAATCTAAATTGTTTTGATTTTCGTCACACTTACGTAAACATATAGGTACGTGTGAGCAAAGACTATAAATATATATTTAAATATATATACTATAAATATATATTTAAATATATATACTATAAATATATATTTAAATATATATACTATAAATATATATTTAAATATATATACTATAAATATATATTTAAATATATATAAATATATATTTAAATATAAATATATATAAACTTTGGTGTGAGATTTTTTCACTAACACAATCAAAAAAAAACTGCGTTTGTAAAATCAGTTCGATACGTGGCCATCGTGCTTTATGTGTACAATGATGCGCAATTCTATAATATCGTTAACTGGTTCAATGTGTTAAGTGAGGGTGGAATTAATTTCTAAATCCCTAACAAAATCTATAGAAAATAATATTCTGCTGTTTGGTATGATCTCTATCTATCTACCTGCTCACGTTACGCTGACTGCTAGACTCGCATTGACGGTGCCAAAGTACCTCGTCACCAAAAAGGATTTATTGCACTGAGCGCAAGTATTTAGGTAAATTTGGCAAAGAGTGCAACAGACCAGTGAGCTGTTACAAACAGAACTGTGTAACTATAAAAACGTCTCTATTTCTACCAGAGATCATCAGTATCTCTTTAGATTTTCAACTAAGAACAACTCGTAACAGCTACGAAATATTTTTAAAAATATCCTCAGTCATGCATTTCTATCCAGTGCATCAATCAACAAATGCGACGGTATTACCAACACCTGTGGTTAATTACAACAACGTAAGTTTTTTAATATTTTGCATTAAAATAATATTTTTTAATTATTTTTATTCTCATGTTTATTTTATAGATGACCTACCTATCAAACTACCAACAAATATACCCCAATCCCATGGAACAATCGTATCCTGCTGCCGCTCCTACAACTAACGATGTTGAAATGCAACAAATTTCAACTGATGAAAGCATACCGCAAACTGAACCAGCACGCACTAAACAGAAACGTTTTCGAACGGCTTACACCAGTTTCCATCTTGTGCAACTAGAAAGTGAGTTCAAACAGAATATGTATTTCCATCGTACACGCCGAATTCAAATTGCCCAACGCCTTACGCTTAGTGAAAAGCAAGTTAAGATTTGGTTTCAAATTCGTCGCATGAAATACAAGAAAGAGACACAGGGTTCTCAAGAAACCAAAGCCGAGGATGCATCAGATCGACTTGAAATGTTAGATAAACTTTTCGAAACTAATAGTTACGATATCATCGATAGCCCCACATAAAATAGTAATATAAACATGGAACAATCGTATCCTGCTGCCGATCCTTCAACTAACGTCACGCATTTCTATCCAGTGTTCCAATCAACAAATGCGGCGGTATTACCAACACCTGTGGCTAATTACAACAACGTACGTTTTTTAATATTTTGCATTAAAATAATATTTTTTAATTATTTTTATTCTCATGTTTATTTTATAGATGACCTACCTATCAAACCACCAACAAATATACCCCACTCCTATGGAACAATCGTATCCTGCTGCCGCTTCTACAACTAACGATGTTGAAATGCAACAAATTTCAACTGATGAAAGCATACCGCCAACTGAACCAGCACGCACTAAACAGAAACGTTTTCGAACGGCTTACACCAGTTTCCATCTTGTGCAACTAGAAAGTGTGTTCAAACAGAATATGTATTTGCATCGTACACGCCGAATTCAAATTGCCCAACGCCTTTCGCTTGGTGAAAAGCAAGTTAAGATTTGGTTTCAAAATCGTCGCATGAAATACAAGAAAGAGACACAGGGCCCTCAAGAAACCAAAGTCGAGGATACATCAGATATAATTGAAATGTTAGATAAACTTTACGATACTATGTACTAGTTACGATATCAACGATAGCCCCACATAAAATAGTAATATAAACATGGAACAATCGTATCCTGCTGCCGATCCTTCAACTAACGTCATGCATTTCTATCCAGTGTTCCAATCAACAAATGCGACGGTATTACCAACACCTGTGGCTAATTACAACAACGTAAGTTTTTTAATATTTTGCATTAAAATAATATTTTTTAATTATTTTTATTCTCATGTTTATTTTATAGATGACCTACCTATCAAACCACCAACAAATATACCCCACTCCTATGGAACAATCGTATCCTGCTGCCGCTTCTACAACTAACGATGTTGAAATGCAACAAATTTCAACTGATGAAAGCATACCGCCAACTGAACCAGCACGCACTAAACAGAAACGTTTTCGAACGGCTTACACCAGTTTCCATCTTGTGCAACTAGAAAGTGTGTTCAAACAGAATATGTATTTGCATCGTACACGCCGAATTCAAATTGCCCAACGCCTTTCGCTTGGTGAAAAGCAAGTTAAGATTTGGTTTCAAAATCGTCGCATGAAATACAAGAAAGAGACACAGGGCCCTCAAGAAACCAAAGTCGAGGATACATCAGATATAATTGAAATGTTAGATAAACTTTACGATACTATGTACTAGTTACGATATCAACGATAGCCCCACATAAAATAGTAATATAAACATGGAACAATCGTATCCTGCTGCCCATCCTTCAACTAACGTCATGCATTTCTATCCAGTGTTCCAATCAACAAATGCGACGGTATTACCAACACCTGTGGCTAATTACAACAACGTAAGTTTTTTAATATTTTGCATTAAAATAATATTTTTTAATTATTTTTATTCTCATGTTTATTTTATAGATGACCTATCTATAAAACCACCAACAAATATACCCCACTCCCATGGAACAATCGTATCCTGCTGCCGCTCCTACAACTAACGATGTTGAAATGCAACAAATTTCAACTGATGAAAGCATACCGCAAACTGAACCAGCACTCACTAAACAGAAACGTTTTCGAACGGCTTACACCAGTTTCCATCTTGTGCAACTAGAAAGTGAGTTCAAACAGAATATGTATTTGCATCGTACACGCCGAATTCAAATTGCCCAACGCCTTACGCTTAGTGAAAAGCAAGTTAAGATTTGGTTTCAAATTCGTCGCATGAAATACAAGAAAGAGACACAGGGTCCTCAAGAAACCAAAGCCGAGGATGCATCAGATCGACTTGAAATATTAGATAAACTTTTCGAAACTACTAGTTACGATATCATCGATAGCCCCACATAAAATAGTAATATAAACATGGAACAATCGTATCCTGCTGCCGATCCTTCAACTAACGTCACGCATTTCTATCCAGTGTTCCAATCAACAAATGCGGCGGTATTACCAACACCTGTGGCTAATTACAACAACGTACGTTTTTTAATATTTTGCATTAAAATAATATTTTTTAATTATTTTTATTCTCATGTTTATTTTATAGATGACCTACCTATCAAACCACCAACAAATATACCCCACTCCTATGGAACAATCGTATCCTGCTGCCGCTTCTACAACTAACGATGTTGAAATGCAACAAATTTCAACTGATGAAAGCATACCGCCAACTGAACCAGCACGCACTAAACAGAAACGTTTTCGAACGGCTTACACCAGTTTCCATCTTGTGCAACTAGAAAGTGTGTTCAAACAGAATATGTATTTGCATCGTACACGCCGAATTCAAATTGCCCAACGCCTTTCGCTTGGTGAAAAGCAAGTTAAGATTTGGTTTCAAAATCGTCGCATGAAATACAAGAAAGAGACACAGGGCCCTCAAGAAACCAAAGTCGAGGATACATCAGATATAATTGAAATGTTAGATAAACTTTACGATACTATGTACTAGTTACGATATCAACGATAGCCCAATGAACCCATAAAACAATAAAGTAAAAAATCATTACGAAATAGTTCTTAAGAAGTTTGTAAACTCAGCTTTTGTTAGTATTAAGAAATTTATTTGTATTTCTAAAAACTCAATTGTATTTATGATTAAGAAATTTGTAAACTCAATTGTATTTATGATGAAGAAAGTTGAAAAATAAAGTTATTCCTATTCGTGGAGTCACAAGAAAAACAACTATTTGTTTTTTTTAAGATAAAAAATTATCGGATTTATTTCTACTACTCTCACAAGTAGTCATGAACTATAGAATTTGCATATACATATAATACTAATTGTAAATTTTGAGACTTTTGTATTAATAAATAATTAATATTTATATTCAAAATAAATAATTGAAAATTTATTTAAAAAAAATCATTTGGCATAAAAATACATATATTTCTTTTATACAAAAATTAATATGAGCGCTCTTTCACAAATTATTCAACATTTCCAAGAGTTAATTCACAAGTTTATTTGACTAATTCTAATTCTTGAACAGAATATATCTGTTATGGAAGATGTTTTTCTTTGAAAATTTAATAAAGACTCGGACAAATGGCTTACCAATGTATCTGTTGCAAGTGGAACATTATTTCAAAACTAATTCCATTTCTTGTGAAGACACAAAACTATTATGCTTTCTTAGTTGGTTTGGAACATATGAGAATGAAAGCAGATCAATGATATACAGAATGGATTGCAGAATTGTGTGAAACTGCAAGAGAATGTGAGAAAGTTAAAATCAAAAGTCACATCAAACATTAGAAGAAGTGTTTATTTCGAAAGTATGTAACCAGATAGACTAGATATAACAAACGATATTAACAATCATGAATTTATTTTTCCGAGGATCAGAAATATCTATCTAGACATAATGATTCCAAATAACTAGCTGAGCCAGAGTCATCAAAAAATAAATTTACAATTTCCAAATAATTAATTGAATCAAAGCCTAATAATTTTCGTTATAACGTTGCTTGAACTGGTCGGACGTGTTATTTTAAGTGCGGCTGAATTTTCGTAATAGGTGAAAAAAACAAAAAAAGGATAACGTAATAGGTGGAAAAAAATATATATGGTGGTTTTTCGGTAATTTAAAAATCACATAACAACTGCATGAGTGTTCCTCTCAGATGTAATTCTGAGAAAAAGCTAAGCTACAGTAGTAAATGAATCTCTGAGGAAGAATCCTTAAGAAAATCCGTGAAGTTTCTTCTTACTACAAGAGCCGAAATACGGCGCCGTTCCTGTTCGCCCAATATAGTTATCTCATCTGATGAGAAACCATCATCTTCATCAAATAGCGCAAATTTTCGAAAATTGTCCAACCAGCTGGAGAGGGAGAGTAGGGATTTTTTTCCTACCAGCTGAAAAGCGCAAAAGGACTCCAAGTCGTTCTAAAGGGTATACCCCATGTGTTGATCCTGCGGAGATAAAGACCGGTTTAATGGACAAAGGGTTCAAAATCAAGAGCGTAGTGAATATTAGAAACCGTGAAAAGATTCCTCAGCCCATGTTCAGGGTAGAATTGGAACCTGGAGATGTTGTCTTAAAAATGAGTTCTATCCAATCTACAATCTTATTTATCTTCTGCATCGTAGAATTACCGCGGAGGAACCGCATAAGCGTGTTGGACCCATCCAGTGTCTTAATTGTCAAGAATTTGGCCACACCAAAGCGTATTGTAAATTGCCAGACGGCGTGTGTTGCGTGTGGGGAACTATGTAATAAGTCCAAAACTGACGTAAAAATAAAAAAAATGCAGTAACTGTGGAGGAAATCATACCGCAAATTATAGAGGTTGTCCAGTTTATACTTACTTGAAGGGCATAAGAACCAATAAGTCGTCAGTATTACCTGATCATCTTTAACTACCTAATTTCATGTCGAGTATTAATTTTCCTCAAATTGTACGACCAACTACTCACGAAAACGCTCCTAATTCTAGACAAGTTTCTTACGCAAACGTGGTTAAATTTAACATGCCAGGTCTGGAGCAGGAACCTAAATCTCAATATTCTCAGCCGCATATCAACAATCTAGAGACAACATTGCAGACACTTGTCCAAACTATGAACACTTTTACGACCACTATGACATCCATGATGCAGGAAATGCTGAAAATGCAATCCACTATCTTGCAAGCCATGTTAAAGAAATGATTTATTTAAAAATTTGTTTCTGGAACGCTAACGGCCTCCGCCAACATAACAATGAACTGGAATACTTCCTGCTGGATAAGCAGATTGATGTTATGATGATTGCTGAAACTCACTTGACGTCGACAGGGTACTTCAAAATTAATGGCTACGTGTTGTACGATACTAAAGATCCCCGCGGAAGAGCTTGTGGAGGTTCGGCAATTCTTATAAAGAACAGAATAAAATATTATCTAATGAATAACATAAGAGAGGATTACCTCCAAGCAACTAACATTTGCATTGAATTCTGTCAATACAAATTTGTTTTATCATCGATTTATTCTCCGCCTCGATTTTCAATAAAAGAACACCCATACCATAAGGTGGCCCATTAGTTTATCGATGTAGCTAATTGAATATTTTTTAATTTCCTCCTGGATAGTGGGGATGTTGAGATCTCTGTGGGTAATATCATTAGTTATACACCATGGAGCGCAGACAATTTGCCGTAATATTCTAGATTGTCTTCTTTGAAGCTTTTGGATGTTAGATGCGCACGTAGTACCCCATAATTGGATGCCAAATGCCCATATTGGTTTTATGATGGACTTGTATAGGAGAATTTTGTTGTCTAAAGACAAGTTTGAGTTTCGACCGAGAAACCAATGTAGTTGAGCTGCTTTAAGTTTTATATCCGTTATTTTCGCTTCAATATGACGAGACCAGGTCAAGCGTCTATCTATATGAATTCCCAAGTAGTTAACATGATTTTCTACTGGAACAGTGATGTTATTTATTTTTACACCTGGGCACGTTTGCCTTCAGAGCGTGAAAGTTAAGTGAGCACATTTTGCCGGGTTAACCTTTATTCTCCATTTTTCTAGCCAGGCCTCTAGTTTATTGATGTGGGACTGCAGATTTTGCGACGAAACTTTTGGGTCATGGTTAACGCTAATAAATGCTGTGTCATCTGCAAATGTAGAGGTATGCGTGTTCAGGTTTGTTGGCATATCCGCTGCGTATATTATATCTAGAAGCGGTCCTAATATGCTGCCTTGGGGGGCACCAGCAGTAATTTTCTTGAGGGGGAGTATTTAGCATTCGTGTTATTTTGATGAGTAGCCCATCATGCCAAACTTTGTCAAATGCTTGGGAAATGTCTATAAACAGGGCTGAGCAGTATTACTTTTTCTCAAACGCCGATCTAATTAGGGTGACAATTCTATGCACTTGTTCTATTGTGCCATGTTTCGCTCTGAATCCAAACTGGTGATCCGGGATGATGTCGTGTTCATTTAGATGAGGAGTTATACTTAAAACGAATATTTTTTTCGAAAATTTTCGATAGAATTGATAATAAGCTTATCGGTCTGTACGACGCAACCTGGCTAGCATCTTTTCCTGGCTTGGGAATCATAATAATTATAGACCACTTCCATGAGGATGGGAAGTATCCGACTCTTAGTATCGCGTTTAAAATAAGCAGCAAGACTCTAGAAGCAGACGATGGTAAGTTTCTCTTCTGGCTTGAATTTTGGTCTCTTAAATTTGCCCGCGTGGTAAAGAATCGACGTAGAAATTATTCTTACCTACAAGTTGAGTCAACATGTTGACTATGATACTTGATGTTTGCTCCCGCAGATAGATAGGTGACGGTTTTACTTCTTTAGTGGCTGTTGCATTAGCTGATGCTGTTTCTTCATCGTTAGGTATGGATAGTACAGAGAATCTGTTACCACTTGTTGGCAAAGAGACTACGTTGGAGCCTTTGTATTGTTTGGCAATGCGTTCCTGTTGGGTGGACCTAGGGCTAGTCTTTCTCTTAGTTATTGTAATATATCTGTCCATGCCTGTTTGCAGTTTAGTACTTTTTGGCACAGCTCCTGTATTTAATAATGCTAATCGTGATGTTCCAGGTTTTTCGTTATTATTCCTCTGGTCAGACGACTTCACACTTTGAATCACATTTACGGTCGGATCAAAACACTTGCTCAGGTTGGGCACACTTGCACTTAAATTGCTGTATGAAAAACCAGTTGCGCTGGCAATTTTTGAACTTAAATAATTTTTGTTCACTTCTGGGTGTCGAATGTTTTCGTTGCTCATGCTCGGAGAGCTTACAAAAATATACGCATTTCTGCTACTTGTGCTGGGCCTACTCTCCTTGTTGGGAGTCACAAATCTCTTCAGGCACCTTAGTTATTGTTATTGTCCTTTTTTTTATTATTTTTTTTTATAGGTAAGTACCTATTAGAATTTTTTTTTCACCTATTACAAATATTTTTTATTTTTTCACTTTGACTCACTGATACACGTCCGTACTCGTCAAGAGCTGAAAGATATCTGAAAATCAAGGCGGCGAATAAATTGATGATAAAACAAAATTGTATTGACAGAATTCAATACAAATGTTTGTTGCTTGTAGGTAATCCTCACATATGTTGTTCATTAAATAATGTTTTATTCTGTTCTTTATAAGAATTGCCGAACCACCACAAGCTCTTCCGCGGGGATCTTTAGTATCGTACAACACGTAGCCATTAATTTTGAAGTACCCTGTCGCCGTCATGTGAGTTTCAGCAATCATCATGACATCAATCTGCTTATCCATCAGGAAGTGTTCCAGTTCGTTTTTATGTTGGCGGAGGCCGTTTGCATTCCAAAAACAAATTTTTAAACAAATCATTTCTTGAAAATGGCTTGTAAGATAGTGGATTGCATTTTCAGCATTTCCTGAATCATGGATGTCATAGTGGTCGTAAAGGTGTTCATAGTTTGGACAAGTGTCTGCAATATAGTCTCTAGAGTGTTAATATTACGCTCGTAATATTGTGATTTAGGTTCCTGCTCCAAACCTGGCATATTAGATTTAACTACGTTTGCGTAAGAAGTGCAACTTAATTAATAACACTGTGCTAGTTGAAAAATGTGACAAACGGGGCACCTAGCGGGTTAACCTAATTCGGGTACGCTGAATCCAGTGGTGCTAACCATTTTTTTAGGTTAGCTCGTTTTTTCGAAATATACCGTTATTTCGAAAATGGAGGAGGTTGCACAACATATATTCGCGTAACTCAAAAACGGTTTAGATTATTGAATAAACTAAAATAACCGAAATTCCGCAATGAAATTTTCTTTAAGTAAAGTTAAACTTTTTTCCACTATGCGCAGTCGTTGTAGAAACATAATTTTTTCTTACAAAAAAAAAATAGTTTTTTTTAGCAAAATTTCAAAAATTTTGTTTTTTAAAACGGTATAGCAAACGAAGTTCCAAACAAAACAAGACATAAATAATTAAAATCTGTCTACAACTTTTGATTTTATTCACAAAAGATGAAATATATAATAACCAGACGAAACTTCAAAAATTAAAACATTTATTTTTGTTGTTAATTAAAGTTTAAGTTTTTATTTACAAATTTATTCTTCTTCCTCCTGCAGATTCCAACAAATATCCCCTAATAGCGAATCAAGTTGTTTGCCACTATACCAGTGTTCGAGTCTAGCTGTTACTTGGTGAAATCTCTCGCCATGTTCATCAGACTCGGCTGGTGATTGTTCATTAAATTTTTCTGCATGTTAATGCAAAAAATGTATTTTCAATGACATTTAAGTTTTTAAATGCGGTTAGCATATCTCCAATTAAAATTCGCCAATTTTCAGACCGATGATTTCCTAATACATTTCTATTACTGATTTCACAGAATTCCAGCCCAATAGCTCCATATCATGCAATGCAAGTTCAAATTGTTGGTCCTTCATTAGACGACGAATGTCCGGTCCATTAAGAATTCCTGTAAAATAAAAACATTATGATATGAAATATAAATCTAATTTAATAAAGTAGCTAGAGTTCATACCTTATTTTACTTTCATGCCGCTTAATCGTGGAAAAATTCGGCGCAATTCGGTAAAAGCAATCCCATCTGGGTTCAATGCTTTTATAAAATTGTTTACAATACCCAGTTTGATGTGGAGTAGAGGAAGCAAAATCTTTTCCATCGGCACAAGTGGTAATTCAATAATATTATTTCTATGCAATCTGCTTTCCTCCCGTATAGCCCAATCCCGTGTATTATACTGGTCGCCATGGAAACGCGTATTCCATAAGCACATGAAGCACATTTTTAGTATAGCCCAATTGCATGTCTCTTAAAAGAGCCACCACTTTTAAATCTGCGCATATTTTCCACTTGTGGTCTTCATATTTAATTCAATAAACTAAACCGTTTTTGAGTTATGCGAATATATCGAGCCATAACCGCCAAAATAATGTATCCCACACCATAATCGATTGTTGTTTTTTTATCGAAATCGATAGTTCAACATCATTTAAAATTATTAAAATTAAATGTATTACACAAAACAATATTTACATTATAAATTTTAAAATAATGGCTTTATTCAAACTGATTTTATTTAAAAAAAACCTTCCCCTGTAAAATTTTAAGTTTGTGGGATACATTTTTTCGGCGGTTATGGCTCGATATGTTGTGCAACCTCCTGCATTTTCGAAATAACGGTATATTTCGAAAAAAACGAGCTAACCTAAAAAAACGGTTAGCACCACTGGATTCAGCGTACCCGAATTAGGTTAACCCGCCAGGTGCCCCGTTTGTCACAAAAAAAAGTGTCAAATTCTAGCACAGTGTAATTAGCCAATTGGCAGAAATTCTTCACTAAAGTTGGATTGCAAACTATTGTTGTACAATGCAATACTAAAGCCAATCTGGTGCTATGGAATTCAATTATGGGGTACGGCCTCAGCATCAAACATTGAAAAATTCAAAGGGGTCAAAATAAAATTCTACGGATAATTACTGCAGCTCCATGGTATGTTAAAAATTCTCGAATCCACAAAGATGTAGGCGTGCCATTAGTAAAAGTCGAATTTACAAAATATGCATCAAAGTATGTCAGCAAACTTGAACACCATCCAAACCCACGTGCACGAGACATCCTTAACTTTAGTGGCCACAATCGGTTGAGAAGGAGGGATACCCTTGCTTTAACTCAAGCGCAAAACAGATGACTGGATCAGTTGATGTGAAATTTTTTAGTATCATAAAAATTTTTGTCTAGCACTGGTTGGGCTTATTATTTTCTTTTTAGTATTAGGATTTGAAAACTTATTGTCATTTCAAGATATGAAGATTCAATAAATAAATAAAGGCTAATAAAAAAATATGGCTTAATGGTCCATAAATGCCTATAAAATTCGAATGTCAATACAAAATTCAGCAAAATTATGTTTCATGTAAAAAGATATCGTAAAACGAAATTTTGTCCGATCCAAGTTTATTACATATATTGATTCCTATGGTTCCAAGTTGGAACAAAGGGCCGTATTTCATTTTTATTTATTTTTACATAAACTGCATTAATATAATATCAAATTCCAAAATTCACTTAAATACGTATAAATCTGGTAATCCCGATATATAAAGATTAATATAATACATATATTTCGGATGTGGTCCTCAATTATAGACCGACCACAATAAAATTTACTACAACAGTTTATTATGTCGGATTATTTATGTCGAATTTTAACCTGGGGGCTAATTCTGGCAGTCATGATCGAGATTGTTTTCGAATCGAAAAGTATTTTGACAGTGTAAAATTTTCTAATGATGGTACTCGATACGAGACGAATCAATTTTTTGCTTCAGTGTTGTAAAAAACTTAAACGAGTACGTATTACAACACTGAATAAAATAAAAGAAAATGTAAACAAAAAACATATGTATGGTTCTGCAAAAAATAACTCAAGTAAAAGCTAAATTTTTTAAAGAAATTATTTTAAATTAAAAATGGATCCAGTTATGTTTTTTTACTCATCGTCATTTGATTCTGACGAGATTGAAAACATTAATAACATAAGGAATCAAATAAGAAACACTTCCGACCCCTTAAGATTGACAAACACTGAGTAAGTATAAATAAAGCTGTGTTCACATTGTGTGTATTTGTCATGTGGAATGTCACTTTTCTATCCAGATGTGTTTTCATGTGTGTTTTAACGGGTTAGGGGGATAGAGAATTGGTGGGTAGATTTAATAAATAAAAACTTCACTTTATATTTTTAATTGTAAATTATAATTATATATACATATTTAAAATTTCACTGGATACCACAGAGTATAACTGAATAATCTTTACTTTGGATCTTTTGTGTTGTTATTTTTATATTTCTTTTCGCCCTTTTACAGAAACTGAAGTTGACTGCAGTTGGGGATGTGGATCATGATTCATATCAGGGATGGGGATTTTTATTGTTCACTGAGGTGAACATTCTCCCGGGCCAGGCAACCTGTGAATAAAACAAACAATTATTTTTATTTGTTCAAGTGCGGGTTAGAGTAATGGGTAATAAATGTATGTATATAAAATACTTCATCAATTATTTAATTCGTAATTGGAGTCCTGCGCAATTAATGATCCACTGTCAATGTGAATTACATTGGGCTGCAGAATGCTGGTGTACATATCACCGCCGATCTCCATTGATACGGGGGAGTTGGAATAAAATTCCGGATCGGCAAGTAAGATCCTGCATACCTTATGCTTGACTGCTTCATCAATGGCGTTTGGGTAAGTTTTTGGTAGGTCGTTTACTACCTGCATACATATTTCATATCGAACATTCGATTTCATGTTGGGGGCGATTAAAACCTTGACGTAAATATCAGACTGGTTCCCTTGTTCCATTACCACTTCAATCACTACCGTGGGAACGAATGTTGTTGTCATAGTGGTGGGTACAAATATGGTGGCTGACGTCGTGATCAATGACCTTCTTGGTGCCGGTATGGGTACGGATGTTTGACTAGAACTAGGGGGTGATGAAGAACGATTTTTTGGTAAATCCTTCAATATCCTGTCGGGGCCATATAATATTGAGTGGTGTTTATCACTGCATTTGCGACATCGAGCCTTGCTTGTGCACTCACCAATTAAATGATTTCTCGTCAAACAATTGAACAATAGTGTAGCCTGACTGCAGTTTTATATTTTTCAGCTAAATTTAATTTTGTAAACTTTTTGCAGTCAGTTAAACTATGGTCAGCTTGACAAATGCCGCATCCAAAATGACGTTTGGGTTTTGGATGTTGCTTGCAGTTGGCACGCTTGGGTTTGTTTGGTGACGGGTTGGGCTTTCGGTGAGAACGATGGGAACGTCTGTTGTTGTTGAAATAAAAAGTGTATATATACATATGTATAATATAAAATGGTTAATAATGATTTAGAATTATTTTGGGTTAATGTAGGGTGGTTAGTTGAAATAATTGACTGATATTATCGTGGGTTAGGTTTTAAGTAGATATATTTCCACTTATGTCTTTTATGGAGCTCTCTTAAATATTCATCCTTCCATCTTTTGCAAAAGTAATGATGTTGAATCTTCAACTTTTGCCATCTATTTGCATGAGTAATATTTTCACTACTTAAATTGGGTTCTGCAGGGGTTAAGATGGGTGAGCCAATTAAAAAGTGAGCTGGGGTAAAAAGGTTTAGATCCTGAGGGTTTTAACTTGACGGGCTTAAGGGTCTTGAATTAAGGCATCCTTCAATTCTTGCTAGAAGTGTAGCAAATTCCTCAAAAGTATATTTTAGAGTATTCAACTTTTTAGGTGCGATTAAAAGCTTTTAACACCTGCTTCCCATAGACCACCCATGTGTGGTGCATCAGGGGGTATGAAATGCCACGTCAAATTTTGAAAACTGTTAGTAGATGTAACAGAACCTTTTAGCTGTTTAATAAATTCCTGTCGTTCTTGTTTTAATAATTTGCTAGCTCCTATGAAATTAGTTCCATTATCTGAGTAAATGGCGACAGGACATCCCCGCCTCGAAAAAATCGAGCGAATGCTGCTAAAAAGGCTTGGGTAGATAGGTCAGATGTGGGCTCTAAATGAATTGCTTTTGATGCGAAACAAACAAAAACAAACGTAACCTTTTTGTAATTCTACTCGACCATTATATACCTTAATGGAAGGGTCCGGCAAAATCAACTCCAACATTATGGAATGGTCTTGTCCGTTGGGTACGTTCAGGCGGCAAGGCTGCCATGAACTGGGTGGCTTGTCGATTCCGATATTTTGTGCATGCTATACATTTTTTAACTACAGAACTGATTAAGTTCTGAAGTTTTTGTGTCCAATAACCAGATCTTATTATTCTCAACATAAGTTGATTACCGCCGTGTAGGGTTATAAAATGCACGTGTTGGGTTAATAATTTTGCAAAAGGATTTGCATAGGGTAATAAAATTAGGTGTCTTTCGGAATATGACAAATTGTTGGAATTAGGCAGTCGACCGTTTGTACGCATTATATTTGCAGAATCTAAATATGGAGTTAGGGTGAGTAGGTTACTATAGGGTTTTTTCTTTTCAGACAATTATAGAATAATAAGTCTATCTTGGGTTGTTTTTATGTCTACAGCGTTTAGTTCAATACTAGGATGGGTTTGCAATTTGTTAAGTCTTTGACTGACTGGGTGTTATTTCGATCGAGAATAACTTTTTCATTTCGAATTGTGTTTCTACGTGTATGTGAAATGCGATCACTAAATCGATAGACATATGACATAACTCGTAATGCTTTAGATAATTTTGAAAAACGTGTCAAAATATCTGGGTTAGGGTTAACTGTTGTAGTAAACGATTGACTAATTTTGGCTTCAGCTTGAGTTATAAAGGGTTTATTTGTTGTTGGCTATTGTGAAGCAGATCCTTTCAACCATGAAGGACCATTCCACCATAATGTGTTTTCCTTCAACTCTTCGGCATTACATCCTCGGCTAGCGACATCGGCTGGGTTAAAATGTGAAGCAACGTGGTTCCAGTTGTCAACGCCTACAGTGCTTGAAATTGTCGAAACCCTGTTTGCCACAAAAGTGTTCCAGGAGTTGGGTTGTTTATTGGGCCAGGCTAGAACGATGTGTGTCTGTCCAAAATTATGTTTGATGTACCCCTACAGTTGAGTTGGGTGATTAAATTGTATGTCATATTTGCCAGCATCTGAAAAACCATGAAACTCAATTTTTGCTGAAGGTGAAAATTTCATCCATCTTGGAATACGAATTTTATTAATATTGTCATATAACTGCAACAACTTGTGCCATTTTAATAGGGTGACAGGTGTAAGACATTCATCCCAAGCTGTTTTACACTCAAAATATTTCATAGGTAAAATAAACGAAAATCGTGGTTCATTTTACTAAATTTTTCGTTATTTTGACAAAACGAAATATTTCGTATAATATACAAATGTTTTTCGTTCTTGTTGGGAGTTTTTGCTATCTGCATTTCACGAAATATTTGTGTATTTACCAAGATTATTTTGAAAAATTACAAAATAAATGGTTATTTAACGAAAATTTTTCGTAAATAAAACTTCTAAATTTGGTTTGATTTACAAAATTGAATAAGAACAAGTAAGAGTGCTATATTCGGCTGTGCCGAATCTTAAATACCCTTCACCTAAGCGTAATAAGAAATACAGAAACTACACTAGACTAGAATATCCTAATTCTGTGTTTTCTATTCAGTCTTAGTGCAAATTTTATTAGTATTTGATATATTGTTTGAAAGACAATTTTACGACCAACATAATTTATGTTAAATATTTTGAAATGTTGTCTAATTTTCACCATTTTTAATTGATTTAATTACCAATTCTTACCATAATTTACAGAGTCTGTCTGATGTTCATAATAATCTTCAGTGTAATTTAACAAACAGAGTATAAAAAAGGGGTACAATTCGGTTTTAGTGATTTTGCTCAAAAAAAAAAAAAAAAATGAAATAGGGCTTTTAGAGGAGATACCAAGAAAAAAAAATTTGTTGGCGGTTACGCCTATTTTCGAGGGGGCGGGCCCGTAAAGTTGAAAATATATAGGCCAATATCTCGGGAACTACTAGGTGTCTGATAATTTGTAATACATTAAATAAAAGGTATTAAAAATACCTTTCCAACGATATATATCATGATTATAAAATGTGGACCGAATATGGGTTAAATCCGAAAAGAATATTTTTTGACCCGAATTTATTTGTTTTTTGGAAATGGTTCTTATATGGCAGCTATGACAAATTATGGGCCGATCTTCTTAAATTTTGGAACAGTTATTTTCATGCATATGAGGATATTTCACGTCGAATTTCAACATAATAAAGGTATATTTAAGATATATATTAGTATTAACGTGGATTTCGGTAGTGGTCCTTATGTGGGGGATATTGTCAAATATGAACCGATATTCTCAAAATCCAGCAGTTTGATTTAGGCATGTATGTAAATGATCCGTGTAAAATTTTGGATTGGTACCCTTATTTATAAGCGATTTATGAGTATTAAAGTGATTTTCGGAAGAGGGCTTTATATGGGGCATACGGTTAAAAATAGACCGAAATTCACAAAATTTTGTGGGATGATTTTTGTATATATTAAAATGATCTGTGCAAAGTTTTGAGTCGGCACCGATATTTATACAATATATATGGGGAAAAATGTATTTTTCAGATGTGGTCCTTGTATGGGAGCTATGACCAGTTCTGGGCCGACTACCATAAAATTTAGTACAACAATTTATTTGCCTATAGAGAGTATTTATGTCTAATTTTAGCCGTTTAACATTATTTATATCTCTTTTATACGTATTTAAATGAATTTTGGAAGTGGACTTTTTATGGGGTCTATGGTCAAACATGGACCGAACTAAAAAAAAATTTCGTTTTGCGATTTCTTTTTGTGTAAAACTTATTTTAGCTGAATTTTGTCTTGATATCCCAGTTTTATAGGCATTTATTTATCATTAAGCCATATTTCGGGAATATATATATTTGTATGGGGGCTATGAGAAATCATGGACCGATTCTTACTATTTTCCGCACACTTTTTTCTTTTGTCATACAAACAACGTATACAAAATTTCATAGTATTATCTCCAATATATTTCAAAATATTGCAATAAAATGGACGAAAAATATCAAATTTTTATGGAGGTTGACCTAAACCGATTTTGCTGATTTTAAATAGCAAACTTCTCGAAAACACTTCTGACAGAATTATTGAAAGTTTGGATCCCGAGTATATCTGGGAACTTCAAAAAACTGATTTCAACAGACAGACAGACAGACAGAGAGACAGACAGACGGACATGGCTTAATCGACTTCGCTATCTATAAGGATCCAGAATATATATACTTTATAGGGTCGGAAATTTTTTTTGTGGAAATTACACACGGAATGACAAACTTATATATACCCTTCTCACGATGGTGAAGGGTATAAAAATTGGTACAATTCGGTTTTAGTGATTTTACTCAAAAAAAAAAAAAAAAAAACAAAATGAAATGGGGATTTTAGAGGAGATACCAGGAAAAAAAATTTTGTTGGCGGTCACGCCTATTTTCGAGGGGGCGGGCCCGTAAAGTTGAAAATATATAGGCCTATATCTCGGGAACTACTGGGTGTCTGATAATTTGTAATACACTAAATAAAAGGTATTAAAAATACCTTTCCAACGATATATATCATGATTAAAAATGTGGACCGAATATGGGTTAAATCTGAAAAGAATATTTTTTGACCCGAATTTATTTGTTTTTTGGAAATGGTTCTTATATGGCAGCTATGACAAATTATGGGCCGATCTTCTTAAATTTTGGAACAGTTAGTTTTATGCATATGAGGATACTTGACGTCGAATTTCAACATAATAACGCTATATATACGATATTTATTAGTATTAACATGGATTTCGAGAGTAGACCTTATGTGGGGGATATAGTCAAATATGGACCGATATTCTCAAAATCCAGCAGTTAGATTTGGATTGGTACCCTTATTTATAAGCGATTTATGAGTATTAAAGTGATTTTCGGAAGAGGGCTTTATATGGGGCATACGGTTAAAAATGGACCGAAATTCACAAAATTTTGTGGGATGATTTTTGTATATATTAAAATGATTTGTGCAAAGTTTTGGATCGGCACCGATATTTATACAATATATATTGGGAAAAATATCTTTTTCAGATGTGGTCCTTGTATGGGAGCTATGACCAGTTGTGGGCCGACTACCATAAAATTTAGTACAACAATTGATTTGCCTATAAAGAGTATTTATGTCAAATTTTAGCCGTTTAACATTATTTATATCTGTTTTATGCGTATTTAAATGAATTTTGGAAGTGGACTTTATATGGGGTCTATGGTCAAACATGGACCGAACTAAAAAAAATTCGTTTTGCGATTTCTGTATAATTGAGCAATATTTCGGGAAGATTTTTGTACGGGAGCTATGACCAGTTCTGGGCCGACTACCATAAAATTTAGTACAACAATTTATTTGCCTATAAAGAGTATTTATGTCAAATTTTAGCCGTTTAACATTATTTATATCTCTTTTATACGTATTTAAGTGAATTTTGGAAGTGGACTTTATATGGGGTCTATGGTCAAACATGGACCGAACTAAAAAAAATTTCGTTTTGCGATTTCTTTTTGCACAAAACTTATTTTTGCAGAATTTTGTCTAGATATTCCAATTTTCTAGGCATTTATTTATCATTAAGCCATATTTCGGGAATATATATATTTGTATGGGGGCTATAAGAAATCATGTACCGATTCTTACTATTTTCCGCACACTTTCCTCTTTTACCATAAAAACAACGTATACAAAATAAAAAACATTTCACAAAAAATCAACACAAAAAACACAAAAATTTATCAAACACAGAATACATACTCGGTATTACAGAAACATATATAAGTACATATCAACCACAGCTTACAATATTACAACAACTAGACACCAGAAAGAAGAAAACAGAAAAACACAAGAAATTTTTGCCTTGTGAATGTTTGTACCCTACCCCCAGCAAACAAGGTAAGTTTGTATTTTTACATCTTACTAAGAAAAAAAATTCTAAAATTTTGGGTTTGTTTTGTAACAAAAGTTGTATAAATCTTCAAGCAATTTATTAATATTAATATTATTGTTTTTGCCAAATATTTTTATATTGCTTACGAAAAACGTATATTGCGGATATATTGTGATAGCGCATAGGTATCGGTTTTGATATTAATAATGAAAATGTTTTTATTTATGAATTTATATTAATTTTTTTAATTTAACTAAATATTAAGAAATTGAATGAAGATATATAGGCTTTAGATTTCCTATACTGGATATTGACCATTTGGAATAAAATCAACCATTACATCAAATGTGTCTAAGCGCAAGCCTCGTTCTCCTTCTCTTTGGATATGGAATATACCTGATAATAGCTCAGTCATCTCTTCATCGGATAATGAATTGTATCGGATTGGCAAAAACATTATATTCTCTTCCAGCTCAATTTGAATGGTTGGGCCATATTTTGTTGTCGTCCTTTTTTCATTTAAGACTGCATACTTTTTGCTAGTTTCCAAATCCTTAATATGAATAAGGGGTTTGTTGGAAAAGCTGTTGAATTTTTTAATTAAATTTTTAGCTGAATCCATTTTTTCGTTTTGTTGTCACTTGAACAGATTTTCTGACATTGATCTTTAAATTTGTTCGATAAGTCTTATTAGCAAATTTGAATTTTTTAACAAAAAAATTGTTAGAGAGTAAAAGAAATATGTATATACATATGTATATATATGTATATAAATACTATATAGACACTTATTTTCTGCCCAATATTAGTTTCACCTATAGAACGGTTAAGCTGAACGGTTACCACCTCAAGTATGAACAAGTTTTTAATTTACAAGGTTACGCTGGGATTTAAGTACATATATTTGACTGAAAGAAAAATGGTGTGCCAAAATTGGTGTCACTTTTCTTTTTAAAAGCATAACTGTATATCTTTAAGAAATGCAATAAATCTGATGGAATCTATTTTAATGTCAAATATTAACATCAAACATAAAAATCATTTGCAGCAGCATTTTTTCTATAAAATTGTCTAACAACTAAAACTATACAATTTTATAATCTGGTAAGGTAATTTTATTCTCATTCAGATGACTCTACACAATTCCTTAAATGTTACAAAAGCGATATATTTACATATTAGTTGTATAATTACATTGATCTACTTAAGGCAACAAAGCCAAACATCTTGCTGTTTCGGGCAGATTAATCGATCAACTCGTCATTTTGTTCCCAGTTGTAATTAAAGGCAGGGTCCTACCTTTGTCTACAGAATTGGATTGGCTTGGACTCTGATAATAGATGCAACAATAAAAGCATGCGGCTGCTGTATTTACGTTGGTAGTAGTGTCTACTAAATCTAAAGTCGCTGCTTTGAAAACTAAGTTTCAAAAAATACAAACGATATGATAAATTATTCCATATACACGTGTTCTTTATCCAAGACTTTGTACAACATATAGAATAATTAAATTTTCCAAAGAATATAATGGATAACTAGCGCTAACCATTGCCTTAATTCACGAAAATTCTACAAAGCATTTAGATTTTTAAGCTAAACCCGCATGCTCTAAGCATAACTACTCATAGAGCTTACTCATGTAACACATGGAATTATTAATCAAACGATTATATAATACATGTCTTGAGAATTAAGATAAATTTAAGCACTAGTGTTCTGATTCTCTAAACGCATGAACAGCTCAGAAAGTCCAAGAAAAAAACTGAATAGAAGTAATCGCATCCTTACTTGTGCGGATTTAATTTATAGAAACCTAAACATTTTATTGGGTATGATTACATCCAAATAAAGGAAGTATGGAAATCAGTAAATTTACTATATTTTGCATTCGTAGACTAAAGTAAATATAATAGGTGATCTCTTTTAATCTCGTCCTAAGCTGCATAAAATGTACATTGTGTACAGTTGTTTTATATGATCACCGTGTATAAAATAAATCCGCGATGCAATGTTTTTTGTTTTGCAGGTCTTATAAAAAGCAGGTAGAACCGCCGTTCTGTTAAACCTTTTTTGGGAAAGAGGTACTAGAATGTATTTCCATAGAATTGTGTCTTTTAACTAGAAATTTAAAATATTCTTAAACGTTTTCTTTTTTGTAATTTTCCATAACATTCTGAGTAATAAACCAAAAACTAAAATTTTTAAATATTTCTAATAATATGTATTTCATGTTTAGTAATCCCTTTATTAAGGAAAACAAAATACAGAATTCCACTTATTATGGTATTATATTAACGCTTTTCTAGATTAGTAAGTTTAAGTTTGAGCACATGGCATTGCATCATTGCATTTGCAAAAAGGTTTATTATATTATTGCTCTACACCTTTTTGCAAATGCAATGATGCAATATCATTTGCACAAGCTTGTAAATTGCGCCACTATATTTCTTTAACTGACTTGTTTGGATCTGACGAAAATTGCTACCAGAACGCCCAAAAACTATATTCAAAATATTTTTATCATTGTTTGTTGACTTTGGTTGTTTTCTTAATCTGGTCTTATTCCAATCGATTAGATTGAAGGAAGAAATAAAATTACAACTGTAAAACAAATTGGAGAACAAAATGCTATCAAAGACTATATGATGCTTTTATTTCCTTAGGATGATGATATATCGTAAAAGTAAACGTTTTTGTTTTACTCAATCAGGCCTTAAATCTAGAATAAAATTAAAAGACTTAAGACTCCGTAACTATTAAACAAATATTTGTGATATTTATGAATCTGAGCTGTCAGAAATATATACATCAGTGATGGAAAAATGAAAAATTTAAATGTTACTGACAGTCAACAAAAAGAGTACTTTTTTCAAGATTTTGGTACTTTTTAGGAAACATATGTTTTTAAAATATCAAACAAGAAATGAGAATTACAAAAATGATTCTTTATACATCTGTTTATTTTTGTAGATTAGCTGATCCCACATCAAATAAATAACATGAATAACGAATTTGTGCCTTCCTTATGTTCAAGGCATATTGATTATAAGGTAGTGGTAACATTACAACAATACAAAAACAACATGTAATTTGTTTTTGCTTGAGGTTTTTCATTGTCAAAAACAGCTGACTGAAAATTACAAACATTCGTTGTTTTTATTTGTATTTATTCAGGTCACTGATTACAAACATTGTACAATTGTACTTTTTTGATACATTTTAAATACAGTTGGTACCGTGGTACTACCACGAGTCATATGGTACAATTTCAAAATACTGTTGAATAAAAATATGGTATTTCAGATGAAACAGATAAATATCAGCCATGTCACAGAATTTAATTCCGTTCTGAAGTGCAATTATTTCCGTATTTTGCTTCTAAAGAAAAAGTAAAATGAACAATTGGTTTCATTCCGAACAAATTTTTCGTTTTGCTTTTCCTATATTAAATTTCATGAACATTTTGGAAGTGATATCACTTTGATCTTTAAATATAAGATGATTTATTAATTTATAAGATGATTATTACAATAAATTTTTGGTTGAATTATCGAACAATATGAGTCTTTGACATATTCATTTACATTAAATGATTTTGAGGCTAAATTCAAAAACTAAAGCTTAAAATGTAGTTAATCAGGATTTCAAAATCGTTAGAAGTTAACTCTTCTATTTCTTTTATTCTTACAATCATAATTCTAGTTATTTGGAAATATATATATTTACCAAGGTTAACTTTTCGCAAATGACTCGATACTTCATAAATAAGAATCTTTTTAAATAATCGCGACAATTAACGCAATAATGCTGCAATAAGATATATCGAATTTTCGATAAAGTAAATTTGTGGTAAAGTTTTATGATTATTTAACAAATATTAAAAATGGTACCATGGAGGTCTAAAAAGTACATTTTATTTATATAGTTGGTACGAAAAACAAAAACCCATTTTCCATCACTGATCCAGTTATGTGATGGAAATAAAAAACGAAAACAATAATAATAAACAAATTTTGACACTTATAAACATTTTGACAATTATAAATTGGTACACTCACAATATTATTACAGTAACGGAATGTAGTTTAGTCAGGAAGTATTCCGTGCAGTTGTTTTTAACTAAATAAACATTTAAAATTCTAAGAAAATTTATTTTTAATTGAATCTAACATTCATTCTAAAAACTAAGTGCACATTAATACGGATTTTCAGTTGCATTTGATATTGACAGTTGTTTACGTTAAAGTATTTTGTATGTAAATTTAAATGAAACTGTAATTTAAAATAACTGAAAATTTACTTAAAACCAATATACTTATTTTTCATTTCATTTTAACAAAAAGTTCATTTAATTTTAAATGTCAAAATAGCTGACTTAACTATCAAAAGAACAAGTCAGGACTTCCGTGAAAATAAAAGATTTTTTCTTTGTTTATGATATTTTCACTATCAAAAATTCTACTGTGCATTCCGTAAAAACAAAAGAATTTTCAGTTATTTTATATAGCTATGTAATTTAACTACCAAAAAATTGTTGTGTGTAGTTACAAAAACAAAGAGTTCCTATATTAAAATTCACATAATAATAATCATTCCCTATTCTATGTTATAATTCTAAACAGTCAATTTGAATTTTAATATAAGATATGTAAGATTATAACAATGAGATTTTTCTAAAATTGTGTATTATTTTTAACAATTGAAGAAAATTGCAGTTTGGAAGTTAAAATACATAAAATAACTGAAAATTCTTTTGATTTTACGGAATTCGGAGTTGAATTTTTGACATTTAAAATTAAATGAACTTTTCGTTAAAATTAAATGAATAATAAGTATACCGGTTTTTAACTGAATATCAATTTATTTTATATTACAATTTCAGTTAATTTTTTTAAAAAAATTTTACAATAATACTCGCAAGAGGAAAAATTCTCATACAGTCAATTTCAGTTAATTTTACATAGAGAATTTTTTGAGTGTAAATATAAACAACGTTTGACATAACAAAAGTACCAAAAAAAAAATCAGCTGTGTCTTCAACACTACCTTATAATCAATATGCCTTGCTTATGTTCTTGTATTGAAGCCAATGTTGTCAATGATTATAAAAATAGTAATGGATTTCTAAACAGGGGGGTCATTGCGTATGTTATTTTCGAAATTAGTAGTAAACAGAGCTAGATTCGAAGTATCTGGCCAAGAATCACCATCGGATTGTATTTAAATGCTTATTTTAGCGAATAACTCATAATGAGATATTTAGGTTTTCATTGATTTCGTATTTAATTTTGTTGGATTATACATATTGTTACGGATTTGGAGGGACAACTTTCTTTCGCTCTAAACCTTTTTCCTTCACCCGCACCCAACATAGCATACATGTAACCGTATCACTCGAATATGCGCCTCATGCTCATATTCTGCTTATATACCACGTACCCATTTACGCCATGGCATGTTTGAAATTCCATCTCTCATTTCAGTTGACAACAACTTCTTTTTTACCGTTGGTAAAAATTTGGATGTATTTACAGCATATTAAGAACGTTCTAGAAAAGAGGGGAAAGAAAAATGTAACGTGATTAACGTGCGCACTAGAGTGCCAATTAACTATATGGGAACATTTTTTTGAAGGAATTTCTTTCACGGCACCCCCCAGATTGGTTCGAATTGCTAAAAAAATACTCCCTTGAAAATTTGAGCTCAATCGGATAAGGGGAAAAGGTGCCCCTGAGCCGCTCAAAATTTACAAAATACCTGATTTTTGATTTTAATTGTCAATAACTTCTTTAATATCTATTTTACAAATAAAATTTGTTAGTGAAAGTTATAGACAAAACTCAGAGGAACAACCTTTGCTCACAAGTTTTTTTCGTATCTCCAATATCTACTGAACTAAGAAAAAAAAATAAACGAAAAACCATGGATTTATTCATATGTTTATATGGGTGATTTTATTTACTTAAGTGTAGGCATTACATGAAAAAAAAAACTTAAAGCATTGATATTTTAATTTTATTTGTAGCAAGTATTTTTTGTGGTTTTGTTTTTTGTTTTAATTTATATAGTTACAAAAGGTTTCCTTATTGCAATTTGGAAAACGTAAACGGTAATCCTTAACAATTTGTAAAATATATTGTTTTTGTTCTTCGCTTCTTGATAAAATATTATTATAATCCTGCATTAATTTGACTCCCCTTTCAGCGGTATCGTTCAGGTATTTTGCAAATTTTGGGCGGCTCAGGGGCACCTTTTCCCTTATCCGATTGAGCTCAAATTTTCAAGGGAGTATTTTTTTAGTAATTCGAACCAATCTGGGAGGTGCCGTGAAACAAATTCCAACTTTGAAAAATAATTGGCACCCTAGGGCGCACTCATTACCCATTCTGCATATTTTGTAAATTCGACTTTTACTAATGGCACGCCTACATCTTTGTGGATTCGAGAATTTTTAACATACCATGGTGCTGCAGTAATTATACGTAGAATTTTATTTTGACCCCTTTGAATTTTTCAATGTTTGATGCTGAGGCCGTACCCCATAATTGAATTACATAGCACCAGATTGGCTTTAGTATTGCATTGTACAACAAAAGTTTGCAATCCAATTTCAATGTAGAGTTTCTGCCGATTAACCAATTAAGTTGCACTGCTTTTAATCTCATTTGTGTAAGTTTCGCTTCAATATGAGACTTCCAAGTTAAACGGCGGTCGAGGTAAATGCCGAGGTATTTGACTTCATTATGTTGAGGAATAATTTGATTATTTATTTTGATGAACGAGCAGGTATCTTTTCGCAATGTAAAAGTTATATGAATACATTTCTGTTCATTTACCCTGATTTTCCAAAGCTCTAGGCAATTCTCTAGCTTATAAACATAATTCTGCAAATTCTGTGATGCAACTTGGTGGCCCTTGTGGACGCTGATAAAGGCTGTATCGTCTGCAAAAGTTGACGTGTGGATTTTGGGGTCTGACGGCATGTCGGAGGCATAAATCAAATATAAAGTAGGGCCCAGTATACTACCCTGTGACACACCTGATTCAATTGGCTGAGCGGTACTAAAAAATTGCCTTCTTTGATTTTAAATTTGCGACCGTATAAATAACTTTCCATGAGTTTATGGGTGTTAGCAGGCAGAGTTAATTTTATTTTGTGCATTAAACCGTCATGCCAAACTTTGTCGAACGCTTGGGACACATCAATGAAAAGGGCGGAGCAGTATTTTTTGTCTTCAAACGACCCTCTTATCACATTTACCAATCTGTGTGTTTGTTCGATGATGCTGTGTTTAGCTCTGAAGCCGAATTGATGATTAGGAATACATTCAGTGTCATTCAGAATTGGAGTCAACTTAGTCATTAACAATTTTTCGAACAGTTTAGAAATTGTCGGCAGTAGGCTAATTGTCCTATATGACTCCACTTTAGTGTGGTCCTTCCCTGACTTAGGAATCATAGTGATCATAGACACCTTCCAATCTGCAGGATAGTATTCTAGGCGTAAAATAGCGTTGAAGATAGAGAGGATAATTCTTCTTGCTACACGACGTAACTCCACAAGCATTTTATTGCTGATTTTATCCATACCTGGAGCCTTTCTAAGGTTCAGAGTACTAATAACGTTTTGGACATCACGAAAGTTTAGTCTTAGAGGTACAGGAGGTCTTATAACAAGTGGTAGCAAATCAGATTCGTTATTATTTGAGATGTTTATAGTAAACACATTTCTCAAATGGTTAACAAATAATGTCCCTTTCTCGGAATCATTTCTAGCCCAGTCACCAGTCGGATTTCGCAAAGGAGGTTTTCCTCTCACTGGTCTTTTTAAACCTCTTGCCGCCCTCCATAACGAGTAGTCAGATTGTGGGTTACTATCAAGACCTTCCAAGTAAGATCTAAGTGAGGCCGTTCTTTGGGTTTCTAAGAAATGTCTTAGTATATCTCTGCATTCCCGTAGCCTAGCTTTCAGTTCAGGAGACCTGTGAATTTGCCACTCTCTTCTCATTCTTCTTTTTTCTGATAGGAGATGTTCGAGTTCAGAGAAATAAGTTCTATTTGTCCTATTTCTACATTCAACGTGATAAGTGGAAGCGTGATGCACAGCTCGTCGAAGGTCCTCGGTAAAGTTGCCAATCGACTCATCAATATCGTCGGTAGTTCTCAACACAACATTTTCCGTGCAATGAGAACTTAAATACTTTTTGTATTTTATCCAACTTACTCGGGTCTTAGTCATGTTCATAAATGGAGAACCACACACTTGAGGGAAATGCATTGAAATGATAGTGGGAGAGTGATCTGAGGACAAGTCTAGTGAAGGATCCACTTGCATCCATTCTACAGGGATATTTTTCACTACTCCAAAGTCAATAATATCGGGAATCTTCCGTCGGTCCGTCGGCCGATAGGTGGGATGTCCACTTGAGAGTACATCTAAGCCCATTTTAGCAATGGTGTTGAAGAGTACGCGACCCTTTGGGGTTACCAGATGTGAACGCTAAAATGTGTTTTGCGTTAAAGTCGCCAGTAACTAAAAATCTAGCTCCAAGGGATTTAAAGAAGTTATGGTATTGGTTTATTGAAAATCGAGGCGGAGAATAAATCGATGATAAAACAAATTTGTATTGACAGAGTTCAATGCAAATGTTTGTTGCTTGGAGGTAATCCTCACTTATGTTATTCATTAGATAATGCTTTATTCTGTTCTTTATAAAAATTGCCGAACCTCCACAAGCTCTTCCGCGGGGGTCTTTAGTATCGTAGAACACGTAGCCAATAATTTTTAAGTACCCTGTCGACGGCAAGTGAGTTTCAGCAATCATCATAACATCAATCTGCTTATCCATCAGGAAGTATTCCAGTTCATTTTTATGTTGGCGGAGGCCGTTCGCGTTCCAGAAACAAATTTTTAAATAAATCATTTCTTTAACATGGCTTGCAAGATAGTGGATTGCATTTTCAGCATTTCCTGCATCATGGATGTCATGGTGGTCGTGAAAGTGTTCATAGTTTGGACAAGTGTCTGCAATGTTGTCTCTAGATTGTTGATATGCCGCTCAAAATATTGGGGTTTAGGTTTCTGCTCCAGACCTGGCATATTAGATTTAACCACGTTTTGCGTAAGAAACTTGTCTAGAACTAGGCGCGTTTACATGACTAGTGGACCGTAACAATTAAGGGAAATTGTCACTCGATGCAAAATTTGGCTGTTGAGGATGATTAGGCAATACTGACGCCTTGTTGGTTCTTATGCCTTTCAAATGAGTGTAAATTGGACAACCTCTATAATTTGCGGTATGATTACCTCCGCAGTTACTGCATTTTTTGATTTTTGAGTCAGTTTTCGACTTATCGCATTGAGCAGTTGCATGTAGCTCCCCACACGTAACACAAACTGTCGGCAATTTACAATACGCCTTGGTGTGACCAAATTCTTGACAGTTGAGACACTGGACGGGTCCCTGACGCTTATGTGGTTCTTCCACGGTGATTCTACGATGCAGAAGGTACATCAGATTGTAGATGGGATGGGACTCGTTTTTCTTTAAGACAACATCTCCAGGTTCCAATTCTACCCTGAACATGGGCTGTGGGATCTTTTCACGGTTTCTAATATTCACTACGCTCTTGATTTTGAACCCTTTGCCCATTAAACAGGTCTTTATCTCCGCAGGATCAACATATGGGTCTATACCCTTTAGAATGACTTGGAGTCCTTTTGCGCTTTTGAGCTGGTAGGTATAGAAATCCCTAGTCTCCCTCTCCAGCTGGTTGGACAATTTTCGAAAATCATCTTCCCTATTCACTTGTATCTTTGTCTCGCAGATATTTCCATGTTTCATTGAGGTTACGCTAAACATGTTTTCACCTATTACAGCAACAATTCCTTGTATCAGTTTATTGGAAGTGGGCTCTCTCAGATAAATTGGTGGGGGCTTAAATGTCTTTTTCGGTATTTCTGGGTCATCCGTCTGAAGTAGAGAAAATCTGTTTTGGTCATTTAGTTTATCACTATTGACGGTCTTAGGAACTTTTGAGTTGGAAGACATTTGACCAGATGTCGGGCTCCTCTGTCGCTTGAGAACGGTGATGTACTTATGGCTTGGGTTTGACTGCGCTATTTGATGAAGATGATGTTTTTTCATCGGTTGAAATCACAATATTGGTCGAACAGGAACGACGCCGTTCTACGGCTCTTGTAGTGAGAAAATTCTCAACAGATTTTTTTAAGGATTCTTCCTCAGAGACCCATCTAGTTTTTCTAGTCGAGCTAAGCTCTTTCTCAGAATTACATCTGAGAGGAACACTCATACAGTTTTTATGCGATTTTTAATGTTTTTTTTATATTTTTACCTATTACGAGTTATTTTTTCACTTTTTTGTATTATTTCAACCTATTACACTTTTTCACCTATTACGATTTTTTCACCGAAAATTCAGCCGCACTAAAAATAACACGTCCGAACAGTTCGATGAGACGAGACTGACTCCAATATATATAAACGCAAGCGAAAACCAAGGGATGACAGTTGATTGAGATAAGTTGACGTGTGCGGTCGACTGACGGCCGCTTCATTTGGTTTACCTTGCTAATCTCTGGTTTTTTCCTGCAAACTCAGGCATTATAACCTGCAGAATTTAGCACTCGGCGTACAGTACGAGGGTGGACATCTGTGCCGGTGCTTTCCTTTACCATGACAACAATTTCAGATGATGGAGTTTTTGGTTCTTTTTTAATTAATTTTATTATTTCCCGCTTTTCCCGAGCAGATAGTGCTGGCGGTCGTCCATTTCTTGCCTGGTATACGCATGTTGGGTCATCTTTAAAGCGTTTTATTATGCCTAAAATGGTGGTACGTGGACGATTAACTAATGTACATATTTACCGAATTGTTTTATTTTGTTTATATGCATTAAAAATAATTTTTCTTTCTTCAATTGTGGTGTCTTTCCTTTTTTCACTCATTTTTTTTAAACTAGCGTAGCTCTACAAAATTTCTTAACCGAAGTACCGTTATAAAATCGTGCCAGATCAGTGTTGTAGTAGCCATGTTACAGAACATTTAATAAAAACGTTTTTAGAAGCAAAAACGCTACAATTTTTTATTAATATTTAGCAAATTAAGATGTTTGTTTTTCCAAATAAGGCTAGTAAAAAAAATATAGTTTTAACTACAAAAAATTTTAAATAAATTATAGTTTATGTAGAGTTACAATTTTTTTTATTTAAATTATTTTTTGAGCACTGGAGCTCTCCAAACATTCAAAAAGGCAAATGACGGTGACTTTTGTCCATCTGTGTATGTAAAGAAAGGAAAAAAAATATAAAAATCAAAGTGTTACACATGTAAACAAACACAACATAACAAAAAAAAAAAAGAGAGAGTTAGGCCCAATAAAACAGTGCGTATTTAAGTGCCATTTATTTTTAAAGTGCATTTAAGTACAAAATTTTGTTTTTCACTGAAAACTTAAATGACCAACGATGTTCATTTAAGTGCAACTTAAGTTGTAAACATTTAACATATGGTTTTGATATTTGTTTTTGTTTTTTTTTTCTTTTCAATCATGCTGCTGTATTTTTTAACAGCGTCCAACAAGAAGTCAAAAGTTGGGACTTCTTTTGTCCATATTTATGCCACCAAATTTAATATATAAAACACACAAAACAATAAAACACACAAAACAATACAACAAGTAAACACAAAAACCGAAACACAAAATTGTTGGCAAATTTTATTAAAAAAATCAGCTGTTTTCTGAAATATATCGATAATTTTGTTGACATTTCAAAGTGCTACCATATTTTTACCACAAAATCATAACAGCAATTAAGTATGACTGAAAAAATGAATCTGTATTTAAATGCAACTTAAGTTTTTATGAAAATTAACTAAAACTACTCTTAAATACGCACTGTTTTATTGGGCCTTATTAATTTGAAACTAATTAAAATAACAACATGTAAAAATAGTTATGGCAATGAAAAGAATGTAACAAAATTGACTTTTAACAACAACAACGTGAGTTACAACAACGTACAACACGAATATGGACAATTGAATTGAAACATATTATAATTAAAACTACAAATATAACAACAAGAACTACAACAAAGTTACTACTACAACAAGAAATACAACAATCATATATGTCACGTACAACAACATAAGTTTTATCATTAGCAACAACAACATTAGCAACAACGGGGAGATGCAACACCATTAGCAACAACAACACGTAAATTTAAAATTTATCGTAAGTTAGAATTAAAAAGTATAAAATTTAAACTAAATATTATAAGAAGAAAAGAAATTTAAAACAAAAAAAAAAAAGAGAAAAATTAATTCAAATAAAAAAAAATTTATAACAATGAAATTATCTAAGAAATTCTAAAATGTATTGCTTATTTTTTCTAAAGGATGAATGCTAGGAGCCACTGTGGAAAGTAAGTAAAGATCACCACACATTTAGGGACAGAAATATAAATTCAGGGATTGCATTCTGTCAAGGCGTCTGACAGTCCAGTAGTCAGTAGGGAGGGGAAATTGTACCCATGCATTCTCTCAAGGCGTCTAACAGTCCAGTAGTCAGTAGGGAGGGGAAATTGTACCCAAATTGGCACAATATCTTGCCAACAGTATATTTGAAAATTTGAGCATTTGTTTTTTCTTTGTATTAAATACACTATGGTAGTTTAAGGCAAATAGTGTATTATATGTAAGCGTCTGTGAAACCGGTTTAAGAACCATTTGTAAATTAAAGCAAATCTATTTTTCTTATAAGGCGAATCTTTAACATTTTTTTATTGTTATTTTCTCGTAGACGACGTGTTAAAATATATGAATAATAGCGATGATATTAATGGCCAGTTTTTAATTTAAAAACAAGTAAGAAAGTATAGTCGGTCAAGCCCGACCTTATAATACCCTACACCCTACAGTATATCAATAAAACAGTTTTTCAGATATGGGCGCTATATGGGAGATATTACCTATTATGGACCGATCATCCAAAAATTTAGTGCCATGACTTCCGTGAATATAAATATTAAATGTGTTAAACTTTATCTCGATATAAATACGTTTAAAAGATTTATGGAGGTTAAAGTGAATTACGAAGAGGGTCTTATATGGGAGTTTTGACTATTTATGAACTGACTATTATAAAATTAGATTGTCATCCTATTTATACATAAGAAACTCATTTTTGTTAAATTTTATTCCGATAACAACATTTTTAAGAGATTTACCATATTATATGTATATACACAAAACATATTTGTGTTCAATATTATTTGGATACCAACATTTTTAAAAGAGTTATGCTCTTTTAAGTGATTTTCGGAAGTGATTCTGAGCCGATCGGTATACAAACATATGTACAAATCCAATATACCCTCCCCACTATTGTGGTGTAGAGTATAATCAAAGGGTTTTTAAACTTAAGTTCTGTTTAAATACCAAATTCGTTTTTATAGATCATATGTATTTAAATATAACCTAAATCACTGACTACGTCCATTTAAAAACAACTTAAGTTGTTCATACTACCATATGATTTTGACAGTTCTGCAAATTATAAAAATTGCGCTTTGCAGTTTTTTTATGATTTGATAAAAATATTTAGTAAATAAACTCGCCGCTAATAGAAACATTGTGCTATTGTGTCATTAATATCAACTAAGACACTGTTAGAATTGTTACTCATTCACTGTCTCACTGTATTTAATTTTCTAGTTTTCAAATAATTAAAAATAAATTATTACAATTTATTAATTTTTTATTGCACCTAGTGCAATTATTTGACTTTGTAAAGTTTTTCACCTATTACGAGTTTTTTTTCACTTTTTTATTTAATTTAACTTTTTATACTTTTTCACCTATTACGATTTTTTCACCGAAAATTCAGCCGCACTAAAAGTAACACGTCCGAACAGTTCGATGTATCGTGCTATTGAGTTTTTGACAATAATTTTAAATAATTTAATTAAACACGATGTCATGCCACATAGACAGAATCACACAGGGATATGAAAACTTCTCAAATATTTTGTTTTGATATTTGAGACTAAAAATGTTTACTTTTAAATGCTTCACAAGATTTGATAAATATGTGCATTTAGTTACGAGAAATAAAAAATGTATAAAAATGTATAATTATGCATTTAAATTTAAAATTAAAAATTGTTTTTACTGCTAGTAACCCTATTTCGGAAGTAAATTTCAAATTACAACATTAAATTTTTTTTGCCACAATATGTTTCGAATTATTTTGCAAAGGACAATATTTACAAAGATAAAAAAAAAAAATAACTCAATCAACCAAAAAAGGAGAAATAAAAGGAGATATGACAACAAAAACATACATACAATTGCTGTTATTGATCTACAAAAAAGGTAGACGCAGCAAGAAAAGCAAAAACAAATTTGTAGTAATACAAGTTTCATAAACAATAATAAAGAATACACACACATTGTAAACGTACGTAAATTTCGTTCTAACTCACAACACGTTAAAAAGAAATATCATAATTCTTGTACGCTATTTCTCAAAAAACGGTGAGTTAAATAGATGATATTTACATAGTGATTGTGGACAATGAAGATTGCTGAAGACGCCCTTGGCCGGGTAGAAAATGCATTCCAATTTGCCAATTGTTCCAGTACTTTACAATAGTATTCTTAATTATTTGAACTAGTAGCCTGAATAAAAACTTTTCTCTTAAAAGATAAAAAATAAAATTTTTGAGATGTGCATAGAATTTTGAACTAATATTTTCATATACATACATATGTAACTGAAAAACTTCATACAAAATCGTTTATAAATAAATCTTTTATATCATAATAAAATTTGAACATTTGCAAAATTTAGACAAACTGCTAGTTTGTTGTTAATGTTTTTTGACATGTTGGCTAACATCGTAGTCGGTAAAGCCATGGAAAACAAATATCACAAAAGAGTCATTAAATTTCGTATAAGGTTGATGATTTTGATTCCATTAATATGAATAGTGGAAAGGACTGGTAGACATATTATACGAGTATATTAAGAAATTATTTATTTTTTTTATTTATTTATTTATTTGATTAAATCTATGGATATAAATCCTTACAGACTACTATATATTACAAGATTGTATATAAAGACATTATTAATATACATTGAATACATTGTTATAAGACATACTAAGTATTTAAAAACACGATAATATTGCGTTTAATTACATTTATATTAATTGAAAAATCGACTAAACAATACAATTCATTGAAATTTTTGCATATTCTCCTCAAAGGATCAGCATTAGCATAATTTGTTTGAACAACAGGAAGGTGCAGAGGTATTAGGTGTCGGGTAAAACCTCGTGGAATATTAAAATTTATGTTACGAAGAAGAAAGTCGGAGAGGACATCGCCATTAATCAAATTAATTAGAAATGCCACATTTAGCATAGTCCTTCGGCTTTTTAATGTAGGTAGTTTAAGGCAGAATAAGAGAAACTTTTTTTGAACAGATTCAATTCGGTCTATGTGCATATTAATTTCAGGATCCCAGACAATAGACCCATACTCCAAAATTGGTCTTATTAGGGATGTGTATAGTTGTTTCGTTACATTTGGATCTGTAAACTCTTTAGACCATCGTTTTATATAAGCAAGCACACCACGAGCTTTATTTATCGTCATTGTAATATGTTTGCAGAAATCTAACTTAGGATCAAGTAGAATACCAAGATCCAGAAATTCTCCAACTAACTCTAGTTGATACCCGTCCAGGAAATAGTGTAGCATTGATGTGCAATTTCTAGAAAATCGCATATGCTTGCATTTTTTCAAGTTTAGCTCCATTTGATTATATTTACACCATGCGTAAAAACTATTTAAATCCTGCTGCAAATACGCTCCACCTGAAGATAATTTGTAGCTGAGAAACATCTTAACATCATCAGCGTACATTAAAACATTACAATGCTTCATAACAAGCGGCAAATCATTTATGAAAAGCGAAAATAGCAAGGGGCCTAAGTGATTTCCTTGGGGGACACCGGAACTAACAAAAATTTCTTTGAAGTTCAAAAAGAACACACTGTGTCCTGCAGGTTAGGTACGACCGTAACCAGCACAAAGCGTTGTTAGTAAATCCAAATAAACTCAGTTTAGTGAAATCAGTATAAATAACGTCCATAAGTTAGGATGGCCAAGCTCGATTTGTTAGAGTTGTTAGTTGTAAAATATTTGTTACTGCAGAATAATAATAAAAAAAATGCATTGTCTTATCGCAAGTTTTCTGGTTTTAAATGCACTTTTTTATTATTTTAATAATATTATTGGTTCAAAAAATCAAGGAAATTTTGAAAATTATTCAATCGTTGGAATAATAATCCTTTACTTGATTAAAATTAAACGGGTATAATTAACAATCCTAATGTTAACGCACCTTAAATAGTTTGTTTGGGCAACATTTTCTATTAATAGAATAAAACTATCTTCTCTGCATAATTTTAAATTGACTTAATGCATATGTAAAACTTTGTTATAAGTTCAATTTCTTTTAATTTTTTATATTTAAATATATTATATTTATGAATGATTTAAAATTATTTTTTTACACATAATCTGAAATTTAGTACAATCTATTGCATTTACAAAGTTTATCAGACATGTGATGGAAATCGAAATCGAATCAGTTTTGGAAATACATTTTAATACATTTATAATCTAATTTTTAAAAATTTTGTTTTAAGATTCTCTTTAGTAGCCCAACATCTTTATATTTTATGTGATAAAAGTTTTTCAATACAGAAATATTACGAAAAAATTGACTTCTAAAACTAATCCGTTTTCGTTTTCGATTTCCATCACATGCCTGTATGACTAAAAAAAAACAATAATCGTATTCAACATGTATGTATGTAAATGTATACACTGCCCATTTAAAACTGTTATTTGCTAATTGTTTAATAAGTGTTATACGTACGTATGTACATGGCAAACATTTTAGGCATAAGCATTGAGGCATAAAACACAAAGCGTATTTATTTGTTTATTTATTTATTTATTATTTATTTACATAACATAGGAATAATTTTTACAAGTAATATTACAAATACGTTAACTTACATACTAAATATCTAAAATTGAATTCGAACAGTATTCATTACAAACAAGTGTCAATTTAGTAGGATTTGAGAGATTTTGTTTTTTGAAAAGTAGGCAATTATCACGCTATAACTGGATTAATTAATTATAAAATATTATCAAGTTGTTAATTTGTTTTTTAAGTGAGACTTAAGTAAAACTTATTTAAAAATGTCCATTCCATAACGCTTATGAAGACCCCGTATAAATTTTAGAGTCTTTTGCATTAGAGGCGCCTTTTTGGTAGGCATCGAATTGGAGCATGATCTTTGACAGTGGCTGCTACTCTTAGCCTTTGATCTCTTGTTTTAGCAGCATTGGGTGTTACACTAGATAAAGAGGATACACGGGCTGCTGGTGTGGCCACCATTTTTGCTTTCGTTCCGTATTGCTCTTGTTTCTTTAGAACATTACGCGGAGGCTTGACCAGGGAATCCACAAAGGCTAGTTGTGTTTTTCGCACAGGAGCGGACACAATTTTTTGCGATGCTTTTATAGAATCTTTTAGGACACTTAGTCGACGTTCGTCTTCTTTTTGGCAACGCATAAACATTTCTCTCCACGATTCATTTTCAAGCCGTTTCTTCGTGCGATAAGTTCGTGAAACATGTTGCTGCCATAAAACATCACTGTCTTCCATTAAATAGGGATTATACTTTTCAAAAGCATACAACTGATTAGGTGTAGCCCGTTCCAAGACCGACTTTAGAACTTCAAATGGCACACCTCCCGTGTATTTCAGTGAATCAATATTCTTTTGTAATTTTCTAGTGCACATATCAAATAAACTGGGAGCTTGATATGTTCGTCCGGTGCGAACGCCAGAATACATTTTCGTCCTCATCGTTTTTGATGAAATAGCATGAGTTATAGTTTCGAAATCAGTGAGCGTGCGAGCAGGTTTGTTTGAAGCGCCTGAGTTATTAAATACACAATGCATAACAGTTTGATTAAGAGGCATTTGCTTGTAATTGGTGGATATTGTGGGTAATTTTAAAGCAATGCTAGGATCTAAAGGTTCCAATTTGGCTGATGCTGCCAATAAATCCGGTTTTGTTGTACTTGCTTTTGAAGTACTTGGCGTTGAGTATAATGATGAGGGATGATTGGAGGTAAATGATATTCTTGTACCATTTACTTTGTTAGCAATAGTGTTGTTACCGCTGCTACTACTGCTAATTGTTGATGGCTTATTAGGTGTTGTTTCCTTTTTAATTGTACTGCTGCTGCTAGCGGGAGTGGATGGAGATTTTATTGATTTTTTGCTTTACTTGACAGGTGCATTTAACATGCCAAGGACATCATCAAAATTCGCACCCTTTGACGAATCAAGACCATCATCGACTTCTTCTTCTGTTGCATCCTGGGGTGGCAAAGATTTTGTTTTGGTTGCATGTGTTGAGGAAGATGATTTATGTAGTTTGGCTACTTTAGCTGGTGGGAATTTAAAATCGTTGGAATCATTGTCGGAATTATGACGTCGTTTACGCTCGGCATTATCGGGGTATTTGGTTGAGGATTTAGAGGTAGATGATATTGAAGAAGATTTATGCTCAGGCTTATCTTTTGAAGACGATGAGTGTGATGAAGATTTATCATCTTTTCTTCGTTCTTTATCTTTTGATGAATTTTTATGTTTATCGGAGTGTTCATTATTCTTTGATGATGAATGACTGTGTTTTTCGTCGTGCTTGCGTTTAGTGCTGCTTGTATGACTGCTACTTCTGTGATGTGATGATTGAGTGTTGTTGTTAGGCGATTCCAGTTTGTGTTCTTTAACCGATTTAGATTTCTCATCTCGTTTTTTATCGGTACATTCTTTGTTTTTATCATTGTCTCGCTCTTTATGCTTATCTTTCCTACTTTTATGATCGAATTTCTCGTTTTCTCTCTCCTTATCACAGAAACTGGGTGCTTGATATGTTTGTCCGGTGCGAACGCCAGAATAAATTTTCTTCCTCATCGTTTTGGATGAAATACCGGGAGTTATAGCTTCGAAATCAGTGAGCGTGCGAGCAGGTTTGTTTGAAGCGCCTGAATTTTTAAATACATAATGCATAACAGTTTGATTAAGAGGAATTTGCTTGTAATTGGTGGATATTGTGGGTAATTTTAAAGCAATGTTAGGATCTAAAGGTTCCAGTTTGGCTGATGGTGCCAATAAATCCGGTTTCATTGTAATTGCTTTTGAAGTACTTGGCGTTGAGTATAATGATGAGGAATGATTGGAGGTAAATGATATTCTTGTACCATTTACTTTGTTAGCAATAGTGTTGTTACCGCTGCTACTACTGCTACTTGTTGATGGCTTATTAGGTGTTGTTTCCTTTTTAATTGTACTGCTGCTGCTAGCGGGAGTGGATGGAGATTTTATTGATTTTTTGCTTTTCTTGACAGGTGCATTCAACATGCCAAGGACATCATCAAAATTCGCACCCTTTGACGAATCAAAACCATCATCGACTTCTTCTTCTGTTGCATCCTGGGGTGCCGAAGATTCTGTTTTGGTTGCAGGTGTTGAGGAAGATGATTTATGTAGTTTGGCTACTTTAGCTGGTGGGGATTTAAAATCGTTGGAATCATTGTCGGAATTATGACGTCGTTTACGCTCGGCATTATCGGGGTATTTGGTTGAGGATTTAGAGGTAGATGATATTGAAGAAGATTTATGCTCAGGCTTACCTTTTGAAGACGATGAGTGTGATGAAGATTTATCATCTTTTCTTCGTTCTTTATCTTTTGATGAATTTTTATGTTTATCGGAGTGCTCTTTATTCTTTGATGATGAATGACTGTGTTTTTCGTAGTGCTTGCGTTTAGTGCTAATTGTATGACTGCTACTTCTGTGATGTGATGATTGAGTGTTGTTGTTAGGCGATTCGAGTTTGTATTCTTTAACCGATTTAGATTTCTCATCTCGTTTTTTATCGGTACATTCTTTGTTTTTATCATGGTGTCGCTCTTTATGCTTATCTCTCCTACTTTTAAGATCGATTTTCTCGTTTTCTCTCTCCTCATCTTTAAGGTTGCTACTGATGCTTTTATGCAGACTATATTTGTCTTTTGAGGACAATGGAGAAGTTTTGTCTGTTTCATTTGAGTGTTTTGATGATGTCTTCTCACTATTATGGTGATGGGATGATGATGACGACGATTGTTTGCTATGGTCTTTATGACCATTACTACCGCGATGCTTGTGTCTTTCTTTAAGCCCGTCTTTTTTATCTTCGCTACGATTTTTACTGAGCTCCAACTCCAGGCTTGTTTTATACCGATAATGATGTTCATCCTCTTCATCGTCATGTGGTGTTGTACCACCGTCATCTCCATTGGAATCGTTGTAATTTTCGCTTGCATTTGTCTGATCTGTTGTGCCCATGTGCTTTTCTTCGGCTGCAACCATTGCCTTCCATTTTGTAACCAAGTTGTTGGCAGCTACGCCTGTTTCACCGTTGAAGTTTCCTAACGAATTTACAGTTCTACCTACACCAGTCTCTTGGAGGTGTTTAACTGTAATGGGCAACTTGTAGAGCTTGTCGATGCAGTGAAGTAACCTGGCATCATTGTCTTGACTGCTATCAATGCTACGTTGATAATGTTGTATAACTTCAACTATAGAGGTCATTATATCTTTAATTAATTACTACACTATGGAATTGCTGGTTAATTTTTTTATTTATTTTTTTTTTTAATTATAACACGTTAATTATTTGCTTGTGCTTTTAATATATAGGTATATGTATATATATATAAATTTCGCAGCATTAATTTTACTTTTATTAAACGTAAATGTATTCTTCTGTTTTTTTTTTTCTTGCACAAATTAACACTTTTGATAATTGTTTGAACACAATTAATTTAATTATTATTAACTATTAAACAATTATATTTTTCGAAAATAATATTCTTTTAGAATTTCAATATTTTTTCAGTCGAATTTGCGTCTTCTTCACTTAACTTTCTGTTTGTGAATGGCAGTCGCAGCTGTAGAAAACAATAAAGTAAATTTTTTCCCGTGCACAGTGATTGCAATTTAATCTACCTAACCTAATCTACCTGACCTACCTGATTTACCTAACCTGACCTAAATACAGTGCGCTGGGAAAACTTCAACTAATTAAAACCGCGGGTGTCGGCGTTTAACAAATTAAATTATTTTTTTTATTCTCTCTTTTTCTTCTTTCTATTTATTTTATAAAATTTTAGAGTAGGTAATGTAAAAAAGGGTTAACGTTTTGGGATGTTGACGTAAACGAGCGTTGACGTTTTCCCGAGTAGTGTAGCAGAGGCGTCAAAGGAAAGGATAATGAGAAATGTGAAGAGAGTGAGAGAGGATTGTGTGGGAGAGTAAAAGCAGGTAGTTTTAAGGGTTAATAAAGCAGGTAATATTTAAAATTAGTTTTCATTGTTTTGATTGAAAATTGAGTACGTGTTTTTTTCAAGACGATGAGGGATAAAATTGTATGTTTTCCGAAATTATGATTGGCTGACTGTAAGGTTTGATCACATGTATCGTTTTGTGTATAATTTTCTAATTTTTCTTTTTACTATCTGGTTTGGTAAATTTTCTCGATGGGATTTTCCAATTCCTTTTTTTATTTTCATGAATGGGATTTCAGTCTTGTCTCATCGAACTGTTCGGACGTGTTATTTTTAGTGCGACTGAATTTTCGGTGAAAAAATCGTAATAGGTGAAAAAGTGTAAAAAGTTGAAATTAAACAAAAAAGTGAAAAACTAACTCGTAATAGGTTAAAATATAACAAAAACATTAAAAATCGCATAAAAACTGTATCAGTGTTCCTCTCAGATGTAATTCTGAGAAAGAGCTTAGCTCAACTAGAAAAACTATATGGGTCTCTGAGAAAGAATCCTTAAAAAAATCTATGGAGAATCTTCTCACTGCAAGAGCCGTGGAACGGCATCGTTCCTGTTCGCCCAATATATTGATTTCAACAGATGAAGGAACATCAACACCTTCTACATAAAATAGTGCAGTCAAACCTAGAAAACAAGTAGGTATGGATAAATATGTCACAGTTCTTAAGCGACAGAGGAGTCCGACATCTGCTCAAGTGTCATCAAATTCAAAAGCTCCTAAGACCGTGAGTAATGATCAAAATAGGTTTGCTCTCCTCCAGATGGATGAGCCAGAACTTCCTAAGAAGACATTTAAGGCCCCACCAATTTATCTGACAGAGCCCACTTCCAGTAAATTGGTACAAGGAATTGTTTCGGTAATAGGTGAAAATATGTTTAGCGTAACATCAATTAAACATGTAATATCAGCGAAACCAAAATTCAAGTGAAAAAGGAAGATATTTTTCGAAAATTGTCCAACCAGTTAGAGAGGGAATGTAGGGATTTCTATACCTACCAGCTGAAAAGCGCAAAAGGATTCCAAGTCGTTCTAAAGGGTATAGACCCAGATGTTGATCCTGCCGAGATAAAGACCAGCTTAATGGAAAAAGGCTTCAAAATTAAGAGCATAACGAATATTAGAAACCGTGAAAAGACTCCACAGCCTATGTTCTGGGTGGAATTGGAACCTGGAGATGCCCTATTAAAGAAAAACGAGTCCCATCTCATCTACAATATGATTTACCTTCTGCATCGTAGAATCACCGTGGAAGAACCGCATAAGCGTCAGGGACCCGTCCAGTGTGTTAACTGACAAGAATTTGGTCACACCAACGCGTATTGTAAATTGCCGTCAGTTTGTGTTGCGTGTTGCTACATGCAACTGCTCAATGCGATAAGTCGAAAACTGATTCAAAAATCAAAAAATGCAGTAACTGCGGAGGTAATCATACCGCAAATTATAGAGGTTGTCCAATTTACACTCATTTGAAAGGCATAAGAACCAACAAGACGTCAGTATTGCCTAATCATCCTCAACAGCCAAATTTTCTATCGAGTGACAATTTCCCTCAATTGTTACGGTCCACTAGTCATGTAAACGCGCCTAGTTCTAGACAAGTTTCTTACGCAAACGTGGTTAAATCTAATATGCCAGGTTTGGAGCAGAAACCTAAATCACAATATTACGAGCGTAATATTAACACTCTAGAGACTACATTGTAGACACTTGTCCAAACTATGAACACTTTTACGACCACTATGACATCCATGATGCAGGAAATGCTGAAAATGCAATCCACTATCTTACAAGCCATTTTAAAGAAATGATTTGTTTAAAAATTTGTTTTTGGAATGCGAACGGCCTCCGCCAACATAAAAACGAACTGGAACACTTCCTGATGGATAAGCAGATTTTTTTTTTTTTTTTTTTTTTTTTTTTTTTTATACATTTAATTTACCTCGTGGAATATTAAAATTTATGTTACGAAGAAGAAAGTCGGAGAGGACATCGCCATTAATCAAATTAATTAGAAATGCCACATTTAGCATAGTCCTTCGGCTTTTTAATGTAGGTAGTTTAAGGCAGAATAAGAGAAACTTTTTTTGAACAGATTCAATTCGGTCTATGTGCATATTAATTTCAGGATCCCAGACAATAGACCCATACTCCAAAATTGGTCTTATTAGGGATGTGTATAGTTGTTTCGTTACATTTGGATCTGTAAACTCTTTAGACCATCGTTTTATATAAGCAAGCACACCACGAGCTTTATTTATCGTCATTGTAATATGTTTGCAGAAATCTAACTTAGGATCAAGTAGAATACCAAGATCCAGAAATTCTCCAACTAACTCTAGTTGATACCCGTCCAGGAAATAGTGTAGCATTGATGTGCAATTTCTAGAAAATCGCATATGCTTGCATTTTTTCAAGTTTAGCTCCATTTGATTATATTTACACCATGCGTAAAAACTATTTAAATCCTGCTGCAAATACGCTCCACCTGAAGATAATTTGTAGCTGAGAAACATCTTAACATCATCAGCGTACATTAAAACATTACAATGCTTCATAACAAGCGGCAAATCATTTATGAAAAGCGAAAATAGCAAGGGGCCTAAGTGATTTCCTTGGGGGACACCGGAACTAACAAAAATTTCTTTGAAGTTCAAAAAGAACACACTGTGTCCTGCAGGTTAGGTACGACCGTAACCAGCACAAAGCGTTGTTAGTAAATCCAAATAAACTCAGTTTAGTGAAATCAGTATAAATAACGTCCATAAGTTAGGATGGCCAAGCTCGATTTGTTAGAGTTGTTAGTTGTAAAATATTTGTTACTGCAGAATAATAATAAAAAAAATGCATTGTCTTATCGCAAGTTTTCTGGTTTTAAATGCACTTTTTTATTATTTTAATAATATTATTGGTTCAAAAAATCAAGGAAATTTTGAAAATTATTCAATCGTTGGAATAATAATCCTTTACTTGATTAAAATTAAACGGGTATAATTAACAATCCTAATGTTAACGCACCTTAAATAGTTTGTTTGGGCAACATTTTCTATTAATAGAATAAAACTATCTTCTCTGCATAATTTTAAATTGACTTAATGCATATGTAAAACTTTGTTATAAGTTCAATTTCTTTTAATTTTTTATATTTAAATATATTATATTTATGAATGATTTAAAATTATTTTTTTACACATAATCTGAAATTTAGTACAATCTATTGCATTTACAAAGTTTATCAGACATGTGATGGAAATCGAAATCGAATCAGTTTTGGAAATACATTTTAATACATTTATAATCTAATTTTTAAAAATTTTGTTTTAAGATTCTCTTTAGTAGCCCAACATCTTTATATTTTATGTGATAAAAGTTTTTCAATACAGAAATATTACGAAAAAATTGACTTCTAAAACTAATCCGTTTTCGTTTTCGATTTCCATCACATGCCTGTATGACTAAAAAAAAAACAATAATCGTATTCAACATGTATGTATGTAAATGTATACACTGCCCATTTAAAACTGTTATTTGCTAATTGTTTAATAAGTGTTATACGTACGTATGTACATGGCAAACATTTTAGGCATAAGCATTGAGGCATAAAACACAAAGCGTATTTATTTGTTTATTTATTTATTTATTATTTATTTACATAACATAGGAATAATTTTTACAAGTAATATTACAAATACGTTAACTTACATACTAAATATCTAAAATTGAATTCGAACAGTATTCATTACAAACAAGTGTCAATTTAGTAGGATTTGAGAGATTTTGTTTTTTGAAAAGTAGGCAATTATCACGCTATAACTGGATTAATTAATTATAAAATATTATCAAGTTGTTAATTTGTTTTTTAAGTGAGACTTAAGTAAAACTTATTTAAAAATGTCCATTCCATAACGCTTATGAAGACCCCGTATAAATTTTAGAGTCTTTTGCATTAGAGGCGCCTTTTTGGTAGGCATCGAATTGGAGCATGATCTTTGACAGTGGCTGCTACTCTTAGCCTTTGATCTCTTGTTTTAGCAGCATTGGGTGTTACACTAGATAAAGAGGATACACGGGCTGCTGGTGTGGCCACCATTTTTGCTTTCGTTCCGTATTGCTCTTGTTTCTTTAGAACATTACGCGGAGGCTTGACCAGGGAATCCACAAAGGCTAGTTGTGTTTTTCGCACAGGAGCGGACACAATTTTTTGCGATGCTTTTATAGAATCTTTTAGGACACTTAGTCGACGTTCGTCTTCTTTTTGGCAACGCATAAACATTTCTCTCCACGATTCATTTTCAAGCCGTTTCTTCGTGCGATAAGTTCGTGAAACATGTTGCTGCCATAAAACATCACTGTCTTCCATTAAATAGGGATTATACTTTTCAAAAGCATACAACTGATTAGGTGTAGCCCGTTCCAAGACCGACTTTAGAACTTCAAATGGCACACCTCCCGTGTATTTCAGTGAATCAATATTCTTTTGTAATTTTCTAGTGCACATATCAAATAAACTGGGAGCTTGATATGTTCGTCCGGTGCGAACGCCAGAATACATTTTCGTCCTCATCGTTTTTGATGAAATAGCATGAGTTATAGTTTCGAAATCAGTGAGCGTGCGAGCAGGTTTGTTTGAAGCGCCTGAGTTATTAAATACACAATGCATAACAGTTTGATTAAGAGGCATTTGCTTGTAATTGGTGGATATTGTGGGTAATTTTAAAGCAATGCTAGGATCTAAAGGTTCCAATTTGGCTGATGCTGCCAATAAATCCGGTTTTGTTGTACTTGCTTTTGAAGTACTTGGCGTTGAGTATAATGATGAGGGATGATTGGAGGTAAATGATATTCTTGTACCATTTACTTTGTTAGCCATAGTGTTGTTACCGCTGCTACTACTGCTAATTGTTGATGGCTTATTAGGTGTTGTTTCCTTTTTAATTGTACTGCTGCTGCTAGCGGGAGTGGATGGAGATTTTATTGATTTTTTGCTTTACTTGACAGGTGCATTTAACATGCCAAGGACATCATCAAAATTCGCACCCTTTGACGAATCAAGACCATCATCGACTTCTTCTTCTGTTGCATCCTGGGGTGGCAAAGATTTTGTTTTGGTTGCATGTGTTGAGGAAGATGATTTATGTAGTTTGGCTACTTTAGCTGGTGGGAATTTAAAATCGTTGGAATCATTGTCGGAATTATGACGTCGTTTACGCTCGGCATTATCGGGGTATTTGGTTGAGGATTTAGAGGTAGATGATATTGAAGAAGATTTATGCTCAGGCTTATCTTTTGAAGACGATGAGTGTGATGAAGATTTATCATCTTTTCTTCGTTCTTTATCTTTTGATGAATTTTTATGTTTATCGGAGTGTTCATTATTCTTTGATGATGAATGACTGTGTTTTTCGTCGTGCTTGCGTTTAGTGCTGCTTGTATGACTGCTACTTCTGTGATGTGATGATTGAGTGTTGTTGTTAGGCGATTCCAGTTTGTGTTCTTTAACCGATTTAGATTTCTCATCTCGTTTTTTATCGGTACATTCTTTGTTTTTATCATGGTCTCGCTCTTTATGCTTATCTTTCCTACTTTTATGATCGAATTTCTCGTTTTCTCTCTCCTTATCACAGAAACTGGGTGCTTGATATGTTTGTCCGGTGCGAACGCCAGAATACATTTTCGTCCTCATCGTTTTTGATGAAATAGCATGAGTTATAGTTTCGAAATCAGTGAGCGTGCGAGCAGGTTTGTTTGAAGCGCCTGAGTTATTAAATACACAATGCATAACAGTTTGATTAAGAGGCATTTGCTTGTAATTGGTGGATATTGTGTTTAATTCTAAAGCAATGCTAGGATCTAAAGGTTCCAATTTGGCTGATGCTGCCAATAAATCCGGTTTTGTTGTACTTGCTTTTGAAGTACTTGGCGTTGAGTATAATGATGAGGGATGATTGGAGGTAAATGATATTCTTGTACCATTTACTTTGTTAGCAATAGTGTTGTTACCGCTGCTACTGCTGCTAATTGTTGATGGCTTATTAGGTGTTGTTTCCTTTTTAATTGTACTGCTGCTGCTAGCGGGAGTGGATGGAGATTTTATTGATTTTTTGGTTTTCTTGACAGGTGCATTTAACATGCCAAGGACATCATCAAAATTCGCACCCTTTGACGAATCAAGACCATCATCGACTTCTTCTTCTGTTGCATCCTGGGGTGGCAAAGATTTTGTTTTGGTTGCATGTGTTGAGGAAGATGATTTATGTAGTTTGGCTATTTTAGCTGGTGGGAATTTAAAATCGTTGGAATCATTGTCGGAATTATGACGTCGTTTACGCTCGGCATTATCGGGGTATTTGGTTGAGGATTTAGAGGTAGATGATATTGAAGAAGATTTATGCTCAGGCTTATCTTTTGAAGACGATGAGTGTGATGAAGATTTATCATCTTTTCTTCGTTCTTTATCTTTTGATGAATTTTTATGTTTATCGGAGTGTTCATTATTCTTTGATGATGAATGACTGTGTTTTTCGTCGTGCTTGCGTTTAGTGCTGCTTGTATGACTGCTACTTCTGTGATGTGATGATTGAGTGTTGTTGTTAGGCGATTCCAATTTGTGTTCTTTAACCGATTTAGATTTCTCATCTCGTTTTTTATCGGTACATTCTTTGTTTTTATCATTGTCTCGCTCTTTATGCTTATCTTTCCTACTTTTATGATCGAATTTCTCGTTTTCTCTCTCCTTATCACAGAAACTGGGTGCTTGATATGTTTGTCCGGTGCGAACGCCAGAATAAATTTTCTTCCTCATCGTTTTGGATGAAATACCGGGAGTTATAGCTTCGAAATCAGTGAGCGTGCGAGCAGGTTTGTTTGAAGCGCCTGAATTTTTAAATACATAATGCATAACAGTTTGATTAAGAGGAATTTGCTTGTAATTGGTGGATATTGTGGGTAATTTTAAAGCAATGTTAGGATCTAAAGGTTCCAGTTTGGCTGATGGTGCCAATAAATCCGGTTTCATTGTAATTGCTTTTGAAGTACTTGGCGTTGAGTATAATGATGAGGAATGATTGGAGGTAAATGATATTCTTGTACCATTTACTTTGTTAGCAATAGTGTTGTTACCGCTGCTACTACTGCTACTTGTTGATGGCTTATTAGGTGTTGTTTCCTTTTTAATTGTACTGCTGCTGCTAGCGGGAGTGGATGGAGATTTTATTGATTTTTTGCTTTTCTTGACAGGTGCATTCAACATGCCAAGGACATCATCAAAATTCGCACCCTTTGACGAATCAAAACCATCATCGACTTCTTCTTCTGTTGCATCCTGGGGTGCCGAAGATTCTGTTTTGGTTGCAGGTGTTGAGGAAGATGATTTATGTAGTTTGGCTACTTTAGCTGGTGGGGATTTAAAATCGTTGGAATCATTGTCGGAATTATGACGTCGTTTACGCTCGGCATTATCGGGGTATTTGGTTGAGGATTTAGAGGTAGATGATATTGAAGAAGATTTATGCTCAGGCTTACCTTTTGAAGACGATGAGTGTGATGAAGATTTATCATCTTTTCTTCGTTCTTTATCTTTTGATGAATTTTTATGTTTATCGGAGTGCTCTTTATTCTTTGATGATGAATGACTGTGTTTTTCGTAGTGCTTGCGTTTAGTGCTAATTGTATGACTGCTACTTCTGTGATGTGATGATTGAGTGTTGTTGTTAGGCGATTCGAGTTTGTATTCTTTAACCGATTTAGATTTCTCATCTCGTTTTTTATCGGTACATTCTTTGTTTTTATCATGGTGTCGCTCTTTATGCTTATCTCTCCTACTTTTAAGATCGATTTTCTCGTTTTCTCTCTCCTCATCTTTAAGGTTGCTACTGATGCTTTTATGCAGACTATATTTGTCTTTTGAGGACAATGGAGAAGTTTTGTCTGTTTCATTTGAGTGTTTTGATGATGTCTTCTCACTATTATGGTGATGGGATGATGATGACGACGATTGTTTGCTATGGTCTTTATGACCATTACTACCGCGATGCTTGTGTCTTTCTTTAAGCCCGTCTTTTTTATCTTCGCTACGATTTTTACTGAGCTCCAACTCCAGGCTTGTTTTATACCGATAATGATGTTCATCCTCTTCATCGTCATGTGGTGTTGTACCACCGTCATCTCCATTGGAATCGTTGTAATTTTCGCTTGCATTTGTCTGATCTGTTGTGCCCATGTGCTTTTCTTCGGCTGCAACCATTGCCTTCCATTTTGTAACCAAGTTGTTGGCAGCTACGCCTGTGGCACCGTTGAAGATTCCTAACCAATTTACAGTTCTACCTACACCAGTCTCTTCGAGGTGTTTAACTGTAATGGGCAACTTGTTGAGCTTGTCGATGCAGTGAAGTAACATGGCCTCATTGCTATAAATGCTACGATGATAATATTGTATAACTTCAACTATAGAGGTCATTATATCTTTAATTAATTACTACACTATGGAATTGCTGGTTAATTTTTTTATTTATTTTTTTTTTAATTATAACACGTTAATTATTTGTTTATGTATTTAATATATAAGTATATGTATATATATATAAATTTCGTGGTGTCGTAGAAAAAGAAAGAAAAACACTAACGACGACGTGCAATCACTTTTCTTTGCCGTATTTTATGCGTGTTAGTGTTATCCGTACAAAAGCAGCATTAATTTTACTTTTATTAAACGTAAATGTATTCTTCTGTTTTTTTTTCTTGCACAAATTAACACTTTTGATAATTGTTTGAACACAATTAATTTAATTATTATTAACTATTAAACAATTATATTTTTCGAAAATAATATTCTTTTAGAATTTCAATATTTTTTCAGTCGAATTTGCGTCTTCTTCACTTAAGTTTCTGTTTGTGAATGGCAGTCGCAGCTGTAGAAAACAATAAAGTAAATTTTTTCCCGTGCACAGTGATTGCAATTTAATCCACCTAACCTAATCTACCTGACCTACCTGATTTACCTAACCTGACCTAAATACAGTGCGCTGGGAAAACTTCAACTAATTAAAACCGCGGGTGTCGGCGTTTAACAAATTAAATTATTTTTTTTATTCTCTCTTTTTCTTCTTTCTATTTATTTTATAAAATTTTAGAGTAGGTAATGTAAAAAAGGGTTAACGTTTTGGGATGTTGACGTAAACGAGCGTTGACGTTTTCCCGAGTAGTGTAGCAGAGGCGTCAAAGGAAAGGATAATGAGAAATGTGAAGAGAGTGAGAGAGGATTGTGTGGGAGAGTAAAAGCAGGTAGTTTTAAGGGTTAATAAAGCAGGTAATATTTAAAATTAGTTTTCATTGTTTTGATTGAAAATTGAGTACGTGTTTTTTTCAAGACGATGAGGGATAAAATTGTATGTTTTCCGAAATTATGATTGGCTGACTGTAAGGTTTGATCACATGTATCGTTTTGTGTATAATTTTCTAATTTTTCTTTTTACTATCTGGTTTGGTAAATTTTCTCGATGGGATTTTCCAATTCCTTTTTTTATTTTCATGAATGGGATTTCAGTCTTGTCTCATCGAACTGTTCGGACGTGTTATTTTTAGTGCGACTGAATTTTCGGTGAAAAAATCGTAATAGGTGAAAAAGTGTAAAAAGTTGAAATTAAACAAAAAAGTGAAAAACTAACTCGTAATAGGTTAAAATATAACAAAAACATTAAAAATCGCATAAAAACTGTATCAGTGTTCCTCTCAGATGTAATTCTGAGAAAGAGCTTAGCTCAACTAGAAAAACTATATGGGTCTCTGAGAAAGAATCCTTAAAAAAATCTATGGAGAATCTTCTTACTGCAAGAGCCGTGGAACGGCATCGTTCCTGTTCGCCCAATATATTGATTTCAACAGATGAAGGAACATCAACACCTTCTACATACAATAGTGCAGTCAAACCTAGAAAACAAGTAGGTATGGATAAATATGTCACAGTTCTTAAGCGACAGAGGAGTCCGACATCTGCTCAAGTGTCATCAAATTCAAAAGCTCCTAAGACCGTGAGTAATGATCAAAATAGGTTTGCTCTCCTCCAGATGGATGAGCCAGAACTTCCTAAGAAGACATTTAAGGCCCCACCAATTTATTTGACAGAGCCCACTTCCAGTAAATTGGTACAAGGAATTGTTTCGGTAATAGGTGAAAATATGTTTAGCGTAACATCAATTAAACATGTAATATCAGCGAAACCAAAATTCAAGTGAAAAAGGAAGATATTTTTCGAAAATTGTCCAACCAGTTAGAGAGGGAATGTAGGGATTTCTATACCTACCAGCTGAAAAGCGCAAAAGGATTCCAAGTCGTTCTAAAGGGTATAGACCCAGATGTTGATCCTGCCGAGATAAAGACCAGCTTAATGGAAAAAGGCTTCAAAATTAAGAGCATAACGAATATTAGAAACCGTGAAAAGACTCCACAGCCTATGTTCTGGGTGGAATTGGAACCTGGAGATGCCCTATTAAAGAAAAACGAGTCCCATCTCATCTACAATATGATTTACCTTCTGCATCGTAGAATCACCGTGGAAGAACCGCATAAGCGTCAGGGACCCGTCCAGTGTGTTAACTGACAAGAATTTGGTCACACCAACGCGTATTGTAAATTGCCGTCAGTTTGTGTTGCGTGTTGCTACATGCAACTGCTCAATGCGATAAGTCGAAAACTGATTCAAAAATCAAAAAATGCAGTAACTGCGGAGGTAATCATACCGCAAATTATAGAGGTTGTCCAATTTACACTCATTTGAAAGGCATAAGAACCAACAAGACGTCAGTATTGCCTAATCATCCTCAACAGCCAAATTTTCTATCGAGTGACAATTTCCCTCAATTGTTACGGTCCACTAGTCATGTAAACGCGCCTAGTTCTAGACAAGTTTCTTACGCAAACGTGGTTAAATCTAATATGCCAGGTTTGGAGCAGAAACCTAAATCACAATATTACGAGCGTAATATTAACACTCTAGAGACTACATTGTAGACACTTGTCCAAACTATGAACACTTTTACGACCACTATGACATCCATGATGCAGGAAATGCTGAAAATGCAATCCACTATCTTACAAGCCATTTTAAAGAAATGATTTGTTTAAAAATTTGTTTTTGGAATGCGAACGGCCTCCGCCAACATAAAAACGAACTGGAACACTTCCTGATGGATAAGCAGATTTTTTTTTTTTTTTTTTTTTTTTTTTTTTTATACATTTAATTTATTTATTGAATCTTCAGAAATGACAATAAGTTTTCGAATCTTAATACTAAAAGAAAATAATAAGTCCAGCCAGTGCTAGACAAAATATTATGATACTACAAAAAATTTATATCGACTGATCCAGTCATCTGTTTTGCGCGTGAGTTAAAGCAAGGGTATCCCTCCTTCTCAACCGAACATGGCCAGTAAAGTTAAGGATGTCTCGTGCAAGTGGGTTTGGATGGTGTTCAAGTTTGCTGACATATTTTGAGGCGTGTTTTGTAAATTCGACTTTCACCAAAGGAATGCCTAGATCTTTGTGGATTCGAGAATTTTTAACATACCATGGAGCTGCAGTAATTGTACGTAGAATCTTATTTTGACCCCTTTGAATTTTTTCAATGTTGGATGCTGAGGCAGTACCCCATAATTGAATTCCATAACACCAGATTGGCTTTAGAATTGCATTGTACAACAAAAGTTTGCAATCCAACTTTAATGTAGAATTTCTGCCGATTAGCCAATTAATTTGCACTGCTTTTAATCTCATCTGGGTAAGTTTTGCGTCGATATGAGACTTCCAAGTTAAACGACGATCGAGGTGGATTCCGAGGTATTTGACTTCATTGTGTTGCGGGATAATTTGATTATTTATTCTGATGAACGAGCATGTATCTTTTCGCAATGTGAAAGTTATATGAATACATTTCTGTTCGTTAACCCTGATTTTCCAAAGCTCAAGCCAATTCTCTAGTTTATAAACATATTTCTGCAAGTTCTGTGATGCTATTTGATGGTCCTTATGAACGCTAATAAAGGCTGTATCGTCTGCAAAAGTTGAAGTATGTATTATGGGGTCTAACGGCATATCGGATGCATAAATCAAATATAAAGTTGGACCCAGTATGCTACCCTGGGGTACTCCTGCTTCAATTGGCTGAGCGGGGCTTAAAAAATCGCCTTCTTTGATTGTAAATTTGCGACCATATAAATAACTTTTCATAAGTTTGTGGGTGTTAGCAGGCAGAGTTAATTTAATTTTATGCATTAAACCTTCATGCCAGACTTTGTCGAACGCTTGCGACACATTAATGAAAAGGGCGGAGCAGTATTTTTTCTCTTCAAACGACTGTCTTATCACATTTACCAATCTGTGTGTTTGTTCGATGGTACTGTGTTTAGCTCTGAACCCGAATTGGTGATTTGGGATACATTGAGTGTCGTTCAGAATTGGAATCAACTTAGCCAATAACAATTTTTCAAACAGTTTTGAAATTGTCGGCAGTAGACTAATTGGCCTATATGACTCTACTTTAGTGGGGTCCTTCCCTGGCTTAGGAATCATGGTAATCATAGATACCTTCCAATCTGCAGGATAGTATTCTAGGCGTAAAATAGCATTAAAAATAAATAGGATAATTCTTTTAGCTACACGAGGTAACTCCACAAGCATTTTGTTGCTGATTTTATCCATACCTGGAGCTTTTTTAAGATTCAGAGTACCAATAGCGCTTTGAACATCATTAAAGCTAAGTCTTAGAGGTACAGGAGGTCTAATAACGAGTGGAGGCAAATCAGATGCATTATTTGAGTTGTTTATAGTAAACACTTTTCTCAAATGATTAACAAATAAAGTCCCCTTCTCGGAATCATTTCTAGCCCAGTCACCAGTCGGATTTCGCAGAGGAGGTTTTCCTCTAACTGGTCTTTTTAAACCTCGTGCCGCCTTCCATATCGAATAGTCAGATTGTGGGGTACTATCAAGACCCTCCAAGTAAGATTTAAGTGAAGTCATTCTTTGGGTTTCTAAGAAATTTCTTAGTATATCTCTGCATACCCGTAGCCTAGCTTTCAGTTCAGGAGACCTGTGGATTTGCCACTCTCTTCTAACTCTTCTTTTTTCTGACAGGAGATGATCGAGTTCAGCGAAATAAGTTCTATTTGTCCCACTTCTGCACTCAACGTCGTATGTGGAGGCGTGATGTACAGCTCTTCGTATGTCCTCAGTAAACTTGCCAATCGACCCATCAATATCCTCGGTAGTACTCAACACTACATTTTCCGTGCAGTGGGAACTTAAATACTTTTTATACTTTATCCAACATACTCTGGTTTTAGATATGTCCCGAAATGGAGAGCCATTCCCTTGAAGGAAACGCATTGAAATAATAGAAGGAGAGTGATCTGAAGACAAGTCTAATGAAGGCTCCAATTGTATCGATTCTACAGGGATATTTTTCACTACTCCGAAGTCAATAACATCGGGAATCTTCCGTCGGTCCGTCGGCCAGTAGGTGGGATGCCCGCTTGAGAGTACATCTAATCCCATTTTGGCAATGGTGTTGAAGAGTTCACGACCCTTCGGGGTCACCAGACGTGAACCCCAAAAAGTGTGTTTGGCGTTAAAGTCACCAGCAACTAAAAATCTAGCTCCAAGGGAATTGAAGAAGCTGTAGTATTGGTGTTCTTTTATTGAAAATCGAGGTGGCGAATAAATTGATGATAAAACAAAATTGTATTGACAGAATTCAATGCAAATGTTTGTTGCTTGTAGGTAATCCTCACATATGTTGTTCATTAAATAATGTTTTATTCTGTTCTTTATAAGAATTGCCGAACCTCCACATGCTCTTCCGCGGGGATCTTTAGTATCATATAACACGTAGCCATTAATTTTGAAGTACGCTGTCGCCGTCAAGTGAGTTTCAGCAATCATCATGACATCAATCTGCTTATCCATCAGGAAGTGTTCCAGTTCGTTTTTATGTTGGCGGAGGCCGTTCGCATTCCAAAAACAAATTTTTAAACAAATCATTTTATTAAAATGGCTTGTAAGATAGTGGATTGCATTTTCATCATTTCCTGCATCATGGATGTCATAGTGGTCGTAAAAGTGTTCATGGTTTGGACAAGTGTCTGCAATGTAGTCTCTAGAGTGTTAATATTAGGCTCGTAATATTGTGATTTAGGTGCCTGCTCCAAACCTGGCATATTAGATTTAACCACGTTAGCGTAAGAAACTTGTCTAGAACTGGGCGCGTTTACATGACTAGTGGACCGTAACAATTGCGGGAAATTGTCACTCGATGCCAAAATAGGCTGTTGACGATGATCAGGTAATACTGACGTCTTGTTGGTGCTTATGCCTTTCAAATGAGTGTAAATTGGACAACCTCTATAATTTGCGGTATGATTACCTCCGCAGTTACTGCATTTTTTGATTTTTGAATCAGTTTTCGACTTATCACATTGAGCAGTTGCATGTAGCTCCCCACACGCAACACAAACTGTCGGCAATTTACAATACGCCTTGGTGTGACCAAATTCTTGACAGTTGAGACACTGGACGGGTCCCTGACGCTTATGTGGTTCTTCCACGGTGATTCTACGATGCAGAAGGTACATCAGAATGTAGATGGGATGGGACTCGTTTTTCTTTAATACGACATCTCCAGGTTCCAATTCCACCCTGAACATAGGCTGTGGAGTCTTTTCACGGTTTCTAATATTCGTTATGCTCTTAATTTTGAAGCCTTTTTCCATTAAGCTGGTCTTTATCTCGGCAGGATCAACATCTGGGTCTATACCCTTTAGAACGACCTGGAGTCCTTTTGCGCTTTTCAGCTGGTAGGTATAGAAATCCCTACTTTCCCTCTCCAACTGGTTGGACAATTTACGAAAATCATCCTCCTTTTTCACTTGTATTTTGGTTTCGCTGATATTTCCATGTTTAATTGATGTTACGCTAAACATATTTGCACCTATTACGGAAACAATTCCTTGTACCAATTTACTGGAAGTGGGCTCTCTCAGATAAATTGGTGGGGGCTTAAACGTCTTCTTAGGAAGTTCTGGCTCATCCGTCTGGAGGAGAGCAAACCTATTTTGATCATTACTCACAGTCTTAGAAGCTTTTGCATTTGATGACACTTGAGCAGACTCGGGCTCCTCTGTCGCTTGAGAACGGTGATGTACTTATCCATACCTACTTGTTTTTTGGGTTTCACTGCACTATTTGATGAAGGTGATGTTTTCTCATCTGTTGAAATCACTATATTGGGAGAACAGGAACGACGCCGTTCTACGGCTCTTGTAGTGAGAAAATTCTCCAGAGATTTTTTTATGGATTCTTCATCAGAGAGCCATTTAGTTTTTCTCGACGAGCTAAGCTCTTTCTCAGAATTACATCTGAGAGGAACACTAATACAGTTTTTATACGATTTTTAATGTTTTTTTTTTTTTATATATTTTAACCTATTACGAGTTATTTTTTTCACTTTTTTGTTTAATTTCAACCTATTACAATTTTTCACCTATTACGATTTTTTCACCGAAAATTCAGCCGCACTAAAATTAACACGTCCGAACAGTTCAATGAGACGAAGCAGATTGATGTCATGATGATTGCTGAAACTCACTTGACGGCGACAGCGTACTTCAAAATTAATGGCTATGTGTTGTATGATACTAAAGATCCCCGCGGAAGAGCATGTGGACATTATTTAATGAACAACATATGTGAGGATTGCCTACAAGCAACAAACATTTGTATTGAATTCTGTCAATACAATTTTGTTTTATCATCAATTTATTCGCCGCCTCGATTTTCAATAAAAGAACACCAATACTACAGCTTCTTCAATTCCCTTGGAGCTAGATTTTTAGTTGCTGGTGACTTTAACGCCAAACACACATTTTGGGGTTCACGTCTGGTGACCCCGAAGGGTCGTGAGCTTTTCAACACCATTGCCAAAATGGGATTAGATGTAGTCTCAAGCGGGCATCCCACCTACTGGCCGACGGACCGACGGAAGATTCCCGATGTTATTGACTTCGGAGTAGTGAAAAATATCCCTGTAGAATCGATACAAGTGGAGCCTTCATTAGACTTGTCTTCAGATCACTCTCCTTCTATTATTTCAATGCGTTTCCTTCAAGGGAATGGCTCTCCATTTCGGGACATATCTAAAACCAGAGTAAGTTGGATAAAGTATAAAAAGTATTTAAGTTCCCACTGCACGGAAAATGTAGTGTTGAGAACTACCGAGGATATTGATGGGTCGATTGGCAAGTTTACTGAGGACATACGAAGAGCTGTACATCACGCCTCCACATACGACGTTGAGTGCAGAAGTGGGACAAATAGAACTTATTTCGCTGAACTCGATCATCTCCTGTCAGAAAAAAGAAGAGTTAGAAGAGAGTGGCAAATTCACAGGTCTCCTCAACTGAAAGGCTACGGGAATGCAGAGATATACTAAGAAATTTCTTAGAAATCCAAAGAACGGCCTCATTTAAATCTTACTTGGAGGGTCTTGATAGTATCCCACAATCAGACTATTCGTTATGGAAGGCGGCACGAGGTTTAAGAAGACCAATTAGGGGAAAACCTCCTCTGCGAAATCCAACTGGTGACTGGGCTAGAAATGATTCCGAGAAGGGGACTTTATTTGTTAACCATTTGAGAAATGTGTTTACTATAAACTCAAATAATTTATCACAGTTGATACACCAAACTGTTCGGACGTGTTACTTTTAGTGCGGCTGAATTATCGGTGAAAAAATCGTAATAGGTGAAAAAGTATAAAAAGTTAAATTAAACAAAAAAGTGAAAAAAATAACTCGTAATAGGTGAAAAACTTTACAAAGTCAAATAATTGCACTAGGTGCAATAAAAATTAATAAATTGTAATAATTTATTTTTAATTATTTGAAAACTAGAAAATTAAATACAGTGAGACAGTGAATGAGTAACAATTCTAACAGTGCGAGTGGGCCTCAGAGCCGAAATGCTTATTTCGTGCTGAGCTCGGCAAGTGTTAGTAATTAGAACATTAAAGATCCCGAATTTAATGAAAACTACTTAACTGTGAAACCAAAAATAAGCACAAATCTGAATTTAAGTGCAAGTGAATAAATGTGTTGAACAGGGCACAAACTTAGCCCAAAGCATATTTAATTTAAATAGAAAAATCACTGAAGGACCGTCTTCTTCACGGTCCTCGTTATGAAATATTGGAGAGACGTCAACAGCTGCCAAAGGCACATTAATTCCTACAAATAAGGCCGCTCCTGTAGTTGCTGTTGAAGAAAAACAAAAAACACAGGTAGGAATGGACCGTTATATAACAGTATCGAAGAGAGGCAGAAGCCCAAAATCTGCCGAAATTACACCAGCCGCAAAATTATCAAAGAATGCTGAAGAGCCACGCTCGCAAAATCGTTTTGCCATCCTCCAAGACAAAAATGATGTCCCTAACGCTGTGAATAAGCCAGTAAAACCACCTCTAATATATTTAAGAGAAAAAAACTCAAACGAACTTATAAAAATATTAGTTACATTAATTGGTGAAAATTCTTTTTATGTGACTCCAATTAAGCGTGGCAATATTAATGAAACAAAGATTCAGGTTAATAATGAAAACGACTATCGGAGAATAGTTTCGGAATTTGAAAAACGCAAAAAGAATTTTTACACGTATCAACTTAAAAGCGCAAAAGGTCTACAAGTCGTAATTAAGGGAATTGATTCTTTTGTTGATCCTGAGGAGATCAAGAGTAGTTTGGCCGACAAAGGCTTTAAAATCAAGGCCGTATCAAATATAAGAAACAGAGATAGGATCCCTCAACCATTATTTAGAGTGGAGTTAGAACCTGGTGATGTTAAGATGAAGAAAAATGAAACACATCCTATATATGACTTGAAATTCATAATGCACCGAAGAGTTACAGTGGAAGAACCTCATAAGCGATCTGGCCCAGTACAGTGTTCGAACTGCCAAGAATATAGTCACACTAAATCTTGTTGTAAGTTGCCTACTGTTTGTGTTATTTGTGGGGATCTTCATGACACCTCAAAGTGCGATAAACCTAAGGATGATTCCAGGGTAAACAGATGCAGCAATTGCGGTGGAAACCACACTGCCAACTACAGGGGTTGCCCTGTTTTCGAGGTCGTTAAATGCTCCTTGATCAACAAATCCGTTTCTACCCCTACTCAGACGACAAAAGTACCTATTACAATTATTCCCCCCGTAGCACAAGCATCCACTAGCCAATTTTCATATGCCAACGTGCTAAGATCTAACCAACCAACAGTGCAAAATGAATCACCAATAAATGATACAAACAGCCACAATTTTAGCCGTCTTGAAGGTATAATGGAGAATCTGGTGCATTCCATGAACCATTTCATGACAAGCATGACAAGTATGATGCAGGAGATGCAAAAAATGCAGTCCACGCTACTGCAGGCCATACTTAATAGACCATGAACTGTCTCAAAATATGTTTCTGGAACGCAAACGGCATACGCCAACACAAAAATGAACTTGAATATTTTCTTTTTAATAAGAAAATTGATGTAATTTCCGAGACTCATATGACGTCGAGAAGCATTTTTAAAATAAGTGGTTATACATTCTACGACACCAAGGACCCCAGAGATAGATCATGTGGTGGCTCGGCAATATTGGTCAAATCGCGAATCAAACACCATTCATTGGGTGGTCTTTCAGAGTGCTATCTTCAAGCAACAAACATCTGTATTGAGAAGTTTTGTCAAAACCTCGTGATTTCGTCAGTTTACTGTCCGCCCAGATTTTCAATAACAAAAGATCAGTATAGAGATTTTTACGAATCACTAGGTAGCCGTTTCATAGCGGCTGGCGACTACAATGCTAAGCATACATTCTGGGGCTCACGACTCGTTAGCCCTAAAGGTCGTATCTTGTACGACTCCCTGTCTGAAATGGGACTGAATGTGATTTCAACTGGTCAACCAACTTATTGGCCAACTGACCAGCAAAAAATTCCTGACGTTATCGATTTCGGCGTGGCGAAAGGGGTATCCCCGGAACTCATTGAAGTCGAGGCTTCACTGGATCTTTCTTCAGATCACTCACCCACTGTAATCACCATCAGAAGTCCTCAGCAAATCGTAACTGATGCCTTACTTCTTGTCAAACGTCTGAATTGGTTAAAATACAAAAAATACATCAGCACTCACTGCACAGAGAAACTCCCGTTAAAAACTGCTGAAAACATCGATGCCTGTATAAAAAGTCTTAATGAACATGTCGAGAAAGCCGCAGAACATGCTTCTTCCACTTACCGCCCGAATAGTTTCAACAGAGTTTTTTCTGCAGATATTGAGCAACTATTGTCTGAAAAAAGGAAAGTCCGAAGAGAGTGGCAACAACACAGATCGCCACAACTTAAAACTAGGTTGAGAGAATGACCAAAAATCTTAGGATCTTGCTAGAGGCGCAAAAAGCAGAGTCTCTCAAACAACATCTGGAAGGTCTAGACGCAACTTCCCAGTCAAATTATTCATTATGGCGTGCAGTCCGAAATCTAAGAAAACCCGTAATCGCAAAACCTCCACTGCGTACTTTGAACGGATCTTGGGCACGAAATAACGAAGAAAAAGGCAACCTTTTCGTAAGTCATTTAAAAAATGTATTCACTCCCAATACGGATACTGACATTATCGAACTACCGCCTGTTGTTGCCAGACCACCTGTACAAATAAGATTTCAATATCTGGAGGTTGTTGAGGCTATTGATAATTTAAATGTTAAAAAAGCACCTGGGTTTGATAAAATCAGCAATAAAATGATTTTTGAGCTGCCTCGCATTGCAAAAAGATTAATCCTCTTTCTTTTTAATGCCATCTTACGGCTTGAGTACTACCCTCCGGTTTGGAGAATTGCACTAGTAAAGATGATTCCTAAGCCGGGAAAAGATCCTTGCAAAGTTGAGTCGTATAGGCCAATAAGTCTATTACCAACTATGTCCAAATTATTCGAGGAATTGCTTATAACCAAGCTGACTCCGATTTTGAATGAAAACAACTGCATTCCCAATCACCAGTTTGGCTTCAGACGTCAACACAGTACAATAGAACAAACACATAGATTGGTACAAGTCATAAGAAAAACCTTTGAGGAAAAGAGATACTGTTCGGCACTCTTTATTGACGTCTCTGAAGCTTTCGACAAAGTATGGCATGAAGGCCTGATATCTAAATTAAAGCAGAACTTGCCGGTGAATCTTCAACACCTACTATGGAAATACTTAATCGACCGTCAGTTTATGATTAAAGAAGGTGATTATTTAAGCCATCCTCAACCTATAGGTGCTGGCGTCCCTCAAGGTAGTATCTTAGGACCAATTCTATACTTGCTGTACACAGCAGACATGCCAACAAACAATGATATTCACACGTCAACATTTGCTGATGATACGGCATTTTTCAGTACTCACAAAGATCCAAAAGATGCCTCGATTCAATTACAGCACCACGTAACGCAAGTGGAGAAATGGGCAAGACAATGGGGAATAAAAATAAATGAACAGAAATGCACCCACGTAACATTTACTCTACGTAGGGAATCATGTCCCCCTATTCGTATTAATGACCATATAGTGCCTCAAAACTCACACGTGAAATATCTTGGTATTCATCTGGACCGTCGCCTTACATGGAAACCACATATAGATGCTAAGCTGACTCAAATGAAACTGAAAGCAGCCCAAATTCATTGGCTCATCGGCAGAAACTCCGTCCTTCGGCTCGATTGTAAGCTTCTACTCTACAACTCAATCTTAAAGCCAATTTGGTGCTATGGTATCCAGTTATGGGGCACTGCCTCCAACTCCAATATTGAGAAAATTCCACGCCGTCAAAACAAAATTCTACGAATGATAACTACCGCTCCTTGGTATATTAAAAACAACAACATACACAACGATCTTGATGTTCCACTTGTCAAATGGGAAATAACTAAACACGTGGCCCATTATTTGGGTAAGCTGGAAACTCATCCAAATCCCCTCGCTCGAGACATCTTACAACATCACGGTCATAGCCGTTTGAGAAGGAGGGACACCACCGCTCTCAGATGAATAAATACAAGTTGCTCATTATATCCTATCGAATTTAAAAACTAGATTTTGTCTAGCATTGGCTGGACTTATCTTAATTAACTTTAGTTTTAGGATTTGAATACCTATTGTTAGTTCATTTAAAATGAAGATACAATAAAAAAGTATATGCAAAAAAAAAAAAAAAAAAAAATAATGTATCTGATTTGCCTCCACTCGTTATAAGACCTCCTGTACATCTAAGACTTAGCTTTAATGATGTGCGAAACGCTATTGGTACTCTGAATCTTAAAAAAGCTCCAGGTATGGATAAAATCAGCAACAAAATGCTTGTGGAGTTACCTCGTGTAGCTAGAATAATTATCCTCTTTATCTTCAATGCTATTTTACGCCTAGAATACTATCCTGCAGATTGGAAGGTATCTATGATTACCATGATTCCTAAGCCAGGGAAGGGCCCTACCAAAGTAGAGTCATATAGGCCAATTAGTCTACTGCCGACAATTTCTAAACTGTTTGAAAAATTGTTTATGGCTAAGTTGATTCCAATTCTGAACGACACTCAATGTATCCCAAATCACCAATTCGGGTTCAGAGCTAAACACAGTACCATCGAACAAACACACAGATTGGTAAATGTGATAAGACGGTCGTTTAAAGAGAAAGAATACTGTTCCGCGCTTTTCATTGATGTTTCCCAAGCGTTCGACAAAGTCTGGCATGAAGGTTTAATGCATAAAATAAAATTAGATCTTCCTGCTAACACCCACAAACTTATGAAAAGTTATTTTTATGATCGCAAATTTACAATCAAAGAAGGCGATTTTTTAAGCCCCGCTCAGCCAATTGAAGCAGGAGTACCCCAGGGTAGCATACTGGGTCCTACTTTATATTTGATTTATGCATCCGACATGCCGTCAGACCCCAAAATCCACACGTCAACTTTTGCAGACGATACAGCCTTTATCAGCGTTCATAAGGACCAGCAAGTTGCATCACAGAATTTGCAGAATTATGTTTATAAACTAGAGAATTGGCTAGGGCTTTGGAAAATCAGGGACAATGAACAGAAATGTATTCATATCACTTTCACATTGCGAAAAGAAACTTGCTCGTTCATCAAAATAAATAATTAAATTATTCCTCAACATAATGAAGTCAAATACCTCGGCATTCACCTCGACCGCCGTTTAACTTGGAAGTCTCATATTTAAGCGAAACTTACTCAGATGAGATTAAAAGCAGTGCAACTTAATTGGCTAATTGGCAGAAATTCTTCACTAAAGTTGGATTGCAAACTTTTGTTGTACAGTGCAATTCTAAAGCCAATCTGGTGTTATGGAATTCAATTATGGGGTACTGCCTCAGCATCCAACATTGAAAAAATTCAAAGGGGTCAAAATAAAATTCTATGTATAATTACTGCAGCACCATGGTATGTTAAAAATTCTCGAATCCACAAAGATCTAGGCGTGCCATTAGTAAAAGTCGTATTTACAAAATATGCGTCAAAGTATGTCAGCAAACTTGAACACCATCCAAACCCACTTGCACGCGACATCCTTAACTTTAGTGGCCACAATCGGTTGAGAAAACAGATGACTGGATCAGTGGATGTAAATTTTTTTGTAGTATCATAATATTTTGTCTAGCACTGGCTGGACTTATTATTTTCTTTTAGTATTAAGATTCGAAAACTTATTGTCATTTCAGCATTTGAAGATTCAATAAATAAATAAATGGTATTAAAAAAAATGAATGGGATTTCTAATAGAATTTATTTGTATTTCATGTATTTTGTTGGTTGAATAGCTATTTCTAACTAATTTTTAATTTTCATTCTCTAGTTTTAATATTTTTATTTTGTATGAGAGTAAAGAGTAAATTTACAGTATATTATATAAAAACTTCAATTTTAATATATCTTATTTATTTATTTATATATCTTATAAAAAACGTATAATAATTTTCTATTAAACGAAATACATTATTTTTTGTAAATTAAACTGAATACATTCACATGTATTTGATATAAACTCGCATATTTTACAAATCCTTGGGCAATTGATGAAATGCTTCCCCTGAATAGAATCAATCATTTTGATATTTTCATACTCGTCCAGCATGCGTTGAAAATGGTTTATTATTTGTAAATGTTCATCAAAAATACAACCATCAAAGTCATATAGAAACTTCTCAATTATACCTCTGTACGACATTTTCTTTAAAAATATGTTTCTTCGTTTAATTCTGTCTCCTCTTCCCATATTTAACTGTCATTAATTTATTCCATACAAGTGTTTAAATCCAGAAATCATGAATGTGCAAGCATTTATTTTATATTAAAAAAATTAGAGGAGGTGAATGTGAGATATGTACATAACAAGATTGGTCATGCACAATATTAACTATCTGTACTTACTTTGTGCATAATACATTTATATAAGACATGAATAAACATGCTTTTAAATTAAATATTAATTCTAATTATAAATTGAAAGGGCATAGAGATTGAATGAATGGATTATGCACACGTGCAAGTTAGTTTGTTGTAGATGGCATACAAAAGGTGCAAACTCCTATAGTGTCAAGTGCTATAAACCAGAGGATTGTGTGGGAGAGTAAAAGCAGATTGCTCTAAGATTATACTTGCATCCCTGCAGGTGGTGCCAGGAGGATGGATATATTTAATATTTTTTCTCCTATTACCTCACGCCATTTTATTTTATTTAAAGCCGTGTATGACGAGACATTCATTAGAATCACATTTTTTTACCAAACTCGAAAATAAAAGAGGTCAGACTCTTGAGTTAGAAAAGGAAAAGAGTTAATACTTTTTTTTTAACCCTTATGAAAAAGACCGCTGAGAAAAACAACAAACTCGAAAATAAAAGAAAGGTCAACCTGTTGAATTAGAAAAGGAAAAGAGTTAATACTTTTTTATGCTGTTATGAAAAGAACCGCTCTGAAAAACAAAAACTTCAAAATACAACATATAAAATATAATACTGCATTTATTATTTAAGTACATACTTGCATTTTTGTTTTCTGTAATCAGTGTATTCAATCATTCCCTTCAGTCAAAATATATAACTAAAGTCGGTTATATTTTTATAACTTAAAATAAAAAATAAATAAAATAAAAAATATTTTGTGAAATCAAATACGTATTGCCTCATTCCCTCCAGTGAAAATATATTATTAAAGACGCTTATATTTTTATAACTAAAAAATTTAAAAAATAAAATAAAAATATTTTGTAAAATTAACAAATGGCTCCAGCAATCTGTTCATTATGCTCCATGACTCTAAGCAGTCCAAGTATGCTGAAAGTGCATTACAATTTACATTGCAACATTTGTAAAAAATTGTTTATGTGCAAATTCAAACTAAAGGAGCATATAGATATGCATAGCACTACTACATTGATGAATACTCACGATGCTACAAATTTTGAAATATGTCCCATATGCAATACTTCAATCTCTAAAAAATATTGAATGTCCATAAGAAGCTTCATTGCCAGATTTGCAAAAAGTTGTTCATGAGTACAGTAAAACTTAATGAACATAGGGAAGCCCATAATACTGTATCACCACCGCATATTAATCCTAATGTCTCATATAAACATTGCAAGGATTGTAATGTAATGATTCCAACATCCTCATACCTTACTCACATAAGGACCAGCACCCACAAAAACGAATGTGCAAAGGTTAGTTTAAGCGATAAGTTGACGGTGAGAAAAAGTGATTTCGAAGGGAGAATTGAGACATATGCATTTATAAATAAAAAAGAAGAAATTCTATTCCCGGAAGAATTCTTCAATAGTGCAAAAGAAATTATTGTGAAGCAATTGGAAGAATGTAGTATTAAACATACTACATTTAAATTTAATTTTGAGCTACTACGTGAATATATGAAGGTAATTGATGATGACTTTAAGATTGCTCCAATGGGACATATTTCAAAAATGAGCATGATAACAAAAGCAGATGACATTGCAGATATTTCCGAGAAGCATGCAAATGAAGTTTGCATAAAAATGGAGGAGTTTCAGGAAAGAGATAGTGGATGGACACTAATTTCAATAATATCCCTTGAAATTAATATAAATAAAGCTTCAGTAATAAGAGGATCAATGTTCATCAATGGGATGAACATTACCTGAAAGTATTGCTTTCACAAAAGCCCTCATCAATATTGAAAACAAAGATGATTTCTGCTTCAAATGGTGCCTCATTGCAGCTTTGTATACGGATGAAAATCTTTATTTCCGACAAAGAAAAAATTGTAATATTTACAATATAAGTAGCATAGAAAATGCACAAATTGTTTTGGGAGAGATGGAGCTTAACTTTGAGGGGATGCACTTTCCTCTAGAATTGAAGCAAATAAAATTATTTGAAAAGAAGAATGTTGTTAGCATTAATGTGTTTGGGTACAATGGAAAATCCATCATTGGACCCTACTACGTCACATGTCAGGAGAAGGATAAACATATTAATTTACTTCTACTACATTCCGGAGAAAAATTTCACTACGTACTCATCAATGATATCTCCAAGTAAGTTATTTCCCTGTCACTTTTAAATATTAATTTTTGCCCCTATTGCGGTTCACAACTTTTTTAATAATTTGGTCGTCTTTCATAAATCGGTATTGCCATTCACAACTTATATGTAGTAGAGTTAATGTAGAGTTAAAGTCGGGTTGACTGACAGACGACCAAACTTAGTTGAGTTGAGAACGGCAATAGGGGCATACATCGCATAGAGGCAAACTTTTTATATGCAACACATGCCTTTATTACACCCATGATGAGCAAATCCACAATAATCACAAACAAGTATGTGGTAGAAAAATTACCCTAATGTCTAAACCGGAGAATGCATTTGAAATGTTTAAGAACTATCAAAAGTAATTAGATGTACCATTTGTAATATATGCAGATTTTGAATCAATTTTGGAGAAAACTGATGAAGAGATGAGCAATAGCACATGTAATGTACAAAAACACATTGCGTGTGCTTTCGGTCATTTCATTAAGTGTAATTTTAAGAAAGAGAATGATGGGCATAGGTATTATTTCGGTGAAGACGCATTTAATTTTTTTGTAGAAAAAATTGTATATGATGCAACCGAGATTTATACCAACCATTTATCTAAAGTACAACAAATGGTGATAAAACCATATGAACTAGATTTGTATAAAAGGTCAGAAATATGTCACATTTGTCATAAACTGTTATATAATGACAAAGTTAGAGACCACTGCCATTTCACTGGTACTTATCGAGGCGCTGCTCATAATGATTGTAATTTAAAATATAAAACTCCAAAGTTTATTCCAGTTGTTTTCCACAACCTTTCCGCTTATGACATGCACCTTTTCCAAAGAATTGTCATCTATTCAGAACGCTAGTATTAAAGTTATCACATTAAATAAAGAGCGATATATTTCACTTTCAGTTAGACAGAAATCATGGATTTGAAATACGTTTTATAGATTCATTTAGATTTATGGCTTCTAGTCTAGACAGTTTAGCTAAAAACCTTGACATTTGCGATTTTCATACAGTTCGTGATAGATTCACCGATGAAAATCAGTTTAATTTAATAAGAAGAAAGGTAGTGTTTCCATACTCATATATGGATTTTTTAGCAAGGTCTTCAGAAACAGAGCTTCCAAGTAGATACACATTTTTTAATATTCTAAATAATGAGGAGTGTCCTGCAGAAGAATATAAGCATGTACAAAAAGTGTGGAATGAGTTCAATTGTAAGACTCTTCTGGATTACACAGAACTTTATTTAAAAACAGATGTTTTACTTCTTGCTGATATATTTAAAAAATTTTCGGAAAATATGTAAGAGTATTTATAATCTAGATCCGTGTCACTACTACTCACTGCCCCAGGATTATCTTGGGATGCAATGTTAAAGACCACTGAAATTAAATTAGATTTATTCACTGATACTGATATGTACATGTTCATGCAAAATGGAATAAGGGGTGGTCTTGTGCAATGCTCAAAGAGGTATGCTAAAGCCAACCATAAATATATGAATAATTTCGATAAGAGTAAACCATCAGAATATTTAATGTATTTGGATGCCAACAATTTATATGGTTGGGCTATGTCCGAATATCTACCGTATGGAGGTTTCAAATGCTTTAGTCATCAAGATCTCAATAACTTTGACGTTAACAAAATATTAGATACTTCTGCATATGACTTTGTTTTAGAAGTAGATATCGAATATCCAGATTCACTACATGATTACCATAATGATCTACCCTTTTGTCCACAAAATAAAATTACTGGTAAATCGAAATATAAAAAATTAATAGCTGATCTCACATTTAAAAATAAATACACTATTCACTACAGAGTTTTAAAACAGTGTATTTCTGAGGGTCTTGTATTGAAAAAAGTACACAGAATTTTAAAATTCAAACAGTCTCCATGGCTTCAAAAGTATATTCAGCTTAATACATTTCATAGAACAAATGCTAAAAATGCATTTGAAAAGGACTTTTTTAAGCTTCTCAATAATGCTGTTTATGGGAAAACCATGGAGAGTGTTGATAAAAGAAAAGACATACGTATTGCAACTAAATGGGAAAATACAAATAAAAATTATTTGGGTCTAAGATCGTTGATCTCTCAACCAAATTTTCAAAGTTTAAGTAAGTTTAGTGACGATATGTATGCAGTCGAATTGAAAAAAATGGATTCCTGTTATGACAAACCCATATACATATACAGGTTTCACAGTTTAAGAATTATCCAAATGGAAGATGTACAACTTTCATTATAATTATATGAAACCAAAATTCGGTGACAAACTATCCCTTAATTATATGGATACAGATTCATTTATTTATTCAATTCAAACTAATGATTTTTATGATGACATTCGAAATGACATTAAAATGAATTTCGATACATCAGAATATAAAAAAGATAATCATTTCAATTTCCCTAATTTAAACAAAAAGGTATTAGGAATGATGAAAGATGAGAACAATGGAAATATAATGACTGAATTTGTAGGTTTACGTTCCAAAATGTACTCCCTTTCAAGTCTTAATACTGACGATGTAAAGAAATCAAAGGGTGTAAAAAAGTCCGTTATTCAAAAACTATCGATAAATGACTATAAAGATTGTTTATTTGAACAGAAAATTTCAAAGCGCATCAATTATATACCCAAAAATTACATAAAGTTGTACTTAGTCATACTGATGATAAAAGAAAAATTATGATAGATAGAATAAAAACACGTGCTTGGGGTCATTACAAAGGTCGTGTGGATAACAACTTTATGGATATTGATGAAGATAATTGTTCTTGTTAATTATCTGTGAGATGGTAGTGGTCAAATATATATATATAAATATAAATCTAACATGTAAATAAGAAAAAAAAACTATTCTTTTTTTATGTTTTAATAAATTATTTATTTCTTAAATGTAAGTTAATAGTGTAGACATAGGTAAATAAGTATTTATTCCTTAAAATTTTATTTATAATTGTATTTCTGTGTGTGAGGGATCAACAGAAATATTAAATAATTTTCCTTTTTATCTCAAAACTGCAGGGTATGTATTTTGAGCTTGGAAAATTATAATTATAACCACTCGTAAGAGATTATAATTGTAGGGATGAAATAAGTAAGAGATTATTAATTGGGTTTAATTATGTTGTAATGTTGGGAATGTAATTTTGTTACCTTTTTGCTGTTGTCTAAATGCTGATACGTGTAGGTATGTATGTATGTATGAATGCAATTCTTTATATAATTAAAAGTGTTGAAATTTTCAAGTTAACAATTTAAAATTTGTAATTTTATTAAAATTTAGATAGGGATTTTGATTTACAATTTATAATTTTATTAAATTTTAGATAGGGATTTTGATTTAGGATAATTGAACCGATCAGTTCTGTTGCTAAGTGCCAAGTGTTACAAAATTATTAAATTTTTTTGTATCTTAACTTTCATTCGGCTTAAAGGAAGCCGAAGAGGGTTTGGAATAATTCCGTAAAGCTTATGGATAAGTTAGCAGCTTACGCCCTCTATATTTCAATCTTAAAACTATTTTACAATTTATGTTAACATTTTAGTTTTGAATTCATTTTTCAGTTTTACTTTAAATTTAAATACAGTTTATAATTCATTTTAATTGATATTAACAATTTTAATTTAGATTTAAATACATATTCTACTTCATTTTTAATTCATGTTTTATAATTTAATTTATTTCGTTTCTTTTACATTTAATTTTGTGTTTTATAATAAATTTGTGTTTTCTTTTGATTAATAAATTATTGTCTAAATCAAGTTTAGACAATAATATTTAATCTAATGTATCAGAAAATTTTTGAATATATAATTTTATATATAAATAAATATTAAATGTTGAGTCGCGATCAAACTGTCATGATAGACGGACGTGGATCATTGCTTAAAATTCTTTGTCGTTTATTTTGTGTATTTTTTTACATATTCATATTCTTGTGTAAAATTGTTGTTAATAAATTCCAAGAGAAATAGACTCTTATTCATGAACAAAAAAAAATAAATTAATTATGAGTGAGCATAATGCTCTTTACTCATTTACAAACGGTGACAAAAACAATGTAAAAAATAAATCTATTGATACACCAAAAATAGAAAAAGCATGCAAAAGAAAAAGTGTTACAATGTTAGAATCAACACCTAAACATTTAAAATATAAATATTGGGCAATTCTTGCTGATGGAAAAAATTGTAATAACGAAGTAATACAACAATTTAAAAAACATGTGCAAGATAGAGAAATACCCACAACATCCAAAACTGTCACTTTAATTACCTCTCCAACTACTGAGAGCAAAACCAATAATAATGCTTGTAATAGCAATAACAATAATAATACCAATGTTGAAAAAACGAATTATAATCAAAATAAAAATAAAAAAACACCTCCACTCTACATCTTTGATGCAGATCCTAACTCTCTTATAGAATTCGTTAAGAAAGGCCTTAATATAAATGATTTCAAGATAAGAGAATATAATAACAGTAAAATTCAACTACTCACCTCTTCGATAGACGATTATTCCAAAATAAGAGCATATCTACTGGAAACCAAAACAAAATTTTTCACCTTTACTCCTAAAAATCTAAAAACAAAAACCTTTTTGTTAAAGGGCTTATCTGCCAAAATAAATACTGATCTAATATTAACTGAATTAAAGAAATTTGAAAATGAAAATTTGGAATTTATTAAAGTAAGTCCATTTACAACTAAAAGAGCTGATGCCAATGGACATGATTTACCAATTTATATGGTTCAAATAAGCGGTGAGAGTAAAATTAGTGAACTCAAAACAATCAAGGGGCTGCTATATCGTTGTATCCATTGGGAAGGCCTACGTAAATCTGAAATAGCACAGTGTAGAAATTGCCAAAGCTTCCTGCATAGTGCTTCAAATTGTTATCTACCACGTATATGCGTTAAGTGTAATAATAATCACGAAATCGGTAAATGTTCGTTACAAGAGGTTCCAGCAACTGAAAGAGAGAAGCTTTTCTGCGTGCTATGCAATAGTTATGGTCATCCAGCATCATACAAAGGTTGTCCAAAGTATAAGGAGCTTCAACAAAAGCTACGGGCTAAAAAACAACAGTTGTCAGATAAAAGGACACAAAATTCCCCAATTATTATTAAGGATAATATAAGTTATGCCAATATGTTAAAAAATAATTTTACACCACAAAATGTTAACTCAGATCACACAATTAATAATATCTTAGAACAATTAAATAACTCAGTACAAGCCTTATCTAACCAAATTATTAATCTGAACAAACAATTACAATTACAATCGTCTAGAATAGATGCTCTTTACTCTATTATAGAATCTTAATTATTTACGATGGCTGAAACAATTGCAAAAGAATTAAATATTATCCAGATAAATATTAACTCCTTAATTAACTTAAGTAGAAGATACAACCTTAGTGTATTCCTAAATAATAACAATCCAGATTTAGTTTTTATTAACGAAACAAAACTTAACTCCAAACACAAACTGAATTTTGAAAACTATAATTTTATACGAAACGATAGAAAGAACGCCAAAAGGGGGGGAGGAACAGCTATTCTGATCAGAAAAGGAATAAAATATAGCCATCACAGTAATAAAAACCTCAATCTTTATAGACACCTAGAAACATCCATAGTAAAAATACCTTTTTGCCCAAATAAGACACTTTTCATTATAGCTGCCTATTACCCTTCGGGAAACAATTGCAATCTTTTCAAATCAGAGCTTTTAAGTCTTTTTCAAACAATGAATCTGGAAAATACAGATAATTATTATATTTTAGCCGGCGACTTAAATTGCAGACATACTGACTGGAAAAACTCAGAGTCGAACACTAAAGGCAACCATTTGAAAGAATGGATAGTGGATTACGAAATAAGATTTAGATGTAAACTACTTGCGACTTGTAGTCCATCATACCCACGATGTAATTCTTATCTGGACTTGTGCATAATTGATTCGAGACTGAAGTTTTATAGGACAAATGATTCCATGAATTGTCTCGAGACTGTGGGATATGATAGTGATCATGATGCAGTTAAAATCAAATTATTAGGAGTTGAAAATGACCACCCTCTTTCGTTCTTTAAAGAATCTCCCGAAGCATTGTTTAATTTTAAGAAAACGAATTGGAAGAAACTCAAAAATATGCTGTTAAGAGAAACCAATGATAATATTATAATTCCGAATGATAGGAATCTAATGAATAACGAAATAGATTTTTATTTGCGTGAACTTAACGATTATATTATAAAAGCCATGGACACATCAATTCCAAAACATAAAACACATGACTCGACTGAGAGGTTCACCAATTCGATTATTAAAAAGTTACAGGTAGAGAAAAGTAAAATTCTTACCATTATTAAACGTTCCAATAGACTAAAAATCTTTTTAACACAATCCGAAATTAAAGTTCTGAAGGCGAAATTGAAGCTAATTAGAAAACTCCTTAACGACAATTTTATAATCTCAATAAATAAATATTTTCAAGACAAACTTAAACAACTCAGTCCTAAAGACTCATCAAATATGTTTGGTGAAGTGAGAAAACAGTTTAAGCCAACACGGCCTTTCGAACTAGATATTCTGAGAATTCCTCTAGAGGATGAAAGATTGATAAGAAACGGTGGTATCGACCCCCAAGTTCTAGAAAAGGAAGGTGAGAATTATTTGATTTACGCGGAAGAGCATAACTTAAATATATTTGGTTCGTTTTTAGAATCGGTTCACTCTTTTAAGGAGATTGATCCTGATAATACAGTACATCTGGAAGTTGATAGTCGTTTCAATGATTTTTTGGAAGAAAAAATGCAATATGAATACAATTTCTCAACCTTGACAACATTTTCACAGTCAAATAAAGCAGATGACTTAAACGAAACTCAATTAAATAATATTTTTGTTCAAAAAGATACAGTTTTATCAATTTTTAAAAAATTAAGACCTAAATTGTCATCAGGAGTTGATAATATCCCCAACGTTGTATTGCGTAATTTACCCGAAAATTTAATATTCAAATATGGAATACTTTTCAATAACATGCTAAATAATGCTTACTTTCCCCGTGCTTGGAAGCAAGCCAAAGTGATAGTTTTACCCAAGAAAGATAAAGATACATCAAATCCAACAAATTTACGGGCAATAAGCTTGCTTCCAAATATAAGCAAAGTATTTGAAGTATGTATCAATATGACTATAAGCAAGTTTTGCGAGAAAAATAAGTTAGTTAGTGAAAGACAATTTGGCTTTAAACACAAGCATTCAACAGTACATGCAATTCATTTATTAGCTTCAAATATTCAATGGAATCTTAACAAATCTTTATATACTGGAGCTTGCTTAGTCGACTTTGAAAAAGATTTTGACAGTATTTGGATTCCTGGCCTTATTTTTAAATTGCTCAAATATAAATTGCCATTTCATTTCGTAATCCTTATACATAACATGCTAAATAACAAAACTTTCTTAATTTATGGAAAACAATCAGTTAGTACTGGAAAATTCAACATTGTCAACGGATTACAACAGGGAACTGTTAATTCTCCTATACTGTTCAATTTATACTTGTTAGATTTACTAGACAAAATGGACAATGTTATAGCCTTCGCAGACGATATAACTATATATCATGCTGACAATACAATTAATAAAATTAATGACGGTTTGCAAAATAAATTTTTGATAATTGAAAAATATTCTAAAGATTGGCACATGAAGATCAATTTGGACAAATGTGAATGTATTCTTTTTAGGCCACCGGTTGGGAAATGTATTAGTAATATTCGAAGAAACTGGAAGTCATTTGGTATTAGATCTACAAATAATATAAACATTCCCGTAAAACAAGGTGTTAGGCTATTAGGAATAGAGTTAGATAAATTTCTATACTTTTACAACCACATTAATCAAAAACTTATAAAAGCTAGAAATGCATTTTTTGTATACAAAAAATTCTTTTTTTCTAAATATATACAACCAAGGGTTAAAATCATCATGTATCAGAGTTTAATTAGACCAATATGGCTGCCAAATTTGGTTTAATATTTGCCCCTCGTATATGGAGAAGATTCGCGTTTTCGAAAGGAAATGTCTCAGATGTTGTACTTCATTGTACAGATCAAAAAGTAGCAACTACAAAAAATACATTTCAAACAAAATCCTCTATGAAAAAGCCAAATTATCTAGATTTGATAACTTTATTATTCATATCATAAGAAATCACATTGTAAACAGCTCAAATATCATTGAAAACAATTTAATTTTGGCTCCTTACTACGCTGACGAGGAATATATTTCAAAAACAATCGAAAATGGTTTCATCCCTCCCGAGGCTTCCCTATATCTTGATAAAAATGGTTTTATTCAAAACGAAGAGGGTATTCCCATACTTTATCATATTTACAGATGATCCAATGAAAAAACTATAAGTTGTAATGAACTAACATCTGAAAACTGTCGTTTTGACACTAGTATTTATTTGGATGATAAAAATATTAAACCTAATCTGAATCTTAATAAATATTGGTGGCTAACTCAATAATAATTCTTTAATTTTAACCCTTGACCTTTTATTTTATCTTTACAAATATAAAAGTAAGATTTTTATTATCTTTTTGCTTACATTAAACCTGGATACCAAAACTTTTATAGACATATATATACTAATATTTAATTAACCAAAAAAATACCTTTACTAACAAATACGTCTTATACTTGAGTGCTCTTTAAAATGGGACTTTGTATATAAAAAAAAAATTATCAAGATACTTTTTGTTTATTTGGAGTTTGTAATTTTTGTTCTAAATATATATTAAATAAACACTGAAAAAAAAAAAAAAAATTAAATGTTTAACATTGTAAGTTATAAAATTTATTAAAATTTACTGATAATAATACTTATAATAAATAAAAATAATAATAAAACAAATTTGATAAATTATTGTTTTTTAATTTAAAGTAGAATTTTCTTTTTCTAGTAATATAGCATTTCGTAAGGCGCAAACTCCATAGTTGTGATAACTACAATAAATGTGGTCCGTATACTTCATTTTCAGTTGCTTAAAATTAAGACAGCCACTATCTTCTATATTAAAAACTTTTTGTTTTAACATTTTCTCCAACCAGATCACTTTCTCAGCACCTTTAACATACACTTTGGAATACTTTAGATTTGTTTTTAAAAATTTGCATACACTATTAAATGATATGGATCCATCATTCCAATTAAGATTATGGAAATTGTTTATTAGCCAATTGGCTTCTTTTTGAAGATTCACTGACAAACGCTTAAAAATAAATGGTGGTTTTATGATGAAATTAATATACTCCTTAGAATTGAAAACAATTGCAACTTCTTTTACAATAAAATTATTTGATTTAAATTTAAAACCCTGCAAATCCATAAAAACAATTTTGGGGTGCATTTTTATATGATTTATAAGTCTTTTCGAATTTGTTCTTTTAATGGTATGTATTCAATTAAACGATCATGAATAAGTATACAGTATACTGATGTATTTTCTGGAATATTGGTAGAAGTTTCAAATTCAATTTTTATGTCAATAGGTCCGCTACTGATAGATTCATTTTGGTGACTGACATCTATCACAACTATCGGTACTTTATTTTTAAACTCTTGAGAAGTGAGTAGAGGTTGAGCATCTCTAATATAGTAGTTTTGTTGAAATCTTAGATACATATCACAAAGTATTGCGAAGCGTTCATTTTTAAATTTTATGTTCAGATCATCATATGGATATGATTCCGAATTTAAATATACTTTTATATTAATTAGTAAGATCACAATGAATAAATTTATTTTGATTCGGAAAAGCAACTAATACAAAACGAGAGCGCTCTCTATTTGCAGCAAGTTTTACGTTCCAAATATGACTAGTTCCTGTGTTAAGTTGTGGATTAATATAACAATCCCAGCTTCGAAATGCTATTGGTATAGAAGTGCCACTGCTTATTGTCTTAATCATATTCAATTTACTAAAATCAGATAATTGTACATGCGGAATTCTCCATGAAATATTTGAAATTGTCATTTTAGTTTTTTCAGTAGAAACAGTAGAGTACAATAGATCTGCATCATTCTTATTGCGTAGCATAATCAACTCATGTTTACCATTTAATATTATTTTATTATAATCTTCAGCAAATCCAAGCAATATTTTTAGTGGTACATAGAAATTGAAATATGCATTTATAAGATCCACATCATCAACTTTGTTCCATCCAGCATTGAGCAATCCATTGCTATCGGTTGGTGATAAAGAAACAAAGTTCTTTATTGTACTTGTTAAACCCAAATGTCGCGTACGATCAATTTCAATACCATTAATTTCATAACGAATTTCATCAAATAGATATGCGACAAAATTATTTTTTAATTTAAAGTTGGATGAGGAAGGTACTAATTCAGTATTACTAGCATCTCTAACGAATCCTTCTACATATATAAAACTTTCACCAGGTAAGACATATAAGTCTTGATTTTGTATTGAAATTCTAATTTCATCATTATTGTTGTAAGATTGAAGATATGGCGTATACGTGTGGTAGTCATTTTTAATAATATTTTCATCAGACAAGGGTTTTTCAAGTGCATCTATTATTGAACTCATGGTTTTTTCAATTTAAAATATAACGATTTAAGAAATTCTTTGTTTGCTTGTGTCAAGTGTTTATGTGGTAATAATTTCTTTAATTTTAATTTAGCTGACAATTGTTTATTAGGAGAAAATGATACTTTATGTTTGGATATACTCTTATTATAAATTATCATTATCTTGTGGGTTTTAAATGAATTCGTATTGTAATTTCCTCTCCTCGAAAATTAATTAAATCTCCGTCTTGATCAACTACTTGTAGAGTTAAGGAGCTTATCTCCCGAGAGTTGACTGGCAAATAAATGAGATTTCTCGGAATCTCATCAATTTTATACTCTGGTGGAACATTAATTGCAAACTCATGTAAGGTGTGTGCTTGAGAGTTATTCATATATGTATTGACGGATATATTGCTCTCCACTCGTAAGAGATTGACTTTAAAAATGTTGACTGGAAGATCTGAATAGTGATTCTCATTTGGATTTAAGATTTTTTTATTAAATCCAAGCAGTTTTCCAATTGTATTTTCTTTATTAAAATAAACTAAATCAGTAGAGCTATTAACTCTTACTTGCATTGTATTATTATTAGCTTCTATATCAATTTTATTTTTTGGACTGTAGCGTTTGTATTGCTCTTTTATATAATAAACAATATCATTCAATTCATAGGATCCAATTGGAATTTCAATTATATGATCACCAATACGAAACTTGTTATTATAAACGTCTACATTGGGAATGCTGTTGTATGAATGAAAATCAGTCAGAGCACACTCATATTCACCATCCAAATAAATTGGAGGGAAATAATTAGCTGATAGCTCAGATGATTTAGAGCTCAATGTAAGTGTTATTGACATTATGCTTGTCGGAGAGTAAATAAAATAAATTTAACACAATGTTGTTTTTTAAGGAAATTTATAAGTTTATTTTCCATTACAAAATATATATATATAAATACTACATCAATTATATTATTTTATTTATTATTATTATTACTAACTACAATATATCAGTTTTATTAATCCAAGAATTATGATGATTTGGAAATCCCAACCATTTAACAAATGCTTTTTCTCCTTTAGCTTTAAGAACTTTTTCGACGAGGTACGTATCTGGAAATCGAGTTTTGAAAAGTTCTTCATCATAGAATCCTCCTTCTATTGGATTTCCACGATAGTCTTCTAATGTGTACGTTGTAGGATATGTATTCTTTACTGTTTTTATTTTAAAAATTTCTGTACCCCTTTTCAAAAATATGTTTGTATTTACTGATACGTACATAATCTCCGACATTGAATTTTGATATTTTATATGTTTTTATATGGTTGTATACTGTGCTAAGCAATTTCTTCTCATTTGTTGAATTGACTTTGATTGGAGGCATTTTGATGGTACGATGAATTTTTCTGTTGTAAGCATCAACTAAATTATTATAAATATCGAGCCAATAATATGAACCATTAAAACTAAATTCTTTTCACATCATTCCTTTTAAGGTTCGATTGAATTGATGCTTTCATTCTACTAAATGTTGAGTAGTGATTGATATTATGTTTATCTATTAGTTTTTGAAAGTCCTTATTGAAAAACTCTTTACCATCATCTGTTTGTAAATGTTTAGGAATCCTACCTAATTTAAAAATATTTTCCATTTCCTGGGCTACTTCAATTGCTGTTTTTGTTTTAAGTGGTTTAGCCCATGCAAATTTTCAGAAGGTATCAATTACAGTCAATAAATATCTATAGTTTTTATTATGTGTAGAATAATTCCCAATTTCAACCAAATCAGCTTGCCAGAGGTCATCTATTCCTTTCATTACAACTCTTCGACGTTTAAAAACTTTTCTAGCCTGTTTATGGAGTTCATTTACTAAGGTTCTTTTTGTAGTCATTATTTAATTCTTTTGTAAAATAATATCGTTTGGGTTGTTATCTGTTGACGTATTTTCACCTATTGTGATATATTCAAAATTATCATATCTATAAATTTTCTCTTTTATCCTGCTGATTTCTTCTTTAGTAGATGTATTATACTTTATAATTTGATCTCGAATATCTTTAATATTTTTTTCTAAATGCTCAATTATATCCTTTTGTACCTTTTCAATGTAATATTGCAAAAACACTTTACTGATAGCATCATTCTCTTCCATAGCATTTGCCACATTTCTGATTCTTTTGTTTTGGACGTCAATATTGTTATAAGCATCCATAAAGAACCCCAACAATTTAGGTACATTTTTTATTGAAATTATATTACTTGTATCGTTCAGGTAGTGTCCAAATTTATCAACAGACGTAGTTCATTTAAATTAATATTATTGTATAATGTCAGCTTCATATAATTCTTCAATAATTGATACAATCTCGTTATTGTGATTCGTATGACCAGCAGCTTGTGATGCTATTAGTAGTCGATCTACCAACTCATTTGGATCATCCCAATATATATAGTTAGGTTTCTGTGAATTGACACTCATTAATCCAGTACCAATATAATTCTGGTTTGCTGTTTCATGTGATGATGTTGAGGGTATAGATTGCTTCATATTTTTATCTTTAAATAATTTTCCAATAATGTGTTTATATTTATAGGCTCTCGTACCTTTTATTTCACCATCAGCTTGAAAATCTCGTTTGTATGCATTTGTATTAATCAATATTTTTTTTATAAATTTCAAGTTCAGATTTATCATAGTTCTTTGGAGTTTTATGAAACATTAATGAAAATAATCCTGGTGTAAGAGCCCATATTTGATTTCCAATTAGAATTTTATCGTCATTGAAGTTAATCTTACTGTCACCAAATTTCCACTCATTATTAGAATCTCTATGTGGAACATAGAGATTGTCTAACTCATTAATTTTTTGTAAATATACTAAATCTTCATCATTTCTATAACTATTTAAATTTTCAGTTTCTGACTGAGAGTAAAAATCATCGTAATCTTCTGAGTTGCTTGAGTTTAATAATGTTTCTTCAACAATCTTCTTTGGAGTACTTTTGTTAATCGCTGGTATTTTAGATATAGGATTTGAATTGATAGTGAATTCATGTTTAAGTTCCTTATTTTTAAGTTTTGGAATTCTTTTATAGTTTTTGAGTTTTTTTTTCAAGGGTTCTGTTATGGGTTTAAATGTATCTTTAAGTTGTTCATGCATATCTGCCTCACCAACTTTCATACTACGAAGTTTTTTCTTCAATACATTTCTCGTTTTTCTCAAATCCCTCAATATATTTTTATTCATTTTAAATAATTAATTCGGTTTTCTTATCAAATTATGAATTAGTGTCTAGATTAATGATGTTACATTATCAGATCAGCTTTCAGCCTTGGTATAAGATAATATGTTAAATCAGCTATCTGGTATTATAAAAGCGATGATATTATTTTAGATATTGGATTAGGTTAGGTAGAAATCGGTTAAAAATAGTAGATACATATGTACTAAGTTGTAGTATGTTAAAAGTTCAATGTTATACTAATATTTAAATGTAATATGTATAATAATTTATATTGTTATGAAATTGTCAAATTGCTTTCGGTATCGTCCATTATTCAATTCGTCATCTTTACTAATCACCAAAAATCCATATTTATCTTTCCAACATTCTCGACAAATTTCATAAAAGTTTTGAAAACTCATATCGCTTGCAACATGATCACTATAAACATGCTTCACATTCATTTCATCTTGCTTAAACATTATAATCATATTAGCATTATCTCGTATCAAATGTTTTGGAATTCTTGTATAAGTTTGACATAAATAAAATGAGTAAATATTTTTGTGTCGACCCATACAAAAGTATGCACGTATGTTATTTTGCTTTTCACATGCAACATCATCAAATATCATAATTGAGTTAGAATTTGCTTTATAAGGAGATATTACTGATTCATTATCTGAAAATGTATAATATCCCATTCCTTTAATTGGTGTTATTAGTTTTCTTAAATATTCATATTTTGGTTGATATAGTGATTTTGAGTATAAATAGATGTTCTCAAATTTTAAACCATTAGGATTTTCCAACAATCCAATCATAACATTAGTCTTCCCACAATTCGATGGACCGACTATCAGCGCTCGAATAGAATTCGGTAATAAAGAACTGTGCGAATGGAAATATTTTTATGTTGTTTAATTAAGCGCCTTTATAACTGATACTAAAAATATATAATTAATATTTTTTTTTTATATAGAACAAAATAAAATGGTTATACACTATAACAAAGAGATTAATTATAAAAGAACAGTCATCGGAGAAGGTTTAGTGAATAAAATAATAAACTCTCTACCTATTGAACTACATCTTCCTGGATATCAATATTGTGGCCCTGGAACAAAACTGCAAAAACGTTTAAATCGGGGAGATAAAGGAATAAATAAATTAGACGCAGCTTGCAAGGAACATGATATAGTATATTCAAACAATAAAGACATAAATATAAGACATCAGGCTGATAAAATTCTTGAAAATAAAGCTTGGGAACGAGTTCTTTCAAAAGCGGGATATGGATTGGTTTGTAAAGAGAAACCAAAAAACTTTTAGAAATGCTACCTAAGAGACCACTAACTGATCTCGACCTGAAATACTTGTCAAAAAATATTCCATATTTTAGAGGTATTTTCATGTTAGACAGACTACCAAAGCGTTCTAGAAAAATAGAATGTGGTATCATCAACTTAGATTTATCAACAGGATCTGGAACACAAAGAATATTTCGATAGCTTTGGAAATTTACAACCTCCTTCTGAATTGATTAAATACCTAGGAAAAAATATAAAATATAACTACAACCAACATCAAGATTATAATTCATATAATTGCGGACAATTATGTATTAAATTTCTGTATCATATAACTGAAAGAAATAAATAAATAAAAAAAACTCATTTATTTTATTTTGATATTAGCAATGAAAATGTTTTTATTTATGAATTTATATTAATTTTTTTAATTTAACTAAATATTAAGAAATTGAATGAAGATATATAGGCTTTAGATTTCCTATACTGGATATTGACCATTTGGAATAAAATCAACCATTACATCAAATGTGTCTAAGCGCAAGCCTCGTTCTCCTTCTCTTTGGATATGGAATATAACTGATAATAGCTCAGTCATCTCTTCATCGGATAATGAATTGTATCGGTTTGGCAAAAACATTATATTCTCTTCCAGCTCAATTTGAATGGTTGGGCCATATTTTGTTGTCGTCCTTTTTTCATTTAAGACTGCATACTTTTTGCTAGTTTCCAAATCCTTAATATGAATAAGGGTTTTGTTGGAAAAGCTGTTGAATTTTTTAATTAAATTTTTAGCTGAATCCATTTTTTCGTTTTGTTGTCACTTGAACAGATTTTCTGACATTGATCTTTAAATTTGTTCGATAAGTCTTATTAGCAAATTTGAATTTTTTAACAAAAAAATTGTTAGAGAGTAAAAGAAATATGTATATACATATGTATATATATGTATATAAATACTATATAGACACTTATTTTCTGCCCAATATTAGTTTCACCTATAGAACGGTTAAGCTGAACGGTTACCACCTCAAGTATGAACAAGTTTTTAATTTACAAGGTTACGCTGGGATTTAAGTACATATATTTGACTGAAAGAAAAATGGTGTGCCAAAATTGGTGTCACTTTTCTTTTTAAAAGCATAACTGTATATCTTTAAGAAATGCAATAAATCTAATGGAAACTATTTTAATGTCAAATATAAACATCAAACATAAAACATCATTTGCAGCAGCATTTTTTCTATAAAATTGTCTAACAACTAAAACTATACAATTTTATAATCTGGTAAGGTAATTTTATTCTCATTCAGATGACTCTACACAATTCCTTAAATGTTACAAAAGCGATATATTTACATATTAGTTGTATAATTACATTGATCTACTTAAGGCAACAAAGCCAAACATCTTGCTGTTTCGGGCAGATTAATCGATCAACTCGTCATTTTGTTCCCAGTTGTAATTAAAGGCAGGGTCCTACCTTTGTCTACAGAATTGGATTGGCTTGGACTCTGATAATAGATGCAACAATAAAAGCATGCGGCTGCTGTATTTACGTTGGTAGTAGTGTCTATTAAATCTAAAGTCGCTGCTTTGAAAACTAAGTTTCAAAAAATACAAACGATATGATAAATTATTCCATATACACGTGTTCTTTATCCAAGACTTTGTACAACATATAGAATAATTAAATTTTCCAAAGAATATAATGGATAACTAGCGCTAAACATTGCCTTAATTCACGAAAATTCTACAAAGCATTCAGATTTTTAAGCTAAACCCGCATGCTCTAAGCATAACTACTCATAGAGCTTACTCATGTAACACATGGAATTATTAATCAAACGATTATATAATATATAATAATTATATAATACACTAGTGTTATGATTCTCTAAACGCATGAACAGCTCAGAAAGTCCAAGAAAAAAACTGAATAGAAGTAATCGCATCATTACTTGTGCGGATTTAATTTATAGAAACCTAAACATTTTATTGGGTATGATTACATCCAAATAAAGGAAGTAGGGAAATCAGTAAATTTACTATATTTTACATTCGTAGACTAAAGTAAATATAATAGCAAATACTAGATTATATATAGAAACTTAACAAATGTATTCATAAAATCCAGGTGATCTTCCCTTTTAATCTCGTCCTAAGCTGCATAAAATGTACATTGTGTACAGTTATTTTATATGATCACCGTGTATAAAATAAATCCGCGATGCAATGTTTTTTGTTTTGCAGGTCCCATAAAAAGCAGGTAGAACCGCCGTTCTGTTAAACCTTTTTTGGGAAAGAGGTACTAGAATGTATTTCCATAGAATTGTGTCTTTTAACTAGAAATTTAAAATATTCTTAAACGTTTTCTTTTTTGTAATTTTCCATAACATTCTGAGTAATAAATCAAAAACTAAAATTTTTAAATATTTCTAATAATATGTATTTCATGTTTAGTAATCCCTTTATTAAGGAAAACAAAATACAGAATTCCACTTCTAAACAATTAGAAAGGCTTAGAAAAAATCTCGAGTGGAAACTAATATCCCTATCTCTTTTTTGTATTTTAAAATTATTTCATATTCATTATAATTAATTAATTTTATTAATATGAAGTATTGAAAATTTAATAAAAATTCTACATAAATATAAACTATAAACTCTATTATTTTCTTCAAGCGTTTTTATTCTAAAATCATTTTTTTAAAATATTTTCAGATTTTCTAATAATTTTTATTTATATACTACATACATATATTAACACACTGAAGCTACTTTTCGCAATTAGTAGTAAACAGAGCTAGATTCGAAGTATCTGGCCAAGAATCACCATCGGATTGTATTTAAGTGCTTATTTTAGCGAATAACTCATAATGAGATATTTAGGTTTTCATTGATTTCTTATTTAATTTTGTTGGATTATACATATATGAATAATAGCGATGATATTAATGGCCAGTTTTTAATTTAAAAACAAGTAAGAAAGTATAGTCGGTCAAGCCCGACCATATAATACCCTACACCCAGTATATCAATAAAACACTTTTTCAGATATGGGCGCTATATGGGAGATATTACCTATGATGGACCGATCATCCAAAAATTTAGTGCCATGACTTCCGTGAATATAAATATTAAGTGTGTTAAACTTTATCTCGATATAAATACGTTTAAAAGATTTATTGAGGTTAAAGTGAATTACAAAGAGGGTCTTATATGGGAGTTTTGACTATTTATTTTTACATAAGAAACTCATTTTTGTTAAATTTTATTCCGATAACAACATTTTTAAGAGATTTACCATATTATATGTATATACACAAAACATATTTGTGTTCAATATTGTTTGGATACCAACATTTTTAAAAGAGTTATGCTCTTTTAAGTGATTTTCGGAAGTGATTCTGAGCCGATCGGTATACTTTAAGGTATTTGGACCAATATTTCTGGGCGTTATAAACATATGCACAAATCCAATATACCCTCCCCACTATTGTAGGGTTTTTAAACTTAAGTTCTGTTTAAATACCAAATTCGTTTTTATAGATCACTAGCTGACCGCCCCGGCTTCGCTCGGTATTTACTATTGATTTGTATTTCATAGAATAAGATGTATTCACAACCTGCCTGCTCTTATTTATTTGCAAATTTGTACAGCATACTTTAGGGGACTTTTTTTTCAAATGTTGAATTTTTCAGGAAAAAAATCACAACTGGAGAATGGCTAGACCGATTTTGGATTTCAAAATCAACTAACCATCATCACTCCTCCCTGTACCTTCCCTAAAAATTGTATGGCAATCGGTCGAGCCGTTCTCGAGTTATGGAGTGACAATCAAAATGTACACTTATTTTTATATAGAAATATAATAAGAAGATATGTATTTGTATATAACCTAAATCACTGACTACGTCCATTTAAAAACAACTTAAGTTGTTCATACTACCATATGATTTTGACAGTTCTGCAAATTATGAAAATTGCGCTTTGCAGTTTTTTTATGATTTGATAAAAATATTTAGTAAATAAACTCGCCGCTAATAGAAGCATTGTGCTATTGTGTCATTAATATCAACTAAGACAATGAATTCAGATGAAGGGAATATGAAAGATGCAGCTTTTGTCTATTTAGTTTACAACAATTTCTAAACTAAAGCAGCCCATACATGTTTCCATTTAATTGGCAACTGAGTCGGTTGTTGTGCAAATTAAAGCGTGTATGGCTTTGTCATTTGATTAGTTTGGCAGTTGACGAGTTGGTTGAAGAAAAATAAAAAGATTTTGATTTTGTCAAGTTGACTAACAAGTAGGGAGATCGAACGGTTATTATTCGACCCGGTTTTCTCGGTTTTTTTGGTTTTACTGAAACCGGTTTTTTTAAAGTGCATTTTTCGAATATCGAATAATCCGGTTTTTTTAGCACGGTTAACCGCTTATTTAATCTGTATACTTTTTTCCAATTTTTTTTAATCGCAGTTATGCTCTTTCTTCAAAAATTTTTCTAAGTGTAACATAGACCGTTTAGTACTTACACATATGGCAACTCTGAACGCTTTGTGAAAAATATCAAAACAAAACAAAAAGTAAAAAAGCGTTACGAACCACAATTAAGAAAAGTTTTCTTCGAATATAATTATAGACGCGTCTGTTTTTGTTTCATAATATAATTAAAAAATTACATTGCTATTTTTACCAGAAAGCGAATATTACTTACTGAAAATATTTTAAATACAAAATTGTACATATTCGACTACGTACATACATACAGTATCTCCCGCTTAAATGCGCTCCGCTTAATTGTGTTCCCCGCTATAATGAACCAAATTTGCTGCCACAAATAGCTTTCTGGACAAAAATCCCCTTTTAAATGATTGCCGCCTAATTAAGTTCCCCGCATTAATGATTCAATTTTTTTAGATTTAAGATTGCAAACTCAAATGATTTTACTCGCTTAATTGCGTTTAAAAAATGTTTAAAAAGTTGGCTGCTAAGAAATAAAAAATTCAAATGAAAATTCTAAAAATTTTGTTCTGTAAAATTCCGGGGAAATACAAAAAAAAATAGTAAATAAAATTCTCAAGAAAAACAATATGTAAACGAAACAAAAGAATGTTAGTTGGAAATAGTTTTTGGTATATGCAGTCGACACAATGAGCGCAAAAAATATAAAACATTAAATTTAAAGGAAAAATTACAATTAATAAACGAATATAAAGAAAAAAATAAAAGTGAATTATGTGAAAAGTATGGTGTTTTAAAAGCAACAATTAACCGAATTCTCAGAAATAAGGAAAAGATATTGGAAACATCGAAAAGTTGCAAATTAACCGTAAAAAGACAAAGAACTGGAGCTTTCGCAGAAGTAGAGAGTGTACTTTCTAAGTGGTTTAACCAAATGAGACACAGTGGTACTATTATTTCCTCGCAAATGATTATGGAAAAGGCAAAACAGTTTGCTGTTAAAATGAACTCCGAATTTAATCTCAGTGCAGGATGGCTTTATCGTTGGCAAAGACGGGAAGGAATTAGACTGCGCAAAATTCACGGAGAAGCATCTTCAGCCAATGAAGAAGGTGCAAATGATTATACAAATGATGTCCTTCCAAGCCTTATTTCGTCGTATAAAGCAGCTGACATTTTCAATGCTGATGAAAGTGGTTTATTTAATCGAGCTCTTCCTAAAACAACTTTAAATAAAGAAGGGTGTCAAATAACAGGATTTAAAACATCAAAAGATCGTTTGACTTTGCTCTTTATTTGCAATGCAACTGGAGATTATAAAAAAGTTATTGTGATTGGAAAACAAAAAAATCCACGCTGTTTCAAAAATAAAGTTTTGTCCTTAAAATATTATTCACAAAATAATGCTTGGATGAATAAAGATATTTGGGAAAAAATTTTGGTGGCCCTCAACCAAGAAATGTTAAACCAAAGTCGTCATATCATTTTTTTCGTGGATAATGCTTCATGCCACAAAGTTGATTTGATTTTAAGCAACATAAAGATGGAGTTCCTTCCTCCAAATACAACTTCACTGATACAGCCTCTTGATCAGGGAATTATTCATAGTTTTAAATCATATTATAGGCAAAATATAGTACGCAAACAGATTGCACACATTGAGAGTGGAAGACCTATGCGTGATTTTTCAAAATCAATCAGCTTATTAAAGGCTATGCATATGATAAAACATTCTTGGTGGCTGGTAAAGCCTTTGACTATAAGCAATTGCTTTAAAAAGGTATGTTTTTAAATATTATGCGCATGTAATAATTTTTTTACTCTGGTAATTTTTGTATTTTAGTTTAATATATCTATTCCTGATCGTTTAGAGGAAGAGGATTACGAAGAGGATTGTACAACAGAAGAAACAATGATCAATTTACAGGTGGATTTTGACGAATACGTACGCTGCGACGAAAATAAGGCCTGTCATGGTCAACTGACAGATCAGGAGATCATAGAAGAACACTTGACTCAACTACCATCAGATTCCTCGGATGAAGAAGACTTATTGGAATCCCCAACTTGTTCTGAAGTGCTAAATTCCATTTCAGTTCTTCGTAGATTTTTTGTAAAAGATAGCAAATACAGCAATGAGCTAGAAAATATGTAAAAATATGCAGTAAATACTATTGAAAAACATACACTGCAATCAAAAATAACTGACTTTTTCAATCAAAACTAACTTTTTTAATACTCTTACTACTTTTTTAATCATTCTTTTGAAATGAATACTTACTTTTTAAGCACATAATACAAGAATTTTATAAATTTTATTTATTTTTGTATACCATGAATTAAATACATTTAAGTTTTCTTTGCAATTATATTTCTTAATAACATTAATAAAAATTTTATATCTGATTTTTAAAAAATATTTTCTAATTGCGTCAGTTGTGCAATTATAGGAGGTTTTTATAATTGCGTCAATGGCTTAATTATCCGAGTCAAAAACTGTAATTTTTTAGTGGCTCAATTAAGCGGGAGATACTGTACAAATTTATATTTTTACGCAGATGTCTTCCGATGTGTGGAAATATTTTGAACGTGATGGAAGAGATAAAGCCAGATGTATAAAGTGTCCAAAAATACTAAGCTGCAAAGGCTCTTCGACATCAGGACTTCTAAGCCACATTAAACATGCCCATAAAATTTAAATTTTTGCTCAGCAAGAAAAAAATAATTCTATTACCAGTGCTCTAAGGCGTCCGCTGATAACAATCCTTTTAGATGCCCTGCCAAAAAGGAATCACTTGGTGAAATATTCGCACGTTGCGTTGCCGAGGATGGCATGTCCGTAAAGGCTCTGAAGAACTCCAAAGTTGTTCTATCATGGTGGTCGGCCCAGAATTGGTCATAGCTCCCATACAAGGACCACATCTGAAAAAGACATTTGTACCTATATTTACTGTCTAAATATCGGTACCGACTCAAAACTTTGTACAGATCATTGACATATATACAAAAATCATCCCACACAATTTTGTGAATTTCGGTCTATTTTTAACCGTATGCCCCATATAAAGCCCTCTTCAGAAAATCACTTTAATACTCATAAATCTCTTCTGAATAAGAGTAACAATTGAAAATTTTATGCGGATCATTTACATACATGCCTAAATCTGGATTTTGAGAATATCGGTCCATATTTGACAATATCCCCCACATAAGGTCTACTCTCGAAATCCACGTTAATACTAATACATATCTTAAATATACAGGAACGATGCCGTTCCACGGCTCTTGCAGTGAGAAGATTCTCCACAGATTTTTTTAAGGATTCTTTCTCAGAGACCCATATAGTTTTTCTAGTTGAGCTAAGCTCTTTCTCAGAATTACATTTGAGAGGAACACTGATACAGTTTTTATGCGATTTTTAATGTTTTTTTATATTTTAACCTATTACGAGTTATTTTTTCACTTTTTTGTTTAATTTCAACTTTTTACACTTTTTCTCCTATTACGATTTTTTCACCGAAAATTCAGCCGCACTAAAAATAACACGTCCGAACTGAAATCCCATTCATGAAAATAAAAAAAGGAATTGCAATTGGAAAATCCCATCCAGAAAATTTAACAAACCAGATAGTAAAAAGAAAAATTAGAAAATTATACACAAAACGATACATGTGATCAAACTATTACAGTCAGCCAATCATAATTTTTTGAAAAAAAAAACACGTACTCAATTTTCAATCAAAACAATGAAAACTAATTTTAAATATTACCTGCTTTATTAACCCTTAAAACTACCTGCTTTTAATCTCCCACACAATCGTCTCTCACTCTCTTCACATTTCTCATTATCCTTTCCCTTGACGCCTCTGCTACACTACTCGGGAAAACGTCAACGCTCGTTTACGTCAACATCCCAAAACGTTAACCCTTTTTTACATTACCTACTCTAAAATTTTATGAAATAAATAGAGAGAAGAAAAAGAGAGAATAAAAAAAAAAAATTAATTTGTTAAACGCCGACACACGCGGTTTTAATTAGTTGACAGCGCACTGTATTTAGGTCAGGTTAGGTAAATCAGGTAGGTCAGGTAGATTAGGTTAGGTAGATTAAATTGCAATCACTGTGCACGGGAAAAAATTTACTTTATTGTTTTCTACAGCTGCGACTGCCATTCACAAACAGAAAGTTAAGTGAAGAAGACGCAAATTCGACTGAAAAAATATTGAAATTCTAAAAGAATATTATTTTCGAAAAATATAATTGTTTAATAGTTAATAATAATTAAATTAATTGTGTTCAAACAATTATCAAAAGTGTTAATTTGTGCAAGAAAAAAAAAAACAGAAGAATACATTTACGTTTAATAAAAGTAAAATTAATGCTGCGAAATTTATATATATATACATATACCTATATATTAAAAGCACAAGCAAATAATTAACGTGTTATAATTAAAAAAAAATAAATAAAAAAATTAACCAGCAATTCCATAGTGTAGTAATTAATTAAAGATATAATGACCTCTATAGTTGAAGTTATACAACATTATCAACGTAGCATTGATAGCAGTCAAGACAATGATGCCAGGTTACTTCACTGCATCGACAAGCTCTACAAGTTGAACATTACAGTTAAACACCTCCAAGAGACTGGTGTAGGTAGAACTGTAAATTCGTTAGGAAACTTCAACGGTGAAACAGGCGTAGCTGCCAACAACTTGGTTACAAAATGGAAGGCAATGGTTGCAGCCGAAGAAAAGCACATGGGCACAACATCTCAGACAAATGCAAGCGAAAATTACAACGATTCCAATGGAGATGACGGTGGTACAACACCACATGACGATGAAGAGGATGAACATCATAATCGGTATAAAACAAGCCAGGAGTTGGAGCTCAGTAAAAATCGTAGTGAAGATAAAAAAGACGGGCATAAAGAAAGATACAAGCATCGCAGTAGTAATGGACACAAACTGGAAACGCCTAACAACAACACTCAATCATCACATCACAGAAGTAGCAGTCATACAAGCAGCACTAAACGCAAGCACGACGAAAAACACAGCAATTCATCATCACAGAATAAAGAGTACTCTGATAAACATAAAAGTTCATCAAAAGATAAAGAACGAAGAAAAGATGATAAATCTTCATCACACTCATCGTCTTCAAAAGATAAGCCTGAGCATAAATATTCTTCAATAAAATCTCCCTCCAACGATTCCTCAACCAAATACCCCGATAGTGCCGAGCGTAAACGACGTCATAATTCTGACAATGATTCCAACGATTTTAAATCCCCACCAGCTAAAATATCCAAAGTACATAAATCATCTTCCTTAACACCTGCAACCAAAACAGAATCTTCGCCACCCCTGAATGCAACAGAAGAAAAAGTCGATGATGGTTTTGATTCGTCAAATGGTGCGAATTTTGATGATGTCCTGTGCATGTTGAATGTACCTGTCAAGAAAAGCAATAAACCAATAAAATCTCCATCCACTCCCGCTAGCAGCAGCAGTACAATTAAAAAGGAAACAACACCTAATAAGCCATCAACAATTAGCAGTAGTAGCAGCGGTAACAACACTATTGCTAACAAAGTAAATGGTACAAGAATATCATTTACCTCCAATCATCCCTCATCATTATACTCAACGCCAAGTACTTCAAAAGCAAGTACAACAAAAACGGATTTATTGGCAGCATCAGCCAAATTGGAACCTTTAGATCCTAGCATTGCTTTAGAATTAAACACAATATCCACCAATTACAAGCAAATGCCTCTTAATCAAACTGTTATGCATTGTGTATTTAATAACTCAGGCGCTTCAAACAAACCTGCTCGCACGCTCACTGATTTCGAAACTATAACTCATGCTATTTCAACAAAAACGATGAGGACGAAAATGTATTCTGGCGTTCGCACCGGACGAACATATCAAGCTCCCAGTTTATTTGATATGTGCACTAGAAAATTACAAAAGAATATTGATTCACTGAAATACACAAGAGGTGTGCCATTTGAAGTTCTAAAGTCGGTCTTGGAACGGGCTACACCTAATCAGTTGTATGCTTTTGAAAAGTATAATCCCTATTTAATGGAAGACAGTGATGTTTTATGGCAGCAACATGTTTCACGAACTTATCGCACGAAGAAACGGCTTGAAAATGAATCGTGGAGAGAAATGTTTATGCGTTGCCAAAAAGAAGACGAACGTCGACTAAGTGTCCTAAAAGATTCTATAAAAGCATCGCAAAAAAATGGGTCCGCTCCTGTGCGAAAAACACAACTAGCCTTTGTGGATTCCCTGGTCAAGCCTCCGCGTAATGTTCTAAAGAAACAAGAGCAATACGGAACGAAAGCAAATATGGTGGCCACACCAGCAGCCCGTGTATCCTCTTTATCTAGTGTAACACCCAATGCTGCTAAAACAGGAGATCAAAGGCTAAGAGTAGCAGCCACTGTCAGAGATCGTGCTCAAGTCTCCAATTCCATGCGTAACAAAAAGGCGCCTCTAATGCAAAAGACTCTAAAATATATACGAGATCTTCATAAGTGTTAATAAATGGAAATTTTTAAATAAGTTTTACTTAAGTCTCACTTAAAAAACAAATTAACAACTTGATAATATTTTATAATTAATTAAACCAGTTATAGCGTGATAATTGCCTACTTTTCAAAAAACAAAATCTCTCAAATCCTACTAAATTGACACTTGTTTGTAATGAATATTGTTCGAATTCAATTTTAGATATTTAGTATGTAAGTTAACGTATTTGTAATATTACTTGTAAAAATTATTCCTATGTTATGTAAATAAATAATAAATAAATTAATAAATAAACAAATAAACAAATAAATACGCTTTGTGTTTTATGCCTAAATGCCTATGCCTAAAATGTTTGCCATGTACATTAGGCTGTCCCGTCTTTGAATGACAAAAATAGTTTTTTGAGCTACACTTTCGCAAGAGGTATCAAAATTTCCGTAATTTTACACAGATTACGGAAAAAGTAATAAAAGTGGATTTACATGCCATCTTGAGGGCTCTACTTTTGAAAACGTTTTAACAAACCTAAGCCCTATGCTATGTAAAGTATGTAAAAAAAGGAGACACAAATTTATTTTATTAATATATTTTATAATTAATGTACAAGAAAATAAAACTTATAATAAGTGACAAAAACTTAAAATTTAAACATATTTTTTTGGCCAAAATTTGGCATTAATGCTCGAGATTTCAACCTGTTTATAATAAAACCATCTCTAGAAGCAGCGTTAGTTACACATTGAGAGGCCTCTGTTACCAGTTTAACACATCTTTCCACAGCTTGTGTGTGACAAGGAAAGTCATAAATTTCTAAGCTGTTATCTTTTACCATGCTTTGAAGGTCCTCATTGGAAATATGCCGAAGAACCGGCGGTGCTGTAATATACTCTGGTTTAAATACTCTGTATTTAGTGCTACTTTCAGTTTCTTTAGCTTTGATAATTTTTTACAATGCCAGCTCCCGAATGTGGTCTATATCATCAAACAGCATACTGACAAGTAGATTTTCCGGGTGACCAAAAAAAAAACATTTCTTTTGATAACAGAATCCACAACTATTCTGATATTTTCGGGTAAAAAATAAGATGAAAAATATGTTTGGCTCCTTCTTTAAAAGACGGTTTTTGTTTGATTAGGAACCAAATCGGAGCGTATACTTTAACAACGTAATTGACAAGCAATTGCAAATTTTCTGATGTATTAAGGGTACTTACGTAAACTCTGAGTAGACGATTAGCTAAGGTAAGCCATCTCGAGTGCGCAATTTTTCCAGGTTTACGGTTTGCCAGCTCAAGACTACAATAACCAGTTTGTACAGCTTTACATATCTCATAAAGAAATTTTTGATCCGTACTTAGTTGATCGTCCACATTTTTCGGCAAGTCAGGCAAATTACCAGCCACCGCACAAAAAGACACCGTTGATTTATTATCACAAGTAGGTAATTGTTTTCCAATAAGTCCACAATATTCTCTAGGTCCCAAAGTGCAACCATCTAAAGTCAAGAATAAATGACGAAGAGGTAACTCATTGGCATGAAGCATACAAACACACCATTGTAGCGGTCTCTTTAAATACTCCTCCAAAAATTGAATAACGCCACCCTTCCAACCGGTATTAGTTGCAGTTCCGTCACATCCAATGCAAATCACGCCTTCTAAAAAAGTTGTGATCGAAGAATGCCCCTTGCAGTGCCGCGACTTGGCGTTGTGTGACCCAAATAAATTGATTCAGATTCTGCTAAAATTGAGATGTGTTCTTCTAAAATTTCTTTTCAATGGTAACGATCTCCTATTTTCTCATTTATCAAAGTCTTGTCTTTTCTTCCATCAAAGTAAATGCTTTTAATAACAATACCTCCAATCTCTTTTGAATTTTCTTTCCGGGCTGTAGATACAGTATTTTGTTTTTATTAATTACCAGAGATAAATTTTCGGTAGAAATTAAGCCCAAGGCAGCCAAAACCGCAGAAGCAACAGCAGCAGCAGAACGAGTCGATAAACCGTATATATCACAGACCTTAGCAACTGTTGGCAATGTCAATGTATTCCGAGTCGTCGTTGAAGTCGAAGGTGTTTCCCTCAAAAGTGTGTTAGTAGGAGATGCCTCCATTTCTTCTGAATTTTCACACAGTGAAATTTCATCACAAATTTCTGGAACAGAATCGGTTTCTTGAATAGAAAGCTCTTTTTTGCTGCCCTTATGGAATGTTCAGTTTTTCTCTGCTTTCGTTTTATTAATCGAGCTGTTTCTGTTTTATCAACTCCACGTATAACCATTTTTCTGTGATTTCTTTGATCCAACAAGAAACTTCTTTCATTGATTGGAACTTTTAAACAAGTACAACATTCAAATGAAGTGCATTTCCAATGAGCAATGTCGAAAAGCTTCTCAGATAACTCCAAAAAACACTGTAGTTTGTTTTCGAAACCATTTTTTCGTTTGCTTTTGGGGTATCTTTTCAAATGGAGGTACTTATCGAAATAGGATTGGAGTAATTGAATAACTCGTTCCTTAGTTACGATTGGAATGAAAGCTTTGGTCGAAATACTTCCAATCTCTTCAAAAACAATCGCATATATATCGGAATTTGATGGATCTTTTCCATTATACTTTAATTTCATGTTGTGCTTGACAAATAAAATATATTTAAGGACGTTGGTAGCTGGCGATCATCAAGTTCCTTATATGGTCCCAATATAAGACTTAAGACTATAACTATTGCAACTGACTTATGTATTATAAATTACATAGTTTAGTTTTTGTTTTTTTTTTTAATTTTCTTTTTTGGGAAAACCCCCATTTACGAATTGTGATTTTAGGAAACATAACAGGTGATTTTGATGTGATGTCAGACTTTTTATTTCATGCTCAAGGGCTTCTGTATTTTAAGGAGTAAGCCGTAACTTTAAAATGAACTTAAAAACGGGTTCGTAATAAAAAAAAAAAGTTCGCTATAACCGTAATAATTGGTGTATAATTTGAAAGTGAATGTCTAGGGTCCGGAAAAAATTTTTTTTTCTGGATTTTTTTTTTATAAAAAATCCTTATCAACGGTGTACATTATAAACGAACTCCACTATGTCTAGCAAATTCATAGTCTCCGGTAAAGTGTTGTTATACATAGTCGTGGCATAATTAGTTTAGGTGTCGAAATTAAGAATAGCGAAATATAATTATGAAAATAACTACTTTTCAAAACTTTGAAGATTGGTAGAGACCTAAAGAAATAGTTTCATTTTATTTTTAAAAGCATTTTGGTAATCTACGTTCAATTGCGCAAATTCTAGGAGATCTTGCATTTGGGAAATCTAAAAAAAACATTTTCGGGACAGCCTAATGTACATACGTACGTATAACAGTTATTAAACAATTAGCAAATAACAGTTTTAAATGGGCAGTGTATACATTTACATACATGTTAATTTTCCATAATTTTCGATTTAATTTTATTGTCGTTAAATACGATTAATGTTTTTTTTTTAATAATACAGGCATGTGATGGAAATCAAAAACGAAAACGAATTAGTTTTAGAAGTCAATTTTTTCGTAATATTTCTGTATTGAAAAACTTTTATCACATAAAATGTAAAGATGTTGGGCTACTAAAGAGAATCTTAAAACAAAATTTTTAAAAATTAGGTTATAAATGTATTAAAATGTATTTCCAAAACTGATTCGTTTTCGATTTCGATTTCCATCACATGTCTGATAAACTTTGTAAATGCAATAGATTGTACTAAATTTCAGATTATGTGTAAACAAATAATTTTAAATCATTCATAAATTTAATAGCTATGCCAGTTCAATACAGTTAAAGTCTCAATTGTTTAGTGTTGTGCAACAAAAAAATAAGAACATAAAAATTTAATTATTGAAATATATATTAATATAATTTGTAAATTAATAAGACAATTCAAAATTAAAATGAATAACACAAAAGGATTTTCTGAACCTAAAATATATAAATCTTTAACTTATGTACCTAAAATATCCGAAACATTAGAAAAATCTAATATATTTGATAACACCAAATATAAAATGGCTCCAAAAATGTGTAATACAGTAGGCAGATTATTCAGTAAGATAAAAGATAAGATACCTAAATTAGAAATGTCAAACGTAATGTAATGTAATGGTAATAACAATGAAAAATGTAGCAAAGTATATGTAGGTACAACTAAAAATGAATTAAAAACTAGAATAGCTGGACACAAATCTGATCAAAAATATAGAGATATATCATCACAAAAAACAGCATTATCATCACATTGTAAAAATTTGAATCACTATCCCGACTTTGAGAACATTTCAGTTTTGAAAACAGAAAATAATTATAAACGTCGTTATATGTTAGAAATGTTAGAAATTATTAATGTACCAAAAAATCTTAGAATCAATTTTAAAGTAGATACAGATAATGTTGCTCAAACTTATAGACACTTAATTTATAAAAACACAAAAACTAAAAACTAAAATATTTTTCATATCTATATTTCTGTTTGTGTAATATTTAAATTCTGACAATTACTGTTATTTTTTGAAAAATATTTTTATTGTTATTAATTTTTAATTTTGTTATTGTTTCCCTGAAGATGCTACACATTGTGTAGCGAAATATTAGAAAAAAAAAATAAAAAAATAAAAATAAAAACTGACCTTAATCTCGAAAAATAAAATTGTTTAATATATAAAAAACTTAAAAGAAATTGAACTTATAACAAAGTGATACATTTCAAGAATCACCACATTCGACTAAAAATAATAATTGTTCTTAATTTGTCAAAACTTTTACTTTAAACACATTCGAACGCAATTTTCTATTTATTTTCAAAATAGCAATTTTGATCCCATATATAAAAGGGTTAACAATGTCACAGAATTTTAAAATAATGTGTAATGCTCAGTTTAAAAAATGAAAAGTTTTAATTGTTAATCTACTATTCAATACTTGCGAGTGCATACATATGTATGTATATTTAAATTTTAAAATTAAAATTTAAATCTCATGTCATGTATTTGCTTCTTTCAGAAAATGGCCGTTATTTATGGATGGATATATACTCTTTGTAAATTTTGTTAATAATTTATAAATAAGTCTAACCGAAATTACCATTTATATTTATATAACGTAACAGAAACAACAATTATTGTTATAGGATTACATAATTTAAATTAGCGCTTTGATAACCTTTTTTCAGTCCCGAATCGGTAGTCAATGTTGTTACAGTAACACATAAAATCAAAAAGCAATTGATAAACCAAAAGTTGTACATAAAGTCTAATCGCCTGAAACCAGCTTAAATAAATATTAAAATAATCTGACCGCAATGCACATTAATCGCGGTTTAACGTAACCGTTAAAAATTATATTTTTATAAAGGGTGTTTTTTTTACAGGTTTGTTTTTCGAAAAGAGATAAAACTGGCATTTTGTGGTCAAATCTGGCAACTATAATGTCATTTATGTTCAGTTTGGTTTGGCATTTCATCATGAACAGGTTGACAAAAGAACAACGCTTGCAAATCGTGCAAATTTATTTCGAAAATAACGGTTCAGTTCGCGAAGTTTACCGCAAGCTCCGTCCATTTTATGGTCGACATAATCGTCCATCAGAGCAATTAATTCGGTTAACCATGGATCGTTTTCGCACTATGTTTAATCTATGTGATAATACGCATCCGCAGAGACGTCGAACAGTGCGCACCGAAGAAACAATTGCCGCTGTAGAGCAAACTGTTGAAGAGGACCCGAATGAATCGATTCGCCACCGTGACCGGTATAGAGCCATGATAACCGACTATTTTGTTCCCGAATTGGATGGCATGAATGTGGATGAGTTGTGGTTCCAACAAGACGGCGCTACATGCCACACAGCGCACGCCACAATCGATTTTTTTAACGGCAATATTTTAGTAGTACATATCATAAAACGATTTTAAAAATTCTTGGAAATTTTTCGCTAAAACAGGTAGATTAATTTTAAACTCATAATATTTTTAGGAAAACCCGTCATAAAAGTAGAAAAACTTTAAATTTTATGAGTGTGATTTTATGACGACGTGTGCAATAGTTAATATTATAAGAACAATAAAGATCTGCAGTAGATCCTTATGTCTTATTTTCTAAACAGATACTTGGGTTTGCAGAAAATATTACAGTTTGGGTTTTTTTTTTGCATATTTAGCAATAATTATTTCTGCATTTTTCTTACTACGAACATTTTAGTTCTAGAGATGCTAAACGTGACGGATTTTTTACAATCTCAGGATTTTTAAGGCCTTGTTATGCGAACGTTGTTTTAAGAAAAAAGCAACGTAATGTAACGTACGTACGTATATGTAGTTATAGAAAAGTTACAAACAAAACGCGTAAACATTTTTGAAAACAGGGCTAAATTGAAAAAAATCCGTTTAAAGCTACATTTAAAAATTTTCGATAAAGTGCGAAAAGGGGCTAAATTATAAAATGTTTCTTTTAAAAATCAAAACAACATACACATTTTTATAAAATATATTATTAAGCCTCAGTTAGCCGACTGTAATGGAATGTAACTGCAACAGTAAGAAACAGCTGATGGATATTGTTATGTGTAAAGTAATGCAAATGGTTATGGAGATTTAAAGTAACGCAACACCGTAATGTATGAATCTGTAAGAAATAGAATTTCCTTAAATTTTTACGTCATTACACTACATTCCGCTACAGTCGGCTAACTGAGGCTTTAGAAAAAAATTACTACCATGAGATACATATTTCAATTACATTTGATATTATATTTTAATAAATAAGATACATACGTAGATTAAATACATAGTCTGGTTCATAATCTTTTTCAGTCCATAAGACACTATCAATAAAATATTTAGATTTTTTATATGTTTTATTCGAATTAATTTTTGTGCACAATTCATCAGGTATTTTGTAGTTTGAACAACATACATTATCTTTTTATACCCTCCACCACCAAGAGTGGTATATTACGTTTGTCATTCCGTGTGAAACTTTTTTAATATTCATCTGAGAACCAACAATTTATTATTATTATTATTAAGTGAGGCTTCATGCACCACGACCTATGAGATCTTTTGTGCAGCCTTGAAGTTTCATCATGTTAAATTTAGGCTATGTATAAAGCCAATTATTTTTTTAGATGAGAGATCAATTACATCCCCTGGGGCCATAAAGGCCCTTCCGAGCCATCTTGCTCTGCGTATTGCCAGCATTGGACAGTCGCAAAGAATATGTTCAGAGGTTTCGGCCTCAAGTTCACAAAACCTACACTGATCATTCGCAACATTACCTAAAGTAAATTGGTGATATCTAAAGCTACCGTGTCCTGTGAATAATCCAGTAAGTAATCTCAATTCGCCCTTTCCGAGCGATAGCAATAATTGAGATCTTCGTTTAGACAGAGTAATAAACCTTTTGGACTGTCTAAGTCCTGGCAGGTTGTTCCAACATCGGGAAAATTCCGATTCTACCCAAGAACTAATTCGTTCCATAGTGGAACCACGTGGAATGCCAAAGAATGGTTCCGGGCCTATAAATGGGCGTCGAGCACCTCTATTGGCCAAGCAATCAGCACGTTCATTACCAGCATGGCCTTCATGACCTGGTACCCAGCACAAGGTAAGTTCATTATGCGTGCCGAGTTCATTCAATGATGTCCAACAGTCCATAACTACCCTAGACCTTATTTCATATGAAGATAAGGATCTGAGAGCAGCTTGGCTATCAGACATAATAAAAATCCTATTGTGCCTAACTCTGCGTCTCAGACATTCGTTAGAGCATATAAGGATGGCATAAATTTCCGCCTGAAAAATAGATGGGAATGTACCCATTGGGATTCCCCTTTGAAAGTTGGGCCCATATATGCCAGCCCCAGTGTCACCATTAGCCTGTTTGGAAAACCATACTTGATCGGCATTAGTCTGCCACCATGTCTGATTTAACCATTCATCCCTTTTAGGTATAAGGACGTTAAACCTTCTATTTAACACCAGAGTTTTTGACATATAGTCTGATACTGCAATACTAGGATCATGCTCATGTGCCCAACCAGATCTCCCGGCAATAGACGGGATATCTCCGGTAGTCTGGATGCACTCCTATAGGCCTCCTCCATTATCAATAAATGTAGGGGTGGGATATGTAGGATTGCACCCAGAGCATGAGTGGGGCAGGTCTTCATGGACCCAGTAATAGAGATACAGATGAGCCGATAGATCTTGTCAAGTTGCGATCTAGCAGTCAGCTGTTCAACTTTTTTCCACCATGCTAAAGCAGCGTATGTTATTATTGGCCTAATAATTGTAATAAACGACCAGTAAATCATCTTCGGTCTTAACCCCCACGTTTTACCAAAAAGTCGCTGGCAGGCATATAATGCTCTAGTAGCTCTTTTGATAGTGTTCGCCAAGTGAGAATTCCAAGTGAGAGAACTATCAAGTGTAACCCCAAGATATTTTACTTCCTTAGAAAACCCAATAGATGAGCCATTCAATGTAGGCTCTATAAGTCTAATAGCTCTACGTTTTGTGAATGGCACAATAATTGTCTTGGCTGGGTTGATGGTTAAACCCTTATCCAAGCACCACTTGTTGGTTATATTTAGAGCAGTCTGCATCCTTTCCGATATCGTTACGTCATCCCACCCAGTAATAGAAATTACTAGGTCATCGGCGTAGCCATATGTACGGAATCCTAGGTTGTTAAGTTTTTCCAGTAGTTCATCGATAACCAGAGTCCACAATAAAGGCGATAATACGCCACCTTGTGGGCATCCTCTGGTTGCCCGTATGGTTTTCGATGACCCTCCTAAGTCCAACTTGATAACCCTGGATGACAGCATTTCCAAAATCCATTTCCTTATAATATTCGGAACTCCTTTTCTATACAATGATAAATCAATAGCACTATATGACGTGTTGTCGAAGGCCCCCTGAATGTCAATAAACGCACAAAGTGATATGTTATTGGCACCAATGGCCTTTTCGATTTGCGTCGTTAATTGATGAATGGCAGTCACCGTAGATTTACCAGGTTGGTAGGCAAACTGGAAACGATGTATTGGATTCATCAAGAGATAGTTATCCCTAATATAACTATCGAGTAGTTTCTCCATCGTTTTCAGGAAAAACGAGCTGAGACTAATTGGTCTGTACGACTTTGGCAGTTGTTCAGATTTTCCCCCAGCCTTAGGTATAACTTTTACTTCACGCCAAGTCGTTGGCACATGACATGCCATTAAACTTGATATGAAGATTCTCGATAGTTGAGGGACGATAATGTTATTACCTTGTTGTAGAAAGCATGGAAAAATTCCATCTGTTCCTGGGGATTTAAATGGGCTAAATTTAGATATCGCCCATTTTACCCGCTCTGTACTAAAGATCCTGCCTGCTAACCGACTCTTTCTATTGGATATTGAGAGAACCCTTGTGAAAGTCGCAGTTTCCTTGAAAGGCAATGAACCGGGAAAGTGAGTATCTAGTAGAAGTTTACAGGTCTCCTCCGGTGACTCAGTGTACGTACCATCTGGACGTTTCAGCATACAGAGACCATTAGTATGATCCCGAGATAAGGTCTTTTGTAGCCGAATAGTTTCCGGGAGATTATCAATTTCCTCGCAGTAGCTACGCCACGTTGATCTTTTTGATCTCCTGATTTCCTTATTGTATTCAGTGAGAGCCGTTTTATAAGTGATCCAGTCACCTGTAAGTTTGGCTCTGTTGAATAGATGTCTAGCCTTAGCCCTTAGTTTTTCAAGCCCATTGTGCCACCAGGGTACATCCCTCTTCGGCCTCCTAGACTTTAACTGAGAACTAGATTCGAAAGCAGTACGAATGTTCGAACTTAATTCATTTGCCTCAAAATAGATTTCCGATTTACCAAATATTAAGTCCCTATTGAAATTTTCAGTGTTACCTAAGTGAAAGCGAAAAAGTTCCCAATTCGTATTTTTGGGATTACGATATTTCGCTTCATACGTCAAAGATCCTTCAATGTCGAACAATATATACCGATGGTCAGACATAGAAATATTATCAGAGACGTGCCAATTTCTTATGGCATATGATAGGTTATTACTAGATAATGTGAGATCCAAAACCTCCTGTCTAATAATATTCCTAAAGGTAGGTTCATCACCCCTGTTTGCTATATTTACATTGTAATTGCAAATGAATTCTAATAAAGACTCACCTCGTTTGTTGATATTACTGCTACCCCAAACCGTATGATGAGCGTTGGCATCACAGCAAATAATCCAACCCAGATTTTTCTTTTGGCAATAGTCTACCAGTTTGAAAAAAACCTCCGATGAAGGTATATGTTTTCTTGATCCTTATGAAATTCTAAGTGGATTTAGCCATGTCCGTCTGTCTGTCTGTCCGGCTGTGTAAAACATTCTCACGTCCAAGGTATACAACTTAAATAAACGAAATTTCCAGAAAAATATTTCTTATTTTGCAGGTAACTTTGGTATTGAAAATCAGCAAAATTGGTATAGGCCAACCAGAGTTATGGACCAATATGTGAGACAACCTCCATAAAAATTTGATATTTTTTGTCCATTTTTTTTTGCAATATTTTGAAATACAGGGTGGGCCAACTTGGACTGACTGATTTGAAATGCTTATAACTTTTGCATTTTTAATTTAATACTCAATTGAACATCTCCAGAACATCGCTACAACGTATTCTAAAAGTTGATCTGAAGATGTTTCCATATAAAATTCAACTGGCCCAAGAATTATTGCCGAGGGATGCACCACAACGGCTACAATATGCCAATAGAGTTCAAATCATTCAGTCAAACTTGGCCCATCCTGTATATTGCAGATAATACCATGAAATTTTGTATACGTTGTTTTTATGATAAAAGAAGAAAGTGTGCGGAAAATAGTAAGAATCGGTAAATGCCTATAAAATTGGAATATAAAGACAAAATTCAGCAAAAATAAGTTTTATGCAAAAAGAAATCGCAAAACTAATTTTTTTTAGTTTGGTCCATGTTTGACCATAGACCCCATATAAAGTCCACTTCCAAAATTCACTTAAATACGTATAAAACAGATAATAATGTTAAAGGGCTAAAACTTGACATAAATACTCTTTATAGGCAAATAACTTGTTGTACTAAATTTTATGGTGGTCGGCCCAGAATTGGTCATAGCTCCCATACAAGGACCACATCTGAAAAAGACATTTGCACCTATATTTACTGTCTAAATATCGGTACCGACTCAAAACTTTGTACAGATCATTGACATATATACAAAAATCATCCTACAAAATTTTGTGAATTTCGGTCTATTTTTAACCGTATGCCCCATATAAAGCCCTCTTCAGAAACTCACTTTCATACTCATAAATCTCTTATAAATAAGGGTAACAATTCAAAATTTTATACGGATTATTTACATACATGCCTAAATCTGGATTTTGAGAATATCGGTCCATATTTGACAATATCCCCCACATAAGGTCCACTCTCGAAATCCACGTTAATACTAATACATATCTTAAATATACAGGAACGATGCCGTTCCACGGCTCTTGCAGTGAGAAGATTCTCCACAGATTTTTTTAAGGATTCTTTCTCAGAGACCCATATAGTTTTTCTAGTTGAGCTAAGCTCTTTCTCAGAATTACATTTGAGAGGAACACTGATACAGTTTTTATGCGATTTTTAATGTTTTTTTTATATTTTAACCTATTACGAGTTATTTTTTCACTTTTTTGTTTAATTTCAACTTTTTACACTTTTTCACCTATTACGATTTTTTCACCGAAAATTCAGCCGCACTAAAAATAACACGTCCGAACTGAAATCCCATTCATGAAAATAAAAAAAGGAATTGCAATTGGAAAATCCCATCCAGAAAATTTAACAAACCAGATAGTAAAAAGAAAAATTAGAAAATTATACACAAAACGATACATGTGATCAAACTATTACAGTCAGCCAATCATAATTTTTTGAAAAAAAAAAACACGTACTCAATTTTCAATCAAAACAATGAAAACTAATTTTAAATATTACCTGCTTTATTAACCCTTAAAACTACCTGCTTTTAATCTCCCACACAATCGTCTCTCACTCTCTTCACATTTCTCATTATCCTTTCCTTTGACGCCTCTGCTACACTACTCGGGAAAACGTCAACGCTCGTTTACGTCAACATCCCAAAACGTTAACCCTTTTTTACATTACCTACTCTAAAATTTTATGAAATAAATAGAGAGAAGAAAAAGAGAGAATAAAAAAAAAAATTAATTTGTTAAACGCCGACACACGCGGTTTTAATTAGTTGACAGCGCACTGTATTTAGGTCAGGTTAGGTAAATCAGGTAGGTCAGGTAGATTAGGTTAGGTAGATTAAATTGCAATCACTGTGCACGGGAAAAAATTTACTTTATTGTTTTCTACAGCTGCGACTGCCATTCACAAACAGAAAGTTAAGTGAAGAAGACGCAAATTCGACTGAAAAAATATTGAAATTCTAAAAGAATATTATTTTCGAAAAATATAATTGTTTAATAGTTAATAATAATTAAATTAATTGTGTTCAAACAATTATCAAAAGTGTTAATTTGTGCAAGAAAAAAAAAAACAGAAGAATACATTTACGTTTAATAAAAGTAAAATTAATGCTGCGAAATTTATATATATATACATATACCTATATATTAAAAGCACAAGCAAATAATTAACGTGTTATAATTAAAAAAAAATAAATAAAAAAAATTAACCAGCAATTCCATAGTGTAGTAATTAATTAAAGATATAATGACCTCTATAGTTGAAGTTATACAACATTATCAACGTAGCATTGATAGCAGTCAAGACAATGATGCCAGGTTACTTCACTGCATCGACAAGCTCTACAAGTTGCCCATTACAGTTAAACACCTCCAAGAGACTGGTGTAGGTAGAACTGTAAATTCGTTAGGAAACTTCAACGGTGAAACAGGCGTAGCTGCCAACAACTTGGTTACAAAATGGAAGGCAATGGTTGCAGCCGAAGAAAAGCACATGGGCACAACATCTCAGACAAATGCAAGCGAAAATTACAACGATTCCAATGGAGATGACGGTGGTACAACACCACATGACGATGAAGAGGATGAACATCATAATCGGTATAAAACAAGCCAGGAGTTGGAGCTCAGTAAAAATCGTAGTGAAGATAAAAAAGACGGGCATAAAGAAAGATACAAGCATCGCAGTAGTAATGGACACAAACTGGAAACGCCTAACAACAACACTCAATCATCACATCACAGAAGTAGCAGTCATACAAGCAGCACTAAACGCAAGCACGACGAAAAACACAGCAATTCATCATCACAGAATAAAGAGTACTCTGATAAACATAAAAGTTCATCAAAAGATAAAGAACGAAGAAAAGATGATAAATCTTCATCACACTCATCGTCTTCAAAAGATAAGCCTGAGCATAAATATTCTTCAATAAAATCTCCCTCCAACGATTCCTCAACCAAATACCCCGATAGTGCCGAGCGTAAACGACGTCATAATTCTGACAATGATTCCAACGATTTTAAATCCCCACCAGCTAAAATATCCAAAGTACATAAATCATCTTCCTTAACACCTGCAACCAAAACAGAATCTTCGCCACCCCTGAATGCAACAGAAGAAAAAGTCGATGATGGTTTTGATTCGTCAAATGGTGCGAATTTTGATGATGTCCTGGGCATGTTGAATGTACCTGTCAAGAAAAGCAATAAACCAATAAAATCTCCATCCACTCCCGCTAGCAGCAGCAGTACAATTAAAAAGGAAACAACACCTAATAAGCCATCAACAATTAGCAGTAGTAGCAGCGGTAACAACACTATTGCTAACAAAGTAAATGGTACAAGAATATCATTTACCTCCAATCATCCCTCATCAGTATACTCAACGCCAAGTACTTCAAAAGCAAGTACAACAAAAACGGATTTATTGGCAGCATCAGCCAAATTGGAACCTTTAGATCCTAGCATTGCTTTAGAATTAAACACAATATCCACCAATTACAAGCAAATGCCTCTTAATCAAACTGTTATGCATTGTGTATTTAATAACTCAGGCGCTTCAAACAAACCTGCTCGCACGCTCACTGATTTCGAAACTATAACTCATGCTATTTCAACAAAAACGATGAGGACGAAAATGTATTCTGGCGTTCGCACCGGACGAACATATCAAGCTCCCAGTTTATTTGATATGTGCACTAGAAAATTACAAAAGAATATTGATTCACTGAAATACACAAGAGGTGTGCCATTTGAAGTTCTAAAGTCGGTCTTGGAACGGGCTACACCTAATCAGTTGTATGCTTTTGAAAAGTATAATCCCTATTTAATGGAAGACAGTGATGTTTTATGGCAGCAACATGTTTCACGAACTTATCGCACGAAGAAACGGCTTGAAAATGAATCGTGGAGAGAAATGTTTATGCGTTGCCAAAAAGAAGACGAACGTCGACTAAGTGTCCTAAAAGATTCTATAAAAGCATCGCAAAAAAATGGGTCCGCTCCTGTGCGAAAAACACAACTAGTTTTTGTGGATTCCCTGGTCAAGCCTCCGCGTAATGTTCTAAAGAAACAAGAGCAATACGGAACGAAAGCAAATATGGTGGCCACACCAGCAGCCCGTGTATCCTCTTTATCTAGTGTAACACCCAATGCTGCTAAAACAGGAGATCAAAGGCTAAGAGTAGCAGCCACTGTCAGAGATCGTGCTCAAGTCTCCAATTCCATGCGTAACAAAAAGGCGCCTCTAATGCAAAAGACTCTAAAATATATACGGGATCTTCATAAGCGTTAATAAATGGAAATTTTTAAATAAGTTTTACTTAAGTCTCACTAAAAAACAAATTAACAACTTGATAATATTTTATAATTAATTAAACTACTTATAGCGTGATAATTGCCTACTTTTCAAAAAACAAAATCTCTCAAATCCTACTAAATTGACACTTGTTTGTAATGAATATTGTTCGAATTCAATTTTAGATATTTAGTATGTAAGTTAACGTATTTGTAATATTACTTGTAAAAATTATTCCTATGTTATGTAAATAAATAATAAATAAATAAATAAATAAATAAATAAATAAATAAACAAATAAACAAATAAATACGCTTTGTGTTTTATGCCTAAAATGTTTGCCATGTACATACGTACGTATAACAGTTATTAAACAATTGAGCAATTCCATATGAAAGCGATCACCTTTTGGACGACCCCTCTCCGATTTTAAAATAAATAGTCTCAATCGATTGCCCAGCAAAAAATAATGTACCTACATATTTTTTTTTTTATAGTGACTGGTTTAGTGGTGGTGTACACCACTGTCTGTGACAAAATTGAAGAATTCTTCATAAGGGACCTCATTGAAAATTGTTTAAAAAAAAAACTACTAAAGCGATCGCAACGAGTGATAGCTCGTTGGAAAGGTATTGAATCAGGCTTGAATTGAAAAATAAAATTTTCCTAATTTTTCTTAGAAATTTACCTTTAAATTTTCCCATGAAAATTAAATTTTGCGATTTTCCACAGAAGCTCCTAAATTTTCCGGCTAATTTTCTTTTTTTTTGGATTCCTCATAATTTTTGCTTTAAGAATCAGCAATAAAAAAATAGGCCCCGACTCCTTGTTTGGACAGGAGAAGAGCATTTAGAGACCACCTTGTTAAAAATACATTTTAAAAATTATTTTACAGTTAAAAATACATTTATGAAGAAAAAATCTTTCTTATTTTGCTGCTTATACTTAATTACAATATTTATTAAAAATTTCAATTGTCTTGGCATCATTATAAAATTAAAGTAACTTTAAATTTAGCACGTCGGCAGACGAAGAGTACCGCTTTACATTAATTGACATATCAGCAATATTTGGTATGAAGCAATGAAACTTTTGCGTTCCAGTTATAGTTTTGACATTATTATATCTGTTTAAAATTCGTCGCTCCATGGCATCGTGTTCTTTTTGAGTGCATAAAACTGTGTTAATGGCAATTTCCTTGCTTTGAATTCACGAAAACAAATGTTGTACATTTAAGATCTGGTCAGTATATGGCCTTTGCAAACTTGCCTTAGTCGCCATGCGTTTTAGGGTTCCCCCTAACGCATCGCATGGGCCCTTACCGTGGGACGTCGCGAAAAAGTGCCACTCGACCTTGCAGTTTTGTTCTTCTTCAATTATGCAAAGATTGTAAAAATTTTTTTTATTCTTGTACTGAGAAGCCGCGCCGTCTGAGAAAAACGTTACTTTGTCGATTGCATCGAATTTTGATCTTAAGAATTCAAACAGTTTCATTTGAAATAAATAAACGGACACATAATTATGAGCTAAACTCTCCGCGACAACAACAAGGCTTACGGTCTGTAGTTCGTTATATTCGTTTTTGAAATAAATGCAAAAAGGATGCACCGTGCACTGGTCGTTTGCCCAGTGATAAGCCTGAATTTCATCCTGAACGAGAAAAGTGTAATTCTCGGCAAAGTCGCTTATCACAATGAATTCATTTTGGGCTAATTTCTCCTTACTTTCCTTTAGAAATTTCGATTGCATCTCGGATATGAAATGGTGCGCCTTCAGTTCATTCAACTTGAATCCGAATTCCTCGATGAATTCCGGAATCTGCTTTACCACGGTCTCAAGGGAACATCTGCCGCTGCTAATTATCCACTGTTTGAAATGCACCTCCTGAATTAACAGCTGTTCAAACTTTTCCGCCAAATATTGCTCTAGCTCGTCAATCTTCGGACAATTGTCGCATTTGGACAGATGACAATTTTCAATTTCACCGTTGCTTCGCTGAGGGTCCTTGAGCCAAATTTCTTGGTGGGAGTCGCCAATATGCCCTTCTGTCGAACTAATTCTTTGCTTCTTCTCGCGATGTGAAAAGATGTTTGAAACTGTTCAGAAATCTTGCGTATAGATCATGATTGAGGCAGCACAGATAAAATGAGATATTTCTCCGGAAAAGTGGTCGCTAAATTGAATTTTCTTTTCAACTGCTCAATCATTTGTTTGCCGTCATCAACGTCATCTGCTTGACTGCATTCGTTATCAGAGCCTTCATCAAATATTTCCGCGATTGCACTCATAACCTTGTCTTTTTTCTCTTTCCTGTATGTTTCACTTCGTAACTTTCTTTTTCTAATAGGCGTTTCACCTAAAGTGGTAATAGCCTCATTCAAAGGACTCAAAGACATATTGACCATCGGAATGTCTGCCTCACTATCAGATGCAACATTTTGTTCCCTTGTCATTTCACTCTCGGATTGTGGCTGCATTTGTTTTAATGCATTTGCTTGTTGAGACAAATCGATTTTACACTTGGAGCAAATGAATTCTGCTTCTTCACCATATTGTATATTTAATTCATTCATGTATCGCTTCGAAACACCAGTTAATTTTAATACTTTTATCTTTTTCGAACGATGTCCACTCTTGTTAAACCGATTGCAGCAAAATTTATTCATTTTACTTTAAATTGTCTTTACAGCTTCACTCTTTACTTTACAAAAAAACACTTTAACACTTTCACGTTTAGTATTCAACTGAAATTTGACTCAGAGTGTGTGAAGTATTTATATTTATTTTTTGTTAAAAAATAGGTAAAAAAAATAAGCGATATTTGCTTTTCTTTAATAGGAAAATTTGCGTGAACTACTGGTCATAAAATGTTTTTTAAAGAGGGACTTAATTGATTACTGCCAATAAGCCGACCACAGGTCATAAAATGTTTTACAAATTTTTTAAATTACCAGGTAATAAATATTTCCCCATATTTATGGAAAATCCGTGTTTTATGACTTGTTTCTGCACGTGTCATTTTAGGCGAAATATTTATTACCTGGTAATTTAAAAAATTTACAAAACATTTTATGACCTGTAGCCTCAGTCGGGTTTGGTCTGCCATTACATGCCACTGCTGCTATTATCCATGGATTTATGGCCGATCTTGTGAAGGCAGGCAGACCATATTCACTACACACTCAACTTGGGGCTCTTAAAAAAAATTGATTTTTTCTTCATAAATGTATTTTTAACTGTAAAATAATTTTTAAAATGTATTTTTAACAAGTTTGTCTCTTAAATGCTCTTCTCCTGTCCAAACAAGGAGTCGGGGCCCATCTTTTTATTGCTGATTCTTAAAGCAAAAATTATGAGGAATCAAAAAAAAAAAAAAAAAATTAGCCGGAAAATTTAGGAGCTTCTGTAGAAAATAGGAAAATTTAATTTTCATGGGAAAATTTAAAGGTAAATTTCTAAGAAAAATTAGGAAAATTTTATTTTTCAATTAAAGCCTGATTCAATACCTTTCCAACGAGCTATCACTCGTTACGATCGCTTTAGTAGTTTTTTTTTAAAACAACTTTCAATGAGGTGCCTTATGAAGAATTCTTCAATTTTGTCACAGACAGTGGTGTACATCACCACTAAACCAGTCACTATAAAAAAAAATATGAAGGTACATTATTTTTTGCTGGGCAATCGATTAAAACTATTTATTTTATAATCGGAGAGGGGTCGTCCAAAAATTTGCCAATTTTGATCGTTTTCATATGGAATTGCTCAATTAGCAAATAACAGTTTAAAAGGGGCAGCGTATACATTTCCGTACATGTTAATTTCCCATAATTTTCGATTTAATTTTATTGTCGTTGAATACGATTAATGTTTTTTTTTTAATAATACAGGCATGTGATGGAAATCGAAAACGAAAACGAATTAGTTTTAGAAGTCAATTTTTTCGTAATATTTCTGTATTGAAAAACTTTTATCACATAAAATATAAAGATGTTGGGCTACTACAGATAATCTTAAAACAAAATTTTTAAAAATTAGATTATAAATGTAATAAAATGTAGTTCCAAAACTGATTCGTTTTCGATTTCCATCACATGTCTGATAAACTTTGTAAATGTAATAGATTGTACTAAATTTCAGATTATGTGTAAACAAATAATTTTAAATCATTCATAAATATAATAGCTATGCCAGTTCAATACAGTTAAAGTCTCAATTGTTTAGAGTTGTGCAACAAAAAATAAGAACATAAAAATTGAATTATTGAAATATATAAAAAAATTAAAAGAAATTGAACTTATAACAAAGTGATACATTGCAAGAATCACCACATTCGATTAAAAATAATAATTGTTCTTAATTTGTCGAAACTTTTACTTTAAACACATTCGAACGCAATTTTCTATTTATTTTCAAAATAGCAATTTTGATCCCATATATAAAAGGGTTAACAATGTCACAGAATTTTTAAATAATGTGTAATGCTCAGTTTAAAAAATGAAAAGTTTTAATTGTTAATCTACTATTCAATACTTGCGAGTGCATACATATGTATGTATATTTAAATTTTAAAATTAAAATTTAAATCTCATGTCATGTATTTGCTTCTTTCAGAAAATGGCCGTTATTTATGGATGGATATATACTCTTTGTAAATTTTGTTATTAATTTATAAATAAGTCTAACCGAAATTACCATTTATATTTATATAACGTAACAGAAACAACAATTATTGTTACCGGATTACATAATTTAAATTAGCGCTTTGATAACCTTTTTTCAGTCCCGAATCGGTAGACAATGTTGTTACAGTAACACATAAAATCAAAAAGCAATTGATAAACCAAAAGTTGTACATAAAGTCTAATCGCCTGAAACTAGCTTAAATAAATATTAAAATAATCTGACCACAATGCCCATTAATCGCGGTTTAACGTAACCGCGATTATATATGTGCCCCGATAGACTATGCGATAGTGTGCCGAACTATCAGTCAGAGGGTTGCGGGTTCGATTCCCGCCAAAGACTCTGGGTGTTTTCTGCAGACAAGCCAAAAGCTTCGCAGTTTGTGTTTGTTTATAAAAAAAATAAAAATGTATTTAATCCGTAAAATAAACTCACTGTAAACAAAAAACACGATTAATTCAAAATACACGCAGAAAGAAAACATGGTTGTGGTAAGCATAATTATAGTCAAAACATATTATGCCAAAAAATATCATATTATGATCAATTATTATATTAACCCTCTAACTGGCAAAACAGAATCCGTTAATTTTTTTTATCGGGAATTTTACTAAGGGTAAACAATGGTCAAAAATGACGATTTTCAAAGTTTCAGGTAAAACAAATCAGCCGTTTAGCCTCCAGATATATTTTTATTTTGCGCTCCTATAGGGTCGCTTACCAGTTTTAGCGTAAAAAATATAGATAGGTAAGAACTATGTAACTATATATTCAAGAGTGTTTTTTATTAGAAAATAAGAAGAAAAAAGTTGAAAATAAACAATAACAAGGCTTAATAAGTAATGAAAAGATTAAACACGACGGCGATAGGCGCCGAAACAATTTTTTGCAGTAGTTATGCAGAGATGCAAGTAACACCCACCTTCCACACAAAAATTGTGTTCTGGACGTTTTGCATAACTTGCAAAATCCATTTTCACTGATTACCAGCATTGTTGGGTTATGGTTGAATCCGTCATAACGAATATCATCAGTCCATTGATTGTTGTTGTGGGAGTAGGGGGTAGCGATGTTGGTCGGCCAACAAATCGTTAATCTACAAACTTGACAAGACCACTGGCAATTTGTTTGCGAAATTCAGGTAACTGCAGCAATTTTTCATTCTGAACCGAATTAGTCGAATCACATTTCTTTTCAGCGTGAATTCGTCGATATAAAATATATGAATTTGTTGCGGCCATGTCAACGAAATGCTAGAAGAGCCGAACTATCATATTTCGTTTTTCGCCCTTATATGGTAGCAGCCCATAAGTCCGTCCATTAAATTAATACCACCCATTCGCCTGTTGTATTCACGTATTATTTGTGGACATTCCACTTCGATGAAACGCTTTTGCTTCCGATTAAACCATGATGCTTTCGCTGCCTGATGCTCCGGATTTAAGCGCAAGATCGGCAGGACTCTAACATATGTTGAGGCTAACCGAACATACTTATTGTCTTTCCACAATACTGTAGAAATATCCACACCATATGCAGTACCAACAAATTCAGTCCTCTTTCTTCTCGTTTTATGACAGCATCACTTGGGAGTTTACATTTTGGAATCCTGTTTACAAGAATAGTTCCTAAACTGTAAATTCCTCTGGCACGTAAATATACCAATAAAGGTAATGAGGTGTAAAAGTTGTCGCAATATAATATATGATGTTTGAAGTTTGGAATCGTTTAAGATAATCGAGCTACAACATTCGAAGTGCTTCCAAGATCCGGTTGACCGGGCAGCACCACGTTATCCCCAGATCCGTTATATATTTCAAAACGATATGCGAAACCGGTCGAATCGCAAAGCAGTAAGAGTTTTACAGCCCACTTAGGCGGATTGTTCGGCATATATTGCCTCAAATGATGCTGCATTTTCGTAGAGCATATTTGCTCGTCTAGACAGAGCCGTGCCGTTTTTGGTACACTGTCAAACCGCTCGTTTAGTGCAGAGGCTAGCTTGCGGATTCGAAATAGTGGATCAAATTTATAGCATCCATAAATAAGTCCGTATTATCGCAAGCCTTTGCAAAATACCAAAAAAATTAATAACAATTCTTTACAAAAATATTAAACTATGTAAATATTGATAAAGTACATTTTCAAGGTGTTCATCGATTGCTCTTTCATTTTTTGGACTTATTTGATGGATTTGTGGATCGAAATCAGGGTCTTTTATGCTGTTGTCGCTGTCATAATCATCTTTATCTGCCTCCTCATCCGTTTCAACAGAATCCATAATTTCAGCGATTTCTTCCTCAGACAATAAATTTAATTTGTATAATTTTTTACGCTCCATTATTAAACAATAGAAAAATAATATGAACGGAAAAAGTACACGTAAACTGGTAAGCGCTCCTATAGGGATGCATTACTTTTACTTACCTGTACGTTGTAAATATCAAGAAAATCACTGAATTATGATTTATATGAACTCAAAATGATTCCAACACTATGAAAAAAAATTCACAATCATTTTGGTTTATTAGAAATATAAATTATATTGAATTAAAAACTCGGTTCACAAAAAAATAATTTCACGGGCTATCAAATTGAAATTCTACATAAAAATGCTTATAAATATCAAACGAAACGTCAGATCGGCTTGGTTGGTGGAACTAAAAGCTTCGGTATAGTATTACCATCATCTTTATATTCGGGTGAACTTTCATTGATTGCCACCTGTCGTATTAAAGTGAATTTTGTGATGCTTCCCTACAGGGATGCTTACCAGTTAGAGGGAAATCAAAGGTAACTTAATTAACAAAATCTAACTATTTGAATAATAATTTGAAATTTAACAAGTAACCAATTTTGAACAAAATGAACCAAACCCTAACAGATTATAGTCAAAAGTGCCAAAAAATATCATATTATGATCAATTATTATCGTAATATTTAATCATAATATTTTCTCGTTAATCATAATTTGATATTATAACATCATATTATAATCTAATATAATCATAAAATTGTTATACATGATCATATTATGACCTAAGGTAATCATATTATAGTTTAAAGCATACATGTTAAATAATGATTATAATTAGCAATTGATGCAATTGGTTTATATTCTCTAATTCATCAAGCAATTAGAAATAGTTCAATTAATTCCTATTAGATAATAGAAATTTTTATTCCAATGGTAAAACTAATTGCAATTAGTTGCCATTAGCTTTACTCTCCCACCCAATTCTCTCTCACTCTCTTCACATTTCTCATTATCCAACTAGAAACTATTACTATCCAACTGGATTCCCTTCATGACATGTCAGATATTCGCTGTCGACCCATTCAAATTCCAATTACAAAAAGCGGCGGCTTTCCTTTGAAGCCTCTGCTACCAATTCAAATTCCAATTAGAAAAGGCGGCGGCATTCCTTTGATGTCTCTGCTCCCCATTACCTATCTACTAGAAACAACAGGGGCCAAATTACCGCCTACGACATCGAGTAAAATTGATCGTAATTTTCTTATTTTAGATTATGGCATTCGATATCGAGCAAGAAATTTAGTACATTTTATCATAATTTCAATATCGAAATCATTTTTCGGTACGATAGCTCATTCGATCACGAATGCGGTAATTTGGCCCCAGGTATTTTGATTGTGTAAAATAATGAACTACTGTCAAAAATACTTGAAAATGTATTTTTTTATTTAATTTTATTTGGAAATTTATATTATTTACATATTTCTTAATTCTATTCCCACGAAGCCTTAGGGCTTGTCTGTAGGATGTGAAAAGTTATGTATTTCATATATTATTTCATTTCATTGCAGAGATATACGGCCATGTCACAGAATTTAATTCCGTTTGGAAGTGAAATTAATTCGAGTTTCTGCTTTAATAGAAGAACCCAAAGGAACAATTTTTTCGGAATGAAAACACTGGTGGCTTCCCAAAAACAATGAAGTACGGTGCTAACGAATCCAGTGACGATCATGTAATAAGCAACTTGTTTGCTGATTTTTTTTCCTTGGGATCCGGATGCGGATTATCTTAAAAACATAATAGAATCAGTGCAAAAACAGTTTCTTCTTTTTTGTTTGGGTAATTCAACATGGAATCCTAACGTCATTATTCCTCCTTATACTACAAGGCTTGCATTAATAAAATTACCAACGTTGGAGAGCAGAAGAACTATGCTTAGCGTTTCATTTTTATTTAACCTAATAAATGGTGCAGTCTGTTCTGACTTCCTACTCAGCAACATAAACTTTAATGTTCCTCATCGATTAACTCGTTTCTACATTCCAATTTATATTCAAATTAATCAAACAAATTATGCTAATTCTGATTCTCTTAGAAAATTGTGTAAACATTATAATTATTTTTATTTTCTAATTGATTTTTCTGTTAATGTTAATGTAATTAAACGTAATATCACTTTGTACCTTAATCAGTGTAATTAAATGGTTGTCTAATTTTTTTATTATTTTGTATATTATTTAAGCTTGAGGTCACTTTTTTGTTTTTTATAAAAGATTTTTTAATTCTTATATATAATTCACTCAATATTTCGATTTCCTTTGGAAATCTTCTTCAGGAGTTAATTTAATATTATACAAATTTTCTATGTGTAAAAATTTTTTGATATAAGTTAAAAATTTAATTTCTCTGTAACGATTCTATCATGAGGTGGTTTGTTAATGGGAACGATGCTACCTATTAATACGGCCGTGCTCGTCGGTGGGGAGGGTGAAGTGTGTTCCCAAATCAAAATAAAAATAGTTGAATCTGTTACAAGGACTTAATTTAGGTAGCTTATAAAATGATCTACAAAGTAGGGAAGAAGAAGAAGAAGAAGCAGTATAAGATGGTTGTGTAGCTTATGCCAGAATTTGCTACACTATTCCATAGCCCTCCCTCCATGCTGACAAAATTTAGATTTGACTGTCAGCCCAAATAAAAAAAAAATAAAAAAAAAATTAAAAAAAATCAAATAAATCCACCTAAACCCATACCCTTGACTTCACTTTTTGCGAAATTAAAAACAGATTTAAGATTCCATATTGAAAAGTTTATACAATATTAAAAAAAAAAAATTATTAAAAGTAAGTTGTAATAAAATTAGTTTTCTTTGAATTTAAATATAATTATATAAGGCAATAAAACAAAAAAAATTTTTGGTCACATTAATTAAGGTAAACATAAATATTATTCACTATTATGAAATTTAGGTAACCTTATATTTTAAAGAATTGAGATGAAATTGTTAAAGTTGTGGAGTTCAAAACAAATGTACTATGAACAATTAAAAATTATAAATTTTATAAAGGGTGGTTAAATTTCAAGGGCCGATGTTGATTTTGAATAAAACACAAACTATTTAGGAAATTATTGTAATTTTATTTTATTATGATATATTGGTATTACTCAATTATGTATGGAACAAAATATCGGCCAAATGGGCGCCGCGACCACGGCGGCACACCTCCATCCGATGGTCCAAATTTTCGATGACCCTGAGGCATAATGGAGGTTCTATGCCGTTAATGTGCCGAATTATCTCATCCTTTAGCTCTTGAATTGTTGCTGGCTTATCGACGTACACCTTTTCTTTCAAATAACCCCAAAGAAAAAAGTCCAACGGTGTCAAATCACATGATCTTGGCGGCCAATTGACATCGCCATTACGTGAGATAACACAGCCATTGAATTTGTTGCGCAAAAGAGCCATTGTTTCGTTAGCTGTGTGGCAAGTGGCACCGTCCTGCTGAAACCACATATCGTCCACATCCATATCTTCCAATTCGGGCCATAAAAAGTTCGTTATCATCTCACGATAGCGAACACCATTCACAGTAACTGCCTCATTTTGGAAAAAATACGGCCCGATGACGCCGCCAGCCCATAAACCGCACCAAACAGTCACTCTTTGTGGGTGCATTCGTTTTTCGACAATCACTCTTGGATTCTCATTCGCCCAAATGCGGCAATTCTGTTTATTGACGAATCCACTGAGGTGAAAATGTGCCTCATCACTGAAGATGATTTTCTTCGAAAATTGATCAGCCACTCACTGTTGCCATTTCTTGCCACCATTCTGCCCATTCACGACGTTTGGAATGGTCAAGAGGTTTTAGTTCTTGAGCCAATTGCACCTTGTAAGCGTGTAAATGCAAGTCTTTATGCATAATGTTCATCAACGACGAGCGTGAGAGGTGCAATTGTTGGGCACGACGACGAGTTGAGGTGGACGGCTCTTCAGCCACACTATCGCGAACAGCAGCAATATTTTCTGCAGTACGAGCTGTACGAGCATGCACTGGTGTTCTCACATCTTCTACAGACCCGGTTTGCTCGAATTTTTCCACGATTTTTGCGATTGTACGCACATTTGGACGATCAAATTGACCAAAAAAATCACGAAGTGCACGATATGCATTTTGATTTGAACGCCCATTTTCATAATAAGTCTGGATAACTTTAACACGTTGTTGGATTGTGTATCTCTCAATGGTTCAAATTGAGTAAGTCTGAAATAGAGAAATGTCAAATAAAATTCGGAAAAAAGCTTGGCGTTTAGGTGTGGTTCACATTCAACATCGGCCCTTACAATTTAACCACCCTTTATGTAATAAAATACAAATTAAAATACAATGGCAAACCTAGTAGCCGTATAAGAATTTAATGAAAAATTGTTCATATTATATGTTAGTATTTTAAATTGTAAAAAAAACTGTTTCGAATAAATGTTAAATAAATAAATAAAATAAATAAATTACGTATATTTATTGTCCATCGATGTCAGCAGGCGCCGGATGACAGTAGACGGTTGCGAATGATTTATAAAATTACTCAATCACAATTATAGAATTTTAATTAGAGTTTGTATTTCGTATTAATGCATGTATTTATGTATTATAAATTTAAAGTTTAAAATCAATTTGTTATATAATACAATCCACAATATAGTGTATGTTAGGTGTTTAGATGTTGGTATATATTAAGTATTCATAGTATAATTTTTACTATAGCATATTTTTAGGAGTTACCACTTTTATAAACATTAATGAAGGTGACCGTATTACTTTTGGATGAATTTAATTAATTTCGACAATAATTTGTTACAAAATTTAGTTAATATGCAAAACAATAATTAAAATTGGTTTTGAATTATGGATTTTAGAATTTAGAAAAAGTTAAAATATTAAGCAAAATGAATGAATTGTTGAATTTATATTTTAAAGATTAATTTGTAAGAATCAAATGTTAGACTTAAGTTTTAATGTTGAAATTCTGGATCAGGATTTGAAGAATTTAGTAATTTGCCAAATTAAAATATCAAAACAGGAATTAAATTTTGCGATAGATAAAAAAATTTGGTTCAAAATCACCTCCCTGTACTTCTGGAGCAAATTAAATATTTTAAAGATCTGGTCACCTTTATATGTAACACACAAAATTGGTTTGGGATTTGTGTCTTTCCTTATAGGAAAGACGTAAGGCAAAATATGCACTACAATTACTGCAATGTTTAAACAACCCGCAACCAAAGCAAATCTTGATAAACTCTCCCTTATAATCTTGGTCTTCTTCACAAAAATTTTCGACTTGAGTTGATAACTGTTCGACACAAATTATATAATGGTCCGAGAATGCAATGCTCTCAAAACAAAGCTCTATACCCTAAAATAATTAATAATTTAGACCACTAAAATCCATTAAAATTTTTAGAAATATTACCTCCAAAATTACTTAAAAACAATGTGCTAATAATTTGTAACTAATTTGCGCGACTATTCGATTCAACAAACTTTTTCAAATGATGTAAATATAGTGGAAATATTGTAATTGATTTTGAATTGAAATTAAATATATAATTAAACGATGCCTATAACTAGAAGCCATGATAATTTGTTAAATATTGTAGAACCAGCAAATGTTAGTTTTACTGTAGATGTGGGATCGTCGAATATGAATCAGTGTGAACATGAACGTTCGACAAGATGAAATGCTTCAGCTCGAAATAGGGATAACAGCTCAAATTCTCACCCTGACAATGATTTTCGGACAAGACAATTAATTAATGACAGCTTGGGATCCTTTCGTAGTGATATAATGAGTTTCATTAATAATGAAATGAGAACCTTGGTTCAAAATATGAATACTCAAACTGCTTCTAACCAACCTCGTTCAGCGGAAGATTTTCCAAATACTTTGCCAAGATCATTTCAGAATAATAACTCTGAATCAGAACCATTTTTAGCAGATAAAGTTTTAAATATTTTAAGAAATTGGAAATTAAAATTTACCGGCCACGACAATCAAATGTCAGTAGAAGAATTTATTTACCGTGTAAATATTCTGACAACAAACAATCTTAAAGGAGATTTTGAAATTTTTATGATTTTTTTATGCCTCAAAAAATTTTTACACATAGAAAATTTTTAAAATATTAAATTAACTCCTGAAGAAGATTTCCAAAGGAAATCGAAATATTGAGTGAATTATATATAAGAATTAAAAAATTTTTTATAAAAAACAAAAAACTGACCTCAAGCTTAAAAATTATTTAATAAAAATCATTAAAAAGGTCGAAGAATATAGAATAAAATTATTTTGTATATTATATAAATTTTTTATAATTGGTCTGTAAGGATTTATTCCGTATACCTAAAATAAAATAAATAAATAAATAAAATTAATTTGCTATGTGGAATTGTAATTTTAAGAATTTCTAGGTTTCATTCCGAAAAAAAAGTTTCGTTTTATTTTTTCTATAGAAGCAACATACGGAATTAAATTCTGTGACATGGATGATAAAATGTTTTTTTATATTTTTTTTTCTTTTTGTGAAGCTTCTTACGTTGATTAAGTCTAACCGTAAAGCATTGAAAATAGTAGGCAAGACGACACCTAGAGCGTTTTTTCCGTAGTTGTTTCGGTGCCGTTAATACAAGAAATTTGTGCAATGCGAAGCCGGTATTCTGTATACCATAAAGGAGAAAATCGTTTTTTTTTTTTTCATGCAACATTATCAAAAATATGGTTTTATGTCTCATTTTTGGAAAAAATTTATGGCGTTAAGTCCCATTCCATTATGGCTCAATGGAATGAGACTTGACGCCATATGGCTTTATGTCCCATGGCTTTATGACACCTCACCACACATTAATTCACATTCAATTTTCAAATAAAAACATAAATGTAATTTTAATTTTTTTGCAACGTCTTTTTGAGAAAAACTCACTTCTTCAAGAAATTTTAACGTGAATTAATAAAATTTTAACATTGAAAACAATAATTTAAATGAAATTTGTCCATTAATTGTTCGATATTTAATTGTTTTACAGCTTATAACGTATTTTTTTGTTTTACGAGATTTTTTTCCAGGAAAATATTCCATCATAATACGTTAACGAATTTAACAATGTCTTTAAATCTGATGGTAGAATACTTTATTGCAATATTTGCAAGAAATCCGTGAATCACGAAAGGAAGTTTTTGGCTGAGCAACACTTAAATAGTCAAAAACACAAGGATCTGCTCGAGCGTGTTACACAAAAGTCTTCCCAATCGTTGCTTAAACATACAGAGACAACAAATAAGTTTTGTATGGAGTTATATGAAGCATTCATTTCCGCTGGCATACCCTTAAACAAATTAAGTAACGAACATTTAAGAAATTTCTTTAAAACATACATAAATGAGAGTGTCCCTTGCTAGTCTTCTCTTGGAAAAAACTATGTAGACAAAATATATGACTCCGAACTAGAAAAAATCTGTTCCTTTTTGAAAAGTAAATATTTATAGGTGTCGATGGACGAAACAACTGATATAGAAGGGCGTTACGTTGCAAACGTTATTGTCGGAGTTCTGGATAAAGATGAAAAAGTTTCCAAAAATAAATTCTTGCTTAACGTTGTGGAATTGCAAAATCCAATATTTCAAAATATTGCAAAAAAAATGGACAAAAAATATCAAATTTTTATGGAGGTTGTCTCACATATTGGTCCATAACTCTGGTTGGCCTATACCGATTTTGCTGATTTTCAATACCAAAGTTACCTGCAAAATAAGAAATATTTTTCTGGAAATTTCGTTTATTTAAGTTGTATACCTTGGACGTTAGAGTGTTTTACACAGCCGGACAGACAGACAGACGGACATGGCTAAATCGACTTAGAATTTCATAAGGATCAAGAAAATATATACTTTGTTGGTTCTCATATGAATATTAAAAAAGTTTCATACGGAATGACAAACGTAATATACCATCATTCACCACTCTTGGTGGTGGAGGGTATAAAAAGATAATGTATATTGTTCCAACTACAAAATACCTGATGAATTGTGCACAAAAATTAATTCGAATAAAACATATAAAAAATCTAAATATTTTATTGATAGTGTCTTATGGACTGAAAATGATTATGAACCAGACTATGTATTTAATCTACGTATGTATCTTATTTATTAAAATATAATATGAAATGTAATTGAAATATGTATCTCATGGTAGTAATTTTTTTCTAAAGCCTCAGTTAGCCGACTGTAGCGGAATGTAGTGTAATGACGTAAAAATTTAAGGAAATTCTATTTCTTACAGATTCATACATTACGGTGCACAGTGGTATTTTTTTTGGCAAAAAGTCTATTTTTTTACAGTTATTTTTTAGAAATCTAATGATGCAATTCTGTAGAGAAATGTTTCATTAGTAGAGAACCATGATTTGTTTAAGAAAAAAATAAAATTTTGTATAAAAAAAAGTGTGGTGAAGTTATCTAACGAAAACTGATGAAAATTTTACTACATTTCAGTTGTTTATACAATAAATATGGTGCAACTACCAATAGTTTTAGAGCATTTTTATTAAAATATAGTATTCTAAATTTAATAGGAAAGAAAAAATATTTAAATTACATATATAGTTTAAGAGATCTGAGCAAATCAAAATGACTCCAAAAAATTTATCATTTTCAGTTTTCATTAGAAAAGAAATAAGTTAGCTCTGACTACCTCCGTGTTAGTACCACTTCTAAATGAAAGTTTGGAATATTTTCTTTCATTTTATGTAAAAAAATTCTGCGACTTTTTGCGATCGCTGAACAAACTTGTAAATTTTGTGATAAAACTCACGTATTTTTTATGAATATTTACAATAAATTGCAATGCATATTTACAATAAAAGGTTTTGTATGCTTTTAGGCTTTTACTTTTACATTTTAATAATTGATTGACAGCAATATCGAAAAAGTGCATAACAAAAAAAGAAAAACAAAACCATATGATTAATTAAACCGTTATTTAAAATAATAATATTTGCAAAAAAAAGTCTAAGAAAATTATTAAACGTAACTAATTTTTAAAATGAATTCATTTTGTGTTTCATATAGTGAATTGTGCAAGGAACTTATAAATTGCAATAGTAATGTGGATTTATTAACTGATTTCATAAAAACTAAAAACATGGTGCGTACCAAGAATGATAAAATAAAGATTACGCCATGCGCATGATTTCCCGTTATGTGACGTAGTATGACCATTTTAAGGGTTACCAATAATGTTTCATGTGTTAGAATTAAAATTTCTTGCGAAAAATTTATGTTTTATGTGATAGTTGGCAACCTTGCAATTGAAGTCTCTGAGAGTTCGAAAATAAAATCTGTGTAAAAAAGAAAAACAAACAAGAACAAAACAACAAAAAACATAAACATGAAGAGTGCAGTGAGCAAATGCAAGCAAAACATGAGTAAAAAAAACAAGTGAGAAAAAATTAGCCAATAGAAACACAGAATGTGTGACGTCACAGGGCCTAAATGCGCAGAACATTTTAAAATTTTACGCGCGTTGGCGTAATCTTTATTTTATCATTCTTGGTGCGTACTATTAATGAAATTCAAGTTGTGAAAAACTCAGTTCAGAAGCGAGTTCTTAGTCACTTTTTAAAACGTTGGGCCGAATGTCACAGAAACAAATCATATTTTTTTTAAGAAAAATTATGCTTGGCTAAGAAGTAGGTTTCAAAACAAAATAATTAATGTGTACTTTGAATATAATTGAAAATTTTTAGATATATTTGAAATACCAATTGCTGATGAGCAACCTAGTTGTTCAACAAAAATGGGAAGGCCAGCTAAGGAATTCGGCGATTGCGCTGCTCGTAATAAAAGGTACAAAGCTGCTGATTTAGCGTCCCAGTATAGCAAACAATATTTAGAAATGGCAAGTGCATTAGCAGGCTCAAATTTAAAATCGCAATCATATATTCCTCCCTCAACTGCGCTGGCGTTGTTACTGGATGCAGAGTTAACAAAGTATCAGTAAGAAACTATAAAATATGTTTTGCATAAAGAGGGATACAATATTTTACCTCCGTATGCTAAGGTACTAGATGAGAAGAAAAAGTGTTATCCCAGTGAAGTTAAAATATCAGAAAAAGAAGCCTCAGTAAATTTGCAAAGTTTAATGGATCACACCACTAAGCGTTTATTTGAAAGTTTTTCACACGAAAATATTAATAATATGATAAATTTGAATTGTACTCTTATGTCGAAGTGGGGTTGAGATGGCTCTTCTGGACATTCAGAGTACAATCAAAGTTTAGCACCTGATGTTACTGACAAGAACCTGCTATTAGTATCGATGGTGCCTTTAAGTTTACGAGCAACCTCTGAAGAGGAATACTGGCGTAACAGTAGTCCATCATCAACAAGATATTGTCGTCCAATTTCTTTCGAATTCGCTAAGGAGACTAAAGAAAAAGTCTTAACAGTTGTTGAGAAAACAAAGTCCGAAATTACCGCTTTAGGAAATACGACTGTTATAGTATGCGGCAAACAATTCAATGTAATACACAATTTAGTGTTCACGATGCTACATGACAAAACGGCTCAGACAGTTACAAATACCGCTTCAGCAGCCGTATGCTATATTTGTAAAGCGAAGCCCTCCCATTTGGATAAAATATCAACAAAAACCATTGATAGTGAAGCTTTTAAATTAGGTATTTCATCATTACACGCTCGAATAAAATTTATGGAGTGTATACTCCATATATCTTATAATATGCCTTTTCAAAAGTGGTCTGCAATTGATTCAAAAAATAAGATATTAAAACAAGAAAACAAACAGCACATTCAACAAGCATTTAAAGAATGCATGAACTTGCGAGTGGATACTGTACAACAAGGAACTGGGTCGTCGAATGACGGAAATACTTCAAGGCGTTTCTTTTCTAATCCTGCTCTCGTAGCAGATATAACAGGTATTAGTGAAGAACTAATAGATCTCTTCCGAATTATTCTCCAAATAATTACATGTGAAGCAGCACATTTTTGGACCAAAAATAAATTTTCGGTTCTTTGGGCGGTGGGTAGAGGGCGTGGCCAATTTTGATGAAACTTAATATTTTTCTTATTTGAGCTAACCAAAGGCTCTGTGCCAAATTTCAAAATCTTTGGACCAAAAATAAATTTTCGGTTCTATGGGCGGTGGGTAAAAGGCGTGGCCAATTTTGATGAAACTTTATATTTTTCTTAATTAAGCCAACCAAAGGCTCTGTGCCAAATTTCAACATTCTACGAGCACTCCTCATATATTTTGCCAAACATTGTATGAACAAATACCACTGTGCGGTGTTGCGTTACTTTACACCTCCATAACCATTTCCATTACTTTACACATAACAATATCCATCAGCTTTTTCTTACTGTTGCAGTTACATTCCATTACAGTCGGCTAACTGAGGCTTAATAAAATATTTTATAAAAATGTGTATGTTGTTTTGATTTTTAAAAGAAACATTTTATAATTTAGCCCCTTTTCGCACTTTATCGAAAATTTTTAAATGTAGCTTTAAACGGATTTTTTTCAATTTAGCCCTTTTTTCAAAAATGTTTACGCGTTTTGTTTGTAACTTTTCTATAACTACATATACGTACGTACGTTACATTACGTTGCTTTTTTCTTAAAACAACGTTCGCATAACGAGGCCTTTAAAAATCCTGAGATTGTAAAAAATCCGTCACGTTTAGCATCTCTAGAGCTAAATTGTTCGTAGTACGAAAAATGCAGAAATAATTATTGCTAAATATGCAAAAAAAAAACCCAAACTATAATATTTTCTGCAAACCCAAGTACCTGTTTAGAAAATAAGACATAGGGATCTACTGCAGATCTTTATTGTTCTTATAATATTAACTATTGCACACGTCGTCATAAAATCACACTCATAAAATTTAAAGTTTTTCTACTTTTATGACGGGTTTTCCTAAAAATATTATGAGTTTAAAATTAATCTACCTGTTTTAGCGAAAAATTTCCAAGAATTTTTAAAATCGTTTTATGATATGTACTACTAAAATATTGCCGTTAATCTCTCTCTTTATGTTGCACTGGAATTTTATGCTTTTGGGTTTTTGGCATATGTATATTTTCAATTACGTGTACGATGTGGAAATGTGTTTGAGAGAATTTGAAATTTGTTAGTTAGGCTTGTTAAAGGTATTTACTAATTAAATTTGGTTCGATGTTCGTTTTTATTTTTTTGATATAAAATTGGGATTTTCTAAAATCAATATGAATATAAATGATATTAAGTGTTTATGATGATAATCCAAATAACTTTTTGTTTTAGTAACTAAAAGTTGGAAGTTACACATTAAAAATATTCAAACGCCTCAAATGACTTTTCCTCTCATTATTTACCACTATTTGAAACATCAAGTGGAACGTAAACAGGTGTTCATGAGCTTCATGTATAAAAATATAATTTTTATTAAATTAAATTTTGATTTCTTCGACCTTTTTTTTTTTTTTGATAAAATAAAAAGTTTTTTCGAGCTCGATTCTAATTCGAGCTACTTGAATATCTAATTGCATTAGCAGAAGTCAATTAGATTTCTAATTGTAAAGGTAAACCAATTTTTTTTGCTAATGGCAACTAATTGCAATTAGTTTTACAATTGGAATAAAATTTTCTATTATCTAATGGGAATTAATTGAACTATTTCTAATTGTTTGATGAATTAGAGAATATAAACCAATTGCATCAATTGCTAATTCTAATCATTATTTAACATGTATGCTTTAAACTATAATATGGTTACCTTAGGTCATAATATGATCATGTATAACAATTTTATGATTATATTAGATTATAATATGATGTTATAATATCAAATTATAATTAACGAGAAAATATTATGATGAAATATTTCGATAATAATTGATCATAATATGATATTTTTTGGCACTTATATTCATCATAATATGTTTTGACTATAATTATGTTTACCACAACCATGTTTCTTTCTGCGTGTATTTTGAATTAATCGTGTTTTTTGTTTACAGTGAGTTTATTTTACGGATTAAATACATATATAATCGCGGTTACGTTAAACCGCGATTAATGGGCATTGTGGTCAGATTATTTTAATATTTATTTAAGTTGGTTTCAGGCGATTAGACTTTATGTACAACTTTTGGTTTATCAATTGCTTTGTGATTTTATGCGATTTTTATGAAGTGAAGTGTTACTGTAACAACATTGTCTACCGATTCGGGTCTGAAAAAAGGTTATCAAAGCGCTAATTTAAATTATGTAATCCTATAACAATAATTGTTGTTTCTGTTACGTTATATAAATATAAATGGTAATTTCGGTTAGACTTATTTATAAATTATTAACAAAATTTACAAAGATTATATATCCATCCATAAATAACGGCCATTTTCTGAAAGAAGCAAATACATGACATGAGATTTAAATTTTAATTTTAAAATTTAAATATACATGCATATGTATGCACTCGCAAGTATTGAATAGTAGATTAACAATTAAAACTTTTCATTTTTTAAACTGAGCATTACACATTATTTTAAAATTCTGTGACATTGTTAACCCTTTTATATATGGGATCAAAATTGCTATTTTGAAAATAAATAGAAAATTGCGTTCGAATGTGTTTAAAGTAAAAGTTTCGACAAATTAAGAACAATTATTATTTTTAGTCGAATGTGGTGATTCTTGAAATGTATCACTTTGTTATAAGTTCAATTTCTTTTAATTTTTTTATATATTTCAATAATTCAATTTTTATGTTCTTATTTTTTTGTTGCACAACTCTAAACAGTTGAGACTTTAACTGTATTGAACTGGCATAGCTATTATATTTATGAATGATTTAAAATTATTTGTTTACACATAATCTGAAATTTAGTACAATCTATTGCATTTACAAAGTTTATCAGACATGTGATGGAAATCGAAAACGAATCAGTTTTGGAAATACATTTTAATACATTTATAATCTAATTTTTAAAAATTTGGTTTTAAGATTATCTTTAGTAGCCCAACATCTTTATATTTTATGTGATAAAAGTTTTTCAATACAGAAATATTACGAAAAAAATTGACTTCTAAAACTAATTCGTTTTCGTTTTCGATTTCCATCACATGCCTGTATTATTAAAAAAAAACATTAATCGTATTCAACGACAATAAAATTAAATCGAAAATTATAGAAAATTAACATGTATGTAAATGTATACATTGCCCATTTAAAACTGTTATTTGCTAATTGTTTAATAACTGTTATACGTACGTATGTACATGGCAAACATTTTAGGCATAGGCATTTAGGCATAAAACACAAAGCTATGCACAAAATATGCTGAATTCAACAATTTATTTATAAAATACTGTTTCACACTATTCAGTTTTAGCAGACCAGTTTTTGTCCAATTCTCTTTTGAAGTTGCCATTTCATCAAACATGTCAATTCAATTTTCGTACTTTTTAATGTAAATCAACATGCATTGAAAAAAACAAAAGGAAATAAGAAAATTGACAGTACCGTCAAGTTTGTACCCCTTTTGTTCTTATTTCCCTTCTCTTCCAAAAATACTTGCCTTAACGAGTGAGAATTATAGAAGTGAAAACGGACTAAGACATAAAATATTAAATATTACACAAGTTGTGTTTAACATAAAATTTTTTGTGATTTGTTATGTAAAAAGTTAAAATTTACGTATTTTGATATGTATTGTACAAGAGACTATATAAAATTGAATTTTTATGTTTTCGTTTTAATAAAGATTTCAAAATACTATTAGAAATAGTGACTTTTTATTTTTCCGATTTTTTTGACGATTTTTAAAATTCGAAATGACGATTTGTTTCTCTTTTATCGGGATTTTGACGATTTTTTCCGAAATTCATCTGGCAGCCCTGCCTATATGACTAAAAAAAACAATAATCGTATTCAACGACAATAAAATTAAATCGAAAATTATGGAAAATTAACATGTATGTAAATGTATACACTGCCCATTTAAAACTGTTATTTGCTAATTGTTTAATAACTGTTATACGTACGTATGTACATTAGGCTGTCCCGAAAATGTTTTTTTTAGATTTCCCAAATGCAAGATCTCCTAGAATTTGCGCAATTGAACGTAGATTACCAAAATGCTTTTAAAAATAAAATGAAACTATTTCTTTAGGTCTCTACCAATCTTCAAAGTTTTGAAAAGTAGTTATTTTCATAATTATATTTCGCTATTCTTAATTTCGACACCTAAACTAATTATGCCACGACTATGTATAACAACACTTTACCGGAGACTATGAATTTGCTAGACATAGTGGAGTTCGTTTATAATGTACACCGTTGATAAGGATTTTTTATAAAAAAAAAATCCAGAAAAAAAAATTTTTTCCGGACCCTAGACATTCACTTTCAAATTATACACCAATTATTACGGTTATAGCGAACTTTTTTTTTTATTACGAACCCGTTTTTAAGTTCATTTTAAAGTTACGGCTTACTCCTTAAAATACAGAAGCCCTTGAGCATGAAATAAAAAGTCTGACATCACATCAAAATCACCTGTTATGTTTCCTAAAATCACAATTCGTAAATGGGGGTTTTCCCAAAAAAGAAAATTAAAAAAAAAAAACAAAAACTAAACTATGTAATTTATAATACATAAGTCAGTTGCAATAGTTATAGTCTTAAGTCTTATATTGGGACCATATAAGGAACTTGATGATCGCCAGCTACCAACGTCCTTAAATATATTTTATTTGTCAAGCACAACATGAAATTAAAGTATAATGGAAAAGATCCATCAAATTCCGATATATATGCGATTGTTTTTGAAGAGATTGGAAGTATTTCGACCAAAGCTTTCATTCCAATCGTAACTAAGGAACGAGTTATTCAATTACTCCAATCCTATTTCGATAAGTACCTCCATTTGAAAAGATACCCCAAAAGCAAACGAAAAAATGGTTTCGAAAACAAACTACAGTGTTTTTTGGAGTTATCTGAGAAGCTTTTCGACATTGCTCATTGGAAATGCACTTCATTTGAATGTTGTACTTGTTTAAAAGTTCCAATCAATGAAAGAAGTTTCTTGTTGGATCAAAGAAATTACAGAAAAATGGTTATACGTGGAGTTGATAAAACAGAAACAGCTCGATTAATAAAACGAAAGCAGAGAAAAACTGAACATTCCATAAGGGCAGCAAAAAAGAGCTTTCTATTCAAGAAACCGATTCTGTTCCAGAAATTTGTGATGAAATTTCACTGTGTGAAAATTCAGAAGAAATGGAGGCATCTCCTACTAACACACTTTTGAGGGAAACACCTTCGACTTCAACGACGACTCGGAATACATTGACATTGCCAACAGTTGCTAAGGTCTGTGATATATACGGTTTATCGACTCGTTCTGCTGCTGCTGTTGCTTCTGCGGTTTTGGCTGCCTTGGGCTTAATTTCTACCGAAAATTTATCTCTGGTAATTAATAAAAACAAAATACTGTATCTACAGCCCGGAAAGAAAATTCAAAAGAGATTGGAGGTATTGTTATTAAAAGCATTTACTTTGATGGAAGAAAAGACAAGACTTTGATAAATGAGAAAATAGGAGATCGTTACCATTGAAAAGAAATTTTAGAAGAACACATCTCAATTTTAGCAGAATCTGAATCAATTTATTTGGGTCACACAACGCCAAGTCGCGGCACTGCAAGGGGCATTCTAACTTCGATCACAACTTTTTTAGAAGGCGTGATTTGCATTGGATGTGACGGAACTGCAACTAATACCGGTTGGAAGGGTGGCGTTATTCAATTTTTGGAGGAGTATTTAAAGAGACCGCTACAATGGTGTGTTTGTATGCTTCATGCCAATGAGTTACCTCTTCGTCATTTATTCTTGACTTTAGATGGTTGCACTTTGGGACCTAGAGAATATTGTGGACTTATTGGAAAACAATTACCTACTTGTGATAATAAATCAACGGTGTCTTTTTGTGCGGTGGCTGGTAATTTGCCTGACTTGCCGAAAAATGTGGACGATCAACTAAGTACGGATCAAAAATTTCTTTATGAGATATGTAAAGCTGTACAAACTGGTTATTGTAGTCTTGAGCTGGCAAACCGTAAACCTGGAAAAATTGCGCACTCGAGATGGCTTACCTTAGCTAATCGTCTACTCAGAGTTTACGTAAGTACCCTTAATACATCAGAAAATTTGCAATTGCTTGTCAATTACGTTGTTAAAGTATACGCTCCGATTTGGTTCCTAATCAAACAAAAACCGTCTTTTAAAGAAGGAGCCAAACATATTTTTCATCTTATTTTTTACCCGAAAATATCAGAATAGTTGTGGATTCTGTTATCAAAAGAAATGTTTTTTTTTTGGTCACCCGGAAAATCTACTTGTCAGTATGCTGTTTGATGATATAGACCACATTCGGGAGCTGGCATTGTAAAAAATTATCAAAGCTAAAGAAACTGAAAGTAGCACTAAATACAGAGTATTTAAACCAGAGTATATTACAGCACCGCCGGTTCTTCGGCATATTTCCAATGAGGACCTTCAAAGCATGGTAAAAGATAACAGCTTAGAAATTTATGACTTTCCTTGTCACACACAAGCTGTGGAAAGATGTGTTAAACTGGTAACAGAGGCCTCTCAATGTGTAACTAACGCTGCTTCTAGAGATGGTTTTATTATAAACAGGTTGAAATCTCGAGCATTAATGCCAAATTTTGGCCAAAAAAATATGTTTAAATTTTAAGTTTTTGTCACTTATTATAAGTTTTATTTTCTTGTACATTAATTATAAAATATATTAATAAAATAAATTTGTGTCTCCTTTTTTTACATACTTTACATAGCATAGGGCTTAGGTTTGTTAACCTTTATGTCAACAGCTACATACCCGGGTATGTTTTGAATTTTAAAAACTCTGTATCTCTGAAAGTGGCCATTATATCTATCTGAAATTTCATGATGTCCTCACTAGAAGTGTTTTCTACTATATTCTGATGTTTGAATAAAATTGGACAAATGAGATCATAAATGTGGTCATTTTTTCATTCCTTGTTGGATTTTCATGTTCATAGAATTGAGCATCTAACAAGTGTTTGTCCCTAATTGTAAATATTCATACATGAAGACGAAGACAAAATTTAAGTATATGCATGAATAAAAACAATTCAAGGTAGGGGAAAAATACAAACAAAATCCAAATAAAACATATAAAACAGAAACATATTTAGAAATGTGTGAATTCCCATATAAAATGTGCTTGCATACCCGGGTATGCTTGCTGTTGACGTAAGTATAATTTTTCAGCTGTTGACATAAAGGTTAAAACGTTTTCAAAAGCCCTCAAGATGGCATGTAAATCCACTTTTATTACTTTTTCCGTAATCTGTGTAAAATTACGGAAATTTTGATACCTCTTGCGAAAGTGTAGCTCAAAAAACTATTTTTGTCATTCAAAGACGGGACAGCCTAATGTACATGGCAAACATTTTAGGCATAGGCATTTAGGCATAAAACACAAAGCGTATTTATTTGTTTATTTGTTTATTTGTTTATTTATTAATTTATTTATTATTTATTTACATAACATAGGAATAATTTTTACAAGTAATATTACAAATACGTTAACTTACATACTAAATATCTAAAATTGAATTCGAACAATATTCATTACAAACAAGTGTCAATTTAGTAGGATTTGAGAGATTTTGTTTTTTTGAAAAGTAGGCAATTATCACGCTATAAGTAGTTTAATTAATTATAAAATATTATCAAGTTGTTAATTTGTTTTTTAAGTGAGACTTTAGTAAAACTTATTTAAAAATTTCCATTTATTAACGCTTATGAAGATCTCGTATATATTTTAGAGTCTTTTGCATTAGAGGCGCCTTTTTGTTACGCATGGAATTGGAGACTTGAGCACGATCTCTGACAGTGGCTGCTACTCTTAGCCTTTGATCTCCTGTTTTAGCAGCATTGGGTGTTACACTAGATAAAGAGGATACACGGGCTGCTGGTGTGGCCACCATTTTTGCTTTCGTTCCGTATTGCTCTTGTTTCTTTTGAACATTACGCGGAGGCTTGACCAGGGAATCCACAAAGGCTAGTTGTGTTTTTCGCACAGGAGCGGACCCATTTTTTTGCGATGCTTTTATAGAATCTTTTAGGACACTTAGTCGACGTTCGTCTTCTTTTTGGCAACGCATAAACATTTCTCTCCACGATTCATTTTCAAGCCGTTTCTTCGTGCGATAAGTTCGTGAAACATGTTGCTGCCATAAAACATCACTGTCTTCCATTAAATAGGGATTATACTTTTCAAAAGCATACAACTGATTAGGTGTAGCCCGTTCCAAGACCGACTTTAGAACTTCAAATGGCACACCTCTTGTGTATTTCAGTGAATCAATATTCTTTTGTAATTTTCTAGTGCACATATCAAATAAACTGGGAGCTTGATATGTTCGTCCGGTGCGAACGCCAGAATACATTTTCGTCCTCATCGTTTTTGTTGAAATAGCATGAGTTATAGTTTCGAAATCAGTGAGCGTGCGAGCAGGTTTGTTTGAAGCGCCTGAGTTATTAAATACACAATGCATAACAGTTTGATTAAGAGGCATTTGCTTGTAATTGGTGGATATTGTGTTTAATTCTAAAGCAATGCTAGGATCTAAAGGTTCCAATTTGGCTGATGCTGCCAATAAATCCGTTTTTGTTGTACTTGCTTTTGAAGTACTTGGCGTTGAGTATACTGATGAGGGATGATTGGAGGTAAATGATATTCTTGTACCATTTACTTTGTTAGCAATAGTGTTGTTACCGCTGCTACTACTGCTAATTGTTGATGGCTTATTAGGTGTTGTTTCCTTTTTAATTGTACTGCTGCTGCTAGCGGGAGTGGATGGAGATTTTATTGGTTTATTGCTTTTCTTGACAGGTACATTCAACATGCCCAGGACATCATCAAAATTCGCACCATTTGACGAATCAAAACCATCATCGACTTTTTCTTCTGTTGCATTCAGGGGTGGCGAAGATTCTGTTTTGGTTGCAGGTGTTAAGGAAGATGATTTATGTACTTTGGATATTTTAGCTGGTGGGGATTTAAAATCGTTGGAATCATTGTCAGAATTATGACGTCGTTTACGCTCGGCACTATCGGGGTATTTGGTTGAGGAATCGTTGGAGGGAGATTTTATTGAAGAATATTTATGCTCAGGCTTATCTTTTGAAGACGATGAGTGTGATGAAGATTTATCATCTTTTCTTCGTTCTTTATCTTTTGATGAACTTTTATGTTTATCAGAGTACTCTTTATTCTGTGATGATGAATTGCTGTGTTTTTCGTCGTGCTTGCGTTTAGTGCTGCTTGTATGACTGCTACTTCTGTGATGTGATGATTGAGTGTTGTTGTTAGGCGTTTCCAGTTTGTGTCCATTACTACTGCGATGCTTGTATCTTTCTTTATGCCCGTCTTTTTTATCTTCACTACGATTTTTACTGAGCTCCAACTCCTGGCTTGTTTTATACCGATTATGATGTTCATCCTCTTCATCGTCATGTGGTGTTGTACCACCGTCATCTCCATTGGAATCGTTGTAATTTTCGCTTGCATTTGTCTGAGATGTTGTGCCCATGTGCTTTTCTTCGGCTGCAACCATTGCCTTCCATTTTGTAACCAAGTTGTTGGCAGCTACGCCTGTTTCACCGTTGAAGTTTCCTAACGAATTTACAGTTCTACCTACACCAGTCTCTTGGAGGTGTTTAACTGTAATGTTCAACTTGTAGAGCTTGTCGATGCAGTGAAGTAACCTGGCATCATTGTCTTGACTGCTATCAATGCTACGTTGATAATGTTGTATAACTTCAACTATAGAGGTCATTATATCTTTAATTAATTACTACACTATGGAATTGCTGGTTAATTTTTTTATTTATTTTTTTTTAATTATAACACGTTAATTATTTGCTTGTGCTTTTAATATATAGGTATATGTATATATATATAAATTTCGCAGCATTAATTTTACTTTTATTAAACGTAAATGTATTCTTCTGTTTTTTTTTTTCTTGCACAAATTAACACTTTTGATAATTGTTTGAACACAATTAATTTAATTATTATTAACTATTAAACAATTATATTTTTCGAAAATAATATTCTTTTAGAATTTCAATATTTTTTCAGTCGAATTTGCGTCTTCTTCACTTAACTTTCTGTTTGTGAATGGCAGTCGCAGCTGTAGAAAACAATAAAGTAAATTTTTTCCCGTGCACAGTGATTGCAATTTAATCTACCTAACCTAATCTACCTGACCTACCTGATTTACCTAACCTGACCTAAATACAGTGCGCTGTCAACTAATTAAAACCGCGTGTGTCGGCGTTTAACAAATTAATTTTTTTTTTTTATTCTCTCTTTTTCTTCTCTCTATTTATTTCATAAAATTTTAGAGTAGGTAATGTAAAAAAGGGTTAACGTTTTGGGATGTTGACGTAAACGAGCGTTGACGTTTTCCCGAGTAGTGTAGCAGAGGCGTCAAAGGAAAGGATAATGAGAAATGTGAAGAGAGTGAGAGAGGATTGTGTGGGAGATTAAAAGCAGGTAGTTTTAAGGGTTAATAAAGCAGGTAATATTTAAAATTAGTTTTCATTGTTTTGATTGAAAATTGAGTACGTGTTTTTTTTTTCAAAAAATTATGATTGGCTGACTGTAATAGTTTGATCACATGTATCGTTTTGTGTATAATTTTCTAATTTTTCTTTTTACTATCTGGTTTGTTAAATTTTCTGGATGGGATTTTCCAATTGCAATTCCTTTTTTTATTTTCATGAATGGGATTTCAGTTCGGACGTGTTATTTTTAGTGCGGCTGAATTTTCGGTGAAAAAATCGTAATAGGTGAAAAAGTGTAAAAAGTTGAAATTAAACAAAAAAGTGAAAAAATAACTCGTAATAGGTTAAAATATAAAAAAACATTAAAAATCGCATAAAAACTGTATCAGTGTTCCTCTCAAATGTAATTCTGAGAAAGAGCTTACCTCAACTAGAAAAACTATATGGGTCTCTGAGAAAGAATCCTTAAAAAAATCTGTGGAGAATCTTCTCACTGCAAGAGCCGTGGAACGGCATCGTTCCTGTATATTTAAGATATGTATTAGTATTAACGTGGATTTCGAGAGTGGACCTTATGTGGGGGATATTGTCAAATATGGACCGATATTCTCAAAATCCAGATTTAGGCATGTATGTAAATAATCCGTATAAAATTTTGAATTGTTACCCTTATTTATAAGAGATTTATGAGTATGAAAGTGAGTTTCTGAAGAGGGCTTTATATGGGGCATACGGTTAAAAATAGACCGAAATTCACAAAATTTTGTAGGATGATTTTTGTATATATGTCAATGATCTGTACAAAGTTTTGAGTCGGTACCGATATTTAGACAGTAAATATAGGTGCAAATGTCTTTTTCAGATGTGGTCCTTGTATGGGAGCTATGACCAATTCTGGGCCGACCACCATAAAATTTAGTACAACAAGTTATTTGCCTATAAAGAGTATTTATGTCAAGTTTTAGCCCTTTAACATTATTATCTGTTTTATACGTATTTAAGTGAATTTTGGAAGTGGACTTTATATGGGGTCTATGGTCAAACATGGACCAAACTAAAAAAAATTAGTTTTGCGATTTCTTTTTGCATAAAACTTATTTTTGCTGAATTTTGTCTTTATATTCCAATTTTATAGGCATTTACCGATTCTTACTATTTTCCGCACACTTTCTTCTTTTATCATAAAAACAACGTATACAAAATTTCATGGTATTATCTGCAATATACAGGATGGGCCAAGTTTGACTGAATGATTTGAACTCTATTGGCATATTGTAGCCGTTGTGGTGCATCCCTCGGCAATAATTCTTGGGCCAGTTGAATTTTATATGGAAACATCTTCAGATCAACTTTTAGAATACGTCGTAGCGATGTTCTGGAGATTTTCAATTGAGTATTAAATTAAAAATGCAAAAGTTATAAGCATTTCAAATCAGTCAGTCCAAGTTGGCCCACCTGTATTTCAAAATATTGCAAAAAAAAATGGACAAAAAATATCAAATTTTTATGGAGGTTGTCTCACATATTGGTCCATAACTCTGGTTGGCCTATACCAATTTTGCTGATTTTCAATACCAAAGTTACCTGCAAAATAAGAAATATTTTTCTGGAAATTTCGTTTATTTAAGTTGTATACCTTGGACGTGAGAATGTTTTACACAGCCGGACAGACAGACAGACGGACATGGCTAAATCCACTTAGAATTTCATAAGGATCAAGAAAACATATACCTTTATCGGAGGTTTTTTTCAAACTGGTAGACTATTGCCAAAAGAAAAATCTGGGTTGGATTATTTGCTGTGATGCCAACGCTCATCATACGGTTTGGGGTAGCAGTAATATCAACAAACGAGGTGAGTCTTTATTAGAATTCATTTGCAATTACAATGTAAATATAGCAAACAGGGGTGATGAACCTACCTTTAGAAATATTATTAGACAGGAGGTTTTGGATCTCACATTATCTAGTAATAACCTATCATATGCCATAAGAAATTGGCACGTCTCTGATAATATTTCTATGTCTGACCATCGGTATATATTGTTCGACATTGAAGGATCTTTGACGTATGAAGCGAAATATCGTAATCCCAAAAATACGAATTGGGAACTTTTTCGCTTTCACTTAGGTAACACTGAAAATTTCAATAGGGACTTAATATTTGGTAAATCGGAAATCGATTTTGAGGCAAATGAATTAAGTTCGAACATTCGTACTGCTTTCGAATCTAGTTCTCAGTTAAAGTCTAGGAGGCCGAAGAGGGATGTACCCTGGTGGCACAATGGGCTTGAAAAACTAAGGGCTAAGGCTAGACATCTATTCAACAGAGCCAAACTTACAGGTGACTGGATCACTTATAAAACGGCTCTCACTGAATACAATAAGGAAATCAGGAGATCAAAAAGATCAACGTGGCGTAGCTACTGCGAGGAAATTGATAATCTCCCGGAAACTATTCGGCTACAAAAGACCTTATCTCGGGATCATACTAATGGTCTCTGTATGCTGAAACGTCCAGATGGTACGTACACTGAGTCACCGGAGGAGACCTGTAAACTTCTACTAGATACTCACTTTCCCGGTTCATTGCCTTTCAAGGAAACTGCGACTTTCACAAGGGTTCTCTCAATATCCAATAGAAAGCGTCGGTTAGCAGGCAGGATCTTTAGTACAGAGCGGGTAAAATGGGCGATATCTAAATTTAGCCCATTTAAATCCCCAGGAACAGATGGAATTTTTCCATGCTTTCTACAACAAGGTAATAACATTATCGTCCCTCAACTATCGAGAATCTTCATATCAAGTTTAATGGCATGTCATGTGCCAACGACTTGGCGTGAAGTTAAAGTTATACCTAAGGCTGGGGGAAAATCTGAACAACTGCCAAAGTCGTACAGACCAATTAGTCTCAGCTCGTTTTTCCTGAAAACGATGGAGAAACTACTCGATAGTTATATTAGGAATAACTATCTCTTGATGAATCCAATACATCGTTTCCAGTTTGCCTACCAACCTGGTAAATCTACGGTGACTGCCATTCATCAATTAACGACGCAAATCGAAAAGGCCATTGGTGCCAATAACATATCACTTTGTGCGTTTATTGACATTCAGGGGGCCTTCGACAACACGTCATATAGTGCTATTGATTTATCACTGTATAGAAAAGGAGTTCCGAATATTATAAGGAAATGGATTTTGGAAATGCTGTCATCCAGGGTTATCAAGTTGGACTTAGGAGGGTCATCGAAAACCATACGGGCAACCAGAGGATGCCCACAAGGTGGCGTATTATCGCCTTTATTGTGGACTCTGGTTATCGATGAACTACTGGAAAAACTTAACAACCTAGGATTCCGTACATATGGCTACGCCGATGACCTAGTAATTTCTATTACTGGGTGGGATGACGTAACGATATCGGAAAGGATGCAGACTGCTCTAAATATAACCAACAAGTGGTGCTTGGATAAGGGTTTAACCATCAACCCAGCCAAGACAATTATTGTGCCATTCACAAAACGTAGAGCTATTAGACTTATAGAGCCTACATTGAATGGCTCATCTATTGGGTTTTCTAAGGAAGTAAAATATCTTGGGGTTACACTTTATAGTTCTCTCACTTGGAATTCTCACTTGGCGAACACTATCAAAAGAGCTACTAGAGCATTATATGCCTGCCAGCGACTTTTTGGTAAAACGTGGGGGTTAAGACCGAAGATGATTTACTGGTCGTTTATTACAATTATTAGGCCAATAATAACATACGCTGCTTTAGCATGGTGGAAAAAAGTTGAACAGCTGACTGCTAGATCGCAACTTGACAAGATCTATCGGCTCATCTGTATCTCTATTACTGGGTCCATGAAGACCTGCCCCACTCATGCTCTGGGTGCAATCCTACATATCCCACCCCTACATTTATTGATAATGGAGGAGGCCTATAGGAGTGCATCCAGACTACCGGAGATATCCCGTCTATTGCCGGGAGATCTGGTTGGGCACATGAGCATGATCCTAGTATTGCAGTATCAGACTATATGTCAAAAACTCTGGTGTTAAATAGAAGGTTTAACGTCCTTATACCTAAAAGGGATGAATGGTTAAATCAGACATGGTGGCAGACTAATGCCGATCAAGTATGGTTTTCCAAACAGGCTAATGGTGACACTGGGGCTGGCATATATGGGCCCAACTTTCAAAGGGGAATCCCAATGGGTACATTCCCATCTATTTTTCAGGCGGAAATTTATGCCATCCTTATATGCTCTAACGAATGTCTGAGACGCAGAGTTAGGCACAATAGGATTTTTATTATGTCTGATAGCCAAGCTGCTCTCAGATCCTTATCTTCATATGAAATAAGGTCTAGGGTAGTTATGGACTGTTGGACATCATTGAATGAACTCGGCACGCATAATGAACTTACCTTGTGCTGGGTACCAGGTCATGAAGGCCATGCTGGTAATGAACGTGCTAATTGCTTGGCCAATAGAGGTGCTCGACGCCCATTTATAGGCCCGGAACCATTCTTTGGCATTCCACGTGGTTACACTATGGAACGAATTAGTTCTTGGGTAGAATCGGAATTTTCCCGATGTTGGAACAACCTGCCAGGACTTAGACAGTCCAAAAGGTTTATTACTCTGTCTAAACGAAGATCTCAATTATTGCTATCGCTCGGAAAGGGCGAATTGAGATTACTTACTGGATTATTCACAGGACACGGTAGCTTTAGATATCACCAATTTACTTTAGGTAATGTTGCGAATGATCAGTGTAGGTTTTGTGAACTTGAGGCCGAAACCTCTGAACATATTCTTTGCGACTGTCCAATGCTGGCAATACGCAGAGCAAGATGGCTCGGAAGGGCCTTTATGGCCCCAGGGGATGTAATTGATCTCTCATCTAAAAAAATAATTGGCTTTATACATAGCCTAAATTTAACATGATGAAACTTCAAGGCTGCACAAAAGATCTCATAGGTCGTGGTGCATGAAGCCTCACTTAATAATAATAATAATAAATTGTTGGTTCTCAGATGAATATTAAAAAAGTTTCACACGGAATGACAAACGTAATATACCACTCTTGGTGGTGGAGGGTATAAAAAGATAATGTATGTTGTTCAAACTACAAAATACCTGATGAATTGTGCACAAAAATTAATTCGAATAAAACATATAAAAAATCTAAATATTTTATTGATAGTGTCTTATGGACTGAAAAAGATTATGAACCAGACTATGTATTTAATCTACGTATGTATCTTATTTATTAAAATATAATATCAAATGTAATTGAAATATGTATCTCATGGTAGTAATTTTTTTCTAAAGCCTCAGTTAGCCGACTGTAGCGGAATGTAGTGTAATGACGTAAAAATTTAAGGAAATTCTATTTCTTACAGATTCATACATTACGGTGTTGCGTTACTTTAAATCTCCATAACCATTTGCATTACTTTACACATAACAATATCCATCAGCTGTTTCTTACTGTTGCAGTTACATTCCATTACAGTCGGCTAACTGAGGCTTAATAATATATTTTATAAAAATGTGTATGTTGTTTTGATTTTTAAAAGAAACATTTTATAATTTAGCCCCTTTTCGCACTTTATCGAAAATTTTTAAATGTAGCTTTAAACGGATTTTTTTCAATTTAGCCCTGTTTTCAAAAATGTTTACGCGTTTTGTTTGTAACTTTTCTATAACTACATATACGTACGTACGTTACATTACGTTGCTTTTTTCTTAAAACAACGTTCGCATAACAAGGCCTTAAAAATCCTGAGATTGTAAAAAATCCGTCACGTTTAGCATCTCTAGAACTAAAATGTTCGTAGTAAGAAAAATGCAGAAATAATTATTGCTAAATATGCAAAAAAAACCCAAACTGTAATATTTTCTGCAAACCCAAGTATCTGTTTAGAAAATAAGACATAAGGATCTACTGCAGATCTTTATTGTTCTTATAATATTAACTATTGCACACGTCGTCATAAAATCACACTCATAAAATTTAAAGTTTTTCTACTTTTATGACGGGTTTTCCTAAAAATATTATGAGTTTAAAATTAATCTACCTGTTTTAGCGAAAAATTTCCAAGAATTTTTAAAATCGTTTTATGATTTTAAAATATTGCCGTTAAAAAAATAGATTGTGGCGTGCGCTGTGTGGCATGTAGCGCCGTCTTGTTGGAACCACAACTCATCCACATTCATGCCATCCAATTCGGGAACAAAATAGTCGGTTATCATGGCTCTATACCGGTCACGGTGGCGAATCGATTCATTCGGGTCCTCTTCAACAGTTTGCTCTACAGCGGCAATTGTTTCTTCGGTGCGCACTGTTCGACGTCTCTGAGGATGCGTATTATCACATAGAGTAAACATAGTGCGAAAACGATCCATGGTTAACCGAATTAATTGCTCTGATGGACGATTATGTCGACCATAAAATGGACGGAGCTTGCGGTAAACTTCGCGAACTGAACCGTTATTTTCGAAATAAATTTGCACGATTTGCAAGCGTTGTTCTTTTGTCAACCTGTTCATGATGAAATGCCAAACCAAACTGAACATAAATGACATTATAGTTGCCAGATTTGACCACAAAATGCCAGTTTTATCTCTTTTCGAAAAACAAACCTGTAAAAAAAACACCCTTTATAAAAATATAATTTTTTATTAAATTAAATTTTGATTTCTTCGACCTTTTTTTTTTTTTTTTTGATAAAATAAAAAGTTTTTTCGAGCTCGATTCTAATTCGAGCTACTTGAATATCTAATTGCATTAGCAGAAGTCAATTAGATTTCTAATTGTAAAGGTAAACCAATTTTTTTGCTAATGGCAACTAATTGCAATTAGTTTTACAATTGGAATAAAATTTTCTATTATCTAATGGGAATTAATTGAACTATTTCTAATTGTTTGATGAATTAGAGAATATAAACCAATTGCATCAATTGCTAATTCTAATCATTATTTAACATGTATGCTTTAAACTATAATATGGTTACCTTAGGTCATAATATGATCATGTATAACAATTTTATGATTATATTAGATTATAATATGATGTTATAATATCAAATTATAATTAACGAGAAAATATTATGATGAAATATTTCGATAATAATTGATCATAATATGATATTTTTTGGCACTTATATTCATCATAATATGTTTTGACTATAATTATGTTTACCACAACCATGTTTCTTTCTGCGTGTATTGTGAATTAATCGTGTTTTTTGTTTACAGTGAGTTTATTTTACGGATTAAATACATATATAATCGCGGTTACGTTAAACCGCGATTAATGGGCATTGTGGTCAGATTATTTTAATATTTATTTAAGTTGGTTTCAGGCGATTAGACTTTATGTACAACTTTTGGTTTATCAATTGCTTTGTGATTTTATGCGATTTTTATGAAGTGAAGTGTTACTGTAACAACATTGTCTATCGATTCGGGACTGAAAAAAGGTTATCAAAGCGCTAATTTAAATTATGTAATCCGGTAACAATAATTGTTGTTTCTGTTACGTTATATAAATATAAATGGTAATTTCGGTTAGACTTATTTATAAATTATTAACAAAATTTACAAAGAGTATATATCCATCCATAAATAACGGCCATTTTCTGAAAGAAGCAAATACATGACATGAGATTTAAATTTTAATTTTAAAATTTAAATATACATACATACATATGTATGTACTCGCAAGTATTGAATAGTAGATTAACAATTAAAACTTTGCATTTTTTAAACTGAGCATTACACATTATTTTCAAATTCTGTGACATTGTTAACCCTTTTATATATGGGATCAAAATTGCTATTTTGAAAATAAATAGAAAATTGCGTTCGAATGTGTTTAAAGTAAAAGTTTCGACAAATTAAGAACAATTATTATTTTTAGTCGAATGTGGTGATTCTTGAAATGTATCACTTTGTTATAAGTTCAATTTCTTTTAATTTTTTTATATATTTCAATAATTCAATTTTTATGTTCTTATTTTTTTGTTGCACAACTCTAAACAGTTGAGACTTTAACTGTATTGAACTGGCATAGCTATTATATTTATGAATGATTTAAAATTATTTTTTTACACATAATCTGAAATTTAGTACAATCTATTGCATTTACAAAGTTTATCAGACATGTGATGGAAATCGAAATCGAATCAGTTTTGGAAATACATTTATAATCTAATTTTTAAAAATTTTGTTTTAAGATTCTCTTTAGTAGCCCAACATCTTTACATTTTATGTGATAAAAGTTTTTCAATACAGAAATATTACGAAAAAAATTGACTTCTAAAACTAATTCGTTTTCGTTTTCGATTTCCATCACATGCCTGTATGACTAAAAAAAACAATAATCGTATTCAACGACAATAAAATTAAATCGAAAATTATGGAAAATTAACATGTATGTAAATGTATACACTGCCCATTTAAAACTGTTATTTGCTAATTGTTTAATAACTGTTATACGTACATATGTACATTAGGTATGACATATTGAACGATTTTTCGATTTCGAATCGCTACCGCCTTTTATTTTGTTAGGCCTGGAAAAAAAATAGACGGAACAAAAAATGGGGGACTTTGGTTGAGGATAAATGGCGCCTCTTCGAGGTCAAAGTTCAAGGTAAGAGTGAAAAAATTAATAAAATGTCCAATAACTGCCGCGGAGTCGCCCCTAGAGTAGTAAAATGTCAGATTGACCCCCATTAATTTTTCCTCCCCAACATTTTTGTAGAACATACTTACACCCTATCATCGCTCCTTAAGGGACTTGCCCTACAAAAGTAAGAGTTTTATAAATTTTACCCCCATCGACCTAACAAGTTTCAGGGCGCCTCTGGAGAATTCAAATGTATGACCAACCCCCAATAATTTTTCCTCCCAAACATTTTTGTAGAACATACTTGTACCATATCTCTGCTCCTTAGGGTACTTTCCCTTCAAATACTGATTTATAATTTTGCCCTCTGATCTAACTATTTTAATTGCGCCTCTGGAGGATTCAATTGTATGACCAACCCCCATTGATTTTTCCTCCCCAACATTTTTGTAGAACATACTTATACCCTATATCTGCTCCTTAGGGTACTTTCCCTTCAAATACTGATTTATAATTTTGCCCTCTCGACCCAACTATTTTAATTGCACCTTTGGAGGAGTCGATTGATTTTTCTCACACAACATTTATGTGAAAGACACCCACCTCTTTATCTCTTTATCAGCTCTTTAAGGTACCTCAAATATACAAATTTTTTTTATATAAATTTTGTCCCTTTTGTTCTAAGTGGTTCCAATACAAAAAACCAGTTTTATGTATCTTTGATATTTGTATTAAATTGAGTTCAATTAAAAGTTTGAGTGCGATATGTATGTATGTAAGTATTTTATTTTAATTTATTAAATAATTTTTGTAATAAAGAGGATATTTTTCCTATTTTCGGAAACGACTTGCAGTAGAAATATTTTTTCTTCCTCGTTGCGGCACAAAATATTGTTGTAGTCCTCTATTATTTTTACGCCTCTTTCAAGAAAATCTTATCTAATGTCATATCTAATGTACAAGGCAAACATTTTAGGCATAGGCATTTAGGCGTAAAACACAAAGCGTATTTATTTGTTTATTTATTTATTTATTTATTTATTTATTTATTATTTATTTACATAACATAGGAATAATTTTTACAAGTAATATTACAAATACGTTAACTTACATACTAAATATCTAAAATTGAATTCGAACAATATTCATTACAAACAAGTGTCAATTTAGTAGGATTTGAGAGATTTTGTTTTGGTTTAATTAATTATAAAATATTATCAAGTTGTTAATTTGTTTTTTAAGTGAGACTTAAGTAAAACTTATTTAAAAATTTCCATTTATTAACGCTTATGAAGATCTCGTATATATTTTAGAGTCTTTTGCATTAGAGGCGCCTTTTTGTTACGCATGGAGTTGGAGACTTGAGCACGATCTCTGACAGTGGCTGCTACTCTTAGCCTTTGATCTCCTGTTTTAGCAGCATTGGGTGTTACACTAGATAAAGAGGATACACGGGCTGCTGGTGTGGCCACCATTTTTGCTTTCGTTCCGTATTGCTCTTGTTTCTTTTGAACATTACGCGGAGGCTTGACCAGGGAATCCACAAAGGCTAGTTGTGTTTTTCGCACAGGAGCGGACCCATTTTTTTGCGATGCTTTTATAGAATCTTTTAGGACACTTAGTCGACGTTCGTCTTCTTTTTGGCAACGCATAAACATTTCTCTCCACGATTCATTTTCAAGCCGTTTCTTCGTGCGATAAGTTCGTGAAACATGTTGCTGCCATAAAACATCACTGTCTTCCATTAAATAGGGATTATACTTTTCAAAAGCATACAACTGATTAGGTGTAGCCCGTTCCAAGACCGACTTTAGAACTTCAAATGGCACACCTCTTGTGTATTTCAGTGAATCAATATTCTTTTGTAATTTTCTAGTGCACATATCAAATAAACTGGGAGCTTGATATGTTCGTCCGGTGCGAACGCCAGAATACATTTTCGTCCTCATCGTTTTTGTTGAAATAGCATGAGTTATAGTTTCGAAATCAGTGAGCGTGCGAGCAGGTTTGTTTGAAGCGCCTGAGTTATTAAATACACAATGCATAACAGTTTGATTAAGAGGCATTTGCTTGTAATTGGTGGATATTGTGTTTAATTCTAAAGCAATGCTAGGATCTAAAGGTTCCAATTTGGCTGATGCTGCCAATAAATCCGTTTTTGTTGTACTTGCTTTTGAAGTACTTGGCGTTGAGTATACTGATGAGGGATGATTGGAGGTAAATGATATTCTTGTACCATTTACTTTGTTAGCAATAGTGTTGTTACCGCTGCTACTACTGCTAATTGTTGATGGCTTATAAGGTGTTGTTTCCTTTTTAATTGTACTGCTGCTGCTAGCGGGAGTGGATGGAGATTTTATTGGTTTATTGCTTTTCTTGACAGGTACATTCAACATTCCAAGGACATCATCAAAATTCGCACCATTTGACGAATCAAAACCATCATCGACTTTTTCTTCTGTTGCATTCAGGGGTGGCGAAGATTCTGTTTTGGTTGCAGGTGTTAAGGAAGATGATTTATGTACTTTGGCTACTTTAGCTGGTGGGGATTTAAAATCGTTGGAATCATTGTCAGAATTATGACGTCGTTTACGCTCGGCACTATCGGGGTATTTGGTTGAGGAATCGTTGGAGGGAGATTTTATTGAAGAATATTTATGCTCAGGCTTATCTTTTCTTCGTTCTTTATCTTTTGATGAACTTTTATGTTTATCAGAGTACTCTTTATTCTGTGATGATGAATTGCTGTGTTTTTCGTCGTGCTTGCGTTTAGTGCTGCTTGTATGACTGCTACTTCTGTGATATGATGATTGAGTGTTGTTGTTAGGCGTTTCCAGTTTGTGTCCATTACTACTGCGATGCTTGTATCTTTCTTTATGCCCGTCTTTTTTATCTTCACTACGATTTTTACTGAGCTCCAACTCCTGGCTTGTTTTATACCGATTATGATGTTCATCCTCTTCATCGTCATGTGGTGTTGTACCACCGTCATCTCCATTGGAATCGTTGTAATTTTCGCTTGCATTTGTCTGAGATGTTGTGCCCATGTGCTTTTCTTCGGCTGCAACCATTGCCTTCCATTTTGTAACCAAGTTGTTGGCAGCTACGCCTGTTTCACCGTTGAAGTTTCCTAACGAATTTACAGTTCTACCTACACCAGTCTCTTGGAGGTGTTTAACTGTAATGGGCAACTTGTAGAGCTTGTCGATGCAGTGAAGTAACCTGGCATCATTGTCTTGACTGCTATCAATGCTACGTTGATAATGTTGTATAACTTCAACTATAGAGGTCATTATATCTTTAATTAATTACTACACTATGGAATTGCTGGTTAATTTTTTTTATTTATTTTTTTTTTTAATTATAACACGTTAATTATTTGTTTATGTATTTAATATATAAGTAGATGTATATATATATATAAATTTCGTGGTGTCGTAGAAAAAGAAAGAAAAACACTAACGACGACGTGCAATCACTTTTCTTTGCCGTATTTTATGCGTGTTAGTGTAATCCGTCCAAAAGCAGCATTAATTTTACTTTTATTAACCGTAAATGTATTCTTCTGTTTTTTTTTTTCTTGCACAAATTAACACTTTTGATAATTGTTTGAACACAATTAATTTAATTATTATTAACTATTAAACAATTATATTTTTCGAAAATAATATTCTTTTAGAATTTCAATATTTTTTCAGTCGAATTTGCGTCTTCTTCACTTAACTTTCTGTTTGTGAATGGCAGTCGCAGCTGTAGAAAACAATAAAGTAAATTTTTTCCCGTGCACAGTGATTGCAATTTAATCTACCTAACCTAATCTACCTGCCTACCTGATTTACCTAACCTGACCTAAATACAGTGCTCTGGGAAAATTTCAACTAATTAAAAACGCGGGTGTCGGCGTTTAACAAATTAAATTATTTTTTTTATTCTCTCTTTTCCTTCTCTCTATTTATTTCATAAAATTTTAGAGTAGGTAATGTAAAAAAGGGTTAACGTTTTGGGATGTTGACGTAAACGAGCGTTGACGTTTTCCCGAGTAGTGTAGCAGAGGCGTCAAAGGAAAGGATAATGAGAAATGTGAAGAGAGTGAGAGAGGATTGTGTGGGAGAGTAAAAGCAGTTAGTTTTAAGGGTTAATAAAGCAGGTAATATTTAAAATTAGTTTTCATTGTTTTGATTGAAAATTGAGTACGTGTTTTTTTTTCAAGACGATCAGGGATAAAATTGTATGTTTTCCTAAATTATGATTGGCTGACTGTAATAGTTTGATCACATGTATCGTTTTCTGTATAATTTTCTAATTTTTCTTTCTACTATCTGGTTTGTTAAATTTTCTGGATGGGATTTTCCAATTGCAATTCCTTTTTTTATTTTCATGAATGGGATTTCTAATAGAATTTATTTGTATTTCATGTATTTTGTTGGTTGAATACCTATTTCTAACTAATTTTGAATTTTCATTCTCTAGTTTTAATATTTTTATTTTGTATGAGAGTAAAGAGTAAATTTAGAGTATATTATATAAAAACTTCAATTTTGAATAGGTATATTTTATTTATTTATTTATATATCTTATAAAAAACGTATAATAATTTTCTATTAAACGAAATACATTATTTTTTTGTAAATTAAACTGAATACATTCACATGTATTTGATATAAACTCGCATATTTTACAAATCCTTGGTCAATTGATGAAATGCTTCCCCTGAATAGAATTAATCATTTTGATATTTTCATACTTTCTTTAAAAATATGTTTCTTCGTTTAATTCTATCTCCTCTTCCCATCTTTAACTGCCATTAATTTATTCCATACAAGTGTTTAAAACCAGAAATCATGAATGTGCAAGCATTTATTTTATATTAAAAAAATTAGAGGAGGTGAATGTGAGATCAGTAACAATACATAACAAGATTGATTTAAATTTAAAACCCTGCAAATCCATAAAAACAATTTTGGGGTGCATTTTTATATGATTTATAAGTCTTTTCGAATTTGTTCTTTTAATGGTATGTATTCAATTAAACGATCATGAATAAGTATACAGTATACTGATGTATTTTCTGGAATATTGGTAGAAGTTTCAAATTCAATTTTTATGTCAATAGGTCCGCTACTGATAGATTCATTTTGGTGACTGACATCTATCACAACTATCGGTACTTTATTTTTAAACTCTTGAGAAGTGAGTAGAGGTTGAGCATCTCTAATATAGTAGTTTTGTTGAAATCTTAGATACATATCACAAAGTATTGCGAAGCGTTCATTTTTAAATTTTATGTTCAGATCATCATATGGATATGATTCCGAATTTAAATATACTTTTATATCAGTAAGATCACAATGAATAAATTTATTTTGATTCTGAAAAGCAACTAATACAAAACGAGGGCGCTCTCTATTTGCAGCAAGTTTTACGTTCCAAATATGACTAGTTCCTGTGTTAAGTTGTGGATTAATATAACAATCCCAGCTTCGAAATGCTATTGGTATAGAAGTACCACTGCTTATGAAATATTTGAAATTGTCATTTTAGCTTTTTCAGTAGAAACAGTAGAGTACAATAGATCTGCATCATTCTTATTGCGTAGCATAATCAACTCATGTTTACCATTTAATATTATTTTATTATAATCTTCAGCAAATCCAAGCAATATTTTTAGTGGTACATAGAAATTGAAATATGCATTTATAAGATCCACATCATCAACTTTGTTCCATCCAGCATTGAGCAATCCATTGCTATCGGTTGGTGATAAAGAAACAAAGTTCTTTATTGTACTTGTTAAACCCAAATGTCGCGTACGATCAATTTCAATACCATTAAGTTCATAACGAATTTCATCAAATAGATATGCGACAAAATTATTTTTTAATTTAAAGTTGGATGAGGAAGGTACTAATTCAGTATTACTAGCATCTCTAACGAATCCTTCTACATATATAAAACTTTCACCAGGTAAGACATATAAGTCTTGATTTTGTATTGAAATTCTAATTTCATCATTATTGTTGTAAGATTGAAGATATGGCGTATACGTGTGGTAGTCATTTTTAATAATATTTTCATCAGACAAGGGTTTTTCAAGTGCATCTATTATTGAACTCATGGTTTTCTCAATTTAAAATATAACGATTTAAGAAATTCTTTGTTTGCTTGTGTCAAGTGTTTATGTGGTAATAATTTCTTTAATTTTAATTTAGCTGACAATTGTTTATTAGGAGAAAATGATACTTTATGTTTGGATATATTCTTATTATAAATTATCATTATCTTGTGGGTTTTAAATGAATTCGTATTGTAATTTCCTCTCCTCGAAAATTAATTAAATCTCCGTCTTGATCAACTACTTGTAGAGTTAAGGAGCTTATCTCCCGAGAGTTGACTGGCAAATAAATGAGATTTCTCGGAATCTCATCAATTTTATACTCTGGTGGAACATTAATTGAGAGTTATTCATATATGTATTGACGGATATATTGCTCTCCACTCGTAAGAGATTGACTTTAAAAATGTTGACTGGAAGATCTGAATAGTGATTCTCATTTGGATTTAAGATTTTTTTATTAAATCCAAGCAGTTTTCCAATTGTATTTTCTTTATTAAAATAAACTAAATCAGTAGAGCTATTAACTCTTACTTGCATTGTATTATTATTAGCTTCTATATCAATTTTATTTTTTGGACTGTAGCGTTTGTATTGCTCTTTTATATAATAAACAATATCATTCAATTCATAGGATCCAATTGGAATTTCAATTATATGATCACCAATATGAAACTTGTTATTATAAACGTCTACATTGGGAATGCTGTTGTATGAATGAAAATCAGTCAGAGCACACTCATATTCACCATCCAAATAAATTGGAGGGAAATAATTAGCTGATAGCTCAGATGATTTAGAGCTCAATGTAAGTGTTATTGACATTATGCTTGTCGGAGAGTAAATAAAATAAATTTAACACAATGTTGTTTTTTAAGGAAATTTATAAGTTTATTTTCCATTACAAAATATATATATATAAATACTACATCAATTATATTATTTTATTTATTATTATTATTACTAACTACAATATATCAGTTTTATTAATCCAAGAATTATGATGATTTGGAAATCCCAACCATTTAACAAATGCTTTTTCTCCTTTAGCTTTAAGAACTTTTTCGACGAGGTACGTATCTGGAAATCGAGTTTTGGAAAGTTCTTCATCATAGAATCCTCCTTCGATTGCATTTCCACGATAGTCTTCTAATATGTACGTTGTAGGATATGTATTCTTTACTGTTTTTATTTTAAACATTTCTGTACCCCTTTTCAAAAATATGTTTGTATTTACTGATACGTACATAATCTCCGACATTGAATTTTGATATTTTATATGTTTTTATATGGTTGTATACTGTGCTAAGCAATTTCTTCTCATTTGTTGAATTGACTTTGATTGGAGGCATTTTGATGGTACGATGAATTTTTCTGTTGTAAGCATCAACTAAATTATTATAAATATCGAGCCAATAATATGAACCATTAAAACTAAATTCTTTTTACATCATTCCTTTTAAGGTTCGATTGAATTGATGCTTTCATTCTACTAAATGTTGAGTAGTGATTGATATTATGTTTATCTATTAGTTTTTGAAAGTCCTTATTGAAAAACTCTTTACCATCATCTGTTTGTAAATGCTTAGGAATCCTACCTAATTTAAAAATATTTTCCATTTCCTGGGCTACTTCAATTGCTGTTTTTGTTTTAAGTGGTTTAGCAAATGCAAATTTTCAGAAGGTATCAATTACAGTCAATAAATATCTATAGTTTTTATTATTTATTTATTTAGGTCAATAGATTTTACATCCTTACTGACTACATATAAATGACAAAACAGTAATACATATACATATATAAATAATTAGTTCAACAATTTAGATATAAAGTAATTTTTTTCTTCAGTACGTCGTTACTCTCAGATATGTTCATAAGGTGATAGCATTTATTGAAGTTAACACATTCACGACGAAAAGAATCGTTATTAGCATATACAGAACGGTAGTATTTTAATGCTAAGAGTTCAAAATTCCGGGTTGGTTAACAGGAACATTGAAGTTTAGTTGACTAAGCAGGAACTCCGAATCAACATCACCACGAATTATGCCCAGAACAAATAAAGCGCTCAGCATCAATCGTCGACTATATAGAGTTGGCAATTTTATCAAAGCAAGTCTACTTTCATACGGTGGCAAGACATAAGAATTCCAACCAAGATCACGGAGACAGAAAATTAAAAATTGCTTTTGTACCGATTCAATACTATTGATATGAATTGAATAACAAGGATCCCAAACAATTGATCCATACTCAAGAATTGGTCGAACAAGAGAAGTATATAAAAGTTTTGTAATATAAGGATCTAAAAATTCCTTAGACCAGCGCTTCATGAATCCAAGTACCCCATAGGCTTTATTTACCATTATAGAGATATGATCACGAAAATCAAGTCTATGATCCAACAGTTTGCCAAGATCCCATATGGTTTGAACTTTATTTAAAATAACAGTATCAATATAGTAAGAAGTCTCAAACGGATTGTGTTTAAAAAAATGACATGTGTTTGCATTTCTTAATATTTAACTCCAATAAATTAAATCTGCACCATTGAGAAAAATTGTAAAAGTCGGCACTTAGTAAACTATGTCCATTTGTATCATTAAAAGAGTTAAAAATTTAACATCATCGGCATACATCAGTACTTTAGAATGCAAAATAACAGTAGGAAGATCATTGATGAATAACGTGAACAAAATTGGACCCAGGTGGCTACCTTGAGGAACACCAGAATGTACTTGAATAATTTTTGATATAACATTCCCAAATTTGACTTGTTGAGTTCTTTGTGATAGATAAGAGTTTAACCATTTTATAGCTGAGAAACTAAAGCCCATAAGTGATAATTTGTGTAATAGAAGATTGTGGTTAACTTTATCAAACGCCTTACTAAAATCCGAGTATATCACATCAGTTTGCATTTTATTTGTAAAACCTTCATTGACGATAGTAGTGAGTTCCAAAACATTAGTTGTAGTTGAACGGGACTTACGAAACCCATGTTGACATGGTGATAGAAGGGAAGAAATTTGATGATATAAGCAATCTGTAAGAATTTTTTCAAGGAGTTTTGGAATTGCATTAATTTTAGCGATACCTCTGTAGTTAGATACATCATTTTTACTGCCATTCTTGAATAAAGGAATTATATATGATGTTTTCCACACTGATGGCAAATAACACGCTACAACAGATTTGTTAAATAATGCAGTAAGAGGCGCGGACAGTGATGCTGCAAAGTTTTTAAGGATACTGCTTGGAATACCATCAGGACCTGGACTAAACGAGTTCTTCAGCGACTTTAAGTTCGAAAGCACAGTATCAATATTTATAAATGGAAAGTAAATCCCACATGAATGAGTCGTAGTATAAGGATATTTTGTTGTGTTAGAATAGGACTTGGTAGAATAGGTTGTTGAAAAGAAGTCAGCAAATATATTGCTTATTGAAACATCGTCATCAGCAGTCAAGGAGCCATACTTCAATTGCTTTGGATAACATGAAGAGCGACGCTTGGAGTTTACGAATTTGTAGAAAGATTTGGGGTTTACTCTTATATTGTTTTTAATACGATAAATATAGTCATTGTATGCAAGTTTATTAGTAGTGTTGTATTCAGATCTTGCTATAGCATATTTACGAAAATCAACCAGTGCACCAGTTCTCAAATATTTAGCAAAACATTTATTTTTCTTATTTTTAGCATTTCGTAAGTGTTGATTATTCCATGGCGGCCCATTATTATTGTAGAATTTACTTTTTGGTACTGTGATACTAATGAAATTATGTAAAATATTATAAAAGCTTGATACATTATTATCTAAGTTATCATCAGCAAGTACATAATCCCAATTGACATTAGATAGCAAACTGTTAAGTACAGTATAGTTAGTGCGAGTAAAACAGTAAGATTGCAATGGTATAACATTTTGTTTTCTTGTCATAAATTGTTCATTATCCGGCAATGTGTAGAATAATTCCCAATTTCAACCAAATCAGCTTGCCAGAGGTCATCTATTCCTTTCATTACAACTCTTCGACGTTTAAAAACTTTTCTAGCCTGTTTATGGAGTTCATTTACTAAGGTTCTTTTTGTAGTCATTATTTAATTCTTTTGTAAAATAATATCGTATTGTGATATATTCAAAATTATCATATCTATAAATTTTCTCTTTTATCCTGCTGATTTCTTCTTTAGTAGATGTATTATACTTTATAATTTGATCTCGAATATCTTTAATATTTTTTTCTAAATGCTCAATTATATCCTTTTGTACCTTTTCAATGTAATATTGCAAAAACACTTTACTGATAGCATCATTCTCTTCCATAGCATTTGCCACATTTCTGATTCTTTTGTTTTGGACGTCAATATTGTTATAAGCATCCATAAAGAACCCCAACAATTTAGGTACATTTTTTATTGAAATTATATTACTTGTATCGTTCAGGTAGTGTCCAAATTTATCAACAGACATAGTTAATTTAAATTAATATTATTGTATAATGTTAGCTTCATATAATTCTTCAATAATTGATACAATCTCGTTATTGTGATTCGTATGACCAGCAGCTTGTGATGCTATTAGTAGTCGATCTACCAACTCATTTGGATCATCCCAATATATATAGTTAGGTTTCTGTGAATTGACACTCATTAATCCAGTACCAATATAATTCTGGTTTGCTGTTTCAAGTGATGATGTTGAGGGTATAGATTGCTTCATATTTTTATCTTTAAATAATTTTCCAATAATGTGTTTATATTTATAGGCTCTAGCATGGTGAAATTAAATACTAGGTGATAGCGTAGCGCCA